>CM029398.1:53582380-54837636 GCA_017139565.1 Luffa aegyptiaca
AAATTGATTTCGGTTGGCAAATCGATTGGACGAGTGACAATAATATTTTCACTGGTATGAGATCTTGTGAATAAAAATAAAAGTAAAGCCATGTGGCCTTAAGTCTAATTGGACAGTATCACATTGTTATAAAAATATGGCAGATCCAGATCATTGTCACATAACATTATGTCTCGATGAGTTTAATAAAGAAAATTACCAATTGTTGACCAGTTTCCTCCCTAATTCCAGCTGCGGCAGACGCATAGTTCACTCCTCTAAGTATGTCTCGACCTCTTGTGTTGGAATAGGGAGGGATGTAGCTATTAAACCCCAACAACTCCGCTATAAATCACAAAAAATAAAAAAAAAAAAAAATAAGTACTTGAGTGAAAATGTCAACATAGTCTCACATCACTTGTAAGTAAAAGAATCTTTGGATATAAATAAAAACAATATCATTTTTGGTATACGTCTTTTAAAGTAAATTTCATGCTGGTTTGAGTTCAATGTAAAAGTTGAAAGAGATATATTACATTATGTTTCAACGTATGAAAGTGAAATGTACATACCAACGACATCGACAGTGGTCTTGCCGTTTGAGAACCTTCCCGTAGGACCGCGGGGGAAGTCGATGCCGTAAGGGAGGTAATCGGCACGAGCCAAAGAAGAAAGTTGATTGTTGTTGCCATTGTCAACTAAAGAGTCACCAAAAATGAAGTAGCAAGGAACTTGAGGCTGTTGCTGAGCGCTACAACAGCACAATGCACTCAAAAGAAGCACGACAACCACACCACATAGTTGATTGATCTTTACAACCTCAGGGGCCATGGCCACTAACACAAACAACACTTGAGTTTGTAATGTGAAGTGAAGGTTGAAGTGGAATAAGTGATAAGTGATGACAATTCAAAAGGGAAAGTTAGAGTTTAAATAGAAGGGCTCCCAGGATTGCCTTTTACAGTTGAGGAAACGAAGACAAAGTCTTTAGCATTTAATTTCACGCGTATGCATGACACTCAACAGTATGAACTATGAAGGCAGCTGTTGAGAAGTCAAAACTTTTCTTTGAGACTATAATTATCAAGTTTTTACTAATTAAGAGATTGTCGTCCAGTTGGGTTTTGGTGGAAATGTAAAGAAAAAAGGCTTAGTTTTGAAATTGAAGTGAGTAAGATGAGAGTTGTCTGTCGGTGGCTGCTTCGTCTTGGATGATCATTTAAAGCAGTTGACAACGAAAAGAAAAATTACTTTCTTTAATTTTGGGTTTTGAAAATGTTCTCGGAAGTTAGAAAATTCAGACGATAAGAACACATGCCATAATAAAGATAACAAAATACATACACATAATATTTGAGTGGAACAACACGTGCGAGTAGGAGATTTGAACCTCTATCCTATTAGTTGTATATATTGATTAATGGTTACTATTACAATTATGTTATTATTTAATAAAAAAGTTCAATAATGGTGGAAGTGGAGTTGGAACCATTGACTTTTAGAATATAGTAATAGACAACATCTCATCTACTAATTAAGTTCGGTTTAGATTGATACAAATACTATTGAGTAAGGTTATTTTCAGAACTAAATAACTACGGAATTGATTTTTCTAACTATCATCTTTTTTTAAAGTTATTTTAACAAATAAAGTGTATATGTGCCTTTATTCAGATAAAAATTGTCAAAGGTCAAACTCAATTTTTTTGAATTAATAAGGTGTCCTTGATAACTATTTTGTTTTTTAAAATTAAGCTTATAGACATTATCTCTATTTATATGATTATTTGTTTTGTTATCTCACCTTCATCCTATGTTTAAAAAAAAACATAGGACATTAAATTTGACTATTTAAAAAATTAGAGAACCTAAATAAATTAGAAACTAATTAAATTCATAGCCACCCTAACAAATTTAATTTTCGGACATTAAATTCAACTGTTTTAAGATCTTTAAAAATCTTCCACAACTTTATGTCACACAAACATCAAAATCCGACAAGAATAAAGCTATTCGAGAGGTGGAAGCAAATTTAAGGTTTAATCAAGACTTTTAATGCATTAATTTCCATACAAATAAGGGAACAAATATAGAATTCATACAAATAATCTTGTTCCTTAATTATTTATCTAAAGGACTAAAATATTGGATAAATGTCATTGTCAAAAATAAAGTGCAAGTTTTCCACGTATTGAACCAAATAAATGTAGATAAAGGCAAAGTGGGTGACAAAATTTAATGTTTGGGGTTGAAGTCCATACCCACTAACATGGGCAATCAATTGCCAACCTTTGACAATCTACACCTTTCTCATTTGACCCACATGTCGACACCTACATATCGGTATCCATTCATCCATACAATATTTTTCTAACTCTCAATTTTATTTAGTTTTTAAAAGTTTATTTTCAGTATCATTAATCTCTCAATTCTACCAAAAAGATCCCCTTTGTAATTGATGTTATAGGTAAAAATGGACCACTCCAAATGTCAAGCAGACCGGATCAGCATAGTGTCCACCCAGAACAAGAGTCGGGTCATCAGGGAGCAAGGAACCGAGGGGATCGGGCCTTGGCCCAATCCCTAGCCTTGCCCTCGGCCTTGGGCCGAGGCCAACCTCAGGCTTATGCCTAGGGCACGCCCGGTGCTCCTAGGTCGAGCCTCTGAGGTAGTAGGAGAATCCAGTTGGACCGGATTGGATCCTGAATCATCCTAGAATGGAGGAAAAACCCTACCAAGCTGACTCAGGTATAAATACCATTCTTCACGTTTGGAGAAGGGTTCGAAACCTTGATTCTTGACACTGTTTACTTCCTATTTGCTGACTTAAGCATCAAAGTAGGTGCAGTTTCTGTTGGTTTTGCAGGTCAATCACATCTTCTCGAACCTCTACAAATTCACAATTGGTGTCACGTGCAGGTCAGATGAGTCTTCTGTCTGGATTTTGGCTTCAACAATTGATATTAATTTTCTCACTAAATTATTTAATTGAAATTTGACATGAATGCATCTTTTATTCTCAATAAATATATTCATATGGATAGTTACTTGAAATCACGTATCATAAATTAAATATTAGGTTTACTCAAAACAATATTGTTGTCTCTTATTAAAAATATATATATATATATATTGTTGTCTCTCTTCTGGTCGAACATGGGTTTAAATTTACTCTTTTGATTTGTAAATTGTTATTTTTTCTTTCAAAAAAAATTAAATTCAGTTTTTATCCAAATTTTAAGGGTGAGTTTAACAAAATTTTTAGTTAAATAATATATTTTCTAAAAACATTTTTTTAAAATTAGTTTTAATTATGTGTTTATTTAGTTATACTGCATCGACAAATGTCAATTTACCATAAAATGATTCTTGATCAATTATTTCAAAACCAAATTTTAAAAAATATATCAAGAGTTAAAAGAATGTTCTTTTAGAAAAACACCATAAAAAATTACTTAAAAAATTATGTCAAACTAGATATATATATTTTTTACAGCATGTGAGACTAGGAATTTCAACCCTTGGCCTCTTGATCAATGACACAAGCTTATTGTTATTATTTTTTTTACAATAGTTTCATGTTAGTTGAACTATACTTTTATTTGACATGTCAAACTAGCCTAAGTATCAATAGACACGGATTTCACTGTCACTATCATCGAATTATGTATTTATCCTTTTGAAATTCTCTCTCCCTTTTGCTAATTAATTTCTAATTAATAAATAAAATAGGAAGGTGAAATCTTATTAAAACCCCTTATCTCGCAAATTCGCAATTAAGAGGTGATGCGAAAGAAATGATTGATTAGCTATCATAAAGGGCATCATTTATTGGCCTTACCAAATATAAGTATTGAGCTAACATTAACGGGTATAAAACTTTTTTTTTTTTTAATACATCAACATTTGGGGTGGGGGGATTCGAACTTCTGACCTTATGGTCGAGGGTACATGCCAATTATCGCTGAGCTAAGCTCGCTTTGGCTAACCAGTATAAAACTTGTACAATCACCAAGAGGTTTATGGTTTGAATCTCCACCCACATGTCGTAAAAAAAAAAAAAAAAAAAACATTTATTGAGAGTTTATGACCTCATCCACCTCACCTTTTGTATAAATAATGATATTTTATATTTTTCTTAATATTATTTTTAAATCTATCATTATTTTTGTATTGGTAAAAAGTCCTTATTTTAAGGAATGATTTTAGCAATCCAAGTTATCTAATTATTTCTTTCATGTACAATAAATTTTTTTTTAGAAAAATGTACAATAATTAGTACATTATAAAATTTTGTATCTTCTTTCATTAATTTTTAGAATACCATCAATATATGCAATACAGATTTAATATACTTACTAAAAAAGATTTAATATACAGAATTATTTTAGCATATAAAAACTATTTTTTTTTCAAATAATAGGAATTTTTTCCCCAATATATACTAGTCAATGAAGTTTTGATTTTTATGAGAATTTTGCATATATGTATCTAAAATTTATGAAATTTTCCATATTAAATAAATTTGAGTTAATAACTTATTAAAGATATTAAAAAAAAAAAACCCTTAATAACACAAACAGAAATTGTTGAAAATAGCTAAAATAAATGAAATTGGACACTCCAAACCGGGCCGCTGAGGCGGGCTTCCTGAACCGCAAAAGTATCAAAAGATTTGGGCTGTGTCCAGTAAGAAGCCATGTGGATTAGAGATGGCCATGTAGGAAGTAGGAGGACTTGTTCAAAATTCTACTCAATTAAATTAGCTTCAATTAATTCAAAGATATTTCTCTAAGCTATGATAAATTACTTCACATGTGTAACTATTTTAATTTTATTCCATTCACCAACTAATTTACATTTTGTTCACTCTTCATTAATTTGTAGAATATAATATGATATTGTAGCTACAAATTATTTTAATTCAATGTATTAAAATTGGTATGTAGCTACAACTAATTTTCACTATTTTCTTAATCAAATTTTGAATAAACAAACTTAACAGGTGAGTTGAACCAAACCAACCCAAATATTTTATGCTTAAATTAGTTTGGGTCCATAATCTAGTAAGAATTGCTTATACTTGATAAATTTACGACTCAAATTAATAGTTAGAGTCAGATCAAAAAGTATTTAAACATAATCCAATTTTTAAAATAACTGGAGAGAAATTGATACTGCGGAAATTATTAGGAAAATATATCAATAATCAATATCACATATAGAGTGTGGTCAGCCAAACATGGTCTTCCCAATCTCGATATTTTATAAACCAAACACCTACCCTAGCTTCAAATTGAAATGTGATAATTTTTTTTTTTTTTAGTACATCAACATTTGAGGATGGGGGGATTCGAACATCTGACCTCTTGGTCTAGGTTACATGTCAATTACCGGTGAGTTATGCTCGCTTTGACAACTTTATGTACAATTACCTAAACGAAGGGTGAAGATTTAGAATATTTTCATTAATGGAGTGTATACATTAATTTCGTTGTAAAAAGGAAAATAATAATATCTTTAGTCATAGAAAAGAAGAAAAGAAATAAAGAGAATTTCGTTGGTTAGCCAATTTATTGAGAATTATTTATTGGACAAATTTTAGGGCCAAATTTTGATCAATACATAGGCAAGGGGTTGGCTACCGAGGCAGGTTTTTTCCATATGGGTATGGTGTCAAGACTGACATCTAAAACCTATAGGTTTGTTTTATTTGTTTGTTAATTTGTGCTTTGGATTTTAACATTTGGCCTATTGAGTCTTTTGTTTTGGTCTTCAAAATTGTGAGCGGATAAGAAGAAAATTTGAGATAAAGCTTTATTTTAGTGGATGTGGTGCTTGGGAACTTAGGGGAAAAAAAGAGAGAGGATGAGGAGAAAGTTATGGTTGAAACATGATCTAATTGTCAATCTACTCTCGATTCCACATGATGAACGTGTTTTGAGCTAAGGTACTATGTTGATTGTGCACTTACATTATATTATATCAATATACTTTAACACTTTTCCTTATTTGTGAGCTACAATGTTATCAATATTCATTAAAGAGAAAATAATATTATAGGGGTTCGATCACAAGCCCTCATATTCCAATGTCATGTTAAACATCACTCAATCTAAAAGCTTAAACTGATGAGTTATGATAAATTTTTAAAAAAATTGGTCCACCCTTACAAGAAAAAAACACAAATCAAAATTTGAATACAAAATAAATCTTATTCAAAATACAATCATTGAAGGCATGTTATGTAATATTCTATTGAACATGATGCGGAAATCTAACAATAAACATTAAAATAAGGGTTTTTTTTTTTCTTTTAAGTTCAAAGATCATAATGAAAGATGCTAAAATAGAAATACATATTTGTAGTTTGTTTTTGTTAGGATAATATTTACTAGAATGTTGAGGAATATGAGGAGACATATTACATGTAAATACAAAATCAAGACAAAAGTAGAGACAAATTGTGTCCATTCCATTGGTAGCGCATGGGGAATGGGTGGTCCTTTCTGAGCCAAAAAAAATGGACTTTGTTGTACAAATAAAAGAGAGATGCCAAGTCCAACTCCAAGTCCAAGCCCATATCTCTTTCTCTTTTCAAAATTAACCCATCTCTACACACATCCTAAGCCCTATACCCATTTTTGTCACACACACACAAGAATTAGAGACTTTATAAAACAAAAATAACATCTTAAAATTATATATATATATATATATATAGAAAATTTGAACGGTCAAAGGTACAAGTTTTTTGTCAATTGAGCTATGTTCATGTCGACAAAATAACATTTTAAAATATGGACAAATATTGCTATTCTGTACTAAAATATATATAATGTACTGACTTGAATATGTGTTATTTCCTTAGTAGAGTTTATTTCAATAATAGTTTGAACGGAGAGGTTGGGATGAATTTTGAGAAGAATAATGTTTTACTAGCGGTCGTAGAAAAAAGAAAGAAAGAAAGAAGAATGATGTGTTTAAAGGTATTATTACATTTTTTGAAGCAATTTTGATTATTTTACAGAATTTATATGATAATCTTTAAAAAAAAAAAAAGTATTTTTACTATTTTCTCAGTTGATTAAATGTTTCATTCCCAATATGACTTATGAATCGGTTAAAAAAAATCAATTATGGAGAGATTAATTTAGATTTGGATCTAATCCCACAAAACGTTGTGTTAAGAGTTGACTTCTTTACCTACTATTCATCTCATATTGTCTTGTCATAGTTGCTCTATATTTATTTGAGTTATTGAGTTTTCTTTTGTACGACATTTATTGAGTTGTATAGTGTTACCTAATCTTTCTAGATTATCTCTAAGGGGCTGTTTGGGGTGCTGAATTGGTTATAATATCTGGTGGTTATAATAATCTGGAGATTATAATAGTCTGGGGTTATAATAATCTGTGTTTGGGGTGCAGATTATTATAGTCTGGGATAAAATAATCTGTCTTTGGGGTGCAGATTATTTTAGTCTGAGATAAAATAATTTGTGTTTAGGATGCAAATTATTTTAGTCTGTGATAAAATAGTCTGTGTTTGGAGTGCTGATCTGTTTTAAAATGGGGTTCTGAATCAAAGGTTCAACTGACTGTTTCTTTTTCTAGTTTTTATTATTATTATTATTATTTTATGATATACGATTCACTTTGATTTAGGGTTATGTTTTTTTTTTTTTTACAAAACAAAAAAGTTTAGGATTTGGTATAGAAAAATCATATTAGTTAATTTTTAGTATTGCCAAAATAAAAATTGTAAATGTTTAGTTCAAAAATCATATTAGTTTTTTTTTTTTTTTTAATCAATAAAATCATTTGAAATAAACTTGAGTGTGGTAAATACAATTTCGTTTGAATGTTCTTTTTTTTTTTTTTAAGTTGGTTAACCTTCGATGATGTCAACGACTTTTCCGGCAACCTTCGATGTTTTTTTTTCTTTATTTTCATTTTTTATATTTTTCAAAATGAAAATGAGAAGAAATATGAAAAAAAAAAAAAAGAAAAAAAAATCGGTGGTCGGAAAAGTCGTCGGCGGCCATCGGAAAAGTCGCCATAAACTTCGCGGCTGACGGCGGCCGACGGTCGTCGAAAAAGTCAAGGAGTCGCATGGAAGAAGAGAGGAGAGAGTTACTGTAGAAAATGGATAGAATAATAGGGTGGGTTGAATGATGGTTACTGTAGAGAATGGATAAAATAATCGGGGGTAAAAATAACCTACCTCACCATTTATTTTTGTTGATGCCCCAAACACTGAATAGGTTATAATAAAGGGGGTTATTATAACCTATTCAGTGCCCCAAACACCCCCTAAGTAGGTAAGTTAGCAGGTACAATCTTTTATTGTTTGAGTTACGTTTTCTCCTTTCTCCTTGTATTAATAAAGGTGTTGATCTTCACTTATGGAATAAGAGAAACGGATTATACTTCATCAATATTCAATCTGGTATCAGAATTTCCTTTTACAACCATGACCGACTCTTTCTGTAATTCCCGAGTTAGGAGGGATACATGAATGAACCGAGGTCACATTTGAATGAGAGGGATCCTGAGGACATGAAAGCATGATCAAGATAAGCTTAAAAGAATCGATAGATACTACCTATACCAACAAGGTGCACCTTCCTTTTCGGTGGCTCAATCATAGGAACTTTGAAGTTAAGCGTGCTTGACTTGGAGAAATTCTATGTTGGGTGACCTCCTAGGAATTTTCCTAGGAAGCATGTGAGTGAGGACAAAACATGCTAAAAGGACCCCGTGTTGGTTTGTGAGGACAGTCTTCAATCTTAGAAGTAGATTTAGACAAGTATGATGGCGTGGTCAGGTCGCAGGGGAATGCCGGGGCCGTTAGGTGCCGAATCCGGATTCCGAATCCTGGGCCTGGGGCGTTACACTTTCATTGTAGCCTCAGACCTAGACCCTTCATGTTCCCACAACTTACAACCACAACCTCAGTCACATTCACCTCAACTCCTCATGATCACCAACAATGAACTAACCACGCATTTGTCTTCCTCACATGTATCTTCTACTCCTTCACTTTTATCCTCACCTTCACCAATACTCTCTCCCCTTCCCCACCCACCATTACTCAAAACACTTACACCATGACCACCCGAGCCAAATCCGACACATCTTTAAGTCTAAAATTTTCTTCAACGTCCTCACTCAACTTCCCCCCTGATTGGACACAAATTGAGCCTTTTACCTTTGTTGAGGTTGTTTCTCTTCTTGCTTGGCGTCAAGCCATGGATGTTGAATTTGGTGCCTTTACAAGCCAATCGCACATGAGATCGTGTTTCCCCTCATCCAACTATCGTTGGAACTAAGTGGATTTATAAAATCAAACATGATGCGGATGGTCGAGTTCAACATTACAAGGCTTGTCTTATGACTAAGGGAAATCTTCAACAACTTGACAATGACATTGATTATGGGGAGACTTTCAGCCCAATTATCAAACCATCTTTCATTCGGGTTGTTTTCACTTTATGGCAATCACTTGAAAATGAGACATTATTAGACAGCTTGATATTAGTAATGTCTTCCTTCACGACACCCTTTAGGAATAGGTATTTATTGCTCAACCTCAGGGGTATATTAATTCACAATTTCCTCACCATATGTTTGCAGGTTAAACAAAGCTTTATACAACCTTAAACAAGCCCCGAGGGCCTAGTGTGATGTCTTACGCACAACCCTTCTATCGTGGCACACTTCATTTTCAATCCCAATCAGATGTATCACTCATATATCACTTTGCATTTACCCCAAGGCAACATGTTCCTTCTTATCTATGTCGATGACTTGATTCCAACAGGGTCTAACACTGCCTTGATCAATCAAACTATTGCCAAAATTCAATCCTTGTTTTCTCTCAAAGATTTGGGACCGTTGCACTGCTTTTCTAGTATTCAAGTTCATAGATCTTATGATGGTTTGATTGTGTCACAGACTAAATACATTCAAGACCTGCTTGCCCAACTTCATCTTCATCATATTATCAAACGTGACTGCCCCTATGGTTACCAACACCCAACTCCGCCAGCATGACAGTCCTCTTCTTTCGGATCCTTAACTCTATAGGAGCACTTTTGGCTCCCTCCAATATTTACTGCTCGGTTGCCTGAATATTGCATTTGTTGTCAACAAACTTAGTCAGTTCAATCAAGATCCTACCATCCTCCACTACAAAGCTCTTAAGCGTGTGCTACGCTACCTTTAGGGGACTTTCCACCTTGGTCTAGCCATCCAACCGGCTTCCCACATTTGACAATCACTGGTTACACACAGATGCTAATTGGACTACCTCTCCAGATGACATGAAGTTTGTGGGTGGCTATTGTATGGTCTTCAAAGAAACACGCCATGGTGGCTCGTTTAAGCACAAAGTCCGAATATCGTGTGTTGTCCCATGTAGCTTGCATCTTGCGAGATCATGTGGCTATGATCTCTCCTCTCTAATCTTTGGGTTCCATTGTGTTTCACTCCCATTATTGTTTGGTGTGACAACATATCTGCTACTCCTCTGCTTACAGTGTCTCATGCTCGCACAAAACACATCGAGATCGATGCTCATTTCATTCGAGACCAAGTCTTGGCTAACAAACTTGAAATTTGGCACATTGCATCTCATGAGCAGGTTGTTGATTGCCTCACTAAACCATTATCTCAACGTCAACATCAATTCCTTTGTGACAAATTCATTCTTCGATTTGCACCTATGACTCATTTGAGGGGGACTGTTAAGAGTTGACTTCTTTACTCTACTATTCATCTCATATTATCTTGTCATAGTTGCTGTATGTTTATTTGAAGTTTTTCTTTATGCTGCATTCATTGAGTTGTATTGTCTTACCTAATGCTCCCAGATTATCTCTAAGTAGGTAAGTTAGCAGGTACATTTTTTTATTGTTTGAATTATGTTTTCTCCTTTGTCCTTGTATTAATAGAGATACGTTGATCTTCATTTATGGAATAAGAGAAACAAATTATCCTTAGTCAATATTTAATCTGTCGTGGTTGTATGAAATGTATTAAATTTCCGTCGACATGTAGACATTTCCACATATATCCATGGATTTGACATCGACGTGAGAGGTGAATCACCGACATTTCCATTATACCGTAGAAAAATCGATTCAAACAACAACAAAATGTAATTAATGTGGATATAATATTTATAATAAATGTTTTAACTTATTTCAAAAATGTAAAACCTTTATTTATTACTTAATTTTTTTTTTTTGAATTTTTTGTTTAAAATATTTTTCTAGAAATGACCATCCACATCAACATTTTGTTGATATTTCCATCAACATTTTCATAAAATTGAGACATCGACTTTCCTTCGACATTGACGTTTTAACCCTTAGTTGTATCAAGGTTCCATTTATTGGTAAAATCTCTCTATCACCACCTACTATATCATTCAGAAAGAAATCCAAATGCAAGAAAGGATTAAAATTGGATTTGGTTCAACGAGTATCAAAATTAAGTTAATAATGTTCAAATTTGCTCAAACATTTCTTTCAGTATATTGAATAGGAGATGGTTTCATGCTCGTGCTTTGGACAAAAATAAAACGTCAATATTTACCCTTCCCTCTAAAATAAAATTGAAAAAAAGAGTTATAAACGAAAAAGAAAAACGTCTACAAATAGATTAAATTCTAAAAGGTTTCCTTAAATAACGGCGCAATCCGTTGAAATCGAATTTTACAATCCTTCAAGTCTTCCTTTTCAGGGAAAAAAGATTTTTATATATATATAAAAAAAAAGTATCATAAAAAGATATTATTCTTTTTCTTTTTCTTTTTCTTTTTCACAACAAATTATCGAAAGGAAGAGATCTATCTCAAAACTTTGATTTGAGCTCCGAAGATTATAAATGGGAAATTGAAAAGTTGATAACTTTATGCAAACTCTTGAAAGATGACATGAAAAAGAAAAAGAAAAAAGAATATACAAAATTTCAAAAAGATTGATGATGATTTAATGTTAGCGTTTACCAAGTGATTGAAACAATCACAAATTACCCGTCCCCATCGCCTCTACCAAAAGGAATAATATTTGTATATTTTTTTTTGCATATAAAATCTCTCTCACTTCATCTCTGAAATTTCTAAGAACAACAAAAACAAAAACATTTCCAATTTCCCAAATGAAGAAATCTACTTTCTTTTGCCTTCTTCTGCTGCTGCTCCTCCCTCTAATTCAACAAGCCTCTTCTTCTTCCCAGGTCCAATTTCTTCTCTAAACCAACAATAATTCTACATTATATTACAAACCCATTAAAGAAAAAAGTGACAGTAAGAATAATATATTATTATTATTTGATGAAAATGTTAGGCTTACATTGTGTACTTTGGAGAGCACCATGGAGGCAAAGCATGGGAGGAGATTGAAGAAATCCACCATTCATATTTGGTGTCTGTAAAAGAAACTGAAGAAGATGCAAAATCCTCTCTTCTTTACAGCTACAAGCGCACCATCAATGGCTTTGCAGCTCTTCTTACTGAACAAGAAGCCTCCAAACTTTCAGGTAATTAATTAATTTGAAGAACAAAAACTTGGCCTTTTTTTCCTTTTTTAATGTTGGTTTTTTGGGGCAGAATTGGAGGAAGTGGTGAGTGTGATTCAGAGTAAAAAATACAGCATGCACACCACAAGGTCATGGGAGTTTTCTGGGGTTGAAGAAGACAAGCCCAGAATTAATGACTTGGTTTCTAGAGCTAACTATGGAAAAGATGTTGTCATTGGAATGCTTGACAGTGGTAATTTTTTACAGTAAATTTCTTGTCTTTTTTATACTTTTTTCATTTTTGTTCTTATCTCTCACTGTTTCCCATGTGATTCCCTTTTTCTAGAATCTTTTTAATTTTGGTATTATGAGAGAGAGAAATTGGGAAGGGATTTGTTTGTTTGGAGGGTGAATCCACAACTGTGATATTATATATAATATAATTGAACAAGAAGTTTTGGTGTGATTTGCTTGCATGTGAAGATGCTGAGGTTGAAGTTTGAATTTTTATTGTGTGTTTTTTTTGGATGAGGTGTGTGGCCAAAATCCAAGAGCTTTAGTGATAAAGGGATGGGACCCATTCCAAAATCATGGAAGGGAATCTGCCAAACAGGACCTGGCTTTGAATCAGCTCATTGTAATAGGTGCATTCTCTCTTCTTTTCCAATTTTTTTATTTGCTCTGAACTGGGTACTAACTCAGAATCCAAAAAGTTCAGTTGCTTCCATTAGTTTCAAGTATGTTTGTCTATTGGTTTAGTCTAAAATGTAAAATCCATAAGGTTAAAAGAATAAGTTTGGTCCATTCTTCTCCTCTTTTTCTAAAAAAAAAAAAGGTTTGGTCCATACTTGTAAACTTTTTAGAAAAAAATTTAGTTGCCTTTTGATACATAGGATGGGTTTGATATGATTTACTCATTCAAACACTTTTTTTTATGAAAAAAGTTTCTTAAAACTCTGGTTTGTTAAAGTGATTTTAATTTAAATACTTGTGTGTTAATACATCTTGATTCTAATCTCAATTTTGTTTGGTTGCACAAATTAATTCTATAAATGTCAAACTACCACCTAAAGAGAATAGAGAAGAAGACAAGAGGTTATTTTGTAATTTCAACATTCTTTGATATTTTTTTCTAAGGATTTTGGAATTTTTTAATATGAAGTTTGTTTTTTTAAAGTGATTGTAGAGTGCTTGGTCAAGAACCACTTTAGAATAGACTTCTTTGATAACCTTTAAGTTCACTAGGGAGAAAAATGGTTATTAACTAATCTTTTTTTTTTTTTTTGAGGCATAACTAAATCTAATTAAGTGATTCTTTTGCTGCCAAACTCTTTGAATGTTTTTGTCCCTTATAGTCACTTACAAAGTAATATCCAAAGTTCAAACACAATTAATCTACATATTTTAAAACGTTTCTCATCGGTCTTTAAAATCTCTATTGTGAACTCTTTAATGCCTTTTAATTAGCTAGCACACTGGCTATAATATTATTTAAGAGATTACATGCATAATTAGTCCTTACCAGAAATCATTAAATTTATGTACTATTAGTGTAACACATCACTTTGAAAATTCGAAGATCTATTAATTTTTAAAAAATCACGTAAACTGAAAGGAAAAATCCATAAAATTCTTATGTTAACCCTTAAAAAAAAAAAAAAAAATCTAGTCTAAGGTTTAAACAGATTTTTTCAATTTCATGGTTGCATAGACAATTTCACTTGTTCTTAAATTCAATGAATTGGTCATTTTGGGCAGCATCACAATCAAACAAAATTTGGGGAAATAAACTTCCACTTGCTCTTGTAACTTTGTCATTGGAATTACACATGAGCTTGAAGTTTAGTCAATTGGTTGCCACCACCATAGGCTGTGGTGGCCTGTGCCTGCACCCTGCAGTGTGTGTGTTGGATTGTTATGGCAACTTTTTAGAAGTTTGTGGCTTTTGTGTGTGTTCAGCCTTCATATCAAACAAATTCTAGTGGTTTTTTTTCTTTTTTCTTTTTCCACAATCCTTTTGGAATCTCATCAAACCCATGGCCATGCATCTTGTGAATCTATAATATTAGAAACTGCCAACCAAAAATGAGCCATCACTTTCTCTTCAAGGTCAGAGATGTTTCTGCCTTTTTATCTTATATATTCCCATATCTCTCCTCCTTGTGGTTTTCCTCTGATTTGTCATTCAAAACCCATCACTGTTTTCTCCACTGACTTTTCCTACTATGTTGGAATTGACAAGCACTCCTTTTTTTCCTTTGCAACACTTTGAGATTAATTCATTGGTGTTCATAATCTATGAAGTGAAAACAAGAGAAAGATGCTAGAAAGTAATAATGAAAAGCAATGGAGAGAGAGAAATGTCACCAAATTGATCCATATAATTCTTCTTTCCTATAATTGTTCCTACCATGTACTATTATATTTTTCGTCGTTTTGCTTTCCTAAGATTCGAGAAAATGTGCTCTTCTAAGATAAAAGGTCTTTGTAGATAAGGTTTGATTGAAGGGATCGGACTTCTTCACTGATTAAGTTATGTTGACTCTCCATAATAATAGATCTTAGTGTTTAGTCCTCAAATCTGGAAAAGTTAGATTTATATAGTTTGTGTTCACGGTAAGTAGAAAAATGGTTTTACAAATTAAAGTTGAATCTATGCATAACTTGTGTTTAGCTATAGATTTTTGTTTGTAGAGTTAATATTTAGTTTTCCTAGTACTAATCCAATGAAATTATCGTTAAATTCATTTTTTTTTCAAAGATAGCCTACAAACTCAAAATTAGTATCAAATCTCATAAGGTTTGCTAAAAATTACAAAATAGTGTATTTAGGTCTCATTTCATGTCCATTTGCTTTATGGTTTTCTCCTTCATTAATGAAATATTTGAATTCTTAGTCAAATACCCAAAAAAGGATTTTTAAAAACTATTTTTCTAGTTTTCAAAACCTTACTTGGTTTTTGAAAACATGAGAAGAAAGTAGATAACGAAGAAAAAATAAACTTAAAGGTAGAAGCAGTGTCTATAAGTTTAATTTTCAAAAACCAATTGGTTTTTAGACGCAACTGTAGTTTTTTTTTTTTTTTTTTTTTTGAGTATATCAACATTTGGAGTGGAGGGATTCGAACCTCTGACCTCTAGATCGAGGGTACATACCAATTATCGTAGAGTTATGCTCACTTTGGCATTAGACGCAATTTTAGTTAAAACTATCTTATCCCTACTAGATTATTCATTAGAGATAGGGTGGGACAAAAGCTAATAATATGATATCTTCATCTTTATCCTCTCTCAATTTTTAGTCTAAAATAATCAAAATACTTCCAAAAAGCTTTGATTAGATCCATATATATACTTCATTTTCCAGTTATATACATACATATCTGGGGAATTCTAGTATATATAAAATCTAACTTGAAATTCTACCTTATATTTATCATAAAATATTCTAAAATAAAATAGAAAACAACCATATAAATATAACTAATCCTCATAATATAGTGATGAAATTACTCAAAAAAGAAAAAAAAAAAAAAAAAAAAAAAAAACTTACTAAATTGTGTGGTTTTTTAATTCAAGAGTGGAAGGAGAATTTGAATTATGTTGTGTTTATTTGTGATTGGAAATTTCAGGAAGATAATTGGAGCTAGATATTACCTAAAGGGATATGAGCATCACTTCGGGCGTTTAAATGAAACGATTGACTACCGATCACCGTGCGACAAGGACGGCCACGGATCACACACAGCTTCCATTGCCGGCGGCCGGAGGGTCTACAACGTCTCAGCCTTAGGCGGCGTCGCTCGAGGCACGGCCTCCGGCGGGGCCCCGGGGGTCCGGCTGGCAATTTACAAAGTTTGTTGGGCAATTCCCAACCAAATGAAAATTCTGGGAAACGTTTGCTTCGACACCGACATGTTGGCCGCCATGGACGACGCCATTGCCGACGGCGTCGACGTTCTGAGCCTCTCCATCGGAAAATCGGATCCGTACAATTACACCGATGACGGAATCGCCATCGGAGCTCTGCACGCCGTTAAAAGGGACATTGTGGTGTCTTGTAGCGCCGGAAATTACGGCCCTACGCCGTCGGCGTTGTCGAATATTGCACCGTGGATCATCACCGTCGGAGCTAGCACCGTGGATCGGGAATTTTACTCTCCAGCCATTCTCGGAAATGGCTTGAAGATTAAGGTAAAACTGAATTACATTCTTTTTGTTTTTAATAATTACAAATTTCATTTGGATATATACTTTCAATTTAGGTTTAGTTTCAATTTAGTTACAAGTTTAGTTTAGATCTCACGAGTTACTCTAAATTATGTTTTACTCACTCGAAAACTTTATGTCACTAGAGTAACGACGATAGGAATGTTTTATTATTTATGAAATTACTATAAAGACTAAATTAACAACTTTAAAATTATAGAAATCAAACTCTAATCAAACCCAAATTATAGGACTGAATTAAAACTTTTTAAAATAATAAAAATCAAAATAAAACTAGGTTAAATTTGATTTTAACTATTTTTACTACGAGAAAGTGATGTGTACTAAATTTTGTGAGAATTTTGGGTGATGTAATGTTAGGGATTGTCGGTGGCTCCGTCGAAGTTGGAGATGAAGAAGATGTACCCTTTAGTGTATGCTAGAGATATAGAAATGCCACATGTACCCCAAAACGAATCCGGGTATTTCTCAACTTAAAAATATTTCTTTTTCTTGCAATGAAATTACTTGCATTTAGAATCTTTTGATGTGAATTAATTTCCATTTTTCGTTTTCAAATTGTTGTGGTACTTTAGCTTTGAAGTAGTGCATGAGTTAGGTTGAATTGGATTAAAATATCTTTTTCACTTTTTTTAGTTAAAAATTGTGGAGCTAAAAAAAAATCAAACCATCAACTTTTGAGATGATAACAAGTGTATCTATTAAATTATATTTAGATTGATACTTTCTAGATCGAATTCCATTATTTCAATTGTAAATTTCTTTTATGTGAATGAGATATTGATTACTTCAGAAATTTTGGATTGAGTTTTTTTTTTTTTTTCAACACATATGAGATGAGAGATTTGAATCAAGACCCTGTTGGTCATAATTTTCTTGGACTAGGTTAGATGAGTTGGAATGTTAAAAGTAATTTTTTTTTTTTTTTTTTTTTTGAGTAAATGTTAAAAGTAATTTAAAACTCAGTCCACATTAAGTTTATATAGGAATTTTCATGAAGTCCATGATCTATTTTTAACTTATAAACAGCTTTCAAGTGAATTTAAGAATAAGGGAAGAAAAAAAAAACAATTCATTATCTTCATGCTAAAGTTTAAATTTTCTATTCCAACTTTAATAGTCAACATATAATTTATTTTGCACTCTAATATTTTTCTAAAAAACAAAACCCATTGCATCATTATTCAGAATATCTGACATACGTACTTAAGCTGCAAATATAACATTTTCTATCTTTTTTTTACAGAAAAAAAATATCTAACCAATAAAAAGAAAAAAAAAATATCAATAAAATATCTTTAAACGAACAAAAAGAAATTACTCTACACATTCTACCTGAAATTTTCTTCTACTACTAAGAATTAATAATTAAATTCAAGATTTTGGTGCAGTCTATGTGTTGCAGGCTCGCTTTCACACGATAAAGCCAGAGGAAAAATAGTGCTGTGCTTTAGAGGAGAAGGAATCAGCAGATACGCCGGCAGCCTGGAAGTGAAAAGGTCCGGCGGCGCCGGAATGATAATCGGAAACGTGCCGGCGGTGGGACGGAGGCTGCACGCTGATCCCCATTTTGTTCCGGCCACCGCCGTGTCTTACGAAGATGCAAATATGATCCTCAAATATATAAAATCTCACGCAAATCCAACGGCAACAATTGTTCCACCCATCACCATCTATGGCTCTAGGCCGGCACCGGCCATGGCCAACTTTTCAAGTAGAGGTCCAAACCTCATCGATCCTCATTTTCTTAAGGTATTTTTTTCTAAATTAACTTTTGTTTTAACTGCATTTAATCGTTATGAGGATAAATTATTCTAGGGGTTAAAAATAATGTAGTTCGTGATTTTATACTTTGAACTGTATTTTAAATCTGCATCCAACAAATTATGAGTAGCAAATAAATTTTAGATCTATATACCATTGTTATTAAGGAACAGTTACATTGTTGTCAACAGTTAGAAATTTTCTCACTTAGAAGTGTAATTTTACCTTTTAATTTAGAGAGGGAAAAAGGAAATTATGAAATCTTAAATAGTTTACCTATACTTTTGTATGTAGGCTAAATTGTTATTTTTTTAAAAAAAATCTAAATACTTAGTTTGATGGATGAATTTTTAGAGTTGTATCCATTTAATTTAGTTTACAAGCTTTAATTAAAAGGAATGTATATGTTTGAAATATCACCTTACTACAGGTTCCTTAAATAATAAATCGTTGTCAAATAAATGTTAAACAAATTTAATGACAATGACTTGTTAAATCCAAAATAAAAAGTATAATGACCTATGAAATTTAGAGACTAAATAAATATAATATAAAAGATTCAAAAAAAACTTTAGGAAATAAAACTTAAAACACAATCATGTATGTGACGAGGGACGAGGCTTACCATTTAACCCTCATGGAATCAATATAATTACCCCTTCCTCCTTTCTTGCTTCCTCCTTGTACACAATTAACCATATTTGTAAGGACCAAGTAAAAAATTGTTGTAATTAATCGAAAGATTGGAGATTTGAATTTCCAAGATGGATTCTTTCAACTAAACAAATTGTTGAATAAATATTGCAGCCGGACATAACAGCACCAGGAGTGGACATTCTAGCAGCATGGTCAGAGGAAGATTCCCCAACAAAACTACCAAAATTCTTGGACCCTCGTATCGTCAAATACAATCTCTACTCCGGCACTTCCATGTCCTGTCCCCACGTCTCCGCCGCCGCCGCCCTCCTCCGCGCCATCCACCCCACCTGGTCCCAAGCCGCCATCCGCTCCGCCCTCATGACCACCGCCACCACCACCAACAAATCCGGCCACCCCATCACCGACGACTCCACCGCCGACAACTCCCCCGCCACCCCTTTCTCCTTCGGCTCCGGCCACTTCCGCCCCTCCAAGGCGGCCGACCCCGGCCTTGTCTA
Source organism: Luffa aegyptiaca (assembly GCA_017139565.1). NCBI lineage: Eukaryota > Viridiplantae > Streptophyta > Magnoliopsida > Cucurbitales > Cucurbitaceae > Luffa > Luffa aegyptiaca. Next base: position 53,602,038 of record CM029398.1, read on the forward strand.
CGACTCCAATTACACCGACTATCTCCACTACCTGTGCGGCCTCAAAATGAACTCCATCGACCCTTCCTTCAAGTGCCCCCCACGTGCCCTCCTACCCCACGACCTCAATTACCCTTCCATCGCCGTCCCCAAGCTGAGAGGCGCCGTGAGGATCAAAAGGACGGTGACCAACGTGGGCGGCGGAGGTAAAAGTGTTTACTTTTTTCACAGCCAGGCGCCGCCGGGTGTGGCGGTGAGGGCGGATCCGAATGTTTTGTACTTCGACAGAGTTGGGCAGAGGAAAAGTTTTACGATCACGGTGAGTGGGAAGGTGAAGGGCGGGGTTGATGGAAGTGGATACTCTTTTGGTTGGTTTGCTTGGAGCGATGGGATTCACTATGTTAGAAGCCCAATTGCAATTTCTTCAACTTAATTTTTCCATCTTTGAAATCTAATCTTATTATGAACAATATTGGGGGTAAAGAATTTAGTACTTTTGATTGTTGTGTTATATCCTTGCTTTTGATTTTTCTTTTTATTGCTTTATTCCTCTATCCTTTTATTTGCAAATTAAATGCTGTTAGATTTTGGTTCATGAGTTGGCTAGTTCTTTGAATTGTATTCCTCTCGTGAGTTGGTTTAGGTCAATCCTGATTTGAGGGTGGTCAAACTCTTAAAAGTTAGAACAGACCATATGTCAAGTTTGACGGTCAAGTATGGTCTTTTATGTCCCGATTGGAGATTTGAACCTTTGATTTATAATGCATTTGAGATATGCTCGAGGGAATTTTTAATTTGAAATTATAATTTCATTGATTTATGTCTTAAAAACACTTTACACTTCAATTACTATTGCTATATTAATACCTTCATTTTTGGTTGAATGTATATGTTATTATCAATAATCAATGTTTTTTTTTTTTACAATATGTGGGGGAGGGGGATTCGAACCACAGACCTTGTGGTTATCAGTACAACTTTATGCCAGTTGAGCTAAGCTCTTGTTGGCATCAATAATCAATGTTCTCAGTTAGATGAAACTATCTTTTGCTGGTATTGATTTCTTTTAATTATGATGGGATTTTTATAATTAGTTAAATTTTGATAATTAAGGTCCCGTTTGATAACTATTAAGCAATATAGTAGTTTGTTATTTTATTAATATTCAGTTATATTTTGGTTATACCACTTGAATCTCTCTCGCGCGTTTTCTTCTAATTTTTCACGCGCTTTCTCCCTTTTCTTTCTCCTTCTTCGTTTCCTCTCTTCAATGACAGAAACGAACTCCACAATCCCTGAGACTCTTCTTCTCCAACTCGATCAACGTCAATCGATTGTTGATCAATATGATAATCCATATCATTTGGTTTTTTGTTTTTGGTTTTTGAAAATTGAGTTTAATACACACCTACTTCCACCTATAAGTTTCTTTGTTTTAGTATCAATCTTCTTCCTTGTTTTCAAAAACCGAGTCCAATTTTGAAAACAAAAAAAAAAAAATAGTTTTCAAAAACTTGTTTTTGTTTTTAGAATTTGGCTAGGAATTCAAATGGATTCTTAACAACGATGAAAGTCATGGTAGAGAAGTTAGGAAAAAACAAACATAATTTTAAAAAACCAAATGGTTATCAAACGGGGCCTAAGTTTTTGCTTGGTTTAAGTGTTAATTTTTAACAGTTATCTGTGGCTAGGTTTGATTGTTTTCATTTTCCATATTTGGTAATTGGCAATAATTTTGTGACATTGAGTTTGGGAGTTTTGTTGGTTAAATTTGATATGATATATTAGTTAGTTCAACAATTTTATAGTTTAGATTCAAAGAAGGCATTAATTCCAATACTACTTTGAACTTAGGGTTTCAAGGGATAAAATTGAATGTTTGCCATTAAAGTTGACAAATTAAGCTAAAAATTTTAGTACTTTTTCCAACAAGGCAAGGATAAAGGAGAGAAAGAGAGAGAGAGGAAAAAAGAAACTTAGATCTCTACGAGAAACCTCCTCACCCCGATACAAATTTGTACAAGGAACGAGCGTAACAAGTATGGGTGCTAAAGAGGAGATAAAATTAACTAATTAAATAGTGTAAATAGAACTGATAACTTTGGAACATTCAATTCTTTCACAATTGTTCTTGGAAACAACCTCTATCAGTATACAAAAAGAAGAAAAACAATAATACCTACCTGTTGTTCTATACATTGCAAAATTTCTAAGTTTGTCCCCTCTTACAACAATTTCATTTTTAGTATTATGTTTTTTAAATTTGTGCTGGTTTAAATCTAGAATCCACCCATAAATTTCTTTACTATGATGATCACATTTCTTAAAAAAAATTGTTTGAATTCTTAGTCAAATTGTTAAATTTCTTTAAAAAATACTAGTTCTTTTAGGGCCCGTTTGGTAACGTTCTCGTTTCTTGTTTCTTGTTTCCAATTTTATTAAGAAATCTAAGCATTTCATAACTATGTATGTTTATTGTTTCTCATTTTTTAGAAACACTCCCAAAATTTGTATAAAACTTTTGGGAACAACTAAAACTAGTTTCTCCTTTTTTGTTCTTGTTTCCAATTTTTTCCAAACATAAATAAGAATATAGGTTTATTATTATTGAATGTATAGGTGTTAGGATCATGAAATTCTATTTTTCTTTATTAAAAATGAAGAAACGGAAACAAGAAACGAGAACGTTACCAAACGGGCCATTAGTTTTCAAATTTTGACTTAGATTTTGAACACGTTTTAAAGAGTAGATAACAAAAGAAAGAAACTCACACGTGAATATAGTGTTTATAAGATTAATTTTTAAAAACCAAAAACAAAAAACGAAGATCTCCTTTGATAACCATTTATTTTTGGTTTTATGTTTTTTAAAATTAAATTTATAATTAAACCTTACTTCTACTTATAGTTTTCTTATTTTATCACTTTTTTTCTAAAAACTTGATTTTATTTTTGAAATTTGACTTAAAATTCTTCTTTCTTTTTTTTTTTTTTAAGGGAAGTGAAAAAACTTGACAAAAAAAATTGTGAGGAAAAAAATGCATAATTTTTAAAATCAGAAAATTAAAAATAAAATGATTATCAAATAGAATGTTAGATGAAAAGCAACAGCTAAAGTGAACTTAAAATTTAAAAAAAAAAAAAAAAAAAAAAATCACAAAAACAATAAACCAAAATGGCCAATGCAATATGACTTTTCCACATTGTGGATGCCATCACTCCAAGTGTACCAACCAAAGCTCAATCATCAAACTTTGTTTTGTTTTGTTTTGTTCACACCATTTATTTAACTCAGCTTATTAATTTTATTTCTTCACTTGTGAATCTTCTCTGCTATTTTACTGGTAATGGACAAAAAATGGCCCATACAACAATAGGTTGAATCTACAACATATTTGGTACAATGCTACAAATATATGACCTAATTATATGTTTAGCCAAAAATATATAAAAGCTCTACACAATTAATGTAATTTATGGGACCATGTGCTTTATAAATCACGAGATAGAGATGGCTCTACGCAAAACTAATTTAGGTATAGACATCATCAAATAAAAGGAGCTTTTAACTTCCACGTATAGACACAAACAAACAAGTTATAAAGCACTCTTTCATAAAATTTAGCTTTTTTTTTTTTTTCCTCTACTCTACTTCCACCAAATACTTTGGTATCTTTCACTCTAAATTCTTCAAAATGTAAAGGCATTGTTCTCTTCGCAAACCACATCGAATTGAATTAGGTACTCGTCCCTCAATCCAAACTAACTTGTTCTTTTGTTGATCTTACCTTTAATTAATTATATATACTTAAAAAAAAACTTCCCTTCTAATTAATATGAAATTATATTTGTATTTTCAATATATTGATGAATAATATATTGTAGCAGAATCTGCAAGTACTAACCAAAATGACTATCAATCACCATAAACTAATTAGGCTAAATTATAAAAAATACCTCTGAACTATGAGTTTGTTTAAAAAATGCCCTTGAACTTTGAAAAGTTTCAAAAATACTCCTGAATTTTGAAAAATGTTTCAAAAATACCGTTGTCGTTATTTTTTGGATGAAAATCGTTAGAATTTATGGTGAGATGAGGAAAAAAGAAGAACATTTTTCAATAAAGATATTTTTTAATTTTTTTCTTTTTAAGTTCAAGAGTATTTTTTTTAAACTGAAACTTTAACGGTTTTCATCAAAAAATTAACGGCAAGGGTATTTTTTAAACATTTTTCAAAGTTCAGGAGTATTTTTGAAACTTTTCAAAGTTCAGGGACATTTTTGAAACAAACCCCATAGTTCAGAGGTATTTTTTATAATTTAGCCAACTAATTATACACCAACCAAGTTGCTTTATGTTTTATGAAATAAAAGAAAAAAGAGACAATTTTTTAGTTCAATTTTGAGACAATGCCTTAATTGTCAGATCTCCCAAATAATTCTCTCTCTCTCAAGAAACTAATCTCTCTCATGTCATGACTACACTAGGACAAGCTTGGCTATTTATTTGATCTGGTTTTAATTTATAATAATAATAGAGGCTAAAGTACAAATTTAGCAATATGGTAATAGTGAGAATGTTGCGTAAATAACATACATAGTATTTAAAGTGTTAGAAACATAAATTTATCAAAACAATATAAAAACAAAATAGACGAAAATTTATTTAATTTAATTGTCAATATAAGCATAACTTAATTGAGATAAATACATATTGTAATATTTTATTTAAAAAAAGAAATAGTATTTGGAAGGAAAAAGATGATTGGGCGAGGATCTCTCCTTCAAGCGAGGGATGGGGTGACGTGTTGGATAATGAGTGGCTTGTCGTATTCGGAACCATTTTTTCTGCTTCGGGACATGGTAAAGCTTATTCTAAAATTTCTAATTACTAAATAATAATTAATGGCATATATAATTTGTGGGCCCCACTCTTTTCTCTCTCCACATTCGACGCGGCGCATGAGCCGTAGGATGCGGCTAATTTTAGCTTTACAAATACGCCTTCTTCTTTTTGGGATTCCCCGATCTAATCATTCGATTTTGAATTTTTGAGCCATTACTCCACTGTCGGCTCGGCTCCACTCCGCTTCGGAGCTCTGGCTTTGGAGATTAAAAAATAATAAATTGCTAATCATTTTATACGCTGCCCAAAAAATTTACGTTATAATTAGAATTCTATTCCCTCACGTATTTCCAGCTATAATCATTCGGTAACTATAAAAAAAAATGTGGATAGAAAGACTTGGTAAATTTTTATTTACATCAAGGATTTGGTTCAACTTTGTAACCTAATTTGTCATTTATAAAATTATATTTACATATTCAAATGTAAGGCTTCTTATTGACCAAAAAAATAAATAAAGAAAAATACTTCCTTACGTCAGTGGAATCTCTTGTCGAGTATTGTTGAATTTTTAACGAGTATAAAATAGAAAAAGAGGAAGAAATGAATTATTCAATCTATATTTTGGGTCCTAAGTTTTCATTCTTAATTGGTTTTAGTTCTAATATATCTTAGTCAACATCATTTTCACACCTACCTTCTTTTAATAACTTCTCTTTAAAACACCGTTGAACTAAAAAAAAAACTCATCTTTTGAAACATATTTTTCTCATTAAAATCTCTTATTCACACATCTTATTTTTTCAAGTTGCCTCACTTATAATTATTATTTTTAGCAACGAATATTTTTATTTTATTAATTTTTAAATTCTATAAAGAATTCTTAAGTAAATATCAATCATATTAAAGGCATTGCTAATTAGATCAAAAGTAATTTGCAAATTTTGTATTTAAATAACAAGATGATTTGTGTTATATATTGAGCACTTTCTGTAAATTAACTTATAACAAAAGTATATTAGAGAAAAAAAAATTAAAAATTAAAAGCCATAAAAAATAGGTTTTTAGATAACGAAGAGTAATACTAAAAGAATTTTTTAAAATTCGAAAAACACTTGAAACAAAACAGTTAATTATTTTGTCTTAATAAAAGTATCTTACTTGAAAAAAAAAAAAAAAAAAAAAAAAAAAAAAAAAAAAAAAAAACTACTCTTTAAAAGCATCTCCAAGGAAATTACACAACTAATTGATAGAGACTTCCTCCAATTTTTTTTTTTTTTTTTTTAAATGAAAGTAATCCACTAATCAATACAATATTAACAATAATTTGTGTTGGAAAAATCCTAGAAGACAATGAAAGTAGATTTGCTCCAATTAAAAAAAAAAGGGGGAAGTAATCCACTAATTACAACATTAACAATAATTTGTGTTGGAATTAAAAGGAGTTTAGTAAAGACCATGAAGTTTCGAAGAAAAAGAATGGGCAAGAAACGTTAGAATTGGATAAATATTTTGAATTATGACGATAATCCAACACATCCAATAGTAAATAAAAGAAAAGAAACATGCACCCTTAAAGGAAACACATGAATTATATTCGAAATTAATAAGAAACATTAGGAAGCCATTTAAGCCAAGTCAACGTTGAAGCCAAACAAGCTAAGCTTTCCCAACACACCAAAATCCCCCATCCCCCACGCAACCAAGCTGTCTTCCGCAGCCGACTAATCCAAACATCAAACCACAATGTCAAACACAATAATATATAACATTAAATATATTAGGATAACTTATTAACTTAACCTTTTAGGTTTGACAATAGTTTAACATAACATCTTTTATTCAAACTTCTACAATACTATTCATTTGGTAATTAATATGGATAATCACTTGTTAGATTTTGTACGTACTAACTGATCTCAAACCTACCAGCGAGAAATATTATTCGATGTTTTAGTTGAGCTTAGTAATTATGAGAAAGAGTAGATTGGGAGGAGGAGATTTAGAAATTTTGGATACGATTGAAATTCATGAGTTTGTCCAACAAACTCAAATTTAACAAACCTAACAAACATGTGATATTTGAAACAAAATATAATTAACATTTTAAATTCGAACTTTCACTATGTCACATACCTTATTCAATGGAGTTTTTTAGGATCTCTTTAGTATCTAATTAATCCATATTCAATTTCTTGTTTTCAAATTCATCAAACACAAATGAATTCAGTAAATTTGTGTTTGACGAGTTTATTTATGAAAGCGATTTAAAAAATTCTATAATCCAAATAATAAAGATTTTGAAGCAATATTTACATGGTTTTAGTATGTTCACATTCGATAAAAAAAAAACACGTGAAATAGTTAAATTTATTATTTAGGCCCCGTTTGATAACCATTTGGTTTTTGGTTTTTGGTTTTTGAAATTTATGCTTGTTTTTTTCTAAATTCCCTATCATGACTTTCATCCTTGTTAAGGATCCATTTGAATTCCTAGCTAAATTCTAAAAACAAAAAAAAAGTTTTTGAAAATTATTATTTTTTTTTTCAAAATTGGACTTGGTTTTTGAAAACAAGAAAGAAGATTGATACTAAAACAAAGAAACTTATAGGTGAAAGTAGGTGTGTATAGACTTAATTTTCAAAAGCCAAAAAACAAATGATTATCAAAAGAAACTTTAAAAATCTTGATTTTGAATGACCCAAGCAAATAAAAGCAGTCCCTTGAGACCCACATCTAAAACTCAAGGACCATAAAACACATGATGTCATAATCTTTGGCTTTTGAGTGACGCCATTTAACAAACACATTTCCATCGAAACTCTCATCTCTCATCTCCACCATTAAAGATTCTCCTCTTTTCTCCCCAACCATTTCCCTATAAATCCCAATTCCACTTCTCTATTCTCTTCCATTCCCACTCAACCACATTCCTTTCATTCCTCTAATTTCCAATCCCATGGCTGAAGAATTCCTCGAATCCGACATCCTTTTCTCCGACCACCACCACCACCACCGCCGCCGCCGCCGCCGCCGCCTGTTCCACCCTTCACTCGACTACGCCCAAATCCTCCTCACAACTCATCGGAACTCCAAAAACGACAACGACGACGACAACATCATCATCAACAACAACAACAACAAAGATTTCGCCGCCTCTCTCCCCGTCAAAATCCCAGAAACCGTCTTCCGTTGCAGCTCCGACGCGGAGGAGCTGGACGACGAATGGGACAGTGAAGACAGCATAGTACCACCGCACGTGATCATCGGGCGGCGCGTGGCCGGAAAAATGGCCTTCTCTGTCTGCACCGGCAACGGCAGGACGCTAAAAGGAAGAGATTTAAGCCAAGTTCGAAATTCAATTCTCAGAATGACCGGATTCCTCGAAACTTGACCCCAAATCAATATTTGTAAAAAAAAAAAGATCGATTCGTTGTAATCAAAAGGGAACCCATTTTTCTTCCTTTGATTTCTGTTTGATCTTTTTCTTTGAGATGGGAATTGGGATTGGGATTCAAATGTAACAGAGGGGGGAAAAAAGATTGTGATTATTTGAATGTCATTTTGTAATTTTGAATAATTAATTAATTAAATTAATGGGGTTGTGTAAATTTTTCATGTGAAGAAGATATATTAATTTCAAGGAATGCATGTTTAGAGATTGGGTGGAGTGGAGGTTCTGAATTATGAATATTGTTTTTTTTTGGGTGCAATATGAAAATTGTTTTGTTGGCAGTATTAAAGAGAGATAATGTAATTTTAAATTGTAACTGGTTTTGGACAGTCCCAACATTACCAGCTAGGCTTTCACGAGAAGAGAGAGATACACAACATGTTTCATTATTAGGTCCTCTTTTTTGCGCAATAAATTAAAACTATGTTCTTTAGAAAAAAATTATTCTGTTTTGTACTTAAATTATCTCATACGATAAGGATATATTGTAATATTCTATATATTGATATTAGAATATTTGAATTTTATAACTAACAATTTGGAATTAGTTAATTTTAAATCATTGAGTTTTCTAACTATCCAATGTGCTATAAGATTGGATTATTATCATTAGTTATAGTATGTTGAGGTTGAGCTGACTAGACTTTCACGAGAGGGTCATAAAATATTTAATGAAAGAAGATAGAAATTGGGAATTTAATGATGCAAATATCAATGGATAATTTAAAATATGATAATATGATGTTTCGATTAATAAATGATCCGAAGTGAAGATATATTTTTTCAATTGTGTTTGTATACTTAAATCTTAAAATGCAAAAGTATATTTTTTAACTTCAAAATAAATAAGTTAATTGGCTCCTAAAAAAGTTGCAGCAAGATGTCCTCGAGTTCAATTATTTGCATGTTAAAAAAGAAATATTTGTATGAATTATATTTAATGTTCTTCACGATTAACGCTTGAGTTGTTGAAATTCTCCCGAAGCTCTCCACGATTTCTTCTTTTTGTTTTAATCATGTTAAAAGGAACTGCAACCATGTGGTTGATGTTTTAGCTTTTTACTCCTTTTCCTATTCTACCCTATAACTTAGTGGTTTGATTTCTCTAGTTGACTTTTTTATTTGGCCAAAAAGGGATTTCTACCGTTTGTTATTTGTTTTGCTCTTATAAAATTCATGTTCTTCTAATAAATAAAAAAAAAAAAAATCGTGTTCTTCTCAACAAAGAAAAAAAATGAACATCATATTGAAGAATAAAATAAACCATCGAGGGAAAAGAGGACGGAATGGCAACAATAAATACACTATGGAAAAAAAAAAAAAACTATAGTAAATTGAAAACTAATAACTATAGAAGAGAGGGTTGGTTTTGATAAATAATAATATCCTTCACTTTATGCTAATATATATTTTGAATCAATGATAAGAAAGAATATTTATTTCTTATATGTTATCTTTCTTAACCTTTTTTTTTTTTTTGAAAAAATTATCTTTCTTAACCTTTGACACGCATTATTATTTGTAACACCCGAGTTAGGAGGGGTACATGAATGAACCGAGGCCACATCCGAATGAGAGGGATCTTGAGGACATGAAAGTATAGTCAAGATAAGCTTAAAAGAATTGATAGATACTACCTATACCAACAAGGTGCACCTTCCTTTTCGGTGGCTCAATCATAGGAACTTTGAAGTTAAGCGTGCTTGGCTTGGAGAAATTCTATGTTGGGTGACCTCCTGGGAATTTTTCTAGGGGAATGCCGGGGCCGTTAAGGGCCGAATCCGGATTCTGAATCCTGGGCCTGGGGCGTTACATTATTTGTAGAAACAATTATTATTATAAGTTTACTCTCGATGTTCTGTGTCTATTTAACTTTAATAAGCCTTCAAATTCTCTATTAAAAAAAGCCTTTACATTGTCAAACGGTTGCATCTTTAGTCTCTATACTTCAAAAAAAAAAAAAAACAAAAACAATTAGAATCTCGAACATATTTCATTTGTGTCTAATATGTTAAACTATATACTTAACACTCTCACTTGAGTGTAGGCCTTCAAGATTTTGCTTTTGATTTCATTCAAAAAGTAAAAAAAAATCTCATACCAATAGAGTTAATTGTCCTTACTTAAATACCATGGATCAATTTTAGTCCATTCCCAATCTAAATAGAAAAGTATGTACACAAAATTGAAAAATTAATATTTTATTTACTAACAAAATTTTGAAGTATAACAACTAAATGAACATAAATTTGATATAAATTTACTAAAAAAATTTAAATATATGAACTAAATAACCACGATCCTAAAAAATTCATAACAAACTTATAATTCAACCTAAAAAAATTGAAAAATATAATTATTAATGTTGTATAAGACGATAATAATTGAAACCGAACATATAATATGATGAAAAGATAACGTATAATCCTTGAGCTTCAAAATTTTGTTTATTTGGTTGCAAAATTGTTTTATAAAAGAACGAAGGAAATTAATATGAGTTATCTTGACATTTCATTATAAAATTTTTAAAAAAAAAAGTGCCGAAAAAACAATATTATCTGACAACGAAGCCACGTGTAAAAGGGACCAGTAATATCACTGCACGTGTAAGAAAGCTGTAGAGAAAGTACCAGACATCTCGATTAATGACGTGGCTAAGTGCACGGCGACCGATTCTATGAACTTTGAACTCCACAGACTACAATATTCAAAGCAGATAAGATATGTTTCTCTTTTACGACGCCGTATGGGTTTTTTTATATAATTTATTTATTTATTGTTTTGGTCTTTGATTTCAAAATTCTGAAAAAGTTGTTTTCAAAAAGGAAAAAAATCTGAAAAAGTTCGTTCAATAATTTAATCTAAGAACGATCTAGAAAAATATTCAAAATTCTGAAGAGAGAGAATTCCTTTTACACAAAAGAATTAAAAATAATTTCCACGTCAACTACAAATTTACAAAAATTATATTTTATACATACTTTAAACAACATCATAACTTTTTTTTGTTTTTTTTTTTTCAAACATAGAATAAAGTTTTACATTTTTTACGTGTTTTACCTCACATTTTGAGTTTAATTTAGATCACACTATTTTTATAAAGTTTCAAACTTTCTACTCTATTAAATATATATTTTTTATGTTATTGATGTATATATATATATAAAAGACTAGATTTCGAACATTTTCAAGATGTTAAAGGTTAAATTTGTTTAGTTTTTTAAATTGAAGGAATTAAATATAATTTGTCTCCCAGACTAAAAGTGTATTTCATCTCCTAAAAAAAAAAAAAAAAAAATCAAAGCAACGTCAATTATATAATACACCATTCTTAAATTGATATGCAATGTTATTACATAATATGTTGTCCTTTGGAACACACACAAAAGAATTAATAATTATCCACAAATATGGTACCTATATTTATGATTTACAAGCGGTGGTCTAGTCCCAAAAAACATAAAAAGAAAAGTTATATTCCTAAAATTGACATTAGGTACATCAATCATATCAACAATATGTCTAAATGAAATATTTTGTTGACATACTCCACATTAGGTCATATCAATGCTATACAAAAAATAATGAAGTATATCATTCATATACTTGATATATATCATTGATATACTTCATATATTAGAGATATCAATAACACAGTATACCACTATTTTATTGTAAGATAGTTGATGATTTACTCAATCAATTTCTTGTAGTTTTCGATCGTCCTATTTGGGCTTATAGTCAATTATTTTTCTCTACAAGTTACTTTCCATTTTTATTAAGAAATTAATTAATGGAGGAAATGGAAGACATGTTGATAAAGGATCGATGAAGGAAAACATAAATTCAAAGAGAAAGAGAATATAGAAGTATAGACTCAATTTGTTTGAAGGGAAAAAAATACAAGAATACAAGAAGTGAAAAGAGTTGGGAAGAAAATTTTGGTTATGTTGGCTTAATTAATAATGGAAGTAACAAATGAATGATTTCCACCCAAGCCTATAAGATGAATAAATAATCGCAAAAATATATTGCCCATGAAGTTTATTATTTATATATTTAATGAGACTAATATACTTCATATTCGGTTGATCACTTTTATTGGTGATGTACTCCATCTTAGGTATATCAATTATATAAATGACGTGCTTCCTTATTATATATATCATTGAAAATCGAAAATAACGAGTACAAAATCGAAATAATAAAAAATCGAAAATCTGATTTAAAAATTCTACCATATTTACAAAACTAAAACGTTGGTGCTATATTTACTATTATGACAAATATTTTTGCTTTCCGTTACAAAAATAAAATAATCAAAGAGAAATGTAGTTAAAAGGAAATAAATTTGATTTGCTTAATTTTACGTTGTTATCTTCCTAATGTATGGTCAAGCGTTTCATATCATTTCAATTTTTAATTACTAATTTCTTGGTTATTCAATGCACATGGAGAAATGACAACAATAATTTTTCATCCCTACCTTTTATAAATTGTCCTCATAATTTTCCTAAGGGAGAATTGACAACCAAGGATATTTTTCATCCATTTTTCATCCCTACCTTTTATAAACTGTCCTCATTAATTTTCCCATGCATGGAGGGTAAGAATTTCATGAGAATACTAATAAATTCAAACAAATACTCTTAGTTTGGATCCAAATCAATCTCCTTGCAACACTTGATTGAGTATAAAAGAAGGGGGAAACCATCATACTAAAAGCATTTAGAGTTGGATGAAAATGAATCTTTTAATAAATTACTGCATCATTTCATACCTTCTAGTGATGATGACGATGATGGGTAAGCCATCTTCAGCAAGCTCGAAAGTGTATACAGCGCCATTGACTCGATGGAAGGTGACGATTTCTAACCAATTGAGTCCAGGTCAGACTTTATCGCTTCACTGCAAATCAAAAGATGATGACTTGGGTGATCATACGCTACAAGTGGGTCAAAGTTACTCATGGAAATTCAGAGTGAATTTCTTTTCAACCACCCTATTTTGGTGTACTCTAAAAACTTCATCAAATAAACATGTGACAATGGAAGTGTTTTGGCCAGAGAAACACGACTGGCTTGGTTATAGATGCGCTTATGAATCTTGCTATTGGATTGCTCAAGATGATGGCATTTATTTGGTGAATCTGCCTAAAGATTTAAACGAATTTGTGCGTAAATGGGAAAACTAGGATGAGGTATATGTGCATAGTTGGAGATTGTTATAAGACTTCATACATCTAGAGTTATTGGGAATATTTTCTTCTAATGATTTTTAAATAAGTTTACATATCATGTAATTTTGTGATCTTCATGATCTTGCCTCAATAATATTAATAAATAAATTTTTTGAAAGACAAAAATTTTCTTACGCCATATTAATAAATATTTTAAATCAACATAGGTCTCGAAGTTTGAGAATATTTTAAATAAAGTAGTTTTAATTGATCAAGTTCTTGTTCTTAAAAAAATAAATAAAACTAATTGAATTTTTTTTTCTACTAGTGTTAATAGTTTTTTTTTTTTTTTTTTTTTTTTTTTTTTTTTGAGAAAAACTAGTCTTAATAGTTTTGAGAATATTTTAAAACTTTCATGCACATAGATTAAAAAAAAAACATAACGGTGGATATAATCGGGTGTGCATTAATCCGTAAATCTGACAATAAAAAAAAGTCCGACTCATATAAAAAATTTGTCAATTTGAATATAGTCAAGTAATTGAATATATACTAATGTACTCTCTGGTTTATGTTAGGTTAAATTCAAACCTTGTTATTTTTATCTAAAAAAATTCAAACCTTGTTATATTTCTAATGTCAAATCTCACCATCGTATTTTTTTGCTATTTCTAATGACAAAACCAAAAGAAAAATTGGATTCACCATTTGCTATATTATTATCGGCCACTAGCTTAATTATTCATGAGGGTTTGATGGGGTTGCAGCCAAAGTAATTTTGGGTCAACAATGAATGTGTGTGTATGCAATTTTTTCTTTGAATTCAACATGTGGGTGTGAACTCGAAGGGTTCAAACTCCCGATAAAGAATCTAAATATATGAAGGAGAGAATTCGAATTTTTGACTTCTTTATCGGAAGTATATATTTTAACTATTTTTTTTAAAAAAGTATACACTTTAAATAATTAAGCTATATTCAAATTGGTGTGTGGATATATAGGCTAACTGATCATTGAAAAATACAAGATTATGTATTTTGTAATTATCTCATAATTAATCACAGGTTATATGTACTATGCCGAGTTGTTTGTCTTCTTCAAAGTGAAATATTTTAGACAAATTTAGAAGAAAATCTATCTTTTAAACCATTGATTTAGCTCATTTAATCGATTTAATCTTAAAGAATTGAACTCTAAATTTGATTAAATCGTGAAGCCTCTTCAAAATTAAATTACAAAATATTGGTTATAATATAGTTGATTGTTAAATCACATAATTTCCAACTAATAATATATACTTTAAAATTCAAGTCGCAAAAATGCCTAAACTTATCCAAGAAAGTACTCTAACTATTAATAACAATATTTAGAAAGATTAAAAAAAAAAAAATCAAACTCAAAGGTCGAAGAAGAAGCTTGATATATAAAAATCACCCATATTCGAGCAAATTAGTTAAGTGGATATGAATTGCCAACCATTGGAATAAAAAATTAGTTCTCCCTCCTAACTTTTATTTATCATTTTAAAGATAAATAAGATAATTAAACGTTTATTGGTTTGAAATGCAAAAAAAATATTTGAGACTGCAGCCACAATGTAGCCGATAATTTTGTATTGTTGGATATATGAGAAAGAAACTACAAAAGAAATTTAAATTTATGTCTAACAGTTATTAAGATATATATTACCAAATTAAACTTGTATCCATCTATAATTCAAAAAATGAAAAAAAAAAAAAAGAGTAAATTTAAATATAGTCATGTAGTTGATAACACTAATGTCTTTTGATAAAATGGAATGAAATCCAAAATACAAGGACCAAAATGATAAGGCTACTATAAATAAATTTAAAGACTCTTGGAAACAATTTTTTAAACCCTTGAAGATTAAAGTATATCATTTTAAAATTTTTAAGGACCAAATAGACACTAAACTCAAATTGCATAGATCAAAAGTGTTTCTCTTTTAAGCCACTCTGCCTACATTGTTGTACGAAAAAAAAATAAAATCATAACTTCATTTAAGTTATATACGTGTTAATTTCGGAAAAGGTAAATAATCATATCTTTGTATAAGCATAACTTGATATGTGGTATGAAATTCATTTGTATATATATATACACTTTAAGAAGGTTAATAATTATAACTAGAGAAATATAACATAGGCATCTTATTTTAGGGAAGGGAATTCATTTATTTGTATAATGCATAACTTGATTTAAGGTATGGAATTAAATATTATACTATTTAAGATATATATTTTATTAATTTAAGAAGATGATTAACTAATAAAAAAATTATTTAGTTCAACTGCTCAAGACATATATCATTTGAAGAAGCATAAAGAGATAAAATTAAAGAGATGAATACATATATACGATCAACCTTTTAAATTACCACTAATCATATAGGCCAAAAATCACATATCGTACAAGTAATTTTTTCTTTTTTTGAGCTCAACGATATTTGAGGTGGTGGGATTCGAACCTTTGACTTCTTGATCGAGAATATATGTTAATTACCACTTAGTTGTGCTCACTTTGGCAGAACGACATAATTAAAACATTCTAGAAAGAACATAAATATAATGCAAAAAAGGTAACCTTTCAATAATGATCAAGATAATTCAAACTATAAATTGGATCTCAAACTCAAAGTAACATACAAAGAAGGGGAAAGTTGAGTGAAGAAAAAGCCTCCAAAAGAAAGAATGGGTTGTTGGTTGAACTACTTCCTGATTTCATCTCTTGTTTTTATTTTAATAATTTTAGGGACGCCATGTTCAGCTTCAGTGAGCTCAAAATACCAACGGCCATTGAGTCAATGGAATGTGGGGATTGTGAACCAATTGAGTTCAAATGTGGTATTATCCGTTCACTGCAAATCAAAAAATGATGATTTGGGAGACCATGAACTACAAGTTGGCCAAGATTTTCATTGGGAATTTAAGGAGAACATGTCCTCAACCACACTCTACTGGTGCACCTTAAGAACTCCAACGAACCTACACGCCACGTTTGATGTGTTTTGGAGAGAGAAAGGAGAGTGGCTAGCTTCTCGATGCAATTTCAAGTCTTGCATTTGGTATGCTCGAGATAATGGCATTTATTTGCTAAACATTCCTCAAAGTTCTTTTGAACTTATACACAATTGGGAACACTAACTTGTCCAAACGAGGCTCGAAAGATGAGACCCAACCTTCATTTGGCATTATGGTATTGAATTCCTCAGTTACTTGGAAAAATATTATTTCCAATTGTTTAAAAATAAATTAATAATAATACACATCTTTGTTTCAAGAGTTTTAAGAGAATGTACGAGCAAAAAAGAGCAAAAATAAGATTAATGCAGTCTTATTGCATATAACATAACATATACTATAAAATACAGTTTCATATAAATGATTTTAAAACTTGTTAAAAGGACATCCGGACACTTCACATATCTTCACAATGATATGATATTGTCCACTTTAGGCATAAGCTCTCATGACTTTGTTTTTTATTCATCCCAAAAGGCCTCGTACCAATAGAGATAATTGTCCTCCCTTATATACCCATGATTTTCCCCTTATCTAACTAATGTGGAACTTTGGTCGTGCAGTCCCAACAAAAACATATATTGTTATTTGTATAAAATATATATTCAAAGTAATGAGTATTATTCTGTCAAAGCGAGCTTAGCTTAGCGGTAATTGACATGTAACCTCGACCATGAGGTCAGAGGTTCGAATCCCCCCACTCCCAAATGTTGATGTACTCAAAAAAGACATTTCTACCCCTACTTGTAAAACCTATTACAAGATTACTCCTTTGCACTTAAATGCTCTTTCAACTAACATAAAGTTGTACCATCAACTAAGAGGTTAGAAGTTCAGATTCTCCACCTCACATATCAAGAAAAAAAAACCTTGTATACTTTTAAACAAAAGTTTCTCCCCTTTGGAGATGAAACGTTCTTATAGAAAGACCACTCTGTTGAAAATTTTGAGAATTATTCATTTTAATGCTTTATGTTTGTTTTATTGATTGTTGCACCACTAGGATTTTCAGGGAAAAAGAACTATAGGTTAATGATTTACTTATATATGTAATTCTTTTCTTCAAATAAAACAAAAAAATCAGATGTTAAATAATATATCTTTTTTGTTTGTGTATTTAATTTCATTTTTTTTTTTAAATTTATAATTGAAAAACATTTATTTGGAAGAATTTAAATTTCGTCGATGTGGATGTGGACAGTATGGCAAGGGTACTCTCATTTATTATTTTCAGTAGGATGATTTTTTATTTTTTAGTTCGTAAGAATTTAGTCAATTTTGTAATAATTTAGCCATTATACTTTAAAATTTATAACAATTTAGTTTTTTCTTTTTTTTATTAAGATTTCATTTAAAATTCTCACCTATATAAATTGAAAATTTGATTAGGAACTATTACACAAATCCAAAGACCAAACTTATACTTTAACTAACTTTAAATTAAAAAAAAAAAAATGAACGTGTTCAAAATTATCTTTACACAAATTTGAGTCCATGACATAAGATTTTGGATCCGCCACGTTTTATAAATTGAAAAGAAAAAATCAATTTAAATATACTTGTATAGTTCATTCTAGACCAAACCTTCAAATGAATGAAGAAAAAGCGAAAGGAGGGAAGGAAGGTGATGACCATATCTCTCACCAGTTCTATTAGCAAGAAAAATATAATGTACAATTACTATATACTTTTGCTGCTTAACTTAAAATTGTCCTGTCATTAGAGTCTACTTACCATATTAACTGCCACTTCATAAGGCTACCATAAATTAATTTAAGGTATTCTCAAAAAAAAAAAAATAATAAAAAAAATAATTTAAGGATTCTCTTGAAAACAATTTTTTAAATAGTATCATTTAAAAATTTTCAAGAACCAAATAGACATTATTTTAGAGACGAAAGCATTTTTCTTTTAAGCCACTATGCATTCATTATTGTACGAAAAAAATGATTTAAGTTTGTTAAAAAAAAAAAAAAACTTGATTTGAGTTTTACGTGTTAATTTAGGAAAGGTAATAATCATATATTTGTACAAGCATAACTTGATATATGGAGTGGAATTCATTCTATCGATTTAAGATATATATTATTAATTTAAGAAGGTTAATAATTATAACTTGAGAGAAGTATATAAGATATGCATTTTATTTTAGGAAAGGGAAATCATATATTTGTATAATGCATAACTTGCAGATTAAAGGTATGGAATTAAGATATATATTTTATTAATTTAGGGAGGTAATTAACTAATAACAATGATTATTTAGCTCAACTTTTTCAAAAAAAAAAAAAAAAAAAAAGATTATTTAGCTCAACTAATTAAGACATATCTCGTCCTTAAAGAAGCCATATAGAGATAAAAGAAACGAATACGTCCACAAGACCAACCTTTCAAGTTACCACTAATCATATGGGCCAAGAATCACATACATCCAAGGATCCATGTAACTGTTTATTTTTAGTTCAACAAATATTAAGGGTGAAAAATTCGAACATCTGACCTTTTGATTGAAGATATATGTCAATTACCGCTGAGCTATGTTCACTTTGACAGATCCAAGTAACTATCAATTATCGCTAAGTTGTATTTTTTTTTTTTTTTTAAGGAAAGTTGTGCTTTACTTTAGCATAAGATTGATAATTAACACATTCTAGAAAGAATCAAAATATGATGCAAAAAGGGTAACCTTTTCAATAAAAGACCAGAATAATTCAAACTATAAATTGGATCTCAAACTCAGAGTACCATACAAAGAAGGAAAAAGTTAAGTGAAGAAAAAGCCTCCAAAAAGAAAAAATGGGTTCTTCGTTAAACGACTTTTTGATTTCATCTCTTATTTTGACTTTAATAATCGTAGGAATGCCATGTTCAGCTTCAATGAGCTCAAAATACCAACGGCCACTGAGTCAATGGAGCGTGGGTGTCGTGAACTAATAGAGTGTCATTTATCCTTATTGTTTTCTAATCTATTTATCTTGTAATGGCTCATTTTTCTGTTTTGTTTCAGCCTATTGGCAGCCTCCACGTGTTGTCCTTTTCTATGCTTTTTAGACTGTTTTTGGCTATGGCTATATTGTATCGTAAACATCATTATTCTCTTTGATTCAATTTATTTTCCTCTTTGGGTTTTATCCCTTCTAATGAACCAATTGAGTCCAAATGAGGTATTATTCGTTCACTGCAGATCAAAAGATGACGATTTGGGCGACCATTACGTACAAGTTGGCCAAGGTTTTCATTGGGAATTTAAGGAGAACATGTCCTCGACAATGTTGTTTTGGTGCACCTTAAGAACTCCAACGAACCTACACGCCACGTTCAATGTGTTTTGGAGAAAGAAAGGAGGGTGGCTAGCTTCTCGATGCAATTTTAGGTCTTGCATTTGGTATGCTCGAGATAATGGCATTTATTTGCTAAACATTCCTCACAGTTCCTTCGAGCTTATACATAATTGGGAACAGTAGCTAGTTGCCCAAGCAAGCTTCAACAGATGAGACATAACCTTCTCTTTTGTCATTGCAACATTAAAATATACCTTTGTTTTCCAATCGTTTAAAATTAAATAAACTAGTACACAACTCGTCATTGCAACAATGGAAACTACCTTTTTTTTTTTTTTGAGTACATCAACATTTGGGGGTGGGGGATTCGAACCTCTGACCTCATGATCGAGGGTACATGTCAATTACCGCTGAGCTATGCTTGCTTTGGCACATTGGAAACTACCGTTATTTGAAAATATTTTTTTCCAGTCATTTAAAATTAAATAAACTAGTACACAACTTATTTCAAGAGTATTGGAGAAGGAATACAAGAAAAAAAACCGATAATAAGATTAATGCAGTCAGTCTTATTGCATTTAACACACAATATATACTATAAAATATACTTTCATATAAATGATTTTTTAAAACCGATAATAAGATTAATGCAGTCTTATTGCATTTAACACACAATGTATTTGTAATAAGAAGCTTTTAATGTCATATATTTAAGTTGGCAGAGTACATAGAATATGTATTACTAAAATTTAAAGATAAATTATTGTTATTCAATACCGAAATGCCAAATAAAATTTGAAGTTGGAACGGTTGGTTGTCTTCCAAATTTGCATTTATATATGTTCTCTGATTTTTTTTTTAAAATTTTAATTGGAGTTCCAATAGAAATGTTTTTCAGCTTGTTTTAGATTGGAAAGATAAACATGGATTGGGACATCTTATATTTTAGAGTGGGTGTTTTGATGAACGACTTGTGGAAATCTATGGTGGTTCATCTGAGTACTTCCCGTGCCTTCACACTCCAATTAAGACAACAACAAAGCAACCCACAGAGATTGGTGCAATTAGGTCCCTCTTCTCGTGGAGATGAAACGTTCTTATTAGAAGACCATCCATTGGAAATTTCGAGAATCATTTGTTCTAATACTTTATGTTTGTTTCATTGATTGTTACAACCCATTAGGATTTTTAGGGAAAAAAACTATAGGTTAATGATCTACTCATATATGTAATTCTTTTCTTAAAATAAGGCCAAAAAAATCATATGTTAAATAATATATCTTTTTGTTTGTGTTTTTCCATTTTTTAAAATTTATTATTGAAAAACATTTATTTGCAAGAATTAAAATTTCGATGGTGTTGTCGACAAAAATGTCAAAGTTTCCATTTATAGAAATATTTATGAAAATATTGAATTAAAATGTCATGTTGATAAATATTTTTGGAAAAACTATAAGAAATTCATAAAAATTATTTAAGTTAATAAATAAGCATTTCACCCTTTTTAAATAAGTTAAAATTTCTTATTATTAAAATGATGTTTCCATCAGTGATATTTTGTTGACTTTTTTTTTTCTTTTTCTTTTTTTAACATTTTATTGATTTTTTATGATATAATGTAAATGTTGATCCACTCTTTATGTCGATATATCAAACTCATGGACATGTGAAAATATCAACATGTCGATGAAAATTTAATAGGTTAGAATATTATTTTCGTTTCAATACTTTGGGGATTGTTTCATTTTAGTCCTTATACTTTCAAATGCACATATTTAGTCCATCTACCTCCAATAAAGTTTAAAATTGGTTCCTATGCAGTGTCTTTATTGTTATTTTTTTCTTAAAAATTTAGTCTCTATAAAACCACACAGGATTCATTGCATAATTGATTTTAATTAACAAAATACGGTTTGGAATACTTCTTAATTTAGGGGAGGTATCCTGTTTCAAAAAAAAAAAAAATAAATAAATAAAAAATAGGGGAGGTGAAAATTCATATTTCTACCATGCATAAATTAATTAGAACAACATGAATTTCGTTGTAATTTCCCTTATGCATTGAACTACCCAAGCAATTTTTATGACTACAAGTACAGATAATTTACTAATTCAAAAAAAAAAAAAAAAAATACAGATAATTTACAACAGTTAACAAGAAACTAGAAAGGTAGTTTGACTATCAATTTAAATATAATTCAATACCCTCTTGGTCATCAATGCTCCACCCCACTGTTCGGTTGATTTTTTTTTTCTTTAAGTTCAACAAAATTTGAATCTCTAACATATTTGATTGATGGTGCATATTAATTACCGTGTTTGGTACTCTTTTGTTTGAATTAAGAAAAATTTTAGAAGTTGTTTGTTTTTTTTTTTTAAAATCTAGATAATCGAAATCTTCAGATGTTTGTAATTATGGATACTCGAAAATATAGATGCTTTATATTTTAGGTAATCATGTTGGTTTTGAATGAATAATTTATAAGAATAATGTATGAGAATGTTTAGATAACTATGTTCATTTTGCAAAATTTTTGTACGAATATGTCTTTACATTATATACCAATTAATGTCTTTGCTAATCTTTAACTAATTTACCACATTAGTTTAGTATAATTTAAATATATATATAAATTTAAATTATACTAATTTTATTTGTTATTTTGTAGAACAAATTAACTTATATCAGTTCAAGGTTTTTATAAAAATATTTAATATTAAAAAATCAATTTTAACTTTAGTTTTTTTCAAAACAAGACAATTAATATAATTCCATCCGGTTTTAAATTTTAGTAGATTATATTCCTCACATTATCAAATTAGAAACTTTAATATTTGTTTTTAATGGTCAATAAGAGTATAACTCAACTGGTATAAAGAACCTTACAATACATGTACTATCCATCGCATAGGGTATCTTGGATTTCCCACAAACAAACCGTCATTTAAGTACATAATTAAACATTAAATCCAATTTTAATTTTTTTTTTAGAAAAAAAAACATTTTAATTCATAGAACGGGATAACTGATAGCGAATCTTATGCTCCCCCGGAAAAAAATTAAATGGTAAGAGAATAAAGAATTAAAACATATCCGTTCAATGTTAACAATTAAAAACATTGGACAATATTGTTCAAAAAAAAAAAAAAAAGCACATTATTGGACAATAATGACCAATAAAATAACCTTTCAACGAACCATTCAACTATAAATTGGATCTCAAATAACTCAGAACATCATATATAGAAAGGGCTAAAAAAAGCTAAAGTTCAGTGAAGGAAAACTCTCCACAGAAAAAGAATGGGTCGTTTTTTGTTAAACTACATCTTCATTTCATTTCTTCATGTTTTGATTTTATCGGTTGCAAGAACACCATGTTTAGCTTCGATGAGCTCGAAATACCAGAGGCCATTGAGTAAATGGAGCGTGGGGATTGTGAACCAGTTGAGTCAAAATCAGGTATTGTTCGTCCATTGCAAATCAAAAGATGACAATTTGGGTGATCACTACGTGCAAGCTAACCAGGGTTATCATTGGGAATTTAAGGAGAACATGCTTTCAACCACGCTCTACTGGTGCACCTTAAGAACTCCAATGAACCTACACATCACGTTCGAAGTGTTTTGGAGAGAGAAAGGCGAGTGGCTAGCTTCTCGTTGCAATTTCAGGGCTTGCATTTGGTACGCTCGAGATAATGGCATTTATTTGCTAAATATTCCTCAAAGTTCTTTCGAATTGATACATAATTGGGAACACTAGTTGGTCAAGCGAGGTTCAAAATAAATTAATACATATCTTGTTTAGAGAGTTTTAAAGATTAATGGAGTCTTATCAGTGGTAGATCCAAAACTTTACGGGGCAAAGTTCATATTAGGTTAAATTACAAGTTTAGTCCCTGAACTTTTAGATTTATTGTGTTTGTATGGTTTCTAAATTTTAAAAAATGTCTAATAGATATGCGAAATTTCTATGTGCCCCTTCTTAATCTTTCATGAATGAAGTTTTCTTTTTCAAAAAATATATATATATATATATATATATATATATATATATATATATATTTAATGTAAGAGAGAAAAACGGGTTATAAAAAATAAAAATGTGAAACATGAACTAAGAACAGGAAACGAGAACGTTATCAAACAAGTTTGGAATGTCTACAATTTTTTTAAAATTTTAATTCTAATAATTTTTATTTTCAACTGGTAAAGCCTACATGTACATGGTTCTTTATTTGGGTTAAATATATTAACAAATGATAGTTTTTTAGATAATTTTTATATTAAATAAAAATTTGTTAAAAAAAAGGCTTATGTGTCATACAGTCTATTTTAAAGATGTAGATTTTGTTGATGGGCATAGATTATTGGATTTTGCTTACGGATGACTTGAACTTCATGTGTAAAGAGCATCGTCTGAGTGAAAAATATCGTGTGTCTAAATAGGTAAATAAATCAATAATTTAATAACAAATCAATTATTTTTTTTAACAAATTTTAACTTTTTTATCTTTAAGAATTTTTAAACGCAAAATAAGTCAAATTGAAAATTTAAAAGATTAGACCCCATTTGATAATCATTTGGTTTTTTAAAATTATGCTTGTTTTCTCCTAAATTTCCTGCATGGCTTTCATCCTAATTAAGGTTTGCATTTGAATTTCTAGCCAAATTTTAAAGACACAAACAAGTTTTTGAAAATTTTTTTTTTTTCTAAAATTGGACTTGGTTTTTGAAAACAAGGTAGATGATTGATATTAAAACCAAGAAAGTTATAGGTGGAAATATGTGTGTATAAGCTTAATTTTCAAAAACCAAAAATCAAAAACCAAATGGTTATCAAATGGGGCCTTAAAAATCCCAATTGGAAATTACTTAAAAAAATTAGAGACATTTTGATATTATTATTTTCTTTGAGCACACGGGTAATCTCCCTCACTGATGCATGAATTTGGCAAGTAGGCCCAAAACATGTGATCCAAAGTAACTAATTTGTCGAGGTGTAATGTTGTGTCCAACATAAACTAATACTTAGTCCAAGTTGAACCATCATGATGATATTGTATCATATATACACACATAGGCAGAGACTTCCATCATTTGTAGGCAATTGAAATGGGTTGTATAAGTGCTCAATCAGGTCGTGCTTGACTTTACGTTGTGAATATCGCTAGACGAATGCATGTTAGGAGAAATTCTTATTTGACGATGGTCAACTTGGGCCTCGCACTAAAGTACAACATGGTGGTTAAAACAATTACATGGGAACGGCTTGTGTTAGCCACTTTGACTAGTCGAGTCATCATATAGATTTACATAGGAGATATCTCTCCATGTGACTTCAGTCTATAGCCCACACATAGACAACATTTTCTCAATCATAACATTCTTATAAGTGAAAGGTTCAAAATTTCTACCACTTATTTAAAAGGTAATAGTTTAAAAAATCAAAATTTTTAAACACAAGACAACGACTAATATTTAATCACTTATTTTTTTATTGCCAAAGTAAATATAACTCAGTGGTAATTGACATGTATCCCTGATCAAGAGGTCAGAAGTTCGAATCGATAAATTAATAAAAAAGAGTAAACGGTTTATTTCTTTTTTTAAGATAAATTGAGAAAATGGTACCCCAACTATTTTATAAATTGTGAAGTTTCCACTTATCTTTTCAATGTGAGATCCTCTTAACACCCACTCTCAATGTTTTTAACTAAAAAAAACAATTGTCTTTATGTAAAAATTAAAAGGCTTCCTCAACTGGTTATGAGAAAGATTCCATTAATCAATTAACAAATGAAAGTAGTCATATTAACCCAATAGAGATGGGGAAAGGAATTCATAGTCAACCCTTGAAATTACCACCAACCATATATGCCAAGAATCACATACCATCTATGGTTCCATGCAACCATTGGAGAGAAGAGAAGAAAAAGGACAGCATAAATAATAAAGACAATACAGCCTTTTACCCAAAAAAAAAAGAAAAAGAAAAAGTAATAATAATGAAATAAAAAGACAATACAGCCATTGGACTATTATTTTACCAAAAATAAGATGTTAAAAAAAGAGTAGAATAAAAGTAATTTAGACATTCAAGAAAGAACTCAAAATATTACCAATAAAATAGCCTTTTTTGTTTCCATAATGATTAGAACCATTCAACTATAAAGGAGGGGAAAGTTAAGTGAAGAAAAAGCCTTCAAAAGAACTAATGGGTTCTTTGTTAAACTACTCTCTAATTTCATTCCTGGTTTTGATTTTAACAATCGTGGGAACACCATGTTCAGCTTCAATGAGCTCAAAATACCAACGGTCACTAAGTCAATGGAGCGTGGGCGTTGTGAACCAATTGAGTCCAAATGAGGTATTATTTGTTCACTACAAATCAAAAGATGACGATTTGAGCGACCATTACGTACAAGTTGGCCAAGGTTTTTCATTGGGAATTTAAGGAGAACATGTCCTCAACCACGCTCTATTGGTGCACCTTAAGAACTCCAAGGAACCTACATGCCACATTCAATGTGTTTTGGAGAGAGAAAGGGGAGTGGCTAGCTTCTCGGTGCAATTTCAAGTCTTGCATTTGGTATGCTCGAGATAATGGCATTTATTTGCTAAACATTACTCAAAGTTCTTTCGAGCTTATACGTGATTGGAAACACTAGTTGCCCAAGCGAACCCTCAACAAATGAGACATAACTTTCTCTCTTAACATTGCAACATTGGAATCTACAACTATTTGGAAATATTTATTTTTCCAGTAGTTTAAAATAAATTATACAGTGGAGAGATATAGCGAGTAAGATATAGTATATAGACAAAAAAATGTATGAAATAATAGTTTTTTTTGTTGACCATGTATGAAATAATAGTTGGATCAGAGAATATATTTGAAGAAAGAAAATTAATTAGAATGAGGTATAAAAAAACAACCTGAGCATAAGTCAACTAAGAAAAGCTATCGAACAACAACCTATTCTGAGAAATGGTGCTTGTATATCCCTAGGTGTGGGCCTGTACTTTCCCTTATTAGAGAAGGGAGAGGTTTAGAAATTATATATATATAGTTAGCTTTCCATTACTAATCGTAGGGACTAGTAAAACTATTTTCCCAAACCTCAAGGATTGAAATGTAGATTTAAAAATTTAGGAACCCAAATGCACCAAGCTCAAACCTCGAGGACTAAAAACGTACTTTCTAAAAAAAAACAAACAAACAGAGTAAGAATAAGATGACTAAAGTGAGTTTAAAGCAAAAGGCACGGGTTGAACCCACGACCGAAGAAGATTTGCAGACAAAATCAGGGGGCTTACCGCTGAACCAAGGAGTTCATTAGGATAACAAATTAACATTTTATATATAATATTAAATATTTGAGGAGTTCAGGAGGGGCTCGATCCCCCCGGACCCTTCATACATCCGCCGCTGCTACCATATCACCTTTTCTTTAAACACAAAAAGTTATAGAAGGAGCTTTTAAAATAATTTTAAAGGTCGAAAACTACTAAAAATACCCCTAAACTATGAGGTTGAATTCAATTATACCTCTGAACTTTCAAAAGTTTCATTTTAGCCCTCAAAGTTTGAAGTTTGTTTCAAAATGAAGTTTGGAGACATTTTCCGTTAAATTTATGGACGAAAAATTATGTGTTTGCATGTGTTTTTATTGTTTTTCCATGTATATGTTCAAATATGTTCACATAAGCAACAATATATATTCAATTAGTTTTTTTTTGTTTTTAAACAACATAATTTAATTAATTAAAATATACCTTTTCAAAAGGTCAATGCCAGAATTCTAAAATAATTTAATATCAAATGGAATAGAAAAGTAGATAAAGAATATGAAAATATTAAAAAAAAAAGCAAAAGATTTTGAAAAAACCATAAAAAATATTACAATAAATTCTGTAAAATCGACGAATCAATAAAAGATAAAAAATACTTCGCAAACATGAAACCAAACAAAATGAGATGAAGTGACAAACGGAAGAATATAATAAAATGCCTTAAAAAGAAATAAAGAAAAAAAGAAATAAAGAAACAATATAAAAAGGAATACCAAGTCTTTCAAAAAAAAAGAAAAAAAAAAAAAGAATACCAAGAGGAATAAAAAAAAACGAGCTTTAAAATAAAAATAGAAAAAATATATATTTTCAATTTTTTTAAAAGAATATATATATATATTTTTCCTTAATTTGATGTAAATAAAATATTAATGGCACTGTGGCGGTGAGGGAGAAAAACCCTACAGCTGTTAATCACTTGACAGTCAAAAACTCAAAACCAATAGCAAAAGCAAATAGCAATAGAAGATAGTCTTCGATAAACCCTAGACTTATCGCCTTTCCTTCCTCCTCTTCGCGCGCTGTTTTCTTCGAGGGGGGCTCCTCGCCCTCTCTTCGAATTCTTCTTTTTCCGTCGTTGCTTCGCTTCAATCTTCAGGCTTCCGACGCTCTCGAGTCGATCTGGGTGAGTTCCTCTTTCTCTCTATTAGTTCTGATCCGTGGGATTCGAGCCCGCTCTTGAACTTTATGCTGTCCTCTGGAACTCGTTATCTGTTGATTTTACAGAACTTGGAGAGTTCCTCTTTTCTTTGTTTGTTTTCCCCTCCTCTGTTTTAGTATTTCTTATCGCTTCGAGATGTTGAGATCATGAAACTAGCTTTTGCTTATACCCCTCTAATTTTTCTGTTTTGGATCTGTCTGATTATTTTCGAACATTTATCTCTGGGATTTTCTTTTCGAGATTTTTTAACTTTCTTGCTGACAGTTGCTTCCAGTGACGTCCTGTGGATTCTGACCTTTTTTTTTTTTTTGTGTGTGTGTGTGTGTAAGTTGCAAGTTTCAGCCTGTTCTAAGTACGAAAATTCTGTTCTTTTTCGTCAGAAGGCATGTTCTGTTATTG
Source organism: Luffa aegyptiaca (assembly GCA_017139565.1). Taxonomy (NCBI): domain Eukaryota; kingdom Viridiplantae; phylum Streptophyta; class Magnoliopsida; order Cucurbitales; family Cucurbitaceae; genus Luffa; species Luffa aegyptiaca. Next base: position 53,630,731 of record CM029398.1, read on the forward strand.
TTTGTTAATAGCGCTATGGGGACCCTTTTGTTTGGTCCCGTGTTGGTGAGATTATGAGATGTTATAATATCCCATTGTTGTTTCTTGGTTGGAGTTTACGTATCTCTTTTGAGACTGAAATTTGGTTTAATTTCCAGATGAGTAGTTCTTCCATCCTTCCTTCTCTGTTTGAGGGATGCTGCTTTGCTGATGGTCTTGCTTGCTTTTAAAATATCAGTTATCTGCTCTCTCTGAATCTTGGATTTCTTCACATTCCGTTGGGTCAAAATGATTGCCACCGAGACCATTGTACCAAGTAAAAAGCTGAAAATTAAACTTGCTGGGAAACGAGTAGAAGATCATCCAGGTTCACAATCTTGTGAATTTGGGAAGCTTGTAGGCCAGAAATTATCATTTACTGGAAGGAATGGGTTGAAGGTGGATGGTGCATTCAATTATTCATTGAATGCTTTCAGTGGTGGTAAGACCTTTGCTGCTGCCTGTTGCAAGTCAAAATCTACTATCACGATCACTGATAAGCGCAGAGCAACTGAGGATATAGAATCTCCAAGAGAGAAGAAGCAGAAGTTGGATCGGAATACAACACAACAATGCTCTTCAATTTTAAAAGCACTAATGTCCCATCCGTGTGGTTGGGCTTTCAACCAGCCTGTGGATCCTGTGGCATTGAAAATTCCTGATTACTTCTCAATCATCACTGATCCTATGGATTTGGGAACTGTCAAATCCAAACTAGAGAGAAATATGTATCGGGCAAGTGAAGAATTTGCAGCTGATATTAGACTGACATTTTCTAATGCCATGCTTTACAACCCTCCTGCCAACTATGTTCATAAGATGGCAAAGGAACTTAACGAAGTTTTTGAGAAGAGATGGAAACTGCCAAAGGAAAAATGGGTTAGTGGAAGATCAACATTTCAGCTAGAAAAACTTTCAAATGGACCAACAGGAGAAAGGGTTTCCCGAACTCCATCATCACATAATACTTTGCAGAAGAAGTCAACAGTGTCTGAAGGCAATGTCAGTAAGCTGTCTTCAAATGCAAATGGTGCTGAGGCAAGTAATATCCATGCTTTTTGTTTAAGGTTCTAAAAGTTTATTTTCAAGTTGTAATGTTGGTCATACACTAGAATTTTGTATAATGAATTTTATCTCATTTGGTTTGTTTGATTATCTAACACTCATGGTGAATTGGAAGCATTCTTATCTTGCTTAATGGATTGTATTTTCTCATTTATGTTGCAGGTTGATCGTGCTAAAACACTTCCAACTTGTGCACCCAAGCCTCCCAGAAAGAACTTCCATACAGGTATGAAGTGGCAGATTACACTTCTGCTTTATGGGCTTGTAAAGGAGCTAATTAGCCATGTATCTGATAGGAACAGAAACTGGCAGTAAACATGCTTGTAGCTCCTTTGATAAACAAACACCGAGACAGGTTGTCAGTAAGTGTATGAGATGTGGTTGCATTCCATGTCAATGCAGCTCTTCTTCTGATTCAGGCTATGCATCGTCTGGTGGGTGGTTGATTTTTCTATTACCTTCTTGTGTTGATTCTGATAATTGTCTAAAAAATTAGTTTCTATTTAATTTAGATCAATCTAACGAGAGAAGAGAGAATTCAGATGTCAATGATCCCAGCAGACTGGTATGTTACTATTGCAGAGTTGTTATGAACATTCAAAAATTTTTGTATGGCTTATATAATTTATATATTAATTTAGGATTCTCAAACACAGAGCTTGTCAGCTTCCCAGACTTCCAAGTCAGATACAGACTCTGATGGTCAGTTCACATATTTCTTATGAAAATTTTATTGTTGTGATATCCTTATTATCTAAGAATGCTCATACTTCTGGGAATGATGTGAAGGGATTAGAAGTGTTTTGGAGGATGAAAGCAAACCTCCTTGTGATCAGACTTTGACCCTTGTGGAAAATGCTACGTCCGAAGGTCAGTTTTTTCTGTTAGTGTGGTAGAATACCATATTTATGTATTTATTTCGAGTGTACTTGCATTTCTTGTCAATTTTTTGATTTCTCTCACCCTTATCTATCTCTATCTTTAACATTTGGTGAACCTTTTTCTTTATCAGACATATCAGGCTAACTTCATCTCTTTTAACTTGTCGCAGAGTGCTCTACTCCAATTTTTGATGTACAACTTTCACCAAAGAAGGCTCTCCGTGCTGCAATGCTGAAGAGTCGCTTTGCTGAAACCATCTTGAAAGCACAACAGAAGACACTTCTTGATCTTGTAAGTTCAATTATTTCATTATAATGCTGTTATCACCATTTTGTTATTTTCCTGTAGTGGCATTATCGTAATATTTTTTCCTCATCCTTGGTAGGGTGACAAAGTTGATCAACTGAAGATTCAACAGGAGAAGGAAAGGTTAGAAAGGAGGCAGCGTGAAGGTAAAAGCAACCTCGTGTGTGATATTCCGTCAATGCCATTTTTGTTGTTTGTTTAACTGCAACCATGATTTATTTGACAAAAGAAACGATCTTGTTGGGTGATTAATGGATTTTAGGGAAAGTCAAATATTCCAGGGCAACCGCTCACCTAGATTGATTTAAAGGGTAAATTGAAAAAAGAAACCTTGCCTCTCCCCTGCCAATGACATTAAGTTTGATCATAAGATTGCTCTTAGAACTGGCTTGTATTATGGTTGCTCTAGTATGCTATGCTTGCAATGGTTTTTCCTTTATCGTAAATAAAAAAAATTGGTTATAGTATGAATTTAGTTCATAGTTCATATAGTTTGGACTCAATTTCAATTTGGTCTCTATGATTCTAAAAATTTCAAAGAGATTTTTGATACACATAGTCCAATAGAAAACATCAGTTCATTATCGGATAAATAAATCATCTGTTTATTTTGGTATTAACAATGAGATTTTGAGGTTTCACTAAATCATAGGAGGATCATATTGGAACCTTTTAAAAAAGTAAAGGCCAAAAAATCATAGGATGGAAGAAAAGTACCCTGTACCCATACCTAACAAAATTAAGTGAAACCCGAAATAGTGCTCATTCTATTTCTATCTTTCCAGTATTAGCCAAATAGAAAATATGTCCATACTATAGGGACCAATTTCATAATTTTAGCCCAAAAAATAACTTATGCATCTCTATTGTGCTTATGCACTTATTGATTGTGCATTTTCCCTCTCTAACTTGTACAGAGAGAGCACGTATAGAAGCACAAATAAAGGCCGCTGACATGGCGTTGCGATTGAAAGCAGAGGCTGAGAAGAAGCAGCAGCGAGAAAGAGACAGAGAAGCTGCCCGCATTGCTCTTCAGAAGGTTTCATTTTCATTTAATCCACTTTTATTATATTCTATTCTATTCTCTAGCTATTGCAAGTATCCCTTACTAGTTCCTTGTGTCTTTTAGATCGAAAGAACTGTTGAACTGGACCAGAATCTTGATATTCTAAAGGAGCTGGAAAAGCTCAGTGGAGGAGTCTTATTCATTCAATATCACCGTGCTATGGTGAAGAGGTCATTACACGAGGTTCAATTGGAAAACCCGTTAGAACGACTCGGTTTGTTTATCAAGGATGAATTCCTGGATGAAGATGAAGAAACCATCTACAATGAAAATGGGGAAGAGGGAGAGATTTTTTCCAGAAGTTGAAACTTCCACTTTTTGTTATTAAATGTAGTATTTTGGCTGCTTATCCGTCTGATGCGTTGGAAGAAATATTTGTAAATGATATTCATATTTGGTTGAGTTAGGATTTAGGACTTTTGAGTACTATTAACTGATAGTAGAGTTAGAGGTGATGTATAGCCCAAAGTTCTATGGATGGGAAACAGAAAAATGAAAACAAGGATCCCCCCCCAGAAAAAAAAAAGGAATAAAATGAAAGTAGTAGGTTATGATGATACTTGTGAAACTTAAGGGCACTGATTCAGTCTGCTTTGGATGTAAGTTGTAGGTTATGTTACTAATTGTTTATATTTTGTTCACTGTTTTTGATGTTTCGGGCCTTATCTCCTTAATTGTTTCATATATGCTTTGTCGTTGTTTTTTTTTTTTTTTTTTGAAGCCAACCAACCAAGTCTTTTCGGATGGAATTTAAATATGACAGACATCATTCTCCCAATCCCTCTTAATTAAAATAGAAGAAATAGGTAGGTGATTCCATATATGAAAATATGATTTGATGTGATATGACATCATTTATCATTCTAGAGGTAAATAGACAAGGATTAAAACAAAAACAAACGACAGTGTAAACAATGGAAACGTTATGGGTTGGATTGATGATTAGCGATTTTGAAGTTGTCGAGGTTGGATTTGCCATCGATGGGACGGGAAAAGAAAGAAGAGAGATATTGTTGCATCCCAACAGTTGTAAACAAAGGAGGATTTAGAGAGTTGATGAGAGAATTGGCAGGCCCTATCTGTGCCTCAACCTTGGGGCTGAAGAACACAGCAATTGACATCCTCCCTTTCTCTGAGTTCACAGCTGCTCTGTGCTCTATGCTCTTGTAAATCCCATTGCTCACAATCTGCAAAATATATAATCATAATAATAAATAAATAAAATTAAAAAAAATAATAATAATTATTAATTAATTATGGTTTTCTGACTTCAAGAACATCTCCCAAGTTGACGATGAAGGCAGCATTGAGAGGGTTGACAGGAAACCAGAGGCCATCTCTTTTGACTTGGAGGCCTTCCACTTGGTTTAGCTGATGAAGAAATGTTAAGCCGCCGCCATCGGAGTGAGGCGCAAGCCCCATCACCTTCTCAGGACATGGACATGGCGGATAGTAGCTCATTCTTGCAGACTCCATTCCATTCTCAAAAATCTCCTCCATCTTCTCAACCTCCATTTTCAGAGCAACCGCCATTGATTTCAGCAGCTGCTTTGCTACCTTCCTCAGCTCCCCAACGTACCTGTCCAACGCTTTTCTGTCCACACCCAATATAATTACTTCTTAAAACATAAATTTTGTACAAGTAAATTTTGGTAACTTTTTAAATTATCGATCAACCCAAAAGCTTAAGCTGATAGGTTAGTGTTGAGGATCCCACATTGAAAAGATTAGTGGAGACCTCACAATATATAAGCTACAAGGGTCACTCCACTCATTGCCAATTGGTTTTGAGATGGAACCCCATGTAATCTAATATGGTATCAGAGCCCATGAAACCCAAACGGGTATTCGGTCCAATAAAAAGAAGTTGGGATCCCATTCAAGAATGGTGAACCCAAAGAGGCACCATCTTGAGGGGGCATGGGTCACTCCACTCATTGCCAATTGGTTTTGAGATGGAACCCCAACTAATCTAATAGTTAGGATAAATTTAATCTTATATCAATACTTCTATACTCCATTTGTAGACTTGAATACTCATAGAAGTTCTAACAAAGTGGAAATCAATATGATTTGCTGAGAAAATAATGACAAAATCTGATCAAGACCTCCTGTTTTGACTTGAATACTCATAGAAGTTCTAACAAAGTGGAAATCAATATGATTTGCTGAGAAAATAAAGACAAAATCTGATCAAGACCTCCTGTTTTGATACTATGTTAAATCATTAATCAATCCAAGAGTTTAAGTTATAATGGGTTATAGTAAATTTAATCCTATATCAACACTTCAACATAACTCTTCTTCATTGGTTTTTATGTTTTTTCTTTTGAAGGTATTCCTAAAATTATATACAAAATTTTAAAAACACCAAAATCTAATCATATCATCCATATTCTTTTTATTTTTTTATTGGTTTCCAATTGTTTCAAAAATTGTAATTTTTTTACTTATAAGATACATAGTAAATATTTTTTAAGAATTAAATTTATATCTAAAATTTAATAGAACAATAAATAATAAAATAATTGTTCTATACTTATTTATAACATTTTTTTTTCAATGAAAGAATCACCCAACTTAGTTTAAATATGAAATAAAAATAAATAAATACAAAAACAAGAAGAAACATGCGTCTAACAAAGCGAACAAGAACTTGGTTCAATTGACATATGTTTGTATCCAGACTAAGAGGTCGGAGGTTCAATCCCCCACCCCATATGTTGTCGAAAAAAAAAAACATGTGCCTAAAAACTAAAAAGCTAGTGAAGCTATTATATTCTCTCTATATATATTTTAACGAGGACAACTTGATGATATATTCTTCTTTATATTAATTTTTTTTAACACTTTTACTGTACTTGCAAAAAAGTTAAACACTGGCTAAAAGAGGATAATTAAGTTCTTACTTCAAAGATGGGCGAAGAAATGGAAGAAGATGATAGAATTTCCTTGTAGAATCAGGATTCAAATGGAAATATAATTTGTCTCCCCAATTAAGTTTCTGATCTTCTGATTTTACAACTGTTCCATAACCTTCCACTTCCCCTGGTTTTATGCCAAAAAGCTTCACTTTCTCCTCCAATGGAAGCTCAAAAAATTCTTCAATTTCATGTCTCAACTCATCCAACAAAGAACTGCAAACTCCATGGTTGACCAGCTGCAAAAAATCATATATATTATTAATTAAGAGAAGATGATGAATTGTTATAATTAATCTTTAAAGATTTTAAGAGAGAGTACCTGAAATAGTCCCCATTCTTTGCAGGCTGAGTGAAGCTTCTGAAGCTCAGAGTTTGAGGCTTCTAAAGAGGTCAACTGTTTCATGTCAATGGTGGGAGGGATGGGGAAAAAGGGAGGATTTTTTTTGGTTAAAGGGTCTTGATTTTCAAGGATGTAGCTTTGTGGGATTGTGGTGTTGGTGTTTTTGGCAAGTTCTTGCACACTCATTGCCACACTTTGATTGAAACTGTTCTCTTCTTCACCCATCATTGAAGAAGCCATTGTTGCTCTGGTTAAGCTCTATCATATTCCATAATTACTTATAACACAAGTTGATGGAGTTTTAGGACAACAAACCTGTCTATATTTCCACAATAATATGGTATAATATGGTCCACTTCGAGTCTATTCATTGCATAGTATTAGATAAAAGGTGTTTCATCTCAAAACCAATTGATAATTAGATGAATAACCCATGATTTTTTCGACAATATATGCAAGAGTTATATAATTTTCTCAAAAGTGATATAAAAGTTGTATAGGAATAAGTTCAACATAGATTTTTATGCAAAATGTATACACTTGAGTTAATATTTAAGGTGGTTAAAATAAATCTTATTTTTTCGAATTTTTTATGACTATTTTTTCTTTGACATGATTAATGAAAACTTAATAGTAACATTTTTTTTAATGTAAAACTTTAAAGACTAAAACATAATATGAAAAAATTGAAAGACTAAAATAGAATTCAAACTGTTATAAAGTCTAAAAGAAATTAAGGACTAAAATAGTTTAAACAAGAACCTAAATTAAATAAACCAGTCATATTCTATCTCCATTTTTTTATATAATTTTTAGGTTAAATTATAAAAAATACCCCTGAACTATGGGATTTGTTTCAAAAATGTCCCTGAACTTTGAAAAGTTTCAAAAATACCTCTGAACTTTGAAAAATGTTTCAAAAATACTATTTCCGTTAATTTTTGGATAGAAACAGTTAGAATTTACTGTGAGAGGAGGAAAAAAGAAGAAGCATTTTTCAATAAGGGTATTTTTTAAATTTTTTTGAAAGTTCAAGGGTATTTTTGAAACTGAAACTTTAATGGTTTCCATCCAAAAATTAACAGCAAGGGTATTTTTGAAACATTTTTCAAAGTTCAGGGATATTTTCGAAACTTTTCAAAGTTCAGGGACATTTTTGAAACAAAACCCCATAGTTCAAGGGTATTTTTTTTTTATAATTTAGCCTAATTTTTATAAGCATGTGATATATTATTATTATTATTATTTGTTGACAATATGTGGGGGAGGATTTGATATATTAATTATTGTTAGTCAAACAAGAGAATGATTAAATAATTTGGAGTGATTTTAAAAGATAAAGGATGAAGCAACTTTATTATAGACTTTTTGTACCTTAAAGTAGTTTATCAGTTGGAGTTGCGTATTGGATGGATATTGCTTTCTCCCACCAAACAAACGTGCCTAATTAATCTTAAATCTTTTTTTTTTTTTTTGAGTTCCTAATTACTCTTAATCTTCCCCTTTGATTTAATTACCTTTTATAATATCTGAATTATTTAACTAACACCCATATATAAATAAATGTGTTATATTATATATAATGTCAAATTGAAGGGTAGACGAAGACTTTTAAGAAGTAGAATAAAAAAAGAAGAAGAAGAGGAGGAGAAGAGAACAGTTGTCAGTTGTCAGTATCACCTTCTAATTTGTTTTACACTAAAAACACAATAAGAGTTGGAAAACTTGTCATTTTATTTTTTAGTGACACATCTTTGTGTATTTAAAATGTCATAGTTTATTTATAATTTTAAATTTGGAAGATGATTCTAAATAGTAAACCAAATCAAATTGTTGTTGCCAAGGTGAACATAGCTCAATAATAATTTGATATGTATCATTAATCAAGAGGTCAGAGGTCAAAATCCCTCCATCCTCAAATGTTGTTGAAAAAAAATCAAATTTTTATTTAGTTTATTCTTTTTTAAAAAAAATTATTTAGTTTGTTGTTTTATAAGAATCTATCCATTGTTAATTATTTAAAAAATGATATAATGACAAATAGAAAGATGACATGACAACTCATACATAGACAAATTTTATTAACATGTGATGGATACTAGCTAAACTTTTTTATGTAACATAAAAGTTGAATGGACTAATTCAAAGAAAGAGAGGGAGAAAAATAATTAGTCCACATGTGGGCTAACACATCATCTTCTCACTTAATTACTACATTGAGTTTCTATCCAAACAAGTGATAAGAAATTGACATGAAATTTCATAAAAAAAAAAAAGAAAAAAAGAAAGAAAAAAGAAATTGACATGAAATATCATTTCAAAACTTTATGAGAAACTATTGTGTTTTCAATTGTAGAAGTCATAGTTATCTTCATCTTGATCCATGATTGGCTGTATATATGCCCTATTATTTTCTCACATAAACATAAGCAAAGTAAGAGGCTATTATTCTTTTGATCTTTAGCTAAAAATTGATGTCAATCCATAAGTTTTTAATTCATAGAAAAATGATAATATCATAGTCCTACTAATGATCTTTACATATGTGTATTGCATGAGAAATCAATGTTCCATGGAATTCAAAAATAAAATTTTGAAGACTAGGTCTTACATACGTACATATATATCTCGTGGAATCTTATGACATTGTAAAAGTATGCATATCTCGTGGAATTTTGATAATGTTTGGATTGAAGACTGACTGTTAGAGATCTCTGATTTGCTTGTTCTGAATTGTGCTCCCTAATCTATGATATGCACTTCTCTCTAAAAAAAAATGCATAATCCACAGTCCCTTAATAATATATAGTTTAAAAAATAAAGTTCATTTTTATATCAAATTAAGAAAGAAATTAGAGATAAAGGTTTGTCATGTATAAGTTTAGAGCGGCAATGGTGGAATTTCCCCCCTTTTCTTCTTTTCTTTTCTGAGTTTAGTGGTTTTTTTTTTTTTTTTTTTTTTTTTTTTTTTTTTTTTTTAAGTTTAGTGGTAATGTTCGATTAATAATATGTGTTGTCAGCATCAACAAAGTTCAACAGTAATTGATAAGTTCAATAGTAATTGACATATAACGAGGTTTGAGATTCAAATCCTCATACCTCACATAGTCACATTCATTGTATTAAAAGAGAATATTGATAATATGTATTTGTTTAAATGCTATTTACTACCGACTTTATTTTAATGATAAGTATTCTTAGTTTTATTCATTTTTTATACCAATTACCTGAAAACATATATTGTTGAACTTAAATATATATTCTAATGAAATTCATTAATTTAAACTGGCTCGAAAATATTCATAATTCTTGAACTAAATTACATATGGTTGCATATGGGGAATTTTTATTATTATTATTATTTTTTATTTTTTGAATTTAACCACATTTAGGGTGGGAGAATTCGAGTCTATGATCTCGTGGTCGATTGTACATGTCAATTACCGCCCAACTATATGCTCACTTTGGCTCTCTTTTTTTCACCATAGTGGTTGGGTTTTGCTATTAAGACATGGAGGCTATTCTTATTTTCCTAATGTATGATATCACTGCATATGTATAAGACTATGTTTATATAACACATCCATATAGAAAAGTACCCAATATGTGTTGGAAATAATAAATATATATATGTGTATAAGTGTGAATTGAAATAAACCGATAAAGCTGTGACGTGGAAAACCACTGCCCTGAAAGCGAAATTCCGGCTCGACCGTGGTGCAACCGAGATTCAACCGTTCGCTCCCGAAGGTTAACACAGCGACTCCAAAAACACACGTGCACTCGTGGTTAGGAGCTGGAACAGACACTACAATTACCCATACCAAAAAGGGGAAGAGGAAGGATCTCTCTTACAAAGAGAACCAAAAGCCTCCCTATTTATACAGAAGGGAGACTTTATTTTTGGTAGTTCTATAATTAGCAAAGCTAAAATTAGTGCCCTCTAAATTTAAGAAACACTAAATTTAGCAAGTAGTTTTTTCCTCCTTTGACATGAATTAGTCATTCCCAACAATGATTTGATGAGGGGTTCTGATTACCAAATTTAAAACTCTAGCATTGCTTTCATTATTTGTTCCAATTTTGATTTAAGAAGGGCTTAACATTGCACAAAAAAAACTGCCTCTTATAGGAGTAAAAACGGTTGAGGATCCCACATTGAAAAGATAAGTGGAGACCTCACAATTTATAAGATAAATGAGTTACTCTCTTATTGTCAATTGGTTTTGAGATGAAACCCCATGTTATCTAATAAAAATAGCTATTAATAATGGTAGAGAGGGTGAGGTGTGGTTAAAATAAATATTTATTCCTTGTCCTTGATCCTAATTCCTTAGGAATATCTTTCTATCTTTGCTCCCACCCCTAATTTCCAATTTAGGTAATGATGAAGTTGGTAGAGGAGAATTTCTATTTAGAGAATGTAGTATATCAAAAGGATTTTTTAAAAAAAAAAAATTAAAATTTATTGGAATAAATAGGCTAGAAATATAAAATTTATGTCAATAAATATACTTCTAGGTTAAGGTATTCTAGCTTATTTTAAGAAGTAAAAAATAATCTCTAATCTCACAGGATGTAATATACTTCAAAAAAAAAAAAAAAAAAAAAAAAAAAAAAAATAGAAAATCCTTATTATTTTCATCTGTAATTTCTTTTTTAATGCCAAAGAGCCCATAAACTTCATAGGAATGATAGTTAAGACTAAAATCCCATGAAACAAATGTGAAAATTCAATTGGTCACATAACATATAGTGAGAGCATAACGTTGAGATGGCCGAGTTGGTCTAAGGCGCCAGATTAAGGTTCTGGTCCGAAAGGGCGTGGGTTCAAATCCCACTCTCAACATTTGTGTATTTATTTTATCTTTCTTTAAAAAAAAAAAAAAGACGTGAGCATCTAGAATTTCTAGACAACAAACATCATCTTGAAGTTCCAACCATCCAATGTTTGGATGTCGAATGATGTTTTTTTTTTTGGACAGAAAATTAAAGGAGCTGATGGATTTCTATCGAAACATCTTATTCAAACATCTTTAATTTTTTTTTTAAAAAAGCATATTGCACTAATTGGACCCAATGATTTGGCTCCATAAACGAAGTAGATCCTCAAAAACTTGAATAATAAATATCACATTAAATAAAAACACATAAAGTTTTTTCAAAATGCTACATTTACGATTACTTTCTAAATTACCAAAAATTGCCAAAGCGATAGTTCAACGGTAATTGGCATATACCCTCGACCATAAGGTCAGAGGTTCGAATCCCCCCACCCCTAAATGTTGATGTACTAAAAAAAAAAAAACAAAAATTACTATATTTGTAATCATTTTTACAAATAATATAAAAATAAAATAAATTATATTATCTTGTATATTAATATTTTACAGTCACACATATAATTTAGTCACTTATTTTCTTTTTAATATATTTTTAGTTTTTAAAACAATATAGCTTAAATTTTGTCAAAATTTTTTGGTCTAAGATTGAATTTCGAATAAAATTTAATTTAAAAAATATTCATAATAATGAAATGAAATTAATTATAATAATAACAAATAATTAGTATAAATCCTATTTTCACTCTATGACATTTAAATGTAAGAAGTTGAAAATGTAACTTTTTAAAAAACTATTTAACCATATTATTCTCTTGAAAAAAAAAATTAATCATTAATCACTAATAGTATTTTTATATAAGCAATAATTTTGATCGAAAACTTCATTAAAAAAAATGGATAGAAAACTCATTGCTTTATTTAAATTATTTTTTACCACTGCATTTTATTTTATTTTTCTAAATTTGGAATCTACCATACAGGATTTTTTTCATGAAAAATGATGATTTCTTTTTTAAAAAATTTAACTGTGAATTAGAGATTCTCACTTTTAACTTTATTGATCGAAGTTATAATGTCTGAACTAATAATAATGAAGTCTCAAGACACGTCTTCTTACCTAAAATTATTATAAAATTGCATTTTGGTCATGGTAGAGAATTATTATTATTTTGAAAACAAGCATTACGCACATAAAATTAAAAAAAAATAAAATTTCAAACATCTGCTTGGAAGTGCTTTTCAAATTATTGAATTTTTTAAACAGTAAAAGTCACATGTTATTTTTATTATAATTTATTTTTTGTCTTTCCCCAATTCGCAAAAGTTGTTCCAACATATACTTTTGGAAAGATCAGAGAGGAATCTTTATCTCTCCTCCAAGTGCTTTTATTTATTTTTTAAAAGGTAGCTTGTTTAATCCTTACCTCTTTGTTTTAATTTTTTAGTTTTTGAAAAACACCTATAAACTTGTAGCTAATTTTAAAATAAAATACATATTTCGAAAACTGTTTTTCATTTTTTTTTTTTTTTGGAAAATATGGCCTAGAATTTGAAAATATTACAAAACAAAGAAAATGAGTTTAATAATTTTTTTTGAGGTAAGAGAATGGTTTAAAATGAATATAAAAGAAAAAAAATTGAGGAGGGAGAAGTTTTAATTTAAAAAATAGAGTATTGAGGACAAAAGGTAGCTCTAAAATGATTTCTAAAAAAAAAAAAAAAAAAAAAAAAAGTAGCTCTAAAATGTGGATTTGAAAAAAGTGTAATGTGGGTTTATAACTTTATGTGTAGTAAACACAAACCTCGTTTTATTTATATTAAAAATATGATTTGTTTGGTACTAAGGATTTGGCTTTTCAACTAATATATGTTTCCTCCCCATCTTTTCTAAAAATTCGATTTTAGTCAATTGTCTTTTTCTCAAGCGGACTCATTTACCCAAAAGTCTATGAATCAAAGTAATAAATCACAAAAAATTAAACCACTAAAAATATATGCAAATTCAAACTAAATAAATATTTGAACTTAACTGTAAGGATATTGAACTTGGACAGAAAAAATTAAGTAGCATAAAAAGTGCAAAATCTTGACACTTCTATGGTAAGACACTAATTACCATTCCAAAGGTGGATGGTTTGATCTTCCACCTTAGGGTTGTTAAGCGCTAAAAAAGAGTCAAGCGAGCATAGCTCAGTGGTAATTGGCATGTACTCTCGACCATGAGGTCAGAGGTTCGAATCCCCCACCCCCAAATGTTGATGTACTCAAAAAAAAAAAAAAAAAAAGAGCTAAAAAAGAAAAAAAAAAAAACTCAATAAATGCCTAATGTATCCAGTGATATATATGTAGAAAAAATGTCACGACACCATTTAATTTTGAAAATCCAAACTTATTCGAGGGAGTTAATTTCATTAATTAATTAATATTTTCCCTTAGAGTTTAGTTTATTGAAATTATAATTTTAAAGGTTTTTCTTTTAAAAAAAAACACTATATAAAAGAGATATGGGTAAATGAAGGTAAAAGATATAGATTGATTAATTAAATTATACTCACCCAATTATTACAATCTAATTTTGAAATCACTAGATACTTAATGGAACGACTCTTTCATCAGTAAAAGTTTGTTCTCTCTTATCTCTTCTCTTTTTCAATGAAGTGAAAAGTTTTCCGACCTCTTTGATTGATAGACGTTTCTCTAGTGAATAGAGATTTTTTTTTTTTTTTTTGTCATCCTGACTTTTTATTAGGTTGTCAATTTCAACAACAAGTTTGTAGATTTTTCCTACTTTATTTTTATGATTTAATTTATGACTATCCAGAAAACTTTTGCTTTTTTTTTTTTTTTTTTTTTTTTTTTTTTTTTTTTTTGTGAATATATAAAACATATATTAATATGAGGAACAAATCGAATAGACCACATCAGCACTATGCCAATCCTTACAAATTATGCCATGTCTATTCTTAGTTGCATTTGAAACCTAATAGTTAATTTATTGATAATGACCATTAGGATTAATAAGATAAGTTATAGATAAAAACTGTATAAACCTGGATTCTAATCCTAATTTGATTCCAAAACTTTCATAATCATTCTATTTTAGTATATATATTTTCAAAATGTTATGTTTTCATCACTAAATTTATTGTCTTTTCTCACCAAATTTTTATTTTAAAAAACTAGAGTCATGCTGCAAATTTGAATAATAATATAATAGTACATGCATGTGATACCGTGCAATTATTTATGTTAAATCCAACACAAAAATTTGATGAAAAAAAAATCAAAATAAATATTTATGATAGTTTAGGAACCTAAATAAAACGCATAAAAGTTTCATAACTAAAATAAAAAAATAAAAAAAAATTTAATCTATAAAGTCAATATCTTAGTAGAAATAACTCAAATACAAATATATTAATACACAATATTCAGCTTATTTCTGATTGGTACATATATATAGAACAATATTACACAACAATATAACGATCATGAGTTACTATATAAGTTATTATGGTATGCCCCATACAAAATTAAACACTAACTTCATTTTTTTTTTTTTTTACAGAAAGATTTTAAGGAGGCAAAATGAGATTAAGTAGATGCATTGGGTTGATGAGTTGGGATCTTCATTCTCTCCAAGTGGGATTTTCCATTGAAAGTTTGGGTGAAAAAGTCTTTGAAATAATCTTCCATAAGAATCCTTCTAAACAATGGTGGGTTCTGAGGGTTTAAAATGGTAGTTTCTGGTCCAATCTCTGCCTCAAATCTGGGATTGTAGAATATTGCAATGGAGATTCTTCCTTTCTCTGAGTTCACTGCTGCTCTGTGTTCAATGCTGTTGTAAATCCCATTGCTCACAATCTACCCAAAAAAAAAAAAAAAAAAAAAAAACTTTGATAAAAATAAGAAACGAAAATTAATAAGAGAGAAACAACGAGAAATAGGAATGTTACTACAAACCATCTGTATGATAATACGATGAATAACAATTCAAATCATTTTAAATATTTTTATTTCAATTCGAAACGGTTAGATGATTTAATAATTTATTTAAAAGTTAAATATGTTTAGATTTTTTTAATAATCATCTACATTATTCTCAAAACACTAGTCAAATTTTAAAAAAACAAAAAGAGGGTTTTTTTAGTCTACTTCACGAAATGACTATTTTCATTTCTTCTCCTTTTTTGTTTTTGTTTTTTACAAAATGATTCTTTTTATAAATTCCTACACGTGTATAAAAAGTGAAATTACATATAACAATGGTTTTTTCATTCGCCATACTAAAAAAACAGCTAATTTAACATTACAAAATAAAATATTAAAAACTTATCATTATTGAAAAAATTTCTTTTTTCTTTTTAAGAAGCATTTTGAAAAAATTTCTATTGTTTGACAACCACTAAAAATGACTTATTAGAAAATGAGATTGATAAATAAACCATTTTGAGATAAACACTTGAAACCAACTTTTTAAAAAATACTTTTTAAGTAAACAATAACTTTGTGTATAAAAACATGGCTAAATTATAAAAAATGCCCCTGAACTATGGGGTTTGTTTAAAAAATGCCCCTGAACTTTAAAAAATGTTTCAAAAATACCCTTGTCGTTAATTTTTTGATGGAAACCACTAAAAATTTCAGTTTCATTAGTACTCTTTAACTTCAAAAGATTTTAAAAAATAACCTTATTAGAAAATGTTTCTTTTTTTTTCTTTATCCCACCGTAAATTCTTCTTCTATGAAAATTAATGAGAAGCTTTACCTATTTTTCATGTATTCATAAACTAGGAGCTTTTCTTCTCTTTCAACACATCATCTTCAAGAGCTTGACTAGATTTTCGGCAATTGTATTTTCGACGGTTTTAATGGTTCCCATTCAAAAATTAACTGCAAGAGTATTTTTGAAACGTTTTGTAAAGTTCAGGGGTATTTTTGAAATTTTTTAAAGTTCAGGGACATTTTTTAAACAAACCCCATAGTTTAGGGGTATTTTTTATAATTTAGCCTAAAAACATTTGTGAGGAAATGCAACCAAACATGAGTGTTTAAATTCTAAACAATTTTTATACAAAATGGTTTTAAAAAAAATGCATTCTTGAAAAACATTTAAATTAAAATGTATTCCAAACGGACTCTTAGTCATGATGTTAAACAAAAGCCTAAATATAAAAATTTCCACCATCATCATTTAACTAATTTAACATTACAAAATAAAATATTAAAAACTTATAATTATTAACCATGGTGTTAAATAAAAGCCTAAATATAAAAATTTCTACCATGACCATCTAAATAAGATGCCATGCTTAAATGTAGATCAACAAGCACTTAATTCGTTTCTTATTTGAGCAAAATGAAATATTAAGGCTAATTCTTTGCTTTTCATCATAAGATAGAGTTTTTTTTTTTTTTCTTCCTTTTTAACAATATGTGTGGTGGGGGATTCAAACCTTTGACCTCTTGATCGAAGGTACACTAATTGTTCACAGTTTAAGTTGAACTTTATAATTTCAAAATTTTCAATAATATTCTTCAAACTTAATTATAATTATTAGTCATTATTGAAATTAAAATAGAAAATGTCAATCGTTCTAACTTCCTTTAAAAATGTTCTAAAACAAGTCATCAACACGTTTAAAAGCTAATTACACTATGAGTTTCAAGACCTTTATAGAAATACAAAATGCATAAAAATTTATGTATTGGAGACGTTATAGTCATAGAAACTTCCAAGAACTTGTTGAATTAATTGAATTCAAAATTATACTTTTATAGTATGGGACCATGAAATATAAAGGTATAGTCTTTTTGAATGGTGTTACTTGAAAACTTTCTATAAGTAATCAATTACAGTCCCACTTTATATTCTTGTTTTTTCCTTAACTTAATCAGCCCTGATCCACACACCCATACAAAAAAGCACATGGATTCATTTCTTTATTTTTTTTATTATTTTTGAATTCAACAAAATGTAAGAGGGAGAGTTTATTTATTTATTTATTTATGAATTTGGATTAATAGGATTTTACCATTCAATAATAATAAGTCTCGTTATCAATAAATTTGATGTAAGTAGGCAATAAAATCAGTAATTGTGTAATTTTAGTAAATAATTTTATCTAAACCTAACAAGTGATTGACATCAAGGGGAAGTTTTTTTTTTTTTTTTCCTCTTTTTAAAATGATTAAATCTGTGCAATTTGATAAGAATAAATGAATAGAAAATTGGAAGGAAATGATAGAGTGAGAGTGAATGTAAACCTCAAGAATATCTCCAACGTTGACAATGAAGGCATCTGGGATGAAACTCACAGGGAACCAAATGCCATCTTTCTTAACTTGGAGCCCTTCCACTCCATTGAGCTGGTTCAAGATGGTCAGCCCCGTCCCGTCGGAGTGCGGCCTCAGACCGACGACCAACTCCGGCGTCGGGCATGGCGGATAATACGTCATCCTCATCGCCTCCATTCCATCCTCGAACAACTCCTCCATTTTCCTCACCTCCATCCCCAAAGCTCCCGCGGTCATCCTGAACAACGCCATAGCTATCTTTTTCGTCTCTTTCAAGTACGATTCCAACGTAATTCTATAACCATACAAGTTAATTTTTGTTTAATAAATTACGTCGTCTGAATAACTTTTTGTTTTCAATTTTGTGTCTAATAAATCTCGATATCTAATCTCATCTTCTTAAAATTGGTAACGCGATAAATTAGATCGATAAAGAATAGAATAAGAGAGCGAGGACCTTAAGGATGAGGGGAATTGGGGAAGAAGATGGGGTTTTCTTCTTGAGAGTGGATTGGTTATCATGTAAAACCTGTCACCCCAATCGAGTTTCTGATCCATGGATCGAACCACAGTTCCATAACCCTCAACTTCTCCAGGCTTCATTCCAAACTTCATCTTCTCTTCATGTGGAAGCTCAAAAAAGTCTTCAATCTCACGCTTTAGCTGTCCCATCAATGAAGAGCTAACCCCATGGTTCACCAACTAGACTCACAATAACAAAATTTCACAATAATCGCTTTGAAATTCGTTCTACGAAACACGTTATAGTGATTCAAAGAGAAAGATTCATGATATATAAGTAAAAGAAAATATAAGTGCATAGAGTAAGAGAAATATAGAGAGGTTTGTTGTTCGTGACAAGCTAAACGAGAGATCGAGAGAGAGACGTACATGAAACAAGCCCCATTGTTTGCAAGCAGAGTGGAGATTGAGAAGCTCAGAGTGGGAGTGTTGGGGTGAGAGTAAAAGGCTCATATCAATGGTGGGTGGGATGGGGAAGGTTGAAGGATCAGAGGAAGAAGGAGGCTCCTGATCCAAACGAATGAAGTTTTGTGGGATCGTGATTTTGGAGCTGTTTTTTACGAGCTCTTTTACGCTAATCATCCTTTTTTATAACCAAAAACAAACTTTTCTTTTGCCTGAGTTTCCAGCTCTCGTTTGAGTTATGGCATTAACACACACCATACAACCCATCTATTTATACACTCTCAAAACTCATAATTCGGTAATCAAGGACACGACACAGATCTCCATGATGGTATGATATTGTCCACTTTAAACATAAGCTCTCTTCCCCTCAAATAGTACTTTGGATCTCTACCAAGACTACGTTTTTTTTCATCCAAGAAATTTAACCGCAATGGCTACGCCAGGGACATGGCTCTGATACACCATTTGTTGGAGAACAAAGGACACTCAGTATGATATTGTCTACTTTGGACAGAGCTTATGCTTTTGGTTCACGCTAAAAGGCCCTCCCTTATAATCATGATCATTCCTTTATCTAGCCAGTGTAGGACTTCGGTCCCACCCCAATTTTCAACAATAATGACAACAGATTTATTTGCATATAGATCTAAGATAGATAAAAAAAATGGGTCATCCTTTTTCTTACTTTTAGAAAGGTTCATGCCTTTTAATTTTTCTTACCTTTTCACATATAAAATAATATATCCAAATATATTTGTAATATATGGAGATAAAGCTTAGACAAAATACCTATCATCTTTTATGAAGTTGACGTTACAATTCCCATCTCTGCATTTGTTGAACACTAACAAAAATATATACCTTCTCTTATTCTCAGTTTAATATTGATCTTCAGATAAAAATTAATTCCAATAACGCATCTATAGCAAATATAAACATTTAGACATGTGACTTAATATACAAAGTAATTATGTGATCTCATGTAGGGATGAAGATGGAATTTTATTCAAAAAGCTAAAGGATTATAATAAGATATTTGAAAGTATTAAACCTAAGAAAAAATAATTGGGAAAGTTTAGAGAATAAGACTTTATATAGGACTTGTTTGGTAAATTGATTTTAAAATTATTTATTTTATTTTCAGAATTGTTTATGAAATTTGTGATTGGGTGAGCTAGAGTGAGAATGAGAGGTAGTATACATTGAAATCATGTGTTTAAAATGTTTTGGTCAAGAGACTTTTTGATTGGACCAGTTGATATGGAACGAGAGGACCAATTTTAATGTCAATTAGTTATTGTTTAATGTTGATGTTTTAATTTTAAAAAGGAAAAGGAAAAAAAAAACAATAATCCTTCATTCATCTTAAAATGTAGGTAAATAATGATAAATAATAAAGAAAAAGATAGAAAATAATGATAAATAATTGTTTTGTAATAAAAAAAATAGAAAAGTGAGGATTAACACACGAACGTTCAATTACAAGCTTACTCTCCAAGCTTTTAGGGTTGTGTCAATTTGATCCTTAAATTTTAAAAAGTGTCAAATAACTCTCAATCTTGTGGCCAATAGGTTCACGAACTTTAAAAAGAAAGTATAGAAATTATGGTGGATGGGCTCTTTAAACCCATTAATTTCAAATTTGTCTAAACCTTCTAAATTTATCAATAGTAAGATTTCATGCATTAATTCAATTTTTATTCTTCCCTAAATGCCCTTATTTAATTTGGTAACTCTTATTTTATTAACTTATTTTAGTATTAAGGGCAAATATGTAAATAGGCTCACTACAAGAAATAAACGATTTAGCGACGAAAACACAGCGTCGAAAATAAAAAAGTCGCAATCTTGCGTCGAAAATATAATATAGTCGCAGTTTTTGAGTCGAAAATTTACATTTCGACGCAACTTGCGACGAAAGAATTCATTTCGACGCAAGCTTGCGACGAAACTATTCATTTCGACGCAAATGTTGAGGGAATAGGCGCGAACGAAAATTTCATTAGACGCAGTTTTTGCGTCGAAAATTTACATTTCGACGCAACTTGCGACGAAAGAATTCATTTCGCCGCAACCTTGCGACGAAAATGACCATTTCGACTCAAATGTTGAGGGAATGGGCGCGAACGAAAATTTCATTAGGCGCCCAACAGATTGATGTGAGCGACGAAAATAGGTATTTAGTCGCAAGCGAGCGTCGAAATGGACTTTTGCGTCGCAAGGCTTGGAAAGGACAACATCTCGTGCAGCGCAAAGCTTCGTGCAGGGAGCCAGTCAAATCAAATCTGCGTCGAAACCACCATGTTCGTCGCACGGTTGCGACGAAAATCACATTTTCGTCGCAACCTTTGCGTCGAAAATCACATTTTCGTCGCAAACCTTTTAAAAGAAAACAGAACCCTTCATTTTCGCCAAGCAGCCTCTGTTCCCTTCGAGTTCTTTCTTTCTTCTCTCTTCCAACCGAGAGTGTTGGGACGTGGCAGCTGTGTTTTTCATCTTCTTCCTTCGAGTTCTTTCTTCTTCTCTCTTCCAACTGAGAGTGCTAGGACCGTTTGGAGGGATTGAAACCGCTGTAGCCGTCGGAGAGCGTCGGAAAACGCCATAATCGCCGTGGTAACTTCTCTCCCATTTTTTTGTTTCTTCCCATTTCCGTTTCTTCCCTTCCCATTTTCGTTTCTTCCCTTCCCATTTTCGTTTTTTACCATATTTCCCTAGATTTCGTTCATAAAAGAGTGTGATATATATTTTTGGATTCAATTTCTAGTTTTTTTTTCTCCATTTCTAGTTTATTTAGTGTTAAGTTTTGTTTTGAAAGTTTTTTTTGTCACTTTTGTTGTGTAGAAATTTTGTTGATAGATAAAGTTCTTGGGACAAGCTTTAAGAGGTATGTAAAATACTTCCATTATGTTTTTTCTATACTTGTTTAAGATATAAATTGTTGGTTCTAATATTTGGTTGTTTTTGTTAATTGAAATTTATTAATAAGATCTTATATTATAGATTTGTTATGTAGTTTTGGATGGGGGACATTGTATTTGTTGAATGAATGTATTTCTGTACGTAGTTTTCTTCTAGTGAATGTGGATTTGAGGGTTGGTTCTAATAGTTGGTTCTTATATTTCCTATGGTTGGTTCTAATAGTTGGTTTATTTGTTGAAGTTTGAGCTATTTTTAGTGAATGTGGATTGGGGGGGGGGGGGGGGGGGGTTGTGTACTTTTTTAGCTTCGGTTGTACATGTGGTTTGAGGTTCATTGAAATTGTGTTGTTTCGTGAGGTCTATTGAATATTTGTTTTGTTGGCGAAACATTATGGAGAAAACAAATATTGTGCCTATTGAATTTTGTTGGAATGTGTTAAAGTACCTATTATGTCTTCTGAAAGTGGGTTGTTTTAATTGTTGAAGCTTGAGAATTGTCTTTTGAAAGTGAGTTCTTCGTTTAGATGTAAATTATGATTTGAAAGCTAAGGTAAATATTGTGCCTATGGAACATATTATAATGTTTATTTCTTACACTTTGAGATTATTGAACATTGTTTAAGTTTTAAAGTTATTGTGTAATTTAAGCATAGTATGTGATTTATATCAAATTAGACCCATTGAATTAAGTATGTACAATCCCTCGAGGCTAACCTTCAAAAGTCTCAAGAATTACTCCAGAGTCAACGAGAAGAAAATGAAAAGACTCAAGAATTACTACATACTCAACGTGAGGAAAATGCAAGAATGGAAAAACGAATCGAAGAACGAATGGAAGCAAGAATGAAAGAACTTATGAATAGATTCACTGGAGCACACTCATCGAATTGAAGGTATGATTTTTAAAACTTGGAATTTAAGTTCATTTTTTAGGTTGGGACTCTGATTACATTGTTTGACTCTGTTTTCATATGTTTTGTGACTTTGGGGAGAGTGTTTGTTCTTGAGGATGAATTGAGGGGGGGGGGGGGGGGGGGAGTGTGTTTTCAACTTGAGGATGAATTGAGGAGGAGAGGGGGTTGGTTGTTCATTATAGATTGTCAAATATATCTTTTTCAAATGTTTTTATTGTGTTTTAAGGAGGGGGAGTAATATTGGTGATTAGAACTTGGAATTTAATTTCATTTTTTAGGTTGGGACTCTGTGCACTGTTTGAGACTATGTTTTCATATGTTTTGTGCCTATGTATGTGTGATTCTCTGAATGAGAATGGATGTTATATTTTGTCAAATATGTCTTTTTCAAAAGTTTTTATTGTGTTTTGAGGAGGGGGTGCAATATTGATGATTAGAACATGGAATTTAAGTTCTTTTTTTAGGTTGGAACTCTGATTGCACTGTTTGAGGTCCTATTTAAGTTGCCCAGGTGGTTGTTCTTGAGAAATAACTTTTTAACTTAAGTTGGGTGAAAAGTTTTCAACGAAAACATTATAATTGTAATTGTAACTTAATATGCTCTTTCTGAATATGGTTAAGGATGATTTGTTGTTCATGTGTACTTATGTGTATGTAATATGTTGTTTATTTGCAGGATTGAAGTTAACTTGCTGACGACAACAATGACCAAATGAACATTACTTTTTTGGAGCTAACATAGACTTAGTACATGTCTGTATTTGTATTTGGATACTTGTTTGGTCTTTATTTTTTGGAACGCTTAAATTTAGCAAGGCTTTGGGTAAAATGTTCATATGTGTGAAACATAATTTTGTTGAATGCTTATATATTGTATAAAGTGGATGAATGCTTTAGTTAAATATTTTTATATGTTCAATTCATATTTGTATAAAATGTAAATCAGGACAATTTAGAATGAAATCGAGTCATTAGATGACACAACACAACATATATATATTTTTTATTATCAATCGTTTGTGCGACGAATTTAGGGTTTTCGTGGCAAATAAATTAAAATTTGCGACGAAATAAACACTTTCGACGCAATGCTTGCGACGAAAACTGGGTTTTGGGAAAGATCGACATCTGCGACGAAAAATAACAAATCGACGCAAGGTCTGCGACGAATTTCTCTTTTTCGTCGCATAGTCTTTACGACGAATGTTCCCTTCAGTCGCAAACTTTTTGAAAACGAAACTTGCGACGTTTTTTGTTGTTTCGTCGCACGTTGCGACACATTTTATAGTTTCGTCGCACGTTGCGACGAATTTGGAAATTTCGACGCAAAATCCTGCTTGCGACACCCCTTTAGCGACGTTTTTTGCGACTAATTTTTTTTCGATGCTGAAGGTTCTTTGCGTCGAGTTTGTACTTTTAGCGACGTAAATATTTCGACGCTAAAGGTCTGATTTCTTGTAGTGGCTTCTTAAACTCCTTCAATATTCGGTTGTGAGCTGACAAAAATATAAAATTATAACAAAATAGACACTTTTGAAATAAATAGACTACTATTGACCCATTTGTGTAGTTACCCCTAAAAAGTATCGTATAAATCCAAACTTTAACTTTTGTGTCTAATAAGTTCTTGACTTATTCGATATTTTTTAAAATTCATCGGCCTACTAGACACAAAATTAGAAGTTTATGGTCCCAAGAGACATAAAATTCAATTTTATATTTGCTAGATTGATTAATTTTAAAAATATTGAATATGTCAGGGACCTATTAAATACAAAATTGAAAGTTCATGGACCTATTAGACAAAAAATTGAAAATTTAGATATATAACACATTTTAAAATTCACTAACCAAATTGACACAACTTGGAACTTTAGTTTATAGGCTACACTTAATTTAACCAGCCCAAGTTTGTAATATTATAGTAATTTAAAAATTTTGGAAATCAGTAATTGTGGATGTACGATGGTTGAGTGAAATCGAATCTATTTTCAAATAAAATTAAAATATTATTATAATTCGTAATTGAGGATGCTAATTAAATTTATTATCTACAAACAACTCTTGCAATGCCAGCAAGAAACTTGTTTAAATTTCTATGGACACGTCTTTAGGTAAAGAAATTATTTCTTTTTTAATATTATTTTAAATAATATTATAGTTTGAAAAAGACTATTCAATAGAGCTCATTAAAAAAGAAAAGAAAAAAAAAAAGACTATTCAATAAATGTGGTAGATGCAAAATAATCTCTTCAAGTAACGACTTTGACGATATCATTTTATAAATTATTTTTGGGTAGTTGTATTTTGATTAAATTACAGTTTTAGTGATTTGTGTTTGGTTTTAATTTGATTTTAATATTTTTAATGTTCTAAAACTTGATTCTCATATATTTGAATAAAAAATCTTAATGTATTTCTAATTCGATTTTGATTGAATTTTGACAATTTTATCATGTTCTTTTAAATGTCAATCTATTATTGTTTTTTTTTTTTTTTTTTTGGCTCTACGTCATAAAGAAAGGCACACTTTGTGTCAGTTCAATGAAAATATGTTATGCATATTTAAAAAAATGTGTTGCATAAGAAATTGGTAAGTTGTAATACCAAAGATTTCTTGGAATATTTATTTGAGAAAGTGATTGACTCTTTTAAACCATGGCCTTAGTAAGAAAAGCATTGTATCTCTTTTACCTCAATTTTATACCATGGCCTCTCCAAGAAAAGATTGAACTTTAGATATCATTTTTATTATATATAAAAAGAAATTATTCAGTCTTGCATCCTACATCTTGAGAATTCCAAATGGCCCTGAATTTTTTTTAGTTGAAAGATTCGAACACATGACTTCTTCGTCATAAAGACATATTTTATGTCAGTTGAATTATGTCTTTGTTGCATAGATCTTCCTTATTAGTACTATATACTCTCTTTATTTTTATATAACTTAATTAATTGCTATATTATCTCGAGGACGTTCAAGAAAATAATATAGAGTTTACAAAAGAAATTTAATATATCAATTAATTATGTATTTTTTAAAATTTATTATGTATTTAAATATGAGTAGTGGGACATTTTTAATTTTGAAATACAATTAATCTCGCCAACAAGAGCTTAGTTCAACTGGCATAAAGCTGTACTGATAACCACGAGATCTGTGGTTCGAATCCCCCTCCCCACATATTATCAAAAAAAAAAAAAATACAATTAATCTCGTTGTAATTAAGTGGTATCATAAAGTTATTTTCTTTTATTTTGTTTTTTTAGAACCATAAAGTTATTTTATTTACTCCTTTTATTTGTTGCATGTAATGAAATGATTATGTTGCTTTCGTTTCTCCCCTACTTTTCTTCATTGATTACTCACTTAAATGGCATTAAATACTATTATTATTAAAGACAATAACGGCTTCATTAAAAGAAAGAATTTTTTTTTTTTTTTTTTGGCAAACATGTTCTTTTAACATATATATATATATATTGAAAGAATATAAATATAAATATTTATAATTAATTTTTTATAATATTAAAAACCTAATCTATAAAGAAAAGTGTATACATCAATACATGAACATGCCATCTACACTCAGGTTGACGATTATAGTTTGTATTAAGGTAATAATTATGAAGAGAATTTTACCCTTTATATCATTTTTTTTTTATTCTAATTCCTTACTTTTTTTTTTTTTTTTTTTTTAGTACATCAACATTTGGAGGTGGGGGGATTCGAACCTCTAACCTCATGGTCGAGGGTACATGCCAATTACCGTTGAGCTAAGCTCGCTTTGGCTTCTAATTCCTTACTTTAATTACTCAATGACATGAACTAGAATTTAAATTTGGGTTTGAGATAAGTTTCGTAAACATCGTGAATTAGGACTTGAATTGGATTCTAATTCCTCTTAATTGGGTTCTTCCTTACTTCGTTGATTTGAAATGTCCTCGCATTCTAATTTTGTATAGATAAGCATTCACCTTATCTTAAGAGCATAAAATCTTATTCTCACAACTTAGTATATATTAATGTTTTTTAAAGAAAACATGAATTACAAGATATTTATTATTTCAACTGCCCTCTCTCTCTCTCATTTTCCCTTTAATTGATCCTTCAAGTACAAGTATCATTTATTTTTCACTCGGGAATAAATACAAAGTGATGAATTTTTTTTTTGCAAATAAAAACAAAACAATGCTCTATTAAAGATATTCTACTTATAATCAATATCCTTCGATATTTCTTTTTTTAGAAACATGGGGAATGAAAAAAATGCTTCAATACATAATAAAATTTTTAATAATATTGATTCTTGTATTAATTCACATGTAATTTTATTGTAATTTTATAAACGTGATCCTTAATGTCATTTTGTTCGAGTGATGATATCTCACAGACAAGTAACGTTTGTTGTTATCTCGTTTTCACACATCAGATCATCCACGATATTTTGTCAAACAACTCTCACATCCTTTAAATAAATTTTAGACTTGTCAAATATATAAGCACATGCCTGCATTGATCTCTCAATGTGAGAAATGTCAAAGAAAATTACACACCATATGTCCTTTTCACTTTCAATTAATCAACAACAAACAATTCAAGATAGAAAACGACCCTCCTACTAATGGACCAAACATGGTAAAAATTCACATATTTGTTAAAATTTGTAAAAATATACAAATCTAGTTGCTTTTTAACCTAATAAGACTCTTTAAGATTGGTTTACAGATATTAAAAGTGATTAAGGAGAGTATTTAACTATTTTTATTATTTGGTAAAACTATAGTTGTATTTTAATTTAAACAAAATTACTTTTACATTGTTTATATTTTTAAAATTTGGTGACTGCAACTTTCCCGAAACATTGTTGCTCATTTACTCACGAAGCCTAGCATTGGAGAAGGGTGAAGGGAGAAAAGAAAAAATGGTTTAAAAAAAAATTGGTGCCTGTTCAATTTATTTATTTTTTATTTTTAGAATTTGAAATTTAGTTAATGTTAATTTACTTCATATAAAACTCTCTATAGTATTAACAAATTTTGCCTATGTCAAGTTTTTTTTTTCAAAAAAAAAAAAATCTTGAGAATACAAGTTTTTGTTATATAATTTTTAAGAAACACTAGTGATAAACATTAAAATAGTTTTTCTTTTTGTTCTTTTTCTTTTTTTAATGTAAAGTTGATGTTGAGACAAGATGCGTTCATAATGATTTTCAATTTAACATAAAGTTCCATTCATTTTCTTTTTGACATAAGCTAATTCTATCCATGTTTCTCATCTTAATCTTCCTTAGTTGAACTCAACTTTGTTTGTTTATAAGAATCAAAGATTATTAGTCGTAGCTGCTTAGTCTATGAAAGAGTGACTGATCCCAAAAGTAAGGGAGAACGGCATTCGAGTTCATATTATTCTCTGTAATTCTGTAGTGATTAACCATAAATCTTCCCTCTTGTAATAAACACGAGGAGAAAAATTCACATCTCTAAACCCTTTAAGCGCTAAAGCATATATAACGTTTAAGAAATTAGGAATCAAAATAAATTAAGCACAAAAAGTTCAACCAACCAAACTAGACCAATATACAAGAGAATAATATGTACAAAACTTACCTTTTGACTGGTGAAGGAGAGGGATATCCTGTTGACTAATAGTATAATTAGTTTGATTTTTTTTTTCAAATATCTTTTAAAAATTAAAACTAGAGGAAAAAAAAATGATGGTATGGCATTAAAGAAAAGTGGATGAGAGTTGTAAGTTGCGTAGCATTCCCATCTCTTGAAGTTGCGACGATGGCCACACAACTCCACAATCCCCATAGCAAAAACGTGGAAAAAAAGAGGAAAAAGTAATTGCACATTTATCTTCAATTATACCAATACCATCAACAACACCGTGCCTTCTTGTCTGCCCAAAATTTCAACCACATAAACCAGGTTGTCCGATTGCAACTACAGAACGGTTGAAAATGCAATCAAAGTTACACATTGACTAAATAAGAGAAAGATCAAGTAGGCGACGTACAAATAAGGGACAACGTCTCCATTGATATCAAGCCTTTTGAATGAAGTCAAAAGTAAAACCAGGAGGACTTATATCTAAAGTGAACAATATCATACTACTGTGACGATATGTGGAGGATTCATGATTGATTGTCTCCGAATAGAAATCTTACACGAGACTCTGTAAGTTGTCAAAACATATAACACTCATAAATCATTGCTTACGGCACGATGAAAATAAGTCGGTAGATCGAATCAATCGCATTCCATGGCTTAGGCTTGCAATTGCCATGATGCCATTGGTCATCATAACCTTCTCCTCACGGTGACCACCAAATTTGGCTTGTCGGTTTGACATTTTTGATCTGGCATTTTCACATATACTGATGAAGAAGCTCAACCTCGTCTCTTGCAATTTCGCTGTCATTTTGACTCCTTCTAATCTCACCATGAGTTTCGTTGTTGTCAAGGTATTAAATTTCGTTGGACGTGTTGACATTACTTGAAGCGATGAATCAACAATTTTTTTTTAATAACATGTGGGTATGAGGATTCCAACCCCTGTCTTTGGTAGATTGACAACAGACATTTCCATTATACCATAAAAAAAAATAAATTAAATGAAATATAAGAGAAAGAAAAAGTACCAACGAAATATATTAGTAATGTTTTGTTAATTTAAATAATTTTTACAATTTTTTCAAACGTATTCATGTAGTTTGATGTATTCAAAATTTGAAATATCGATGTTACTGTCAACATCAATATTTAAAACATTGGTTGCTACTCTCAAAATACGAACTAAAAACACATGATAAAAGGTTTTTTTTTTAAGAAATACACATAATAAAAGGCTAAATATATATATATATATATATATTAGACTTCTATTTTAGTCTACATTGGTTAGGAAAGAGAAATATCTATATTATATAAATAAGGATAACTATCTACCTTATGATATGAAAAGAGAAATATCTATATTATATAAATAAGGATAACTATCTACATTATGGAGGCTTATGTTCGAAGTGCACTATATCATATTGCTATCAAAATATGGGAAGATCTATTGTCAAAATTTTGTGACAGTATAGTCTAAGAACAACTATCTCTATTGGTATGAGATTGAACACTATCATACATATAATCCGTTAAACTTTTATACTTAACACAACATTAAAGGATAATTTGAATTTAAAAACCTTCACGAAATCTATTTCGTTGATTTTTTTTAACCGAGTTAAAAACTGTAGTTAAGAAATTGAACTAAACACTCCAATTTAACAATATTTTTCTTTTTTCTCTTTCTTCTACAAAATCAATTTCAGTTATTAGATGTAACAACACTAAACCGACAAAGCCCACGGGTATGACCAGACAAAAAAGAAAATTGTCCTGAAAGGATTTGATTTGTATCAAAAGACGAAGGCAACATATTGATGTTTCAACTTCCAGAAGTGTTATTATTTGGCAAGCTACAAAAAAAGTGGAAATCCCTCACATGAAAACACCACAATTTTTTTAGTACAATTGAAAATAGAAAAACAAAAACAAAAAAGTATGTTAAAGGGAAGGAATATTCCTTAATAATACAACTTCACTCACTGTCTATTCAAACCTCGAGTGTTGCCAACATGACTATAGTTCAACTGACATAAAACTTGTACTAAATGATCAAAAAGTTTGTGGTTCAAATCCTCCCACCCCACATGTTATTAAAAAAAAAAGTGTTGGTCTTCCTCGCATGGCTAGCTAGTCCACATTTGGCTCATTCAAATCATTAAAAGTACAAAGTCTTTCATTTCAAACATTCTATTTTAGTGCCAAAACGAGCATAGCTCAGAGGTAATTGACATGTACCCTCGACTATGAGGTCAGAGGTTCGAATCCCCCACCCCCAAATGTTGATGTACTCAAAAGAAAAAAAAAAAACATTCTATTTTAGGGTTCTTAAACTTACATAAAATTTCTTTTAGTTCCCGTCATTAATCTTTTTTAAATAAATTTCCAAATAAAAATCTCAGGAATGTTCATGCTTTCTTCATTTACATGTTGAGTAGGTGTCTACGTTAATAAATAATATTTGAATTCTTGTGAAATATGTCAGATGAATTTTAAAATGTATCCAAATTCCTATTAAATAATTAATGAAAAAAAATTAACAATGGAGATTACATTCTTCCAAAAGAAAAAAAAAAAAAAAAAAAAAACAAACAAACAAACAGTTTAATAATTATTCCTCAATAGCACTGCCAGTTGCATTGGATCAATTCACACATAATAAAAATGTTTAAGTTCTAGAATGCAACTTTTAAAACAGGAAAATTATATTATTTTCCAAAAAAAATAAAACAGAAAAATTATATAGATGAAATTTAGGAATTATTTCTAGAAACAATAATTGCTGAGTGGACAGTGGGAAAAGCCAGAACCAGAAGCACTACCTGCATTTGTGCTGTCCAGGAAGATTCTTGCCTCGTTTTTCATTTTGCAAGAATTATAAAGTAAGATATTTCGCACGTTTATTTTCAAAATAATGACATCCATAATAATAAATATTTCTTTTATAACTTTGGTGCCCGAACTTTTCATATTGTTATCTATATATTGGCTCCATATTTTAAAAAGTTTCTTATATATCTACTTTTTAATTTAACAACATAGAGGATGAAGATTAGAATCTCTAACTTTTAAATCGATGGTACAATACTTTAACCAGTTAAATTATGTTTATACATTCATTCTTAATTTTTTTTTAAAAAAATTATGTGTATTTGATTTCAAAATAAAAAAATAATAATAATTGACTTGACTCCTTAATTTTCTATTTTGTATATAAGAAAAATTGTCATTAGTTACTTCAATTTAAAACTTACCGTCATCGATGGTATTATTAAATGATTACATGGTGTAAGCTATAAAATGATATAGATATATTTCAAAAAAAAAAATGATAGATATAATTGTCAAAAAAAAAAAAAACATGATATAGATATAGTTGATGTTAAAGATTTTTTTTTTTTTTTTTTTTTTTTTTTTTTGGAAAAGGAACTCTCAAAGTGAGAGTTGATGCTAAAGACTTGTTAGACAAAAGAAAAGAAAAATTAAGTAGCTTATTAATTTTTAAAAGAATATTAGAGAACCAAACTTGTAATTTTTACCAAAAAAAAAAAAAAAAGAATGATGTCATGGTTTGAATTTAAGTAATAATAAAATGGTTAAGATTAATATTAATAAACTAAAAATTAATATATCAATCTCTCTTTTTTTTTTTTTTTTTTTTCTTTTTGATAACATATATCAATCTCTTTTCAATTATTCATCTTCATATAGAAAACTCATCTCCTAATATGATAATATGAACCCATGCTTTTGTAGATAACATTTTTTATCCATGAAAAATTATTACCTAAATTATAAATGATATAATATAATATAAATAACGAAATTGGCAAAAAAAAAAAAAAAAAAAAAATCCATTTATAAAACCCATCCTTCGTTGAAACAAACCGACTATTTTTCTAGAGGAAAAAAAAAAGATAAAATACGTTTTTTTTAATCTTTGAGTTTGAACTTAGGTTTTCTTTTTCCCCCTAAGTTTTCAAAACTAATATATTTTTTTTTCCTTGAAATTTAAAATTTAACTTCTATTTGGTTATTGAAGTTTCCAAAGTAGTACATATATATGTTTGGTCTAGAGAGTTTGAATTTGATTTTTAATGGGTCTCTAAAGTTTGAAAGTTCTAAATGGTCTTCAGAAGAGTCAACCGTTAGTTGACCTGACAATTAAAATATGCTTATTAGATTTTGTTCGTATGTATTTTTTAAATGAGTTGAATTTTTTTCTTTTTAATATTTTGTAAACTTGAGACGAATTAGAAACCAATTTTAAACTTCAAGAATTAATTAAAAATCAAATTCAAACTTTGGAGACCAAACATGTCACTTTAGAAACTTCTTGAATCAAATAAAAACTAAATTCAAATCTGAAGATCGTAAAAAATGTTTGGTTTTAAAAATTTAGGCCCCGTTTGGTAACGTTCTAGTTTCTTGTTTCCGTTTCTTCATTTTTAATAAAGAAAAATAGAATTTCATGACCCTAACACCTGTACATTCAATAATAATAAACCTATATTCTTATTTATGTTTGGAAAAAATTGGAAACAAGAACAAAAAAGGAGAAACTAGTTTTAGTTGTTCCCAAAAGTTCTATACAAATTTTGGGAGTGTTTCTAAAAAATGAGAAACAAAAAACATACATAGTTATTAAATGCTTAGATTTCTTAATAAAATTAGAAACAAGAAACAAGAAACGAGAACGTTACCAAACGGGCCCTTAGAGACCAAATAGAAACTAAATTCAAATTTAATAGATTAAAAGTGTATTTTATAAATAAAAAATAAAAAGGGAAATACGGTCAAATTGTTTAAAAGGTATTCTAGGCTCATATTTAATAAAAGGTTAAAAATCACTTTTGGTCCCTAAACTTTCATTAAAGCAACAATTTGGTCCCTGGACTTAGATTTATAATGATTTAGTCCCTGTACTTTCAATTTTGTAACAATTTAGTTCCTGAATTTTAATAAGTAACAAGTCCCTATACTTTCAAATTTATAACAATTTAATCCCTATACTTTCAAATTTGTAACAATTTAATCCTTGTTGCAAAAAAAATCATCAAAATTAAATGTTGATTTTTATTATTTAATGATTAAACTTTGTAGCTTATTAACATATTGGGTCCCAAATTAGTTTAAAGAAATTTCATTAAATCTTTACATTAATTTTTCCCGATAGGGACTAAATCGTTACAAATTTGAAACTACAAGGACTAAATTGTTACTTATTAAAGTTTAGGGACTAAATCGTTATAAAATTGAAAGTACAAGGACTAAATCGTTACAAATCAAAGTTTTATGGACTAAATTGTTACTTTCACGAAAGTTCACGGACCAAAAGTGATTTTTAACGTTGGTAAAAT
The DNA here is from genome assembly GCA_017139565.1 of Luffa aegyptiaca. NCBI lineage: Eukaryota > Viridiplantae > Streptophyta > Magnoliopsida > Cucurbitales > Cucurbitaceae > Luffa > Luffa aegyptiaca. The sequence continues at coordinate 53,664,220 of CM029398.1, forward strand.
CAAACTTTTTGAACTAAAAATAACAATAATAAACCAAACTATTTATGGGTGTAATTAATTTGGGTTGATATTCTAAAACAATAAATAACAAATTGGGTTGATTTGGTTTACACGCCAAAATGAAAACCAAATATCAAATTTATTTTATTCCACTATTTTAGTAGTAATAATTAATAAAAAAAAAATCTTCTAAAGGAAGATGTCAAAACCGTGTGAATTGAAAATACTCGAAATATAATTTAAGCACATGGGGAAACTCGAAATAAAACTATACCTTAAATCACACTCCAATGACCAAAGTTATTAATAAATATTATTTTATAAAACTTGCGTTGAATAATACACACTTTTATATATTATATAATATATAGAAGTGATCTTTTAAGATTTTTCAAAAAAAAAAAAAAAGTGATATTTTAAGTCTTACCCATCTTATTTATATATTTGTGACTCTTCTGAAAGCTGATCAATTAAATATATATTATTTGATTTCTTGTTACACACATGCCAACATTTCTTATGCGAATTTAAAACAAAAACTATACACCATATTACACACATGCCAATATTTATTATTTATAGTTTTCTTCACCAATTCAACCATTCTATTATTAAAAACTTTCTATTCTACTAGAGTGAGTTTAACTCAGCAGTAATGACATGTATTCTCGACTAAGAGGTCAGAGATTCAAATCCTTCACCTCCAAATGTTGATGTACTAAAAAAAATATTTCTAATCTCATACTACACATTTTTTAAAATTACAGTAATTTGAACTAAAAAAATAATAATAATAATAAGCATAAGTTATCAGGTTACCTACAACTAGAACATATTTTCATTTTCATTAATTTTATTTAAAAACAAAAAATCATAGCTTCATCACTGTACATAAGTGTTTGATTTATAGTTTCAATATTAAAAAAAAAAAAAAATCTTTGATTTATTTATTTTTATTTATTTTTTTGAGGAAATACAAATAGGAAAGGAAAAACTAAAATGAAACAAGTTAAGGATGTCATGAGTCCATGGAGAAAGTCTTCTAATCAAATCTCTTCATGTTTGGTTGTGCAGGCATGAATGACTAGCGTATGTGCAACTTTGTTTCTCTCTCTAGGTGTTAAAAGAAAACCCCTAATGTGGTGAAAATTTTGAAGTTGCTTGGGATGGTGAATGAGAGGAGCGATTTCATTGAAATGTTGATCTCGATCATTGAGCAGGTTCCATACTATACGTGAATTTGTTTATGCCCATATTGGAGAGATACCTGCATCAAGAGCTAGCGTTGGACACCATCTATCAAAACCTTTGCCTCTACCCATTCCACTGAACATTTTGTTTCTTCGAAAACTCTACTGCTGCCATCGTCTCTCCTTTATTATTTCGTATGATTATTCTTGAGCCCACGTTTCCGTCTTTGACTGCTGCATCCACATTCAGTTTGAAATGATTGAAAGGTGGTGGAGTCCATCCATTGGAGATAACATTGTCGACTCTTCTCGAGCTCTCCCAACCGTTATGGCATGAAAAAACAAGGTGTTGTTTTTAAATAATAAAAAATAAATAAAGAAAACGACGAAATTATACTGCATCACTCCGATAATACTTAATAAAATTAGTCAAGTTTTTAAATAAAAATTATGAAAAAGATCTTAAATTAAGAAATGTTGTTCCACAAAAGTGAAGTTGCTTTGAAAACCAAACAAACAAACAGGTAAAGTCAGACATTTAAAACCTGAGATGATGAACATGGACGGAATTAGGATACAAACCACTCACCTTTAGTCAATGATATATGTTTTAATTAGTATAATATTATGTTTAAATTGACATGTAACAATTATTATTGATTTATAATATTCCATGACTATTCTTTGAGATGAGAATTGAAAAGTATTCAAATTTGATTTAAACACATGGTATATTGGGAATAAAACTATAGCTTACTTAACAACATATTAATGACTAAAGTTATAAATAAATATTTTACGACTTTTGTGTTGAATAATACACATTTTTATACATCTATGATATATGTGATCTTTTACTCATTCCACACCTCCTTTTTATTGTTGACTCTTCCTTAGGATTAAATTTTTCATAACTCAATTAAATTTTTTGGTTTAGTGATGATTCAACTTTTTTTTTTAAGTTATCAACAAGACATGCACATGACGGTGAGAATACAAAACATTTGACCTTTTAGTTAATATAATATATATCTTAATCTCTTTTTTTTTAATTCAACAACATTTGGGGTGAGAGGATTTGAACTTATAACCTTTTGTTCGAGGGTTCATGCCAATTACCGTTGAGTTATGTTCATTTTGACATATTTCTTAATCAGGTTGAGTATGTTTAGATTAACATTTAATGGTTGTTATTGATTTATAGTTATCCACCTTTTAATATTCTTTGACATGCATGTGAATTGAAAAGTATACTCCAAATTTAATTTAAGCACATGGTATGATATTGGAATAAAACTATTGCTTAAATCACATATTAATGACTAAGCTTGTGTTGAATATAATACACCTGTTTATATTATATGTATAAGTGATCTTTTACCCATTCCACATCTTTTTATTTATTGGTGACTCTTCTTAAGAGTGGTTTAACTAAAGTTTTATTTGACAATCATTTGGTTTTTGCTTTTTGAATTTTGAAAATTAAGCTTATAAACATTACTTTTACCTACAAGTTTATGTTTTGTTATTTACCCTTTTTTTCCATATTTTCAAAAATCAAGTCAATTTTTGAAAACTGAAAGAAGGAGAAGAAAAAAAAAAAGGGTAATTTTCAAAACTTATTTTTGTTTTTGGAATTTGACTAAGAATTCAAATGTGTCCTTAATAAAGATGAAAATCATCATAAGGAAATTGAGAGAAATTAAACCAGTATAATTTTAAAAAAAAAATAACCAAATTGTTATCAAACGGGACCTAAATAAATATTATTCAATTAAGATTCTTCGGTGATGATTTAACAATTTTTTAAAGTTCAACAATACATGAAAGTGAAAGTGAGAACATGAATCTTTAACCTTTTGGTTACTAATATATATGCCTTAATCAGATGAGTTATGTTTAGGTTGACATCTAAGAATTATCATCAATTTATAGTTATCGATCAACAACAAATTACTATTCTTTTTCAGGTGAATTGAGTACTCTAAATCTAATCTAAGCACATGGTATATTGGGAATAAAACTATAGCTTAAATCACATATTAATGACTAAAGTTAGATGAATAAATATTTTATAACTTTTGTGTCCACTTAATACACCCTTTTATATATAAATATATATATAAGTGGTGTTTTACCCATTCCACTTCTTTATCCTTGACCTGCTGAAAGTGTTTGACTAAATATATATTATTTGATTTTCTTGTCATCACATTTAGACAATGATTCTGATGTGAATTTGTAATATAAAAAAAATAATAATGAATAAAATATTGCACACATATGTAAGACACGATTCATAATGTGTTTTCTAAATCAATTCAAACATTTCATTTCTAAAAGTTGTCCTCAAATTGCTTTATACTAAAAGTTTAGATTAAATTAGTATATTAATTATATACTAATTTTTTATGAGCCAACGACATGAGTTAGCATCTCGATCTGTTAGGCAAAAAATTGAAAATTCAAAAACTTATTCGACATTTTTAGGATTTAGAGACTTATTAGACATTTTTTTATAATTCAGAGACTTATTAGACATTTACTCCTTTTTCAAAATAAAAAAAAATATACAAATTTGAAAGTTTACTAAACTTGTAATTTAACCTTATATTTATATTGAATTACTAATTGATGATATTTTTTAGGTTAGTATATCATTTTTTAAGCTAGTTCTATTTTAATCAATGTATCTTCAAATGTCCAAATTTAGTGCACATACTTTCAATCTTAAAATTAGTTCTTACGGTTGGTTTATCGATAACTTTTTTTTTTTAAAAAAAAATAGTCTCTATTAGTCTTTCCCCCTGTAGAAAGATATTCACATGGTGTCTCTTAAATGGGAATTATAATAATTACTTTACCAAGTTGGATAAAAATTAACTTCAAACTAACATACTAATTTTAAGACTTATTGTGGACTAAAAGTTGAATATGTAAAAGTATAGTGACTAAAATAGAATATGATATTATTTGCTTATCTATGACATATATTCATTATTATGTCCCTTAACTTGAATTAAAATTGCAATTTTTGTTTATATTGTGCTTGTATATGTTGATGTTGCATCATTATATTATCATTGTTGTTATTGCTGCTATTATTATTATTATTTTGTTGTCCTTATTATTATTGCTATTATTATTATTATTGTTTCATGCTTCAAATTCTCATTTTAACTTTCCTTTTATTTATTTTAAATGTATTTCCAAACTTATTTTTTTAATTTCTTAATGTTTTACTCTCTTTGATCTTATTAAAAGATTTATGACTCAAAAATGTTATTTCAAAAAAATTTGTAATATCTTTTCTTAAAATTAGTATTTTTAAAGACCATTTTTCCTAAAAAAATCCTATGGTGGAATCTAGAAATATTTGGGAGTCCGATTTTCTAGAATTTCTAAGGTGAGGGATCTTAATCTTTGGGAGTCCGAGATTTTGATCCCAAGAAAAAATGAATTTAATTTTTAAAAAAATGTTTTAAAAAAAATCTTTCCCTTGAGAAATGCTATCCTACGACAGAATTGAAGAATCGTAAAATTCTCTCACATTCTTGAGGTGAAGAATTTTAATTCTAAGAGAGCAACATCAATGGAATTTTTCCACTTATTTTATGGGATCATTACTTCAAATATTAGAGTAATGAGGGATAAAATAAGACATTTGTTTTAAAAATATCTTTTTTTTTCCAAATAATATATTTTTCTAAAATTATTTTCAATTCAAGATAAAATTTTGGCCACCGTTTTTTACAGGTGTTGTGGGGTGCTAACACCTTCCCCGAACAACTCCCAAACCCAAATCTAGTTTTCGCAGACCATTATGTTTTATTATTTTTATTAAAATGTTAATTTTGGTGTCCAATCACACCATAAAAAAGATTGGTGGCGACTCCTTTATTTTTATCCCTTTTCGAGGATGTCGGCCGCTCCGCGTCGCAGGCACGTGGCGACACATCCATTGTGAACACAGTGGATATTTTAATCGAGTGCCCTTGAGTTGAGTGAGGGGATGTGTTACATTGTTGACATAGGTCTATTGGCTATTGCACTCGAGGATGAAAAAATCGACGTGTGATTGATTGATATTTTGTCGAACTTCTAATGTTCACGTTATTGTATTTATAATTTATTGTCACATTTTACACACACACGAATGTTTGGCTTATTTGGTGAAGGGCATGGCTATTTTTTTCCCCTCTTTTATCCTTTCCCTCCCTCACTCCAGAAAATTTAGGTGCTCCCGGTGCAATAAAGCTGGTAGTTTTACACCGTTGGATGTAAAAGAGAAATGACAAAAGTACCTTGATTTGTTATAGGAGCGGACAAATTTGAAGATTTACATCCAACGGTTTTAAAGAGAGTGTCTCATTGCACGGGAAACACCTGATAATTATCCCACTCACTCTCTTTCTCTTCCCATCCCCGCGATCCCACCCTTCTCCCCTTAACATTTGTTTTCAATTCTGTCAATGTTTTTTTTTTTCTTTTCTTTTTTGATATATATTATTTTTGTTGAGTTTAGTATTTTTTTTACGTTACATATTTAATACATAAATCACGATTTTTTTTCTTTATTTTGTGTGGCATGTTTAACCTATACAATCTATACTTTTTAAATATTATAATATAATTTTAAATTTATTAAATATATTATAACAAATTATCTTCATCGCTAAGCATATCTTTTATAATTCCATGTCTTGATAAAATTTTAATTCTCTTTTTATTTTAAAGTTTGATTTTATTTTTTTATACTATATCTATAAATAAACACTTATAAGTTAAGAAGAACACAGTTCAACTGACATAAAGTACGTACTTACGATCAAGAGGTCATGGGTTCGAATCTCCTAATCCCATATTGTTGAATTAAAAAACAAAAAATATATATATAGACTTATAAATATTATGATTTTAATTTATTTTTATAGAAATAATGAATTAGAAGCAATACGGTAATTATTAATGTAATATTTTCAAAAACATTATCTTACTCTTTCATATACTTGTTGATCAAAATTTTGTATCAATAAGTTATTTAAATTTATATGCTGCTGAGCTATGCAAATTTTGACTTAAACAGTCTTGTCTTAAACCTCAGAAAGAATCACAATCTTTTTATAAGTTTTCGTGATTTTTTTTTTTTAAATAAGTTTTCGTGATAAATCCGTGATTTTTCATTTTAATAAAATATCCGTCCATATTAAAATATTTGAATATCTATATTTCCATCCTAGATTGTATCGATGACACAAATTTGAGAGATCTTACATGAAAATGGAGGATAAGTAAAGACTTATTTTCATAGCAGCAAAGCGAAGTGGTAACTTCCAAGTTCCACCGCCACCCACCGCTCTAAGGCAAATCCATGGAGTCCGATACTGAAATGGTTAACTTCGGAAGATCCATCATAGTGCCCAGTGTTCTCGAGCTCGCTAAGCAGCCCATCGCTAAGATCCCCCTTCGCTATGAACGGGCAGATCAGGACCCGCCGATCCTTTCCGTCGGAGAATCTGGACCGTCGGTACCGGTCGTCGATCTTCATCGATTGGCCGTCGGAGATTCTGCTGCTCCAGAAATGGACAAGTTGCACTCTGCGTGTAAGGAATGGGGATTCTTCCAGGTATGTTTATTCTCAATTGTGCCCTAATCTTCTAATTCCAATCTGTTGGGACTGTGACTGTGAGTCGTCAAGCAAGGAACCAATTTGGGCTTCCACTTTTTGTTGCAATTTGGGCTTTCTACGTCGGCCCAGGCCTCCTTTCAAAAATTTGTTGCAATCATATATACTTGTTTCAAAAATTAGTAATAGAAGTTACTATGTGATTGTGATAGTAACTTCTATTACTATTTTATTTTCTTTGACCACGATTTTAGTTTTAAGTTATGATTATCAAGTGTTGTGTCTTCTCATATCACTAGAGAATTCTTGAAATATCTGGCAAACGTTAAAGTAAAAGGCAACACTGATTATATCTAGAAGCTTCTTGATACACATGACTTAAATATATTAGAACTCTCTAAATTTATGTTGAAGATTGTAAATTAATATCTCAAAGGAAAGGCTTTAGAAATATCTTAGTCTTTCATACAGCTCCAAAAAATAGATCTAAGAAAGAGTCCAAAAAAATCTCTTTTGTTTGGGTTCCAAGTATCTTACGCCTCTAAATAGAAAGTGTGTCCTCCGTAAAAAAAATAAAAAATAGGAAGAGTGAGTAAAGTAGTTTTCTCTCCAAAGTTGGTCTTGATACTTCCTTAATAAAAGTTTCCTTTTGTGCTGATTTCTCAAAAGCAAATTGGTATAAATGATGAGTTACAAAATTGTTAATATCATTTTACATCCTTTATTAAGGCCTTTGATCTCATACAAGGTTTATGGTGAGAGAGCTTTTCCTTCTATTAAGGCAGGTTGGTTAGTAAATTCTAAAAGTAATATCGTTGAAACACTTTAATTTGAAATAAATGACTCAAATAACTCAGAACCTCTATAATCCAACCATTGTAATAGAAATCTTGAATGAGGGACTTGAAGAAAAGAGGATTGACAGGAATACGAGAAAGGTTACAGTATGAAGAAGAATCTCTGTGTGAAAGAACCCTAGGAGTTACCTATACACTTTCTTCTTGTTTTTGTGAAATCTGGCACTTGCTGGCCTGTGGTTGGTTCAAAAAGACAGAGCTTTGGTTAATTGTTTTTTGCAGATTATAAACCATGGAGTTCCCACCTCATTGCTGGAGGAATTCAGAATGCAAATTGTAAGTTTCTTTAATCTTCCCTATGAAGAAAAGAAGCTGCTTTGGCAAGACCCACAGGACCACGAAGGATTTGGGCAGCTCTTTGTGGTATCAGAGGAGCAAAAGCTCGATTGGTCAGACATGTTCTACATAACCACTCTCCCTCTTAATCTGAGGAAGCCTCATCTATTTCAAAAGCTTCCACTAAAACTCAGGTTTTTGGCCAAATTCTTGAAGCTCTAATCGAATTGTATGATTTAGATTTCTAATTCACTTACTTGTTGCAGAGAGACTTTGGAAGCTTACTCAACAGAAGTTAAGAAGTTAGCAATTGTTATCTTGGACCATTTGGCTGGAGCTCTGAAGATGGATGTTGAGGAAATGAGGGAGCTGTTTAGAGATGGTGTTCAGTCAATGAGGATGAATTACTATCCTCCATGTCCCGAACCCGAGAAGGCCATCGGATTCTCAGCTCATTCGGATGCCGATGCTCTGACAATTCTCTATCAACTCAATGAAGCCGAAGGATTGCAAATTCGGAAAGATGGGAGATGGGTTTCTGTTAAACCACTTCCAAATGCATTTGTAGTCAACATTGGAGACATCATGGAGGTGATTCATGATTTTTGTGCATTGAAGAATTTCTTCTGATCTTGTCGATAAATTTGTTAGCAATTTACTATCTTTGGCCTGTCTCCCTGCCTTTGCTGCAGATTGTAAGCAATGGTGTATACAAGAGCATCGAGCATCGAGTTTCGTTGAATTATTCCAAGGAAAGGCTCTCGGTTGCAACATTCTATAGTTCAAATCTGAACTCGGAGCTCGGTCCAGCCAAGAGCCTCATAGGACCGCATAACCCAGCAGTTTTTCGGAGAGTTGCATTGGAGAAGTACTTCAAAGAATTCTTTGCTAGAAAACTAGAAGGAAAATCATACCTTGAGCATATGAGAATAGAGAATGTGGAATAAAATGTTACGGTTGGTCTTACATTCTTAACGATTAATTTTCTGACCTTCATAATTGTAGTAGAATTGTAGGATAAAAACGAATTTCTTATCATAAGTCTGTAATCTTTCTATTGTTATGGTCTGAATGTTGGAGCAAAAACTTAGCAGTTTTTGCATGTCTGAAGCCTGCTTCATTCATTGGCAATAGATTCATTATTCTAGGCTTTTTGGACAGCCCAGATTTAGCAAGTGAATGGAAAGTAAAATTCAATTAAACGATGGTAAAGATAATTTATGGTAAATCTAATCACTTAATATATTTTCAATTAATTTCAATTTTTGGAACCTTGAAATAGAACTATTATTTCGTACCTCATTGATCTCACATGGAGACAAAGGGTATGTTTGGTTTAACTTTTCAAGTATTTAACTATGGAAAAAAAAAATCATTTTGAAAAAAAATTCTAGTGTTTGGCCACCACTAAAAATGACTTATTAAAAAACGAGATGGAGAAATAAACCTTTTTGAGATAAATACTCAGAAGCAAATTTTTTAAAAATAGTTTTTAGTGTATAATAACTTGTGTATAAAAGTACTTAATGAGTAAATGTAACCAAACATGTAAGGGGCTGTTTGGGGCGCTGAATTGGTTATAATATCTGGTGGTTATAATAATCTGGGGGTTATAATAGTCTGGCGGTTATAATAATCTGTGTTTGGGGTGCAGATTATTATAGTCTGGGATAAAATAATCTGTGTTTGGGGTGCAGATTATTTTAGTCTGGGATAAAATAATCTGTGTTTGGGATACAGATTATTTTAGTCTAGGATAAAATAGTCTGTGTTTGGAGTGCTGATCTGTTTTAACATGGAGTCCTGAATCAAATGTTCAAACTGACTGTTTTCTTTTTCTAGTTTTTTTTTTTATGATATATTTTTTTTTTTACAAAACAAAAAAGTTTAGGATTTGGTATAGAAAAATCATATTAGTTAACTTTTAGTATTGCCAAAATAAAAATTGTAAATGTTTAGTTCAAAAATCATATTAGTTTTTTTTTAAGTTGGTTAACATTCAAGGTTGTCAACGACTTTTCCGGGGGCAATTGGGCTTTATGGGCCCCTTTGATATTTCATTTGTAAAAATGGGCCATTTCTTAAAACCTCTTATTTGGGGACTCCTTGGACTGCGAAAATACCATTTTGCCCTTTTCTCACCCCCTCTCACGCTCTCAAAGGTCTTTTTCTCTTCTTCTCCCTCTCATGCTTGACATAATTCGATTGCCCAAGAATTTAATGAATCCCAATCGGATTTTGACAAATAATCATGCAACCACGGACTAAATTCGACCAAAATTAATGAATCCCGATCGGAAATTGCCGAGATTCATGCATTCCCGATCGAATTTTGGCCAGAAATCATGCAAATCCGGCCAAATTAATGAATCCCGGCATGGATTCATGCATTCCCGGCCAAAATTCGGCCGGACCAGGCTTCATCATTTTGGTAGAAAATCGTTTTTTAAGTAAGCCGCAAAATTCTGTTAGCTTTCTTTTTATTTTTTTTAAGCATAAGTTGTTTTATTGAAGTTTTATTCAAAACTTTCTTTCTTTCTTATCTTTTTTTAAAAAATAAATTTTAAGCATGAGTTGTTTTATTGAAGTTTTATTCAAAAAAAAAAAGTAAGCGGCAGAATTCTGTTAGCTTTCTTTCTTATTTATTTTTTTTTTTTAATGTTTTGAATAATTAAAAGTTTTTTTATTATACTTAAAATTTATTAAAAAAAATCAATTAAGAATATATTATATATGGATGAATTGGTAGAAAATTTAATGTGGTTGGTGAGAAAACTAATTTTCCTATTTTGAAAATTGAAGAGAGGCTATAATGGACTTTTTACACCTTTGCTGACATCATTAAAGTTCCCAAAATAAGAGATTTTAAAAAATGGGTCCCTTTTTACAAATCAAAAATCAAAGGGGTCCAAAAGTCTCAATTGCCCCTTTTCCGGCAACCTTCAATGTTTTTGTTTTTTTTTTCTTTATTTTCATTTTTTATATAAGAAGAAATATGAAAAAAAAAAAATCGGTGGCCGGAAAAGTCGTCGGCGATCGCCGGAAAAGTTGTCGGCGGCCGTCGGAAAAGTCGCCGGAAACTTCGCCGGCCGACGGCGGCCGTCGGTCGTCGGAAAAGTCAAGGAGTAGCATGGAAGAAGAGAGGAGAGAATTACTGTAGAAAATGGATAGAATAATCGGGTGGGTTGAATGATGGTTACTGTAGAGAATGGATAAAATAATCGGGGGTAAAAATAACCTACCTCACCATTTATTTTTGTTGATGCCCCAAACACTGAATAGGTTATAATAAGGGTGGTTATTATAACATATTCAGTGCCCCAAACACCCCCTAAGTGTTTAAATTCTAAACAATTTTTGTAAATTAAAAGGTATTCCAATTCCAAAATATCACATTGGTTAATAAAAATAAAAATTAAAAAAAAAAAAAAAAAAATCCAACTTGTGGCAAGTTGAAGTTGATGTTGAACTATAATGTTTATTTTATTTAGAATTAGAGCTTATCCATCACCAGAAAACTATGTTGATATATTCAAGGTCGGCTTCAACTTTTGTGAAGTTTGACTTTTTGTGCATCATTCATCCCACAAAGAAACAAAACGTCTCATTGGATCAATAAAAAAAATCCAACTTGTGGTAAAATGTTTGTTTTACTTAGAGTTGGAGCTTATCCATCTCCAAAAAACTATCCAAAATAGTTGGTTTCAATCTTTGGAACGTTGAAATAGAACACATGGATCCAACTTGTGGAAGTTGAAGTTGAACAGCAATGTTTATTTTATTTGGAATTGGAGCTTCTCCATCTCCAAAAACTATGCTGACTTATTCAAGGTTAGAATAAAGTTTACTTGTAGGTGTGTGTTTAGAGGGAGCTACTGGGAACTTTGTAGGGAGATGGAGCCAGGAGTAACAAAGCTGCATCTGAGAGATTATCTTCCGGTGCCTTGCGTTCAAGAGTTGGTCAAAAGCTCACCGTCGACGGTTCCGCTTCGATATGTTCGACCCGACCAAGATCCTCCTTTCCAATTCACTGACATTTCAGCTCAAATCCCTGTTATTGACATGAACAAGTTGTTCGAGGATTCTGAACTTGATAAGCTCCATCATGCTTGCAAAGATTGGGGTTTCTTCCAGGTACTTGCACAGTTTGATCTGTCTTAAAAGCTTTCCTCAATATCATTCTGTTGATTCATTTTCTTTCTGATCAGCTCATAAATCATGGAGTGAGTGATGTGTTGGTGGAGAGTATGAAATCAGGCATTAAAGCACTCTTTAATCTTCCAATGGAAGAGAAGAGAAAGTTGTGGCAAAAACCAGGAGATATTGAAGGATTTGGACAGAGCTTTGTTGTCTCTGAGGAGCAGAAGCTTAATTGGGGAGATCTCTTTGGAATGTTTAACCACCCTACTTATTTGAGGAAACCTCACTTGGTTGACAACCTCCCTCTTCCATTCAGGTAGTATTTCCTTTCTGTTTTAGGATTGTGTGTTCCAAATCACATTCAATGCAAAATGAACCAAGGCACACATTAAAAGATAGATAAAAACAAGCTTGATTTGATCTGTATGATGGGATTTTCTATTTTCCCTTTTCCCTTCAGGGATGATTTGGATGCTTATGCATTGGAGATAAAAAATCTAGCCATGAAACTGCTCGAGTTAATGGCGAAAGCTCTGAAAATGGAAGGTTGCGAAATGAGAGAGGTGTTTGAAGAAGGAATAGTGTCAACAAGGATGAACTATTATCCTCCGTGTCCTCAACCAGAACTTGTGATTGGACTCAACAACCATTCTGATGCTTCTGGCATTACCATTCTTCTTCAAGTCAATGAAATGGAAGGCCTCCAGATAAAGAAGGATGGGAGGTGGATTCCTGTTAAGCCTCTCCCAAATGCTTTTGTAGTCAATATTGGAGATGTTTTGGAGGTAAAAACAAACTTTCATTTTCCTCTTACATATTTTGAATCGACCTCGTAAAACTGATCAGTTTTGATCTCGAATATGAACCTTCAGATCATCACGAATGGACTATATCGCAGCATCGAGCATCGGGCAACGGTGAACTCGGCAAAGGAGAGGCTTTCAGTGGCCATATTTTGCACCCCAAGGTTGGATGGGGAGATAGGTCCTGCCCCAAGCTTGGTCACTTCAGAAAGACCTGCTCTGTTTAAAAGAATTGGAGTGGCAGATTTCCTCAATGGATTCTTCTCCAGGGAACTGAATGGAAAGTCATATCTTGATGTTATGCGAATCCAAAAGGAAGAGGCTTATTAAAAGGGGTGCTTGATTGTTGATTTGAGATAGGTTAGGTTAATTTTCTTGCCAAGTTATCAAAGTGGTCTTTTAGATTTCTGATAATATGTATAACATTTTAGGTATACAATGGAAAATTATTAGGTTAATCATAAATGAGAGACAAAAAGGAAGGTGAGAAGGAAGGTCAGAAGTTTATTTTTCTTTAACCACTTCTTATACTTCAAAAATCAAAGGAACTTCAATGATAAAAGTAAACAATATCATTAAAAGAAATAATTAGAAAATCTTCAATTTAATCACTATTTTCTTAGTATTTTTCAACTATATATATATATATATATATATATATATATATATATATATATATATATATATATATTTGCTTGTTAATGTTAAAATCGTTTACAACAATCTGATTTGTCAACGATGGCATTACCTTGTATGATTAATTAAAACATTCCTATCATTATATGGCATTACATTGTATGAACATTCCTATCCCCCTTCTTCTCCTGCAGACCTTATTGTTATCATGTATAACACTTGACGCTAGCCACCATCTCGAAGTCCCCGAGTGGAACAATCGAAGAACAAATGCTCAAGATAGAATTTTCTGGTTACTCCAACAAAATCTTAATGTGTTGTATTATAGTTTGAAGTCTTATTCCAATAAATAGAGAATTTTTATTTTTATTTCTTTAGATTGATAACGTATGGTAAAATACTTCAGAACCTTTTTCCAAACTTCATAGAAAAAGAAAAAGAAAAATAACTTTTATCAGTACAATTTTGGTAGCTATGTTACAAAGTTGAGGACAAGATAGATATATACTCAAAAGTAAAGGACAAAATTGATAGGGAAAGATTCTTCACTGTACAAAAATTTAATTCAACCCTATTTTGTTCCTATCTAGCTAATGGAAGGATAGAAATCCCAATGTCAAACGTTGAGATCTCAAATTATTAATTTAGAGTCTTAATAAACTCACCATGCATCTACGAAAACTTCGTAGATTTAAGCGAGTGTTGAAATGATTAGTTTGGGATTTCAACCTATAATTTGTTGCTGGACATATCAAATCATTTTTTTCCTTTTAGCTCTGCAGAAGGCATATCAAATCAATCGTCGGCATAGGCGCACTGGCAATTGCATTATTGAATCATCGGTGGCCACACAAATTTAAGGGCGTCTTACATGGATGATTCAATAATGCAATTGACAGTTCACAAATATAAAAATGTGCATAAGCGACTAGTAAATTAAGTTCCAGTGAAGGCAGCCACTTACAGTCACCGCTTCGGCAAATCCATGGAGTCGAAAACTGAAAAGGTTGTCTTCGGAAGATCGATCATAGTGCCCAGTGTTCTCGAACTAGCCAAGCAACCCATCGCTAAGATTCCTCTCCGCTATGCACGTGCGGATCAGGATCCGCCGATCGCTTGCGACGGAGAATCTGGACCGTCGGTACCGGTCGTTGATCTTCACCGATTGAGGATCGGGGATTTTCCTGCTCTGGAAATGGAGAAGTTGAATTCTGCATGTAAGGAATGGGGATTCTTCCAGGTAAGTAAACCGGGAAAATTTCTAGTACTATCCATAATTGAAGTATTTAAGAATTGTTTGGGACCTATAAAATAAAATATTATATTATGGAAAATTTCTAGTACTACAGTAGTACGTACTTCCTTCATTTATTGTTTGAGACGTCATTTAATGATCATTTAATAATATAATATTATATAGGTCCCACATCATTCTTAAATGTTCCTTACATGTCAAACAATAAATAGAGGTAGTATAGAAAATTTTCCATACTACCGTAGTACTCTAGAATTTTCCCCCAAGTAAACCATAGCTAATTGTGCCCTAATCGTGTAATTCCAATGGCTAAATTTTACGAAGACCACAACACTTCAATGCAAATACATGCAATGCATATACATCATTTTTTGTGCCTAAATTTAACGAAAAATGTCTTCAATAGTCGTTTTGAAACAAACTTCAAACTTCGTCAAAGTGGACATAGCTCAGCGGTAATTGGCATTTACCTCGACTAAGATGTTAGAAGTTTGAATCCCAACTCCAAATGTTGTTGAACTAAAAAAAACTTCAAACTTGACAAAAATGAAAATTTTGAAAATTCAGATATAAATAAAACCAACTAATTTAACTTTTTTTTCTTGATAGGTTTCCATTATCCCTTAGATTTTAAAAATTTTTCATTTGAAATTATATTGAAGATAAGATTGTTAGTTTGCATTTATTTTATCTCTAAAGATATTGTTTACATTAGGAATTTTTTTTACATAAAGTTAATTTACGTAAATGATGTTAAGTATACCTAGTAATTTTTACACATTAGTTGTCACATCAATTTCCATCTTATTTTAACGAAAAATTTATGTAAGGATATCTTTTTAAAATAATTTTCAAAATTGAAGGATAAAAATTTTAGAAACATAATTGTAATATACTCCATGAGTATTTTTTATAATTTAATCTAATTTTAATCTATTATACACTTCTTCCTGAGATGTTTTTTTTTCTTTTTGAATTCAACAACAATCGGAGTATAATGATTCAAACTTCTGATCTCTTAGTCGAGAGTACATGTCAACTACCGCTAGACTATGCTCACTTCAACTCTTCTTGAGATATATTGGAGGGCAAAAGTGTTGGGACTATGAGTGACTTTGAAATTGAGTGGGCTTCCCCTTTTTATTGTAAATTGGGCTTAGGCCTCGTTTCAGAAAAAATATTGCAGTGATCCATCTTGATCATGATTTGTAGGGTATATAATTCCTTGTCAAGGTATGCAGTTAAAGGCATATATTTGATATTTCTATCCAAAGTCAAAATTTTGAATTCTCACTCTTACATATGGTTGATCTTAAAAAAAAACATATAAATTCTTAGTTTAGCAATTTATAGATTAATTATAAGATTAGTCTAAACTTTAAAAAGGTTAATTTATAAGAGTAATCTAAATTTATAGGTTAATTTATAGCAATTTTTCTATATTTAACTTTCAAAATGCAATTTTGTGATCTTTATGAATTAAAATAAAAATGTCTAATAGAACTTTAAACTATTAGATTAGGTACCTATTTAACACAAAGATTAAAAAAAGTTTTTCTGGTTGACAGTTTTTAAAGTCTAAATACGTTAGATATTACTTTGAAAATTCATGATTAAACTTGTGATTTAATCTAATTTATACTTTCTTTTTAAGTTTGGACCATAATTATAGTTTAAAGTTATTCTTGTCATATTATCAAAGAACTCCCGGAAATGAAAATTACAGAGAGAAGACAGATGTCAAAGCGAGCTTCGCTCAACAGTAATTGGCATTTACCTTCGATCATGAGATTAGAGGTTCGAAAAATACAGAGAGAAGACGGATTTGAAATGTGGATTTATCAGAAGGGACAGTTACATAAGGAACTCTACCTTCCAACGAGGGAAATTAAAAATAAAATAAAATAAAATTTGGGCTATTGAGGGTTGGTTTGTAGCGTTATTGAAGGCTTCCTGTAATCTCCCAAATTCTAGTAGAACCTGCAGTTGCAGAAGACTGGACGTAGTCCCAAGTGTGGGACGAACCAGTATATTTTCGGTGTCGTTTTCTTCTCCCTCTCCTTTATTATTTTCGTGACTATTATTTTTGGCTTAACCTGTGAAAGAGAAGATAGTTATAATATTATTGATTGTCGTCATAATATTATTATTATTTGTATTTCGCATTATCTCCCCACATGTGATTGGTTCAAAAAGACAGAGCTTTCAGTAATTGTTGTTGGCAGATTATAAACCATGGAGTTCCCATCTCATTGCTGAAGGAAATCAGAACAGAAATTGAAAGTTTCTTTAATCTTCCCTATGAAGAAAAGAAGCTGCTTTGGCAAAATCCACAGAACCAAGAAGGATTTGGGCAGCTCTTTGTGGTATCAGAGGAGCAGAAGCTTGATTGGTCAGACATGTTCTACATACTTACTCTCCCTCTTTCTCTAAGAAATCCTCATCTATTCCAAAATCTTCCTCCAAAACTCAGGTTTTTCCCCAAATTCTTGAACCTCTTATTGAATGGTATCTATGATTTTGATTCCTAATTCCAATTCATATGGTTGCTGCAGAGAGACTCTTGAAGCTTACTCAACTCAAGTTGAGAAGTTAGCAATGACTATCTTGGGCCATTTGGCTGATGCTCTGAAGATGGATGGTGAGGAAATGAGAGAGCTGTTTAGAGATGGTGTTCAGTCAATGAGGATGAACTACTATCCGCCGTGCCCCGAGCCCGACAAGGCCATCGGATTCTCGGCTCATTCGGATGCGAACGCTCTGACGATTCTCCTGCAACTCAATGAAACGGAAGGATTGCAAATTCGGAAAGATGGGAGATGGGTTGCTGTTAAACCAATTCCAAATGCATTTGTAGTCAACATTGGTAACGTCATGGAGGTGGGTAGTCGTACACTATATTCTTCAATGAATGGAGGTAGTGTGGAGAATTTTCCCGCTTCGATAAATTCGTTACTAATTTGTTGTTCTTCACCCGACTCGGTTGGTGCAGATTGTAAGCAATGGTGTATACAAGAGCATTGAGCATAGAGTTTCATCAAATTGTGCCAAGGAAAGGCTTTCAATTGCAACATTCTATGGTCCAAATCTAAGCTTGGAGTTGGGTCCTGCAAAGAGTCTTGTAGGACCTCATAACCCACCAATTTTCCAAAGAGTCCCTATGGACAAGTACTTCAAAGGCTTCTTTGCTAAAAAACTAGAAGGAAAATCATACCTTGATCAAATGAGAATACAGAATGCTACAGGTTGATCTTGTTAAACCATAAGTTAAGATCAAGTCCATGTGATTTATGAGTCTTTCAAGTCTTTTTGTGTTTTAGCCACTCCTACATGGATATGCACTCAATCATTATTTGGTTGAGAATCTTGGACACATATATTTTCAGAAATATTATGAGTGATCTTTAGTTGCTTATCTCATTATTTTTTACATTCGAACTTATAGAAAAAATATCTAATACATCCTTAAACTTTTACTTTCGCGTCTAATCGGTTCATCAACTTTCAATGTAGAATAAGTCATTGACGTATTCAAACTTTTTTAAAATTCACAAGCTATTGGATACAAAATTGAAAATTTAGGCCCGTTTGATAACCATTTGGTTTTTGAAAATTAAGCTTATACACACATACTTCCACAAGTTTCTTGGTTTTAGTATCAATCTTCTACCTTGTTTTCAAAAACCAAGTTCAATTTTGGAAACAAAAAAAATAGTTTTCAAAAACTTGTTTTTGTTTTTAAAATTTGGCTAGGAATTCAAATGCAACCTTAACTAGGATGAAAGTAGAGAATTTAGAAGAAAACTAGCATAATTTTTAAAAATCAAAAACAAAAAAACAAATGGTTATCAAACGGGACCTTAACGTACATAAAATTCAATTTTATATCTAATAGATTGATTAATTTTTAAATTTCTCAAATATGACAAGGGACTTATAAAACACAAAATTGGAAGCTCAAAGATCTATTAGATATTTTTAAAGTCTAGTGACCTACCAAATACAAAATTGAAAATTTAGAAATTAGACACTTTAAATTTTAGGGATCAAATTGACATAACTCTGAAAGTTAAGGACTAAACTGATAATTTAACCAATTGGAAAAGAAATCTTGCATTGGGCTGCGTGTGTGAAACAATGAATAATGGGCTGCTTTTTTCTTAGTTTCCATTATATGCAACCCAATAAACTTCATTGGGTTTCTTTACTAGTTATGTTTTTTTTTTGGGGCAACAAGATAAATGGCTAAAAATAAATATGTGGCTTGAAAAATGGCTACGAACGTTTATAAATTAAATAGATGGCTAAACGATTTATTGATTAATAAATACCTATTTGTACAAGACAAAAATGCCCCCCAACAAACTTCCTAACGTGTTCTTAACGTTTAAAACCAAAATCAGAGTTTTAGAGAGATAAAAATTCGTTGGAGACATTTTAGGAGGTTTGAAATTCAAAAATCTAAGAACACAAAACTATTTTGCAAACCAGATGTATCATATTGTTACTATAGGAAAGAGTTGTTTCCCGGAAAAATGAGTAAATACCTTTATTGGGGGAGGATTACAAAGTTCAACCTCCCTCAGTAGAGTGAAACACCTTCGAACTCCATTAATCGGAAACAACACTCCTGTCAATAGGAAGATTTACTACCTGAACCTAAGAATACCTGGAAATTAAAACACAAAAAAGAACAAAGTAATTATGATACCTTACCTGCTGCAATTATGAGCTGTCATAACACCGCCCACCCCCCATCAGAACCACCTCCATGCACCAGCCCGACCGTCCATCTTCATCTTCCACAGCCCTCCATTCCCACCATTTCCCACCGCCGGAAAACCCTTGAGAGCCAAACCCTCCATTCCCACCATCCCCCACCGCCAAACAGAGTGGATATCGCTACCTACCTCTCACATCACGTCGACGCGTCCCACCTCCGCCGTGCCAACAACCTTCATCCACCGCGCCGGCGACCATCTCTTGCATGCTCAATCGATTCCTCTTCTACACGAGGGCTGTACCAAAAAGTTTGAACTAAGGTAACGGATTCATTTCCCTTCCCTTATATTTGCAACAAAAAGATTCATTATCCCCGAGATTTTAGGGATTCGTTTCTTCCTTGCAAATCGAGAATATGCCGCTTCGATTGTAACCGTATATTTTCGCACAGACCCGCTAGAAATGTCATCCGATAAGCCGGCGTCAAAACGATCGAGCCAGAGGTTAAAGGCGGCTGGGGTAACTTCCGGGAAAAAACACCCACCACAGTCATCGCCCATCACCTTAGGCAGCGACCGCGAGTCCAGGAGTGAAGAAGCCGATATGAGTACAGCCGATTCAGTACCAAAGGAATTTCATTCGAAGGGAGTGAAAAGAGAACGAGACGAAGGAGGATCTGGAAAGAAGAAAAGTACACCCAAAAAACCAAAGACCAAGGAGGGACCCCGAAAAAACGATGGAGGCAAGTCTGAACCGAATGAGGTATGTGGAGTTCGATACACCCATTCCCCCCCCCCTCACCCCCCACCACTTTTAATGTACTGTCTTGTTACGTTATTTAGTCAATGGCAAAGACAAAGGAAAAGACTGCCTTACCTAGAGACAAGAAGAATAGTCCCCCGAAAAAGACAAAGGAGGTACCAAAAAAGACTCAACCCGTGGAGGTATGACTCTGTATTTACTCTCTGTGATATGTAAACCACGTTGTAATTAATCATGTGATTGCGCAAAAAACAGGACGATACTGACACGAGCGCGAATACGGGGGAAGACCAATCTATTGAAGACGATTACTCCTCAACAGATAGTGGAGACGAAGGAGACAACAAGAAAAAGAAAAAGGTGGAAAAAAAGGTAAGCAATATCACCAACATCACCCCCCTTGTGAATTACAATTAGATAATTTAAGTTCCTCGATTACATCCAGGATGCGAAGAAACCCAAGAGGAAGGACAAAAGGACCAAACAGGAAGAAAGTGAGGAGATTGAACCCACCAAAGCGGTATGTACTGTTGAATACTATTCCATTGTTGAATGCCCATATATACCCCCTACCCCAACCTTCCAATCTATGCGTTGGCAAGTCTGTATACATTGGTCGTGCAGGTCTGTATAGGAGAAATACACTCATGCATCTCTTGCCTGCCTGTGTATGTGTACGTATTGGTATATACACGTATGTTCTCATATATCTAATGTCTGTGCCGATTAAACTGTTATATACACCTATGGAATGTTTTGATGTTTTTTTGGGGGGCGATAGATTAGTTCTCTGCTTCCGTATGTCTGTGTAGCAGTATGACACCTAATGTTTGCAGTTATCTCTACCCCCTACATGAGTGTGTTCGTTGAACCGTACTAGTGTCCCTGTACGTGTCTGTATGTGAACCACCCCCCTGTATCTTGTAAGTCTTGAATGCCCACACCCTGTATTACACTCAGACTTTCTTTTTATACATTAGCACCTCAGCATAAGTGAAATGTTGTCATTCTATACATCTGTATGCATCAGTATATACATCTATTGTTTATAGCTATCCCTCCATCTCGTCTGTATGGATTGACCTATACTACTGTGCTTGTACGTGTGTGTGCAACCATAACTTTATTTGTCTGCCTGTGTATGTGTATGTATCGGGTACCATGCTCACTTAGATGCAATGCCTAATGCGTGTCATGAACGATATTTGTCTATATTATTACATACATCCTTGCTCCAGTAACCCCCCTTAATGTTACCTTATTCTTACCCTTCTTACCATTGATAATGATACAGGACGATGACTACTTCATGCCGCTTTCAAAGCGCAGCAAGGCCCTGAAAATTAATCTCTGCACCAAAGCAGAAATTATAGAAAACATCCGCAAAGTACTGAAGGATAAATGTGAGGAAGCATTCAGAAAAAACTGCTTTGGACACCTCCTGGACTTTTCATTCAAAAAGACATCGTCACAATTACTCCTGCATTTGATTCAACATCTATGCAAGCCGAAGCGCACAACAGAACTCTATTTCAAAATCGGAGGAAAAATACTCAAATTCGGACTCCGCGAGTTTGCATTGATCACCGGACTGAATTGTGGTCTGTTGCCCCTGATCGACAAGGACAGACTACAAGAGTCTTCCAGGCTCAAGACAGAATACTTTGATGATAACGAGGCGGTAAAAAGGAAAACTCTCAACATCGTCGTCAAAGCAATGAAACGCGGTGACGAGTCAGACCTGGTAAAAATGGCCCAATTATATTGCCTGGAAAGTTTCCTACTCCCTCGACAAGAGAAGGTCCACATAGAAGATGATCACCTACTAATGGCCGACGACGAAGAGTTGTTCAATGCATACCCATGGGGGCGCGTCGCCTTCACGTTGTTAGCAAGCTACATGCAGAAGGCGTGGCTCAGCCGCGGCAGTTCTGGAATAGGAGTGGGGGGGTTTGTATATGCCATCCTTGCATGGGCATACGAGGTAATCCCTGCCCTTAGTGCCCCGCCAGGAAATTATGCCCGAAGGATAAGGAACACAGTGCCGCGAATAATTAATTGGGAGTCTGACACGCAGCCAGAATGGAGGGAGTTGCATGCGAAAATCTTCCAATCACCATCGGTAAGTAACCCCAAATCTGTGTTGTAATATATGTAAATAACAGTATATACTCTTATTGACAACGTCTTACGCAGCTGGAGGTCGTGCCATTAGAGCCAACAGAAGTGGAAATGCGCATGCCGTACTTCCAGCCGTTCCTACATGATGAGATGGCAGCCCGTAGATTGGGCGACAGGGGGTCGGAACCTAAAGGAGATGATACAATCCCCCCCAACTTCCATATTGGCACGGCCACTGCAATGGCGGATGTGGGTGAACAACGTCACAAAGAAATCGTTGGAAAACTTGACAAGGTTTATTCGGTATTGGGCGCATTGGTTGACATATTGAGGAAAGTCGTTGGAGATGAAGGTCCAAGTGCAGGGACTTCGAAAACCAATGATGATATGGAGGTATGTATATGTAATTATAGTGTGCTTTACCTTGCCCCCCTAAATACCCCTTACTGATTTTGTCCCTTGACCCCCACTGCAGCAGGAGAAAACAGAAGAAGGGGAAAAGAAGAATGACAAGGACAATAAGGAAGACGACCATCCTTCTGAAAAAAACCCCCACCCACGTAATGAGGATGATGACGACGCCCCCACTGGGGGGCGTCCCCCCAAACCGAGAGGGGGTGTCCCCGTTATTGTAACAACAAATCCATCATCAGAAACCGGAACTACTGAAAATGAAGGAACAGAGAAAACGGACGTTGACGAAGGAAACGTGGTACGATCCTTGTGATAAGTACATGGTCCATTATTGTGCTTTACTTGCTCACATATGCTTCTTGCAGGGCTGTGGTGAAGATACTGATCCAGTTAACCAGGCAATCCTATCAATTGATGAAGCCAAGATTATTGAAAAGTTTAACATGGACAGAAAAGGAAAGGCTATTATGGTGGTAAGTACTAGTATAATCTTCAAGTGATCTATTTTATATACACCCTAACTCCTTGACTTCCAAACAGGGTCACCCCCCTACAGTGCTGAAAACCCCATCCCCTCACACTGGACAAAAATGGTCAACGAAGGTAAACATAGCTGTTTATGTACTCTACGTCCTATTATGGACACTCCATTTACCTGTTTATGTACTCTAACATGTAGAGTTTGTAGGCAAAAGGGATAAGGATAGTCGAGCCGATCACTCCCAACATACAACATAGGACCCCGCTGCGTGAGGTGTGTATATAACAGTACATATAAACAGATACCTGTAGCTCTCTGTATTTGCCTTTATATACCGTAAATGTGCACAGGTCAACCCAAATGTACAGCGTGGGAGTGTCACCCGTGTAACGAGTGGGAGTGATGGGGGCTCAATGCAACCTACCGGCCAAATTTATATAGACGCGTTGAGGGGAACTTGGAGGAAAAATGCCCATGAGGAACTGCCCCCCCAATTCTTTGCGCCATCATTCGACCTGCAGCTTAGCCAGCCCAGAGATTAGACCCTTCCTTCAACTATTTGAACCTAAATTTGTTATCATTCCTATTAGATACCTCTTCTGGAACTTGACTTTATATCGTTGATTACAGCTACTTGACTTCTGGATTGTTTTTATTTTTCTTTGACCTTTTTTGATTTTATTGTCGTTCTATGGAAACTTAACTTGTTTGGATTTGATATGTTCTTGATATTCGGTTTCCCATGGATGTCTTAATGCTGTCATTCCTAGTATATACAATGTCTGGTATTCTGCTTGTTTTTGCTTTGATACGTCTATTTGATTGTGCTAAATAACTACTAACAAAAAATGATATAAAGTGTAAACCCACAGTGCGCGCAGTATTATTGTCATCCTTGATATATATAACGATATACTTTATTAACACCTCGAAAAAGTAATTCCCTTGAAAACCTTGTTCTCTGTACATACAACGAATGAAAACTTATAAAAAAAATGACTAAATTCATCGAGCGATGGGGGTGTTGCAAGTCCTCTTGTTGTGACCTAGCTGCCCACACCGCCCACACCTTTGAGTCTGGACCCTCTCGCTCCGGGGTCTAATCCTCTTCTTTTTTGGCCTCCCAGCACCACGTTTCGAAATGGGCGGGTGGACTATGTTCGCCTCAACCGCCAATGTGGACATGTCTTGCCTCATGGAGCCGATGGGGTGCACGTTCGCACTATACATCTTCTGCAGGTTTGAGTTCCGATAAAACTCATGAACAAAGGTATCAATGTTCAAACCTTTGCGACAAATAGCTATGCAAGCATGAGCGCACGGGATAAGATCGGACTCCCACCTCCTGCACGTACAACTCCGGTTGGTGATGTTTACCTCGAATTGCTTGTTCTGGTCATGAACTTGGAACTGCAAACGGTCGACGGGGTATATCTGCGTATTTACGCCAAAATACCAGACATTATTAGCTGTGTATACGTAAATATAAAACTACTTTACCAAAAAACATTGTAAAGTGCATACATCCATAGTGCGGCTTGCTTTCAATGCATCCCGTATTTCCCCAGCTGCATAGTCAGTAATGGTAGTAATTTGGAAGGTTGCATGGTTCCTCCTCTCGTAAAACCATCGTTGTAAAAAATCCCTTATAAACTCCAACAATGGAATTATAGGTAGTCCACGAGCCTCAATCAAAAAAGCGTTTAGACTCTCGGAGACATTAGTGGTCATCAATACATACCGTTTGCTCGTGGAGAATGCACGAGACCACCGCGCATACCCTACCTCCTCCAGCTCACTCCTAATCGAGGGGATAATTTGCTCCATCTGCCTCATATAGTATTCAAACTCACCAATGGTGTACGATTTAGCACACTTGTAAAACAGTTCGTCAATCCCCTTCGACTTATGGTCTGACTTGATGTTCCTTAGCAAATGATAGATACACACGCCATGGTGCGTTGACGTATATACCTTCCTCACCCCATTACCAATGCTCTTGTGCCTGTCAGACACTATAACAAGATCATTCGGTTCTCCAAAAGCTGCTTTCAAATTTTGAAAAAACCACTCCCACGACGCGTCATTTTCGGAGTCAACAATAGAGAACGCCAGTGGGAATATCTGTAAGTTGCCATCGAATGTGCAGGCTGTTAGGAGCGTACCATTGAACCTGTTTTTGAGTGATGTGCCATCCACCGAAATGACTGGCAGGCAATATTTCCAACCCTCGATGGACGCTGCAATACTCATAAAAAAGAATTTGAACCTGTCGTTCAAATCAACCTCCTGAGCAGTATACGTCCCTGAAAAACAGAATGTTAGTAAATATAAGTATTTACTGATATTGCTACTCTTTGGGGAAACAAAATGTTGGAAAACAAACTATTGGTAAATACCAGTATTTACTGGTAGTACTATCCAGGTAAAAGCGAGAAATACCTGGGTTTTTTCGATCAACTTAGCTGCAAATGCTGGAATACGGGCATACGACTCTTCGGGGGAACCTCTTAACTCAGTCAGTGCCTTCTCCCTCCCCCTCCATGCTTTGTCGTAACTGAGAATGACACCGTGGGTTTTCTTAGCGTATTCAATTATATCACGCGGCGTGCAGTGCATCTTGTTAGTAATTCTCATTATAGCTTTCGCATAATCGCAAGCAACAGCCGCAGTAGCCTGCCTGTGGTCATTATGAACTGCATCAAAGGAACACGTGTGCTCATTGCTAAACTTCCGGACAATCCAAATTTGACTCCCGTGGTATGTAGATGCACGTATATACCACGGACACGAAACGTCTACACATGATACCTTGAACTGCTTGTTGTTAGATTTAACAGTCTTCAACTGGAAACTTTCTTTCAGGGCTATGTTATACACAGCCTTCTTCAGATGATCTTTGCAGGCAAATGTGCACCCCTCCGACACAGTAGAATTGTCTAGAGCAGCTTCAATACCATCCGCAGTGATGAAATCAAAATTCCAAACCCCACGAGATGGGCCCGCGTCTGTCCCCACGGGGTGTATACCAGTATTGACACCCGGGATGTCAACGACTACACAGCACCCCCTGTATGTACCGTTTTGAAATCCGTTGACCATCCAAAAAACATCTTTGTCCTCCGAAATGATTATATTAATTGGGTTATTCGACCAGCTCCTGAAAAGTGTTAGACGAGTAATCATATTGTCGTCCTGGAGATGGAGGTATTTCGCCAGACATACTTTAAACTCTTGGAGATTCGAATCACTACTAACATCCACGCTTCCGGACTTGAATTCACTGTAAATACCCTCAGCACTCCAGACACCACCAAACAATATCGTGACCTGTTGAACTGTCGCCATGTTAGATTAGGAAGGAAAATTACAATGGCAATGTGATCGTGATATGAAACAAATAGATAATAAACTATGACATTTATATGAGGGACAAAAATGTGGAGGAATAAAAAAATAATTGTTAGAAACTACCTACTCCTGAACAATAGGTAGTTTCTAAACGATCAAAACAGACCGGCCACCAGAATCCCGTGTAAATCGGGATACATCCAGGGAGCAAAAAAAGGGCGAGCAACCTGCGTGGAAAAAAACAAACGTTAACGCCGTCTGTATTTAGTCGTATATACCAGGGGTAAAAAAGTCCCAAAAAAACCAGGAAACGGTTCCTAAAATCTCGGTAGCCACGCCTACAAAATCCAAACTTCCGTAGCCAAAAATCAAGAATGCTTTTTTTTTGTAGTCATTTAGCACAATTCCCCTTTTTTTTTCGGAATATCATATAGTGTAGGGGTTCGAACCAAGGACTTTTAGGTTATTAGTATAAACTTGATGTCAGTTGAGTTATACTCGTAGTGATTGTTGTAAAAGAAAAAAAAGATGAATGTCTTTGTGAAAATCATTGTTGCTAAATACTATAAGATAAAAATGTAAAAAATAATAAACAAAACAGAAATAACATAACATACATAACCTGCACATGTTTGACGGAGGAAAGAAATGGTGACATCTACATGATAAAACCAAAAATGGCGTAGATGAACAACTCAAGAAAAAGGAAGAAAAGGAATAATGAAGAAATGAAAAAAATAAATAGAGAAAATGAAATCTGGATACAATGACGTTATTTAGTGTCTAATGATAGTTTTATAATTATGGAAAGATTAAATGAAAAATTTAATATTAAAAAGATTTGATAATAATAAAATTATTAGAAAATCGATTTTAATTAAATGACCTTAAATTTCACCTTAAATGGTGTAGGTTTAATTTGAACAAATTAATAATAAAAACAGATCATGTGGTTTGAATGAATCTGCATAATACTCTTTCTATGAATGATTGTTGTCTTTTTGGACAGTACAGACACAACAAGTGAATGGGATGTAAAATCAGAACTAGCCCCATGTTACAAGATTTGGTAAATTTAATCATTTTTAATATATTTTCAATTAATTTTAAAAAAAAAAATTAGAGTTGACGTACAACTATTTTGTGTCTAATTGGATTGATAAAATGTTCCAACTTTATGGGGAGTAGAGATTGAATTATATTCACTTTGATGTTTAACTCAAACAGTTAGATAGAAAGAATTGTGATTTGAACTTGTTGCATATTGAATATAACATTTGCTTGTGTATATTTACAATTAACCTAATAGTTTAGATCATCTCATTATGATTTATCTTTATTATTTATTTATTATTAGTTTGTCAACATTATGCTCAACTGACATAAAACTTGGAGTAATGAATAAAAGGTCTATGGTTCAAATCTTTCACTCCAGATGTTGTCAAAATATATATATCATAAGTAGTTGAGCTATATACTTTATCTTAATCTTTACTATAGCTTATTTAAAGAGAGTGGAATACTTAAAAATTAAGTTCAAATTTTTTTTTTCTTTATTATTTTTTAAATCCATTTATATCATAGCATTGAGCGACAGTTAACTTCATATTTATGAAGCCCAAGGTTGAATGGGAGATGGGTTCGACATGCTTTGTTCAAAAGAATGGGTGTCACAAAGGATTCCTTTCAAGTCATGTCTTGATCTTATGAGGATCCAAAATTAAGAGACTAATTAAAAAGGGAGTACTTCATTCTTAATTTTAGACAACTCAAGTTATTTATCTGTGTTTGTGAAAAAAGAGTGAAAATAATTTGTTATAAAAATTTATGTTTCGTTTGATTTAAAGTGATGTCTTAATTTTTTTTTTTTTATTGAAGTTATAATGTCTTAATCAATTGAGTTATCTTCATGTTGACTAAAATGATAAAATACTTTATTATATTTAATATTATGTTTTTACGTATTGGATTTTAAATATGGAAGATTTGACAATAATTAATTTTTGTCTGGGCAAAGTTTTGAACAAATTCTATCTACTATGATTTCATTGCTAAAGTGGAGATTTAAAAAAAAAAAAAAACATTAGAATATTGAAGGTGACAGCAAAGTGAGCTAAGTGGAATATTTTCAATAATTCGAGACATTAAATCTTTGTTTATATAACTAGCTAAAGTGAGCATAATTTAGTAACAATACATTCTTCAAATATTTGAAATATCAAATTCATTTAGACAAAAGAAATTTGGAATTCCTTTAAATGTAGGTTTAAATCTCGGTTTAGTTCATATGCCTTCTAGATTATTCTACTTTGATTTATGGACACATTTAAAAGGTTCAATTTAATTAATATAATTGATGATCTATATATACACACATAATACACGTGTACCTATACATGTAAAAGAAAGGCCAATTTACAAGATATTTCATGTTTCTTTTTCTTTTATCATTTCATTACTAATATTACCTCTAATTGTATATTAAAAATTAAGCTAAATTTTAAAAATTAAAACTAAAAAAAAAGGTCAAGATAGTTTTGAAGAACAGTACTAGTACAATCAATTTTATTTGATATTTATCTAACTAAAAGTTAAATAAAGGAAAACAAGTGTCCTCAGTTAGTTGTAACAAACTAATAGAAGTCAAATGATAGAAACCCTATTCGAAGAAAAAAAAAAAAAAAAAAAGTGAGAAGAATTTGATTGTCATTTAACATTTTTGTTTAAATCAATTAAAATTTTACGTGTCAATAAAGTTGGAGGGAGAGAAGATGTGTGTACGTGTCCTTCCCACAGTCAACGCCCAAGGTCGAGTTGGAAGAGGAATTCCTATTTCTTACACGGATAAACCTTAACCCAATTTACACATATAGTTAGAATAGAGTGAATTAAATTTTAGAAGTTTAGTAAGAATAGATGAATTTACGTTATAGTTGAAATATAATTGTTAGTGCAATCTTTCATCAAAATTTTTCATATGTTTTTGTTATTCAAAAAAGTCATATGTTTAATCAACTATTAGATTATGTCACTTTATTTAATGGATGTTAAACTTAGAGACTAAAAATAAATATAATTAAAATATTAGAAGCTGGAAGAAATTATTGAAATTATATTGAGATTAAAATATTATGATTAAATACTACTAATTTTTTACGATACATAATATTAAAATTAGGCATAAGCAACGGTTATATTATTTTGTAATTTAACTTAACAAAGATAGTGTCAATTTTAATGTATTTTAATTTTATATCATTGATGTTATTGCATAAAGAGTTTTTTTTTTTTTTTTTTCTCTTTTGAATAAGATAGTATAAGAACCTATGTAAATTTAAGGTATTATATATTATGTAATATACAATAAGAAATCTTTGTATTAAAGGTTAAATAGGAAAAAAAAAATATACTACATAAAAATTTTGTTTATTTTAAAGGAAAAAAAAAATAAAACTATTGAATACTTACATTTTAGTCAATGTTTTTATTTAGTGCTCACCTAAAAAATATGCAACAATATTCATTAAAAATCATCTTTAGTGTCAACAAAAGTTCAAATCTTCTCATTCTAAATATTGTTGAACTAAAAAGAAAATCGGAGATAATTTAAGTAAACCTATAAAGCAATCAAAAGCAAATACTTTATTCTTACTTCCCTCATCCTATATATTCTTCCTCTCCTTTTTCTTTTCCCTTTTGCATTTATCTTTTCCTTTTTAGCAAAATTTATACCAACTTGCATCAGATCTCCATCATCTTTTATTTCAACCACACAACTGTTATTGTTTCCCAAAAAAAAAGAACCACATACCAAATTATAATTTGAAATATTCGTTTGCATTTATTCCCAGTTAAATAGATGGAGATTTAAATGGTAAGTTTTTTAAAGCATGCGTGGTCAAAACTTTTTTGGAAGTATCACTTTTATTAATCCGTGTACATTGAATAAATCAAATGTTATAACCAACGTTGAAACTGAGACATAAGAATACTTAAAACGTATGGATTACAACTTTTAGGGTAGTTTGTTTTGATAGGAATCTGTGATTCACATCAAATGAATATTTAAATTTACAATTATGTGTTTAACAAGAATGTAAAATATTCAGGATCAGGCATCTTGAGATGGCGTCCAAGCATTTTAAGACGTCAATATGAAGAGTAATTGTCCAATTTGTAATGCCTTTTGAATCCTAGATTTTTTACATTCTCATTTTGAGAGCGTCCCTCTAATAACTTTTTTTTTTTTGTCCAAAGTGCAACAATTTTCTTTTTTTCACTTTTTTTTTTTTTTTTTTTTGTAAAGTTAAATTAATGTATTCGTGCACCAATAAATGACTTTATGTAGTTGACTATATTTATATTTTATATTTAGATATAAAATAAACTGGTTAAATTTGGATTGTAGTAGTATTTTTTTTTTTTAAATCGTTGAATAGTATAATAATGGTGGTAGTGGTAGTACCTACTAGTAAGGAGATTATTATATAATAGAGTAGAACTCTAATAGTAAGAGTAAGGACATTATTACATTTGAATAGTAATTAAAAGATTGGTTAAGATATTAGTGGTATAATAATACATAATCATAACATAGTTTTTTTTTTTTTTAAACATAATCATAACATAATTTTCTAAATATTTTCAAATATTGTTATAAATTATTCAATCAAAATAAAAATGATTGTCTAAAACATCGAATGCTTAGATTTTCAAATATCAATAATTTCGTATCCGAAAATTTTGATCATCTAAATTTCCAAAATACATAGAGAGTTGTTTGATTCAACTTATTAAGTACAATGTCAACTAATTAATTTTAATTAATTAATAAGTTTAACATTTTTCAAACCGAAACCCTAAAAATTTAAGGCCCGTTTGATAACCATTTGATTTTTGGTTTTTCAAAATTATAATTATTTTCTCTCAATTTCCTCACCATCGTTTTCATTTTTGTTTAGGAGACATTAGAGTTCTTTGTCAAATTCTAAAAAAAAAAACAAGTTTTTGAAAACTACTTTTTTTTTTTCAAAAATTGACATGGTTTTTGAAAACATGAGAATGATGTAGATAACAACCCAAAGAAATGTATGGGTGAAAAGAGTGTTTATAAGCTAAATTTTCAAAAACCAAAAACAAAAAATGAAATAGTTATCAAAAGTCTTTTTTTTTTTTTTCTGAGTTCATAATTATATTTGTCAAGTTGGCGTACTATGCGTGTCGAATCCTTCGCCAAAAACGGATGAGAGAAAAACTGAAATTTGTTTCCTAACTTGTTCTTCTTTTTTTCTTTTTCTTCCTTTTTTCTCTTTTTCCAACAGATTCAACGTTCAGTAAAAGAACTAATAATGGGTATTTCTTCTCACCACCACACAAACCCTATTTTATCGTTTTATCAAAAAAAAAAAAAAAAAAAAAAAAAAAAAAAAAAAAAAAAAAAAAAAAAACCTATTTTATCGTAGAAAAGAGGTTAAAAAACATTGTTGGAAGAAAAAAAAATGTGTCAAACAAAATCTAATTTTAGTTTAAATACAAAAAAAGTAAGAAAAATAAATTAGAAGCAACCAATTAAATTTAAAAATAAAAAGAATGAAATGAGATAAGATAAGATAAATTGTGAATAATAATATTTGAAAACCTAAAATATGGAAGGATAAAAAAAGAATTTTAAGTATTGGTAGTTATACCAGATTTTCCTAAAATCTAAATCCTAAAGCTACTCTCAACAGCTTTTGCAAACCACCGAAAACCAATTAGAATAAATAATTAAATAAATTTCAAAACCTAAAAATTAAGAATAATGTCAGAAGGATCTTAAAAATCAAAGATCTCTAAAGAAATAAATATAAATTTTGAGAAAATATACTTTAGCTTATCTTCAATTTTTCAAAGTTAAAAAAAAGATTTTTTAATAAATACGTGTGTTGGATCTTTAATTAATTAAATATTAAATAATTAAATAGTAAAGACAAATGAGAAATTTGAAGATTAAAAAGGGGTTAAAAAGGAAATCAAAAGCTTCTCCCCTTAAGCCCCATTTATATATTTATTATTATTATTATTATTATTATATATATATATATATATATTATATAGTATATAGAAGTATAGATATAGATATAGATTAGAGATCCAAATAAGTTTATATATAAACACTATGTTGTTGCTTAATTTTGATGGGATTTTTCATGATAGAGACTAATTTCTTAACCATTTAAAGCATATGGACTAAATTCATATACTTTAAGGGGAATTGCAAATTTAAAGGGAATTAAATTGGTATGAACTAAAATTTAGGGTCCAAATTGTTACAAGACGAAAATATTTAACTATATATATGTATATATAATTTTATATTTAATCCGGGTTATATGAATTCAAGATAATTTAAAACAATAATAATAATAATAATAATAATAATAATAATTTGTTAATATATATACATTATAGAAAACTAAGCAAATATTATTGTTTTGTATTTACTAAATATAAGGCTTCTAGAAGGACAGTGACGTGGAACAAAAAATTTTGTTCATGGAATTATGATTCCCAAGCATTCGTTGTTTTAATGCCTTGCAAAAAGGCTCAGTCAGTTCCATCCCATATTTTCGT
Source organism: Luffa aegyptiaca (assembly GCA_017139565.1). NCBI lineage: Eukaryota > Viridiplantae > Streptophyta > Magnoliopsida > Cucurbitales > Cucurbitaceae > Luffa > Luffa aegyptiaca. The sequence continues at coordinate 53,697,466 of CM029398.1, forward strand.
TCACATGAATCTCTCTCTTTTACTGAATTCTTCGAGCAACAGAAAAACTCTGCCATTGTTGGTTAAATTGAATTCTTAATACTACACTTTTCTTTCATTTCTTGATCATCGTTCATCCCAAGATCCTCTTTCACGTTACGTTTGCAGCTTTGATTAATTAGCCTGTACCAGAGCCCTATTATTGCCTTTTCTTTTAATCTACGTTTCTGCAGCCACCCGAACCGCCATGGACGGCGGCGACAAAGATACCACCACCACCACCGCCACCGCCTCCGTCTCGCCGACGATCCCTTCCAATGGACGAGATGAACAGAAGATCTCTTTCTATAAACTCTTCACGTTCGCCGATCGCTTCGACGTTATCTTGATGACCGTCGGCACCGTCTGCGCCGTCGCCAATGGCATCTCTCAGCCGCTCATGACGCTCATTTTCGGCCAGATGATCGACTCCTTTGGATCCTCCAATCAGTCTGATGTCGTCACTCGAGTTTCCAAGGTACCTCTCGTTTTTTTTAGTCCAACTGCAACAACATGTGAGGTAGAGATCGGAGATTCGAAACGCTAAACTAGTGATCTGGATTCAATTCCTTATATCTCCTAATTTTATACTAGTATGTTTTCAGCCTCTCATTGAATCAGTGTATAGTCATGCACGGAATTTTACTTTCTAACTTTTTATATATATAAGATTTAAGTTATTATTGTTGTTTGGGAAGTTCTCTTTCACGATTGTCGATGAATTTGTTTCCGTTACAAAATTAGTATTTCTGAATCTCTTTTCCCCAGCTATCCAATTCTATCGTAGTTGTTTGAAATTGTTCTAGAGAACGAAATTAGTTTACTACAGTTAAGAAAAGTCTCTTAAATGTACAATAAAATCTTGTGGTTATTTGTGAACAGATGGTTTATCTTTTAAAAGAAATGTTAATGATTAAGTTTCTTTGCCATCAAGAGAAGTTTGAAAAACTGTCCAGATTTTGTGTCGTTCAGGTTCATGTGATAAGTCATGTGTTGTTGGTTAATTGGTCCAATAATTCACTTTAGTGATAAACTCTTGTCTCTCATGATCTTTTTTTCATAAGTCAAAAGGTACTTGCTTGTTCTTCAAGTTCCACGGGTTTCATGGACATCTCACTCTTTTTTCTGTTTCTTTTTTTTTCTTTTTTTCTTTTTTTCTTTTTTCCTTCTTCTTTTGACGTAGATGGTTCAATCGTTTCTTTGTACAGGAAAAAAAAGTTGAAATTTTACCATACATATTTTTGAAGTTGACCATATATATACTTCTTTACCTGTTTTGCTTTCAGATTTCCGTAGACTTCGTGTACTTGGGCATTGGCACTGGAATTGCTTCATTTCTACGTAAGTTCAAACAAACTCAGTGATATTGTACTATATTAAGAATGTTACATTAATCTCAAATCTTTATTTGGTAATATTATTCTCGGTGCACCGTTTTTGCAGTTTTGTATCACGATCAATATCAAACGATTCAAACCCCTGCTTTTTGACTTCGTGAAATATGTCGGCTTTATGGGACCGGACTTTTTTTTTCTCACCCCTAGTCTATATTCAAGCTATATATCTTAGAGAGATTGGATCACTGTTTGTATGATTGAAATTTAAAAAACTGAGTGAATATTTGACCCGTAAAATTGTTTATCTCAAAGTACTGAGTTTGTTAGTCAAGCTTAAATTCACCTTTATTTTATATTGCATCTTACAAGTTGTAATGTATACGAACTAAATTCATAATACACAAACATATAACTCATTGTTTCCTGTAATTTAAGTTTCTATGACTTATTTCTAAAATCATAAACCAAACATCTCCTGGTTATAGAATGCTTGACATGTTGTTGTGTTTTTTACTGTGGTTGAACTTTGTTAAATTCATCTCAAAATGCTTGTTTGAGGTTAGATACAGTGCTTCGTCTTGATTGACATTTTTACATAATGCATTGCAGAGGTTGCATGTTGGATGGTAACAGGAGAGAGACAAGCAGCACGTATTCGGGCATTGTATTTGAAAACAATACTAAGACAGGACATTACATTCTTTGACACTGAAACTACAACTGGAGAAGTTATTGGTCGAATGTCTGGAGACACCATTCTTATACAAGATGCCATGGGTGAAAAGGTATGCTTTCTTTTCATTTTCTCTTTTATTAAATGAGGCAAGGAAATAATCGAGCAACTCAAATATCAAAAGGAAAAAGGAAAAAGAAAAAGTAATGATGTGATGTCTATTCTAAGCTTGTGATTTTTGCCTGTGCATCATAATTTTTTATCGAAGTTTCTTTCCATTTCTATTCTCACCTCAAATTTAGTAGAATATCTTAAATTTTGTTTAATGGGGAGATATGACAATTTTTATTGTTTGATAGGTGGGAAAGTTCATACAGTTAGTATCAACTTTCTTTGGTGGTTTTGTGGTTGCCTTTGTTAGAGGATGGCTTCTTTCTGTGGTTTTGCTCTCCTGCATTCCTGCAATTGTAGCTGCTGGTGGCGTCACATCACTGATCATGTCTAGAATGTCAAGCCGTGGACAAATTGCTTATGCAGAAGCAGGGAATGTAGTAGAACAAACTGTTGGAGCGATTAGAACGGTAAGATTAAGACCATTCTCTTGCATCTAAAGCTGTCTTTCTGTAATCTGTAATTGACTTGTTATATGTTTTCCTTTTTAATTATTTAAGGTAGCGTCCTTCACTGGGGAGAAACAAGCCATCGAGAAATACAATGACAAGCTGAAAATAGCCTACAAGTCAACAGTTCAACAAGGACTTGCTTCAGGTTTAGGTCTCGGCCTAATATTGCTAATTATCTTTGGCACTTATGGGCTTGCTGTATGGTATGGATCCAAGCTTATCATTCAGAAGGGATACAATGGTGGACAAGTCGTCAATGTTATATTTGCAATTATGACTGGTGGAATGTAAGTTGAAATTTTCATATCAGTTGAATAATTGTGATGTCACAACCTTATGGTTTGATCCACACTTTCTTATCAATGGCAAATTCTCAAACATTTTCCTGTTCATTAGGTCATTGGGTCAGACATCACCTGTGGTGAATGCATTTGCTTCAGGACAGGCTGCAGCCTACAAAATGTTTGAGACAATCAAACGAAAACCAAAAATTGATTCCTATGATGCCAGTGGTGTAGCACTAGAAGACATACAAGGTGACGTTGAACTTAAAGATGTCTACTTCAGATATCCTGCCCGGCCAGATGTGCAGATTTTTTCTGGATTCTCGTTGTTTGTTCCCAGTGGAACAACTGCTGCACTTGTTGGACATAGTGGAAGCGGGAAGTCAACAGTTATCAGTTTGCTAGAAAGATTCTATGATCCTGATTCTGGTGAAGTACTCATAGATGGAGTGAATTTGAAGAAGTTTAAGCTTAGATGGATAAGAGAAAAAATTGGTCTTGTTAGCCAAGAACCTATTCTTTTTACAACTACTATAAAGGAGAATATACTATATGGGAAAGAAAATGCAACAGAAGAAGAGATCAGAGCTGCAACTGAGCTTGCCAATGCTGCGAAGTTCATTGACAAGCTGCCTAAGGTAAACTTAAAAACTCAAGTCGTCGTACACTTTATTCTTTATGCAATGTTTGTGATTCCAAGTTTCCAATCGCAGTCAGTGGCTAAAAATTTCCTTCTCGTAGCTTTGTTACTAAAGTTTTAAGTTTGCATTTTATTCCAAAGGGGCTTGATACAATGGTAGGCGAGCATGGGACCCAGCTATCAGGTGGACAGAAGCAAAGAATAGCCATTTCAAGGGCCATTTTGAAAAATCCCAGGATTCTACTTCTTGATGAAGCAACTAGTGCTTTAGATACAGAATCAGAGCGTATTGTTCAAGAAGCACTTGTAAGAGTGATGGAAAACCGAACAACTGTAGTTGTTGCACACCGCTTGACAACTATAAGGAATGCTGACACTATAGCAGTGGTGCATCAAGGGAAACTTCTAGAGCAAGGTTTGCTTTAGAATCAACTAATTTGAGATTTCTATTCCAAAGTTGTACATTCTAGCTAGCTAAACAAAATTTTAAATTTAGGAACACATGATGAGCTGATCAAAAATCCTGATGGAGCTTATTCCCAGCTAATCCGTCTGCAAGAAGGGACGACAACAGGAAAAGAAACTAAACTAGTCAATGATGCAGTTGATGTGGACAAGGCAATGGCAAGTTCTGGTAGTAGGAGAATATCGATGATGAGATCCATAAGTATGGGTTCATCAAGTAGCCGACGTTCATTCACGATCAACTTTGCAATTCCGGGTTCAGTTCATATCCAAGATAAAGAAATTGATGAGGACAGACCAGAAAGAAAAGACATTGATATGGAAAAGCATAAAAATATTTCAGTGAAACGATTAGCAACCTTGAATAAACCTGAGATTCCAGTCTTGTTCCTTGGATCCGTTGCAGCAGTCATGAGTGGCATGGTTTTTCCTATATTTGGCCTTTTACTCTCAAGTGCCATTGGAATGTTTTATAAACCTGCAAGCCAGCTTGAGAAAGAATCCAAGATTTGGGCACTTGTGTATCTAGGTCTAGGATGTCTCTCATTCTTTGCTGCACCTATGCAGAATTACTTTTTTGGAATTGCAGGTGGAAAGTTGATTGAACGGATTCGGTCGCTGACATTTGAAAAAATTGTCCACCAACAGATTAGTTATTTTGATGATCCTGCTAACACAAGGTCGGTTTAAGAATTTGAATTTGTTGATTAACATCTTTATCTCATAATCAACTTTTAAGCTAAATTCCTTCCCATATTTCAGTGGTGCAATTGGTGCAAGGTTGTCCACTGATGCTGCCACAGTCAGAGGGCTTGTAGGGGATGCCTTGGCCTTAGTAGTCCAGAATATTGCAACCATCACTGCTGGGCTAATCATAGCATTCTCAGCTAACTGGATATTAGCTTTGGTGATTCTAGCCGTGTCGCCTTTGCTGCTTATACAAGGTTACCTCCAGACCAAGTTCACGAGAGGGTTCAGTGCAGATGCTAAGGTTTGTTTGCTCCAGCAATTCTTTCTCCAATTAATGTAATGCAGTTCTTATGCCAATGCAAACTCTGATACGATACAGGTCATGTATGAAGACGCCAGTCAGGTCGCCAATGATGCCGTCGGTAGCATTAGAACAGTCGCATCATTTTGCTCTGAGAAGAAGGTGATGGATTTATATGAAAAGAAATGTGAGGCCCCTGTCAAAAGTGGAGTTCGCCTAGGACTCGTCAGTGGCGCTGGGTTTGGCTTTTCTTTCTTTGCCCTCTTCTGCACAAATGCCTTTTGCTTCTACATAGGATCCATTCTTGTGAAACATGGCAAGGCAACATTTCCCGAAGTCTTCAAGGTTAAAATATAAACGATACCATCTTTTCTTTTCTCCACCTTCATTTCTGATCTGTAATCTGAATGTTCTCCATTTGCTGCTGCAGGTCTTTTTTGCTCTTACAATTTCTGCCATGGGTGTTTCCCAAGCCAGTGCTTTGGCTCCAGATAGTAGCAAAGCCAAGGATTCCGCAGCCTCTATATTTGCAATACTCGACAGCAAACCTAATATTGATTCAAGCAGCAGCAAAGGCGTAACACTTGGCACTGTAACTGGCAATATCGAGTTTGATCATGTGAGCTTCAAGTATCCAACAAGACCAGATATTCAAATTTTCCGAGATTTATGCTTAAGCATCCCTTCTGGAAAGGTAAAACAACACTAATACACTCCAATTCAAAAAGTTTCACCCAACTTTGTTTTAACTTGCAAATCTAAAACCCACGAATGCCTACATAAGTGTAGCAGAACCACCCCCATAGTCTTTACAGTCCTCCTATTGCTCATAGATTGAGATTATTCTCTCCTCTGCAGACTGTTGCTTTGGTTGGTGAAAGTGGAAGCGGAAAGTCAACAGTAATCAGTCTCATAGAAAGATTTTACGACCCCGACTCTGGCCGTGCTCTTCTTGACGGAGTGGAAATTAACAAGATCAAACTGAGCTGGCTGAGGCAGCAAATGGGATTGGTCAGTCAAGAGCCAATACTGTTCAATGAAACGATTCGCTCCAACATAGCTTATGGAAAGCCTGGAAACGCAAGTGAGGAAGAGATAATTGCAGCAGCAAAAGCAGCGAATGCCCACAACTTCATCTCTTCATTGCCTGGAGGGTATGAAACGTCAGTAGGAGAAAGAGGAGTTCAGTTATCAGGAGGCCAAAAACAGAGGATAGCCATTGCAAGAGCCATTCTAAAGAACCCAAAAATTCTTTTGCTGGACGAGGCGACAAGTGCACTCGATGCCGAGTCAGAGCGTGTGGTGCAAGATGCATTAGATAGAGTAATGGTTAACAGAACCACCGTCGTCGTCGCCCACCGCCTTACCACCATTAGAGGGGCTGACATTATTGCTGTGGTAAAGAATGGTGTCATTGCAGAGAAGGGCAGCCATGACGAGCTGATGAGGATCAGTGATGGAGCCTATGCGTCTTTAGTCGCACTCCATTCAAGTTCTTGACTTTAGGAAGTTACCAAACCAAACAAAATAAATTAGTTCCTCTACGGGATCTTAATCAGTTTTGACCCATTTATTCTTCATATAATTTTAAAATTTTAAATCCATTCTCATAGTATGCTTCTTTGTTTTTTTTTACCCCCGTTACTTTTCTTTACAGTTTTTCAGTTTTCTAATTTTTTTTTTTTAAATATAGTTCATGTTTTATTCCAGCAATTTGTTGCTTGAATTCAATGTTAGAGTAAATGTTTTATGCACCTAAGATTTGAGGCTAAATCTTATTATATGTTTTTTATGAGTATTCCTTTTCAGTATCCATCTATTTTTATCCCTCTCCAGCAAAATCTTAATTACCGTGTTACCTTAACATATACCTACTCAGTATTTTTTTTTCCCCTCTTTTTTGAAAATTAGGGATGTTGTTGAATCTGTATTGACGAGACAGTGAGCAATATTCTTTTTTTTAGACCTTTACTTCACATCAAATTTGCCTGGCTGTACTTTGTTTGTAATTTAATTATTTTGTAACTTATTTATTTATTTGACAATTTTTGTTACTTATTTATTGACACTAGCATTTAGCCGTTATTTGAATAATGCATGACACTGACAGATGTCGGTAAAGTTTCACTTTAATCATAATAAACCATATAAAAAGTTAAATGAGAAAATAATAATATAACATATCAGTGAATAATTAGCCAAATTCAAACTCTGAGTTGGAATTTTGTTCTTTTCTTTTTAAAATGGACAAGTGTACTTTTTTTTTTTTTTTTTTTTTTTGAAAACAATGGACTTGTGTGCTTCTTTTTTTTTTGACAATATGGACTTGTGTGCTTCGTACTTAGAAGACTCAAAAAGTTCATTTTTGAAGCATTATAATGAATTTTAAATTATTAGAATATGATTATTTATTGTTGTATACAACAAAAGTAAATTGTTATTGCATTTCTATTTAAATTTTCTCCCATTGATTTAAATATATAATACATTAAATCCGGTTATGCTTCAACTTTTAAACAAAATATAAATTAAAGTTTAGTCTTCCAACTTTCAATTTTGAGTCTAATAGGTCAAAGACCTACTTGCATAAAAATGTCAAATATGTTAGGGATTTATTATTGCATAAAATTAAAGTTTAAAGTAAAGTTAGATCACACAAATTCAATTTTATGTTTAATAGAACTGTTGATTTTTAAAATGTCAAATATGTTAGAGACTTATTATTTACAAAATTGAAAGTTTAGAAATTTATTAGAAATTTTTAAATTTTAGAAATATATTACACATAAAACTAAAGTTTAGAAATTATACCGTTCTTAAGGTTTGGAGAATTAAATTAAAATTTATAATTTAATTGATAATTAACTATTACATATAAGTAGTCTATTCAAAACACAGCCATCCGAAACAAATTATTATTATTATTATTTTGTAATCTACCTTCTATTTAACTACTTAAAAAAATAAGGCTAAATTATAAAAAATACCCCTGAAGTCTGAGGTTTGTTTCAAAAATGTCCCTAAACTTTGAAAAGTTTCAAAAATACCCCTGAACTTTGAAAAATGTTTCAAAAATGCCCTTACCGTTAATTTTTGGATAGAAACCGTTAAAGTTTTAGTTTCAAAAATACCTTTGAACTTAAAAAAAAATTAAAAATACCATTATTGAAAAATGTTTCTTCTTTTTTTCCTCCTATCACAGTAAATTCTAACGATTTCCATCCAAAAATTAATGACAAGGGTATTTTTGAAACATTTTTCAAAGTTCATGGGTATTTTTGAAACTTTTCAAACTTCAGAGGCATTTTTTAAACATTTCCCATAGTTCAGAGGTATTTTTTATAATTTAACCAAAAAATAATTATATCATACAAGTTCTTCACGCTGGAAATTACTTTTAGGGATGACGTCAAAATCTGGTATATTTAAAATAACAATAAATGAAACAATTTTTTTTTTTGGAAATTTATTTTTTATTTTTCTTTTAAAAAAAAAATATAGCGTCCTTGGGATTACGTAATGACAAAAACAGTGGCAGTCGAACATGGCAAATTCCCAATCACTCACATCCATTCCCTCTTTGCTTGGACTCTTCCTTCAATAAATTTGGGGACCAAATTTTCATTAAATTTTCTTCGTTACTTTTTTTTCCTCTTCTTTTTGTAATATAATGATTCTTTGTTTTTAAAATGTCCCACACAAATCGTTCTAACTTCCCCACATCCACATTCTTTTTTTTTTTTCTTATTATTATTTAATATAATGTTTCTTCTCCTTAACCACCTAGCTACAAATTGACATAAACCTGTAATACATTATTAAGTTTCAACAAAATGTTAATTTTATTTTGAAAATGATACTAATTCCAATTGTTTAATTTTTTTTTTCCCCAAGAGCATTACAATTAAAAAAACAAAAAAAAAACTTATAAATATAAAAGAAAACTCTAAATTTTCATTTTGAATTCACCCTTTTAGTTTTTTTTTCCTAAGTTCAACAATGTGCCTATTTGGAGATTTGAAACTCTCATCTATTAATCAAAAATATATGCTCAAAAGTGGTGTTTATTTTATTTATTTATTTTTTTAAAATAGATATGCTTAGGTCATTCTTAGTGTTGAAAAAAAAAAAAAAATCACCCACCAAACTAGAGGGATAAAAAGCGAATCTTTTTTTTTTTTTTTTTATAGATTGGGGGAAATGTGAAGGAAGGGCATTGGAATAGGGATTGGGAATCTGAATTGGCGCCTCAGCAAATTTAGTGAGAGAAGAGAAGCTCACCTCCTCCAGATCGTCATCTCCACCCCACCTGTCCTTTCCTCTGCCATATCCTATTTTTGTAACCAACCCCACAATTTTTCTCTCATTCTTCTTCACCATTCTGTGGCTGCGGTGCGGAACTTTACTTTCCTTTCTTCCATTGCTTTTCTTCATCATCATGCCCTCCGGTGCCAAGAAGCGCAAAGCTGCCAAGAAAAAGAAGGAATTGGAAGCTCACATCAACCCCTCTTCCAACCCTTCTCAAGGTCAAGGTACAATCCTTCCTCCGCTCCATCTAATGTTATTATCTGATTTCTGAAGTGGGGTTTGCCACTCATGCCCACTTCTTGCTTTTCGGATCTGATTACCGTAGATTTACTTTTGATTTCAGCCCTTGTAATTGGATTTTGGAATCTCCCGACCCGTCTATTTTATTACTCTTGTAACCGAATCAGCTTTGTTGGTAGATTCAAATGTCAGCTTTATTTTCTGTTTCCCCTGTTTTTTATTTTGAATTTTCCTCCTTGGGACGCTTCGTTTCAAAGTAAGAGTCGTTTTTAATTGTTTATTTGAGTTCGTATCGCTTCTCTGTTAATCAATCGTAATCTTTAACTATTATTTTCTTTTTCTTTGGCCTGGCTTCTGGTTGAAATTGTTGGGTCAAGTCACCCTCCCCAGTCTTCACCTACCTCTATCAGCTTTCTTTTACTGTTGGGGTTAAATTTCTGTTGCTGATTCGCTTTGCAAGCTGACTTTTGGGGTATTTTGAACTTCAGTTCTTTGATTGTTTTGGAGAGAGGGATTTGACTTGAATTAGATTAAAGTGGGTCGTTTCGTTACTTCATACATACAAAGCCCTTTGAAATAACTTTACCCCTTTTTCCATCTGGGGATTTACATTATTCTGTTTTGATTTCTTCTGATTGTAATTTTCCATGTCAGGAAATGAGGATGTTAAGAACCAAGATGATAAGGGAAGTGACAGTGGTGAGATTGATTCCCCAGCTTCTCAGAATCACCCAAGCAACAGCAATCCATTTGGTGAGGGGAATAAGGAAATACAAGAGAGCAGTTCGTCCAACGCTGGGGTCCAGGACAATGTAGAGACTGATCAGAAAGCAGGACTTGCTTCTGAGAGAAAAAATGGTACTGTTCAGAATGAGTCTGTAAAAGGATCACATGATGATGATCGTAGCAGTAGCAGTTCAGACGAGTCTGTAGATACAACAAAGAAACCAGAGGTATGTAATCCGATTTCTAAAGTTGAAATTGCAACGTACTGTTATCGGCAAGATTAATTTGCAACTCTAAAAACTTACAAGGTGGATGGATAGGTATTGGATGGGAAGACCAACGATTTGGTCGCGCCAACTGCTGCCTCTATTGTTAACTCCATTACACCAGAGGTCTCAGTATCTGAGGAAACTATCAACATTGCTGAAAGTGCATCTGTTGAAAATACTACCATACCTGATATGATTGCTTCAAAAAAGTTGGAGACAACACTTTTCCGCGCAACGGATGGAGTTACACGTGTGCCAGTGACAGCTACGAGGGATCTATCATCAAAACCAAATGAAGATAGAGATTTACATTTATCAGGTGAATCTTTTAATAAGGGCTCTTCTTCGTTTGCCTTTGAATTTGCAATTGAAAATATCACAGCCATTGTTAGTTGGTATGATTGAAACTAATTATTTTGCAGTACATGTCACTGAAAGTCCAGAAAATTTCAAACCCGAATCTGAAGATCAGGTTTTTTCCATTTTCTTGTTATTTGCTAACATAGAGCAGCACATCATTTGTGTTAATTATTCCTTGAGAAATGAGGTTTTTCTTTTCCGTTTTTTGTGCAGCCGTTGATTGGGTCGAGACCACCAGTGCCACAAAGGACCTCATGGTTGAGTTGCTGTGGTTTATGTGATGTATTTACAGGATCAAACCGATAACTTCGCATACAGTTTCTATATATAGGGTTAGGACCTAACCTTTGTTTATCAACAATTACCTTGTGCAATATTGAGTTCTACTCATATCAGAGAAGTTGTTTGCGGTTGAGAATTTAAATGTTATGACAAAGGAAATTTTTTTTGATGTATATATCTTTTCAAAGCCCGTTGCGATTGTTTCAGCTTTATAAATTTGAATAGAAGAGACTCAATATTTCATATTTCATCCCTGCTGAACAATTTTTCATTTTTCACGATATGGTTTGTGTTTTTGATAAGAAAAGTACTGTCAAATACAACTCTCTTAAACTTCATCCATCCCGAGTCTCTGATCATATGATTTTTTAAAAAGAAGTCTCTGATTATATAGCTCTGCATTTTTTGTCTTTTTGTTCACCCTGTTGAGGTTTGATGATTTTATTATTTGTCTGACTGGTGTTTTCTTTAGGACAAAAGATTTGGAAGATTACTATTTCCAACTTTATCATCGATATTGGAATTGACTTGGTTCATGCCTACAACTTCAAATTTTCATTTGAACTTATATACGTGATTTGTTAATCGTTTCATTCCTTTTGTAGAACAATTTAATCCAAAATCTGGTTGGCACTCAGATGATTTATTTTATGTTGAGGCAGGGGTGAAAAGTCTACACAGGACGGGTGAAGGTTTAAACAGCAAAGGGTCTTACTAGAGCAAAATAGGACAGCCATCGAACTTGATGAGCCCAGCCTAAGGTTGATCATATTCTTGGATTTAGAAGCTAGCAACATGAAGACATTCCCTTACTACATGTCTTTTGTCTTACAGTGAGTTTTCTTTCCTTGGAGCATAATGTTCTCGATTTTGCATTAGTCTGATGTTTCGCAATTAAATTGTCATAAATGTTTTGATTATGTTGATAATCAGTTATCGCCATACTTTCATATTCATATGATATCTGCTATTGCATAGCTGAATGAATTCTCTCTCAACTTACGCAATGCTTTTCTAACATTCATACATGAGTTAGTCTTCTGTGAAAAGGTTGCGGTTCAACTTCGTTTTCGATTGATATCAACATATTTTTTCTTCTCTTCTTCACTATTTTCTGTTAGTTTATGTGGTACTTTGACTCGAAAAACTTGTGCATACTGCTGAAACTGTTATGGAGCAAATGAAGTCATCAAAGTCGTTGAAATTTTATTCTTCTTTTCTTGCACACCAATTCTCATATTATTGTTTGTACTTCATCTGCCATCACATTGCAAGTTTCTCCCAATGACATGATTACGACGAAGAACTGAAGTCGAGAAAAATAAAGAATGAAAAAAAAAATTGAAGACACACACAAACTAAGCGTTTAAACGCTATTTCTAGAGTCTACTAGCTGGTTGAGGTCCACATGATGAGTGCAGTATAAATAAACTGTGTAACTGAAAGGATAATCAGGAAAGCCTCCAATGCAATCTGCATAAAAAGACAAAGGAACTCAACCTTAGCTTTGTAGTTTCCACCACTCTGTGAAGCACTTTTGGACAACTGAAACAAAGTCTGCTCAAAGGGAAAAAGAAAAGAGAGAAACAACAGAAGCTTTTAGGTTCCTCACCAGATGGCCGCTGGTGACTGTTAAGGCAATCTCTTTCCAAGCAAACCTGCATCAGTGCCATTCATTATAGTTACTATATCCATTTTGAAAAGTTTCAAACTTTTTCGTAGGTTTTCAGTTCCCAGATGTTTGAACGATGTTTCCTTTGACACAACTGTATTTAACTGTCCTAGTAAGGAATGCTTATCTGGGTAATAATCTTGAGAGATTCTTATGGTTATGTTGTAGCATGAAAATTTTATAACTTTGAAGTCGCATGTAGTAAGTGAAGAGTTGTATTTCGAGATGGGTTTAGATTTGTTAAACGATTCATGAATGATTGAGGACTAGAGCTAAATAGCTTCTCATCTAAAGTTTAGACTAGAACAGAACATTTGAAAATGGAGTCGTGAAATTGAATATTTAAAAGGGTAGGTCAAAATGAAGTAAATGTGAAAAGTTTAAGAGTCGAAATAAGATTTAAATTTGCATACCCCATGGCAAGCAAAGTTAGAAAGCAAGCGATGAGAGCTGTCGAAGCAGCAGGAGGCAGGTTGTTGTGGTCTGAAAATCGAAAATAAAAGCTTCCAGAGATGGCAGAAGCAACAACAGCCACAGCAGCAATCAAAGCAAAAACAACAAAGAACCCAGTGGCAGAATTCCCAATTGGAAAGAAAATTGGAGAAAAATATGGAGGAACTTCAAGTTCTGCACCTGAAAATGAAAATTTTGCACAACATTATTACCACTAAAAGAAACATCAACACCAAAGTTGAAAGAAGAGCAGCAGAAAGATGAGGAAGCAGAGTTAAGCCAAACCAATAACAAATCCATTATCAATGGTTTGATTCATCACCCAGCCACCGATCCCGAAAATGACGATGCATATGCAGAAATTGATGAACGAAATCGCTGCTGCAACAGCCTTCATAGTTTCTGCTGGCGTATATGGAAGAAAGATGGTTTTGGGATGAAGATGAAGTCGAGGGAGGATGAGTTTTGTTAATGGCTCTGGACTCGAATGTTCATCCTGTGGAGAGTTGAGTTTTTGTTGAAAGCATTTTAATGGAGGATGTCAGGTTCTTTGCTTGCCAAAAGGGGTCAGAATTGGTTGTAAAGGGGAAATGAATCATTCTTGCTTGGCTCATCTTTCAGAGGAAATTTGATGCATATAAAGTCGTTGTCATTTTTTGCTTTTTCATGGAGGGAGTTATATTCTTTGCCAATTTCATTGATGCCAGTATTAATATATCCAATGTATTGGCTTAAAGTTTTTAACTCCTAAAAATTATTATCAATTTCCAATTAATTTTGTTAATAAGTTATAGGACAAAATACATTTTTGGTCCCTAAGGTTTGAACTTGACGTCTATTTGGTCCCTGATGTTTCAAAAGTCACATGTTAGTTTCTGAGGTTTGAGAAATAGTTCTAAATAATCCTTGAGTTAATTTGACCGTAGATTGACTAATGAAAATTTTAAATGAGGTGAACAATTTAATAATCTAATACTTTAAGGTATCTTTCTTTTTTCTTTTTAATCGATTTATATGTCACATTTAATCGAATAAAACTAATTTATTTTAATTATGCCTTTTTCTTCTAGATTTATAACTTGTTTATTGTGTATCATATTATTATGAGTTCAGTTGCAAGCATTTGTATATTAAAAGGGGAGGGGTTTGAAGAAATGCTCTCTCCCCTCTCCCCTATCATCAACAACCACTGCTAACCTCCATCCCTTACCTCCATGACTTCTCTGACAACCACATTACCTTAGAATCATTCTACCCGCTCAATTACCATCGATCGAAAATTATTCTCCATAGCTTTCGAGGTACCTTCATAAGGAACCAGGGCGAAAATCACAAAACGAAGCAAAAACTGCTCTCACTCCTTGTCTCTCACCTGGAAATCTCTTCATTTGCTCTCCACTTCCTTCAACACCCTTGTCAATACCCCATGCTCCCATAAACTTTTCTTTAAGTTCCGAGGTGAAGCCTACGTATATTTTTTTCATAAATGCATGAACTAACTCTTTTAATTGTTATATTTGTAAAACTATAATAGCAAGAAAAGAACCAAAGACCAAAGATTATAAAATTAATGGTATTTTAACATAAACTAGGAAATGGTTAAATTACAAATTTGGTCACGTTTAGTTTCAATTTGGTGTCTATAATTTTAAAAGTTTTTATCCAATCTCTATGGTTTGAGCATGGTTTCAATTTGATATTTGTAGATTAATTAAACTTCAACGATCGTCTATACCATAACCAATCTAACATGTTCCAATTTACGTGCTAATGAGTTGATTAAAGTTGGCTTTGTTAGAGTGTAATCTAAGTAAAAATAAGGAAAAAAAGGTTAGTTTTCGGTGGGTAAACAAGAATAATTTATCTTTTTACCGAACCGTAGGAATTAATTTGCAACTTCGAAAAATCAAATTAGAAAAAAAAAAATCAGAGGGACCAGGTTGAAAAATTTTGAACTATGGAGAATTAATTGAAACTAAGCTTCATAGTATTAAAATTTTAATTTAAAATATAAAGGAAAAGAAAGACGAGACGGTGCGTTTTTGCGCTCGTTTCCTTCCCTCTCAAAGCGAGTGAATTCAATTCAGAGTGACCGTTGACTAACGGCCATGCGAATCGCTCGCGCCAAATTACGAACTTCCAAAATTTTGCCACTGTCATTTCAATTCTCTCTCTCTGTTCTACGCACTGCCTGTTCTTTGATTTCATCAAATTCTTATATTTGTTTGTTTGGAACCAAAAATTTCTCTGTTTTGGCCACTCCCTCTTACAATTCTTTGCTTTCTCTCCATCTAAGAAACGCAAGAATCGATGAAGCTCGATCATTATTTAATAAAATATCGTCTCCCGGTGTTAACTTATACACAATGATGATTGCGGGTTATGCTGAAAAAGGTAGGCTTGAGGATGCCCTGAAACTGTTCTATGAAATGCCTGTGAAGGATCTGATTTCATGGAATTCCATGCTCAAAGGGTGTCTCAAATGCGGGGATTTAAGTATGGCGTGTAACGTGTTCGACAAAATGCCTGAAAGGAATGTCGTTTCTTGGACGACGATTATCGATGGGCTGCTGGAGTTTGGGAGAGTTGAGGTTGCTGAGCGTTTGTTCTGGGATATGCCCACTAGGGATGTCGCTGCCTGGAATTCAATGGTTCATGGATTTTTTAGTAATGGTAGAGTTGAAGATGCTATTGAGTTGTTTGAGAAAATGCCTTATCGGAATGTGATTTCGTGGACTTCGGTGATTGGTGGGCTTGACCAGAATGGAAGGAGTTTCGAAGCTCTAGTTGTTTTCCAGAAAATGTTGGCTTCCTTTGTCAAACCCACTTCAAGCACACTGGCCTGTGCATTAACAGCTTGTGCAAACATATGTGCTTTCTTCATAGGCGTACAGATTCATGGTCTAATTGTTAAGACTGGTTACTGCTTTGATGAATATATATCTGCTTCACTCATAACATTTTATGCCAACTGCAAGCTAATAGAGAATGCTTCTGGCATTTTCGATGATAATTTACGGAGAAATGTCGTGGTTTGGACGGCTCTTTTGACAGGATATGGATTAAACTGTAAGCACGAAGATGCGTTACAGGTTTTCAAGGGCATGATGAGAATGTGTGTACTTCCTAATCAATCTTCTCTTACTAGTGCTCTCAATTCATGTTGTGGATTAGAGGCTGTTGATAGAGGCAAGGAAGTTCATGCTGTAGCTCACAAACTAGGTTTGGAAAATGATATCTTTGTCAGTAATTCTCTTGTTGTCATGTATACTAAATGTGGACACATTAGTGATGGAGTTGCTGTCTTCACAAGAATGTCTAGAAAGAATGTTGTGTCCTGGAACTCCCTCATTGTTGGATGTGCACAACATGGTTTTGGGATGTGGGCTTTGACTCTCTTTGCTCAAATGATTCGTTCGAGGATGGATCCAGACGAAATTACGCTCGTCGGACTACTTTCTGCTTGCAGCCACTCTGGGATGTTAACAAAAGGTAGATGTTTTTTCAAACATTTTGGCAAAAACTTATGTATTGAGATGACAAATGAGCACTATGCTTCTATGGTCGATCTCTTAGGCCGATGTGGCCAATTGGAAGAAGCCGAAGCGTTGATTCGTAACATGCCTATTAAAGCTAACTACATGGTATGGCTTGCACTGCTTAGCAATTCCACAAAGCATTCTAATGTGGATGTAGCTGAAAGGGCAGCAGAATGTGTGTTGGGTCTACAACCAAGCTGTAGTGCTGCTTATACATTACTCTCAAATTTATATGCTTCTACAGGAAAATGGACTGAAGTTTCGAAAATAAGGAAGAGGATGAAAGATGAAGGAATTTTAAAGCAACCTGGAAGTAGCTGGATTACAATTAAGGGGGTCAGGCACGATTTCCTTTCGGGAGATCGTTCGCATCCATCGAGCAGAAAGATATACCAAAAACTGGAATGGCTAGGTGGAAAGTTGAAGGAACTGGGTTATGTACCTGAACCTAAGTTCTCCTTACATGATGTTGAGACAGAACAAAAAGAAGAGATGTTGTCTTATCACAGTGAGAGGCTTGCTGTTGGATTTGGATTAATCAGTACAGTTGAGGGTAGCACAATAACAGTTATGAAAAATCTCCGCATTTGTGGTGATTGTCATAATGCCATCAAGCTTATTGCAAAAGTTGTTGGGCGCGAAATCGTCGTAAGAGACTCGAGTCGGTTTCATCACTTTCGCCGCGGAACCTGTTCTTGTGGAGATTATTGGTAGCAACTAGGGTGGTTCAAATCTTGTTTTGATGCTCAAAATGTCATGCTTGAAGGAAAGGGAAAGAAACAACATTATCAAGTATCAACCACTTTGACAGTACATCTTCATGAAGCAGAACAAGAACAGAAATAGGAATATCAATTATCAAGTTCCTTCTAGAGCCCTTGTAATTGAAGGGATGTTCATATGAGAATTCTCTGACTTTGTCTGGCTGTGTACAAAGGAGAGTTCTTGATAGCGGTTATTGTTGTCCATATTAATCTAATAGGTCATTTGAGACCTAGCATTATATCTAAGCAGAGGTTTCACTATCGCAGGTTGAGGATATGTTCGCGAGTGATTTGGAATAACCAACATCACTTTTTTTCATGTTTTTTCATGTCCTTTTTTAGTGATTTTGGACCTAAAAAAATGATTTAGGCCATTTTAAAATCACTCTCAAATACATCCTAAAAGTGCTTCATTTGTATTAGTCACTTGAAACAATGTAAATCAATAACCAAATCGAACTTCCCAAGAAATCTTACATCTCTACACCTTTTAACTTGGTCGATCAATGGTTCAACTTTCGGACTCCGTCTTATTTGCACTTAATCCTATCCTTTTTTATTGCTCATAGTCTATTTCTTAGGCCGATGTGGGCAATTGGATGAAGTGGAAGCGTTGTTTCATACCTTGCCTATCAAGCAAACTACATAGTGTGGCTCGCATTGCTTATTAGCTGAAAGGGCAGCAAAATGTTGATGTATGAAAGAGAAATTATTAAAACACTTCAAATATGCATTTGATGGTTATTAGAGACAGATAGATTTTCAAATCATTAGATGTATGGAGGAGAAATTGTAAAAATACTTCAAATGTGTAAATGCAACAGTTATTGAGAGACGGTCGTTTTCGGTAAAGTAGCACAATAACGAGAGGAACAAAAAGAAGAGATGTTGTCTTAAATGGGGATAGCACCATACTTCCTTGGGCAATTCATATAGCTTTGCTTCATTTCCTTTTAAGAAGGAAAAAAAAAGAAAGATCAATGTTATACTTTTACCATGATGAAAATGAGAGAGGACTTGAAAACTTTTTGAAATTCGAAGTATATACAAATAAAATGTTTTAAAATTTAAAAAAATAAATGATATTTGAAATTTTAGATATTGCTTTTAAAACCCTTTCTGTTTTTTTGTAACAGATGAATCTCGATCAACTTGATCACTAGACGAATCTCGAAGATAAATGGTCGAGATGAATCCAATGAACTGGACGGACTCAGCAGATTCGTTTCTGAATCATTTCTTCGAGTTGATTATTCAAGCCACCGTCGCGATCTTCAATCTTTCACCAGGAAATTCGCAAGATGACGGTTACAGAGAGAGAAGACAAAGAAGAGGCTTCGAACGAGAAAATCGAAGAAATCAAGAAGGAAAAAGAAGAAGAAGTAGGAGACGAGATTGACCGTGTGTTGAAAGAACTGGTGGAGTCAGATCGCGAATTCGTGAACACGCAAGAACAAGATGGTCTGCTCGAATATCTGGACGATCTGATTAACAAGGATCTCGAAGAATTGAAGAGGTCAAGCAGCAAACACATGGAAGAATCCCAAGAAGAGGCATCGAAAAGAGCAAGAATCGCAGAACCTGAAGAAGCAAAAACAGCGACAGAGGAAACGAAAGAGGAAGAAGACGATCAAAGCGATTCGCCAAGGGATCCTCTGGAGATAACCGAGGAAATCATAGTGAAATATCTGGAATTCGTTGACTACCTATATCAGATGTTGAAAGAAGAACGGCAGCAAGATGAGAAGGTCCAGATGCAGAGATGGTCTGAGGTTATGAAGCGAGGAAAGCGGCTGGTTAACACTCTGAATCACAGACTGAAGAGAGTGAAGATCGAAATGGAATGCCTGGAAAACGAAGAAGAGAGTTTTCAAAAGGAATATGCCCTAAGAAAAACACACATTCCAGATCTGTTGGATCAACTGCGAAGCATAAATTCACTATTGGAAAGATCTCCTAATATCAGCCTTGTTTCTAGCACGGACTGTGTAAAGTTTGTGTTGGCATCATGTTTAGATGAGCTTGAGCATTCCAAGGAACAGTTGAATGAGATGATAGAGGTAATCAAAGAACTCAAGGAAATCGAAGAGGAATATCAGAATGAAGAAACAGAGTTGAATAATCTCAGAAATAATGGATTGTTTTAGCTTTTTGAGAGATTTTCGTAGAAAATTTCATGTACAATCGCAGTTTTTTTTTCTTTCTCTCTAAGAGATTTGCGTAGAAAATTTTACTTCCTATCAGTGACTAAGGATGAATTCGAAAGAGAAAATTTTACTTCCTATCTCTCAATTTTTGTTATTGTTTTTCAAGATCATTTGCTAATTTTGTTTGGTGTTTGTGTGTGCTTAGACAGAGCATCTAATTGGTGAGTGTTTTTGAGAAGTGTTTTAATTAGAAGATCTTGAGTCGTACTTTAAGAAACAAAAATTTGTGCTCAAAGAGTTATGATAGGTCTCTTAAAAGTCAAAACCCTCCTCGCCAAACCGAGCATAACTCAGTTGGCATGTATCCTCCATCAAGAGATTAGAGTATTGAATCTTCATCCCAAAATGTTGTTGGGTACTAAGGTTTTGATTTTAGAGAGTATGTTTTGGATGATTTTTTTTTTAAAGAAAGGGCATAAAATGCATTTTTTGAGGAATTACTAAAAGGGTTTTGCAAATTATATCTAAAGAGTAAGGCATATATCTTAAGGTCAAGAGTTTTGAATCCCTCAATCTTTAAATTCAAAAAAGGAAATCTCAATTTGCTTAGATATGGTATATCATTTATCCATATTTTTTGTATCATGTGATTTTTAATTCTTGATTTAAATGTTCATACTAACTATTATTAATGCCAACAAGAGCTTAGCTCAATTGACATAAAGTTGTACTAATAACCACGAGATCTGTGGTTCAAATCCCCCTACCCTTATATTGTCAAAAAAAAAAAAAAAAAAATACTAACTATTATTAATGGCTTAATTTAGAATTTATTACAAATTAAGTGATCAAATTTAAAGTTAAATTTTAAAACCAAAAATATTGGTTTTTTTAGCTTAATTATAAAACTAGTCCCTAAACTTTTAGGATAGTGTCTAATTAATTCAAAATAGTGTTCAATAAATCCTTCAAAAAGATATTGAAAAAAAAAAGTAATTTTCATGATATTTTATAAGTCTCTACATTTACTTTTGAGGGAAAAAAAAATAATAATAATAAGCCTCTAACTTTGAGATGATTAATAGGGTTTAACATTTTTAAAGTTTGAGCCTATTAAACAAGCCAAAATGATTGTAAAAAAAAAAAAAAAAAAAAAAAAAAAAAAAAAAAAAAAAAAAAAAAAAAAACTAGCTTTACGTTTTGAGATTCATTCATCACTTTAAAGTTTACTTCTTTTTTTAAGAACACTTTATATTTTACTTAATTAGATACAACTACTGGAATTTGGAGGCTAAACTCGTAGATTTTGCCTAAATTTTAACTAGTTTCGTAAAGCAACTAAAAATAAAAAATAAAAAAGGAGTTTCGTAAAGCAATCTCTGTTGGTGTTGCCTATAAAATGGGAAACAAAACATGAGGCGTGAGTATTATTCTGATTCTGAAGTTACTAAACTGAAGCGTTTACCTTTGAACGGCTTCATATTCCATCACCGATTTCTTTTCTGAATCAGTTCTTGATCAAGTTCATCGTCTAAGCCACCACTGCGATCTTCAATCTTCTACCAGCAAACGCCTGCAGAATTTGGCAATTGAGGTTTCAAACATGACAATTCAAGAAATCAAGAAAAACGAAGATATTATCCTTCCGTCGAACGAATTGGCCATGGAGTCAGATCCTGAGTTCAAGAAAGAAGACGATGATCGAAGCCTTGCAGTCGAAGAAAGCGATGGCGGATTCAAGCACAAAATTGAAGAAGAAAATGCGGAAGATCTCCATGAAGATGCATCGCATTCTCAATACGATATCACAAAAGACGAAGATATCATCCTTCGCTTCGACGAATTAGCCATAGAGTCAGATCCTGAATTCAAGAAAGAACGAGATGATCGAAGCCTTGCAGACGAAGAAAGCAATGGCGAATTCAAGCACAAAATTGAAGAAGAAAACGCCGAAGATCTCGGAGAATCGAATCGTTCAGATCTTGCAGAATGCCACGAAGCGAAAACAAGGAAAATGAAACAGGAAGGAGAGATCGATCTGTCAGATTCAGGTCTCGGCACTCTGGAAGTACTGGAGAGAATCGTGTTGGAATACCACGAGTTCGTTGAGCACGCACTAGAGATGTTCAAAGATGGACAGGAAAAGAAAGAGGAAGACGTCCAAGAGAATTGCTGGCGTGTTCTTCTACAGGCGAGTTCGAGATTGAATAAAGGATACGAAAGAGTCAATAACGAAATCGAATGCCTGAAGAAGAAGGACGAGAATGAAACAGAAGAAAGTTATTACAACAAAAGACCTTACATTACCACAATTTTCTCTCAACTGGAAGATGTGAATTCAACGTTTTACAGCTGTGTAGAAGAATCATCGTGTGTACATAAACTCAATCAGTGTAAGGAAGAATTGGGTAAGTGCATGTTGAGAATCAGAGAACTGAAGGCCAATAAGATTGAAGAACTGGAGAAGGAAATGGAGGAATTGAAGATTGAAGATAAGGATGAAACAGAGGAATTGAAGCAGAGATGTGTTGGTAATGACTCTGGTTGCTGTTCTGTTCCTCAGCTTCCTGATGGGTTTGAGAAATAGAAGAATTAATGTGTCAAATTTTGGTTTTAGGTTTTTTTGATTAGTGAAATTTCATGTAAAAGAAGTGAATATGATTTTTCGAATGATGTAAAGAGCTTTTAACATGTGAAAAACAATAACGAGTGCTTTTGAATATGGTGTGGTGGTGATACCTAGCAATATAAGTGCTTTTAAAGAATTTAAATTTTAGCCGATTAAGTGTCATTTATCAAAAAATGAAAAAAAAAAATGTCCTTTATAAAAAAAAATAAAAATAAAAAGTTTAGATAAGTGTGACATATTGAGAAATTTTTGAAATCCCATGGAATATGGAAAGGTAAAACCTAGTATTATATAATAGATTTGAAACATTCAAACTAATTCACTTAGCAATATTTAAAGAAAAAAAAAAAAAATTCAAGACATCCTACAAAATGAAATGAGATGATTTTATAACAGGTATTTTCCGAGTATTTTTTAGTGTAATTTTGTTTTTGTTTTTTTTTTTTTTTGTTTCATTTTAAAATCAAAATATATATATTCAAAAATGTTATTTTCAAAATTTATACTATTTAAATTATAGAATCCAAAATCATTTTCGAAAAATAAATACGACAAACATATATCGGCAAAAAGTTTATATAATTATAGTTGTGTAACAAATTCATCCTTTAATGCTAGGTTTCACCTTTTCATATTTCTAAGATTTCAAATATTTTTAAGATCCTTACTCTTCTCTAAACTTTTTTAGTATGGCATTTAATTTACTATGATTTTAAAACATCCCTAAGATTTTTATATTTCTCTTACTTTTTTTTCTTTTTGGAAAAATGGCACTTAATTAATTATAATCTAAATTATACTTTAATATTAATTATTAATAAATAAATTAATTTAAATAAAAAAAATTAAACTTGCTTACACCTATCTAAACTACGAAATTAAACTTAAATAATTACAATCTAATTATTATTAAAAGTATATATTAAAATATATATTCTATTGCCCACAAGAGCATAGCTCAACTGGCATAAAGTTGTATTGATGACCACGAGATCTGTGGTTCGAATCTCCCCACCCCACATATTGTAAAAAAAAAAAGATATATTCTATTTATAACATTTAATTCTAAATTTTAATCTCTTCCACTTGCATGCATGCATAAATATATATAATGTTTTTTTTTTTTTGGAAATAATATATATATACAATGTTAAACTTAGGACATATTGGAAACGACAGCAAGTTATACAGTACAATGTTTTCCTTACAAATTACAGGAATTTTTTTTTTTTCTTTTACAACAAAATTACAGGAAAATGCGATTATTAAATACATAAAAAATCTTAGACATGTTCTTTTTTTAAAAAAAAAAATAACTATTCTATTAAACATAAATTTTAATTTTTCTAAAAAATAAATACATTAATTTTTTTAAAAAAAAATGCGATTATTAATAATTAGTTTTTAAAAGCAATTTCCGCAGGCTATAAAATGCGTGACAATTCGTGAGGTTTATGAGAAGTGCATAACCAAACAAAATTATTACTTACAATTGAAACAACTTGAATCAACGGAAGAAAAACGGTGGAAATTAAACGAACTCAGCGAATGCGTTCCTGAATCAGTTCTTCAGATTAATTGTCTAAGCCACCGTCGCAAAATCTTCAATTTTCAAAGCCCTAGAAATTCGCAACATTAGAATGACAGACAGAGAAGAGAACGTTGAAGAAGTTTCGAACGCAACAATTGAAAAGGAAACCGACGACCTTCGTTTCAGCGAATCGGTAATTGAACCAACGCAAGAATCCGTGGACGCGGCCGAAGAACACAAGAAAGAACAAGAAGAAGATCCGCAAGCGCACGAGGATGATTCGAATAACCTCGCGAAGGAACAAGATGATGATCGCGGAAAGATCGAACAAAACGTGCAACAATTATTCACGAGGTCGAGTAAAGAAAAGGTAAAGATCGCGTTATACGAGTTATACACTGACGAGAAAAAACTGCTGAAGGAGATGCTCCAGTTATGGAATCGCTCAAATCTGGCAGCGTACGAAGATCCGACGAAAGAGGAAAGAGAAAAGAAAATGAAAGAAGGCCGTGTAGTGATCAAGGATCAGGACGAGGACGAGGACGGCTCGAAGAAGCATAAAATTGAAAAAAGCTCTGAATTAGAAGATTCCAGTAGTAGTTCAAGAAAAGGAAAAGAGAAAATGGAATCGGACGAACCTGAAAACGTTATCGATGTGGTGAGATTAATCCGCGACGTTATACTGGAATTCGTTGCGTGGATTTTGCATATAAGTGAGATGGCGAGAGGGAGACTGAAAACCGAAGGGATCTGGACGGCTCATTTCGAGACTGGCGTGGGAGTGATACGGAGTTTGAATGGAATGCTGGAGATATTGAATCTGGAAATGGAAATGATGAGGAAGAAGAAGAAGAAAGAGGATTTTGTGAAGATTCATGAAGTTTTGAGCCAACTTGAGGAGGTTAATGCGGTTTTGGATGGCTCTCCCAACATTGGGATTGTTTCTGAGAGGGACTGTACGGAACTGGAAATCGCCATGTGTGATCGTGAGCTCAAAATGTGCAAGAACACTTTGACTGAGTTGATGACGAGGATTTTGAAAATGCAAAGCGATCGATTTGCTCAGAGATTAGATTAGATTACATTACATTACATTTCATACAAGATTCTAATCTTGTTTCAGATTCCAATTTCTTCTTTTGCTTCATTTTTTCAGAGAGATATTTCATACAAGATTCTTTTTTTTTTTTTTTCTGATCTGTAACAAACTGTGAATTACAATGAGAAATGTTCGGATTTTGATAGTTATAATTTTTGTCTCTAATATATCTTTAAATTATAGATTTTGTGTTTGGTATGTCTTTTAACATATTCAACATTTTCAAAAAAAAAAAAACATATTCAACATTTTTTTAAATTAATGAATCTATTAGACAAAAAAATGTGTCTAATATAGAATATTAAGGTGATAACTATTTCGTTTTTTGTTTTTGGTTTTTGAAAATTATGCTTCTTCTCTCTCAATTTTCTTATCATGAATTTCATATTTGTCAAGCACATATTTGAATTCTTAGACAAATTCCAAAAAAAAAAAAAATACAATTTTCTGAGAAAAAGGTAGATAACAAAACAAAGAAATTTTTAAGTGTGGAAGAAGTATTTTTAGGCTTAATTTTCAAAAACTAAAAACAAAATGATTATCGAACGGGTTCTAAACTTTAATTTTGTATCAATAATTTCATAAATTTTAAAATTGAAGAGGTCAAGGACCTATTAGGACAAAATTGAAAATTCAGGACTTATACACACAAAATTGAAAGTTTAGGGAAGTATTAGATATTTTCAAGTTCAATAATTTATTTGATACAAACCTAAAAGTTCAGAGATTGAACTTGTAACATAAACTTGAAAATATAATTGGGAAAACTATAACATGTTCTTATTAGTAAGCTCCTCAACTGAAATATAACATACACAAATATATAGATAATCCACATATAGTAATCAACTAATCCAAGCATAATTTAATGGGTAAAGCATTAATTAATATCATCGAAAGATTGGACAAATTATTTAATGAAATCCCTACAATGTGACTACTTTTTTAAAATCATCGAGGTAGATCTTACAATTTAGAACCACTCCTCAAAATACAGCCGTTGCATTTTAGAAGGTAGGGATTTTATATGTGTGTGTATATAGCTTAGTTGGTCCTTCAACTTAAGCCTCCATTCAAATAATAATAATAATATAATTTTAAAAAAAAAAAATCAAAAGACATATTATGCAACTACTTATTTTCATATCCTATGTAAAATTATTGTTTTTATTGGAAACATGAATCTGAAGTTGACATTTTAAATATGAAAGAGGATATAATAAAAATGAATAGAAAATAATAATTGTTACATTAAAATATTTTTATCCCTAAAGTTTATCCTACTTTTCACATAGCCTTTAAATATTGGAAAAATATATCCTAATTATTAAATTATAGTAAATTCTAACTTCAATTCTTTCTATCAAATTATAGGTGAAAAATTAGGGAAAAGTTGACAAGGTTTATTTATTATAAAAGTATTGAAAAATTATATATTATATACACGTAAGAATTTTAAAAATAATCCATAAGGTTTAACAGTTGAAGAAGAAGAAAAACAAAAGTATAAAAACAAAACTAATGAAATTTTAAGCAAATTTTCGTTAAAAATAAAATTTTCCGTGGGATTAAATTTGTAGCTCATTAAAAATGCCTGAAATTAAAATAATATCTTTTTAAATGAGACGAAAAGTGTATATAAAGTTTTGACTAAGTTTACAACTGAAAAACGGTAATTTGAATCATTTGAATGAATAACAAACGCCTGGATACTTTTGGCAATTAGGTTTACACAGAGAGAGAAGAAAAATCAAGAAATTGAAAAAAATCGGCGATGGATTCAGATCCGAAATCCGTGAACACGACTGATCAACTCAAGAAAAAGCAAGATGACAATCAGTCAAAGGATTTGAAATTGAAACAAAAAGTTGAAGATCTTGATGATCAGCCAAAGAATTTGAAAATGAAACAGAAAGTTCAAGATCTCGATTGTCAGCCAAAGGATTTGAAAATGAAACAGAAAGTTGAAGATCTCCGTTCATCATATCCACAATATCAAATGAAGAAACCTCTGGCAAAAGCGAACCTCGAAGTAATCAATGTAGCAAATGTCGAAGGCTTCCAAGCTCGTTCAAGAGGAAGAAGAGAGAGGAACAATTCTGGAGCAGAATCATCGAAACGATCGAGAACCTCAAAATCTCCTGAAGTGATTGATCTGTCTTCAGATTCGCCTAGGGAGCCACTGGAGGAATTAGTCGAGGAAATCGTGAGAATATACAGTGACTACATTGATCATATATTTCAAATGGCGAAAGACAGACTGAAAGATGAACAGAGGTGGAATTTCGATCCAGCTATGTGCGTCGGCCTGGCGGAGACTTTTTTACAAAAAATCGTGAGAATGGGAAGTGAATTAGAACGAATGAAGAAAGATTTGAATCAAAACCAGAATTACGCCATCATAGAGCCTCGTGTTCGTCAAATAATGCATCAACTGGTAAAGATGCATGAACGGTTTGAATGCTCTCCAAACATTAGCGCTTCTTCGAAGACAAACTGCACGCAGAAAGAACTGATATTATGTATAAATGAGATTGATCAGTGCAAGAGAGAATTGTATGCGATAACAGTGAGAATTGGCGAACTGAAAACCATGAAAATGCACCAGAGGAAGATGGAGATTAGACAGAGGAATTTGAGAATTTGAAGCACACACTTCTTCTTCTAAGTTCGATTTAGGTTTTCTTTTGATTACAGTTCTTTTCACAAATATCTCAGAGAAGATTCATCTTCCTATCTGTATAAAAACAATGAAATAGAATGAGAAATTTTTTGGTTCACAGCAAAGTTCTTATTACCAAAAATTTGTTGGCTTGACTTGGACAGTGGACACTATACCATAGACATACTGTACTACTAATGAAAGTAACCATTATGTGGAGCTGGTCTAAAATCACTTTTTAAATAAATATTTAGTCCTTCCAAATCATGAAAATCATTTCGAGGTGTGAAATTGATTTTAAACAATTTTTATCATATCAATTATAATTTTTCTTTTTCTTTTTCTTTTTTGAGTTTAACAAGGTTTATAAGTAGAGGATTCGAGGTACTTGATAACTATATAATTGAACAAGTAAAATAACTATCTAGGATGGTTCGGTTTTTTTTAAAATATATGTATAATAATAAGAATGTGAGATAAAATCGTTACCTCCCTTACTCCTTTAGACCATTTTCTAAAATTCTAAGTCATGCTAAATATATAGAGAAGAAACAAAGAATTGTATATTTCAAAAAAAAAAAAAAATATTGTACTTACACATTGGGTGTTGCATTGCATGTGTTGATTTTGCTGAAGCTATTGCTGTAAAAAATAAAAATAAAAAATATCATCAATTTATAACTCTTAATTCTTGTCCACTGTTTCAACTATTAGCGTATTATAATATCATTTAATTTTTTTTTTTATTATTGGTTTTCTTTTTTCAGTTCAACAATATGGGCATAAAATTGATATAAGAGAATATAATTAGAAATAAAATATACTTTTTTTTAATCCCTCAAATTTATCCTAATTTAAGTTCATCTTTAAAATTTTAATATATATATATATACTTCAATCATCAAATTAGTTTCAAATTCAATCATTGCAGTTAAATTTTAAGTTAAGAATTATTTAAAAAGACGATATAATTTATTATAAAAAGTCTTGCAAATTATACATATCTAAAGAGAAATTGATCGAATTTGTAATTCATTAAATTAAGTTTTAAGATAAAGTTTTTAAAGCCGTTTTTTTGTTACAAAACCGTTTCCAGTATCGTGGGCTATAAAATTGGAAGAAAGGAAATGAATTTGAATCACCAGACTGACTCACTGATTACGTTTCTGAATCACTTGTTCGAGTTGAGATCTTCAGTCTTTTACCTGCAAACGCCTCGTTAGTATTACACAGAGGGAAGAGAAAGTTGAGATTTCAAACATGAAAGTTAAAGAAATCAAGAAAGACGAAGATATTATCCTTCGTTTGAACAAATTGTTCATGGAGTCAGTTCGCGAATTCAAGACAGAACAAGATCGTCGGAGCCTTGCAGACAAAGAAAGCCATGCCGAATTCAAGAAGAAAACTGACGAAGAAAATCAGGAAGATCTCCATGAAGATGCATCGCATTCTCGATATGACACCAAGAAAGAAGAAGATATTCTCCTTCGGTTGAACGAATTGTTCATGGACTCGGTTCGTGAATTCATGGCAGAGCAAGATCGTCGAAACCTTGCAGGTAAAGAATGCAATGACGGATTCAAGCATAAAATTGAAGAAGAAAATCAGGAAGATCTCTATGAAGATGCATCGCATTTTCGATATGACACCAAGAAAGAAGAAAATATTCTCCTTCTGTTGAAAGAATTGTTCATGGACGCGGTTCGTGAATTCAAAGTAGAACAAGATCGTCGAAACCTTGCAGGTAAAGAAAGCAATGGAGGATTCAAGCATAAAATTGAAGAAGAAAATCAGGAAGATTTCCATGAAGATGCATCGCATTCTCGATATGATATCAAGGAAGATGAAGACATTATCCTTCAGTTGAACGAACCGTTCGTGGAGCCGGTTCGTGCATTCAAGACAGAACAAGATCGTCGAAGCCTTGCAGACAAAGAAAACCATGGCGGATCCGAGCTTAAAATTGAAGAAGAAAATCAGAAAGATCTCTGTGAAAATAAATCGATCAAGGAATACGAAGATATTATCTTTCAGTTGGACAATTCGATCACGGAGTCGGTTCGTGTACTGCGGAAATATTTGAATGGTCTTGAAATCCTTGTAGACGAAGTAAGCGATGGCTTATTAAACCATAAAATTGAAGAAGATCAGGACGATCTCCATGAAGATGCATCGCATTCTCGTGATATCAAAGAAGATGAAGATATTATCCTTCGGTTGGACGAATCGGTCATGGAGTCGGTTCGTGAATCTGAGAACGCGGCTGATAAATTCAAGAAAGAACAAACTGATCTGCATGGAGATTTGAATGGTCATCAAAGCCTTGCAGACGAAGAAAGCGATGGCGGATTCAAGCATAAAATTGAAGAAAATGCGGAAGATCTCCATACAGAAGCATCAAGTTCTCACTCTGACATCAAGAAAGCTGTGATTAACGAGGACCTCGAAGAATCGAATGGTTCAGATGTTGAAGGCCTCCAAGTTCGGACCATCGGAACATTGACAATCACAGAACTGAATGATTCAGATGTTGATTCGGCCATCAACCCTCCGAAAGAGAATGATGCGTCTGATTCGGCTATCAACCCTCTAAAAGAGTTGGAGGACATTGTGGTGAAACTCTCCGAATTCGTTGAACGTTCATTCTCGAAGTTGAAATTTGCACAAAAAGTGAATTCGCTCAACGGGCAGGATAAGCTTGATTTTCTCGAGAATGTCCGCCACCTGCTTCAGACTTCGTCGGAGAGAATGCACCGTGTACTTGATGAACTGGAGTGCGTGAAGAATGATGAAAATCCGGAGGAGGATTCTAATTCTTTAACCAGAAAAATTCAGATTCCTGAAGGTATTATTCAACAGGTACAGGCAATTGCACATTCGATCGAGCGCTGTTTTCATCATGCCGTTTCTTTTCTGTTCCATGACAATTGTGCAGAAAAGGAGCTGTTATGTTGTTTAGATCAGCTTAATCGATCCAGGGAAAATTTGAGGACAATTCTCACGAGACTAACATCAACAAAGTGAATCGACATTAAGAATCCGCTAGGGATTTGTTGGATTGGATTTAGGAGATAGCGATGGCTTTGAGAGAGGTTAGTCAAGTTTTACGATTGTTTTTGATGAGTGAAATAACAATGTACATTGTACAAGTCTATCACAGTGTTCTTAGAAACTCACAAATATTACATTGAAGATTCTTCTTTCCATCTCTAACTATGAATTACAAGTTGATTCTCAATGGTTTACAGAATAGATCCAGTTAGTAAGCTCTAACTTCAATTCTTCCTATCAAATTCTTAAACTTCCTATCAATTTTTTATTTTTTTTTTTTTGAAAAAGTCTCCCTATCAAATTTTAAGTGAAGAATTAGTGAAAATAATAATTACCGTTAGATCAAATTTGTAGCTCATTAAAAATTATGAAATTAAAATAATATTGTTTTTTTTTTTCTTAATTCTTATTAGTAAACTACTCTTCTCAGAAATGTGATTATATTGATAATAAATGTAAGGGACAAATTTCTCAATCCCCCAATTAAGGAAAACTGTTTCTATCAAAACGTAAATGGGGAATTTCAGCAGCAAACGGAACGGAACACCAAAATGTTTAGGATTGGAAATTAGGATCAAATCAACAAATCAGTCATTCAGATCTTAATTGAACAAGAGAAAGTAAAACAGGCAGAAACTACATTGCATCTTCAGCCACGATTTCAGAAGCAAAAACAAGATCTTTTTTTGTTATTATTAAAAGAAGAAAATTCACTGACATTCTCACTGCCTACTACAACAAGTTAAAAGACAAAACAATCTAATCTACTTGCTTAAAAATAGAATAGACAAAGTTAAAACTACTACTACTACCAAAAAAAAAAAAAGTGTTTAGGGACACTATTAAACACAAAATTAAAAGTTAAGAACGTATGAGACACCGAGAATAGCTATTTCTATGTTAACCTTAGTAATTATTTCATTTTCGTCTGCTTCAAACTTTTCCATTGTGTCCGTGAACATGGATACTTTTAATGCCTCCTCTAGTTGATATGTTGTTCCTCAGCTTCCACTGCCTGCCACACTTCAACAATCTTGTATCGATGGTTTACAAAAAATGGAGGTAATGGAACTCGAATTTCAGGGCAAAATTTTGGTTCTGCTTTTGCCAAGAACGATTTTCAATTTTATAAAGCCGTGAATATATTTAATCCAACTATTCTAATGTTTGAGCTGTCTTTTGGACGAGATTAAAGTTGACTTTAATCCATTAAAAACGCTGATTTTTACAACTTTAAGGGTGTGTTTGATTTGACTTTTCAAGTGTTTAATTTTGAAAATAAATCATTTTGAAAATATTTATAGTGTTTGGCAAACACTAAAAATGACTTCTTAGAAAATGAGATTGATAAATAAACCATTTTGAAAGAAACACTTGAAACCAACTTTTTTAAACAAACTTCTTAAGTAAACAATAACTTTGTGTATAAAAACATTTGTGAGGAAATGTAACCAAACATATGAGTGTTTAAATTCTAAACAATTTTTGTACAAAACGTTTTTTAAAAAATGCACTCTTGAAAAACATTTAAATTAAAATGTATTCCAAACGGACCCTAAAGTACCAAAAAAAAAAAAAAAAAAAAAAAGCCACCTGTAGAACTTAACAGAAAAGCACTTAATTTGTATTTCTTCCAAAGTGTTTTTCACTGTTGTTCAAAATCTATCTCAAACTAACCCCAAACAGCCAACCCAAAATTTAAAAACAGTACCTTTAACCAATTAAAAATACTTTATAAACGTTTCCTCATGTATGATTATATAATTCAAAATAATTTCTAAAATTCTAAAAATAACATCTAAAAGGTTAAAGTGATATCGGAGGAAGCAGTAGCACTTCTCTAAAGAGCACTCAAGACTCACCTCAAGTAATCTCGCAGAGAAGGCGTTGTAACTGGCGACGGCCACAATAAGAGCAATCAAGCCTATCCGCCATTTCGGCAGGGTGGATCCTGATGGCCCGTAATCAATGAGAAAGAAGCCCACAGATGAATAACCAAAAATGACAATGAAATTAGAAATAACAGTCGAATAAAAGACATCAGGTAGAATAGAAATACAGCACGCCATTGCTGCTGCAATGTCAAATTCAAGAGGGTATTAAAAAGAAAGCACTAATGAAACAAAAAGAGAATCTAGGCTCATTCATCCTCCTGGCTGCGCAACCTAGCAAGCTTGTTGGTGACAACTACATCGAGCTGGGCAGCTCTCTCCACAATCTCCTTCCTCTTTCTTGTGGACACATCATGTGCAATCTCAGCACAGTAGGTCCTGAAGTAACAGAGTTGGGAATAAATCAGCCATGGAATATTACCTTTTTAAATACAGTTAATCATGAAGTTTATGAGTAATGGCATATTTAAATGAAATGTGAAGAGATTTGTGCTTGCCTGTTGTGCATCATCAACAGTTCAAGCTCCTTGACGTTGTGCACAACAAACTTCTTGAATCCATTAGGAAGATAATGACGGGTCTTCTTGTCAGTGCCATAACCAATGTTTGGCATCAAAGTGCATCCTTTGAACTTTCTTCGGACACGGGAATCAATACCCTTTGGTCTACGCCAGCTTGTCTGTCAATGTACATTTGAGCAAATACTTGATAAATTTACAGGTCACGTTTTTTATGCATGTATTTGACTAAACACGAAGTAGATAAACAAGACAGGTTGCAAAATACATAAGATGCATCAAGCATGTGTAAGATGATACGAGAATATGGAATAAGGCTCCAACTGAAACACAAACAGAGTATCAAAGATAATTACGCCTAGTTTACCATCAAGGTCAGCACGACCACCACCAAACTTATGGTTGAATCATTGCAAGTGATATCAGTAGAAGTATAAGCAAGGTCACAGATATGGAAAAGCCCATAAGAAAATAGACGAGGATTTTAAGAACATTCGTAAGAGAGAGTAATGAGGCCCTATATGGGATTTCAATCTTTGCCCTTCGAACAAAATGCTGGATACAGAAATGAAGGCAACTGGACATCGACTACTGTGGGCAAATAAACATAAAAGGAACATTAAAAAAAATTAAAAAGCAAACAGAACAATGCTTAAGCAGGTGGAGAGAGCCATTGTTAGAGTTGGCCTAAACTTCAATGTGCAATTGCAAACTTGATGCATCAATATTTGCCATGGTAATTAACAACACTATTGCATGTTCTTATTACAATAATTTAACAGTTGTTGAGTCAAAAACATTCATTGAAACACATTTAATTAACCGATAGCAACCAAAATGTGGAACAACGAATAAACAAAAGACGAGAGAGAAAAATATCATGAAATTTAATAATCGATACAACTTTCGAAGTTAAAACTTAATATTCCAAACACCAATTGTATCAAGTAGTAGAAATAAGACATGCGACAAAATTCCTCGTGACATTCTGTAACGAGATGAATAG
The DNA here is from genome assembly GCA_017139565.1 of Luffa aegyptiaca. Classification (NCBI taxonomy): domain Eukaryota; kingdom Viridiplantae; phylum Streptophyta; class Magnoliopsida; order Cucurbitales; family Cucurbitaceae; genus Luffa; species Luffa aegyptiaca. The sequence continues at coordinate 53,731,645 of CM029398.1, forward strand.
ACAGTAACACCGAAGAACAGATCCACTTACAACTAACTAAAGATCGAGATAAAGAATTTAAATTCAATTAGAATCAAAACGTTGTCCTCACACAAATTAGCGGAGCGAAGCCCAATTCTCGTATGCAAATACACATAGTTGAATACAAAATCACTAGCAAGCACAAAGACTAATTATCCGAAGTAAAACTCATAAAAGTTCATATACATACTTTCACAGAGATCTTGCGGTCGCTCTGTGGCCTCTTGAACTGCTTAACCCGCTTCTTAACGATCTTCTTCGTCAGCAACGGCACCGCCATGTCTTCTTAGTTCCTACAAACTCTAAACCAAGCAGTTTTCTCAGTTTCAAAACGACTGATTGCAAGAATGTTGAGTCCACAAATAAAAACTGCAGAACGTGTGAATCACCTACAGCCTAAAATCGCATTGAACAAGAAACAAACTACCTACAATTGCAAAAGTATATTGAAGTGGAAGAGCATTAAAGCTAGAAATCACACGCACAGTAGAGAGAGAGAGAGAGAGAGAGAGAGAGATACCGGCAATCGGAATCGGAGCCTGCTTCCCAAGACCCGCCGAACTCGAACTTCAACACTTTTTGGTTTATATTCATATAAGAGGAACAGTGGCTGCGCATTAGGGTTTTGCGGGCTCAAAATTTTCCCGGTTTCGGTCCGACCGTCCGACCGTTCGACCGTCCGAGTCTTCCTTTTTCTTTTTTTCTTTTTTTAATTACAAAATTAATCTCAAAGTTTAATGTTTCTGTGTTTATAAAGTTGTCATTTAAATCTTTAAATTTTCTAACTTTATCTTTAATTTGGTGTCTAATGAGTATAGAATTTTAATCCATGAGTTCCAAGTTTCTTCGTCGATGTTTTATAATGTATATAAACTTGAAAGTGTAGAGTTTTATTGGATATAAAATTCAATGATAGTTTCGTTGATTTATAAAATGTTTTCATGTATTATAAATTTATTAGACACAATATTGAAAGTTAGTTATTTTATTATTTTTTTTCTTTTGAGTTCATTGAAAGTTCGTTATTTATTAACTTATTATATGCTTTTAAATTTCAAACAACCTTGTTTTCAAAAAAAGAAAAATAAATTTTTTTTTAATTAAAAAATATAAAAATAAACTTAAAAGAACTTATTGTATACAAAATTGTAAGTTTAAAGAGTTATGTTTTTTTAAAATTGAATGGTGAGTCACAAACAAAAAATTAATTGCCATGAGTTACACTTTTTTTTACCAACAAAAACATAGTTCAACTGATATAAAGTATGTGCTTACGACCAAATTCAAATCTCCCAACACTATATTGTTGAATTCGAGAAAAAAAATCCCTTTTAAATTGTATTGTGTATTATAATTATAATATTTACCATTGTTTTTAAATATAATATTTTTTTTACAGATTTAGTTTTGAAATATTATATTTACGGTTTTGGGTTTGTTAAGGTGGGAATATTATTGTTTACTTTCTATATGAATAAAATTTGGCTGCATATCGGTATGTAGGGATCTTCCTATATACCCAATTAAAATATTGACAACTAAGAAAGAGGAAGCGAGAAAATGAGAAAATTATTTTATCTCTCCTAACTGTTAATATTTTAATAGTGGTATGCGGAGATCTCTACATACCGGTATGCAGTCAAGTTTTTTCCCTTCTATATACCTTTAACTTTTCAAGGGCAAATCAGTAATTCAAATAAATCAAATAAATATAATTGGATAAAGATGGGGGAAATTCTTTGTTTTTCCTTTTCTTTAAAATAAAAGGACCCATTTAAAATGTGATGAATAAATGGGATGAATTGTTTTGGAATAAATGCTTGATTATAGTCACTTTTTATTTATTCTCAACTTACCTTAATTATAGTCCTTGATTTTAGAAGAAATTTCAAGCTTGATGTTCATTTTTACAATTTGTGTTATAATTTTTATATTTAGTTTAGTAGGTCAGTTTTAATTTAACATTTAATATAATTTCATTGGATTTAATCATACATGGCAAAAAATTAATGACCCATTAAAACTAAATATAAGATTACTCAAAATCATTTAGTACACAAACTTACTGAAAATGCTCAAATTAATTTTGAAAATACTTAAATTCAACTAACAATTCGCAGCAAATGGATTGGAAAGTACTAGAGTATTTACAAGCTAATTACAGACCTTCAATCAATTCAAACCAGATCTCGAAAATTAGGGTCCAATCCTCGAACTGATATCCGCCGTCGGTGGGATACTGGAAGCTAAATGTCGATGCAGCGTGGAATGCTGGTCCATCCTGTATTGGTATTGGTGTATTATGTAGGGACTCGCTCGATGCTCTGATTGGAGCTTCATCTGTATACATTGATATGAATTTTTTCCTTCTCCAATAGTCGAGTTGAATCGGTTCTGAAAGGTTTTAAAGTTTGCTGATTCATTGGGATGTAAGAATATACTGGTGGAATCCGATTGCCTCCAAACGATCAATCTAATATCAAAGGAAGCAGATGTGAGGAACAAAATGGGGACGGTGGTGGATGAAATTCGAGAGTTATCTTTGTCTTTATCTGAGAATTCCTTCTCATATATCTCTAGGAAATGTAATGCAACAGTGGATGCTATTGCAAAATGGGCGAAGATATAAAGGAAAAATAATGTATGGGTCCACTGTTTTCCATAGTGGATGATCGAGTTGGTCAGTCATGACCGGATTTCTGTTGCCCAGGTGGCATAATAAGAGGTTTATTTAAAAACAAGAAAAAAATTGATTGGTTAGTTTGAACTTGAAGTTAATTCTCCATTTTTATAGCGAACTTTATTAAAAAATAACAATAATTCCAATCTAAGAAAATACACCATGTTAAACATGTTTCTAACATTCATGGAATGAATACTTAGACTAATTTTGTAATTAAAAAAATAACAATAAATTAACTGTAGAGACAAAATTTAAATTTTATTTAAAGTTTGGGGACTAAATTTAGACATTTAAGAGTCCACAGACTAAACTTTAACAAAATGTAAAATATAGGACCAAAATAGTATTTTAACCTAGAGTATAATGGATATAACCAATACAATAAATACCCATAAAAAAACACCAACAAAAGCATAGCTCAGTTGACATAAATGACATCAAGTGTGTGTTTATAACAAAGAGGCCACGAGATCAAATCCTCCTACCCCTAAATTGATGTTAAAATAATTCATCGCAATTGTGTTTTTAGAAAAGTCAGCTGTTAATAATGACCGAAGTAGACATATTATTTTAGTTATTTATATGTCGAGTTTCAATATCTCTAATTATTTAGATTTTTTAGTTTAAATTACAAATTAATATTTTACTATTACTTTAAATTATACGATAAAAAGGTTAAAGAGAAGGGTTGTTATTTACTATTATAATGAACAAATGTTATTCCAATTTAAGTACAACTAGAATGTAAGACAAAAATAAAAATAAGATTATCAGTTAAAAAAAAACAATAATAGTATTATCTATTTTGTTATCATAAAACTTGTAGTTGTATTATACCTTAGACCATACAATTCTTGAATGTATATTAGTGATCAAAGTAGACCTAATATTTTATTTTATTTTTATTTTTATTTTTTTTTTGATAAAGTTCCTGCATGCTATAGATAATTGGTTTCCTAATTTCACGAGGGTGAATTATATGTCTATTTCCAAATTAAAAAATGGGAGTATTTTTTTAATGCAAAGATGGAGGTTTATTTTTTTTTCGTTGGTTCAAGATGGAGTATATCAACGTGTAATTTACACTATTATTTTTTTAACTAAATTATCAACGTGTATTTTTTTTTTTTTGAAACTAATTATCAACGTGTAATTTACACTATTATTTTTATTTTGTCCATTAATTTTACATTTGATTTCTCAAAATAAACTAATTTAAACATTTGGGAAAGTAAATACTTGATTAAAAAATAATAAATTGTAAAATGAATGAAATTAGACCTTCTACAAGATTAAAAAAAAAAAAAATCATAAAGACTAAAATATATACTCAACCAAGAGAGTGAGAAAAAAAAAGACAAAAATAAGTTTTATTTATTTTTTGTGAGTTCAAAGGAAAAAATGGTGAGAAAGGATAAATGAGAATAACTTGTTAATTAGTCTTAACCGTTAAGACTAATGTAGAAGGAAAGGTTGAAGTGTTTATAAAAATGTCAATAAAATGTCGATGTATAAGGAAAGGTTGAAGTCTCATTCTTCTTCTTTTCTTCTTCTCCTTTCTTTTCTTTTTTTTGTTTTTTTTTTTTTTAAACAAAGGTAGTTTCGAGGAGCCGTTCACCGGCAACCGGCGACGGCCAGCCACCGGAGCTGAAGAAGAAGGAGATGGGGAAGGAAGAAGATAAAGAGAAGAAAGAGAGAGAAAGAATTTAAAAAATTTTAAAATTCATTTTTTTAATTAAAATAATAGTGCCACGTCAGCTTGCTGTTATGATTTAAATGACAGGGACCAAATTGCTCCTTATGTCAAACCGCATATATTTTTGTTGAGTTTGAAAACTCAGGGACCAAAGTGTTACTCAACCCAAACCTCAGGAATCAAAAATGTATTTTTCCCTAATATATATTACATCACATATTCACAATAAGAGAATAACATAAAAGAAAAGAAAATGGAATTATAAAAAGGTGAGCTATTAAAGTCAAACAGTCAAATCCGATAAGAAGTGGATAATTACGATCCGATCATTTTTTAAATATATATTTTTTTCATGCTCATTCAAAGGAGAGAGAGAGGAAAAAAAAAAAAAGAAAAAAACTGAAGAAAGAGGATAATCCAAAAATTTCAAGCATTTATGGTAGGTTCCGAAGTTAAGTATAATGAAAAATATATAACTTTTAGCCACAAAATTTATTTTAAATACAATTGAGTCCCCATTCCCACGCCCACCACCATTGTTTTGCAGCCCATTACTTTCTTCTTCTTCCCTCCAGCTTCCCCTCAATGATTCTTCACTTCTTTCTCGCCCCCATCATCCTCTCCTGTCTTTCCCTCTCTTTAATTCCCTCTTTCTATTTCAATAAACTCCCAATTTCAATTTCAGTACAAGTATTGCACTACAGCTCTCAGTAGCAAGAACAAGAACTCTGTGCTGTGGCATTTCAGCCGCTGTTTCTCTCTTTGATCATCGTCGTTTTGGAGGGCTACTCGTTGGAGTAAGTTTTTGCAGAGTTTTCTTGTCTGGGTTTTGGAGTTTTATTGCTTTGAGCTGGATTTTGGGGAGTTTGTATTTGGTTTATTGAGTACTTTTTTTATGGGGGTGTTTGTGTTTGTTTTGCTTTTAACTTGTCTGTCTGTCTCCCGTTTGAACGTATCTTCAATCTCCCCGTTCGTTTGATTACATGCAAATTTGAGTGTGTTGATTCTCGAAGTTTCGATTTTTGTTTTTGTTTCCATATGGGGTTTGATTTTGCTGAAATATAATACAATGTTTGAGGAGGATCGTTTTGACTTGACTTGTCTAGTTCTGTTTTGGAGTGGCTTTTACAGAACTTTTGTTTGGTTAATCGGACATGTGATAAGTCAACTTCGTTTTGTTTTGGTCGAATCAGTTACGCCTTCACAAAAGAAACTAAAAAGTTAAGAAACAGGGCGGGTGGGCGAGCTCTCTAGCGGCGGTATTTAATGTTTTGTGAGCCTGTTCTCTCATTTTTCTTTTTCTTTTTTTTCTTTTTGTCTGATGTCTCCCCTTTCGGTTTGAACTCGAGTTACATTGTCTAGTGCTTTAAGAATCGAAGTTACATTTCCTTGTAGTCGCTGATATCTTCACTTAGCCACGACTGGTCTCGTATAACTGACAAATTTTGTACTAAAAATATATAAAATTATTAAATATACGCTATTTTTGAGTTCATTGGTGATTTAACGATACCAAGAAGTATTATGTTTGAATCTTTGCAATGTCATTTTCTCCCTAGTTGATATTAATAGCTTATCTATTGAGTTTTGTGAATCAAATTAATATTTGAGCTCACATGCATAACACAATCTATCAAACTATTGGTTTAGTAGTGAGTTAACCTTTTGTACCAAAATCCTAAGTATATGTGCATCAGGATGTCAAGTATACTTCTTAATGTTCCTGGTCCCTGTCTATCAGTTAATTTCTACGATGAATGGCAGGACCTAATTATTTAGGCTCTGTTTGATAACCATTTGGTTTTTGAAAATTATGCTTGTTTTCATCCAATCTTCTTACAATGGTTTACATCCTTGTTAAAGACACACTTGAGTTCCTAGCCAAATTTCAAAAATAAAAACAAGTTTTTGAAAACTATTTTTTCTAGTTTTCAAAATTTGACTTGATTTTTTAAAACATGGGAATGAGATAGATAACAAAACAAAGAAATTGTGAGTGCATGTAGTGTTTTTAAGCTTAATTTTCAAAAACCAAATGGTTATCAAACGGGACCTTAAGTGTTAGCTATTAAAGTCGATTGTGATTGCCTGTGGATTACAAAACTTTCGCTGCATGGGGTATTGGATTTGTCTCTCAATCATGACGGTGAATAATTTTCCATTCTTCTTGGCAGGGAACTTGTGGCGACTTCTTTCGTTTAACAATAAAAAAATACACCAAAATATTATTTTTACGCATATCAAGTAGAGAAGGTCAGAAAGTGATGCAGAAGCATCCTTCACATCATTCATCTTCAGGTAACTTTCAAAACCACCCTTTCTATAAAAAGAATGGTTAAAGGAGTGTAGTAAGTACATGTTTGGGAGTGATTTCGAAATGACTAAAATCACTTTTGTCATGTTCGAAATCACCTCGAAACATATCTTTAGTTATTCAAAATCAATTTCATGTTTGATTTTACACTTTTAACCGTGACTTTCATACAATCAAAAGTGATTTTGAATTATTAAAGGCACAATTCGGAGTGATTTTAAATATGACAAAAGTGATTTTAACCATTTTAAAATCACTACCAAACATGCACTAATTGTTTTTTCTTATCATGTTTGGTAGGTTATTCTAACAGTCCACCCATGACTAAACCCAAAGAAATGGAAAATGTATGGGGCAATTTCCACAAATCCAATGCTTTCCATGCTTCAAGTGTTACTACACTATTCTCAAGCTCACTACCAGTCCTTCCGCATGAAAAGTGTAAGTGTTACCAACTGTCTAATTTTCTCGATCCTATATAATGTTAACTGAGATCCTTTCATGCTTAATCTTAACATGCAGTGAACATGGTTGACAAAGGAGTTGCTATTCAATCTGTTGATGATATCTCATCTCACTTAAAGAATCTCAACCCAGGTCCAGAGGGGGATGATATGCTCGAAGACATTGAAACTCATGCAATTGGCAACTTGCTTCCTGATGAGGAGGAGCTTCTAGCCGGTATAATGGATGATTTAGATCTGAATGGCTTGCCTAACTCTCTTGAAGACTTGGAAGAATATGATCTTTTCAGTAGTGGAGGTGGCTTGGAGTTGGAAGCAGATGCTCAACAAAACGCTAGCATTGGTTCTTCAAGGGTAGGCTTATCTGATGGTGTAGTTGGAAGTGTGGTGCCTCCTTATACCTTTTCAAATGGCATTGGAACGGTTGCTGGTGAACATCCTTATGGAGAGCATCCTTCAAGAACGTTATTTGTGCGGAACATTAATAGTAATGTCGAAGATTCGGAATTGAGAAATCTCTTTGAGGTGATGCATTTTGTGTAAATCTTATTTAAAAATCACATGTCATTATATCCATTTTATTCATGATTCTATATTGATTGTCAAATTCATACCTGAATAGTTCTTAAAATGCCACAATTTATAGATTTATGTGTACGTTGTGCTCTACTTGGTGACTGTTGGTTGCGTCAATTGAATTATATTGTACAACAAATCTTGGTAGTTAAAGAAGCCTATTCTATTGTTGACCCTTCTTTTCAAGCAGACAGGAGTGGAGTGGTAATGAAGAAGAGTAGACTAAAATTTAGTAAGAAAGAAATTTTGGAATTAATATTTGTAATATTGTACTTACTAAATTGATTCTGGAATTAAAATTGGAGTGAGGATTATTATGGATATTGTTTACTAACCAATGTTTAGAGCAGAAATCAAATTTAAATTGTTGTGTGATCTAAGAAAAATTAGAGGGGAGGGGCGGAAGTTGGTGGAACCCAACAAAGTGAGGAAATGGGACGACATTGCTCTACCTTCCTAGAAGAAATAATCAATGTGAATGATATCCAGTTTTAGTGTGGATCCCACAAATTGTGGACCATTCCTCATTTTTCGATAATTTTGTAAACGGTAGGAATAGAAGTGAGGGAGAATGGTCATTCCCATTAAGAAAATGGTGGTCTTGTACAAAATTTCCTTCTTCCTTGAATATGTCTCATGGAAGCAATCTGAATTTGAGTTTAACACACACACACACATATAACAATGGACGCCAATTGAGTGGAAACATACAATCTTCTTTTTTCCCCCCATAAATGATGCTGACAAGTGACATATAATTCTGGCTAGAAACGACTTTCTTATAAATTCTTCCTTTCCTATCATGATAAGTGACACACGTATGAATTTCTAATTTTAAATTCCATACGTAAATGTTAATTAGTCTTTGGAGCAAGTTTGGATATACTGGTATTGTTAATTTTTCGATATTGCTAATGTCATCTTCATCCTGCTTTCCCACTCTCTCCCCCCCCCCCCCCCTTTGGGTTCCTTTTTCCTTCTGGCTTGCAGCAATATGGCGATATTAGGACTTTGTATACTGCTTGTAAACATAGGGGCTTTGTGATGATATCTTATTATGACATTCGCTCCGCTCGAACTGCTATGCGTGCTTTGCAAAACAAACCACTACGGCGGAGAAAACTTGACATTCACTTCTCAATTCCCAAGGTTATGAGCTGATATTCAATCATTCATAGTTTATCTCAACTTTCGTTTGGTATTTGAGTATTGAATTCATTTCTTTGATTTCTTTCACTGTACACAGAATAATCCATCTGAGAAAGATATAAATCAAGGAACCTTGGTTGCCTTTAATTTGGATCCTTCAATTCCCAATGAAGATCTTCTTCAAATTTTTGGGGTCTATGGTGAGGTCAAAGAGGTGATTGTTTTTACCAACCCTTCTTATATTTCTATTGTCAGTTTCTTCCAAGTTCTCTTGATTTATGATTATTGACATTTTGCTATGTGGTATTTATTTCAAAAACAGATAAGGGAAACTCCGCACAAGAGACACCATAAATTTATTGAATATTATGATGTTAGAGCTGCTGAAGCAGCACTGAAGGCATTAAATAGAAGCGACATTGTTGGTAAACGCATAAAGTTAGAACCAAGTCGCCCTGGTGGAGCTCGTCGAAAGTGTGTATTCTAAACCATTAGTTTTTATGCTTGCTTCTCCTTCTCTTATGTTCTTTTCCCATCAACTTACATTATTAATGAAGTTTTTTCTCCTGACATGGGATTGGTTTTGGTAAAGTAAACAACCATGAGCAAGTGAAGCATTCATTACCTTTAAATGAGTTCCCATCGTGGCATTTTGTGTATAGTATACATAGCTCATGGTTTTAGGGAGTGGCTGTTAGAGGTTGCTACTTACAATTTTATTAAATTTTGTTAGTGTAAATGATACTTTTATCCATCCATTTTCGTTGAGACATTGAAAACTCGCTTTCTGACTTAGAAAGAAGAACGTATAGAAGTCACTTGACAGTATAATCAGCTTCAATATGAGAAGGTATTAACTCTCCCCAATCAACTTAGCTGACCAGTATATAATGTCTATCCAAATATCATCGGTCCACTTACTGGTATTTGTGATCAGCTCGATGGGAGTTGTTAAATCTAGCTGGTGCGGATGGCACCTGGCAGTTATCAACCGATTTACCATCTTCATTCTTTGCCTCCTGTGTTTTGAGATTTGTTGTTTATATGTAGCTCCCTATTGAAATTGACTAATTTTGTCATACACTTGGAGACAGTTGGAACTTTGAGCTGTGGGTAGCATTCTTATGTAGTGTAATCTTTTACTGCAAAGATTTATCATTATGTTCTCTATCTTGGAAAAGTTGAATTCATTAATGTTTGTGTCTCATTCATACTTAGTATCAATATTTTATTTTATTCTTATTGGACTCATTATACTGTCATCTTAATCCCTACAGCTTGATGTTGCAACTCAATCAAGAACTTGAACAAGATGATTTGTGGAGTTTCCGCCATCAAGTTGGTTCACCGATTATCAATTCTCCCCCTGGTAGGGTACCTTGAAATGTGTCTGTTGTCACTCACACATTTTGTTATCGTATATTGTATTTTTTATTTACTACACAAAATTTTCCATCTCCAACTACCTTAGCATCTGTGACAGGTAAAAGGATGTCGTTCAACGGTTCAATTAAATCTAGTTCTGTGGGAAATATTCATAAATTTCCTGGTTTTACATCCATAAGCCCAACAGGTGGCAACCATTTGCCTGGTTTGGCTTCAGTTCTTCCTAAAGGAACAAGAAGTACTGTGAAGGTTCCTCCTATTGGCAAGGACCAAGTAAGGGGTAACAATATGGAGCATTCATTTACCAATATAAATCCATTACATGCCTTTCAACCATCCCTTTCATTTCTCGAGCCAAAACCAAGCCACTATAACGAGACTATGTCCTCCTTCAGACCTCCGACATCGAGTGGATCTAGCGTGGAAACGTTATCCATTCCCCAAACTTTTTGGGGGACTCAGAGTTCATACTCAGAGTCCTCTAGTTCTTCTGCTTGGTCAAGATCATATGCAAACCATCATTTTTTACCCAATGGAAATGGTCAGACATTTCCATTTCCTGGCCGGCAAACTTCTTTCTTCAGCTCAACTCCGAGCACTCACTCGCATCATGTTGGATCTGCTCCATCTGGTGTCCCATCAGAAAGGCACTTCAGGTATTTCCCTGAGTCACCAGATACTTCATTGATGGGTCCTGTGGCATTCAGAGGTTTAGGTTCTAGTCCACATGCATCTGTAAACTCCACCATCAACATACCAAGAAACATGTCTGAAAATCGCCCTTCAAGTTTTCAAATGATGTCTTCATCTGTGCTGAACCCGATGTTATCAGGTAGTATTCCATACTTGGGACTGCTACCAAACAGCCTGGATGGTTTGAATGAGCGTGGCAGAAGCCGATGGATTGAGAATAATGGGAATCAGATTGAGAGCAGGAAGCAGTTTCAGCTTGACCTGGATAAAATTAAGAGTGGGGAAGACACTCGAACAACCTTAATGATAAAAAACATTCCGAACAAGTAAGATAAGCCTAGCTCTTTACCCTGCCCATTGCTTTTTTTTTTTTTAACTAATCATAAATACGTTTGAATGATTTTATCCCCACAGGTACACATCAAAAATGTTATTAGCTGCTATTGATGAAAATCATAGGGGTACTTATGATTTTCTCTATTTGCCAATTGATTTTAAGGTAACTTTCAACTATCCCCTTCTGAATGTTGGGATTGAACTAAAACCAGAACTTGTTCTTTTAGCTATTTTACTTCACACAAATGGGCAACCAATGGGTATTTTTTGTTTGAACCGTGCAGAATAAGTGCAACGTGGGCTACGCTTTCATCAATATGCTATCTCCTCAACACATAATATCCTTTTACAAGGTTTTATTATTTTTTTCGACTATTTGACACTATATTTTAGAATGTGTTCTGCATTGAATCTGGTCGAGTTGGGTCTGCAGTCTACTAAGTACTTGAGTTTTTCTGCACAGGCTTTCGATGGAAAGAGATGGGAGAAGTTCAACAGTGAGAAAGTTGCTTCCTTGGCATACGCTCGAATCCAAGGAAAGGTGGCTCTCGTGAGTCATTTTCAGAACTCGAGCTTAATGAATGAAGATAAGCGCTGCCGCCCCATTCTTTTTCACTCGGAGGGTCCCGAGGCTGGAAATCAGGTCAAAAGTTGAAATACTAATTCATCATTGCTCAAATTTTCCTTTTTTTTTTTTTTTTGGTTGTGTGAACATGATGGAATGTATAAAGGTGATAAAACTCATTTTGATATAAGCCGGCGAAAAGTTTTTCGCTGTAAAGTTCTCAAAGATCCATCCTTCATGATTTGGTGTGACAGTTTTTAAGCATGGTTGGGACATATAATACTGATCTGTGGTCTCTGCTTATTATCTTTATCATGTATTTGCAGATCCTTCAAGAACATCTGCCTCCTGCCAATTTGGGCGTCAATATCTGGGGTATGAACGGGTCACTCTCGGGTGATTCTTCGGAAAGTCCCCCAAATTACAGCATTGGTGAGAGACCTGAATAATGCTAAGCTCGACGATATCGGTCTAGATCTTTAGCTGCTGAATTGCTAACTCTGAGTAGATAATCCAGTACATATATCAGGAACAGTTGGATCAAGAAGAAGAAACATATGCAAATTTTGTATATAATGTGCTTTCTGCAGTGTTTTGGTAGGAAGATTTGGATGAAGATGGAGCAGTTGGCGTCGTGTCGGTTGCAGTACTCGTCAATGGCAACCCGAACAGTGTTTGGTGTCGGCTGCCCGTTGTTGTTTATGCACTGAATTGGTTCGTGATTTCTCTTGCATTTTTGGAGCTTCTTTTTGCCTTCCCCCTAAATGTTGGGTTGAGAAATGGCAAACACAATGTATATACCACAGGCTAATGTGTTTTTTGGTTGGGAAGCTTTGAGAGGAGAAACCACACAATTGTATAGTGGGTGGAACATTTACATTTTCCTTCTGTTGAAAAACTTGTTTCAGCTTTTAAAATGGAAGTTCAAATGCTTGTCTTTGAAACATTGATCAATGCATTGCTTTATTTATGAAGGCAGGAAAGGCTTTGGATGGCATGTCCTGTGGCTTTATTGCTCACTTTATTAATGGAATTCACTTTTTAAAAGGATCTATGTATGTTTATTTATTTATTTGTTAAAATATAACTAGATAAATATTTCTGGTTTAAATGTAAAATAGAAGGTCCTGTTTGATAACCATTTGGTTTTTGGTTTTTGAAAATTAAGCTTGTTTTCTTTCAATTTTTCTATCATGGTTTTCATTTTTGTCAATGACACATTTGAATTTCTGATCAAATTCTAAAAACAAAAACAAGTTTTTGAAAACTACTTTTTTTAGTTTTCAAAATTTGCTTGGTTTTTAAAAACAAGTACATTAGAAAAACAAAGAAGCTTGAAGGTGAAAGTAGAATTTATAAGTTTAATTTTCAAAAATAAAAAACCAAATGGTTACCAAAGGAACCTATTATAATGATGGGTTTCAAAAAACAATTTATGTGTGGAGCTAAATATTCATACACAGTTGACTCTGGTAAATTGCCTTCATAATGATAATAATCTATACTATATATAAATGGGACTAAGAGGGGAGAATCTTTGCCTTCCCATTTTGCCCTTAACATCTTACTATATATAAAAGGGGCCAAAGGAGGAGAATCCTTGTTTTCCTCTTTTGCCCTTATAATTTTAATAAATGTCTATTTTGCCCTTCTATATTTGTTAAAGAGACACAACTCTTTGAGTTAAAGTGTCCTTCAATCTTTGCTGATGAGACACGACTGTTCAGGCAGAGTTAGTTACACATCAAATGCATCCATTCGAGGATTAAAAGGGGTCATTAGTCATGCCTTTCCAAAAAGCATATTAACCATTTACATAAGGAAAAAACTTTATTATATAATATTCATATAACTTTTGAGTTTCTACATATTTTTCGACTCTAATTTCGTCACTATTTTGATCTGTATAGATTTTTTGTATCAAAATCTACATAAAACAAAAAAAAAAGCATAAAGCACCATTAAAATATAGCGATTGTTACCATTGTTATCCTAAATTTTTAGTTTTAAAAATTAAGTCATAAACTTATATAATTGTAAAAATTACTCTTTTAAGGGTACATAATTGCAAGGGTGTGGAACTCAAAACAAAAAAAAAAACAAAAAAAAAAAACAAAAAAAATAATAAAAAATTGTAAGAATGTAGTTTTTTACCAAATTTTTTAATTCATTCTCTATTAGTAATAAATTGAGATACTCTATTTCTTTTTAAGTGAGCATTTTATCTTTTTAAAAAATTTGTTAAATGTCTAACTTCATTTTACTTAAAATATTATAAATGAAACATATTTTAAAATTTTAAAGAATAACAAAAAAAAAAAATCATTTTATAATAATTTTAATAAATGTCCATTTTGCCCTTCTATATTTGTTAAAGAGACACAACTCTTTGAGGTAAAGTGTCCTCCAATCTTTGCTGATGAGACGCGACTATTCAGGCAGAGTTAGTTACACATTAGATGTATCCATTCGAGGATTAAAATTAAAAATATATCTTACAATAAAAAGAGGTCATTAGTCATGCCTTTCCAAAAAGCATATTAACCATTTACATAAGGAAAAAACTTTATTATATAATATTCATATAACTTTTGAGTTTTCTACATATTTTTCGACTCTAATTTCATCACTATTTTGATATGTATAGATTTTTTGTATCAAAATCTATATATAAAAAAAAAATAAAGCACCAATAAAATATAGCGATTGTTACCATTACTATCCTAAATTTTTAATTTTAAAAATTAAGTCATAAACTTATATAAGTGTAAAAATTACTCTTTTAAAGGTACATAATTGTAAGAATGTGGAACTCAAAAAAAAAAAAAAAAAATTTGTAAGAATGTGGTTTTTTACCAAATTTTTTAATTCATTCTCTATTAGTAATAAAGTGAGATTCCATATTTCTTTGTAAGTGATCATTTTATCTTTTTAAAAATTTTGTTGAATGTCTCGCTTCATTTTACTTAAAATATTATAAATGAAACATATTTTAAAATTTTAAAGAATAACAAAAAAAAAAAATCATTTTATGAAAATAAGTTCCATATTCATTAAAATTTAAACTCATTTTGATTGAAACATAAGATTTGAATAACATTCAAATATTCTCATATTTAATAATTATTGCACAAATGTCCTCACAAGTTCCACTTAGTATATTGTTATAAATAAAAAAAAAATCCAGTTAGTATATTAAATTTGAGTTGTCACATTCAGTTAACATGCATATAACTTATTCTTTTTTCTTTTTACTAAGAAAATTATTCTTTTTTTTTTAAAAAAATCAGTAATAAACTTTTTTTTGGTATCAATATATTAATAGTCTAATTATTATGAAATTACTTTATTTTTTTTTCTTTTTTTCTTAAATTTATAATTTTTTCCTTGCAATCTTTGTACTTGTACCATTCCAAGTTCTATGTAATTTATATTTACCTATTTGGAGAAAGTTCAAGAAAAGGTATAGGAACTATATTTAAATTGTCGAAGTAGTAATGGGAGAACAGGGAAACACATTTTGATATCATGATTTCCATTAATTAAGTCCACCTAATGGCACAAAATGATATCCATTCAAGTTCGAAAGGAAACAATTTCCTGTTATATTATGTTGTGCGATGACGTTAAACAAAACACAAGGACAAATTGTTAATATTAGAAAATATATTTCTAAATATGTAATTTCACATTAACAACTTTTTTCAATGTCAATACAAAAACTCTTATCGAATCACTTGAAGATCAAAATTTGTCATCCAAACATACAAAAAATGTTATTTTCAAAGAGGTTCTACTTTATTAAATACTTCAGTTTTTTTTTTTTTTTTAAATCAACTTATATAATTCTTATGAAATATATTTATTTTTTTCTTTTTTTCCAAAATACAATCTCGAAGCACACCGATGAATTACCCATGAAATAATAAACTATCTTTATCATGCCACTTTTTATGTTTTATCAAATTTAGTTTACAACTATTATATGTATTTTAATTTTAATTATATATCTTTTATTATTTTTTCTACCTCTTACATTATAGTTTAATGTCAAATATTTACTATTTAAACTAGATGAAAAATATATTTATTCAAAAGTTAACATTCACCATAAAAAAATATATGGTGAATATATTTCAAACTACATGCAAAGTATTTCATATTCATTATTGTAAATGAACATAGAACAAGATAATATATAATTTTATACTTCTAGGCACCATTTTTTTTAATTTTCAATTAAAAAAGTGAAATTTGACGTGCGATGCACGTGTTCTTAAACTAGTAAAATAAAAGAACTCTTGCAAAATATTATTTGAGCTTATAGAATTCAAATTTGTTGAGATCCCTCTGGCCTCTCTAAAAAATTCTCCTCTTCATCCTCTCAAGGGCTCTATGGAAGTCCTCAAAATTTATTTATTATTATTATTTTATAGGTCAAGTTGCAAAAGTATTTTGTGATTATTTTTTGAAAATTTATTATTAATTCTAATTAAATTTAAATTTACAATTTTTTGAAAATTAATTTCTTGAAATAAAATAGGTAAATCTTTTCATATTAAAATTCTTAGTAAAAGTAGGAGTACAATTCACTTAATTGTGGAATATAATACAGATAAATGAATCCTATTCTTAGTAACAGACTTGTAGTTCATAAGGAGAGAGTTTTTATGAATTATCGAATCAAACAGGATTCAACTTAGAAACCTTAATTACTGAAAAATGAATCAGTGTTTTATTTCAAAATTCATTATATAAAAAGGAAAAAAGAAACGAAAAACAAGATGAAGAAGAAGGCTCAATATTACAAAGATTATAAGAAGAAATATTCTTTTATTTTTGAATTGCAACAATCATACATGAAAAATTGACCACTCCAAATTACTCTATGTGTACTATATTTTCTCAATTGGAGTGAGAAAAGGTAGATAAATTGTCTCAGATGGTATATGGCTTGGGCAATGGCATGCCCTTCACCAAACCACATAGCAAAGTGTTGTCTGGAATGTTGTATTCATCTCTGAGGGAGCGAGCTGGTGAAAGAACACTGATGTAGAGTTGTTGTCCCAAGTAACGATTTTCTGTCAATTCAGACCTCAAGTTCCACATCCCAGCATTGTCGAAGGTAAGAAGAATAGCTGCCCACGACTTAGGAAAGACTTGAATTGTATGCCTGCTCACAGCATCTAGAAGATTGTAGTTACTTCGTTTTTCTGGAGTCCATCTCCCCGGCTCAATGCTGTGAAATATTGAACAACATTAGCTAGGTGTAAATTAGGAATACAAGATTTATACACACACACACTAATTATTTTTGGTCGATGATAACTTACGCAACAGCGAAGAAGGAGTAGCCATCCAAATGCCATGATTGCATGCTCTTCTCGTGGTTCTCAAAAACAATCTCTATGAAGTCGCGGAAGGTTGCATTGACAACATTAGGAGCAATAGTCACGGTGGTTGCACCTTCTGCTTGTCCATCATCAGAAATGGTATCGTACTTAAAGACCTTGTCAGCGATTCCGAAGTACTCTGCAAGCTTCAATGGAGTTTCGGGATCAACGTGAGAGACACCATTGATGGCATATCGTAGCTTACCATCCACATTACTAGCTGAGTTGACTATTTTGATGGTACGAGTAATGTTGATGGAACCATAGTGGTAGGAGCCTTGAGGATTAGGCCTAGCAGCACTAGCAGTGAGGTTCCAGCGGAAGGTACGGAATTGATTGAGAGACCAAGCCCAACCCACGGGTGCCTCGGGGATTTCAGGAGAGGCGGGACCTTTGCCATTGGTGTATCGAACAATGCCTTTACCAACAAGAATGTTCTTAAGGAACCTAGTGGATGCAACCATGTAATAGTCCTTGGGCTCTTGGTTGGCTGTGACCAGCACCGAAAAGCATTGCCCCACATGGACATCAAGTGATTGGTAATCGTTCTGGACAGTGTGAGAACCCTCCATCTCTACCAGCTTCATGGTGTGGCCTTGGAATCTGAAGTTAAGAGATGACTTCAATCCCACGTTGCAAACTCGGTACTTGTAAGTCTTCTCAGGCTTCATGGTGAAGAGTGGCTCATCGGTTCCATCACCCTTTGCGTTTTTTCCATTGATGAGGACACCATCGGGTCTAGCCATGGAACGACCGCTATCCAAGAACTGCTTGAGAGCGGTGTGGCTCTTGGTGTACCAGTCACCGATAAGGACAGTGTAATCATCTTCAGGATCGGCATAAGGGACGGGAATGAGCAAACGACTATTGACACGAAGACCTCCAAAGCCTCCTGCTGCCCTGTGCATGGCAGTCGATGGGTAATAGAAGAAGCTTCCAATTTGGTCCTTAACTTGGAAACGATAGGTGTAGTTTGTTCCCGCTGGGATTGGGCAATTGGTTCCAAGAAGTCCATCTTGCCACGAGTTCTTCCTGTGTTGGATACCGCTCCTGCAAGTCCAATTCCAAATCCAAATTTTGTTGCATTTATATGTGTATTGTATATGCATGGATGTGTAAATAGAATATAAATATAAGTAATTACGTACCAATGTAGAAGGAAGGGTTCGTCGAGGTTGTTGAAGACATTAATAACGATGTTATTGTTGGATGTGGAGTTGATATTAGGTCCGGGGAATTCACCATTGATGAGAATGCCTTGTTGGGGAACGCCCAAAGGAGAGATGGTGCCATAAGTGACATTCCATGTGAAGAAAAAATATGGATCTTCAGCCCGGACCACTGTCAACATTGCTGCAGCCGAGAGGCAAAGCAGTAGTACAGTAAACGTCAACGTCCCAGCCATTTTGTACCTCCCCCTTCTTTCTCTTGTTCTCGAGCAGGCTATGTATCCCAAAATCTTAAGAAGAGAGATGGGTTATTGTCCCGCTCCCTGATGGCTAATCCTTCCAATCCTTCATTTATATACAAGTTAATGCCAATTTCTCAACCATTCAGATTGCTTGTTTTTCTCTAACTTCTCCTTATTTTCTTACCATTCTTGTTATTGAACAATGCCAACCTCCTATTTCAAAAAAATATTTACTTCAATTAGAGGTTGACTCTCCAAAATAAGTGGAGTTAGCTGAGACACGTTGTTAACTTCTCCCTGATGAGTAATTCGTTCTAGTTTCATAATTTCAAATACTTTGAGGTCAAAGTGAGCACTTCAACCATAATTGACATGTAATTTTTTCAAGTTAGGTTTAAATCTCCAAATCCTCATTTGTTGTATTAAAATAATAATAATAATAAAAATCAAATGCTTTTGATTCCAATTTTATTCCTGGTTGATTATCTTATGAAATTTCCTTTTTCTTGTATCTACTTTACGTTCAACCGAACATATATATAGCACTAGGTAGAAATCCTAAAAAATGCTATACACGCTTCATAACCATATGATGGAGAACTTTGTTGTTGTTTAATTTTTTTTTCCTTTTACCATTTCAATATGATGAATATGTTAATAATGAAGACTTGGAAGCGAATGAAACATGACCAAATATTTATGTTATCTTTTTTAAGATTGAAGATTCAATCTCTCATTACTCACAATTATTGAACTAAAAAAAATAAGTTCAAATATAGTTTACATGTTACCTATTTAAAACAAAAAATTTAATCCCTCACCTCACATTTATTGAACTAAATAAATTAATATATTTAAAATTTGCGTCCCATATTAATATAATGAATATACAAATATTGTTGCAAGTCATCGTAAAAAAATTGTTCAATAGTTTATTGGGACTTGAAAATAGGATAGAATTGATGAAACTTTTTAAGTAGACATGCACATGTGTCTATGTGTGTGTATAATTGGGCACACGCGTGTGTGCTTGTTTATGTGTGTGTATTTGTATGTGTTCTTGTAGATGTGTGCGTGCATGTATAGGTGTATGTATATGTGCAAATGCTTACGTGCGTGTGTACGTGTGCAAGCATATGTGTACGTCTGCGTGCATGTATATGTGTGTATTTGTGTGTGCGTGCATGTGTTGTATGTGTGTTTGAATTTGCACATGTGTGACATTGATCGACCAAAAAACAGTCCTATATCACGATTACGAAACTTAGGTTGATATGAACTGTCCATGAACACTAGAAAGAAAAGATATTATGAAATTTGCTTTACCTCTATTCTCTCATCAAATATATCACAATTGCTATTTAAAAGAAAAAAAAAACATTTTTGGTCCTTGAGGTTTGGGTTAGGTTTCATTTTGGTCTCTCTATCCACTTTTCGTTAAATACTAACGGATTGTTGACGTGACACTATTTTTTTTAATTAAAAAAATATATATTTTTTAATTCTTAAAAATAAAATAATGATAAATTAATTTTTTAAAAAAATGTATATTTTTTTTTTTAATTTCATTTTCCCTCCCTCTTTCTTCTTCCTCCTCTTCCTGTCAACATCACCACCACTCTGCAACTATCGCCGACCTTTTTTTTTTTTTTTCCTTCTCTTCTTCTCCTTCCTTTCTCTTTTTCTTCTCCTTCATTGCTTCTTATGTTCTCCTTTCTTTTTTTTTTTTTTTTTTATAATAAAAAATGAAAGAGGAGAAGAAAAGGAGAAAGGAAGAAAAAAGGGGAGAAAAAAAAAGGTCGGTTGCCGCCGACGAGTAGTGATCGGTGGCTGCCGACAGCAATTGGAGGGTGGTGGTGATGATGAAGAGGAGAAAGAAGAAGAAGAATAAAGAGAGAGGGAAAAATGAAATTAAAAAATTATTTTATTTTTAAAAATTAAAAAAATATTTTTTTAGCCACGTCAGCAATCCATTAGTATTTAACAGAAAATTAGACGGCGGGACTAATAGTGTAACGAAATCCAAACCTCACGGGCTAAATTGTCGAGTTTGAAAACTGAGGGACCAAATTAAACCTAACTCAAACGACCAAAAGTGTATTTTTCCCTATTTAAAATGAGCTCTCAATTCCTTTATCATACCTACATTGATAACATGAACAAGATTACTAATTGAATACACAATAAATCTTTAACTTTTTGGTCGAGGATATATGTCTTAACCAATTAAATTATGTCCAAGTCGTTTTGATATATTTAATAAATTAAAATTTTATGATTAGTAGTTGAATGGTAAAACAGATGTAATAATGCGTTCGTAATTTAAAAATAAATTTATTTAGTGTTTGAGTTTTTTAAAAATTAATCTTCGATATTGATTATTTTTTTTAATGAAAATCTTTAATATTATTATTATTATTATTATTATTATTATTATTATTAGTTTCTATTTTAAAACACATTTAAAAAATACGGAAAAAAATCACACTATTTAAAAAACTACTTTTTCTTTTGTAAAGTCTAAAAAACACATTGACAAAAACATATTAGTAAGTAATAAATAATTTCATCTTCAAAATATTAAACGAAAACAACATTATGATCAATCATGAAGGCTAAACATTAATTAAAGTGTAACTATAATACTGTGGCTGAGCTTAACTAAACCTATCAACATAGGTTAATAACCTTACTTAGCTTATAGGTTATATATATGTTCAAATCTCTACATCTTGTGTGTATTATTATATTATTAGAAAGAAAACAAAGTTAAGACTACTATAATAATATGAGATGTGTATATTTAATAACAATTTAAATATTTTCAAGTCTGGAATGTAATTTTTGTTAGTAAAACAATCCAAATAAGTTATTACAACTTTGTTTAATAATGATTTATTTTAGTTTTCTACTTTAAAAAATTATGCATGGTTTTTTCTTGTGGATTTTCATCTATTTTAAAAGCACATTTGAATTTAGCTAGTCAAATTCAAAATAATAATAATAAAAAAAACTATTTTTTTTATACCACTTTCAAATTTTGACATAGATCTTGAAAACATTTTAAAAAATTAGATGATAGAGAAATACATAAATAAAAATAATATACAAACTAATTAGTTTAAAAATTGAAAATAGAAAATAAATAGTTCTTGTGCTTCAACAATATTTCCAAGAGTATAACACTAAGTTGAAATTTGAGTATTAGACAGAGAATAATTTAACTACTTTTTTTCTTCCTCTGTAATTTTGCGCAGCCAGCTACCAGCGGAGATCCTAACGAATCACGAGCTATCCACCCAACGCCTCCCCGGATCAGACTCTCGTTCCATGAAGCATCAACATTAATCTTCACGAAATCGCTTGGGGGAGGGGACCACGCATTATGATTCGCCTAGCTCTCTGTGATAGCCTCAATCAGGTTCGGGTCTTTAGTCTTGAAATGATCTTCGATCTGTCTCCTTATCTGCCTTGATAAACTCTGGAAATTTGGAAGGCGTACCTGGCGTCGTCTTCCCAGACTTGGAAAAGTATCGACGCCAGGTACGCCTTTTTTTCGCTGATGATAGCCTTGTTTTCTGCAGGTCTTCTAGGGAGGAATGCCAAACAATCAAGGACGTGTTCAAGGCCTATGAGTTGGCATCGGGTCAAGCCATAAATCTAGATAAATCTAGATTCATGGTGAGCAAGAATGTATCTCAAGAAGAGGCCAAAGTTCTTGGTGATATTCTTGGGATCAAACAAGCTAAGAATCTGGGGATTTACCTTGGAATGCCATCCCAATCAAACAAGAGCAAAATACAAATGTTCAGCAAGATAAAGGACAAGATAAGGAATATTCTCCAGGGCTGGAGTGAGAAGCTTTTTTCTGCAGGCGGCAAGGAAATCCTTATTAAAGCTGTGATTCAGGTGATCCCCACCTATTCCATGAGCTGTTTTAAGCTCCCAAAAAGCTTATGTAAGGATATTAACAAAATGTGTGCCAGCTTTTGGTGGGGAGCGACAGGGGATAAGAAGAAGCTTCATTGGGCCAAATGGAAGGAGCTTTGTAAAAGCAAGGATGTCGGGGGGCTAGGATTTAGGGAACTCCATCTTTTTAACCAAGCATTGCTGGCTAAACAAAGTTGGAGAATTTTGAGGTGCCCCGACAGCTTGCTCTATAAAGTCCTTAGAGGCAGATATTTTAGAGATGGAGATTTTCTAAATACTTACGATACTTCAAATTCGGGAGGGTTTGAAGGCGTACCTGGCGTCGTCTCGAAAAATTTCTGGTCGGATTATCGTTGAGTCTGATTCGCTTGAAGTGGTGAAGGCTCTAAATCAGGATGTTGAGGAGGAGTCGGAGACCAATTTTCTGCTCGAAGACATCGATCAGTTGGCTATTGGGGCAGGGGTTTCTGCTTTCGTTAAATGCCCACGGGCATCAAACACAGTCGCGCATTCCCTCGCGCGGGTGGCGGCCGGATTTCGGCCGGAGTTCTCTCCGTCTACCGTTGTCGTCGACGGGTGTAATTTTTTTGGGCATTCTTCATCTTCCACGCTGGAAGTTTGTTCTTTTTTTGAGGAAGGGACTATCCCTTTTTGGCTATCCCTTTTAATTAGGGATGAGTTAGTTGTAACAAACCCTCCTTAGTTTTTAATGCAATTCCTTTTTCAAAAAAAAAAAAAAAAAAACTACTTTTTTTCTTTTGGGTTTAATACATACATTAAACCTTCAATTTTAGAGAAGATAATAAAATACATTGTCTAAGTCACACTCAAAATTACAATTTATGATATTCTAACAACTTGAATTTCCATTTAACCATGTTCTAACTATGATGTGTGAGTCTTACTCAGAAATTTTCTATCGAGAATAAGAACAATAAAATCATGTGTTTTGAATTCACCACTCCAAATTATTCAATGTGTACTATATTTTCTCCATTGGAGTGAGGAAAGGTAGATGAATTTCTCATATGGTATATGGCTTGGGCAATGGCGTGCCCTTCACCAAATCACATAGAAAAGTGTTGTCTAGGATGTTGGTTTCATCTCTAAGGGAGCAAGCTGGCGAAAGAACACTAGTGTTGAGTTGTACTTGTCCCAAGTAACGATTTTCTGTCAACTCGAACCTCAAGTTCCACTTCCCAACATTGTCAAAAATAAGAAAAATAGTTGTCCACGACTTAGGAAAGACTTGAATTGTATGCCTGCTCGCAGCATCTAGAATATTATATATCTTTCGTTTTTCTGAAGTCCATTTCCTCGATTCAATGTTGTGAAATATTGAACAATAATTCATTAGCTATGTGTAAATTATGAATACAAAATTTACACAAATACACTAAATATTTTTGGTCGATGATACTTACGTAACAACAGACCAGAAGTAGCCATCCAAAATGTCATGATTGGATGCTATTCTTGTGGTTCTAAAAAACATACACTGCACTGGGTAGAAATACTAAAAAATGCTAATACACACTTCATAACCATATGATGGAGAACTTTGGTGATGTTTATTTATTTATTTTTTCCTTTTACCAATTCAATATGATAAATATGTTAATAATAAAATACTTGGAAGCCAACGAAACATGATCAAATACTTGTTATCTTTTTTAAGATTGAAGATTAATTCAATCTCTCGCTGCTCACAATGGTTGAACTAAAAAAAGTAAGTTCAAATATAGTTTAATAATATAGATAACACACATGCTACCTTTTTAAAATAAAAAAATTAATCACTCACCTCACATTTGTTGAACTAAATAGATTAATATATTTAAATTTTGCATTCAAAAATTAATATAATTAATATATCAATATTGTGCAACTCGTAGTAACAAAATTGTTCATGAATAGTTTATTGAGACTTGAAAAAATGATAGAATTGATGATTTTTTTAAGTACACCTGCACGTGTATGTATGTGCACGTGTCTCTTTACGTGTGTATAATTGGGCACACGTGTGAGCGCATGTGTGTTTGTGTTCTTGTAGGTGTGTGTGCATGATTTTGTGGGTACGTGTATAGGTGTATGTATATGTGCATATGCTTACGTGCGTGTGCTTGCATGTACGTTTGCGTGCATGTATATGCGTATATTTATGTGTGCCGTGTGCATGTTTGAATTTGCATGTGTGACATTGATTGACCAAAAAAACAATCTTTATATCACGATTAAGAAACGTAGGTTGATATGAAGTGTCCACATGAACACTAGAAAGGAAAAAGATATTATAAAATTTTTGTTTGTCTCTATTCGTCTCTCATCAAATATTAATCATGTTCTAACTATGATGCGTGAGTTCTACTCAGAAATTTTCAATTGAGAATAAGAACAATAAAACCATAGTGTTTTGAATTTATCACTCCAAATTACTCAATGTGTACTATATTTTCTCAATCGGAGTGAGGAAAGGTAGATGAATTGTCTCAGATGGTATATGGCTTGGGCAATGGCATGCCCTTCACCAAACCACATAGCAAAGTGTTGTCTGGAATGTTGTATTCATCTCTGAGGGAGCGAGCTGGCGAAAGAACACTGATGTAGAGTTGTTGTCCCAAGTAACGATTTTCTGTCAACTCAGACCTCAAGTTCCACATCCCAGCATTGTCGAATGTAAGAAGAATAGCTGCCCACGACTTAGGGAAGACTTGAATTGTATGTCTGCTCACAGCATCTAGAAGATTGTAGTTACTTCGTTTTTCTGGAGTCCATCTCCCCGGCTCAATGCTGTGAAATATTGAACAATAATTCATTAGCTATGTGTAAATTAGGAATACAAGATTTATACACACACACTAATTATTTTTGGTCGATGATAACTTACGCTACAGCGAAGAAGGAGTAGCCATCCAAATGCCATGATTGCATGCTCTTCTCGTGGTTCTCAAAAACAATCTCTATGAAGTCGCGGAAGGTTGCATTGACAACATTAGGAGCAATAGTCAAGGTGGTTGCACCTTCTGCTTGTCCATCATCAGAAATGGTATCGTACTTAAAGACCTTGTCAGCGATTCCGAAGTACTCTGCAAGCTTCAATGGAGTTTCAGGATCAACGTGAGAGACACCATTGATGGCATATCGTAGCTTACCATCCACATTACTAGCTGAGTTGACTATTTTGATGGTACGAGTAATGTTGATGGAACCATAGTGGTAGGAGCCTTGAGGATTAGGCCTAGCAGCACTAGCAGTGAGGTTCCAGCGGAAGGTACGGAATTGATTGAGAGACCAAGCCCAACCCACGGGTGCCTCGGGGATTTCAGGAGAGGCGGGACCTTTGCCATTGGTGTATCGAACAATGCCTTTACCAACAAGAATGTTCTTAAGGAACCTAGTGGATGCAACCATGTAATAGTCCTTGGGCTCTTGGTTGGCTGTGACCAGCACCGAGAAGCATTGTCCCACATGGACATCAAGTGATTGGTAATCGTTCTGGACAGTGTGAGAACCCTCCATCTCTACCAGCTTCATGGTGTGGCCTTGGAATCTGAAGTTAAGAGATGACTTCAATCCCACGTTGCAAACTCGGTACTTGTAAGTCTTCTCAGGCTTCATGGTGAAGAGTGGCTCATCGGTTCCATCACCCTTTGCGTTTTTTCCATTGATGAGGACACCATCGGGTCTAGCCATGGAACGACCGCTATCCAAGAACTGCTTGAGAGCGGTGTGGCTCTTGGTGTACCAGTCACCGATAAGGACAGTGTAATCATCTTCAGGATCGGCATAAGGGACGGGAATGAGCAAACGACTATTGACACGAAGACCTCCAAAGCCTCCTGCTGCCCTGTGCATGGCAGTCGATGGGTAATAGAAGAAGCTTCCAATTTGGTCCTTAACTTGGAAACGATAGGTGTAGTTTGTTCCCGCTGGGATTGGGCAATTGGTTCCAAGAAGTCCATCTTGCCACGAGTTCTTCCTGTGTTGGATACCGCTCCTGCAAGTCCAATTCCAAATCCAAATTTTGTTGCATTTATATGTGTATTGTATATGCATGGATGTGTAAATAGAATATAAATATAAGTAATTACGTACCAATGTAGAAGGAAGGGTTCGTCGAGGTTGTTGAAGACATTAATAACGATGTTATTGTTGGATGTGGAGTTGATATTAGGTCCGGGGAATTCACCATTGATGAGAATGCCTTGTTGGGGAACGCCCAAAGGAGAGATGGTGCCATAAGTGACATTCCATGTGAAGAAAAAATATGGATCTTCAGCCCGGACCACTGTCAACATTGCTGCAGCCGAGAGGCAAAGCAGTAGTACAGTAAACGTCAACGTCCCAGCCATTTTGTACCTCCCCCTTCTTTCTCTTTTGATATTTTTGTCAAATCGCTGCTCTTGTTCTCGAGCAGGCTATTTATTTCAAAATCTTAAGAAGAGAGATGGGTTATTGTCCCGTTCCCTGATGGCTAAACCTTCCAGTCCTTCATTTATATACAAGTTAATGTCAATTTCTCAACCATTCATATTCCATGTTTTTCTCTAACTTCTCCCTTTTTTTTCTACCCTCAACTTATTTCCTTACCATTCTCGTTATTGAAAATAAGGCCAACGTCCTATTCCAACAAAATATTTACTTCAATTAGAGGTTGACTCTCCAAAATTAGTGGAGTTCGAGACACGTGGGTAAATTTTATTTTGTAATACCACTGAGTCTTTTTAAAAAGCTTATCATGTTCTTTTTTTTTTTTTTTTTTTTGAAGAATAAATCAAAAGGTTTCTCATTTTATTTTTTAAGAAAATAAATTCTCCAGAACATATGGTGGTTAGATGATTAATTTGTTCTAGTTTTATAATTTGAAATGCTTTGATGTTAAAGTGCGCACTGCTTAGCAATAATTGACGTATATTTCTTCCCTTAGGTTAGGGGTTCAAATCTCTAAATCTCATTTACTGTATTTAAAAAATAAAAATAAATAAAAATCAAATGCTTTGATTCCAATTTTATCCCTAATTGATAATGTTATGAAATTTCCTTTTCCTTCTATCTAGTCTACCTTCGACCAATTCAATACGCACTCCAAAACCATATGATGGAGAACTTTGGTGATGTTTAATTTTTTTTTTCCTTTTACCAATTCAATATGATGAATATGTTAATAATGAAGACTTGGAAGCAAATGGAACATGACCAAATGCTTGTTATCTTTTTCAATATTGAAGATTCAATCTCTCGCTATTTGCAATTGTTGAACTAAAAAAAGTAAGTTCAAATATAGTCTAATGGATAAGACACATGTTACCTTTTTAAAATAAAAAAAGTTTAATCTCTCACCTCACTTTCGTTGAATTAAATAAATTAATATATTTAAAAGCTGCATTAAATATTAATATAATGAATATACCAATATTGTTGTAACTCTCCTAGTAAAAAAAAATTGTTCAATAGTTTATTGAGACGTAATAGGATAGAATTGATGAAACTTTTTAAGTACACATGCACGTGTATGTATGTGCACATGTGTCTGTGTGTGTAATTAGGCATGCGTGTGTGTGCATGTGTGTTTGTGTTCTTGTAGATGTGTGTGTACATGTGTTGAGGATCTCACATTGAAAAGATAAGGGGAGACCTCTTAATTTATAAGATATATGAGTTTCTTCTCTCATTGTCAATTGATTTTGAGATGAAACCCTATATTATCTAATAGCATGATAGTGGGTGCGTGTGTATTTGTGCGTGCGTGTATGTGTTGTATGTGTGTGTTTGAATTTGCACATGTGTGACATTCATCGATAAAAAAAACAGTCCTATATCACGATTTTGAAACTTAGGTTGATATGAAGTGTTCATGAATACTAGAAAGACAAAATGAAATTTGCTTACCTCTATTTTCTCATTAAATATATCATGATTGCGCTATTTAAAATGAGAGCTCTCCAATTCCTTCACCAGACCTACGTTGATAACACGAACAAGATTACTAATTGAATAGACAAAATCTTCAAACCTTTTAGTTTAGGATATATGTCCTAACCAATTAAATTATGCCCAAGTTGTTTTGATATTTAATAAATTGGGCTTTTATGATTAGTAGTCGAAAGGTAATACATACGTAATAATACGTTACTCGTAATTTAAAAATAAATATTAAGTTAGTGTTTGAGTTTTTTAAAAATTAATCTTCGATATTAATTAGTTTTTTTAATGAAAATCTTTGATTTTTTTTTTTTTTTTTTGGTTTCTATTTTAAAACACATTTAAAATATAGGGGAAAAAATCACATTATTTTCAAAAACTACTTTTTTCTTTTTCAAGTTTGTAAAGTCTAAAAGAAAACTTTGACAACAAAACATATTAGGAAGTAATAAATAATTTTGTTCAAAATATTAAACGAAAACAACATTTTTTTATTTTTTATTTTTTTTTTTGAAGCAACGAAAACAACATTATGATAAATCATGAAAACTAAAACATTAATTAGAGTGTAACAATAATACTGTGACTAAGCATAACTAAACCTATAAACATAGGTTAATAACCTTACTTATAGGTTATATATATTCAAAACTCTACCTCTTGGATGATTAATATTATTAGAAGAAAAAAAAGTTAAGACCACTATAATAATATGAGATGTGTATATTTAATAACAATTTAACTATTTTTCAAGTCTGGGTTGTAACTTTTGTTAGTAAAACAATTCAAATAAGTTATTAAAACTCTGTTTAATAATGATTTACTTTAGTTTTCTATTTTACAAAATTATGCAAATATGCATGATTCGTTACAATTTATTTCAAGTGGATTTTCATCTATTTTAAAATCACATTTGAATTTAGCCAAATTCAAAAACAAAAACAAAAACAAGACTTTTTTTTTCAATAACTTTGAAATTTTGACGTAGATTTTGAAAACATTTTAAAAATTAGATGATAGAGAAATACATCAATGAAAATAATATACAAACTTTAGTTTAAAAAAAATGAAAATAGAAAATGAAATAGTTCTTAATGCTTCAACAATCTTTCCAAGGGTATAACACCAAGTTGAAATTTGAGTATTAGACAGAGAATAATTTTGGATAAAAATCACTTTTGGTCCCTAAACTTTCATAAAAGTAACAATTTGGTCCTTGAACTTTGATTTGTAACGATTTAGTCCATGCACTTTCAATTTTGTAACAATTTAGTTCATGAACTTTAATAAGTAACCATTTAGTCCCTATACTTTTAAACTTGTAACAATTTAGTCCCTATACTTTCAAATTTATAACAATTTAATCATTGCCGCAAAAAAAAAAACATCAAAATTAAATGTCGATTTTTATTATTTAATGATTAAACTTTGTAGCTTATTAGGCTATTTGGTCCCAAATTAGTTTATTAATCTATCTAGGTAAGAAATTTCATTAAATATTTACATTAATTTTTCACGATAGAGACTAAATCGTTACAAATTTGAAAGTACGTACAAGGACTAAATTATTACTTAATAAAGTTTAGGAACTATTTTTTTTTAGTACATCAACATTTGGGATGAGGGATTCGAACCTCTGACCTCTTGGTCAAGGATATATGTCAATTACCGTTGAGCTATGCTCGTTTTGGCTAGGAACTAAATTGTTACAAAATTGAAAGTACAGGGACTAAATCGTTACAAAATTGAAAGTATAGAGATTAAATCGTTACAAATCAAAGTTCAAAAACTAAATTGTTACTTTCATGAAAGTTTAGGGACCAAAAATGATTTTTAACCAATAATTTAGGCCCCGTTCGATAACCATTTCGTTTTTGGATTTTGGTTTTTGAAAATTATACTTGTTTTCTCCTAAATTCCCTGCCATGACTTCCATCCTTGTTAAGGATTCATTTGAATTCCTAACCAAATTCTAAAAACAAAAACAAGTTTTTGAAAACTACTTTTTTTTTTTTCAAAATTGGACTTGGTTTTTGAAAACAAGGAAGAAGGTTGATACTAAAATAAAGAAACCTATAAGTGAAAGTAGGTGTGTATAAGCTTAATTTTCAAAAGCCAAAAACCAAACACGAAATGGTTATCAGACGGGGTCTTAACTACTTTATTTCTTTTGGGTTAAATACATAGATTAAACCTTCAATTATAGAGAAAATAATAAAATACGTTGTCCAAGTCACACTCAAATTTACAATTTATAATATTCTAACGACTTGAATTATATACTCGATTTTACAATTAACCATGTTCTTTTTTTTTTTTTTGAAAATATACTTCTATTAAAACGCCACAGGGGCAAACATCAAACGGTCATTATCGACCAACGATACAATCCAACTCAGGATCTCGTTAACCCAAGTTACACTGTGCTTAAACTGCCTAGCCCATTTAGCAATAGAATCAGCAACATAATTACAATTTCTAGGACAAAACACAAAATAGACTTCCAGAAAAGAAGACAAGCAGCCCATATGAATTCAGCAATGGCCTCAACAATTTAATCTTCCTCCAAGGACGAACGGAACAATTAACCATGTTCTAACTACGATGTGTAAGTCCTATTCAGAAATTTTGAATAATAACAATAAAACCATGTGTTTTGATTTATCCGTTCCCTTGGGTTTTCCAAACCGAAAAATACCAACCAATGAGAGAGCGAGAGAATTTCGAATAATAATTAATTATTTGTTTACAATCATTTATAATTAAAGACCCCAAAAACAAAATATATATATATATATATATATATAATGAAAGACCTGCGTAGAGACTCGAAAGGAAGCGTAGACAATGATCTACCTCGAGCTCCTTTACCGCGAAGCAGCACGTGTCAACGCGTTGTGCTTAGCTGGTTCCACTAGCCACGTGGCAGAACTCTATCGGTCCAACCATTTTAGAAATACCCCCATCAAAGCCGTCTATAAGTCCCCAAACTCTACGTTTTTCTTCTCTCTGACCATTCCTTGAAAAACTTTTTAGAGAGAGAGAGAGAGAGAGAGGGTAGGGAGGAGCAGGAGAAAGGAGGTGGAGAAGAAGAAGAACAAGGAGGACTCTGTTTCTTCACCAGGTACTTGGATTTTCTTCTCTCTCTCTTACTTCACCTTCGATTTCTCTTCTCTCTGCTTCACTTCAATTTCGTAATTATAATCGCTCAATTTGCTGTTTCCACTCTGTTTCTCTCTTTTCTTTTTACTCCAAGGATTATGCCTTCAACTTATCTGGACCTCTCTAGGGTTTTAGCTTCACATGCTTTAGTTAGTTTCAAGCTCGGTTTTGAGTTCTTTTCCTCTAACCTGCTAAGTATCTCCGACGAACTTACTTTGGTTGACTTTAATTGCTGCGAGGTTCCACTTCGAGATTTTTCTGTTTCCTTACCGCCTTGATTTCGGTCTTCCTTTTTCGCTATTCGAGCTTGAAAGATTTTGAATAATTGACCCGTTTGTTTGTTTGCTTGTTTGTTTTTACTGCTGGGACTGTTTTACTTGTCTCCTAGGGAGTAATTTAGTTCATCGCTGAGGATTTTTACTATCGGTAGCGCTTCTGAATTTTAATTTAATTTATTTAATTTTACGTTGGATAATTCAGTTTTTGTAATATGATCTGAATTTTGTATTCCCTATATGTCTAGATTTTATTATTGGTGTTATTTATTAATTAATTATTAGATTATAAATTTTTTTGGTAATTTATTGTTGCATAAGTTCTAAACTAAGAAAAATGTTTTCAAACACCTTAAGGTTTTGGATTTTGCTTGGGGTTAGAATATTTAGTTGCTTCTTTGCGATGGTCAATTTTTTTGCTATTGGGGAAGAGTTACCCTATCAACTATCATAGTTGTCACTTTCTCATGATGCTTTCGTACCTTGCCACAACAAGTTTATGCGTTACTGTCATTTTTCTAATTAAATATCTACTTGTTGCTACCCCTTTGATGTCTGTGGTGCTCTGGGTTGGGTGTGATATAGCCTTGAGCTGTGAAGTACCAACAATTTTATTTCCCTTTTGAAGCGTTACATAGATTTTTCATTATAAATATAAATTTCAGATGGTTGCTCAATCTGTTGATACATTAGATTTTTATCTTTAGATACTTATGGTCTCGACATTTGTGCTATACAGGTGTGTTTTCCACTGATGTTCTTAAATCAACGTAGTGGTACATATCAAAAGTACAGGACAAATGCCATCAATAAAAATGAAGGCCAAGTTAAGTCCGGGCTGCTTAAGAGAAAAACATGGTCTTCGTGTTTGTCAGAAATCTAGTGTTATCTCTAAAAAAGCTTGTTCTCACATGAGGGTTTCCGAAGAGGCAGATGAATTTGATGGCAGTATTACAAAATGTCTGGAGGGCAAGTAACTGCTAGCTTCTTTCTTTTTTTCATTTTTCTTTTTAATTTAAAATTTATCTTATTTTATTTTTTAAAAATATATCGCTGATAACCTTGATAGTTTGCAGAATGCATCTCATGTCAAGGCTTTATCATACCTTGTTTTCTTTAGCATGTGGGACAAATCAGATAATTTAACTTTAACTATTTTTAATCTATTTAAATTGACTACCCTGGTCTGCTCAATTGCTAATAAAATATTTTAAAATGCTTGATGACTTAGAAGTGTGAAGTTGCAAAAAGAAACAGTGGAATTCACTAGCATCTTAAACAAATATATTAGCATAATCTTAATCTCCTCTCATAATTTAGAATGAAGATTCACATATATTGAAAAACATAGCTTCTTTAAGGAGAAAAAAGAAAATACCACTTCGATATTTCCTATAGTTTGATTTCTTTATGCGAAAGTAAATATGGTGTTCTTTTCCTTCATATTGATTGATGTTGGCAAAAAACAATAAAAATCTATTCGAGATCTTGGAAATGTTTAAAATGTTTTTATGTGAAGTTACACTTTTGCATCATTTTCTCCCCCTCCCAAAGTTGTAGAAGGAACGATTAATATAATAGAGCCAAAAAGGGATGGACTCAGAAATCCAACTCTTTTTATCCATATCAAACAATATCAATTGCATTTTCTTTTTGGGTACTGATATTTGTTTCTTGTGCAGCTTATTTGAACACAGAATCTATTAATAGCAATATAAATCAGGAAGCCATTGATCACCAGGAATTCGTTGACAAAGAAACTTCTGAATTGAAGAGGCACGGAGAAGCTTTTGAGTTGAAGAGGGAAGAACCTTTTTCAGTCAATGCTGCAGATATGAATGGAATGGTAGGAAGTTGCTTTTTCTTTAAAGGATCAACTGCAAATATATTTTGATACTCCATCCTCTAGATTGTGAGCGCACTCTTTATGGGAGTATTATTGGTATCTAGATTAATATGTTCATGTTGTTTTAGTAATACAACAAGACCTTGAGTGAATATCCTGGTCATAAGATCATTTGAAGCAATTCTTTAATAATTTATACACGAGGATTTTATATGATTCATGCTGTGGAGTATGGATAATAATTCAAAAACTATTTGTGCAGCGCATTTGTATAAAATAGGAGTAAAATAGTTTTTCCTTATATGTAGGAGTTTTCTGAAATGAAAATTGTTTACTAAATCCTATATTTTGGGAAGGGTCGATGTAGTTTTCCTTTAATTCAGGGAGTCTGAGAATACCTGCCTAGTGTCATACATGGACTTTTCTTCTCCCCTTGTTTGTTGTACCGTTTATCAGAGGTAGTTTCAAAGTTTTATTTTTAGTTTGTGTAGTGCCGTTTTTGGTTTTTTTTTAAACATCATCATCATCATATTATTATTATTATTATGATTATTATTGTTATTGTTATTGTTATTATTATTATTATTATGACATTTTTAATTGATAAATTTACAGGATTGCACCTCAACCTACTCTTCTGAAATAGAGACAATTTTTTCTCCTATTTTGAATAACATGGAAGTCCAATGCCATCCTATTATCGAACACGATCCAGGTATTAATTCGAAGTTAGAAATTTTCAAAACCAGCATTATTTCCTCCTCCATGGTGCTTGGACGTCTCTACTTCCTGAAGTACGGACATTGACGCGAGAATTGAGATATGAACATCATCAAATGTTAATTTTTCAAAATTTCGGACATAGATAATTAGACGTGAACACATTTATTAAAATATATATTATTTTTATACATTTTGATTTCAATGATTCACATGCTAAAGTTTGTTTTAGCTTATATATTTAATACAATGTCTTATGTAAAAATATTTGAGATTGATCCAAACCAATCTGTCGATTTTCTAAATGATTTAGCATCTTAGTTAAAAAAAAACTAAAGTCAATAATGCTTATGCATTTATATATGTTAATATTTACTAATGTTCAACAGGTTTCTATTGTTTTACACAAGTATTCAACATGTGCTCAAGCTCAACAAATGTCAAACTTGTTTTTAGTTGTTCAACTAGTGTAGAACATGTGTCTACTTCACTTAAGTGTCCAACATGTAAGTATTAAAATTTCCAATCCATGTCGAACACGCAAGTTGCCGAAACTAAAGTGCCCTTGCTTCATAGTTTGCTACTAATATCACCCGGTCATCTTTTGGTCAGAGGTTATGATCTATAATTTTGTGTTAGGTCTACAGAGAACTATATCCTTCTGTCTTCAGATACATGTTCCCTTCACATGTACCACTGGCCATTCTTATAAACTTATGATTTTCTCAATATTCTAACTAAGCTTCTAATATCGAAATGGGATCTGTATTTGAAGAGTTGAAAGCTGGTTTAAAACTTCAAGAAAAATTTTCTGAACCATCCTGCTGTGCTTGTGATCTTGAAGTTCATGTTTTCATTTCTTTGTTGAACTTCAGCTTTGACAGATGTACTTGCAATTATATATTTTGGCAATACTTGGAAGATGGAAAAACTCAAAAACCTAATACCTCTGACACGTGGAATATAAGTGTATGACCCTTGTGATAGTTTTTATCTGTTTGTCTGCTTATGTGTTATGCAGGGAGCAAACTTGATCCTGACATACCAGGAACGGGAACTGATGAAGGGATAAATAACAGAAGCTTGCATGACAGTCAAACCTGTGACATATCTGATTTTTTTATTTCTGACATGATAGTTGCAAACTTACCTTTAAGTGGGAATGATGATATTGGCGACATCAATTATTTTCATGATTACAAATATGCTCAGTCGACTATATTGTCCGATGTTGCTGATCAGTATATGATACTGCCTTTCCTCGAGGACACTGTGAAATTCAGCAATTCAGATGATGCTAAATTTTGTGAAGAATCATCCATTGGTTCTGGTAATTCTAGTTTGTACCGAGTAATCGATCAAAGGAACAATTTGAGCCTTGAATTCAATGTTAGCTCTGACTCAGATCAGCCAGAGTGTTTTGATCCCCAGTTGTTCATAAAAAATTTACCAGAACTGTCAGATGTGATATCAAACTTTCAGCCCAGTATATTGCCCAATGAAACTCGCAAAAGAAAGGCTGTGACCCTTGTACTTGATTTGGATGGTAAGAGAATTGCATTCTATATTTGTATTTTTGAGGATTATGTGATATTGCTGTTGCATATGCATTCAAAATAAACAATGCTTATTTCTGGAAGATACAATTGGAAGTAGTAGGAGGACAATCAGTCTCTGAGAATTTGGGACTATTCATTCTATTCTTCATGTAGTAGGAGGACAATCAGTCTACGATGTACATTTTACATTTCTTGCGTAAAACAATACATTTGGCTTTGCATTAACTGGAGTATGCCGTTTGTCTTTGATTTTATTTTTTTTATTTTTCAAAAAAAGTATAACCAAAGCTTCATTAGATGAAAACCCTGTTATAAAAAGATATGATTACATTTGATCTGTCTCTGTGTCTCTAATTAACCCTATCTTGTTTGCAAAATATATCACATGGTGAATTGTTTGGTAATTCTCCGTTTCCACAACTTCATTGATTAGCTTCTATGTCTAGAGTATCTTAGTATAAAATATCAGATTGAAGGTGATTAAAATAACTATATTGTTGTACTTTTTGTGGTTTTTTCTTCTTTTTCTCCAGAAAATGTGCCCGAATGTTGTTCTAAGCATATCCTAATGTGTCCAAGATTTTAAAAAATAATAATATCAAATGGGACAATCTAAAGTCAAGTGATTGAAGCACATTCAAGCATGTTTGTGTATGATATGTGTTCGACTTTGAGACTCTATTCAAAATAGTGTCTATCTCCATGCCTACTCTTGTTTATTCAATCATACATGTATGTGTTAATGTCTGGTAATGTTCTCACATTTCATTTCGGTATTAAACATTTTTTTTAAAAGTTATGAGACTTATGCCTGTACTGCATTCTGAGAATTATGCTAGGAGTCTGTCAAAATTTCATGATTGTAAATTTGTAAGTACACAATACAGGAATTTACGGCACTTGTTCTATCTATTTCACCTCGATATTTTTTACCCTTTACTGTGCCATGTAATCCATGGATAGGCCTTCCCTCCACTAAATATAACCACCTCAACCAACTAACAGCCCCTTACGCCTCAACCTGTAGTTGACAGCTAACCAACTACTCTCTGAGCTCCCTGTTAATTAATGCCTTGCATGAGTGAATCATATAGGTGGATGACTTTATCGATCAGATTATTAGCGTTTAACATTTCTAAATCAATGTGTAAGATGTAAAACTTGAGCTTTCTTTCAAGCGGAGCTATTTAAATTGTTTGTTCGAGTTTTGCTTAGTTTCCAATATGTTTTTATGGTGATTAGTTTGCCTTTAAAAAAAATTATCTTCTAGCTGGAATATAACGTAAATGCCGTCTATATTTGCAGAAACCCTAGTTCACTCTACTTTGGAACCGCAGGATGATGCGGACTTCCGCTTTACTGTTTGCTTGAACATGAAAGAGCACATTGTATATGTTAAACGGAGGCCACATCTTCAAATATTTCTGGATCGTGTTGCAGAGATCTTTGAAGTTGTTATATTTACAGCCAGTCAAAGTATTTATGCAGAACAAGTTCTCAACAAATTGGACCCAGATAACTGTATTATCTCACGCCGACTTTATCGTGAATCATGCATTTTTTCAGATGGATGTTACACCAAGGATTTGACCGTTCTAGGCATTGATTTAGCGAAAGTTGTCATTGTAGATAATTATCCACAGGTATAGTGCTTAGCCTCGTCTTTTATGAACTTCCATGTGGTTGAACTCCACAACTCTTTCTCTCTTTTTACTTGCACTATTTTTTAATTATATAAAGTACATAGACTACGAGGTTAGATATCAGATTTATAAGCTGAAGTTGATGTGACTTTCAAATGGTGGAATCTAGAGATGGGTTAGGTTACTCACAGGTTAAACAACAGCTATCTCTCTCTTTTATTGTTGAAGATTCTTATTGTTACTGACTCCATGTCTTGGCATGATATTATATCTTGAGCATAAGCAAAAGATGAAGTAATGTTTTTGGGGATTTGTAGTTAATGTTTGTTTGAAGAGAGTACTTAACAAAGAATGGATGAGTAGCAATCTTCATAATTCATAACTTTATATTAGCTTCCATTTACCTGGAAGCATATATTGTTAATTATAATAGATGATGGCTCAAAATAAAAATCCTTTATTTTCTCTTGCTAGTTACTTCGCAAAAAACTTTTGTGATATGGTGTTCTTGAAAAAAGCGACTGTGATATGAAGTGATTTTCGTTTCTTATGATTAAAAAGAAAAAAAGAAAGAAAAAGAAAAAGAAAAGGTGACTGTGGGCAAGTTCCCTTTGAAAGGAGAGGGAAGGGTGGAGGGATTGTAGAAATAACTGCTCTATAATGCAATGCAAGTTTACAAATGTGGATGTCGAAAATCGAATGAAAAAAAAGAACTCTATACGGGAATATCTAAGCATATCTCTGTTCATTTCAGGTTTTCCGATTACAAGTGAACAACGGTATTCCTATTAAGAGTTGGATTGATGATCCCTTGGATTCTGCTTTAATTTCATTACTTCCCTTTTTGGAGACCCTGGTTGATGTTGATGATGTCCGCCCTATTATTGCCCAGAGATTTGGTAACAAGGAATAAGAGCCCTTCATATTTCTTATTCTGTTGTTCTTGAATATATGGTGGCTCCTTGTCCTCTCTCTATTTCACAGCAAAATTAGCTTCTAATCTTAGATGCTTATCTCTCTCTCATCATTGAGCTCAAGATGATTAACTAGTGAATAAACTTGTTTGTCTTTGTTGAGTCAGACCTAGGTGCTTGTTTACTTTCCTTTTTCTTTCCTCTCGCTGACTAAAGTGTGCTTTGTCTCATTTTTTGGTGAAGTTAGGTCTAGGGAATGTCTCTTTAATTTTATTGTACAGTTCATGTGCCCAGTCATATATGAGAAGAATGTATATGAATTTTAATGTTGTGCAATTAATTCTTGCAGGCTGTTGCCTTCTCCCATGCCACTTTTCTCAGTGTTATCTTATTTTATCTGTTTTTTTTTCTTCGAGTTAACATTTATTTTATCTGGTTTTTTTTTAATGCTTTCTTTTAATTATTAGATTTCAGTCTTTGTCCATTTCCTTGATTAGAATTCGGAACCTCAGACTTGGATCTTCTCTTTCTTCTAGTTGATACTACATAAGGTAACAAAGTCATTAAATTTGAAAATTTACCATACCATATACACTTGATGTAGAGTCTGTTCTTGAATCAAGGCTTCTATTAGATTTAAGGATGTGTTGAAAGACTGAAGTCAACAAGTTCTGAAGTTGATTAGAGTTTAAGGCTGTGTTGAAAGACTCAAGTCAACAAATTCTGAAGTTGCGTGTAAAAGGTTATGTTTTGGCATATTCCAAAATAGTGGGAACTTGGAACTCTGCTGAATTAAGTTAGAGCCTCGAGAAGTATGCTAGGTTGAACCTAATGATTAAAACCCTAGGATTCAATCAAATTGTCAAGACTGTAAATTTGAATCCACATACATAGATATTAGATATCTTGTAAGCTGATTGTCAAATATTTTAAAGTCACTTGGATGTTCCATAATAAAGTTTAAGAGGTCAGGGGTTAGTGGTATTAGAGAGATCGAGAGGTTTATGACTGATTAGTGAATGTAGCTTCTCAAGAAAAGACAAGAAAGCAATCTTAAACCGAACCACTGAACATACTACAATCTTTGTTCATTGCTCAAGTCATGGAATCCTTTGGTTGCATGTGTAGTTCTCGATTGGATTCAATTTGGCACTTTTGATAGTCATGCTATTAAGAATTAGTTTCCTGGAGCAAATTAAACCTTTGCCTTTATTTTCTTTTTTTTATCTCATTTGTTCTTTTCTGTTGGGGTTGAAGCATGGACATATTCAACTTTAATGCAGTTCTTTGTTTTACTTCTGAATACACGTTGAATAGTGCTTTGAACCGAGTGTTTTTACATCTTGAAAATTAACTATGCTTCATGCATGTGAAATTCCTATAAACATCTTGTTTTGAGATCTTCCGAGACTATGATTACTTATTTTAACTCATAACAAAAAATTTCAGTTCCTCTAACATCTGTGTTCATTTCATCTTACTTCTGGCTCATACCATTTTGCCTCTGTTGACCTCCACATCCACTCTTGTGTTCTACATGTATAATAATTCTGCACGTTGCACTTCATAGATCCTATACATGGAGGAAATAGGAGTAGGAGGGTTACTAATAGCAAATCAGGCTTCCTATTTTGAAAAACGAAAAGAAAAAAAGAAAGAAAAAAAAAGGAAAAAGAAAAGGGGAGTGAGAGAGAGAGAAAGGAAATCCAGCCTGATCATAGCTTGCTATGTAAATCGCTACCAACTTGCCTAGCACTTCCTGGGCAGCTCAACAAAAATGAAAAAAGAAAAGAGAAAAAGAAGGAAAAGAAAAAAAGAAAAAAAAGAAAAAATGGAAAAGAAAAGAAAAAAGGAGAAGGAGAAAAGAAAGCTGATATTGAAGAGGATGGTGTTC
The DNA here is from genome assembly GCA_017139565.1 of Luffa aegyptiaca. Classification (NCBI taxonomy): domain Eukaryota; kingdom Viridiplantae; phylum Streptophyta; class Magnoliopsida; order Cucurbitales; family Cucurbitaceae; genus Luffa; species Luffa aegyptiaca. Next base: position 53,772,197 of record CM029398.1, read on the forward strand.
CAATTTTTCCTTGGTATATTATGTCATGCATGATGCTAACATTTATTAACATGCTATCTTTGTTATTCATATTTTGTCTGCAATACTATTTCAATTTAGTGAAAATTTCTTTTAAAAAAATGTGGAAGTAAATGTTGTTTCGATTTCAGGTGACCTAAGTTTAATTCAAGAGGAACCTAATTTATTTATAGGACCAATGTGTATTAGCTGATATTTCCAGTTGACACAACTAATCTTGGTGAAGATGCCTCGATGAGGGAGGAGTGCCTGCTCATAACTTTCTATTCCTATTTCAGGAAAACGGTGTTCCAGCTGAAGGAATGTTTTTGATATATATGCTTCTATGAGGAGAAGGGATATTTCTCTATTTCTTTGGGTTGCTTGATTTAGCATATTGATAGATGATGATCGCTGTCTTTTATGCTATAAGAAGTTTTATGGTTTCTCTGCAGGTCTTTTGAAGGGCTAGAATTTCTCCATATGGGAAAATGTTAGGTACGTTTGATAATTCTTTTCCTTCCTCAGAATGCTTAAAAGGAAGTTCTCTTGATATTCTAATCTTCTGAATCTAAATCCATTATAGTCATTTTTATCAATGTTCTTTAGGAATCAGTGTAATATCATGTTGTGAATATAAGTAGATATTCCTATCATGTGCTGACTGCTATTTCCCCATCATTTGTTGCCTCACTCACAGGCAACTTTCTTGTAGGATGAGTAGTTTAGCAGAACGGCTCTCTTTGTAATATACTCTTCCTCCCAGGATTTAAAAACTCTCCTAGTTTTTTAATGTGACAGATTATGCAATTTCATTGCTTCTGTATTTCCTGAACTGTATATATTGCTTCCTTATGTTTTATGCTGTCGAAGAAAAGTGTTTTTTTAGTTAAACAACATGGGATGAGATTCGAACTTCTGATCCCTTGATCGAGTATATATTGATCAATTGAGTTATGTTTAGGTTAGTGCTATTAAAAAATAGTGTTAATAAAATATGTATTTGATATGATTCTTTGGACGTTGAAAAGATTTTAAGAAGGGCATGTTTTATGTTTCTTTTATCAAATGCTAATTTTTATAGATGAACTGAATTACATTTTCTGTGGATTTATTGAAGGTTTAATCATTGTAAGCTGCATCAATCAACACGGGATTACAAATATTTTCGTGTTCTTTATATATATATATATATATATATATATATATATATATATATATCTTTTTTTTAATGTTAGTTTCTTTGGCTATGTAAACAACAGCCTGTCGTAGAAAAGCGGATAAATTACTAGTCTAAAGGCTCTATACTAGAAAAAATTATCTTCTCCTCTTCCTTATGATGGGAGATTTACAAAGATATTGAGTTTAGAAATCATAAAGACATTCTGCTGAGCAAATTTTCATGTGTAATCAGGATGTGAATTTTCTTTCATAAACTTTACTTCATTTCAGGGTTGACAAAATCAGTGAATACAATTTTTTTTTTTTTTTTTGAGTTATAATATAAAAGGAATTGTGACAATATGGGGTGGGGGGATTTGAACCACATACCTCTTATGGTCATCAGTACAACTTTATGTCAGTTGAGTTATGCTCTTGTTGGCCTAGAATGGATATTTTTTAAAAGTGTGATTCTAAAGAAATTAATACATTTTTATAGTTGGAATCTTAAAATGAAGTCCAATAAAGAAGATTTTAATGCTTTGATTACATTCATATGAGGTTTTAAGGGTGTTGATGAAGAAATGCACTCTCTCCTATACTGTCAAAAATAAAACAAAGTCATCATCTCAGATAATTGTACTAAAGAATAATTATAACAACATCAAAAATAGACCATCTAAATATGGTTGATTTGATCAATTACTATATTTTTTACGTTAACATATATTTTGTTAAAGTTTGAAGTATTCATCTTCACGTGTTCGATTAATGGGACAAGTTATGCAAAGCAAGCACCGGAAGAAAGCTCGTATAAATATAATTTTTTTTTAAAAAAAAAACAGCAATATTTCGGGATGGAAATTCGAACCTCTGATCTCTTGATCGATGGTACATGTCAATTATCACTGAGCTATGCCCGCTTTGGCGTATAAATTTAAATTTTATAACGTATTTTTTTTTTAACGTTTACTTGCTTCACCAAATACTTGAAATTAACTTGTTAGTTTTAGAGCATAGTGTGGGGTTAAAAAATGCAACTTAACTGATTAAGGTCAAAGTGAACATAGTTGTATTCTCCACTAGTAGTCAAAGATTTGAATTCCTCTGTCTTCCAATATTGAAAAAAAATCAATCAATTAGGATACCAACTAATTTGAGCATAATTACTAAATAGAACATCAATTATTATTTAAAGGTTGATGAGATCGCTATAGTTATTGTACTAAAAAGATCGATTAGACACTTTATTTATATCTTCAATTTAAAGGAAACAACTTGAATTTTCACTTCTAGATACAGTTGAATTAAAAGAAAATATAGTTTGAAATTAACCTACCACAGAAAAGTTTAAATTATAGTCAATATTTCACAAGTTAAATTACACAACGACAAACATTCTTTTTGATACCCCTAAAAAAAAAAGTGATACGCCTATTTAAGGAAAAAATTTGGCTGCATATAAGTAGGATATCCCTAAATACCACCATTAAAATCTAGACAATATTTTTTTTCTCATTAGTTGTAAACATTTTAATTGTGGTCCTACATACCGATATGAAGCCAAATTTTTTTTCTTTTTACATAATTCTATTAGTTAGAATCTTCCAACACAAGTGTTGTATTAGAACGAGGAAAATTTAGAGCAAGTCAGAGACATTAATCATCAATCATTGAGATATTATCCAAGTCAAAATCAGAGACCAGAATGAACTGAATCATTCTTTTTTTTTTTTTTTTTTTTTTTTGTTCTTCTGAAACAGATTCATTCATTGTTTTAAAGAATATGAACTCGATAAAGTCGATGAACATGAACTAAATTGGAGAACACATAGCTCCCGAGGGGATACAGTCCTAAATATAGATATATAGACTATGAACTTATTCTATCACTACCACAGCAGAAACCCTAGGATAATTTTCTGCCATTTTCCCCCATTTTCTCAGTAACCAAACACTAATAATTCTTCCCCCCGAGTTCCCTGTCTCCTTTATATAATCGTTACATGCAGGAAAAAAAATATTCTAATTGCTTTCTCGATCTGCAGATTGTAATAGGCCAGATCCGAGTCGCTTTCTGCTTCCTCTTACATGCAATTTGCCATAAGAACTGACCCCAAGAACACGAAAGAGAAGAAGCTCGTGGTGGGAGTCGCGGAGCTTGCTGTGTCTGATGGCTCTGACCCGAAACCGCCGGCGTCGGTCGGTGTGCTATCGGTCGGCGTCGTATCGGTAGGCATTGTATCGGGTGGTGTCGGTGTTGTTATGGTTGGGGTTGCCGGCGGCATCGGAGTTGGATTCGTCGGTGGATTGATTGGTGTTGTTGTGCTGCGTTTGCATAAACAAGTAAGATGAGATTCTTTTCCTGTTATTCGAATTTGGATTCAAGAAGGGAACTGTTTCTGTAATTTACCTTGGCGTTGATCTTGGTGCTGCGTAGCGACAACTTCCATTGCCTGCAATCGTCAAGAAAGAGTAATGAATATTTGGTTTATTAGGATGGAAATTTGTCTCGTATAGTAAATACTTTATTAGATAGGAAACAGATTGAAAGAGGAATGTGTTTAGTATTCATTTTTTTAATTTAAGCACTTTAAGCAAGCATTATAGGAAACAAATTTTCGAATTTTTGTTCAAAATGAAATGAAACAGCTAGCAACAATCATGACCAAATACTTATTGTTGTAATGTTTCTCATTCTCTTTTCAGTATTGGATATGGATTATTGCCTGTGTTTTTGTTATGGTTTTGAATTTAGAAAACTTTGAAGTGATGGATGATCTTTCTTACTGGGGTCTGTACTGGAGAGCTGCGCTGTTCCTCCAAACACGCAGCTTGTGGGTGCTGGATTCTTCTGGTAGTAGTCGTTGAAGGCATAAGAAGCATGGTCTCGCATGGTGTTGGGCTCAAAGCAACTCCCGCCCGTTTGAATTGCAGAGCAATCTGCGCCTCCATAGCCGCAAGCATAGTCAAGAGCTACCTGCAAAGCGGTTGGGGATGCATTTGGGCTTGCTATGCACCAACTTCCACCGCCTGTGGTTGTTGGGGTTGTCGGCGTTATGGTCGGTCCGGTTGGGATTTGTTGTGCTGGCGGCGATGTTGGGTTCACAATCGGTGTCGGAGTTGCGCCGCCTGGGGTGGTTGGATTCACAATGGGGATTGTGTCCAGTTGAGTGTTAGATATTGGAGTTGAAAAGTAGGATAATCGATCTTCTTGACTTTGCAGTGCAGAGTTTTCTCGGTTTGCTTCAAAAAACGGTGTCTGTGCAATACTTGAACCTGAAGGCACAAAAAGTCAGGTCAGTTCATAATTCTCTTCATAGAAACATAAAAAAGTGGAACCCCTTCACATTATGATTATCCTAGAATACAGGGTGAAGATAAAGATTACGTTTGGTTTTCCTTCTGATACATCAACATCAACCAATAGATGAGGTGCAGAAAGATAATCCAGACATTAGTAGCAGATTAGCAGTAATAACAGTTACATGATGCATTTATTGTTAGAAGATTAACATAATATCATTGTGCAGAAAAAAAGCATTGAGTGAATGCTGATTTACCTAGATTGAGGAAGACAAACAAGGAAAGTAATGCAGAATGAAGGTGAATGCAGGTACCCATCTCTGTAAATTACTTGTAATGTTTTGGTTCTGGATCTTCCAAGTTTTTGAACAATGATAGAGAACCAAAGATTTATGAAAGTTAGAACTATATCAAATGTGTTTCTGCAAAGAAGAATTACCCTTTTTGGCGGTAAGCAATATATACAGGAAGCTGGACGACAGAATCTAAGCTTTCTTGGATCATCAAGAGTCAGAAAGAAGGGGAGGAGAATATGAGGAAACTTGAGAGAGGAGGCATTGTATATTTGAATAGTTGGGAACTGCAAGCAAGAGAAGGTTTAAAAAATGGAAAAAGGTATATGGAGAAGGAAAGGCAAAATATATATCTGCTAGGAACTCAAATCTGATAGGTGTTAAAATAAGGTATATGGGCAAGTACTGATTCTGCAGTTTCGTGTGGTGGCATTTCCCCCCCTCTTTAGAGCTTCTCTTTTTACTGTTTTTATGGTACTGAATCAGAAAGTTAAAGGTGGCAGGTGGGTTATGGGCGATAGATTTGTTTGCACAAGTTGCATCTTCTAGTTTGTGATCAAGAATATTGTCCCCTGGAGAATCTGTTTAGGTCCCAAAGCTCAATGCTCTGCTACTTAGCGAGCAAAACAGGAATCAAATCATTTGATGCCTTCTTTGAGAAACAAGCCCACTAATCCACTCAACTGCCAGATACTAAACTATGAATAGTCTAATACAACAGGGTTAACCTCGTGAGAATAGTTGAGATGTACTCAAATTGATCCGAGTGTTCGTGGATATAGAAAAAACAATAGAATTGTCCCTTCTAAGCATACTATATGGGCAGTTGATGTGAGGATGGCTGAAGTGCGCTCAAACTGACTCAAACACTCAAAAAACAACCGTATTGACTATTCTCAGCATATATATATAAGCGGTTGTTATGATCATACTACCCTAAAGCATACACCCAAGCTCTTGTCGTCCACCTACTTGCATATTTGGGTTCTTTTTTCAATTTTAGTGTATTTTTTTGTCCATAGGATATCCTTTGTTTTGTTGCAGCTGTACAAACCTTAAAACAGTTTTGGCCGAATAATGAGGAAGGTTGAAGCAACCCTTTTTTGTTTTTAAATGAAATTGTGATATTGGTAAATGAAAGATTGAGACTTTTTTTTTTAAATAAATAAAATACTGTAATTGAATAAACTCTGTACAAACCAAACTGATATGTTATGTTCCAGCATCGGATTTTAAAAAACTGAATCAACTGGCAATAATTGTTAAAAACCCGATCAACTATCTTGGTTTTCTCAATTTAACTTGATGAATTTTTGCTTCTGGTGGACCTTTTTTTTAAGTTCAAATGTGAGATGGAAAATTTGAATCTCGAACCTCTTGGTCAAGGGTGTATGCTTTAATCAATTGAACTTGATTATATTGTATTCAGTTTTCTATGTTTGTTTTATAAAATTATTTGATGTTCCAAGATATGAGGGTGTTGGAACATGGTAACCTATGCTATTATTATATTTTCTACACAAAAAAAAAAAAAAAAAAAAAAAACAATGTAAAATAATATAGACTTTTAAGTCGATGAAATGCGAGTTTAATTGACATGCATGATAACACCATGACGTTAATTTGGCAATCAACACTTATATTATATTACTATCAACAAATTAGGTTAAACAAGTACAATTATTCTTTATTCTAGAGTCTTCTCAATGATCATACCTTCTTAAAGTAATCCTAAATATTCTTCATTCTCAAGCATTCAAATACTCAAATATTTAAAATTATAAATATCAAGATTCTCTAAAAAAAACAACTTAAATTTTGTTTTTCTAGTATTCTATTGTACATCATAATCATATCACTCGTACATATAACAAATAACACATGGTTGAGCTTTGTGTACACATATAATCTTAAAAAGGTCACTGGTGTTCGTCGTACTTTAAAATAAGGGCGTAAGCGGAAAAAAACCTTCCATCAAACCTATTTCTCTCCGACAATAGAGAGAGGCAGTATATAGATTTTTTTATATACTTTTCCACATATCTCTTACAAAAAATTTCATATACGAGCTATAAAAATAAAACCTAAAAATCAATCTTAATTTAATCTATAGGTTTTAGACGAGGTTTAAACACTATTGGAGCGAGAGAGGAAATCCTTTTTTACGGTTGGTGAGGGAGAAGAAAACGTAAATATAGGGAAATCCTTTTTGGCTGTTAGAGACGGAGAATAAAATGGAACCTAAGAAATTCAGTTGGAGACCAAATCGGCGTGCATCCAACGAAAATTCATCCAAGGATCTCGGGTACGCATCCAACGAAAATTCATCCTAGGATCTCGGGTACATAACGACAGTGTCAATGACGTCTGTGTATCCAAGTATATACCAGGGGTAAAATGGAAAAAAAATTTGGTTGGTCGTTCATTGATTCATGGTTGCCATGCTTCCAAATATGAAATCTTTTTAGCCATAAAACAAAAGAGCTTTTTTTCCCGCCAACAAAAGCATGGCTCAATTGACATAAAGCCTGTATTCCGACCAAGAGGTCGAAGGTTCGATTCCTACCCCCACATGTTGTCAAAAAAAAAAAAAAAGAGAGCTTTTTTTTCCTAGCCATCTACCACAATTTCCCAAGAAAGGGGAAGAAATTAACATTGGGCCACCTCGAACGTTTAAGGTCCAGTGAAGAATGTGACGCAACATAGGCCCAAGTTTTGAATTTTAGGCCCAATCCAAACGGCCCAGTGAAGGCGCCGCACTCGAATATTTTGAAAAAATAAATATACACTTTGGATAAACACTGACATATTTTATTTTACTTTATAATTTTCCACAATTCCACCAAAATAAATCCGGGTCGGCGGGCTGCACTGGAACTATTCGGATTTAATAGAGTCGTAAATCAAAATTATAATTATCTAATTTATTACATTTTAAATTCTGAGTTGTCTTTTTTTTTTTTTTTTTTTTTTTTTTTTTTTTTTTTTTTTAAAAAAAAACTGTTTAGTTTGCAGTTTAAATTTGCTTCTAATTGGGTGGGGTGCGTTGTATTACCTTTTATTAAAAAGAATGGATTCTAATTCCAACTATTTATTTATATGGAGAATAAGATTCTAATTTGTATTTTATGGGAATCTTTTATTTTACAAAATTCAACCTGTTCAATATAAATTCTCGGTAAGATGATTTAAAAAAAAAATCACACATTTATTGTTTCTATAAATTTACGAATTTACTTTCAATTTTGTATATTAATAAGATTTAAAACACACGATCTTAAATATTTTTCAATAGTTGTCAAAATAAAATATTTTTCAATAAATAGCAAATGATTCTGTTCCTAAAATTATATAATCACTTTAATGTGATTATGTATTTTTGTCCTAGCATGGTAATCGTATACGTATAATTACTTTTTATGTTATACGATAATTGACATATTTAATTATTTATTATCCGAAATTCGAAATTGGATTTTATTTGTAGTTGATTCGATTAATTATTTATGTACCCGAAAAAGAAAAGGAAAAAATAAAATTGGGGGAGACAGAGAAAAAAAGGAGAGAGATTAGAGAGAGGGAAAGGGTTTTCGATGCGTAACAAAAAGCAGAACGAGAGTCGAGAGAGAGAGAGAAAGAGAGTTGTATACAGTGCTTCGACAAACATATCTTCTTCTTGACACGGCGGAACCCTAGCGGGAGACGGACTAAGGGCAGCCCTTTTGAAAAGGTTTCTCAGATCTGAACCTCCGGCCGGCGAGGGAGAGAGGTATCCAAACATAGTGAAACAGTATGGGTGCCACAAAAGGAGGAGGAGGCAAAAACACCAATGGAACGTCTGGAATTCCGGCAGAGTGGCGGAAGATGGTCCAGAGCTTAAAAGAGATTGTAAATAACTGTACCGACCAGGAGATCTATGCTACCCTAAGAGAATGTAATATGGATCCTGACGAAGCCGTTAATCGCCTCCTCACGCAAGGTCTTTTTTCTAATTCCATGTTGATGGTTTTTTTTTCTTCTTTTTTTGTTTGCGTCGGGATGGTTAATCGTTCTTTTGTTTTAGCCGCTGGGTTTTGCAGCAAGAACCCTAGGGCCTGGGTCGTGAAATCAAAGTTCGTACTTGATTATATAGGTGTTCTGTTTAACGACTAACTAGTCGCCTAACTGTTGTCATGGATCATTGCGGGGGGTTTTTCCTATTGTAAAGTCGAAGGTTTTATTTTTACTGTTATCGTTGGTAAAGTGAGACTAGAAAGAATACGTGGTTTACTTAGTAGTTCTGTTTTAGCAACGTTGTCATGCCGGGCAAACGATTCACCTTGTGTCCTACGTTGTGTGGAGAAGGAAGATTCGTCTTTTATTCATCGTGCTCGATGGTTCAAGTTTTTGTTGTTTTAAATCAAGATAATTTCTGTATTCGTGCTTCTATTACCCATTGGAGTCATTTATGCCCTTGGGGATATTAAGTACATGTTATAGAATGAACTATCTACTTGGACATTTTTGGTTGTGCGTTGTGTTAGCCTCACTCTGTGGGACTTTGAAGGTTTGAAGATTATATTAATTTTATTCTATCGTTGTGTAGACCCTTTTCATGAGGTGAAGAGCAAACGAGAAAAGAAAAAAGAGGTGCGTATGTGAGAGGAATGCAGATGTTCGTTCTGAAAGTTTCTATCATGTCATCCAGATATTGCATTTTTTGTTGGTTTTCCTATCTCTAGTGGCTATTTTATGTCGTGCGAAATATAATTGATCTTCAATTGTGTTCTCAACTGTTGTTTACCCCTTTTCTCTTGCACTTGCTTCTTCAGAGTAAGGATCCGATTGATTCCAGATCTCGTGGTCCTAACATCCCTTCCAGTCGTACAAATAAGGGTGGTACAGATCGTTATGCCGGACGTGGTAGCTTGAACCAATTTGGTTCTAGTGGTATGTAGTGATGCCATGGAGTTCTAAATTTCATGTATTTTTCACTCATTGTTGACCAACTTTCATTTTTTTTTCTAGAAACTGGTGTTTTGCACAGTAAACCTGTGTACAAAAAAGAAAATGGAGTGAGTGATCATGTTGGTTCGTCTTCTGGTCAATCGGGAAATCACTCATACTACCAATTTCCATCTCACAGGTTAAATGTTTTGAGCTTGCGTTTTACCTGTCTATGGTGAATTACTGAGTGCTGTGCAATGTGATACCATGATTGATAGATAGATGAACTCTTTGCTAGTTATGTTTCAAATAAATATACTATTATTTGCAAATTAGTGGAGGGATGTGAAGTTCCACTTGGCTGAACTTTTACTTTCTTTCCATCTTGTCGTTCATCACTTTAAAGATTTTCATATGTGATGCTTAATGTAGACTAGTAGGGAAAAAGTATCAATTTTGTGTCTTTATTGTAGTTTACAAAGAAAGGGAAAGAGTATTACATTCTTATGTGTTCATGTAGGCTACTAAGTAACTCATGAAATATGAATTTATCTCAAAATAGTTGGAAAAACATTTCTTTTCCTTGTCAATATTTCTCAATGTAGATATCAAAGCTATATCACTCACAAAAGGGTAAGAATTGTGGATGTTTGGGTTGAAGACTTATGTGCTTAAGTATTTAGGTTTCCAACTATTGGATTGTTTTAGATGGTAATGAGAAAATTGTTACACTCGTGAGTTGTGACATGTTTCCTTCAATCGTCGTAAGGTTTGTATTGTTTTGAAGATCTGATTTCTTTATGAGGGTGTTTTTGGTTTTTTTCTCATCTTTGCTAAGAGGATTGTATAGACTCACGTTTTAAAAATGTCAAAGCATCTTTGAGAGGTGTTTGAATCACGAGTTAGACTTGTAGGCTTGTATCAGGTATGATGTGAAAAATCAGTAAAATGATGAGATCGGCATGGGTTGATTTCTCAAACATGGGAGGTGTATGTATCTATGCTTCTTCTCGGTAAGTATTTACAAAAAACGCCTCCATTGATTAACGAGGGTAGTGAGATTACAATTACGAAAAGGGGGAGACAATTTGCTCCAAGAAACTGCTAAAAGAGATGTAGAATCTAAAAAGTAGCCGATGTCTTTTTTCTTGTCCTTGAAAATGCGACCATTACGCTCCAACCATAAGTTCCAAGAGAAAGCTTGAACATGTCATAACCAAAGGATCTTTGTCTTTTTTGAATGTATCTATGCTTCTAGTGGGTGATAAAACTATATGAGAGGTGTATGTATTGATCTGTGTTGGATTATATTTTGTTTTAAAGCATATTTTAGATGAACCGAAACTAGTCTTATATGGCCTTAATCACTATTGCAGCAACAATGCGGCTACAGAAAATAAGTTATCGGGATTAGGTGCCGGAGAGGGAGCAATCTCATCCTCACAGTCCTCTTTTGGCTATCAATCTGCCTGGTTGGGTGCTCAAGGCCAAGTATCAATGGCTGACATTGTCAAGATGGGAAAGCCTCAGGGGAAGAATTCTTCAGTGCAAAACACATCCCTTCAAAGTGCTAATTCTCAAAACAGTATTCCATTTCAGTCTGCGCCATCTCTCCAGAATTTTCATTCAGCTCAACATCAGGCTTCCACAGTTTCAGAGGGACCAGGTATTATGAGTCAGCAGGCATCACTCAATGATGAATGGCCCTCAATTGAGCCTCCTCAAGCTGTTAGTTTCTCTAGAACCATTGAGTCACCTGAAGTCTTAGAGTTGCATTCAAATCCAGCCAATTTATCAGTGGATGGTGCTAATCAGCATATTCATCAAGACAAGGTTCAGGTGGTTGAAAGTGGTTCCGTTGACACAATTGATGCAAACCATGCTGCTCATGCCTCTATATTGGGTAGAAATATTCAAGAGGATAACTCTGGGGGTACCTCTGTGTCAGATAGTAACTTATATGACGACATGAGCTCCTATTTGCCTCACAGGCATACTATTGATCATAATGAAGGTTGTTATCCTGCTCCTGGTCTTATTATGATTATTATTATTATTTTGTTTTACAGTCAAATTGTCTTCATTATGTAAGTCGTGAATTCCTCTAGTTAATATGATGCTGTTTTTCTTTGTTTTTTTTTCTTGGAAATGGTTTAAAATTTAATCTCGGCAGATGTTACAGTGGGTGGTTTTATCTGTTGAATTTTTCTTTCCCTTTATTTTTTTTGAGAAGTTCTTTCCCTTTATTTTTAAATTGCTCTCAATTTTAAATACCATTTTTGTGAGAGATGGGTAAAGAAGTGGTTACTTGAAGGTGTTTTCTTGTAAATCGTTTTATGTTCTACCTGTATGTTTTTTTAATAAACCCCATCATCTCAAGGTTCAATTTGCTGTCTCTCTCCCCTGAAAATGAAATGGTAAAAGATGTGACGCAGCTATCCTAGAATCTTAAAATTCTATTTGGTCTAAAGATCTCAATTAAGGTCAATGCCTTTCTTTTGTTCTTAAAAGAAATTGAATGCTATTTCTCTTTGGTCTTCTTGAGCTATTGTGCACCAAGGCAGATTTTATCTAGATTGAGGCATGGCAATTCATATGATTTAAGCTTCTCAAGAGTTTTGTTTGGTGTAAACTGGGTGGTTCCTTGAGTTCTGTCTTTGTTTTCCATCATGATGAAGATTTTATTTATCTAGAGGAAATAAGTTTATCCGTCTTTATGATGGAAATTTTGGATATGCTGGAACTTTAATGTTTTTTATGGGAAGTTGAAGAAACCTATTGCATGTGGAATAGAACTATAGATATTATCTTTATGGGCTACCGGCTATTAGTTTGAAGATATTTGGATTTTTGGTTTTATACGAATATAGTTTATTGAAATTTATTTCTATTTTCATTTTCCTTTTGGTTGGAGAAAGCCTTATCCCTAATTCTTTATTGTACTTGAACGAAGTGTTCTTGATTTAAAGAAAAAAATTTCAATGTTTACATCTGACTAAGTTTCTGCCCTTCAAACTCTTGTAGAGATATTATGTAAAACTACGGCATCTCTGATCTATTAATCAATTGGTTTACAATAGTTTTGGATTTAGTTTATTATTCTTCAGTTTGACATGTGTTGTTAATCCTTCCCTCCAGATGCTAAAGGTTCTAGTCCTTCCCTTGATACTTGGCAGTTCTTGTTTTTTTTTTCCTTTTCCTACTACTGAAAGCCATTTAGGGTTCCGTTTTCTTACATATTATACCAACTTATAATTTTCTTTAATTAATTTTTCCAGCCGAAGATGGCATTTCATCAATGTCTGCAAATTTTCAACAACTAAGTTTACCGAAGGAAGATCAGGGCTCACCACCTGAGGAGGATAATCCTTCTGTAGTAATTCCACATCACCTCCAGCTTCACACCCCAGATTGCTTTCATTTGAGCTTCGGAAGTTTTGGATCTGGGACTAATGCTGCCTTTTCTGGTTCTGGGGCATTTCCAAACATACCTCAAAATAGTAATGTAGAGGAGCCTTCTGCACCAGCAGATGTCTCTTCAGTTGGTCACTCCGAGGCTAGGTATCTTCTTAGCAGAAACTATTATTTCTTACTCTAAAAAAAAATTTTAGACACAGGAGATGGGATATGTACACAACACAATATAAATATGGTGATTCTAAAAAAAACATGGATCATAGATTCAACAATTTTTTACATTCTAATGAGTTTCACGTGGAGAGCTTTTGTTTGTATGTGATATTTTCATATGAAAGACAATGTATCTATTTACCTGGTTCTAGTGTATTATGCATTTATGCTTTATATCAAAATATTTGAAAACATTCAAGCCAATGTAACAATTTTTAAAATGATCTAACGACTTAAATCTAATTCTTATTTCCTCGTAGCTTATTTTATTGGTAGTAATTTCATTAGCTTATTTCTTGCAGAAATTCTGAGTATTACGAGGATGATGGTAATACTACAGACGCAAGCCTAATTCACAGAACTAGTGCTAGTGGTGGATATTACGAAACTCCTGCTACGCAAGCAGAGGTGAAGCAGGAAAGCTCTGAGAATGCTCAGGCTAACTTATATGCATTTCCATCCTCTTCTCCTGCATTTAGTTATGAGAGCAACCAACCATCAGAAATTCCATTTATACAGAATAGTTCAGAAATGCAGAACCTTGAGAGAGCAATGGTAATGTTGAACATTTGATTTTCTTTGGATATGCAGTTCATAGTTTTTGGAGTTGGGGTATTTGAATCTGCTTTTTTTGTCCCATGTGTGAAATTTGCTTGAAGAAATGTAGAGGCTTGTTTGGAGAAATTATTATAGAACTGTTTTGTGTTTTGTTTTTGGAGCTGTTTTTTAGTGGGTTTATACACTCATATATATAAAGAAACAAGCTTTTAATGTAAAACGTGAAAGAAACTGGTTTTTAAGAAGGGTCATCAGAATACTTCTAAATGGTGCAGGGTTGGCCCACTACAATGTTGCGAACCTTCAATCCAGTGTTTGTAAAATGGAGAATTTGGTGATGTGTATTGGTTAATTAATAAGTTCCATGTATTTTTGGCTCTTTAGATAATTTTACGTAAATAAAATGGTGCCACAGCAGTTCTTTCTCTAACGGTTATATGGTCAGTCATAATGTGCACGTGAGGGATCATTAAACCTTAATACAATAGCTGTTATGAGATGGGAATCAATATATTTTGTCAATTCAGATGGAATATTTCAGTTATTGGGCAGCATGCTATTACGAATCATTGCTTTTCTCCATAAATGTTTATGGTGGTTAATACGTTGTAGTATCCTATATGAATTTTAGTGTCTGTAGAATTCTGACTGAGAAATATCTACATTTATTTTAATTGTATTTAAATTTTAGTTTATTATGGGCACTGCCTTTTTGTTTTTATTTCTGTTTTTGTTCATGTGTCGAGGTGTCTGTTTGGTAGGCTTCTCATTCTTGAGTACTTTTCCCTTTTTTGCAGCTAGCATATACAAATACTTTATCCAACAATATGTTGTTGGCTTCCACATCTCAGACGGTAAGGGAGGATCCTCCATATTCACCTTTTCCTGACACTCAATCAGTGCCAAAATACAGCAATGTTGCTTCTTCTATCACTGGCCCCTCCATGTCCATGCCAGAGGTGCGTTCCTTTCTAATCTATTCATACCCTCAATTTATTATATTGTTGAGAGATTGGATATCAATTGCAAGACTCTGTCTGATACGAATTCATATTGCTTCTGTCTGTGAAGATTAGTAATTAAGAATGAAATATAATCTTGAATTGATAACTTCATTTTCATCGAATAATATTGATGATATATATGCTTTTTATTCTTGAAGTTATTTTGTAGGTTCATGCTTAATGTTTAGTTTGGAACTAGTGAGCTTTCTGAGATAATTTGAAATTGGTAAGATCTGTGAGATGGGGGTACTTGTGGGTAGATCTTAATTTACTGTATGGAATTGTGCAATAAGTTTGCTGTTAATTTTCTTTTGTAAAAAGTTGTAAGATATTTTTTTTTTATGTCAGTTGAGCCATCCATTCGAGTTTTTTAAGCATCCTAATTTTTTTTTTTAATGTTTTTTGAGAAACCAAATTAAAGGACATAAAGCAGCAGCCCAAAACAATGGAGCGAAATATCTAGCTATACATCAATTAGACCCAACAGATAATGACCAAACCCCGTCCCAAGATCTCTCCGAGTCCTGAATAGTGTCACTTTTTTTGGGTAAGAAACCGAACTTTCATTGAACAAATGAAAGAATACAAGGGCATAAAAAAAACAAGCCCTAAAGAAGACGGAGTCCAACAATATTACAAAAAGGGACTCCAATCCAAAAGCATCATGCCAAGATCATAATTACAAAAGGGTCTCGTGACCCTTTAGTATCTAATAGAACAATAGCCGTTGGCCTTTATCGTTTTTCTTTAATAGTCATCTGGGATTTGATCTGGACCTTCTGTAATTAAATGATTAAAGAGTAGTCTTGCCTTTGTACATCTTGTATGTTGTATCAAGGAGTTGCATTATTTTTATTTAAGAGTGATGTTGTGGAGATTGGAGAACATGATATCGGAAGAAATCTGATCATGCCCTTGTACAGATTCATAACTTTCTCTGATTATCCATTCTGTTAAATTTTCAGGTTCTTAGAACAAGTAGCATTTCTACTTCTCAGCCTACTCCACAGTCTAATGTTGCAGCAGGACCAGCCCTTCCACAACACCTTGCTGTTCATCCTTATTCTCAGCCCACACTTCCTTTGGGTCATTTTGCCAACATGATTAGCTACCCTTTCTTGCCACAAAGTTACACATATATGCCATCTGGTTTCCAACAAGCATTTGCAGGTAACAGTACGTACCATCAAGCTTTGGCAGCAGTACTTCCACAGTACAAAAATAGTATTTCTGTTAGCAGTTTGCCTCAGTCTGCTGCAATTGCTTCTGGTTACGGATTTGGAAGTTCAACTAGCATTCCTGGAGGAAATTTCCCGCTCAATCCTCCCACGGCACCAGCTGGTTCATCCATTGGCTATGAAGATGCTATAAGTTCACAGTACAAAGAGAGTAATCATTTGCTCTCCCTCCAGCAGGTAACTTTTTGATACTCGTGGGTTTATTTGAACTGTTAAACACTCTGGAACGAGAAACTGATAATGATAACACAGTTATTTAATAAATATCGATAAGATGGTAGAATTTTGGAACACTTATTTTCTCCGAGGCTGTGAAATGGATATGGATATGGATTTTCCTCTCTATTCCGTGTGAAAGTGCCTAGATGATGCTTTGTGATACTATAGCAGTAAATATTACTCGGTTTAATTTTTTGGACAATGTATGGCAGAATGAAAACCCGGCGATGTGGATTCATGGGCCTGGTTCCCGAACAATGTCTGCTGTTCCCGCTAGTGCATATTACAGCCTCCAAGGGCAGAATCAACAATCAAGTGGATTCCGACAAGGTCAACAGCCTTCACAACAATTTGGGGCTCTGGGATACCCGAACTTTTACCATTCCCAGGCGGGTATATCACTGGATGGCCAGCAGCAAACTCTCAGGGACGCATCTCTGGGAGGATCTCAAGGTCAACAGCCCAAGCAGTCGCAACAGATATGGCAAAACAGCTACTAATAGGCTGGCTGAGTGTGTCGTAGTAGTGGCCAATCAAAGGTGCCCTTATGATCTGGCATTAATTTATTAATGAAATGTTATTAATTGGTCTGAAGAGATCGACTGGCCACTGCCCTGTGCCACGAGGTTGTATTCTACACAATATCATTGTCTGGTTATGTTTTAACGAGGTCTGCTAATTTGGATTAGTGAACTACACTCTTTTCAGCCCCTTTCTCTCTCGTAGTTATGGTATGAAAGAAGCATTGTTTTTTCGCAGTTTTCACCTTAGTATCACCCATTAATTTGAGGCTTTTTGAAGGGATTGGTATTGACAACGCTTATTTGGCTTATTTAGTGATACCATTATGGTCATGCTTCATCATGATGGTTGAAAAACTTACTGAAATAAGTACAGTTTTATATTTGTATTGGATTCTTACAACTCCGTTTGTAGTGTGTTCTCATTTGGTTTTTAGGAAGTGAAATTGTTTGCCAAGGCATATTGTTTTACTATTGCAAGAAATTTGAAAATATCACTCGCTGTTATCCATTGTCTCTCTTTTCTTCAGCTCTCCCTGGTTTGCATGGAGTTGCAAGAAATACAAGTTTTGAAACATAAATTACTTTGTGGTTTTATAAAATTATAATTCCCCATTTTGGGGTCTTCCAACAAATTATCGAAGGTTCGGACATTAGACAAAATGATTTCACACATGCTAAGGATCTAAATTGTTCTGCTTGATTTTTGCCCTTTATTTACAAATATGAACTAAAGCTTATATGCATAATTTAATCTTATTGGTGAAGATCTACTTGATTAAACACGAATTATCGATGTCCCAATGAAAGATACTTTTTTCCTGATTTCTTAAGAGATCGGTCTAGTGGAGTATATAGGGGCCCGTTTGGTAACGTTCTCGTTTTTTATTTCTTGTTTCTAATTTTATTAAGAAATCTAAGCATTTAATAACTGTATATGTTTCTTGTCTCTCATTTTTTAGAAACATTCCCAAAATTTGTATAGAACTTTTGGAAACAACTAAAACTAATTTCTCCTTTTTTGTTTCCATTTCCAATTTTTTCCAAACATAAATAAGAATATATGTTTATTATTATTGAATGTATAGGTGTTAGGGTCATGAAATTCTATTTTTCTTTATTAAAAATGAAGAAACGGAAACAAGAAACGAGAACGTTACCAAACGGACCCTAGGTGTCCAGGTTCTGCAAATAACAACTCACACCTCCTCTGGAGCCCGATAATGATAAATGCAACAGAGAATTTTTCATGCCTACAAAGAGTTTAATTAAATCAAGAAAGACCATCTCGAAAAATATTCTAAGGCGTAACGCATGCTCACATTTATATCAATTAATGACTATAACATGCATCCGACATCCAACTTGATCATGTTTACAGGAAACAATGCAAAAGGCATTATTTATGGAAAAAAGAGGTTAAAAGAAAAAGTTCCTTGTTCAACTAAAAGCAGGAACTTCCAATGGGGCAATTGCGAGATTCTCCATGAAAATACAACTCCAAGGTGATATGAATGAACCAATTTATCTGTGGTATTGGATAACTAGTCGGATCGAAGTAAGTCTCGATGATCCTTCCCATTAGCGCGCATACATCATGTAAGAAGAGATCTCGTCAGATGTTCACGTGCAGTGGCCAGTGCTTGACTTATTGTCTGTAGATAAGAATGAGTTGGTCAATATTCATTCATCTTGGCATTTCAATTCTCAACGTTCAAATTTTGCTTTGAAAAAAGACCCACACAGGAAAGAGGGTAATGGTACCTGCTCGGACAAAGGAGCTGAAGAATCTATACTTTGAGTTGCAACCTTCCCAGCAATGACATTTCCATCGGTCTCGAGAACAATACTGTATAAATATAAAGCAGTTTAAACTAGCTCGCAAAACAACCAGTGTCATGGCTAACTGAATAAACTAAGGGGCAAACGGAACATTAAACCAATAGTTTTGCAACAGAAAGAAGAAACAGAAATTAAAAACAATACGTTTCACATGGAGTTGCACTTCGATATATCTAAATCTAGTGATATTGCCTTTCGATGAGATAAGACATCAAACACATACAGTGGCAGACATGGTAAATTTTGAAGGCATATTTAGGCATCTTATGACCCTCTCTCTAGTTGGAATCTACATAGACTATTTTTTTCCTCCTCCCAGGCATACGCATGATAATTCGTTAAGCTATCCTGCAACACTTAAATCCAACATTAGCTAGCTCATGTACTGGACATATATTCAGTAGCTATTCTTTCAGATTTCAGACAAAATCAAGCTAGTTCTCTAATGTAAATGAGCCATCATCGTTATTACTTTTGACAGTTATACTTTACACGCTCTGGTTGTGGTGTTCATGGCACTGTGTGCAAGTAGGTATTCTCTTTCACCTCTCTTGCATAAAAATAATAATTATAGAAAAGAAGATGCTCGAACAAACATGTTCCTTGAGTTCAGAAATAAATATTAGGGAATCAACCTTCATCATTGGATAACATTGTAGAGGAAGATGATAATTTTGGCAAGTAAAAAGCTTAAAAGTCAGAATTAGCAAATAGTAAATATTGAAGTATCTGAACAGAACTAGAACAAACGATAGGTTCCTTCCAAACAAAAATTTGATTTCTATATCAACGCAAGATTGGATGTAGAGGATTCAAGCAGCTAAGGACAGGAGATATCACACTAAAAACATGTTGCAAAAACCTGAAAACTCAAATTTGATCATAGCTTCATAGCTAAATTTATTTTAGTGCTATAGCACTGTTTTAACTCATTACTCTGTTCGTATTATTCTCATGGAGGGAGGTTTTCCAACTCATTGCTAGTTTATATCATACTAAGGGAGGGAGCTTGTGCCTCGCGACAAAGTACTTAGTGCTTCCCTCCATGCTCCTTAAACAACTATGATATCTTCCCAAATAAAGCAACCTTGTAAGATATCTCCAAAATGGATCATTTCAAGTATACATACTTTTTACTTTTTTCTTTTTTTGAGAAAAATCAAGTATACATACTTCATTCCTCACATATGTATTTAAATCTTTAAACATTAGATAAAATCGAGATTAAAAAACTATTAACAGTACATTTGTGACAAATATGCTTAAAAGCTCAAAAAATCTAAACAGAACAATAGGACTGATAAACCTTAAGCACGAAATAAGCTTAAACCATACCCTCCATCAACAATTTCATCAAGGCACAACAAAATAAGATCCAAGTTTTCAAGTGCTTCCTTCTTTTCCACGTGACCCCTGAAGTAGAAGCAACACATTAATTGTGACGGTAACTATGCAATATACAGTAAATGCAGCTAGGAAGTTGACAACCAGTAAACAATAACAAACGTTAGGACTTAAAGCCAAGACCTAAGGAGAAGGCCAACAGCATCGAAGAATCCCTGAAGAACTGTTGCCAAGATGAGCTCATTTTCATATTCTCCACCAGTGACAAAAAAATGTAAGTCTTGCACAAACTTGTACACAACAATATTGTTTTCAAACATTGCTATCTCCGCTGCAGATGAAGAAGATATAACAAGTTAACGGGATATAGAGGTATCAGACTTGCATGGTGCATACTTTTGATTATCTTTTTTTCGCCATCTTAATGTTACCTTGGTGAAAAAAGAAATCCATAAACACCAATAGAAAAACAGCATCTCTAACTAGACTTGTAACAGTTTAGATAGTGATACATATTTATAAAGCATATCGGATAAAAAGCACCAACAATAGAACTTTAGGTTACCTTCACTTCGAGCATTGCTCTTTTGAGTTTTGCTAAATACAGCTTTCTCAAAAGATTCCTTTGCACTATTTGTTGGCCACTCATCTGAGTAATACTTGACAGCCACACGTTTCCCCTCAGAATCCAACAGGAGAATACTTTTTATTGAAGGACAGGACTCCTACGTACAAAACCACGTATAGCGTAAGGAATCATCACATGAAAATCCAAAGTATTTGTAGTGATACTACAGGTATGCATGTCAGCATCATAATGGTTTTCTGTAGCAGTGGCCTAGACAACCAATTGATCATATTGACGAGGAAACATGTAAGAATTATGGCTTTGTTATCAGTGGCCAGGGCCCAGCATCAGTGAGATACCACTCTAAAATAAGAAAATTCTAAGCACGCATCAAAACCCAAGCCAAGGAACAAGCTCAGATATCAAATGTGATTTAACAAGTTTGTTATTAAAAAAAAAAATGTAGCCCATGTAATCATTCATAATCCTAAATAGAGAGAAAAAGTCATTTTCAACTAAACAAGCTACTGTTTGGCAATTCTTTACTAATGACAACAAACGAAGGTATTTGTTCCAAGAATATCCATGTAAAAGCTGATACACAATAATGCGCATGGTTACCAGTTACCATGAGTGATGAGTATGACAAGCATAAAATACACACATAAGAAAACATACAAATATATTTGCATCCCAAGTTAGCTGGTTATAGTCATTGTCTAATACAAAGGAAAATTTTCACTTTCTTAAAATCAAGAAGAAAGTATGTAAAAAACAACCAAAAGTATTAAACCAATAAAATATTAAAATATTACACACGAATTGCTAAACTCAGCTACAAGAATACTCGATCCCAGACACAAGATCAAACAGCCAAAGATACTCAATTGAACACCTAAGTGTCCAAATCCAACTAAAGAAACATCCAACAGAAGTAGAAGAACAATAACCAGCACCAACAAAAAAGATGCACACACAACCATAATAATGCTCAAACTTAGCAAAAATCTTGTATATATATATATATATAAGACACTAAAAGAGGGTATTGATTCCATTTTTTCCTCATTTGATTAAGTTAAAATTTCCAGGTTAGATTTGACACACCAAGCTAAGTAACAAGTACAAGCTAAAAATGAACTTTCTTTGATCGATAGCACAGCAACTTTTGCAAGCTTATATCTAATTTCATTCAATTTCTCACATGAAATTCAAAAGTTAACACCGGAAAACCAAGATAGAAGAGAGAGAAACTTTTGGCAATTTTCCTACTAAAAGCATCCTGAACATTGGATCATTCTACCTCCAAAACCAAATATTAGCGCCCAGATGAATGTGTGTGCATCAACTAATTTGACAATTTCCATGTTTCACCTGGAAAACGATCGGTTATAAGTCCGATCTGAGGCTCTATGTTATCCAATTATAATCTTAACCTCAAAAGTATTCCCTACATGTACAAGCTATGGGATAAAAGACAAAAGAATAACTTGCATTAACATCAAAACCCAAATCAATCATTATAGGAGGTAAAATAGAACCGAATTGGAAGAAATGGGGTTCGAATCGATGACAAACAAACGTGAAGATCGTAAGATCAAGTTAAAGCAACACGTATAGAATGCTCAAGTTAAGATTACCAATCAATGAAGGGAAATTGAATACGGGAAAAGTGAAGAGGAGAATTTTTACCATCGTTTACAGTAGCAAGCAGGCTGGTTGACGAACCAAATATTTCTCTGTGAACTGCAAACGAGTTGAAGAGATGCAGAAATGGCTTCAGATTTGCGTATGAGGAGAACTTTTAAGCCCCGAGACCCGTCCATTGGATCTTTATTAACAAACGCTTCAGGTTGAATTCGGATCTTGATTTTTTTGGTTCTCTAATTACGTAAAAACCAAATTAAAAAATTAAGGGGAAAAAATCAACTTTACCCTAAACTTTTTTTTAAAAAAAAAAAACTTTACCCTAAACTTGTTTAATAGTATTAATTTTCCACTTCCGATATGAACTTAGAGATACTATTTGTTTGATTTTCACTCATTTGGCTACTAATTTTAACCAACTTCACCAATAGGTTAGAGATTTAATCTCTCACTTCATATATATTGTCAAAAAAACAAAAACAAAAAAGGTAAAAAAAAATCTTCTACAAACTCATTAATTTCAATAATATCGAATTCTATATTTAAAATAATAATAATAATAATAAAAACTTACGTCTAATACCTTTTTTTATTCTATCAATTTTTATATTTTATAATTCATTGAGAATAATTTTATTTTAATGATTGTTCAAACAAAAACTTATCAAATAGTAAAATTGCAACCCTTTCAAGGTTTATAAAGTTATCTCAATTTAGAGTTAAATTTGATGAAATTGAAAATCTATGGTAAATTTTAATACAACTTGATAAGTTTGGAGGTAAAAGCTCTTTTCTTATTTTTATGGGCTAAATAGTAAATATATGCTTTATTCCTAATGTTTGATTTTTTTTTTTTTCCTATTTGAGTCTCTATTATTTAAGAAGTTTCAATTTATTCTCTTGCATACGAATATGAATATTTTTAAATTTTAGCTCCTTGCACTTTTCTGAATATTAAACTTAGTTTTTTTTTTTTTTAATAATATATAGGGTGGAGAGATTCAAACCACATACCTTGTGATATAACGAATCCCCCTCCTCACATATTATCAAAAAAAAAAAAAAAGGTACAACTTGAATTATGCTCTTGTTGCTCTTGTTGCAAATATTAAACTTAGCTGTTGATTAACTTAGCCAACATAATATTGAGTGAATCGGTACATATTTGAAAAAAAAAAATATAATTAGTATAAATTTAAAGGATGGTATGGG
Source organism: Luffa aegyptiaca (assembly GCA_017139565.1). Lineage (NCBI taxonomy): Eukaryota > Viridiplantae > Streptophyta > Magnoliopsida > Cucurbitales > Cucurbitaceae > Luffa > Luffa aegyptiaca. The sequence continues at coordinate 53,795,663 of CM029398.1, forward strand.
CAAATTCAACATGATTATCAACAGTTGAGATTTTCACAAAACTAAATAAAATCAGAGATCCACAAATAATCTCAATCTAACTACAAACACAGCAAATCCGGTTTAAAAAAATAATAATAATAAAATCCAACTACAGTATGCCCACATATAGTGTTAAACCTCACAATACCACACCAATAAAAAAATCACAATTCTCCATTAAACCCCAAAGACAACAATCATCTTTCAAAACTGCAAAACTGAACTAAATGAACGCGTAATGTATGAAGAGACAACCAAGGAATCTGGACTTAACATGCATGAAAATGAACAAGAACATTGGACGAATGTTGGAATGTTTGGTTCCCGATCAACAGTCATGTTGACTGCTAAGTGAAACTTTCCGGCTCAGTAGCTGATGAACATCAAGCTTATTGATCTTGGAAGCGAGTATGAAGTCATTTTCGGTCAATCCACCTGCCCAAAAGCTAATTATGTCAAAACGATCTTCCAAATATTTAACGGGATATAAAACAGAGCCAACACCACACACATCTAATAAGTAGGAATAGACTTCAACAATTCGGGGGTAAAAAAGCCAGGATACTAGTTTATTTATGCAAGGAGAAACAAGCCAGATGAAGATACCAATTAGTGGAAGACGAAAAAAATGTTGATTCCAAGCCTTTTCCATTTGAACGTGTATTTCCTTGGACAAGGTTTTAAGATCTAATGGATAAATATACCACCTGAAAGCTTACCTCACTGATCATTGAAAATGACACTATAAGCGAAAGCTTACCTCACTGTTCATTGAAAATGACACTATAAGCTTACACTACTACGGGAAAATTAAACAGAACGACATTTTTTCTCTGTGAAAAATTATATCAACTTCATTATCATACTTCAATATGAAAGATGTTCCTGCAACTCCTTGCAAGCTAAAAAACAGTTATGAAGCTGTTCCCCAACTCCTCCTACCATATTGTTCCAATTCGGGAGTATTCACCCTTTTTGGCCTTTTATTTAAGGGGGTGGGGGTAAAGGAAGAGGGAAAGGGACATAACTCATACATCGTATGGATTTCTTTAATAATATTTATTATACTCACTGTCCGGAAATGCTCTGCCACATGTCCACATTAATTTCAAGGCTCAAATCAGCATATTGCAAATCTAAGACTCGAACAGAGTAAAGAATATTGTTTCAATGTACAGGGATTGGCTATAAAATTTAAGAAAGATGGTCAAACTTCAAGTTGAAATGGTATTTTACACAATTTAAAACAGGTCTAAATTTAATGTTTAGGGAATCTTATTTAATGCTAAATAACAAACAAATCTTACCTACTGCATGTGTCGAAATCTCAATTGTTACATTGTTCCATCCAACTAGATGAAGATCAGGGTGATGGCCTGCATTGAATTATAGAAATCATATTTAGGCCTCACTAAAATACATATGGCAACTAAATGAATCGTGGTTATTCATGAAAATAGAAACGAGTGCATCATAAATTTTGTTGATGGAAAGCAAGATACCCTCTGCTTCTGCAACTTCAGCTATAAGTTTAAACAACTCCATTCCTTTAAGAAAACTCTTCACCTTCAATGATCGGTTCAACTTTAGCTTACCATCTTCATTTATAAGATTCCACTCAGCCAGCTATACCAAAAAAAAAAAAAAAAAGCAGCCAGAAAATAAATGAAATGCATAAGATGATAGTTTTAACAAACAGAGACGGATATCACATACCTCTCGGATCAAACCTTTTGCTGCATCCTCAGTCATAGGTCGCAAATCTTTTGAGTTGCAAGGAACACATTTTTTAGTCGTCAAATCTGGCACGTGCAAAATGGTCAATTATGTCACACAAGCAATGATGTATATGCAAATTACAATACTGGAATGACTGGTACATAAAAAGAGAATTAAGCCGGCATCCTGCTTATAAACTCATAATGCAATCATAGCCCTTTAATCCCTTTATTTTTCCCATGTCCCTTATTGACCACTAGGCCAACCTAGGATGGTTTTTTCAAAACTTGATAAATAATTGAGTTAGTAAATTAAAACAGAAACATTAGTCAGGAGTACTAGTCAACCCCAAATTATCAATATACTCCAAATATATGCAAGCAGAGACTAAGAGATTAATATGGCCTCAAGTTTTCCATTCAGAGCTCTTCGGGAAAAAAAAACATTTTCCTTAATCCAATTGGCAAAACAAACAGCATGTTGTAAACATGGGACAGAGAGAAGGCTGCCATATGAGGAGATCCTAAGGGTTCCCTGACAGTAGAAGATGTGCTGTGGTTGGATTAGTCATCAACCAGAAAAAACTCATGCATAAACAGAAAAGAAGGTTGACACTTTGTAATAGCTGCTTAACAAATTTAAGTGCTTAAAGCCAACACGCACCTTCGCCAGTACAAAGCATTCTAAATCCAGAAAGTGGTTTCCTACTTGTTGATAAGCCCACATGCTCCCAACATATCCCAGTAATTCGAGAAATTGGACTGTACATACACAAATTACCTTTGTCTGAATCTAAAACGAAACCCATACTAACGAAACTTTAATATTGTATTGTATTGCTGTTTATACAAACATCACAGTAAGTATTGGTTCATTACTAATGAAACAGTACACATAAATGCGACAGACCATAGAGCAAACAAATTCACTTTCGTATAAAGTTGAACACAATGGCTTCATACGTGAGTTCAACCCGACATATGAGGCCTCGAAAATCACACAATGGAAAAAACAACATACGTGAAGTGTCCGGAAAAGTAGAGCAACTTTTCCAAAGATAAAAGAAAAATAAGATTTCTAATATGATAATCTTAATGCAACTTCGGTCATAGGCAATATGTATTCCGCTTGAAATTATCGGGGCTCAAGTTTTCTAACGCTTGATCCACCAACCAAAGAGTCATCTATCCATCGCGACATGATTATCCTTTCAACTGCAATTTTTGGATCAATCTTTAATTTTCGCAAGCATGCATGAACAACAAACAAAACAATTATGCCAGTCTTGATTTCAACACGATATTAACAAATCAAAGATCAACCACATCTCAAATCTGCGATTACTCATTGACAATTGCATCAAGCGAACACCAAAACGCCGACGTTAAATAACGAACGAACGAGTCAGTCATATAATCAAACACCTAGCATGCAATACAATTAACACTAACATTTTCATCCACAGACAGCCGTTTCCTCTCGAGTAAGAGATCATCAACATCTCATAGAATGATAAACAAAAGAAGCATTTGAATTAGGAGAAACAAATTACCGTCCATGAGGTCGATGGATGTTGTGAAACAGCGACGCAAACGGCACCTGCAAATTCTGAAATTAGTAGAGAAATCAGTAGCGAGTGGAATAGAAGATTGTGATACCATACGACCTTGGTTTTGAAAATCAAGCACAGCGAAGAGTGGGAAAACAGGATCATTGCGATGAACAGATAAAATAAAAGTGTATCTATGCGAAGTTAGCCGCTCAACACTTCCAACTTCCAACTGAACACGTGCGCCGATGACCGTCAAAAGTTGGAACTGATAACCACAGGCATAATTTTGGGATTTTTTATGGAAAAATAATTTCCTATTTAAACCCACGTTAACTTTTTTTTAGTACATCAATAGGGGTTGAACCTTTGACCTGACCTATGCTTGCAGTGAGCCTAATTAGTAATCAATTGAATTCAAAGATTTTAAGAAAATTATATATATTTATTTTAGAAGCTAAAAAAATTTAAGTGAAAGTTATATCAATTGAATTCAAAGATTTTAAGGAAAATAAAGTTATTCATATTCATTAAATTAATTAATAAGCATGACTTGACCAAAAGGCTTGCGGTTCAAATCTCCCACCCAGTATCAAAAAAAAATTATAAACATTTTCATTGTTGATTTCAAATGAAATTTTGTTACATAATAAGTGTTCTCCACACTTTTGAAATTTAAGAAAGAATTTAATGGTATAATTTCATAGTTAAAATTTGTGTTTTTGACTCATATAGGACGAGATTTGATTCTCAAATTTCTTGTTGAAGGTACAAGTTGTATGTCTATGCTTTGACCATTAAATTTGTGTTTGTGGTTCAAAAAAATCATAATTAGTTAAATAGGATAGTTGAATTCAAAAATTATCCTTGAGTTATTGGTTACCGAATTATATTTTCCCAAGTTTATTATTTTGAATACACTTTTAGAGTGAAAGAAAAAATCATAATAAAACAAATCAAATATAAGTTACCATCCTATATTCGAATAATTCATAAAGAAAACTTTTTTTTTTTTTTTTTTTGAGAAAATTCATAAAGAAAACTTACTCACCTATCTGTGAATGCTGGAATCTTTGGCCACTATTCTCCCCTTCCTTCCTCGCCGCATGTATATGGCCGAGCACTATTTATAAGGCTGAAATTTTTTTTTTTTTTTCTGTTTGGAATTTGTTAAATATAATTGTTTTATTTGACAACTAAGGGTGTGTTTGGTTTAACTTCTCAAGTGTTTAATTTTGAAAATAAATCATTTTGAAAAAATTTTTAGTGTTTGGCAACCACTAAAAATGACTTATTAGAAAATGAGATTGATGAATAAACTATTTTGAGAGAAACACTTGAAACCAACTTTTTAAAAAAGACAAACAATAACTTGTGTATAAAAACATTTGTGAGGAAATACAACCAAACACATGAGTGTTTAAATTATAAACAATTTTTATACAAAATGTTTTTAAAAAAATGCATTCTTGAAAAACATTTAAATTAAAATGTATTCCAAACGGACCCTAACTCTAATTAATTTGAAATTTAGGTAAAGTTGAAAACAAAATTGAAGTTAGATATCGTAAATCTTGATTGCAAATCAAATTAGTTTTAACCAAAAAATGAAAATGTGATATTTTATAAATTATTTTCGGTATCTTCTGGTTTGTGAATATCAAAAAGAAAAAATCAAAACTAAAAATTTGTTTAATCAAATTTTAGTCTTGAGTTTACAAGTCCACATTCTTTTTAATTCAACGTTTTTTTTAAAAGCAATCCTTTTGATTTCACGACTCCATATTCCTTTGAATTTAAAGACTTTTTGAAAAGTAAATTCCAAAAGTTTTGATTTCAATATATGATTTTAGATTTTCTTTTGGAAACAAAACTATTTTCAATCCAATCTCCATGTCAAAATTGAATTTCCATTTAATCTCATATTTTAAATTTTTCAAATTTTTAATTTTTAAAACTAAATCAAACCAACTTCTAAAAAAAAAACTAAATCAAACCAAATTAAATACGATGTCTATAATCTACACTTTTAATAAATGTTAAAGTAGCTCAAATCTTCTCACCTTGTTTGATATTCGAATTTTAAAGGAAATCATTGTAAGTTCCAAGATTTTAAAAGATAAAAATAGTGATAGATTGATAATTTTATTTGGAACCAAATGAATATCAATGAATTTCAATCAAGCATATGTATAATTTGGTTAAATTACAAATTTGGTCATATACTTTTCAGTCTATGTCAAATAGGTTATGGACTTGAAAAAATGTATAGTAGGTATTCAATTTCACTGTTGCAATTGTTTAACTCAAAAAAACGATAATAATAATAATGAAATAAATAAAGATAAAATTAAAGATGAATATTTTTGTTCTTCAAAACAAAAAAATCAATATTTTTGTATTGTCTAAAAAAACAAAAAAATATATATATTTTGTTTGGGTATATTTTACCTAAAACAGCCTAAATACTTTGTGTATTTTGCCAATCTAATGTAATGCTAATTGCTAAGTCGGATTTCCAAAACAACTCGAAAACGATAGTTAGAATCAATGTATTAAATTTCCATCGACATGTCGACATTTCCATCGATATTTACATATGACCATGAGTTCGACATCGACATGCAGAGTAATTCGACATTTTCATTATATCGTAAATAATTTGATAAAATATAAACAAAACAATAACAAAATGGAACCAGTGTAGTGATAATATTTATAATAAGTATTTTAACATATTTTTAAAATGTAAATATTTATTTGTTAATTTAAATATTTGTTTGAATTTTTTTTATCTAAAATATTTTTTCAGAAATATCGACATTTGCATAAAATTTAGTCGACATCGATTTTAATCCTTGCTTAGAATTACAAGTACGACCTGAGAGTTACGAGACGAGCGAAGCGACAGGTAAAAAGTGGGTCGCGTCCTGTAAACGCAACCGAGGAAATCCGTCGCTTTTTGGGTTTTCGCCTCTGCAGCTTATAGGAAAATCTTGAACTGTAGTTCTACTAACTGCTAGTGCTAGCTCGATCCTCGGAACAATGGTAATTTCGTTCATTTCACTTCCTTGTTTTGGATTAATTTCTAGTTTGTGGAAATCCTGCAGTTTGCGATGCGATCAAATGTTGCTTTACACTTAAATTTACCTTTTGTTTGCTAATGTTGGCTTTTCATTCGTTTGAACGCCGTTTAATCGAATGTGGGTTTCTCCGTTTTGCTTCGGCAATATTTCTTCTGTTCCTAATCAGTAATCAGGGTTTTGGTTTTTATCTATAGGCGTTTTCCCCGTAAATTTTATGTGCACATATAAGAATTCTTCAAGATTCGGATTATAGTTGGACGACATAGAACCCTAGATTAAATTAGAAACTGATAGTCTCTTTACAGGTGAAATATGCGAACTATATCTATAAACAAGCTCATGCTTATACTAGACCACGTTTCATTACTATTTTGTTTGGTTTTCCATTTTTGAAATTTTAACTTATAAATGCTACTTCCATTTTCGTGTTTTTTGTCTTGTTTTCACTTTTTAGAAACGATTTCGAAATCCAAGGCAAAATTTAAATACTAAAAAAAGTAGTTTTAATGTTTATTTTTGTTTTTGAAATTTGGCTAAGAATTCAAATGTGTTAGTAAGAATGGTGAAAAAACACATTATAGAATTAAGAGGAAGTTGGCATAGTTTTCAATAACAGAAAACCAAATTGGGAATGATTATTAGAGGAGCCTTTGTGGTTTCTGGTTTTGAAAAAATTCCATGGATAAATTTGTGCCCACGTTGCAATCTGTGCCCAATGAAGCGATATAGGATATTTGATCCATATCTCATTACAGGGTGACGGTGAAAATGTTGATATATTGTATGTACGTGTGGCAACTTTACTTGTTAGCATTGTCATGAAAGGTCATTAAAAGAGAGAGCAAAGGATATCTTAGTTAGATTTGACCTCAGCATTTTTAATTTTTAACCATCAAAAGGTCATTGATTATCATTTTTCTTTTTTCACAATATTCGTTGGTATTTTTATTATTATCTGTCACTCTCTTTCTCTGTCTCCCTGTCAATATTTTGCTCCAATCCCTCATAGAGGACCAACAAAAATCTATTATTTACTACCTTCCCAAAGATTTCAATCTTATAACTTTGATTACTTAGCTTGTTAAGGCGAGCTTAGGTGCTTATGTCGTCGAAGTAGCAACTGCCCTTGACTTTCAATTATGATTGGCATCAGATAAACTCTATATTTCCTTCGCGTGGTCGTTTCTTATCTCTATTGTGGTTTTAAATTTTAAACGAAATACTTGACCCTCATATAGGATGATCCTGAACTAGAAGCAATCAGACAGAGAAGAATGCAGGAACTCATGGCCCAACGTGGCATGGTAAGCTGTAATCTCTTTGTTTATATGTGTAGCAACTACTTACATTTAACTTGATTGTGGACATCTTTAATGACTTCTAATGATGATTAGGGAAGCCAAAATAATCCTGAACAACAGAAGGCCCAGGAAGAAGCTAGGAGGTTCTCAATTTTATTTTCATTATTTTTTAGTTACCACTTTTATTATTCAAACCCTGCTTTAATATGCATATGATAACAATTACTTTCACTTTCAGTGAAGCAGAGGAACGCAGACAAATGATGCTCAGTCAGATTCTATCAATGCAAGCGAGAGAAAGACGTAAGTTGAAACAGAAACTTCATTTTTGAAGTACTTTATTGAAATTTATTCAACTTTGGAGTAAGCTAGTTTCTTCTATCCATGTTTTTTTTTTTGGACAACATCCGGGGTGAGGGATTTGATCCTCCGATCTCTTGGTCGAGGGTATATGCTTTATGTCAGTTGAGTTTTGCTCTTGTTGGCTAGTTTCTTCTATCCATGTGACCTATACGATCTCTGATTTTCTTAAGATGGACTTTTTTCCTTGCTATTTTTGGTTTGAAACTCTGGACCCAATTCATATCACAAGTTAACCATGAAATTTAATGTAATTTTATGTTGGTGTCTGGTGATGTATTAGTACGTAGTTGAATATTGTATTTATATGGTGACCTATGCGTCCGAGTGGTGTTAGATTATGAGTTTTGGAAATTAGCTGGTTCAATCGTTTACTGGACTTGGAAGCAAGGGTAGATGTAAGGTTAGTACAAAATTTTGGTTGCTGCTATTAGTGGAAATTGCGGAAATGAGGTAATAGAAGGATTTAAGAGAAAAGTAGGAACTTTGCAGAGATTGATATTTCAATACATTTTGCAGTTTTCATTCTGTTGTTTCCCTTTCATTTTTAACCCAACGATTTGAGGTTTGTTGTTATCTTGTCCTCTTGAAGGATTCGGAGACACAGTCTCATAGCTTTTCCGTGCCCTCCTTCATAAATGCACTTATTTCTTATTTGAAGGGAAACCATAAATAACATTGATTTCTGGATTTGGCTGTGATTGGAATTCTGTTTACTGTATAAGTACACAAGAAGATTAAGATGTTCACATGGACACTAATGTTGGCATCAATATGATGAAAAGGTTCCAGAAAACTCAACCATGTACTTGTTCTACGCCAATGAAGTTAGAAATGTTGGCAAAATATTTCCCAAACTTTTGCTTGAGTTGGATCAGTCAGTTATTTAGGAGAAAGTCGGAGAAACTTTTGTTGGCCATGGTTTTAAGAGTGAAAAAGTTATCTTGTCTAATGCAACTGAGGCCATCCCATAAACACTATGGCTAGAGAGAAACCAAAGAATTTTTAATGAGAAGTGGTGTATGGAGTGAGATGAAGCTTTGGTCATAGCTAAGTTTATCGTTAGTTCAATCTAGATTCATGTTGGTAAGGTCCAGACTTAGCTTGGAGGTGCTTGTACCCTCCTACTTCTCGCTGTGTTAGTGAAACATGTTTTCTTATTTATACAAAAAATGGAATGTAAGTTTGATATAAATATGATATTAAAGCTGTGTAAAATGAAAATGTGAAATTATGTGGTTTTTTAATCCTTTGATCATATGATTGTTGTTCATTGTTTCACACCTGTATTTTAGGCATTATCTCCATTGCTTCAAGTTCACAACATGTAGTTGTTTGTAACTCTGACATTTTTATCCATGGTTGAGATTTGTAAGTGAGCACATATGATATCAATTTTTAGTTAGTTAGTTAGTTAGTTTTTTTTTAATAAATAAATAAATAATAATAATAATAATAATAAATCACTTTTGCAGAAAGAGATGACAGTGAACAAAAATAAAGGAGAGATCGTACAAAATTTCTGGCCAAAAGCCACAAAAGGAGTACGAATTATAAAATTTAAAAAAAAATCTTCCATTTGTTTGCAATTAAAGATGAGGGATAATCATCAGTAATTCTATTCGAGATGACCTAAATAAAGCCGTTGAAGTGTGCAGTGCTCAATCTCCTTCCAAGAATCCTCTTCACTGTGGAAAACTGCGGAAAAAAGTCTGCTTAAAAAGATGATCCTTTCTCACAAAAAGGGTATTATAAGAGGTCCTCCTCCACATAGCCTACAGGCTCAATTAGGAACTCGTAACATCTCAAAAAACTGCAAGTTGAACCAGACATTCGTAACAAAAGAATATCTTAAAAGGTAGACTGGGAGTATCTTGATCACATTCTCAAGGTAAAGGGTTTCGGCAACAAATGGCGGGCTTGGATTAGAGGTTGTATCTCTACAGCAAACTTCTCAATCCTCATCAATGGCCGTCCTCGTGGTAAAATTATCGCTTCTCGTGGTCTCAGACAGGGAGACCCGCTCTCCCCTTTCCTTTTTACCATGATCATGGATAGTTTTAGCAGAGTCCTCTCCAAAGCTGATTGTGAAGGCCTTATTAGAGGCTTTAAGATTGATGATTTGAGCATCACTCATATACAGTTTGCTGATGACACAATCCTTTTCTCTGATATGTATGATGATATATCGGTTCACAATTTACTCCAAGTAGTCAAATCCTTCGAACAAGCATCTGGTCATAGCATCAACCTCCACAAATCCGAGATCATCGGAATCAATATGGATCAAATAGAGATCGAGAACATTGCCAATAAATACGACTTCAAAATGGGTATATGGTCAAACACCTATTTGGGTTTCCCCCTCAACGGAGTTCCTAAAACTTGTGGTTTTTGGGCTCCTATCATAGAGAAGATTGAGAGAAGATTATCATCATGGGGAGCTACATACACATCAAAGGGAGGTAGACTCACTCTCATTCAGGCTACTCTTTCAAATCTCCCTATATATTACCTTTCTTTGTTCCAGATTCCAGTCAAGATTGGGAAGGAGATTGAAAGATTATTTCGGAACTACTTATGGAAAAACAGTACCAGCGACCATGGGCTTCATCTAGTCAAATGGAGTAATATTTTATATCCCCTTGATCAAGGGGGCCTCGGTCTTCACTCCATGAGGGACAAAAATAATGCCCTCCTCGCCAAATGGGTGTGGCGGTTTCACAATGAGAAAAATGCCCTTTGGAGGAAAGTGATCATCGGAAAATATGGTTCTTTGACATATCTTAATTGGGCTTCCCTATCTAACGCTGAAGGGCCATGGAAAAACATAGTCAAGCATCAAAGTCTCGTCACTAGCCGTATTTGTCACAAAGTGGGAAATGGAGCCAACACTTTATTTTGGACAGATCCGTGGGTCTCTAACACTCCTTTTGCTACTAGTTTTCCCCACCTCTACAGATTATCTCGTTGCAAAGAAGCCCCCATTAAAGATGTTTGGAATAATGATCATAAATTCTGGGATCTTAGATTGGGGAGGAACTTGAAAGATGTTGAAGCTTTCGAATGGGCAAGTCTTACCTCAATTCTCGACCCCATTGTTCTCACTCAATCAGAGGATGTATGGAATTGGCCTCTCAATCCCAATGGACAGTTCTCTGTAAGATCTCTTCTAGCTAATATGGGAGATAGACCATGGTTAATCGATCCCTCTCTTTCCAAGGCCATATGGAAGGACAATTACCCAAAGAAAATAAAATTCTTCTTATGGGAACTCGCTCACAAGGCCATTAGTACCAAAGAGATTCTCCAGAGACGCATGCCCTTTGCAGCCTTATCTCCCGGTTGGTGTTCTCTCTGCAAAGCTGAAGATGAATCTCAAGATCACATTTTTATCCACTGTCCATTTCTCAAGATCACATTTTTATCCACTGTCCATTTGCTCAACAATTCTGGAACAAAATTTTCATCTCTTTTGGATGGTATTTGGCTTCTCCTGAGAATATCAAAGAATACCTATGCACTATCTTTCTGGGGCATCCTTTCAAGAACAAGAAGTCCATTCTTTGGCTGAATATATCTAGGGTTTTTTTTTGGATTCTTTGGAAAGAACGGAACAATAGATTGTTTCAAAATATAGAAAGCTCCTATGATTCGTTCTTTGATTTAGTTATCTATTATGCTATCTCTTGGTGTAAATTGTCCAAGCTTTTTTCTTCTTATTCATATGCTTCCCTCTTTATCAATTGGGATAGCCTTTTGTAATCTCCATGGATTTCACATCCTTTTTGTAAATTTCATACATCAATGAAATTGTTTCTTATAAAAAAAACAAAAGAATATCTTAAAGAATACGATTCAAATCCTCTAATGTCTATTTGCCAAGCTCGCGTCAATGCCAGGTTTGGTAGCACTAAAGAGATGGGTTCTGGAGAGAATCAGTGGTGGACTACTGGTAATCATCCTTAAGAGGAGAAAACCCTAACAATCTTTGGAATGCTGACCTTCTAGAGCTTGGTATTGGAGAGTGGGAGGAAGTGGGTGTTAACAACTTAACCTACATAAATGATGCAAAAACTGGTCCTCACAAAAACACTCTCAAAAGGTCATGAGACCGACAAAAACTATCCCGTGTCCTTAGAACGAGTTGTAAGGGTACTAGTATGGTATATAGGGGGAATAGTAATGGAAGAGGAGTAAGGGATAGTGGTAATTAGATAGGAGTGCTTTGATTATAAATAGGGGAGCTAGGGTCTTAGAATGGTGTGAAGTATTTTGGTAGTGTCTCATTGTGGGACTTGGGAGAGAGATAGCCCTCTCGAAAGGCTATTGGTATATTGTAATTTTCTTTTGATATTGCAATATATATTGAAGTGTGTTTTTCAGTATTCGGGTTCCTAACACAAGTCTCACACCCTGTATTACTCAACCTCACTTTTGCTTGTAGATAGTATCTTTATCCTTAAAAAACTGTACTTTTTCCTCATTTATCAAACCCACTTTGATCCCCCCACCCTGAAAGTAAGAGAAAAAAGATACTCCGAATTGGATTTAAATCTCGTTGGTTCAGTTTGAGGCTGAACTTACTTGGACATTCTTCATTATGGACCATCTTCTTGATTAGAGTTTTCATGCTGATGGTAGATAACACTTTCCTTTTCTCTCAATGGTTACTGGATATTCTCTTTTACATGGATATCATCTAGTGAGATCATTTATGATGCATGCTAGAAGAATTTTTGGACACGTGGTTGAAAAAAAAAAAAAAAAATCAAATGATTTTCTTGATTCATTAAATGAAATGGATACCTTTTGCCCATTTTGATTCACAATTCTTTTGTATACTGTTATTTCTCAATTGAAGTTTGATACCTGTCAAGCGTACTTTTTGCAACCTTACTTGTAAATCCTTGGGTACATTTGTGGTTTTGGAATCGACACCCTTTGCTATAGATTGCTAAACTAAAAGTATGAAGTTTTGGATGGAGTATGATTTTTTTTTTTTTTTTTTAAATGTTGATGTTACTAGATCTAATTTTACCTCAAGCCTTATTTTGGGGAAATTAGATGGCATTTTTGTCAAACTGTGCTTTGCTATTGGCTGGCATGGAGGTGGAATAATTCGTTTTGGCTAGCTGGCCCAAATCCACCATATATTTTACACAGGTTTAGTCATTATTGGATTTTGGTTACTGGTTGTTTTGCTCTATTCATAATCATTTTTTTCCCCTGTGCTGTTATGCAGTTGCTCGAATTGCATTGGTTAAACCTGAGAAGGCGAGAGGTGTTGAAGATGTTATACTGAGAGCTGCACAGATGGGCCAAATCGTAGAGAAGGTACAGTAGTATATCGTTCAAGTTTCTCTATCAAAATTGTTGCACGCTATATTTACTTCAGAATATGACTAACACCAGTTCTAAACAACGGATTTTACCATTTCTTTTCAGGTCTCTGAAGAGAGGCTTATAACATTGCTTGAACAGATCAACAACCAGACCACAAAACAGACGAAAGTCACTGTGAGTTTTCATTGCTTACTTTATGGGTGCCTGCTGAATTATGATACGTTCTTGTCTTGACGGTCTTCATATATTTTCATCATTCTTCAGATACAAAGGCGTCGAAGCGTTCTCGAGGATGACGATTAGCAAGTGATATGAATTGAACACCTTATAATGATATATGCATATACCAGCAGTCTTGGTTGTATGTTTACTTCTTGCGCGGTACAATATCTACCGTTTTACCTACTTTTCTGCTGCTACATTTTCATGTTCCCCCTCATAATCTCACCTCAGAATTCAAGAGCTCCTCGGAGTTAGCTGGTATTACACCATCTGTTGCCGTTAAATTCTCCAAACTATTAAGCTGTATGACAGATTGTCGACCTTTTACTATTATTTTGCTTTCTTATTTGTGATTGTTAAGAGGAATTGAATTTCCTTCTATTCTGGGTGTATTTTAATATAGAGATTGATCTGTCACTGTCTGATGATCCACACAAATTTGGAACCATTGAATATAAGCTCTTGGTAGGGTTGATTTGGATTGCTGTTTACTACTTATGATGAGAGTGCATTTAGTAACCATCTTCTGTTTCAATATAAATGTGGAAGTTAACAAGTTCAATCTATATAACAAGGATAACGGGAAAGAAGTGTACTTTCCTCTGAGGAAACACGGATGCAACAAATGCTTAGTACTGGAGTTAGGCCCATCATTTAAATGAGAGCATTTTCTCTTGTCCATTTGTTATGTATGAGTTTCTCTTTCTATTAGTTTCTGATTTGTGATGTGATATGTTTATTTTGTTAATATCAAGTCACATCAATCTATTTATGATTGTGATGTTGAAACTTTTGATTGAAAGCATGGATATGGATCTTGGAGATAAAAGATAAGGTGTTGGAAAAAGGATTCTGAGAAGATTCCTCACAAAAGAGAAGGATATTCCTTCCAGAATTCCTATCAATTTCACATAAAAAATGATTGTAATAATTGCATGTTACAATCATGTGGTTATTTTATAATGCAAATGTAATCTTTGTGATTTATTAGGTGTGTTTTTTTGTCTCATTTTATCTCAGTCAATAATTGTAGCCGCAAGATGTCTTTCAATGTTGTACAGGACCAGACTGATATCTTTTTCTCTGACTTTCATCATCTTTACCAATGTGGATGCTTGGTTGGACTTGTTAATTACTGAGTCTGAGAATGTATTCCGTATAAGTCAATTAGAGTATAATTCAGTAAATAAACCCATTATCATTTCAAGGGTCGAGATTCGACCTCTTGTGTTCACCTTTTTTGTATCCAAAAGAGATAGTGTATTGTATCCAAAAGAGATAGTGTATTTAATACATAGGTAAAACGAGACAGGGAAAATATATCTCATGAATGCTTAAAACTATATTTGAAAGGTGAAACTCATAAAATTTACACAATAGACAAAGATTGTAATTACTCTTTAAAAAAACATTGTAATTACTCCAAAAAGAAATATTATATGTTTGCTTTCCCCTTCTATAATCACAATCACAGTCGAAAATTGACATATATTCAATTCTAAATGTGAATTTTGAGTCATTAAAGCTTTACAAATTGATTACCATTCGGTGGACGAAATTGACTTTCGTTCTTAATAAATCAAATAATCAATTGTCTTTTTTTGGTAACATTTGATCCATTTTGTATGTGTTGCCTGATCGGATTTAGAGTTATTCGTGTAAATGTATCTAAACATCAATTTTGTATCTTATTTCTCTCTCCTCTATTGACTTTATAAGTTTCTATTCTATTTGAAACTTATACGTTATTTTCATAAAAATTGTATTAAAATCTATAGACAGAGACATGAACAAATAATTATTTTAATTTATTAGGGAGAGCTTCTCTAATATATTCCAATTAATGAAATTTAATGAAAACGACTGCTTACATATTCAATACATGATAAAATAGAATAATCACAAAGTAAGATACTTAAATCTAGCCAACAAGAGCATGACTCAACTGAAATAAAGTTGTACTAACCACAAGGTGGATCCAGGAATTTCATATAGGGGCACAATATACATAAAAATGTAATAAAAAAATTATAATGAAATTTAAAAAATTATGATTACGAGACTGACAAGGATAACCACATAAATGGGTCATGAATTATGTCTTCCAGTATTAACTATAGAAATAATAAACAAACACAATATCAATTATTTGAATAATAAATGACAAATTACATACAAATAAAAAAACAAACAATACTTTTTTTACTTTTCGATAAAGCTGAAAATTCAATTCTTGTTCTCAAAGCTAAAAGTTCAAGAGGAACGAATGTTGCAAAGTTTAAATTCTAACCTAATCTTTTAGGTTTGGTTTGGCCCTTGTCATATAATTTAAGTTTCAGAAATTATGGTGAATTGATTGTTTTACAACCAATATTTCATAAATGTCCAACTTTAATAAAATTTACATATTTAGCTTTTATTATTTTTTTCTCTCTTACAAAAACACCATTCTACAAATTTTCTCCCTCTTAATAAGGTTATTCAAATGATTTATTTTCTATTAGACATAAATCAATTATGGTAAGTAATATTGTAATTAAATATTGAATCAAGAAATTCTCTCCCTCTTAATAAGGTTATTCAAATGATTTATTTTCTATTAGACATAAATCAATTATGGCCGAGGCCGAGCATAATGCTCGGCTCAAGGCTGACCCGACCCTCTGGTCTGTACCTCCTCTGGGCCCATTTGTGTTGTCCTGCTTAGTCTTTGGATTCTGGTGTGATCAAGAATATAATAACCCACAACAACATAAATTTACATAGAAATTAGAACATTTAAAAAAAAAAAAAAAGTCCTTTTTTTAGGAGAAAAAAAAAAGTCTATTGATTTCTTGAAAATTTGGAGGGAAATTAAAAACATTTCTGATTTAGAAACTAATTTGTTTCTTGAATTTCAACCGGTCATCTAAGTTTGATATCCAACCATTTTTAACATTGATTGATAGGAAAAAGAGTACAATCAAATATTTTAAAACATAAGAAATTAGGTTAAATTATTAAATATACCCCTAGACTATGGGGTAAGTTTCAATTATACCCCTGGAGTTTTAAAAGTTTCAATTATACCCCTGGAGTTTCAAGTTTGTTTTAAAATTGCCCTTCAAACTTTTTTCCGTTAAACTGTTTAACGTTGGTATGAGGTGTCATCTGACTCGACAACTAAAAGGAAAATCCATCGCAATTTTAGGGTTAGGGAAAATTTTGAGAATTGAAATTACGGCAGTGGAGGCGTGGAGGAAGACAGCAGTGGAGGAATAGAGAATGAAGATTGTTGCTGGCCGCCGCCGCTGCCGGTTGTTGCAGCTCTTCGCTCGATCTCAACCCCTTCCCCCAAGTCCTCATTCATTGAAAAGGAAAATGGGTTTCCGCAACTTGAAGTATAAACAGGGTACGTAGACGACCTGCCCGTAGGTGACCTGTGACAATTCGATTCGTCTGTTTTTTTTTTTTGGGTATGAAAATTGAGGCGGCCATCATACTAAAATAGAGAGAAAAATTATGCCGGCAAAGCTTAATTAATTGAGAGAGAAATTAATTGGCTGAGAAGGCGGTGACTGTGCTTATAAAAGGACTGAGGGGCTGCTTAAATTTGCACAGAGAAGGGAATTAAAATTGGAAGGCAGTCTTCTTCTTTGTTTGGGGCAAGGTGCTGGTTTTTTTGGAGAAGAAAGACAGGGAGCTTTAAGAGATTTTTCCTTCCTGAGTCATCCCAATGAAACTTAAAATTTGATCTCAGCTTTTCTTCCCTCTTCACTCTTCTCATCACAAATTTAGCTTCCCTCAATAAATCGATTCCCTTCTGTATTCTCTGTTAGCCTCTGCCCTCTGCCATCTTCCTCTTCGCGCGACCCACCCGAGTAGCTGCAGCCCGCAGGTTTTATTTGGGGTTTTTGGTCTTTGACTTGAGGTTCTTTAGTTAATCCAACGCGGCCGTACTTTCAATTCTCAAATTTTTCCCTAACCCTAAAATTGCGATGGATTTTCCTTTTAGTTGCCAAGTCAGAGGACACCTCATACCAACGTTAAACAGTTTAACGAAAAAAAGTTTGAAGGGCAATGTTAAAACAAACTTGAAACTCCAGGGGTATAATTGAAACTTTTAAAACTCCAGGAGTATAATTGAAACTTACCCCATAGTCTAGGGGTATATTTAATAATTTAACCAAGAAATTAAATAGAAAACTTTTAGTAGTAAGAAGTTCTTATATCTGGTCCTTCAAAAAAAAAGAGAGACAAAAAAAAGTTGTTCTTACATCTGGCTTATATTTTATCAAGCTATTTTTGTAACTGTTCAATGAAAACAAAAGAAGAAGGAAGAACAATAAACGGGAACAAAGGGAAAAAGAAAGAAATTCGATTCCCAATCACACGTTGTCTTCACAGGTTGGGTTGGCCGATCCGTTGTCAATGATCAATGCTCACCCTCTTGCAAATGGCGCGTTAAATGGCTTTCTTCTTCATTTTCCTCTTTATCGGATCGTCTCCTTCATTAATCCTTCGTCTTCCTCTTTCTTTGTAGTACGTACGCTCTTACTGCGCTCTGTAATGTAATTATGCAACTGGGTTTCCCTCGTTTTTCACCTTTGAAGGATTTCAGTTTCTGGGTCCCAACGATAAACTTCTCTCTTCTTAATTAACTCCCATTTGAGCTCTCACTTTGTCCGTTTTGACTTGAAATTCATTCCTGAAAATCGTTTCTTCGGTTTTCATTTCGACCCTTTATTGTTTCCATTCTTCTGATTCTGCAAAACCATTGGACTCGCGGCTGCTGTTTGCATCTTGGCCTGAAGGGTCAACCATCGCCATATCTGAATGGAGAAAGAGCCTCTTCTTCCGTATCTGAGCCCAAGAGGGAAACCGCCTCCTTTACCTCCTCAATTATGTCCGCTCCCTGAAAATGATGAAATTACTCTGCCTATGACGCCCACGGAGTTCAAAGACCGCCTGATCTTTGGCCCTTCATCGTCCCCTCAAGATGGGTCTCCTGCGTTCGACGCTTTGACGCTATCTCTTTCGTCATCGAGACCCTCTGCTTCTTCTTCTCTTCAGGACCCATCAACCCCTTTGGACCCGAAATCCCAATCGCAGTCTCAACAGGGGTGGCCTGTGGATTCCAATTACTCATGGCACAAAAGCAACCTCCATCGCTCCAAAACTGCACCTGCCATGGCGGTCATCAACGATGTCAACCATTCGCAGGAGCCCAAGCCACAATTTGGTAAACAATCTATAATCCGCCAAGCTGTTGTTCTTCTAATTATTTACTTATCGTTGGGCGTGCTTATCTATTGGATTAATCGTGATAAGTTTTCGGCTACCGAGACTCATCCTGTGGTCGATGCATTGTACTTTTGTATTGTAACGATGTGCACGATTGGGTATGGAGATATTACGCCAAATAGTGCGGCGACGAAGCTATTCTCAGTATTTTTTGTGTTGGTGGGCTTTGGGTTCATTGATATATTGCTCTCTGGAATGGTCAGTTATGTGCTTGATTTGCAGGAGAGTTATTTGTTGAGGAATGTAAAAAGGGGGGTGCAGCAGGAGTCTAGGAAATCCTATATAATTGATGTGAAGAAGGGAAGAATGAGGATTAGAATGAAAGTGGCATTGGCCTTGGGCGTTGTGATACTTTGTATAGGAATTGGCATGGGTGTTATGCATTTTGTTGAGAACCTGGGGTGGTTGGATTCATTTTATCTTTCAGTCATGTCTGTGACAACGGTTGGATATGGTGATCAGGCATTCAAGTCGATGACTGGTCGTATTTTTGCTTCAATCTGGTTGCTTGTATCGACCCTTGCTGTTGCTCGGGCGTTTCTTTATTTAGCAGAGGCAAGAGTAGATAAGCGCCATAGGATGATGGCAAAATGGATACTTGGTCAGGATATGACTGTCTCTGAGTTTCTTGCAGCTGATATTGACAACAATGGCTTTGTGAGGTATGCAATAAGATTATTCATTCAAACTCATTTACAGAAGTAGCTTGGAAAATTGGATTGGATGTTACTGATTCTGATATCTGGAAGTCTTAATTGTATTGTTTCATGAACATGCTTGATTATTTTTGCATAATTTTTGTTATGAAATTATCTACTTTGGTGTGTTTGAAGAGCCATCGGTTTAAGAAATGATTGTCTTAAATGTGCATTCGTATTATCTACCTTATGACTATGAATCTGTTAATGATTCTGTGTGACTTTTCAACTTTTATAGCGTCGGATCGCCTTCTATTTGACATAATTAATGATAGAGTTTGATATTACTTATCAACAAACCTAGGGAATAATTCAAGATCTTCATGTCCTATCTCTTTCCCAAGTACAACCAACTAGCATATACAAAACCATACTCCTCTATTCGTCTTTCTCCCTATTGGTATTGCGACCCAAAATCTAGTTGCATTTAAAGGTCCCTTCCCCAAACTTATTACATTCAACCCTATTACTTTCCTCACTGGCTTCCTCTTGTAGACGTTTCTAATAGGGGGTCTATCAATTAAGCATGCTATTAATAAGAATCTTTTAGATAGAAAGAAAGAAAATTGTTGGACTTTTTAATGAAAGGGAAGAGACTTGGAACTTTGCTCATTTTAAGACATCTACTTGGTGTATCCTTCTTACTCTGTTTCGTAATGATGATTCTTTTGTTATTGACTCCAAATCAACAACTGAAGTGTCTTCTTGTAAACTCTGTCGATCTCCTTCTGTACTTTCCATACCATCATCGAAAAGTTTAGTTTTGTTAGGCTGGAATGAGTTTTTGCTTCTGTTATATCATGGATGGAGTAAAAGCAAGAGAATGCAGTTTCAGCTTCAACTTTTGGGAAGTTTATGGAAAGTTCATTTAGGAAGATGAATTAAAGGATATGATATTTTCAATATTGAAATATGGAAAAAAGACTGATAATCAAACCTCATGTTCATATACAAAGGGTGCATTCAAAGACTATGGATTTCACAGAGGAAAGTGTTGGGATACCAGTAGGTAAAAGCCCTTAGTAATTAGTTGGTAAATTTGTTAGAATTGAATGGTTACACATAGATTTAGGGAGCTGGAAATAGGCAGATTTTGAGAGAATATAGATGTCATAAAGTGCTTAGAACTTCCTAAGTTTTTCTTTTAACATTAATAGCGCATTTCCGTTATTTCTGCTTCCGACCAGAAGAACTATACAATTATTGTCGTAAGAAATTACTCTACAAACAAAGATTAGAAGAGCCTAGGAGGCCGTCTAAGCCTCCTCGAACTACTCACAAGTAGAAATCCCCTCAGTCAAAAGTCACTTCATCAATGTTTGTAGCATAAACCACTTAACTGTTTGGGAACGTAGGTGCAGAAGTCTTACAGTTGGACGAAATCTGTGAGTGTAGTTTGTTTGCCTGTAAAGGTTCTGACTTTCAAATAGCAAATAGTTCATCATTTGATACAAGTTATAAATGACAACTGAGAAATCATGATGGGAATTCTAGAATTCTCCACTGACATTGAACCCATTTGCTTGTATATGAAAGAGTTTTATCACCTTCTTCATCTTGATTTAACTCAGATGACGAGTTTTTGCTGTACATCAGTACATGTTTCCAGTGATGTACGTTGTTTGTTGTGCACTCCTGCTAAACCTGTTGGAACCTTATTTTCATGTCTTAATTACCTTAGCAATGATTGTGGGTGGGTTCACTAAAGTTATTAAGGCATAATGTCTTTATCTTAACTTTTCTATATCTTCTGCTTTTACTCTGACTGAAACTCTGCAAGATGATGTTTTTTCTTCGTTCATCCAAAACTGTACTTGATTCTTGTTTCAAAATGTGTTCAATCTGCAATTCAATCTCCTGTTTGGTTTTTGGTACCAGTTTTGAGTTCCTTTGTTCAGAACATCTATGTTAGGCTATACATCAATGAAATTTGTTTATTAAAAAAAAAAAAAAAACAAAACATCTTGTTAGGCTTTCCTTCCCAATTGTCCTGTCCTGTCCACTTAAATATTCCAGTCTAGCAGGTTTGGCTAGTACATAAATCGGCATATAGCCAACCTAAGCATAGTTTAATTGGTTAAAGTATATACCCTCAACTAAGAGGTCGAAAGTTTGAATCCCCTACCCCAGTCCCCTTGCATTTTGATCTAAGTCGAGGTGAAAGCATGAAAATTTCCATTTTACAAGCTTTCCAAGCTTCTCTTATTTATGCATAGTATTCTCTTTTAGTTTGACATCAAACAGAACTTCAAAACTGTGTTAGCTCACATTGGGTTGTTCATGTTATCCATTTGCAGTAGGTCAGAGTATGTGATATACAAGCTGAAGGAGATGGGTAAGGTATCAGAGAAAGATGTCATGCAGATATCTAATAACTTTGATAGGCTAGACACTGGCAAATGTGGGAAGATTACACTGGCTGATCTCTTGGAAGCTCATCACTGACATGCAAATACGAGCCCGACAACGATTCCCTCGGTATTTGCATTCGGAAGAACTCGAGTTATGAGTCATCACAAATTGAAGGTAAATTACACTTTCAAGTTGCAGATATAGAAAATGGAAGTGCATATATCTGGGATGTGCAAAGGAAGCCATGAAAAGAGTGAGTTTGCATTTCCTAGAACATTTATTTTGGCTCTATTCATCTGATGATTATGTACAAAGTTTTGATAGCATAGGAAGTATTCATCTATAGAAATTAAAAGATAATTGTTTAAACTTGATGAACTGTAATTTGTTTATTGGTTTATATCTTTGTATGTGAGCATGGGATTTTGCCCTTAAATATAAATGTCCATAATTGCCTTTATCTTTATCATCCCTTTTTATTTATTTCACATGATCCTTGTGACTGCCATCTGTCTCTTAATTCAAGCCTTTTCCTTTTTCTTTTTCTTTCTTTTGGATTGAAAACAAGTAAACTTCTTGTTGAATATATGAAAAATTCCATAAGTCAATTGGGATTGGTTTATTTATTTATAAATATTACAATATAAATGTAACGAGGGAATTTAACCTAAGGTTATATTATATTTTTGTTTCTATGTTAAATTATAAAAAATAGCCCTGAACTTTAAAAAATTTTATTTTAGTATTTGAAATTTTAAGTTTGTTTCAAAATGACCCTTAAAGGTTTTTTTGTTTGTTAAATTCATAGATGGAAAATGACGTGTTTGCACATGTATTGTTACTTATGTGAATAGATTTGAACACATGTGGAAAGAAAAACAATAAAAACACTGGCAAACACATCAATTGTCAATAAATTTAACGAAAAATGTCTTCAAGGGTCGTTTGAAACCAACTTCAAACTTTAAGGGTTAAAATAAAACTTTTGAAACTTCAAGGGTATAATTGAAACCAAGACCAACCTCATAGTTTAGGGGTATTTTTGATAATTTAACCTTGTTTTTACAACTCATTATATGAAACTAAACAATGCATTTTATTTCATAAAGTATATCGATTTCAACAACTCTTTCGTCACATATTTCATATTGTTAATCAACATTTTTATTCTTTTTTAGAACAAACATAATTCAAATATACTCGAAATGAATATTCATTTTGTCAATCTGAATATAACTAAATGGCTAAGGCACAATTTACCATTTCAAAGGCTGATGGTTCAACCTCTCACTCCGACAATAGTTAAACTAAAAAAATATATATTTTTTAAATCACATACCTAAATTTTTGTTCACACTTAACATTATATTTTGTCATGTCATTCAAAACCTAGTGTAAAAACTCCACCTCCTTTTTGCTTCTTGCATCCCCCTTGGACAAAATAACTTTTCTCCTTGTCATGGAACCTTACAATTTAAATACTTTGGTCGTATTTAAATTTTGCATAATTAGGAAAAAAAAATTCCGGTTTGAACATCAATTTTTAGTAACAAACTAAAACTTATGCTCAACAACCTAACTTTCTCTCTTGTCTCGTCATTGTCAGATCATATATTCAGGACGTACCCTACCATAAAGAATCAATGTTCATTTTTCTTCTTGCATCCTCTATACAAGAATTTTATCCTCTTCATAGAACCAAGCAGTCGCTTTCTTGAGGAGATATCATAGACTCTAAAAGCCCTATTACTAAGAAATTACATTTCATATTTAAGAAAGAAACAAACTTGCATGATTGTGCCAGTTTCTTTCCTTCTTATCGTTGTCGCTTCTTTCAAAATAAATCCATGACAGCCTTCCTTATTTCAACAAAAACCTCCCAAAACCAAATATTAAAAAAGAATCCAAATGCAGCCATTCAATCTCAAATGACTTGACTAGCATCCTTTCATTCCAAGTCAAGCCTATTATTATCTTCATTGAAAAGAATAATGAAAAATAGCCTTTGAAGTCCAAAATTGAGGTTCCCTTTGAGGAGTCTTTTAGCTTTAGTGGAGGGAGGGTGAGGAAATCAAAAGAGAGTCTCTTGTTTTTATTGCATATTCTGAAAGTGAGAGATAAAAAAGAGAAAAATAGAAGACCAAGTAAACTCATTATCATAATGGAAGTCTTTTTTGAAATTACTTGGCTGATATTTTTGAATGGATTTGGTGAATTATGATTATTATTATTATTATTATTGAAAAGGGTCTTTCTATACTTAACATTTTTTTAATGCTGCAATTAATAATCTAAAAGTTTGGTTGATAACTTCCAGAACTAATTGAATTGGTAAACGCTGAGCCTTTTTTTTGTTCTTTTTGACTTTTGAGAGAATCTCCTTTTTAGAAAACCTTTTCACATCTGAAATAACAGGGATTGTGACAGTACTAGATCAGACAGAGAAATATATATATATATATATATATATATATATATATATTCATTTCGGCTTTCTCATTAAATTATTGGGCTTTGATTCTTTAATTAATGGCCCATTTGAATTTTCCTTAGTGGAGTAGATGTGGGTGATCGTTTTTTATTTTATTTTATTTTTAATTAAGTTACAATTTTTTTTAGTTTAACAATATTTGATTGTTTGGTCAAGTTTATAATGTCTTTAACTCATTAGGGTTGCTAAAATGAGGATAACTTAACGATAATTAGCATATGCTCTCGACTAAAAGGTCGGAGGTTCGAATTCTCCCAATCCCAAATATTGTTGAACTAAATAAAAAAAAAAAGAAACTCATTAGAGTTATGTTTAGTTTAGTTGAGTTATGTCTTTTCTTATTTCTTTTTAATTGTGGAGTGGAAATCGAATCATTGAATTTTGGAAGGGTAATTGATTATCCACTAAGTTATGCTTGGATTGACTTATAATAGGTATATTAATTACTAAACTATGTTTTGATTGCTTCGTTAAAGTTTACTTTTCCACTTTACATCCATGATTTTTTACATTTGTGTGATTTCCGTTTATATGCTTTGAAGTTTTTGAAATTTGTCTATATATTTAACTTATATCAAATTGTCAACCTGAGTACAATTTAGAAAGAATGACAAAATTGTTAGGTCATTACATCATCAACTAAAAAGTCAAAGTTTCAAATCTCCTAAGTCCTACCCTACATGTTAAAAAAAAAAGTTAGAAACTCCAATAGTTTTTACCCGTCTATCAATGTCTGTATCACAATAATCTTTTAGTATATTAAACATCATTCATTGTCAACTCGAACAATATACCATTCATTGTCAACTCGAACATAGTTCAAGTTAACAGAGAGGTAAACTTTCTAATTTAATAGACAAAATAACATTATATACCTTTTTCTAAATACAAAAAAAACATTATATACAACCAACATCAAATGCTTACACATATAAATTTGCGGGTATTTTATTACAGACAAATTAAGAAATTAGGAAGTGAATATTTAGTTGGATAACTTATATATGTGAATATTTTGTGATATTGAGAAAGAAAAATAAAAATTAAAAAATTAAAAAAAAAAATAGAGATTCTTGGCCTCAAGTTTTGTGTGGGTAGTTGGTTAAAAGATTTGCATCAATCTTTTTTTTTTTTTTTTTAGTACATCAACATTTATGGAGGGATTCGAACCTCTGACCTCATGGTCGAGGGTACATGCCAATTACCGCAGAGCTAAGCTCGCTTTGGCGCTTCAATCTTTTTTACCTTATCTTCTAAATCTTCTTTTGATTATCGGTACAACTTTACGCCAGTTGAGCTATGCTCTTGTTGGCTTATCTTCTAAATCTTAATCATTAATTATTAATTATTAAGAAAAATGTGAGTATTTATAAAAAAAAATGTGAGCAAAATTGCCATCACATAAAAATTAAAAAAAAAAAAGGAAAAATACACTTTTGGTCCCTGAGGTTTGGGTTAAGTGACACTTTGGTCCCTGAGTTTTCAAACTCAACAAAAATACCCCTGAGGTTTGAGATAAGGAGCACTTTGGTCCCTGCCGTCAATTTTTCTGTTAACTTTTAACGGTTGCTGACGTGGCTCTATTATTTTAATATAAAAAAATTATTTATTTTATTTTTTAAATAAAAAATATTTAAAAAATATAAAATATTAATATTTTATTTTATTTTTTTTTTATCTTTTCTCCCTTTCTCTCTCATCATCTTCTTCTTCTTTTCCATCTTCCCCACCTTCTCCCTCCTCCTTGTTCTTCTTCCTATGTCCGGCGACCGGCAACCGGCGGCCACCGCTCGCCGCCGCCACCGGCGACTGATTTTTTTTTTTTTCTTCTTTTTCTCTTCTTTCTTCTTCTCTACATTTTCTTCATTGATTTTTTTTAAAAAAAATTAAAAAAAAGAAAAGGAGAGGGAGGTCCCTCCTCCCTCCCTCGTTCCAGATCCCCTCCTCCCTCCCTTTTCTTTTTTTTTTTATTTTTTTTTTAAAAATCAGTGAAGAAAATGTAGAGAAGAAGAAAGAAGAGAAAAAGAAGAAAAAAAAAAATCAGTCGCCGGCGGCCGGCGGCGGCGGCGAGCGGTGGCCGCCGGTTGCCGGTCGCCGGACATAGGAAGAAGAACAAGGAGGAGGGAGAAGGTGGGGAAGATGGAAAAGAAGAAGAAGATGATGAGAGAGAAAGGGAGAAAGAATAAAAAATAATAATAAAATATTAATATTTTATATTTTTAAAATATTTTTTATTTAAAAAATAAAATAAATAATTTTTTATATTAAAATAATAGTGCCACGTCAGCAACCGTTAAAAGTTAATAGAAAAATTGACGGCAGGGACCAAAGTGCTCCTTATCTCAAACCTCAGGGGTATTTTTGTTGAGTTTGAAAACTCAGGGACCAAAGTGTCACTTAACCCAAACCTCAGGGACCAAAAGTGTATTTTTCCCAAAAAAAAAAAAAAGAAAAGAACGTGAAAAACTTTTAATTTGCATATCTAGGAGTCTAGATATAATTTAGATATTTATTGCAGAATATTTTAATTGCAGGATTTATGTGGTCAAATATACAGTTTATCATACGATATTTTTTAAGTTAAATATTTTTAATTCAAATTTAATTTCATTTTTTTTTAAAAAAAAATGATTTTCGACCTGATGTTTGTTCATTTACCGACAATTCCTACCATTCTTTTTTAGTACAATAATATTTGGGAGTAGAAAGATTCAAACCTCTAACCTGTTGATCGAGGTACACCGTACATACCAATTATCGATAATTAAATTAATAACAATTCCTACCAAACTGAGACAGTAGGTTTTCTACACATTTCCAAAAGATAAAATTAAAATTTCATATCATTTAAATCAAATGTTTATTTAAAAATATATTTATATTTGATTTTCTAAGAAATGTGAATAATTTCACCATTGCTTTCCTCATCTATTCTCAAATACAATCATCTTCAAGTGTTTCTTTTCTTGGTGTAGACACTTTAACCAAAATGAGGACTTAAATGAATTTATTTGTAGGCATCCTTCTAACTTACCAACACTTTAAAAGCAAACGAATGTCAACAATGTCAAGCGATTTTGCGTCATATTCACGCTTATCAAATTGCTTAATCATATTTTTTAAGTATACGTCTCAATCTTGTTCAAACATCTCATTTAAATTGGCCAAATTGTGTTATAATTGAACAAATCAATGAAGATTCATTTGACTCATTTGAATAGTTAAATTAGAAAACTTTAATTTTGTTGTAGACAATTGATGTCATTTATATTAACAAAAATTCAAATTTACACTATATGTGGTAAATTTGGATCCTCACCAAATTACTAAGAAGATTATTATTCCCTCTTGAATGTTCTAAAATATCCTTCCAATAATAATAATAATAAATCCAACCATGGCTGTTAAGTAATGCAATTTTCTAAATTGAATTTTCTAAATTATTATTTAATTTAACCTTCTAGATTTATGATGTTATGGTCTTTCAATTATTTTAATTCATTTCTTCTCCCTCCTCTCTTTCTTTTTTTTTTTTTTTTTGATAATTATTTTAATTCATTTCTTTGAGTGAGCTTTTGAGAATATAATACCGATGACATGGGACTACTCAGTACTCATGGTGCAATGTTATTTTTTCAATGTACTCTAATTTATTTTTTAAAATAAATAAGATATTTTATAGACACTAAAAGACTTCTAATTTAACCTAAAATTTATATAGAATGCATTACCAAATTATTAATAAAGACTAAAATAGACTTTTACAAGAATCAAAATATATAGCATACATGAGCATAGACAAAAGTTCAAGTACCAAATAGAAAACAAAAATCTATTTGAATGTGTATGAAAGCAAAGAGTTTTGTTGATAATGGTGTTGAAAAGGGGATGTCTTTTAAAAGTAAAGTAAGGTCCATTCTTGATAGTGTAAAATGGAACACTTCCTCTTTCTTATAATAAATTGAAAAAGGCAGCAGCAATTTGAGTGGTCAAAAGTGCATAATCTTGTTACTCTCAACTACTAACAATACCCAAAAAAAAAGTCATTTGACAAGTTGATGGAAATATGTGCACTCTTTGTAATAATCTAAAGAGAAAAAAAAACATGTGAAAGCATTACCCCTTTTGAATTCTTCAATTTAACCTTTATTCATCACACTTCCTTTGTAATATATAATTACTATTTTTTTCCTTGTATGTTTAATTAAACACTAGAGTCATGTGTCTAACTGAACATAACTCGATTGGTTAAGTTATTATATTATTGATCGGTTAGAAGTTTGAATTTCAAACTAGGGTGATATATATTAAATGAGAGAAGAGGTTTGTAAATGACATAGAAAATTCACAATTTTTTTGTTTTGTTTAACACTCAATTGAGTTTCTATATTACCCTCATTTCCAATTTAGACTCTAAATTCAAAAACATCAATTCTAGTCCTTTCCATTTTAGTAAAATTTAAATTCATTCTTAACTATTAAATTTTGAGTCAAGTAATAATGGAAAAAGAAAAAAAAAATCCTTTTCAAAAAAAAGAAAAAAAAAATCCAGACATAATTAAAATACCAATATACACCTATCATATCACTTGCAAAAAAAGGGGTAAAATATAATATTAAAGAAGTTTCGATGTTAGAAAATTAAATTAGAAATCAGAATGAAGATTGAAAGAAATCTGGCTAGAAAATTTTAAACCAATAAAATCGTAGATATTAGCCAAAAATATATATATATTATGTTATATTTTACCTAATGTTTTTAATATTAAGAATGGAATCTAAAAGTTATATTAAGACTCAATAAATTGTTTTAGACTTTAGAAGTCAAATTGGAGAGTGGATTAAAGTTTAATGACCAAAACTATATGTTAGTTATTAACCCTAAAGATTAAGTTTGTTTATTATATATACCCTAAAGTCATAGAACCCTAAAATGATTTATTAAAAAAAAGTTATCATCTAGAGTTTTCATGAATTAATAAATTATATTTACAAAAGAAAAACTCAAATTAGTTATCAAAGCACTAAAATTTACCCCCCCCCCTTTTTTTTTTTTTTTTTTTGAAGCCTGAAGAAAGAGAAACTTTTACAAAAACAAATCTTGGAAGAAAGTTTTTAGTAAAGTAAACCCCAGAGAGGAAAGCACTAAAAAGTCCATTCAATTGCACATAAAAGTATAGATGTACTTGAATAGTTTTATATCTGATCAATTTGCAATTTGCATGTGCTTTGTTCAAAGGAACAAAAAGGGGAATAAAGGTAAGAAAAGCTAGGTTTTAGTCTCAAGACAAAATAACTTTCTAACCTTTGAATTTTCAAAATAATTGCTGTTTTTCTGACCAAATCAAACCTATTTGGTTGCCTTGTCACAATGTCAAACACATTTTTTGATGCCCACTTTTGATCATGTTTGGAAACATTTTCTTCCTATCAACTATATTAAATTAAATATATATGTAAATACATACATTCATACAT
Source organism: Luffa aegyptiaca (assembly GCA_017139565.1). NCBI lineage: Eukaryota > Viridiplantae > Streptophyta > Magnoliopsida > Cucurbitales > Cucurbitaceae > Luffa > Luffa aegyptiaca. The sequence goes on from CM029398.1 coordinate 53,825,569, forward strand.
ATACACACACATATATATGACGTACATATGAAAATGATCCTAATGATCTGTGTGAGAGAAGATATATATATATATATATAAACATTCAAAATGCTAATTTAAGCCAAAACAAACCTATTCATAGGTAACCATTAGAAAATCTTCCATCAAAATTAGTTTTATTTATATATAAATTCACTTTATAATATATAACATAATAGACTCTTTATAATTTTTTTTTTTTTAAAAAAAAAAAGACTCTAATTTTTTTTTTAGTAGAAATCTCAAAATACAAATTCTAACCGATTAATTACAAGATTTGATCAATAGGATTTGAAATTGATATGATTAAATATGTTCGAGTTTTGGTTTTGCGGTATTTTTAAAATTCTAACCGATTAATTAGTTCTTTTAGCATTTGTTTTAATTTCTTTTAATCTATATATTAATTTGATGTTGATTGATTTGGCTAAAACCTAATCCGAAACAACCCATCTAGACTCTATTCCTAGCTCTCTTATTATTTTACCTATAAAGGATTGTTTGGCAAATGAAAGAAAATTAAAGAAAAATTAAGAATATATAGTTGAAAATTGAAATGTGAAAATGGATATATAAAAGTGTGTGGAGTCAAACAAAGGAAAAAGAAAACAAATATTTTTTATTTTCAAAAAAAGAAAACAAATAATTTTTGTCACGTACAAAAATAATTAAGTATGCTTTAATTAGATTCTCTTGAAAAATAAATTATTTTTTCTTGCCACTCCATACATTAATATACATTTATTCCAATTTTGATTAAAAAAAAAATACATTTATTCCAATTTAATATCACACAAATTGAAGTTCTGGAAATTACATGTTTTCCATAAACCAATTATTGGCACGATCTCTCTCTCTCTTTTCTTTTCTTTTTTTTTTTACCTATTTATTAATTAAAAAGAAAATGAAGAGTCTAAGAATGACGTGAGGGCCACACCTTTAGTGGGAGAGATTTGAGATAATATGATAATTCTCAGCTTCTTCAACTTAATTTTTCGCATTAGTCTATCAGAGCGAGATTAGCTCAACGGTAATTGATATATACTCTTGATCAAGAGATCAGGATGTAAGGGGTAATTGGTATATATGTACCCTTGATAATATAAAGGATTGAAATGTAACCTTTATTTTCTAAGAAAATAAAATTGACAAGTTTCTTTTCACTGCTTTTTTCCCTTGGAAAAAAAAATGCGTTGACTCAAAAAACAATTGTGTGATAAGAGAATTGTTAAATTAACTAAACGCGACTAGTTTTCGAAAGTAAAGTCTTTTGTCTTAGATAAGGATATGGGTCCATCCAAGCACCTAATCAAGCCACACTATTTCAAGGAGAATTATTGACCTCCCAAGTTGAGTATATACATTTTGAATACCACCATAAATGAGATGAGCTCTCTCACCTATCTTGTTAGATTTAGCAGTGTGTTAATTCTACCTTTACCCTGTTGAAAAGAGGTATACCTTATTAAGTTAATTGTCTTCCTACACGTTGCACTTAAAAATCTTGATAGACAATATCAATTGATTTATACGGTGAATATAATTTGACATAGGTGTATAATTATCCTCGAATTTCACCTATAATTATGGTCTTTTTAGTTAAGAATTTTATTTGTGCCACCGATAAAAAATTAAACAATATTTTTTCCCTTTCACAACCCCTTCTAAAGGCATTTTCTTTGCATTTTTCTAAGAAAGGGATGTCTATACCTCAAAAGGCATCTTGTTTGCATTTCTCTAAAAAATATCTAAAATATATATACCCTAGTCAAAAAGTAGGAAAGAAAGAAAAAAGAAAAGAAAAAGAAAAAGAAAAAGAAAGGGTAAGATTTTCATATTTATATATTGATTATTTCATTCTAATGTCTCTACTATTTACTCAATACTATCCTTATTCGATTTAATTACAACTCAAGCTATGAAAAGAGTTTATTTATCGATCTAAACATAATTATTTTTTACGAGTTTCAATATTTTATACTTAATTATTATGGATGATTAGATTGAAGATCTTTAATAATTCAATAATTTAATTGTTTTTTTTTAATCTTTTCTTTTTTTTTTTTAAATATTAATCTTTTCTTTTTAACAAAAGACGATCTAACTAACTTAATCATCTCCATGCTATACATAAGTTTCACATTTCATCTTCAAAAAAATATTAACAACAAGGGGAATAAAGATGGATAATTATGAGAGAAAAAGAAAGGTAAAGTTAATATATTTTGATTTTTTATAAAAATAAAATCAACGATCATTTACAAATTACTGCCATCTTGATTTTTCTTAACCCTCGTAAAAAGTTTCAAACCTAACCCATTGTTCTTAATTATGTTATATTACATAAAAATCTATGTGAGTTTTTACTATTAGTTTTTTTTTCCTTAAAAAAAATAGAAAGCATATGTATATCCTATTAGATACTTTTTAAATTATTGAATTTAGTTGGAAAATTGCTTCAAAAAGAGAAACAAGTCGAAAATCGATTGTTCTCAAATTCATGTTAAATACAATATAAAAATAAATAAATAAATAAAGTACAACCATCGATAATATAGGTTTTTATGAAAATTATGGAGTAAAATAAAAAGATCAAAATTTAAAATTAAAAAAAAAAAAAAAAAAAAAAAAAAAAAAAAAAAAAACAGCAAAATTTCTATCTTTTTTTAAGTTCAAAAATATCTATTTTAATTCCAATTTTTTTAAAAAAAAAAAATTTGATCATTTCCATCTTGCTATGATTCTAGCACTTAGTATTTTTCTCTCCAATAATACAAGTTATAATCAATCCATATGGCTCTAATACATATTTAAAAATGTCATCAATTTCATGAGTATGATAATACATCTATTCCAAAGTCACGCTATTCATTTACTGAATATCTAACATTAAAATAGCGTTAAGAGAGATTAAATAGACATGACAATAATTAAATAAATCTAAAATTTTAATAATCAAAATATATATTTCTAAATTACAAAAATGTCCATAAATTCTCGTGGATCTGAATAAATAATTCAATTCAATATAAAAATAGTAGTCACGTTCTGTCGTTTCGAGGCGAGGTGTGTAAGGAAAGCAGCAGCGGAAAAGGGCCAAGTAAATTGGCCGACATGTAGTTTCGGCTACGGTCAAATGACGGTGCCTGTTGGGGCACGTGTAACTCTCCAACTCCATTTTCCATACGAGAAACCGTCTTTTTTTTTTTTTTTTGGCAAAATAAAATCAAAAGTTGAATTATTGACCAAAGACTCGATTTATTAGCCCCTCGTGACTGACTATTACATTTGCCCCATCCTGACTCCACCTTCTCTCACTCGCTCTCATCCCGCGTCTTCATCACGCGCACCCTTTGACCTTTTCAACCTCAAACTCTCTCTTTGCTTTAATTTTGTTTTTCTTTATTCTTTTTTTCTTTTTTTTGGAGTTTCACCAAACATTCCCTACGATCAAAATTAAAATATTATTTTCGATTGAAATATGGATATCCCAATTTTACGAATCTGGTTGGAAATATCTATATCGACCAATATTTTTTTATACTAGTAAAATTTAAACTTTATTTAATATTTAATTTGATAAACAGGTTATTTTCACTTATTTATAAATTAAATCTTATATTCGCATTTGTATTCCAATTAATATTTTCCATATATTATTCATATTAAGATATTTCTATATCTCTTGTTTTTTAAATGTTAATCTAAATATAACTTAACTAATTAAAATGTTAATTACCACTAATCTCCTTTCAAAGTGGGTAAAGTTGGGGAAACATTTCTATTTTAGAGATAAATGTATTTTTTTTTTTTGTTTTTAATTAATTCATACAAAAATTCTAAATCGTTTATAAAGATACAAAATTTTAAAATTAAAATCAAATCATAATAAAAATAAGTTATGGTCGTCAATTTTTTGTTTTCTTTTATTTGACTAAAATTTCAAAATTATTTTAAAGGGCTAAGAGACAAGACAAATGAAATATAGATATAAATAATATTTATAAATTCAGTTTTTAATAATTAGATCATTATCGAACGGGTTTAGATTATCAAACTTATTACAAAGGAAAAGTCAACGAGAATTTTTTAAAATAGGCCGATGATATTCACGAAATAAAGGGAGAAAAAAATTGTTTGCATTCAAGTCATTTAGTCAAGTTTATGTGTGTGTGATCACTCTACCTCTTTTTAGGTCTAATAAAAACTAATTAGTCTTAATTAGATAGCATATATGTAGATCATACACCAAATGTACTAAAAAAATCACACACCAAACTTCAACTTTCTAATTTTTTTTCTCATAATATTAATTATTTCCTAACTCCACACAATAATTCTAAATCATCTTGACATGAATTTAAAATAAAAAATATCGACAAACTAAAAAAAAATCTAAAGACTAAACGTTAAACATTTGTAATGTAATTGCATATATATTACATCTTGCCTCTTCAATCGTAAATTAGATATGATGTAAGGGTGGACGACTTTCTCTTTTTATTCAACAAATTGGACGAAAGACGACGATATAAATATATTAACTTATATTGATATGACATTACTAATTAACTTGAATCGGACTTTAATTAGTCCCTTCCATTAAAAAAGCCTTCAATTCTAATATTTAGAATTTAAAAAAAAAACTCTTTCTCTAGCAATTAAATTTCTTGTTAACCTAATTAAAAATTAATTAGAGCTACTAGTAGATGATAAATTTTAATATTTATTACACTCTCAACAATATCTCTCACATTATTGATCTCAGATTTAATTTCGACTTACGCAAAAACCAACATATAAATTATTAACATATGAAATGTATGGGCAGAGATTGAAGATTTAGGATGTACTAAGCTAATATAATTAAATTATTTGACTAACATAATTTTCTTAGTTTCGAATATGAATACGTCTGAAGAAATATACATATTTTTAAGGAAAAAATACACTTTTAGTCCCTGAGTTTGAGTTAGGTTTCATTTTGGTTTCTGAGGTTTCAAATTCAACAATTATGAAGTCGACCACACTATTATTGCTTTTAGCAGCTATAATAATAGTAAATTAATTAATTAATAAATTAATTAAATTGTGTAGCTGAAAAAATAGAAACCCAGTTCGCGTCAAAGGTCTTTATAGAATGATTATTATTACTGGTCTCAAACCTAAACACTTTTCATTTTCTAACTTATTTATTTATCTATTTATATATATATATATATATAAGAAGAAGAAGAGGACGACGATCTAATCCAGAAGACTGGACCTAAAGAAAACACTGAACCCACACCCACAGCTTCTGCTTCTTCTTCTTCTTCTGGTTCTTCTGGTTCTTGGAGACGTCGTCGTTTTGGTATTGTGATTCCATGTCAGATGAAATGTTTAGAGACGTTTTTTTCTCGGACAGTTTCCGAGATGGTTGGTTGGGTGATTTAGAATCAGGCATGGATGAATACGACGAGTCTCTGGCGAGAGCTTTTGGCGTGTCGGGTTCTTCGAATAATAATGAAATTTCGGGGACTCCGATGAATTCTTGTGGTTCGTTATCGTCTTCTGATGCTGGAGCTGAGGAGGATGATTCTGGAAAGGAAAAGGATAAACAGATCAAAGAGATGGACGATGATTCTGGACAGACTTCTAAGCCTGCGTATGTTTTTTTTTTCTTTTTTTTTGGTTATGTGGATTTTTTTTTTTTTTTTTTTTTTTAAGGGGGAAGAAGGGTAGTGCAGTTTTTGATTTTTGGTGGGTGATTCTTTTTTGTAAACAGGGCGAAATCGAAGAAGAAAGGAGAGAAGAAAGAGAGAGAGCCGAGATTTGCTTTCATGACGAAGAGCGAGGTTGATCATCTTGAAGATGGATATAGATGGAGAAAATATGGACAGAAGGCTGTCAAGAATAGTGCCTTTCCCAGGTTTTAATCTCTAACAAATCTCTAAATTCGTGGTTTTGTGTTCGTTTACTTGAAATCTACTAAAGAATCAGAGTAAAATCCATCGAAAGTTTCTCAAAAGCTATCGTTTAAGTTTTTGGATCAAATGATAGTTTAACATGATGTTAGAATAGAAGAAGACCGCATGTTTCTTTTTTACTTAAAATTTAAGTAAAAATTAAAAGTGATGAATGGAAAAGTTCTTTATAACATATCCATAGTTTATATTAGCCATGATCTTAGGTTTGAAGAATCTTGTAATATTGATATTCAATTTTGAAAATTGTGCTATTTTCAAATTCACATTCAAGAAAAGTAATTAAAATATGAATTAAATGTAAGCATCTTAGGTTGAACCCATAGATTATTGATCTTGGCAAAATTATATATATTTGGTTCAATCAATGGGAAAGGGAAGAGGAAGAACGGAGCCAATTATCTCTTAATATCAGTCTTATATTAAAATTTTATCTCTAATTCTCTTCTAAAATTAAATTTCTGGTTGAGATCTAATTTTAAATTTTCTGTTTAATTTGGATCTTATGCAGAAGCTACTATAGATGCACAACTCAGAAATGTGGAGTGAAGAAACGGGTAGAGAGATCGTTCGAAGATCCGTCCATTGTGATTACGACTTACGAAGGTCAACACAACCACCCAATCCCAGCCACACTGAGAGGAAATCTGTCGGCCGCCGCCGCGTTTCCACCGTCCATGCTGGCACCAATGCCAGTGGTCGGTGGTGGCGCCGCGTTCCTCCCAGAACTCTTGACCAATACTTCCGGCAACAACCAGGCCGTCGGCGGCTCCGTTTATTCACAGAGCAGCTTCGGCTATCCTTACAACGGGCGGCAGCCGGAATATGGGCTTCTGCAGGACATTTTTCCAGCTCCGTCGTCGTTCTACAACCGGCAGCCGTGAATGACAAATAAAGCCCTTTGATTTCTGTTAATTTACATAAAAGCCCCCGCAGGAGATTTTGGTCACGATCTCGTAGACTGTAAATATGGTTTGATTATCGTTGTTGGGATAAAACTGCAGAGATGTTGCATGCATTTTATATACAACAATGGCGCCATTTAGACTTCGCGTTGTTCAGATGTGGGGTTTCAATTTTTTTTTTAAAAGAAAATTAATTAATTAAATGGAGGTAAGAGAAACTTTAGATAAAAAAAAATTAAATTAAATAAATTAATTGGAGTTGCAAAAATTCCTGTGGGTCGGGTCGTTGCCCCCACCCATGTGAATTGAGATCGGGGTTGGTGATATAGGGGAATAATATTCTTTTTGAAATATTTAATTTAATTCTCCATCTTTGACTCGATTTTTGGGGGTTTTTTTTAATTATTATTTGGTTTTTCTTTTTTTTTTGGTAAAAGGATTTTCTTTTGGATTCTGATCGCGATTCTGCTTCTTATATTCGAGGAGCGATTTAATTGTGTTATTGTAATTGCAATAATTATAAGTATATTTATTTTTTTTCTTCAATTAATGGAGGATAAGAAATTACTTATTATGTAATAAATAACGAAGTAGTAACTTTCTCTTTCCTTTGACATATTTTAAGAGTTAAGTATATGTATTAATTATCAATTAATTTCTACATTAAAAGTAATCAAGTCTTGAAATTAAAAAAAAAAAAGATAACTCAATTTCCAACGTTAAGATAAATTCGTGAATTTATCATAAGTTTCTAGAATAAAGAATAAAGCTTGTAGGGTTCAAATAGAAATGAATTGTTTAGACTCTAATTAGGTGGGGATAAGTATCAAGACATTCGATCTAAACCTTTTATTTTTTTTTAGTTGTTTTTAACAATAACAATATTGTCCAAATTTAATAATTCAAATTTTTTAATGAGGAAAAAATTTAAGTTGGGATAAAAAGGTGTTTAGTTTTTAATATTTAAATATTATTTTTTTATAATTCAATATTAAAGAGTCTTAAATAATTAGTTGTTCCCTACAATTTAGATATATAGGTATGAGTTATGAATGGTTAATAACTTTTCTGGTAGAGTTTATTTTCATCGTAATTGGACACTTTCGAAGTAGATTAAAAATAATAATAATACTTAAGAGGGATATATAGTTTTAATCACATATTTTTTAGGTTACTGGATTACTATAAATATTTCAAAATTTGTAGGGAAATATATATGTATACACAGACACTTCATTTAATTTAAACTACTTTTACGAAAAAATTATTTATACCAATAGATTTTTAGTGATTATTTACATAATATGTAAATTTTCAGGGATTTGTAAACTAAGCTCTAAACTTAAAGTAAGATGGATGAAAAAGTTTTATTTAACATATCCATTTTACTTTTGATGAAAACTTTACTATACTTTTTTCAGTTCAACAATAATTGGGGATGGAGATTCAAATCTTTGACCTCTTAGTCATGGTACATGTCGATTACCGTTGAGCTATGTTCACTTTGACATATTGAACTTAACTTGTTATCATATTTTACTCGTAAACTACATCATAGTTAATTTTTAAAAAATAACTTCATAGTTATTGTTGATGCCAAAATTTGGCCAAGCGCTCACCTGACCTTCACGTGACACCAATAGTGAATTTGTTTGAATCCGGGGAAGACGTGGCCTGCAAAACAAGGGAAACCTGCACACCGGTGTGGTGCTTGCCACACCTCCTCCGATGCTTAAGTCAGTAATCGGAGGGAATATGAGCAAAACTAGAGAGCAAAAGGAAGAGAATAGTGAGTTTTCGGCCCCCCTCTTCAGTGACGAAGAGGGGTTTAAATACATGCTCATGCTCCTAGGGTTTTAGGCATTCGGAGGCGATTTGGGCTGAACCGAGTGGAACCGAGGCAGCTGGGGGCACCGGTGGACCGAACGGAGGCGGAAGAACTCGGCCCGCGCAAGCGGGCTGAGTGGTCGGCCTCGGCCTCGGCCCAAGGCCGAGGCCGAGCAGGGGGTCGGGCCAAAAGCCCGATCCCTTCGGCTTTGGCCCGACCCTCTGTCCTGTTCTTCCTTTGGATCCCGTTTCCTGGCTGCCTCTTTGGGCTGGTATCGCGCTGTCTTCGTCAGCTTCCTGCATATCGGAGTGGTCCAAAATTACCTATAACAGTTATTTTTTTTTTTTGTTTTTATATTTGTATTTTAATGAAACTAGTGATTAAAAGAAATGATTACATATGTGTGTGGATGGAAAAAAAAAAAGGGAAAGACAACAGAAAAATGATATTGTACCATGTAAATTTTAAATCATTTTTGTCACATTATATAAAACTTAATAGCTAATCACTATTTAATAACCATTTGTTTTTTAAAAGTAACATTACTTTTATCTATAAGTTTCTTTAATTTCTTGTTTACCTTTTATCGTGTTTTTAAAAACCAAGTCAATTTTTTAAAACTACAAAACAATAGTTTTTAAAAACTTGTTTTGTTTATGGAATTTGACTAGGAATTCAAATATGTGTTTTAACTGAGTAAGATAAAATATGGTAAGAAATGTGAGAGAAAAGAAACATAACTTTAAGAAACCAAATGGTTATCAAACAGTCTAAACAAATCACATGGATGCTGCTTTATCAAGTAGGAAACATACTTAAACACCATCCAAAACAATGAAAAGTGATTACGAAAATTAAAACGTGCATTATTCTAAATGTTGTCTTCCCCCAAAATGTTTAAAATATGTGACACCCTAAATTATATTTATTGAGATATGGATAGGGTAATAAATTTCCATCAGTATGTCGATATTTCTATACATACAAGAGTTCAACATCAATTGAGATGATGAATCGCTATGATCTAATATAGTAAAACAATGACAAAATATCACTAATGTAGACATAAAATATTACTATTATAATTTTTTTTGTTTATATAGTTGTTCATAATTATCTATTCATATCAACTTTTTTTATCAATATTTCTACAAAAATTGAGACATTAAACATTTTTGTTGATATTGATAATTTTATTTTTCAAAATATCCTATTTATTTTTGCCATTACATGGATTTTCCAAATATCTATACGTACTCAAAACATTTTGAAATTTGAATGTTTTAAAAAAATTGGATTCAAAACAAGTATTACTAAATAAGGCCCAATAGGCCCAATTAAATAAAACCACACCAATTTGATGTGGCCGGTTTACCACACTCTCTTAAGGAATATATATATATATATATATATATATACTTCTAACTCTCTAACTTTCACAATGTCTGTTTTTTTAGTTTTTTTTTTTTTTTTTTTTTTAAAGGCGGTCTATTTTAATATGTAATGTTTACACAATTTAATAATGACCAAACAAATCGATGACATGGTTTTTATGATGCAATTATTAGACATCCATGTGACTTATGTGTTGTAAATGGAATGTCAAACAAAGTAGTTCTTTTCTAATAAGAAAAGGGGGAAAATGGTTTTTATAGATTAAAATGGAACAAAAACTCAAGATTGGGAGACTAGAGTAGTGCTTAAACCAAATACAGAAAAATTGATTTGATTTGAATCTAATTGAATTAGAATACAAGACTTAGTTTTAGATTACTACACATGTTTAAAAATCGAATTTTATGAATTATTTATTTGTTTTCTTTTTGAAAAAATAAGAAAAAATTAACCAATTGAAAAAGTTGTTATACTTAAATGAATATACAACCACTTTATTGTCAATATATACATACACACTCAAAACTGGTTATAAGTCTTTAAAACCAATGTCAAATATATTAGATTCCACTAATCTTTTTAATGTGGGATCCTCAACATGTTCCCTCAAAATCAGTTGACAATGAGTGGAGTGACCATGGTAGCTTATAAATTGTGAGGTATCCACTAATATTTTCAATGTGGGATCCTCAACAAAATAGAGCCCAAAAACTCTTAAATACATTACTCAATGGAAGTTTATCAAAAATGTAGCTTAACTAGCTGGGCATCTGTGTTTGCTCTTAATTTTTGGGAAAATGCATTTATGGTTGTTTATCTCTTTTTTCCTATGCATTTAATGCAGCTCAGTAATGAGAGAATCTCCTTTTTGGGAAATGAAAGAAAAAATCGTGCATGTAATTTTGATTGGAAGTAGAAACTTTGACCTATGTTATTATTGTTATTTTTAAAACGTTACCTTCCTTCAAAAAAAAAAAAAAAAAAAAAGTTTTTTAGGGTGTGAATAATTGTAGGTGTAGGTTTCAAACTCGTACCTTTTGATGGTACATGTCAAATATTGTTAAGCTATGTCCACTCTAATTTTGACGGAGGATGTGAAGATTTAAACTTCATGCATTTAAATTAAAAATACATACCAAACAAACAAATGATGGATGTTATTTCAAAAAAAAAAAAAAAAAAAAAACAAATGATTGGATGCAATTCTTGCAACTAATTATATGATATTTTGAATAATTTTAACAGAAATTTGAATATGGAAATCTTCAAACAAACATAGGGTACTACTTGTTGCTAATAGTCGCTGACAAACAAGTGATAAATTTTGAAGAAATAGGAATCGTATTCAATTTGGATTTTATTTTTGTGTTTTCAAATTCTTTAACATATTATTGCAAATATACTGATTTGGTTTTTAAAACTATTTTTGGTGTTTTGTGATCTGAACTATGAAAATTCTGAAAATGTATCTAGAATTTCAATTCAAAATTTAAAAGGCATAATTAAATTTAAAAAATACAAAAGTTAAAAAAATATAGAATATCATATTGTAAACTCATTTTATTTTTGTTAAATTAAAGTATGTATAATATAATTTTTTTTTTTGAAATAGTATGTATACTTTTTTTTTAGAAGAAAATAGTATGTATATTATTGTTTTTTTTTTTTTTTTGACAATAAATAGTATGTATATTATAGACTATATAAAATTGTAATTCAATAATTAATTATATAAAAGTTATAACATAAAATATGTTCCTATATTAATTAATAATGGTTGGGATTCAACCTAATATTTAGTTGGTAACTAAACTATTTTTTGGCATCAACTAAACTATTCTTTTAATAGTTTATATATATTATCAAACATATCTTGAATTACTGTTTAAATTGAATTTCAGTTTCTAAATATAATACCAACCACGTATAAAAACACACATTAGTTTTTCATCAAATCTCTTGTTTTTAAATTTGGATTTTTAGATCACACACCTCTCAAATTCAGTTTGATTATCGTGTTTAAATGATATTTTTTTTCTAACTCCTAGAATAATAATTTTTAATTAGTTTTAAATAGGTATTTTCAATTATAATATATTATAATATAAATGGAACATATAGCGTAATAAAATAATAATGTTTTTTTTTTTTTTTTTTTTTTTTTTTTTTTTTTATAAATATAAGCTATCGCTTATTTACCTGGTAATATTAATACAAATCATGTATTTTGAGGTGGGTTGAGCAATTTTTATTTTTTATTTTTTAAAAATGATTTATATAGAAGAAGAGATGAATTCTTTTATTATATGATTCCAATTGAAATGCCGTTGGTCTCCAAACTCTTTGATTATTCTTTTTTAGCATCTAAATTTTCAACTATGTGTATTAACATGTTAGCATGAACTTTTATTCAAATTTTGTAAGTTGGATACGAATCAAAACAATATAATATGAACCATTTTTTAAGGTTTAGAGACCAAAATAAACCTTCAAGAAATTAAACAACCCAAATAATTATCTTTTAAAAGTTAAAAAGATTAAATTAGGCCTTTGAAAAGTTTAGATATTAAAATGGAACGGGCTTGAATTACCTGAAATATCTCTATGTATGGTATTCCACACTAAAAATTAAAGATTCAAATGAGAGAGAGAGAGAAAAAAAAAAACTCTATAATGATATTTGAAATATAAAAAAAATTGTCAAACCAAAAGAGGACGAAGCAAAAAGCCAAAAATGTAAAATTTGCTCATAAATTACGTTTTATCAATTGTAGCTTTCTTCTCAAGTTGCCCTCTTGTTTCTTCTGTTAATTCTCAATCTTCAGCCGGAAAATAAAAAATTTAAAAAAAAAAAAAAAAAAGCGCCGGTGAACTTTGGAAAATGGGAAGCATTATAAATTTTTTGAACTGTATAAATTGTTGTCAAACTGGAACCAAATCGGGAATGGCGATCACAAGATCTGTGGAACAGTGAAAACAACAAGCGACCCACTGCAGAACTACCATCTCAACAACAACAACAACAACAACTACGACCCGCCATCGACTTCTTAGAGGCTAAAGATCAGTGGAGAACGACTCGCCCTCCGACATTTTACCCAATCTTGAAGCAAAGGCATTCTCTTCTCTTTTTTTTTCCCTCTTCTGTTTCGTCTTCTATATCACGGGGAGTGTTGGATCTTTGCCCAACTAGCCAACTAGGGTTTCTTTTCTCTTTAATTTCATCCCAGATGTGCTAGCCTCTCGTTTCTGCATCGGATTACGCTTGTGTGTTCGTGGTATGTGGCATTCTCGATCTGCATTTGGATTTTCTGATTTTCGTTGCTTGGAGTTTGGGAATTTGTGTAATTCTATATAAGGCGTTGGGTTCCTTTTCTGGATCAATTTTATTTTGGCAGGTTTTAACAGGGATCTCGAATGGAGGATTCGCAGGGAATCAAACCCGGCCAGGTACAATTTCTCGCACTGCAATCGTCTTTAATTACTTCTTTGTTGATTAGATTGATCGTCGAGTAGTTTTTGTTTCTATACTCTGAATGAACAGTGAGTTCGTTTTTTTTCGGGTGCTGCTTAGTTGTGTAATTGTCCGTTATATGGTACGATAGTTATTAGTTTTATTGGACGGGGAAGTATTTATTGTGTCTACGGACTGAGTTGGTGGTAGTAATAATGTTTGATAATTTGCAGTTATAGCTTCGACCTTTTGATTAATGCGAAGTCTCCGCTTAATTTCTTCATCTTATAAATGAATCAATGTATTTATGTCGAACTTGGCGTGATAGTTTGTTTAGAATGCCACATGCTGGAAAAACTAATTATGGAAAGAGTGCAAACTACGCAACATGAACATACACGAAAATAAATCCTTCCTATATTTTTATGTTTATTTGGTTTACTTTTATGGGACACAGGACACTTGATTTCGTTAGTGATATCAAAAGTTATTTTCACGTTTCAGGTTTCTTTTTTGCTGGGCGTGATTCCAATTTTTGTTGCCTGGGTATATTCAGAGTTTCTAGAGTATCAGAAGTCTCCACCTATTTCTAAAGTGTGAGTAATTTTCTTCGATGTGCACCATGGAAGGTGATATGAATTGGTTTTTTCATACTTGAAATGCCGAGCTGGAACTTAGTTATTTATTTGCCGCCAATTTTGAATTTATTGAATAGGCTAATACATTTGTTAGATCTGCTACTTTTTTTGAGTTTTCTGGTCGTGGGGCTCAGAATTTGTTGCTTTCTTGGATTACAGTCATTCAGACAATAATCTTGCTGAATTGGGTGAGGAGAAAGGAGATAAAATTAAAGATGATGAGGCTGCTCTTCTGGAAGGAGGCCTTGCAAGGACAGCCTCTGCAAAGCTGCATAGTTCATCAATTAAAACAAACTTAATTAGGTCATTTCTATGTCCTGCTATATTTATTTACCTCTTTTTCTCTCACACACATCAAATATCATCCTTACTTCTCAAGCTTTTGTAACTTAGGTTTTTGACATTGGATGAGTCCTTCTTGCTGGAAAATCGGGCTACATTAAGAGTAATGTAAGTTGTTAATTAAGCATTTGGCAGGTAATGACACAAAAACTGGTAGCTTACAACCACGTACTTGTTTACCATGATTTGTAGGTCTGAATTTGGGGCTATTCTTGTGTATTTCTACATATGTGACCGCACAAATATACTGGGAGATTCTAAGAAGGTGCTTGAACTTGATCTTACCTCTTGTCTTATCCACACCAATATCTGAATTTTGAATTAACACTATTATATGGCAATCTAAATATTTTTCTGGTAGTTTAAGAGGGGGAAGTGCACCATGCCTTTATAACACTGGCATAGTGATGTAAACTTCTCTGTGGTATATCTTTTCCAACAACCATAAACTCAGACTAAATGTTCTTTACTTGATGCACATATTTTTGCACCATACAGAATTGAACAGGGACTTGATTTCAGCCACTTGTCTTTGATAAACATCCATGTAACTGACAGATTTCTCACATTACTATGTTTCTTATAGAACAAGAAAGGAATCTGATCATACTTGATAGATGCCCTTGGTGGAATTCAGTTTAGTCAGCTAATTATTAATGGTTTTATCTTGAGCAGAATTACAATCGGGATCTCTTCCTCTTTCTCTACATCCTTCTCATCATCGTTTCCGCAATGACTTCTTTGAAGAAACACACTGATAAATCAGCATTTTCTGGAAAGGCAATACTTTACCTAAATCGGCATCAAACAGAAGAATGGAAAGGGTGGATGCAGGCAAGTTCTTTACAATAAAGATATGACCTTTAATCAAATACCTTTACAAACCGTTGGTACAGGTTTAAGTTCTAAATATGAGGGGCTAATGCTATTTATCATTGATTCTCTGTTATTTCTTTGTCATTTCTTTAGCAGCAGTTGGTGTCAAAAGATGTATTTCTTGCCATAACTTAAGCATATTTTGAGTTGTCCTTCTAAAAAAAAAAAAAAAAAAAAAAAAACCATATTTTGAGTTGTCATTCTGTCTTTTTCTGAATGAGCAATATTCTACTAGACTCTATAGGTATACAAAAATGAAAAATGTATGATGATTAATCTGGTTATTTTCATATCTCTTCTATAAGATGCTTCAGGTTTTGTAAGATCATTTCATATGTAGTGTTGGGATCTTTTAGGTCTCAAAGTCAACGTTAAGGAATAGGTATATCTTGAAGAGAGACTTCCATGTGATAGAAAAAAAATGATATATTCCAAAGAGAAGTTACCATGTGATTTAATTCAATTGAATCTTTGTTTTAATTGTAGGACTTAGAACTTTCATATTTTTTTCATTTGAAGTAACCTTGCTTCTGGGTATTTTTAGCACGTGCTTGTTTCTCTCCTCTGTACTAATTACACATGTCAATCAGTTTCTTGTGCTTCCAACATTGTAATTGTCTTTACACCTTTTTTGGTTCTTGCAGGTTCTATTTTTAATGTACCATTATTTTGCTGCAACGGAAATTTATAATGCTATTCGGGTATTTATTGCTGCTTATGTGTGGATGACTGGATTTGGCAACTTCTCCTACTATTATATTAGAAAGGATTTTAGCTTGGCACGCTTTGCTCAGGTGATTTTCCCTCTCTCTCTCTCTCTCTCACAATTAAAAAACCAGCACTGCATAATTGTTTCACCAAGTTTTTTCTGGAACTTCCTCCCTGAACTCCAAGGATACCAACAGTGCTTGATTTTTTCTAATTTGTGATGCAGATGATGTGGCGGCTAAATTTCTTTGTTGCATTTTGCTGTATTGTTCTTAGCAATGACTACATGCTGTACTACATCTGTCCAATGCATACACTTTTTACTCTCATGGTGTATGGAGCTCTTGGAATCTTTAACAAGTACAACGAGATAAGATCAGTCATGATGGCAAAGATTCTTGCTTGCTTCCTTGTGGTTATTGCAGTTTGGGAAATTCCTGGAGTTTTTGAGATAATCTGGAGTCCATTTACGTTCCTTTTTGGTTAGTTCCTCTTTTTGTTTTTGTTATTTTAACAGATGAAGTTAGTTGCCATTTAACTTGCTCTATATTTTTTCATTCATGACGTGTAAGCTAATAGGGTGCGAAGGTACTAAGTTGTTAGACATCAAGTGGAAAACTATTCTGAATGTAGTTTCCTGTTTTTGTTTTTAAAATTATTTCCAGAAAATTGTGATTGAATGACATGCTAAAATTACATTGAAGTTACTATTCATAAATCCATGACATTGAAAGGAATGAAAACCTCGTTCTTTTTTTTTTTTCTTTAAAAAAAAATTAAAACTAGGTCATTTCTGAGAAGACACTAAAAAGAAAAAGAAAAATAATTATCCAAAACATGTTTTCCCTTTCCATATATTGGTTGGTTAACTGGTTATTTTCGTGCTTTAATGTTAAGTTTATCTAGTGAATTGTGTACTTTTGGTTATGGAACATGGTTAATTTGGTTGTTCAAAGGCATATATAGTTGTGAAGTGCCCTTTTATCTGCTGACCTGACAATGTGAAGTATAATGATTGTTTTTCTTTTCTTTCTTTTTTATTGACAGGGTATACTGATCCTGCAAAAGTTGATCTCCCCAAACTGCATGAATGGCATTTTAGATCTGGCCTGGATCGCTATATCTGGATCATCGGCATGATATATGCATACTATCACCCCAATGTAAATTAGTAAATGTTTGATGACATCAGAGTTTCATAGATCTTGCTTCCTTGGTCCTTCAGAAATTGACTTTTAAGTGTTCTTAAATTGCAGGTTGAAAAATGGATGGAGAAATTGGAGGAAGCTGAAACAAGGAAGAGAATTTTGATCAAGACAAGCATTGTTACCGTTTCTGTAATAGTAAGTGGCATAATTTGGAGTGCTATAACTGGATTGGTTTGAATATCTGTTTTCATACTTTCAGTTCAATGGATCTTATTCTGATTTCCATGATTAGGCTGGTTATATGTGGTACGAGTGCATCTACAAGCTGGACAAGGTGACTTACAATAAGTATCACCCCTATACATCATGGATTCCCATAACGTGAGTGCTTAATCTATTATTTTACCTTAATCAAAGAAATGTTTTGAAAACATCTCCCAAGATGGGTTGGCAGATTCGGAATTTGGGTGCATGGAAATTACCACTATCTCAATGTTTCTTTTGCTTTATGTGGTCACAGTGTTTATATTTGCTTGCGGAACTTCACTCAGCAATTGCGAAGCTACTCTTTGACCCTCTTTGCGTATGTATTTCTCTTGTCTGCCAACTATAAAGCTCAGACTTGATTACGTTAATTCTCAATTTGCACATTCATTTATTTGCTCACTGCGTTGATAGGTGGCTTGGCAAGATTACATTGGAGACGTATATTTCACAGTTCCATATATGGTTGAGGTATGTTAAGATGATTTTATAACTACTCTGTCATTTACTTTTGATCTTCAAGTTTGTAAATTGGTATTGAAATTTCCTGCGTACCGTACTACAGAAATGGCTTCAGGTTTTTCAGCCCGTTTTTCCCCATGCACCAAAATCAACATTTGGATGTATTTAGTATAGCTCTACTATGTTCTGCTAATTGACCATGTCGATGGGGTCAGTCATCATTGAGTAAATAAAATACTGATTGCATTTGAAATATAAAACCTGAAATGGAAGGAAAATTTCGACGCCTTTCTTTCCTCTCTTTAAAAACTGAAGGATGAGAGGAAAGAAAGATGAATGGAAAGAGAAATTTCATTATTGGGGTATTGGCTCGACTAAAAGAAAAAAAAAATATTGAGTGAAAAGTTCCGAGGAATGTTTCATTGTATTTATTATGTAATCTTTTATTATAGTTGCATTCTAATTTACTCTCGTGGTGTACAGATCGAATGTGTCTAATGGACAGCCAAAGTGGCTTCTCTCAATCATCCCAGAATACCCGATGCTGAACTTCATGCTTACAACTGCCATTTATGTCATAGTAAGAACGTTCTCAGTCCAAAATCTTTGAGCGCCAGTATTGGTTGCTAAACACTCACGATTAATCTTGCGTTATTTATACTTTTTCTGTTTTGCAGGTCTCCCTCCGGATTTTTGAGCTAACCAATACACTAAAGACAACTTTTGTACCTACAAAAGATAATAGACGGTTGTTGCATAATTTCCTTGCTGGAGCTGCAATTTCTGTATGTTTATATTGCATCTCGCTGGTTGTTCTTCTGATCCCTCATTAAATGGTAAGCCCCCTTTCTACAATTCGACCTCCTTTACTCTAATCCATAAGGGTTGGAATTTGGATTGTTTCATTACTGATCATTACATTGACATCACATGTTTAATATTTGGAATATAGAGATTCATTCAAATTACATATGCATCAATTTTTTTGTTAATAATTTGCACGTTCGTATCAGCCGATCCTGATGTCCTGCGAACTCCCGTATTGTTAGTTAATTTTACAGGCCAAACTAGTGAAGACTGAAGACATATATAGAAAGGAATTATATTGAATTTTTGCTTTTCGACCAAAAGGGAAGACTTTATTGGAGGGGCGTTGCTATTGCTTGCAGATAGATTATGAGGAAAAAGAAACCCTCAAATGCTCCCATGCTGGATGAGGTAGTTGCCAATTGTGTCTCCCTGGAGTTTCGTAGAGCCCTTGAATTTTATAGGAAAAAGAAAATGGAAAAAAGTTTTGTAATATTGCGATCATGTATCATTTCATTCTTTTGTTATTCCATCTCCCCCTCAAAATGAGTGAAGAAAATGACGGTTCCTGTGCATAGAGATGTGTTTTCTGAACTTGATTATTTCTAAATTCATTCATCATTTTCACTTATTTCTCTTCCATCTTGCAAGCAAAGAGAATGTTGCCTCTCTCTTGTGCCGATGTCATTGTTTTTGGTTCAGGTACTTTCTAGTTTCACCAATGCTTAAGTCAGCACCTAGCTGTACTATACCCATGTTTATCTTTTGCGGCTATAATTGGCTAGCAAACTCGACTGTGGAGAAGAATCTTTTATTGTCTATACTCTATCCTTGCTTCTCCTAGGTGAATAAGATTTTAATATTGATTTCTTAACTATGCTCTAAGACATTGTTATTACTCCTTGTTTGCACAAGTAGTAAAAAAAGCCATACCCGCTAAAATGACCACCATTTGTGGCATTCTTGCCTTGGCTGCAATAAAAAAAGTTGCCCTTATTTCAATCAACTTGATGTGAATAATGTCTTTCAACAACATAAGGGAAGCGAGAATCTGTAAGAATCTGTTCCTATTAGGTCACCTTTAACTCCAAGTTGGTCTTCTCCTAGGATCATCAACCAAGAGTTTTGGTCTTGCTTGATGAGCATTTTGTTTTTAAAATTAGACTTGTTTGCTCATATTTTTTTGGTAAGTTTTTCACTCTTTTTTACACATATTTAAATTTAAATTTCGAACCATATTAAGTTTTTAAAAACTATTTTTAACTTGGTTTTTTAAAACAGTTTTAAAAAGTTGGTAATAGAGAGCAAAAGTACTATAGTTAGAAATGGTCTTAATAAACCTAGTTTTCTAATAACTAAAAAAACAAAATGGTAATCAGATAGGACTTTAAGAGTTAGAAATTTGAATTCTCGTACAGGAGAAAAATGAAAAGAATACATGTTGAGTTTGGAAAAAGAAAATATAAAATTATGCTTTTCAGTGTTAAAAAAACTTTAGGGAGTTTTTCAATTTCAATATACTTAAGGGCCGTTTGGTGCGCCGGAATTTGATTGGAATGGAATGGAATGTGATTCCCATGGGAATATTTTGCTGGAATGATTCCCATGGTAGTGTTTGGTGCATTTGATTTGGATTGGAATTAATGGAGAGAGAAATAGTGGGATCCACTAAAATTATAAGGAAAATAGAAAAAGAAATGGTGGGTCTCATTAAAATTATGAAGAAAATAGAGAGAGAAATAGTGGGACCCACCAAAATGTGGTTAAAATAGAAAAAGAAATGGTGAGTCTCATCAAAATTATAAAAAAAATGGGAAGAGAAATAGTGGGACCCACCAAAATGTGGGAATGGATTGGAATCCACATGCCCACCATTTCATTCCAAACTCACATCATTCCAAGCCAACCAAACAGACATCCCTTTCCAATCCATTCCAACCCATTCCAAACCCGTGGGCCAAACGGCCCCTAAAAGTTTGGGTTTTTGAGAGGATAATATTTCATCTCATCCCTTTATCCTCGGCATCTTAATTCTAAAAAGGATATTACCTTTTTTTTTTTTTTCTTTTTCTTTTTTGAACTAAAGGATAATACTTATTTATTTATTTATTTTGAGAATAAAAGGATAATACTTATTGACCAATTTTTGATAAGTAGAGAAAGAAATGTAGAAAAAGGAAGCATTGTTGGATCCAAAAGAACTAAGGTAGGTTTAAAGCTGGTTTTCAACTTTTTTTTTTTTTTTTTTTTTTTAAATAGATAATTTGAAGGCTTTCTTTAAATAAAAATATCAAGTAATTATTATTTTTACTGAAGTACCCTATTCGAGTGTTTAGCTACAATAATTCACTCTCTTCTCTCCCTCTGTATACTTACATTGTCAATATTAATTTTTTAAAAATATTTCAAATTAAAATTCTTTAGAAACTAATTGATCAAATCACCTGTCATTCTTTTTTTTTTTTTTTTTTTGGAAACAAACCACCTGTCATTCGTAAATTAAGTTAATCATTTTGCTGTTAATTCTAATTAATTAAATGATTCTCTTATTTGCTAATCTGATTAACTAAATTTACTAAATCAGTCATAATTAAATCACCCTTTTTTTTAAACTATTTAAATCACCCCTTTTAATACTAATAATAATAATAATTTTATGAGATTTGATCCGTTTCTCTCATTACCTTTTTAAAATCGACCCGTTTCTCTTAATTACCTTTCCTAAATAAAATTGAAATTCCAAAAATTCAAATTGCAACAGAATTTACAACTTTTTTAACATATAAATATAAATATCGAAATTAAAAAAAGCATATATTTTGCAATCAATCCAAATTATAAATGCTCACCGATTAATCTCACAGAGCATCACGACCGTCCGATTGAGATAAGGTTTGTGATGCGACGCTGATGCTTTATGTTGCGAGTCGCTCGCACGTGCGATCGAGGAATTTCTCACGTATACGTATACGTGCTGTTTACATTTCTGTGCGCTTTTTCTCTTTCTCAAGTTTCTTGCTGTGATTCATTGGAAGTTGAAATGAAATGAAAGTGAACTGAACTCTCGCCGAACTATTGGATCTCTCTCTCTCTCTCTGTCGCCAGTTTGAATGATTAGGTATTTGTAATCTCCTCGTTATGCCAAATAAAGCTCTGTGAAAATGGAGTCTAGGCGAAGCAATTGTATAATCTTTCTTTGAGGATGCAATGGTTGTGAGACTTTGAGATAGCAGAGAGAGCTTTTCGTTATTGGAAGTTTGAGCGTAATGGCAACGAAGCTCTCGACGTTGTTTTTGAGCTCTGGCTTTGGTTCTTTGAGTGGAAAACTATCGGATAATTCACAGTTTCCTCACTCTTCTCGTTACTTGCTTAATGCTTCATGTAAAATGCGGCCTCGCCATCTCAGGTTCTTTCTCAATGCTTCTCGTTTTTAATCTTGTTGCTTATTTATTTCGACGTCTGTAATTGCTATTGAACGTTAGGTTTTGAACTTGCTCGACTCTCCGTTGTGTCTCGTTTATCGGTTTCCACTGGATTTCCTCCTGACTCTGTTGGATGCTTGATTTATTTATTTTTGTTTGAACTCGTATCAATTGGAGAAGTCTCCTCTAGATGTACTTGTCGTTCGCTCCTTTTGTAATTTTAATCTTACTGAAAGAAGTTTCACGTGAAAATTTACTGTAATTTTAATAAAAGAGGAAAAATAACATGAAATGATTATCAATGAGCACTTCTTTTTTATTATGAAAAAAAGGAAAGAAGTAAAAGGTGGGTTATAATACATTTCCAGCTCTTGTATTTTAGCCTTTCGGTTGTTGTGGTTAACGTACGTTTTTTTTTTCTTTTTCCTCTGGTAATGATTTAGTCACCATAGCTTTAGAAGTATAGCAATCGAGTTCTGAATGTCAATAACCCATAAGGTTATAGCGGTTGTATTATGAGCCACTATGTGGATTTGATTTCATGTAGCCTCGCATGTATAAAATTAGAAATTTGCCGACCTAAACATAGTTCAATTTGTTAAGGCTAACCTCCCCAAAGACCAGACGTTCAAATTTTCTCCTTCTCCCCCGTATGAACTAATAATAATAATAAAAAAAAAACCAACCAACCTGCTTCTTTTATTTGGCGAAATTACATGTGCAAGTGGCATGGTGTCTTGTTGGTTCCGTGCGGCTTCTGCTTAGTGCTACGTTATACATTTCTTACCAATTAATGGGCTTCTTATAACCCTGTGAACTTGATGGCGATATTTCTTAGAGTACATAGACCTAACTGTTATAGAAGGGAAAAAAAGGTAGGATCACAAGATTACTAGAGTCAAGGATCAGGGACTAGAAATGTTAGCCTTGAAAAAAAGTGATTTTCTAAAGCATAAATTGTTTATTTTAGAATAAATAGGTACACACAATGAGAAACAAATATGTTACTGAATGGTCCTTTAAGTGGTTGGAACTATGTGTGTTATATGTATTTTCTTCCTTCTCTTATTTTTCGTAATTTCAATTGCATTTAATGCTTTCTTAATGTCCTGGGTTCGAAGTCACATCCAACATTTTGATTCTCCCCAACCTACTTATACGTATGTCCTAAAAGAAAAGAACTCTAATGGAGGATTCCTTTTCTTTCACAAGTTTGTAATGGCCAATGCATTTTGTAGTTTGTCTTGTTTAAATTTGTTAAATAGTCTTCAATCTTATTGGAATTTAGATGTCTGCCTTCAAGCGGTAAATTCGCTTGATTCTTTTTAATATTCACGAAGAGGAAATTTTGCATCTCGTAGGAAATTTAGGTGAGAGACCCTTTATCACCCTCTTGTTACCTTAGTAAGAGATGTTTTTGTTGTTTTTTGGTGGTTGAGTGGATTGTCATTCTTAATCCCTATGAAAGGAATAAAGTAGAGTTTTTCCATTACATTTATGGTTGATACAGTTCTTTTTAAATCCACGTGAGAATTTAGGAGAACAGTTAACTTGCTGATCATAAATCTACAATTTCTTTATAAACCAAAGTTCTCTCCAGTACAATCAAACTCGTCTGTAGTACTTTGGCTTGAGCAAACGTTTGGTTTAGCTAATGCTTCGCCATTTGTAATAAGCTCATCAATACGAAAATATCCTTCACCTCCTTCAATCTTCAAACTCCTATTGATATCTTCTGCAGTATCGTCAAAAGAATCACAAACCTAGAAAACCAACTCTTCTTTGCTGGAAAATCTGGAATCTGGAATCTTGAACCAAAAATCCTTCATTTTTGCATTCTGAGGGTCTATCATGGTGGAAAAAATTTATAGTATTTTCTCTGGAGCTGTCCTGTTCTTGGTGTCACCTTGCTCTCGTTGATGAGGATTCTTGTCATTAGCTTCTGTTTGCTCTCATTGACTGTGCTAATTTGATTCAAAACTAGTTAATCCAACTATCTAGCTATTGCATCCATCATACATTGAACTTCGATCAAATTTCTATGAGTTTTTCCAAGAGGGCCTCAAATGACAACAAGCCTCTAGTTGACTCTCTATCGGATTGAATTGCTTCACTTTCAAAAGTGGCTGCCCTCTTTCCAACCATTAAGCCCTTTCACGGTTGCTCTAATACCAATTTGGTGCAATGCAAACCCAAAATGAGGGACTTGTTGATGGTAATAATCTGCCTTTTACAACCTAAGGTCTGGTATTTATACTAGTGTTGCAACTAACTGGTGCCTAGCTAAACCAAATAACCAACTAACAGCTAGTATACTAATTGGTTAGGACTAACAAACAGCCTAACTAACCAGTAACTAACCATTCTAGGGTTTACACTTATATCAGAAAAGGTGAATGATTACATATTTTCCATCAAGTAAGCTCCTATATGAACAAAAAAGAAAAAAAAGTGATGGCACCAGGCAGCTCTTCCACCTCAAACTAGAGCTAATATTTATATATATATTAACAAGAAAGAACTTTTCATTGATGAGATGAAAAGGAACAGTTGACTTTTGTTGTATCTGTCTGTTTGTGTAAACGCAATGGATACAAGGTTTGCCCCAATTTCTTGGACATTCTATATTCGATTAATTGCATGTAAATTCTGTACAGTTCTCGGCTCAAGAGGAAACAATTGAAGAAAGCCTCCTATGAACATCCGTCAGTGCATGCTGATTTCCATCCAAATGATGATGAGGACTCTGGAACTGAAAATGTGGCGGAGGGAATTCCAATTCTGAATCAGGAGAGCTTGTCTAGTGCTGTTGTCAACAATAGCTCAGCTGTGCAGCATATCACTGAGAAAGAAATAAGTGGTATAACTGCACCTGGTGAAATTGAACCTTCGGTAAAGTAACTGCACTTGATGATGATTGTTGTGATATTTACATCTTTGATCTTCCAATTGAATTGATGCTAGATAGGTGGAAGGACCTTCAGGAAAAGAAAATTGATTTCTTGAGCCGTTTATTGATTTTATTTAGGAAGTAATATAAGATTCCAGCATGATGGTTCTTGATTAGGTTATTTTCAAGATTGTTGACGCTGTTCTATAGAATGCTATCCCTTTTTTCTTCTGTTTTCTTGAATTTGTCTCTGTTTTTGTATAAAATCTGAATGGGTTACAGTTGAAGCTTACATTCAGTAGCCAACTTTGTTGTCTCTATTTGTTGTTCAGATAAACAAACCTTTACAAAGTTTTGGGGCTTTGCAATGAATATATTATATTATGCATCTGTAGGTTTCTGCATAGGCTTACCATATCAACTTTTTGTATCTTATCTTTAAAGAAGATTTGATATCTCTTAATTATGTTATTTATAGTTTTTCCTATAAAATAAATATACAGTTTTCTTCTAGCCCCAAAGTAGATGATAACCATATTTCTAGCACTTGATGAAAGAGGCATGCATTTCAGATTTGTGTATGTTACATTAAGGTTTTAGAATCTATAACATATTTAATGCAATACCAAACCTAAGGAGTTGTGTGTTTGACAAGGACTATAAAGAACTTATGTGAATGATTTCTCTTGGAAGCTTCAATTGGTCAAGGAGCAGAATTTCTTTTACTGGTCTATTTTTGGCAAAAAATAAAGTAAAATAAAAGACTTAAAAAAGCTAATGTTTCCTTTTGAGAAAGAAGTTCTACGAGAAACTCAATACATTATGAATTATAAGAACCTTGAGGGGAGTAGAGACCAGATGGACTTTTCATTTCCATATTTATACAAGAGACTTCTTTGATTTCTTATCAATGTCTTGTTTTCAAAAGACATAACATTAGTAACATTTTCTGAACTTAATAAATGAAGCTACTAGGTAAGAAAATCAATGGGAACGACATACTGATTTCCCTGCATACCTAGGTCGTCTGTTCAGTAGCACCACTGAAAATTAGCTGCTTCTGGAACTTTTCCAATTTGTCTATCTACAGTTTCCTGTGTACCTTCTGTTGGGCAGAAACTTTAATTCCAGCATCGGTTCTGCAAATCTATTCAGTTTCAACCAGGCCTGAGTTCATTTCCTTGAAGATCTTGAAAAAATCCTTGCTGAGGAATTGCGGAGGCTTGGAAATGAGATTGGAAAAAATCAGTTATCAAATTAAAGTTGCTGCCCTTGTATCCTTCGCCAAAAAAAAAATTAAAGTTGCTGCCCAGGAGAAGGTGCTCAGGGAACTGCTTGATGAAGACCAACTGGAAACTGGAAAGTTTCAGAAGTAGCTGAATTTCAGTGGTGGTAGTGATACTGAAGAGAGCGACCTTGATTGGTATGCTGCTTGGAAATCAGAACAATACGGACCTTCATTTATTGTCTTGTCTGGACATGTAACGACTGAAGCAGAAATTTGAATATAAGTCTTCTGAAATTTCAGACCGGGAAAGTTGACACTGAAGGGCTGAGTACAGGTGTTCAACTCGAAGATTTGATTGGGATGATAAAAACTGCAGAGAAAAGTGGGTACTTTTCCTTTTAATCTCAAGAACTTTTATTTCGCTATGCCCATTTTATTTATCTGCAGTATGCAATTGTGGTTGTTATTTTACAGATATCCTTTTGCTCAACCAAGCTCGGGTTCATGCCCTCAATGATCTTGAAAAAATCCTTGCTGAGAAGGAGGAGCTGCAGAGAGAGATCAATGGCTTGGAAATGAGATTAGCAGAAACTGATGCTCAAATTAAAGCAGCTGCCCAAGAGAAGATACACGTGCAACTGTTGGAAGACCAATTTGAAAAGTTGCAGAAGCAGCTAAATTTCAGTGGTGGTACTGAACAAAGCGACCTTGCTATGCATGGAAATCAGAACAATGTTCCTATCGATTCTCTCACCAAGGAGCTTGATTTACTGAGGTCAGAAAATGTTAACCTGAAGAATGATATACAAACACTCAAGGAAGAGTTGAGTAATGTTAAGAATTCTGATCAACATGTGGTATTTTTGGAAAAAGAACGGTCAGTCTTGGAGTCTTCGCTGAAAGACTTGGAGTTTAAGCTGTCAACCTCTCAGGAAGATGACTCAGAAAAGTCTGCCCTGAAAGTTGAATGTAAAGACTTGAGGAAGAGAGTAGAAGACTTACAAGTCTTGCTAGACAAGGCAACCAAGCAGGCAGATCAAGCTATTCTGATCTTGCAACAAAACCAAGAGCTCCAAAGAAAGGTTGAGAAATTGGAAAAGTCCCTTGAAGAAGCTAACGTCTTTACGTTATCTTCTGAAAAGCTTCAGCAACACAATGAACTAATGCAACAAAAAATAGATCTATTGGAGGATCGCCTGCAAAGGTCTGATGAAGAATTACAGTCTTATATCAAATTATATCAGGAATCTGTGACGGACTTTCAAGATACACTCAATGCCATCAAAGAAGCAAGCAAGAAAACAGCAGCTATAGATGAGCCTGTAAATGATATGCCTTTGGAGTTTTGGAGCCGTCTATTGCTAATGATAGATGGTTGGTTACTTGAGGAAAAAATATCGGGTGATGATGCTAAACTGTTGAAAGAGATGACATGGAAGAGAGATGCACGCATTTATGATGCATATATGGCTTGCAAGGAAAAGAATGAACTTGAGGCTGTGGCTATCTTTCTTAATCTGACATCATCTCCAAAACGGTACAGTAACTGTAACTTAGAATATATTGCCTCAGAAGAAAACGTTGTTTAATCAGTATTCTTGTTATCTTTAGTTCAGGACTCTATGTCATCCACATTGCAGCAGAAATGGCACCAGTGGCTAAGGTGAGTTGTCGCTAGCTCAATAGCTCTTGGGTTCTATTAATGTTAATTTTCTGTGATATTTTAAGGTTAATTGCAAGCTATGATCACGATTTGATAAACTTCTTTTATTGGCCCTATTCCCTCCCCTGGATGAGAAATGTAATGGGAAAACAAAGATGAAGACTAGAAATCGTCTTGCTTGCTCTTCAAGGCTTTCAATATGATTGCATGCACTATTTATGTTTTATCTAAGTTGTCTCTCATCTTTTAAAAATTGGTTTTTCATATTATATGTTAAAAGTAAAAGTGGTTTAAGGAATAGACTTTCTTTTGCAGGTTGGTGGTTTGGGTGACGTCATCACTGGTCTCAGCAAAGCGCTGCAAAGGAGGGGGCATCTTGTGGAAATTGTTCTTCCTAAATATGATTGCATGCAGTATACTCGCATTAAAGATTTACGGGTATGCCTATGACTTGAGAAGTATAAAACTAATGAAGGAATAAGCATCTAATGCGTTATTTTGGTGTTTTTATTAATACTTTTTAGTACTTTGATTGCTTTTCAGCTTCTGGATGTGGTACTTGAGTCATACTTTGATGGGCGGCTGTTCAAAAATAAGATCTGGGTTGGCATTGTTGAAGGTCAATATTTATCCTTCCTTTGTCTAAATTTTTATTCATATTTTTTTAAAATGTGTCAATTTAACTTCTGCAGGTCTTCCTGTTTACTTTATTGAGCCTCATCATCCTGATAAGTTCTTCTGGAGGGCTCAATATTATGGGGAGCACGATGACTTCAAACGTTTTTCATATTTCAGCCGTGCTGCACTTGAGTTACTTCTTCGGGCTGGCAAGAGACCTGATATAATACATTGCCACGACTGGCAGACAGCATTCATTGTACGACTTTTAATGTCTAATGATCATTATATCTTTTGGCAACTGACTTTAACTGCTTTCTCAGGCACCATTATATTGGGATTTGTATTACCCAAAAGGACTGAATTCTGCAAGAATATGTTTCACTTGCCACAACTTTGAGTATCAGGGAACCGCCCCTGCTTCAGATTTGGCTTCTTGCGGTCTTGATGTTGACCAGCTAAACAGACAAGACAGGTTACAGGATAATTCTTCTCATGATAGGATCAATCCTGTTAAGGTATAGTATTTACAAATTGTCCAATCTCCTTATTTATTTAAGAGACTTTTGTGATTGACACTGTATTGTCCAGGGTGCAGTTGTCTTCTCTAATATTGTCACAACAGTATCACCTACCTATGCTCAAGAGGTGCGGAGGGCTGAGGTATGATTTGCATTAAAGATATCTTATATTACTCATATAAATAGAGATTTTTGGATGACCATGACAATCGAAGATTTTATTGGTTTTTCATTGCTATGATTTTTGCTTGACTATCAGAAAAAAGCGTATCAAATTGTCTTTGATATGAATTTGTTTTTGTGGGAGAATGGTACGTGGCTTTGTATCATGTTATGTTCAGTACGTATATGTTAGTGCTTTGGAGTCTACTCCTAACCTTTTCAATAATGGGCATCTTGACGTTGGTGCTTTTTGGACGGATTACCATTGAGAGAGAGCCTAAGATAAAGCATAGGCCAATTTTCAACCTTAAGACTTGATTTGAAAAGTTTCATTATGGCCCAATGTGAAAGATTTTAATAATTCTAAAAAAACCCGCAAATACTTTCCTTTGGGAATGAGAATAGAACAAATTAAAGTTCATTACTGTGAGGGAGCTTCTTTCCAATTTGAACCTTTTCTCCATATTCACTTCAAGTCTGTCTTGTCAGCATTCTGCCTCCTTGTAGTGAATATATGGGCTTATGATTTCAAAATAAAAATTAGGGAGAACTTCCCTCCTAGTTCACAAGGTTTATGGTGCAGCTTCTTGGTGGATATCTCTACACAAAAATTCTTTTTGTAATTACAGCTTGCTCTCGATTATTAAAGATTGACAAGCTCTTTTGTATTAGAGTCCGGGCGAGGGCGATCTCCACCCTCGGCCCTTAGGCTGTCTCCTTTTTTTGTGATTAATATATATCTTTGACGTTTCTTATAAAAAAAAAAAAAAGGTTTATGGTGCAGGGTAACTTCTCCAATTTACCCAAAGTAAAGAGAGTGCTTAGTGTCACAACTAGATGTTTAATTTGTTTGGGAAAAAATAAAAAATCTTGTTTACAACCACTAAAGAGTGTTTGAAACGTACCTTGCTTATTTTTTGTCATGTGCTTGCCTTGATTATTGGGAGCTTGAAAACCACTTTCCTGAACTGTCTAGGCTTATTAATGGGATTAGGCTGGATGATACACATACACTTAGTTGTTGGGGGGGGGGGGGGGGGGTCTGTGGGGTGTGCAGCGGTGGTTACTAGGAGAAATCAAATCGTGATTATATTTATATCATGGGAGATGGACAGAAGTCAAAATTATTTTCCTATCTGATTCTTCTCATATCAGTAAAGGTGACTAAAGTTTCTCATTTATCAACCACAATTCAAATACAAGGACTTGAGAATGTAATTTAAATTACTCTGGACCTTTCCTAACTGAATTAAAAACTCAAGAAGATAACCTTTCATATAATTATCTTTAGTTTGTATTCTTTCATTTTTCTAAATGAATGCTTGGCTTCTTAAAGAAAAAAGAAACATGTTCTTGCTTGGAAATTCAATCAAGCTAAATACTATTTATTCTTAAAACTTTTACTTAAAAGAATTATTGTTTCCTTTTCTTTATTTACTTCCAATTTTGTTATTTATTTATAATTATAACCAAACATAACAGTTGATTCCTTTCCAATCTCTTTTTTAGTTCCTATATTATCCCCTTCCAATTCTGCAAATCAAATCTTAAAGTTGAATTTTATTTTTTGTTGGAGCTGAGGCTACAACTTTTAATCTGCAAAATCAGCTGATGTAGGACGGAACTAGATTTTATACCTTCAAAGGCAGTTTTCACTAAGATTGCGTGGGTACTTGAATCTCAAGTAGCTGATATTTTTACTCATTCTGTTGTAGTGTTCACATTGTACTGCTTCATTTGGGGGGGGGGGGGGGGGGGGGAGGTTTCGGAGATAATTTGAAGACCCCACTTGTTCTTTATGATGTATTTTGGATATTTGGCGTAGCCCATGTGCCTTAAGTTTTAATTAGATTACTGTCTATTGGTTTAAAGTTTTTGTCTTCTGAGGCACTGAGATTGACATCCATATGGGCTACAGGGAGGACATGGTCTCCACTCAACGCTTAATTTTCATTCGAAGAAGTTCTATGGCATTCTCAATGGAATTGATACTGATGTGTGGAATCCTACTACCGATTCATTTATCAAAGTCCAATATAATGCAAATGATCTGGATGGGAAGGCAGAAAATAAAGACGCTATAAGAAGGCATCTAGGGCTGTCTTCTAATGTCAGAAAACCTCTGGTAATTACATTTTTTGAGACAATAAGTCTTGATTCGTGTTTAATTTAGGATTTAATTTTGCTTCATTTTGTTCGTTAAGACTGACATTATATGCACGACATCTTATATACATTTTTCCCCGAGTGTTGCGTAAACTGAAGCTTCACTTCACCCTTTAGGAAATTTGCGCTTTTTACTGATTTGATTACAGTTGTGCTGTACTGCTGCGGATTTATTAGTTTATGCGGATCACTTTTTTATGACCACCTCTGAATGTATATCAGTTATTCTGATTTCATGCAGCGTAGCATATTTATAACATAGCTTATGGACCCGGAACAAAATCATTGCTCTTTCTTTTTTATTATTAAATTGAGATAGTTTAGTAGTCGAAATATGATTAAAAAAAATCTGCACTTAGTTATTGGAGTTTGGGGGGATTTAATTCAAATACTTGTTGTGCAATAGGTGGGCTGCATAACAAGGTTGGTGCCCCAGAAAGGTATACATCTTATCAGGTATGCGATATACAGAACGTTGGAGCTCGGAGGACAGTTTGTTCTTCTGGGTTCAAGCCCAGTACCTCATATTCAGGTTATCTACTCAGCTTTTGTGCCTCATGCAAGAAAATCAATAATTTTCTTTTCTTCTATTTATGGGGGCAGCTATGATCCTATAATTGTTTTTTCCTTACTAATTATCATTATGTCAAATAATTTGAGAAACATGCACATTCCTCTCACGCCTCACACCCACCAAAAGAAAAAAAATGTAGATACTCTTGCTTTTCTTTGTCCTTTGAGATTTTCTCGATCTGACCTTGTCTAATTAATGCCCCTTACAATTGCTTTTTTGTCCATGCAGAGGGAATTTGAGGATATTGCAAACCATTTCCAGAGTCACGATCAAATTCGGTTGGTCTTGACTTATGACGAGTCCCTTTCTCATTGGATTTATGCAGCATCTGATATGTTGATAATACCTTCCATCTTCGAGCCATGTGGCCTCACTCAGGTAAAAGGTTGCATGTGTGGCCTAGTTTGAGCTTATTTTTAACTAAAAACAAAGAGGGTTGACTTGGGAACGGGGGAATAATAAATGGTTTTAAACCATCATGGGTTGGCCTAGTGGTCAATAAGGGCCATGGAAAAAATAAAGGGCTTAAAGAGAATAGGTCCAATCCATGATGGTCACCTACCTAGGATTTAATATTCTACGTGTTTCCTAACAACCAAATGTAGCAGGGTCAGACGGTTGTCCCGTGAGATTAGTCAAGGAGCGTGCAAGCTGGTCCGAACACTCACGGATATAAAAATTAAAATAATAATAATGATAAAAAATGATTTTAGGGGGAATTGGTTTGAACTATGGTAGCCTCTTACATAAGATTTATAATCCTATGTTTTTTCTTGACAAGTTACAATATGGACATCAAGAAACTCCCTTAGTAAGGTCAGACAACTGTCTTTGGATTTTAGTTGTAATTCACACAAGCTGACTCAAACACATACGAGATTAAAAAAAAGATAATTTTGATATTGAAAAGTTACAATATGGACATCAAGAAACTCCCTTAAAAGAATATTACTATACATCACCAGCAAATAAAAATACCTCAATATAGTTTCAGAAAGGCACATAACAAGATTAATTACGTTGGTTGAATCAATAAATCCTTTAGAAAGAATTATGCAAGACACCAAGAAGCTGGCATACTATTAATAATCTCTCGTCTTTCCTCCCAAGTAACTTGTTTTCTTTCGAAGATGAGTTGATTTCTTTCTGTTAATATCCCCTTTTAAGTTGCTTTGACTATACTAGGCCACAATAATTTAACACTTTTTTTTTTTAATAACACAATAATTTAACACTCTTTTTCATCCCAAGACCACAGAAATATTATAGCACTGTTTTTAACTCTCTAATCAAAAACACAAAAACAACCAAAGCCTTGAAATTTTGCCTCCCAGATTTTTGTACTGTAGCAACAATGAAGAAACAGATGATTGAGACTCTCCTCTGCATTCCAACAAAAACTGTAGCAGCTTGGATTTATTGCTATATAAGGGCATCTTTGGATTCTTTTAGCCCGTTCAACTATCCTAGAAAATTATCCGCACCAAGATATTCACCCACTTTTCTAGGCATTTAGAGGTAACGCAGGAACATCTGCCAAATGTTTAAACAGGGATTCCTTCATGAAACTGGCCACATCACTTACCCATCTTTCTCCCTCCGAAATCTGCCAATAACCTTTCAATAGCCATTCTGCATTTTTTGTTGTTCACAAATGTGAACTCCACTCATTTTATGTATTTTCTTTTTTAAAATTTTCATTTTCCCTTTGAATCTGAAACCAGTCTATCCCTCACCTACATCCTTTCTTCCATTTCTGATTTATCAGCTGAATTTAAATCAACATTTTCCAGCAATTCATTTGCAAAACAAAAGGGGGATGGCTGGCACATCAGTTTTTCTGTTTCAAGGACAATTGGAGGGTAATCAGGAATTACTCCTCTTGATTCTTTATAGGGGCTCTCCCCCAACCTTTTAACACTAAAAATCTATTCGTCAATACATTGGTTCCTCATATTAGACCATGATAAATTTCTCATTTAATAAACAATTACTTCAAGCTCCAAAATATGAACCATCTCGTTCTATATTTTCATTCCTCGTATTCTTCTTCCCCCATTTGATTTCGTGTGGATCCAAAGGGTAATTTAAAACCACCCACGCCTTAGGCACCATACTCCATTGCGACACTCATGAAGACATATTTTCTCCAGCAGAAACTTCCTTCAAACGTATTTGGACAATATACATTTGTGATCTTTTCCATCCTCCAAAAAGAACCCTAATTAAAAGAGTACCTGTGCCTTTCAAAACTTTCCCTACCTTTTTTTTCATCCCACAAAACAAGCAAAACCCATGATCCCCATCTTCTACCTCCTCCCACCACGCAATATCAATAGAACCCTAAATAGATTTAACTACTCTTTTTTTCACCTCCTTTCATTTTGTTTCTTTGATCATTACCACATCCTGATTGATCTTTCGAATAGTATAACTTTCTTGCTATAATCTCCAAGCCCCCCCGGTGTTACGAATAGTATCTATTCTTAGCTTGTAATGCCACCCGAAAATAGGAGATAGTCCTTCATGCTTATGTTGAAGTTTTTATAATAGCATGCAAATATGCAATATACATCTATTGTGGCGCTAATACATCGATCAAGTTAGAGGCATTATCAACTTTCGTTCATTCATCCTTTTTGTAGATGATTGCAATGCGATATGGTTCTGTTCCTATTGCACGGAAAACTGGTGGGCTAAATGACAGGTGCATGTCGCTACTTATTTGAGTTTATTTCTTTAGAACTCTTGTTTTAATGGACTTCAATGTTTATTATGTAGCGTCTTTGATGTTGACGATGACACAATTCCTATCCAGTTGCGAAATGGATACACATTTTTTACCCCTGATGAGCAGGTAAGAACGCAGAAAATGAAACTCAAGTCTGAGTGTTCCCCCCAACAGCCTATTCTCATAACTTTGTTAACTTATGTTTATTTGGACAGGGGTTGAATAGTGCACTGGAACGTGCCTTTAGCCACTACTTCAATAAACCAGGCAGTTGGCAGCAGCTGGTTCAGAAGGTCATGGGCGTAGATTTCAGCTGGGAAACTTCAGCTGCACAGTATGAGGAACTTTATTCAAAGTCAGTGGCACGAGCAAGAGCGGCTGCCACAGGTCGTGCGTAGGGAAAACGCGAGGTCTTTTTATTTTTCTCTGTGCAATCTGTTATTCATACTCTAAAGTTCCATGGAGAGTGCCTGAGCAACTGTTGTGGAACATAATCAATCAATCTGATTGTCATCGGAAAATGAAGTTGAGACCAATTCGGTGGCTCATCTGTATGCTTATGCTGCCATGAATCCTCTGAATTGGTCATTCGATCACATCATTCCTGGACACTGGACGGGACACTTCGCCCCTTCTGCAGAAAGGAAAGAGCCGTTGCTTGATTATCATGATGGCAATGGCAATCATATTTATTCATGGACCTGCTTGCTATAAGGCAGGGGAAACCTGCCATTTTCTTGGTTTTGTTTTCTTCAATATGTAGATAATATTTTGTAAATTATTATTATTATATTCAGAATCTTTAAATTTTGTAACTTCATCCGTAATTCAACATTTCTTCTATTAAATTTTACCTGCATTAGTATTTTTCTCGTTATTTGGTTTTTTTAATAATAAATATTTTAGTATGATGTTGATAACTAATTGTTTAAATTACATGTTCTATTAACTGCAAGTTCCTTTGTCTGTGAATAACTTGTTACCATTTTCATATTAAT
The DNA here is from genome assembly GCA_017139565.1 of Luffa aegyptiaca. NCBI lineage: Eukaryota > Viridiplantae > Streptophyta > Magnoliopsida > Cucurbitales > Cucurbitaceae > Luffa > Luffa aegyptiaca. Next base: position 53,861,356 of record CM029398.1, read on the forward strand.
ATTATAAGTGAAGGGTGGTGGGTGCGTTTAGCTTTTATTTATAAAATGATTTATGTCGATCAAGTTGCAATTATGCTTATAACCTTGCCAATCAAATACAATCTATCCTTCTACATGATTAATAAAGGTAAACGATCCACTCTTTAATACCTGTCTTGAACAATACTCTTTAATACCTTTCAAAAAAAAAAAAAAAAAAATACCTGTCTTTGATATGCCTTCTAATTAAGAGCTAATTCAGAAGAAATGGTTGAACAATCACTAAAGTAATGTGTTCATGAATCATGAAGAAAGAAAATACAATTAACAACACAAAATTTCACAGAAAAGCACTTCATTCATCTTCAACTAATGTACACCACCAATAATAATTAATCATCATAGAAACTCTCTCTCTCTCTCTCTCTTCAGTCTCTCGTTTTTTACATATTTCACTTCCTCACTTTCCGGGAACAAAGTTTGTGGCGTAGGCCCATGCATTGTTGTTGACTGGGTCAGCAAGGTGGTCAGCCAAGTTCTCCAAAGGACCCTTTCCAGTAACAATGGCCTGAACGAAGAAACCAAACATGGAGAACATGGCCAGCCTTCCATTCTTGAGCTCCTTCACCTTGAGCTCAGCGAAGGCCTCTGGGTCATCAGCCAAACCCAATGGGTCGAAGCTTCCACCTGGGTAGATGGGGTCGGTGATCTCTCCGAGTGGGCCGCCGGCAATACGGTAGCCCTCGACGGCGCCCATCAACACGACCTGGCAGGCCCAGATGGCCAAAATGCTCTGTGCGTGGACCAAGCTCGGGTTGCCCAAGTAGTCGAGGCCTCCCTCGCTGAAGATCTGAGAACCAGCCTTGAACCACACAGCCTCGCCAAACTTCACACCATTGCGGGACAGAAGCTCGGGGAAGACACAACCCAAAGCTCCAAGCATGGCCCATCTGGAGTGGATCACTTCCAGCTCACGGTTCTTGGCGAATGTCTCGGGATCGGCTGAAAGTCCAGCAGTGTCCCAGCCGTAGTCACCGGGGAACTCTCCGGTAAGGTAGGACGGTGGCTCGCCGGAGAATGGGCCCAAGTACTTAACACGGTCGGGGCCGTACCATGGGCTGCCGGAGGAAACTGGCTTGCTGGCAGTCTTCCTCATGCTGACTCTTCCATTGCCCTGAATCTCAGGGGCGTTGGGGGAAAGCTTCACGGCCTTGCCGGCCAGAGATGGGGAGGAGAGAGCCATTGTGGAAGCAGCCATTGGAATAATTCAGAAGGAAGCTGAGAAAGATATGAAATTCAGTGAAGGGGTTGTTGGATGGGTTTGATGGAGTGGGATGATGGTGGCTAATATACATGGATTTGGGCGAAGGGTCCTTATCCAGGGAAATCAATATCAGCTTTCTCATTGGTTGAAATTTCTATGGTTGATTTCCTTGCTCCATGTGGATTCCTCTGTGCCACTTACATCTCTAAAAATCCTAGGCAACTCCATGGGCTCCTCTTTCTTCCAATGAAATCTTGACAAGTGTGTTGTTGATAGCACCAATATCCTTAGAGAATTGCATATACACTTTCATTTGCTTATTTGAGGATAACGGTGAGTTTTTGGGTTTTTTTTTTGGAGCGAAGATTTTATATGCTCTGGGACATGTGATAAAATAATATGCTCCTCCTTTTACATTTTTGTAAATTAAATCAATTTTTATGCTGTGGTTCTAGTTCCAATTCGTCCTCAGGATTATAATAGTTCAACAATTGCACTTGCTTTTGAAAATTAAATCCCCAATTAGATATCTTTCCTATTGAATGAGAAGTTATTTATGGATATGTTAGTTAGTGAACACTATGTTGTAACATTTTGTTTTAATGGCATGAGTTTGGTAAGTCCTATTTGCTTAAATATGAATTGAATTAGATTTTAAGACATTATTGTAAATGAAAAGCCCAAAGAGAGTTAAACGCGTGGCTTGTTTTAATTAATTTTCACTATTGTAGAGAGGATTAATTTTAGGATAGAGACAATAATTGATCATAATTGTTCAAGAAAAAATGTTTCTTTTATATCTTCTCTTTCAAGATTGCTTGAAATGAATATACATCATAGATGACAACATGGTTAAAATTCTCAATTTTTTTTATCTCAATTCCAACGCATAGCTAGCTTACACTTCCTCGAAAAAAAAAAATCCTAGAAAGAACACTGGAGTATCCAAATTTAGTTAGAAATTCATTTCTCTTTAATGTATGAATTGAAGAAAAGATTAACCCCCAAAAGAAAAATACATCACATCCAATTCTAACAAAAATATCTAGAATTACGAAAACCTCTCAAGACATGAAAATGAAAACCTCCACTACCTACCCAAATGGTTGCTAACCTTTTAATTTTCCAGCCACATAAATGAAAATTGCAAATACAATTCCCATCTAAGAAAAAGACCATCTATCTTATTAGGTTTTTTTTTTTTTTTTTTTTTTTTTTTTTTTTTTTTTTTTTTTTTTTTTTTTTTTTTTTGAGAATTCTATCTTATTAGTCTCTAAAATCTTGAATGTAACGTTAGATTCACTGTATGCTAATATGAATCTGAAGCAGTTGGTGGACGAGAGAGAGCCACGTGGGCATGGATAAAACAAATGAAAAATCTTGGAACTCCAATGAGAAAGAAGATACAGATACCAATGGATAAGAATCTATTCTCTTTGCCCACTATTTAAACTCACCAACCCACCCACTTCTTCCCCACCACAAAACACATCCCATCATCAATCACACAGCTCATTCCAACTCCAACAATGGCCGCTGCCACAATGGCTCTCTCCTCCCCATCTCTGGCCGGCAAGGCCGTGAAGCTTTCCCCCAACGCCCCTGAGATTCAGGGCAATGGAAGAGTCAGCATGAGGAAGACTGCCAGCAAGCCAGTTTCCTCCGGCAGCCCATGGTACGGCCCCGACCGTGTTAAGTACTTGGGCCCATTCTCCGGCGAGCCACCGTCCTACCTTACCGGAGAGTTCCCCGGTGACTACGGCTGGGACACTGCTGGACTTTCAGCCGATCCCGAGACATTCGCCAAGAACCGTGAGCTGGAAGTGATCCACTCCAGATGGGCCATGCTTGGAGCTTTGGGTTGTGTCTTCCCCGAGCTTCTGTCCCGCAATGGTGTGAAGTTTGGCGAGGCTGTGTGGTTCAAGGCTGGTTCTCAGATCTTCAGCGAGGGAGGCCTCGACTACTTGGGCAACCCGAGCTTGGTCCACGCACAGAGCATTTTGGCCATCTGGGCCTGCCAGGTCGTGTTGATGGGCGCCGTCGAGGGCTACCGTATTGCCGGCGGCCCACTCGGAGAGATCACCGACCCCATCTACCCAGGTGGAAGCTTCGACCCATTGGGTTTGGCTGATGACCCAGAGGCCTTCGCTGAGCTCAAGGTGAAGGAGCTCAAGAATGGAAGGCTGGCCATGTTCTCCATGTTTGGTTTCTTCGTTCAGGCCATTGTTACTGGAAAGGGTCCTTTGGAGAACTTGGCTGACCACCTTGCCGACCCAGTCAACAACAATGCTTGGGCCTATGCCACAAACTTTGTTCCCGGAAAGTGAGAGTCTTAGGATTCAGAGAGTGAGAAATGAACTTGTGTTTAATTAAACCATTGATGGTGGTGTAAATTTCGGGTTTGAACAATTGAGTGCTTGGTTTGAATGGATTTCATTCTGATTTTTCAATAATAACAAAGCAATGATCTATTTCATGGAAGGAGAACAATCTAGTTTATGCACCAATTAAAATACGATTCAGGTTGAAAGAGAACTAAGAGTTTATAGTTTGGAGAGAAATACGATGGTGATGGTAAAACAAGCTAAATCTGTCTTTTAACTAAGAGGAGTGTTTTCTTCTAACATTGAAGTCTAATTTTGTGCCAAATGCGTTATTTCTCTTTGGAAAGGTACTGGATTCCACTTCCCGGCTTGCAAAATGTGCTTCAGAAGGCTCTTAAATTTTCATTCCAGAAAATGAAAAATGCATAAAGACCTGAAACTCTTAGGAATTTGTTCTATAACTATAAATGCATCAGATTCGTCCCAAAGAAAAAAAAAACTATAAATGCATCAGTTAAAAACTTATAAGAGCATAGAAAGGTGGGAACCATATCATTTATATCTAATGGGTAGCACAGGAATCCATTGAACTCACTAGTCACGAATTAATAACTAGAATTGGCAAGCTTGAACTCGTTACTCGTTCATACAAAGACAGTATAAGACGGAGTTTAATTGTTAGTACTAATATTTGTACATTTAAATCTACTATTCATCCCTCTGCAGCTTCAGAAGGATAGACAGAACTTCATTCATGTCAGGTCTATGTTCGGGATTTTGGTCGGTACAGCTTAGTGCTAGTTTGAGTAGTTCTTCTAACCTCTTATGCTCCTTTGAATCATTCAAGAGCAGCACAGGGTCCAAAACTTGAATAAGCCCTTCCGTTCCAATTGCTAGAGCTCTTTCTACCAGTTGCTGCAAGCTGATTGGGAGTCCATGAGCTTCAATGGTTGCAGTTGGCCTTTTCTTTGTCAGAAATTCCATCAGTATTATGCCGAAACTGAACACATCTACTTTTGTTGTCACTTTCCCCATGTAGGCAAACTCTGATAAGAAGGAATAGATACAGATATTTTGCAAAAAAATTAGTTTGGATAGGGATCCTTTCCAATTATTAGGATTAGTTTTATCCAATTCAAGTCATTGCAGAGTCAACTGGAGCCACTACGGTTTCAAATATCAAGAGAAGACACCGAGCAAGTTCTTTCAATTCAGTTGGCTTATACCAAATGCATGAGATATGAAATGTCAGTTATGTGACTGATTGTAATATTTTTGCCTGTGGAGTAATAGTGTGAACCTTTTAATAAAAAAAAAATGAACTGTAAAATATTACCTGGAGCCAAATATCCGATAGTGACTTCAAAGGCTGCTGAAGAGGAAACGCTGCTAGTGTCTTGGCTTTGCACCCCCAACACTCTAGCAGTTCCAAAATCGCTCACATGGGCTACCCAGTCTCCATCCAGAAGGATGTTTGAAGGCTTCAAGTCACAGTGAATGATGGGAAAATCATATCCATGATGCAGGTATTGCATCCCAGTAGCAACAGAAACACAAATTTCAACTCTCTTTGACAACGTCCAACTTATTTGATCTGTTCCATGGTTATGTATTATTCTATCCAAGTTCCCATTTTCCATATATCCAAGAACGATAGCCTTCAGTTTCTGGCTTTCCCAAGCATATCCGAGTACTTTCACCAAATTCCTGTGTCTAAGTTGACTAAGAATCTTGATTTCTCTACTGAAGTAATCATCTGATTCTGTAGAGAAATATTGCAAATTCAATTTTTTTACAGCTACAATCTGTCCATTTTCCAGTTGACCCCTGTAGACAGTGCTTAAAATACTGGAACCTAGAATGTTGTTTTCGCTGAAGTATTCTGTTGCAATCTCTATGTCCTTCTTATCAAACCTCTTAAGGGTACATGCATAATCCAATGATGGTTCAGGATTCTCAATACTTTTAGATCTCTCAAGCTTACAATATCGATCTAGGCCTAGAATTAAGAAAATTATAGCTAAAAGTACAATAACAGATCCAAGGATTATGAGAATTAGTAAGGCTTTTTTTGATAGATGTCTTGAATCCTTCTTTTCACAAGGAGCAAAGAACTTGTATCCACAAAGAGCAGGATTTCCTATCAAGCTTGACACATTTATTTTTTGAAATATTCCGGTGTCAGGAACAGGACCTTCTAGTTGATTGAAGGAAAGGTTGACATACTTCAGAGAAGAAAGTCTTGCAATGTTCTGAGGGATGCTTCCATTGAAATGATTCTGAGAAAGGTCCAAAGAGTACAAATGCTCCAGATTTGCCAACTCTTCTGGGATTTCACCAGATATTTTGTTCCGTGAAAGGTTCAAGTTTGAGAGCATATTCATTCCAGTAAAAGCTTTACCTGGAAGCATACCAGAAAGACCATTTCCTGACAGATCAAGAAAGAACAAATTTCTACAACCTCCAATTGTTGCTGGAATAATCCCAGTGAGATTGTTGTTTGAGAAGTCAATAGATTGTAACATTTGCAACAACCCAAGCTCAGTTGGAATACCTCCTGCCAGGAAATTGTATGACAAGTTCATGTATAGCTGCATATTTTTCATACCTGAGATTAAAACCCCAGGAATTGATCCAGATAGATGGTTGTGGGACAGATCTAACATCACAAGTCGATGAAGGTTCCTCATACTTTTAGGGATGGATCCATTAAGCATGTTACCATGGAGATCCAAATATGAAAGAAACTCAAGTTTTGAGATGGCATCTGGAATTGGACCTGTGAACTTGTTGTTCTGCAAATGAAGATGATCCAGTTGTTTCAGATCAAATATTTTTTCTGGAATCCTTCCTTCCAATGCATTGTCGTGCAAAGAAAGAGCTTGAAGAAGAGACAGGTTAGACAACTCCCCAGGAATTTGACCTGAAAATTTATTTCCTGAAAGTATTAATGTGTTGAGTCTACTTAAGTTGCCAATGTCCCTTGGAATTTCCCCAGAAAATGAATTTGATGAGGCTCTGAAAACCTGGATATTGGAAAGCTTGCTAATACTGGGTTTTAACAATCCAGTGAAATTGTTTAGAGACAGGTCTACAAGATCAAGAGATGAGCAATTAAAGAAGTCATCTGGGATTTCACCAAAAATCCTATTTGATCCAAGGAAGAGGGAAGTAAGATTCCGCAACTTCCCAAATCCTAGAGGTATTTTCCCTGTCAGCCTATTAAATGAAAGATCAATGATAGAAAGCTGGGTGCAGTTGGTAATACTAGATGGAATTGAACCCGCTAGGAGATTGCCGCTCAAAGTCAATCTCTTCAAATTATTAAGCAAACCTATATTGGATGGAATCTCTCCTGTGAATAAATTGAAGCTCAGAGACAAATGTGTCAGGTTTGACAAGTTTGTCAAAGATGAAGGAATCACCCCAGAGAATCTATTCGAGTGAAGAGTCAAAACCTGCAACAATCTCAAAGATCCAATATCAGAAGATATAGTTCCACTTAACTCATTCTCTGAGAGAAGCAAATGGGTTAAACCTTTCAAATGTAAGAGAGATTGTGGTATAGTGGAATTTAACCTATTTGTATACAGACGCAAGGTTTGTAAGTGAACCAGAGACCCTAGCTGTGAAGGAATTGGACCACTGAACTTATTTTTGTATAGTTCTAGAGCAAGAAGCTTCTCACATTTGCCTATCTCCTCAGGAATTTTCCCAACCAAAGCATTCTCAAATAATAAGAGATACTCCAAATTCAACAAATTCCCAATCTCCACTGGTATATTCCCAGACAAGTTGTTCTGGCTAAAATCTAGAGCTTGCAGTGCGTCTAATTTGCCAATCGAGATGGGAATGGAACCTTCTAGCTTGTTGCCGTATGCAACCAGAATTTGAAGATTGAGCAAGTTTCCTATGTTGGATGGGATTCTGCCCGTGAGATTATTAAATACCACGCCAAATGCTAACAAGTTCGTGCAGTTGCAAATGCTCTCAGGAATGCTTCCTTTTAAAAAGTTATCTCCCAAATCAACTGATTGTAGGAGGCCAAGGTTTCCCAACTGGGATGGAATGTGACCTGAAAGAAAATTTCTGTATAGAGTGAGCTGAGAGAGGTTGGAACACGAACCCAACTCACCTGGAATCTGTCCGGTAAATGAATTCTGAGTCAAATCAAGAACCTCGAGAGCTGAGAGGTTCCCGATAAATGGAGAAATCTCGCCCTTAAGCTGTTGATCAATCAAAGTAATCGAAATGACCCGCTTGGAATCAGAGTCACAGATAATGCCAGACCAATTGCAGTGATGGTTGAGATCCGTCCAATCTGAAAGTGCTCCCAATGAGTCCAAATGGATGGAACTCTTGAAGGCCTTTAAGGCTTCCAGTTCAACTTCCATGGCCGATTGGTCTTGGCCAAATAGAACTCTAACTGGAACAAAACAAGCTATCATGAAAATGGCTAAACTGACAATATTAACCATTGTTACTGCTTCCTGAACTCTGAAGTCTCTCTCCTCAGACAGACACTTTTAAGTTTAATATAACAAAATAAAAATCTAACCCGTCCAGTATCACACAGGTCACAAGTATAGCTAGCTCAGCAGAATCAATCAATGAGCACAGAGATAAAAGACGAGAAGAATTTGAATTCTTCAAACCATTGAAGTAAAGAAAGTTGACGATCGAACTTACATAGGAAAATCCAAGCCAAGTTGCCTATTCGCCATCGGTAGAGACATTGCTCCAATGAAAGTAAATCCAAATTATCGAGAGGTTGGCCATGTTTTGTAGTCTGCAAGTAGGTACGTCGATTGGTTGTATGTGAAGCCGCCATACTGCCGACGAAAGGAGGTTTCCATTGAATCAGTGTGTGAGAACAGAGAGTGGAAGAAAATTGCAAGAACGGCCAAAAATTTCGAAGTGCTGGAATTTGACGACTCCATTGACGAGTTTGTCGCTTTGCAGTAGGGCACTGGAGAAATTGTTGACCGATTTCAACGACGGATGATTGGATCAACTTCGGTTATGTTTTGATTTGATTTATTTTCAACAATATGATAATTATGAACGTGATTAGGGGCGGGCTCCACGTCCACGTGTGGCTAATCTTTACAAAATAATAATAATAATAAATCATTCTTTTTTTTTTATTACCATATGTGGGGAGTGAGATTAGAACCACAGACCTCAGTGGTTATCAGTACAACTTTATGTCAATTGAGCTAAGTTCTTGGCATAAATCATACCTTCATTTTACGACTAATCTTTTGGCTATTCTTATCATTTACATTGAATTTTAATTTAGTCTTTCATGTTTATTATTTTTTAGGTTAAAATTCTAGTCCATGTCTTGTAGATGGTTGTATTTTAAAATCTTTCTAATAGATGCTCGAGCTTTTAATTTTGTGTTTAATAGACTTGTTGAGTGTCTAGTATGTATTTAACCTTTCAATTTATTGTCTACTAGGTCATTAATATATTGTATTGGTTCTACTAAACTCGATATTCAATTTAATGTGTAATGGATTAGTTAATTTTGAAAAAAAAATGTTGAAAATATTAGAGATTTGTTAAACGCAAAATTGAAAGTTTATGAATCTATTAGACATTTTAAAAGTTTAGGGGAAATGCATCATTGAACCAACACCACATCCGAACTAAAAGGGGCTCTAAAGGCTATGCAAACATGGTTAAGATCAATTTAAAATAATTGATAATTACTACTCATAGCAACAAAAAGTGCACATTTCTTTTAGGTGGCTTGATTGTAAGAGCTCTAAAGTTAAACGTATTTGGCTTGGACCTAGGAAACATGCGAGTGGGAACAAAGCAATTCAAGACAAATAAGTAGTGTGGCTAGATTGTCGAAGATGTCAAAGCTGTTAATAAAATTATATCATCTAAAACAAAATAAATTATAATTTTTTATCTCAAAAAAGAAAAAAGTTTGGACTTTTGCTTTTCTTCAATTTAAATGACCTGTCTATCATATGAAATTCCAATATGTACTTATAAAAAATAAATGTTTAGCATTAATGAATTGTAATGGTATAATTGAAGACAATATTAAATGGTAGAGATTGATAGGTCAAAGATTCAAATCTTCCACCCTACATGTTGTAAAAGAAAGAAAAAACCTATGAATTAATTTCAAGTAGTGTACAGTAAAACTAACTATAAATATATATTACAATAAGTGTTAAATCGTGAATTCGAACTTAGTTCATTAGACGTGACATCGATTACTATTTCAAGGATTGATTGTTCATAACATGCCGTCTTAGCTCAGTCGGTAGAGCGCATGGCTTTTAACCATGTGATCGTGGGTTCAATTCACAAAATAAGTCATTTTATGATTTCATATAGAAAAACCATATTTGTTTCATTTATGTATTTCCAACATAAAAATGGTAAATGTTTATTCAAAACTCATTTTACCTTTATTATCAAAAGAATCAAATAAAATAGAAATCACATAAAATAAAAACTTGAGTAGTATTTTTTTAAAAATTATTATTATCACGGTAAACTTAAATACGATAAGTATAATTTGGAATGAAAAATATGGTACGATGAAGATAAACATTCATATACTTCATTATCAAAAGTAATTATGTAATAAAACTCCATATTTATATATATGTACAAAGACAACCTAGTATCTAACTCTCCCTAAAAATTTTATGATTTTTCCGACGACCACCAACAAATTTTTCGGCGATCGAAATTTTTTCCCTCTTTTTTCCTTTCATTTTCTTCTACCTCTTTTTTCTTTCTTTATTTTCGTTTTTTATATTTTTCGAAATGAAAATGAGAAGAAGATTTAAAAAAAAAAAAAAAAAAATCGCCGGAAAAGTCGTCGGTGATTGCCGGAAAAGTGGCTGGAAAGTCGACGGCGGTCGTCGGAAAAGTTGTCGGTGGTCGCCGGAAAAGTCGTCGGCCGGTCGTCGGTAGAAAAGTCAATGAGTCACATGGAAGAAGAGAGAAAATAGTTACTGTAGAGAATGAATAGAATAATTGGAGTGAGTTGAATAGTGGTTACTGTAGCAACACGGAGGGGAAAAATAACCAACTCCGCCCCTTATTTTTGTTGGTGCCCCAAACACTGGGTTGGTTATAATAGCGGGGGCTATTATAACCAACACAGTGGGCCAAACGGCCCCTAAGACATTAGTCAACGTGAGCAGCGCTCAAATAGCTTGTAAAAGTGAGTATATCTCGACCGTAATTGACATGTATGCTTGATTAAGAGGTCAGAGATTTGAATCTCTTATATTCAAATGTTATTAAACTATAAAAAATAAAACTAGCATAAAGCTTGTACTTCAACGAAGAGGTTGGAGGTTTAAACCTCCTTACCCCCACATATCTAAAAAAAAGAGACAAAAAAAAAAAAAAAAAGAGACTTAGACATTATAACTTCAATAAAAGGTCAAAGGAATGAATTATGTTATATATTGTGGTTAATATTTTTTTAAACATTTTATACGCACAAACGTACGAATACTTGTACAAACTATGACATCTTTTATTATTTGACATAATAGTACTAGAGAATTTGCTATTCAATGTTATATGCATATATACACACCAATAAAAATGTCAAAGCGAGCTTAGCTCAGTAGTAATTGATATATACCTTCCACCAAGAAGTAGAAGTTCGAAACCCCATCCTCAAATGTTGTTGAACTCCAACATAGTCAAAACCAAAATTAGCTTCTAATTTTTTTAAAAAAATTTCCTCCTTTCTTAAAATGAGTTATATATATATATATATATATATTTCATAAGAGACTTAATTCCATAAGTTTGTGTTATGTTTTTTGAAGTATATTTGTTTAAAAAAGATCAGTCACTATTAAAAAAAAATAACTACGTATTTTTTAAACTAGAAAAAATCACAATTACAAAGAGATACGCATTTGTCAAAACCAAAATTAGCTCCTTTTTTTTTTTTCTTTTAATTAATTTTCTTTCCCTCCTTTCTTAAAATCCCCACACGAGGAGTTGTTTTCACGATACGCATTTGTCAAACCCCGTGGGCCCCACTGCTCCATCCGATCACGCGTGCTTGATCCAACGGCCACAATAGCATCCCATAATCTACGGAAATCATTTCGATCCAACGGTTCTCAGCTCTCCGGGTTTGACTATTGTCTGTCTCAATACATGATGCACAGATTCCAACAAAAACCCAACTAAAATTTGTTAAATACTCTCTTACCCCTTGCTCTCTCTCTCTCTCTCTCTCTCTCTCTCATCTTCCTGCCAGATCTTTAGCTTGCAGACCAAATCTGGAGACTGATCTACCGAACTCTTAAGAAAATCGTCCGATCGTCTTCGTTTTTCTGCCTGATTCAGCTCTAGAATCACGTGGGTGAAAATTTTTGTTTCAATTTTTGAGGAAAACTTGTTTGTTTTGAGCTTCTTTTGGTTTCCGGTAATGGAGCTAGGGCACGTAGAATTTTTTGGGGTTCTTCTTCAATTGCTGGATGCATAGTGGGAGAAGTTAAATTTCGAGTGATTTGTACTTTTAAAAGCTTATTGTTCTGCTTTTTTTTGTTCTTTCTTTGCTGTAATTATTGTTGGTATCTGGGGTTCTGTCCCAATGGGGCTTTTCTAAATTTAACTTAAAATTACTGTGTTATTGATTCTGATCTTGTTGATCTGTCCTGTTTTCCTCTTCGTTTTTGGGTTATTTTGCACTTGATTCTTTTCCTTCCCGTGTTTGGATGATGAGAAAATTAGGTAAAGTGAGTGATTTCGATGGTCCGTGAGGTTCTGTTCAGGGAAGAACGTCTAAACCAGATTAGCGAGTACTTTTATCTTCTAACCTCTCGTAATGCATACGCACATCGTTTATTTAACCTTTTTACCTTAACTATCTTAGTTTTGGTCACTGGGTGTTCTATCTTGATATGCTCGTTGACTAAAGTGAGTTGATGTTTTTACACTAGTTAAATTGTACTTACTGTTTCTCTTTTGCTTGCTTTGCCCTTCAGTTTAGGATTGGGTTCGTCTATGTATTAAGTGGAATTGGAGAATAGAATCAAGATGCCGTGGACAGCTTCCTTGGTGAATTACAGCAGCAAGTGTGTTCGCTTGGTGGTCTTCTTTCGTGTCATTCTGTAATTTGATTTGCATTGGTGAGATTTCTGGAACGAATCCAGTTATGTTGATTATTACCATACTTAAATAGACATCCGCCAAGTTGTCTTGGAGGAAGAAAATGTTTATTTTGGTATGTCAGAACAATGATATTTTCACTGGCTCTGTATTCACTTGCCAAGGGTAGAAATTTGTTGGGCTCTGCTGGATTTATCTTTTCTGTTTTTGAAGGTTTATGAATTGGTCATGGAGAAATATGACTGATTTTGTGTACTTGTTAATATTGTTCTTGTGTTTGTGAAATTTGGGAATTTTAAGCTGTTTGCTTATGGCTGTGCAGGGGGAAATTAAAACGTTGATTTTGCTCGTCTATCTTACTTTTGCGGTTGTTTTACTTTTATTACTGGTTGGAGGAGTGAGAATGTACATTGGTGTAACGGGAAAGAGATACAGAGCTGTCAAGGAAGTTGGGAAGGTTAACATGAGTGTTGGGATCATTGCCTACTACCAAGTGATGCAAGTTTGTCAGGTAAACCACAATCTTTAAATCTTACTCTGCCATGCTTCGTTTGTTGTTTATAGTTCACACATTTGAAGTGTCTGAAATTAAATGTTGTTAGTTGTCTCTTTACTCATCCCAAAGATATCTTTCAACCCTAAATTGATTTCCCAAGTACATGCACTTTAGCTCCTACTTTTCTCTTAAGCCTTTCTCCAAGTGGCTATACTTAATAAATAATAAGTATTGATAAGGGGAGTTTTTAGTTGCAACCCTAATATGGATACTATGACGTTTAGTGGCAATTGATTCTTACTCTTGGTTGTTTAATAGCTAAATTAAGGTTTTATAGTATATTTTCCAAATACTAAGTATGCATATGCATTTTATCATGCCAAAGTTAATTTGTTTGCTTTCTCCTCTCCTCTGCCTTGTTACTTTAAGATTATATTTACTGTATCTCATAGGATTCACTTTGTTTGTTGGCTGTTGCCACTCCTTCGGTGTTCTAGATTTGTATAAATTCTGTAGTTTGAAGAATTGGTTACTGGTGTTATCAAAAAAAAAAAAAAAAAAGAATTGGTTACTGGCGACTTGTTGAATCATTGCAGCCCATCCTTTTAACGTAGATGAATTTCTAAAGCACGTTATTGAATGAATGAATACATAATCATTCTGGGTTCACTTGCTTGTCTTTACTGCTACTAAAGCACATCTTTAAGTGATTCGTTGTTGATGATTTTCAATTTGTTCATTACAGGCCGAGTATTTTCGTCAATTGCTAAAGCCTGTCACGTAGGATAACATTTCAAAAGCATTTGGACATTGGGGAGTTAGGTGGACTGGCCTCCAGTTGTGCTAGAAGTGAAGAAATGAAATATTTCTTTCCTGTTTGTCTTTAGTTTGATATAAAGATCTCGCTTATTTTCAAATGGCAACATATAGAGTTGCTTTGTAGTCTTCTCGTTAGTTAACATCCCGTTTTAATTTTCGTAATATAATAGAGCAAGCTCTCCTGAGAGAAGACACGCTAACTTGAAGTTTGGAGAGTTTCCCGTTTGTTTGTTTCTTTTACATGGACTTCATGCAGAGTGACCTCAACTTTTACCTCAAAAAGGCTATGCTTCCAACAGCAAACCAAGGGGATGACAATCACATGCAGATTCCTCTGTCATCTGCCTTTCCTTCTGTTTTACCTCCTGGGAGAAAGAACTTGGGGCCTTTGAATACTGTTGAGTTTCAACCTTCTGAAATTTGTCCCCAAAATTTCATCATCTTTGACCACACTGATAATCGAAGCCAAATCATGTTCCATCCTGCAATTGCCAACAAATTTAGTGGTCCTACTGCAAATATGTGCTCAAAGTACATCCAAAAGAATTTTTGCGACAATGACGATCATTTTGACGATAGGGAAATATCATCTCCATTGATGGAGGATTTGGATGATATCGATGCATTATTGAGCTTGGAAGACGAAGATCACGAAGACTTTGATGGATCTGATGATGAAGAGATCAGCACTGCAAGGTCTCATCTGAATTATGGGAATAGATCCCCTGATTCTTCATCCTCCTCTTATAGTTCGAAACCCAGGAAGAAGAATCAGTCATGTAACTCTGTCCACAAGTCGTCAAGCAGTGGAAGCAGCTGCGACAGTGACATGAAACAGTTGAAAGTGAAGAAAATGGTGAGAAAACTGAGAGAGATTCTCCCTGGTGGTTACCAAATGACAACCGTCACCGTTCTGGACGAAGCTGTTAAATATCTGAAATCCCTCAAGGACGAAGTGCAGAAGCTCGGTGTCGGGGGCTTGGAGAACTAAGGCTCAAAGTATGCCTTCCGGTGGCATCAACAGAAGAACTCTGTAAGGATTCTCATATCATGTGTTTCTCCCCTGCCACCTAGTAAAAAGGTTGTACAATGTCTTTTCATGTCACAAGATTAAGTTTCGAATTTCAAATGCCTGCGGCAGATGTGACTGTGGAACCAGGATTTCTTGTCAGGCTCCTGGACTATGTTGTTACCTGTTTTATTCATGTTTTACTTTGGTGTCTGGAAGTTCTCTCTGGGATCGATCTGCCGTTTCTATTGGCATTTGTTGTATTTGCAGAATGATATTTTTGATTTAAGACTGCCATGTACTTTTTCTTGTCTTGAACGTCTATTATCAATCTACTCCAGAATCACTATCAATGGTTTCCTTATCTGTATTTGGTAATATGGAAAAATCTCATAATATTATTGTGGTTTCAGAAAATCTAGCTACAGAAGAATTAGGAAGGAATAGTTCTGTTTCGCTTGCCTCTTTGGTCTGGAGAATGTGATTGATTTGATTGCCTTATCAGAAATCATAAGCTTTGGTATTCTTCATTAATATATATTTGTTTTTTGAGCTTTAATATCAACTTTGTTAAAATTGATTTATTGCACTGATACAAAAATTCTATTAATGAAGAGGAACATTTTTTTTTCCTTTGGGTTCAATGTAGAGAACCTTAACTAATTTATGGAAGTGCTATAATAAGATTTCTAACTCAATTAAGCAGCTGAAGACCAAGTTCTTTAAAATACGACATTAATAATATTTCATTTCTTTTTTTTTTTAGAATAATAATATTTCATTAATCAAGTTTAGGGTAAAAATAAAGTTTAACACTATTATATACTTGGGGTTTGACTTCTTAAACCACGGTTAGATGGCCAAAGCAAACATAGCTCAGAGTTCGAAACCACCACCCCAAATGTTTTTGCATTAAAAAAAAAAAGGAAAAAAAAAAGAACACAGTTAGATGATAATTGACGATGTTATTGAATTAAAAGTGGTTAAAAATCACTTTTGGTTCTTGAACTATCATTTGTAACGATTTAGCCCCTATAGTCTCAACTTTGACCCTATATTTTTAAATTTGTAACAACTTAATGCTTGTTACAAAAAAGTTCATCAAAACTAAATGTAGATTTTTATTATTTAATGACTATATTGGTTCCAAATTAGTTTATTAAAATCTATCCAGGCAACAACCCTAAACCCTTAGGGCCCGTTTGGTACAAGGTTTTTGGAGATGGAAATGGGCAAGGGTTTCTAATACCCTTGTTTGTTTCAAGATTTCTGTGGTGGGCCCAGGAAATAACGCATTCCCAGGCATCATTTATGCCCATAATCAAGGGTTTTCTATGCCCTTGCAAAAACATGGGTTTTCTCTTTTCCCATCTCTTCTTTTTTATTTTTATATGCAATTTTATTTTGAATATAGTTAATTAATTAACTAATGGATACTAAATTAAAAATAATATAATAAATTATTTAATTAGATTAAATAATAATTTGTCAAGAATTTCATTTTTTTAAACAAATACTTTTTTTTATGACTTTTAAACAAATACTTAGTCCAAGTTTATAAAAGGGATGTAATTACATATTTACTAAAATTATAATTAACTAGTCAATATTATCGAAAATATATTTAATTATTGAATTAAAATCATTTAAATGAATTTAGTATAAAAATTCATTTTTCAATAATTATAATTAATTACTTATCAATTATTTATAATCAATTAATTACTTTTTAAAATTTCCTTATAATAAATAAATAATTATATTATTATTAAATATTTATCTAATTAATTTTTATGGATACAATATATTAAATTATTGTAGTTAAAGATATTTATTAAAAAATTAATTACATAATTTTAGTTTGTTAAATTAACATAGTTTATCCCATTAAAATCATTTCATGATTATTATTTCATTAATTTTTATTAATAGTTTGAATTAATTTTGATTATTTTATTGATTAATTTATTAAAATTACATAAAGTTTACCTGATTAATTCTAAAAAATAAATACATACATAATTTGTTCTCATAAAATCCTGATAACATTCCCATGCACAACCAAACACAGTTATCTTTGATTCCCAGCAATCTTATTCACAGGCATAGTATTTCCAGACATCATGTATTCCCAGACATCTATAAAACCTTAAACCAAACGGGCCTTTAGGGGGTGTTTGACCCATGGTTTTGGGTTTGGGTGGTTTTGTGTTTCAAACCTAAAACCATGTTTGTCCCATTGTAATCATAACACCATGGTTCCAAACACAACCCCATGGTTTTTCTCTCCAAACCCACCTCAAAACCACTCTAAACCTATGATTTCTCTTTGGGTGGTTTTGTGGGTTTGGGTGGTTTTGTGTTCCAAACCTAAAACCATGTTTGTCCCATTGTAATCATAACACCATGGTTCCAAACACAACCCCATGGTTTTTCTCTCCAAACCCACCTCAAAACCACTCTAAACCTATGATTTCTCTTTGGGTGGTTTTGTGGGTTTGGGTGGTTTTGTGTTCCAAACCTAAAACCATGTTTGTCCCATTGTAATCATAACACCATGGTTCCAAACACAACCCCATGGTTTTTCTCTCCAAACCCACCTCAAAACCACTCTAAACCTATGATTTCTCTTTCTTCCATAAAGTTGGTGGGACCCACTATTACTTTATCTATTTTTGTCATAAATTTGGTGGGTCCCATCATTTCTCTTTCCATTTTTCTCATAATTCTTTATATTTAATTAACAATATTTTATTATATATATATATATATAGTTTTATAATTTTAACCTAAAGAAAGGTATTTTATCCAACTTACCCATATAAATATTTTTAAAATAAAATATAATTTTGAGTTAACGTATTAAAAAAATATGTATTTATCTTCAAATTAACAATATTCCAAGTACAAAAATAAATAGTATTTTATTTTGAATTTATTAAAATAAAATGAATAATATTTAATTTTAAATCCGCTATAGTAAATAAAGTATTTAATTTTAAATTACATACACAAAAACAAAAACAAATTTATATGTACAATTTTTTTTAGTTCAACAACATTTCGATGTGGGAATATTCGAATCTCTAACTTTTTGATCGAGGACATATATCAATTATTGCTAAGCTAAGTTTGTTTTGGCATATGATATTTATTTTGAACTTATTTATATTTAAATAATATAAATATACATAATTTTATATTTAATTTAGTCATTTTAAAGTAACCTATAGATTCCATTTTATTTGTTATGTGATTATATGTTCCAATTTTTTCTTTTCCCATGAACTTTTTTTTTTGTCTCAATAACTACTTAATTTAACATTAATGAACTATTGTTTTGAATTTAAATTTTGCATGTGGATCCATGGAAAAAATGACCAAACTTAAACCTCCGTTTAATAATTTGGCTTTTGGTTTTTGATTTTTGAAAATTAGACACATTTGAATTCCTAGACAAATTCCAAAAACAAAAACTATTTTTTGAAAACTATATATTTTTTTTGTTTTCAAACTTTTTAATTTTCAAATGGGGCCTAAGAATTTCATGTTATGTTTTTCAATTTGTATAATCAATATTTTGATTATTAGAAACAATTTTCTTATTCTTCGTCTATACCATAAATTAAATGCTTAATTCAAAATTCTCTTAAAAATTAATCTATGTTACATAAGGGGTTTTACAATTAATAAAACATTCATCCAAAAAAAGAAAAATATAATAAAATATAAAAGCAAAAAAAAAAAAAAATGTCCAAACCCAAGGTTCAACTGTTTTCTGATTCCCCCAGGGTTCTGATTTCGAAACTATGAGCCAAACAACCCCTTAATTTTCACGATAAACTAAATCGTTACAGATTTTAAAGTAGGACTAAATTGTTACACATGAAAATTTAGAAATTAAACTGTTACAAAATTGAAAATATAGAGACTACAAATCAAATTTCATAGACTAAATTAAAAGTTTGGACAAAAAAATGATTTTTAACCTTTAGAAATTTTTACGATCCTTGATTAATGCAATTATTGGGATTCTATAAATTAGTTTGATTTGTTTAAATTGATTATTCAAAACAACTATCACTCACAAAACACAAAAATAGAGACAAAGAAATATTCTAACCCAAGAATATTATTAATATCAACATTATTCACTACAAAGAAAATGGTAATAGTACACCACAAACAGCTTCCTAAAACCATCTTCTTCTCATCCCTACACAAAAACCTACCCTACGGGCCTACCCTACAGAAAAACCCCTACAAAATCCAAAATCCAAAACTAGACCCCACAAAAAAAAACCCTAATTCTAATTGAAGCTAAGCTCCACCGGGAAAGAAACATCTCCATCTCCGACGACAATGGTGTGGCCACCGGCCGGCAGCAGATAATAGCCAGTAAAATCAACAAGCCCCAAGCTCTTACAAGCATTCAACTTAAACGTCACCGTTTCAGTGTCCCCTGCCTTCACGAACACACTCTGGAATCCAACCACCTGCTTGATATGAGTCGAAGAAACTCCGCTCGGCGGCTTCGAGTACACGATCACAACCTGCCTGCCGTCTTTTTCGCCGGTGTTCTCGACTTCGACTTCGAACTCGATCTCCTCGCCGCAGCTCAGGTCGTCGATGAGGACGGCGGCGCAGTCGGGCTTGAAGGCGGTGTCGTCGTAGGCGATGTCGCGGCATTGAATTGTTTCGTCGAGATCGACGGCGACGGAGCGCTTGGCGGAGGTCAGGGTTTGGGTGAAAGAGGTGTAGCTGAGGCCGTAGCCGAAGGGATAGACGACGGGGCCGTCGTAGAATCTGTAGGTTCTTCCGGGATAGCCGAGGCTTTCCACTGGCCGGAGCGGCATTGATGTCATCGGAAGCTGGTTCACGTAGTTGTTTTCATACCATGTCACTGGCAATCTTCCCCCTGAAATGAGACAAATCTAATATTAAATTTAAGCTAAATTGATTAAAGTATATTTTCAAATTTGCTCCAACACTTATTTAAGAAGACTAAAATCAAAATTACGAAAATATCCCTAGAAACTCACTTAAAAAAAACATTAGGGAGGGTAACAAGTAATCATGGATTTTAATTGTTGAAGATTGTTCTAACTCTTGTAGACATGAGAGTTTGTTTAGTTCAACAAATGTGGGGAAGAATTTTCGAACCTACGTCTAAAAACCTATTACTACAACCCTAAATCACGGTTATACTATGTGTCACACTAAAATGTATACTTATAAGTTATGGTATATTTAATCTTTTTGACCTGGGTTGAATTTTCCGAAGAGAACGTCGGCGATGGCACGGCCACCCTCTTCGCCGGGATAACCAGCCC
Organism: Luffa aegyptiaca; assembly: GCA_017139565.1. NCBI lineage: Eukaryota > Viridiplantae > Streptophyta > Magnoliopsida > Cucurbitales > Cucurbitaceae > Luffa > Luffa aegyptiaca. The sequence continues at coordinate 53,881,703 of CM029398.1, forward strand.
AGACAATGGCTTTGATGTTGGAATTATCCTTAGTGAAAGAGATGTCGATGCCGCCGGCCGACAAGATAACAAGAACAACAGGGCCCTTGGAGACAGCTGCAACTTGTTGGATGAGCTGAGTCTGGAAGCCAGGAAGAAGAAGATCAACTCTGTCCAAACTCTCAGCTTCAATGGACAAATCAATACCCGCGAAAATCACAGTTGCATCAGAGTTCTTGGCTGCATCCATGGCTCCAAATATGAACGTATCGTTTTTGCAAGCAACATTGTCACAACCCATTTGGTAGTTCACTTTGGCATATTGGGATAGCCCATCAATTGGAGACTTCACTCTGCATGGCACTCCTGTAACAAAAATCAAAACATTTACGACCAAGTTTCGGGTCGAAACGAAGAGATAATAGGTACTTTATCCACTAAATTCAAAAGTTTAAGGCGATGGGTTTGCTCAATTTTAATTTTTGATTAAAGAACATGACTTAAGGGTGATAAAAAATGGGATTTTTGGCTAGATTTTGACCTGCATAGTTGCCAAGCATGACAGAAGTGGCATTGGCATGGGGACCAACAACAGCTAGGGTTTTGAAAGTAGAAGTATCAAGAGGCAAAGTGTCGTTGTCGTTCTTGAGAAGGACAGTTCCTTGTCTGGCAGCTTCAGTGGCCAATTCAATGTGTTCATCAGAGCAAACATCTTTTTTTCCAAGTGATTGGAAACTAGGGCTTCCATCAAAGAATCCAAGTCTCATTAGAACAATGTAGAGATAGTTAAGAGATTTATCAATGTCTTTCACTCCAACTTTCCCTTGCCTTACTGAGCCTTCTGTGTATTGTGGATAGAATTTACCACAATCCAAATCCAAACCTGACATTTTACGTGAAAAAAAAATCAATTTTGATTCATGGGTTTTGTAGAACAAACCAAAAAAACATTACCCAGAAGAAGAAATTTTAAAAAAAGTAAAAAAATTTACCTGCTTTGAGAGTTTGAGCAACAGCATCTTCATTTGTGTCTTGTAGAAAATGTGCATTATCAACTAAAACTTCAATTGAGTCACAGTCTGAAACAATATATCTGAAGAAAAAAAGAATTAGAGATTTATATATGTGGTTTAATTGATTATTGTTATTTATTTATTATTACCCATGAAGATCCCAATCTCCTCTAATGGTGTCTTTCAAGAGAACTGGATCAGCACAAGTTGGAATGCCATTAACTCTGTTGTAAGAGCACATCACACTGCTGACATCTCCTTCCTTAACACACATCTCAAATGGCTTAAGGAATGTCTCCAACATGTCTTGTTCAGTCACCTAATCCACAAAATTAATAAATAAAAAAAAACATTAATATTGATATTAATTATGTGGTCTTTTTCTAATTGATTTGTATAAAATTTTTTCTTATTACCCTAGCATCAAAATGGTAGCGATCAACCCCAAGCCAATTGTCAACATCATAAGCAGCATAGTGCTTGCAACAGGAAGAAACCTTGAGAGGTCTAGAGTTCAAATCTGTGGCATTTTCAGTTCCTTCCACATCTTGGAGACCTCTAACATAGTTCGAGGCGTATTTACCGATGACGAAAGGGTCCTCGCCGGGGGTTTCCAAGGTCCGTCCCCATCTCGGATCTCGAACCACATTGATATTCGGACTCCAGTATGTCAATCCAGCCCTCCCTAGATTGTACATTGCTCTTGCTTCGGTCGAAACCGCCTAGTCAAAAGACAAAGCACAATAACATGTCAAATTTTCAAACAAGTCGATCAGTCATTAATGAGTAATCTAGCGACCTTCGAAAGTTGTCAACTCACTTGACCAATTGTTTTCCAAAGACCTTCACTGAAGGAAGCAGCAGTGGTAATGACATTAGGGAAGCTCGTGGCACCCGGCACAACATCGTCGAATCGTGTACCGGGACCGACATTGGAGACTCCGTGGAGAGCCTCCGACCACCAATTGTACGGCGCCAACCCAAGGCGGGAAACTCCGGCAGCACGGTGGCCAAGCTGAGCGACTTTCTCCGACAATGTCATTCTATCTACGAGATCCTTAGCTCTCTCGGAGAAAGAAAGAGATGAATCACAGAAGCGAAAGGAAGAAATGTCTAAGCCAAGATTGGCATATCTAGAAGGATCACAGACAAAAGTGAAGTTGTTAATGGCTGGAGAGTCATCAACGAGAGTTCTTTTGGGGAAAACTCTAGCATTGGCTGTGAGAATGAAGAATACAGCAAGAATTGAAACCATGAGAAGAGTTGAATTTGCCATTGTTGCTAGTTTTGAGTTTCAGTAGAAGAACTGAGGATGGATTGGAAATGGAAGCCTTGTGGCACTCTATTTATAGTGAAGCTTTGAGATGTTTGTTACGTTAGATATGAGAATTGGTTAGATTTTTTTGTTGAGTTTTGAATAATTTGGATTTGTTATGATCTCAAAAACAGAAATAAAATCTGACTTTTCAAACTCCAACGTTTACTTCCAAACAGAAACAAATGTTTAGTTCTAAATTTTTGTTTTGGTTCGAAACTTGTAAAATTTTCCTACGGAATATTTACTCAAAGTACAATAACTTTAAAATTATGACTGTGAGACACATAAAAGTTTTTGAGGATTAAAATAAAATCTATGTTATGACAGTAACTTATTTACTAAACTTTTTGGTAAAAGTAACTGTACTTTTGTACTTTGGAAAAAAGATTACTATATACTTTTGTCTCATATAATTTACAGTACTATTATTGGTATTAAAAAAAATCTGTCGAAAATTTTAGTCAATTAGAATGAAAACTTTTGCCAAACCTCCCAAACTGAATCAAATTAACCCAATAAACTTAGAAACTGCTGTAGTTTCTAATATTTAGTATAAAAAACTGAAGTAACTCGAATCTATTATATATAATATGAGGTCACAAATGTGTAATTGTTTAAAGGTTAAGTTACAAGTTTAGTATTAAAAAAAAAAAAAGTTACAAGTTTAGGCCCCGTTTGATAACCATTTGGTTTTTGGTTTTTGGTTTTTGAAAATTAGGCTTGTTTTCTTTAAATTTCCTCACCATGATTTTCATTTTTGTTAAAGACATACTTGAATTCCTAACCAAATTCTAAAAACAAAAACAAGTTTTTGAAAACTACTTTTTTTAGTTTTCAAAAATTGGCTTGGTTGGAAGTGATGTTCATAAGCTTAAGAACCAAAAACCAAAAACAAAAAACCAAATGGTTATCAAACGGGGCCTTAGTTTTTAGACTTTTTAGTTTAGTATTGAATGTCTAATAAGTTTTTGAAAGTGTTGTATAGATTTTTTTTAATTTTCAATTTCTCTTGATTTCTAAAATTTCAAAATTTTTTTAACCATACACCAAAATATATCTTCAAAGATAAACGATGCACTTTAATATTAAAATAAAATGGAATCGAACAACTATTTCATACAAAACATTCATTTATGTCTAATTTTAATAATAAATTAGCTTACTATTACATGATTTTAAAAAAAAAAATTGTAAGAACGAATTTAAGGAGAATTTTTAATACACCAAGAAGATTCTTAAAAAAACAAAAAAGAAAAAGAAAAGGAAAATAAAGAAAGAATAAAGAAAAAGAAAATAATTATGAGAAATTTGGAGATATGACAGTTTAGTGGGGGGCGAAACTGAAACACAACCAAAATAAAAAAACAAATGAAAAATGGCCACACGTGAGCCAGGCGTGACAACGGTTAATATGGTATTCCGTCTTTACCCCTGATGCATTTTCAAATACCAGAGATGGTGAGATGGGCCCACATTTGCGTACGGTGTATCCAAACTCCCTCCCAACAAAATCTCCAGTCTTTTTGGTTAAAATTATTCTGGTAGATTTTTCAGATCATTTTCAAATTTAAACTAACAAACTTATGTATATTAAATTAATATTAAGATAATTAAATACTATTTTTTCAGAATTGATCGGAGAGATAACAAAAATCTGGATTGTTTCTTAACAAAAATCTGGATTTGTTTCTTCTATCGATGAGTACATCGGTCTTTTGACATCAAGCATCTTCAGTTTCCAAGCGCTGCCCCTGTATTCTCAGTATACAGCAGGTATTTTTGTTGGCTAGATCGGTGCACGTTTTTGGATCACACCATACCAGATGCACTCCACGCCGCAAGATGTTATGCTGAACGTGGTGGTACTATTCGATGGGAGGTGGGATGAAAACAATCCGTACAACGGGTTTAAGTCCGACAGTCATGTGCCAGTACCGGAGGGATGCACAATACAAGAGTTCAATGAATGCATTCGGAGCAAGGTATTCCCGTATGACGAGCACATGATCACTCGGTTAACCATGTACAGGAATGGTATCAACAAGTCTAACATAATCCGAATCACCGACGACAAGGATGTTACATGGTTCATGTCCAACATTGGTGATGGGATGGTTAGCGACATATGCGTTGTGGCTGACCACTGGGAGAGGTAGATTCACAGGCTGTAAATGCATGCATTTACAGGATGGAAATCACGGATTAACTTTGCATCAGAACATCACCAAAAAAAATCACGCAATTATTGATTATGTTGACGTTGAAGGATCAGTATCTGTTACAAAAAACAGTTTCCAGCTACGAACCATTAAGTCCAACCAGAAATCGTTTGTTGTTGGATGCAAGGACGTTGCATGTTGTTGGTGCATCCGGGCGTCTCGTCATTTGGACGGGGGTTTGTGGATGGTTCGCAAGTTCGTGGATAGGCACGAATGCCCTATTGATATTGTAAAAAATGACCACATGCAAGCCACAACATGGCTCGTGGGGGAGTGTGTGAAGTCATTCCTATAAGTAAATGACAAGGTCCAGTGTCGCCCGCGTGATGTTATTAACTATATGAGGAAGAAACATGGCGTCAACATCAGTTATGACAAGGCGTGGAGGGGGCGGGAGCTTGCACTTACTGCCATCAGAGGTTCGCCCGAAGAGTCGTATGCACTAATTCCAACATTCTCCGCTGCTCTGATCGAGAAAAACCCAGGTTTGGTGTTTTAGACAATATTCAAAGTTAAGTCGGCAGGCACACATACAAAGTATTTTTTGACATATGTACAACGGTGTACATACATCACTGCATGGGGGGTGGGGGGGGGGGAACAATGCATACAGTGTGTTTATATTATTTCGTACAATCGCGTAACCTCATAACCTTTGTTTGCAGGCACATACACTGCTTTTGATGTTGACGACCAGGGCAGGTTCAGGTATTTCTTCATGTGTCTCTCTGCGTCTATACATGCATGGAAATACTGTTTTCCTGTCATGTCTGTTGATGGTGCCACGCTAAAGCACAAATTTTTTGGCACCATGCTATCTGCTTGCACTGTTGATGGGAACTCTCAAATTGTTCCAGAGGCGGAAGTTGCAGAGGATGGCTTGGACGAAGGAGGAAGAAGATGGAGGGATTGTTGGGAGGCGAAGAGTTTAGGTATGTGGAGGGGTTCGTTTAATTTAGTATTCAAAACAGAGGAGTGGGTGGGAGCCAAACAGTCATGCAGGTATGTCTTTTCTCATCAATTCCGACTGACGCAAGGGGGATTTTTGGGAGTTGTGATTTTTCTACATTTTTCATCTTCTACATTTATTGCTTTTTTGTTTTTAATTCAGTTCTCTTCGTTTCCATCATTTTGCATGAGTGTTTCTGTGGTATTGGTGGGGGTTTTTTTTTGGATGAGTCAGTCAGAATCTGGAAATTATGTATATTTTTTTGGTCATAGGGGATATAGTGTTCAGTTTGTTTTTTTTTTTTAAAAATCAAACGTTTTCCCGATTTGTTAGTTAGATTTGTTTTTCAAAGATACACCTCCATACCAATATGCTGGAAAGTAGGGGGAGTACACTGTGTTTTTAAATTCAGGGGCATTTTCGTCAGTGCATAGCAATTAGTGTTTTTCCCGATTTACCCTTTGGCCATTTTTCCAACGAAAATGATTTATGGACTTTTTTCAAAACCACGTTTTTTGTTTGGCCATCCATGCGGTTACCCCAATAATTATTATGGGCCGATTATACCTCAATAGCCCAATAAGATCAGAAGGGAGCCCATTTCCGGTTAATTGGGCTTCTCATGGCCCAACAAGATCAAGAAGGAGAGACAACCAAACCAATACCGACGCCGAGCTTCAGCCATTGGCTAAGGCTTTGATGCTTCATCTGTAAACTGTAAAATCAAGGGTCGAAGTCGAAGAGAAATGGCGGGACTGAGAAGATTGGCGCAATTGAAACCCATAGCCGAAGAAGCATTGGCCGGAACAGCTTTCGTAGCGAAGCTCCTCTGCGGCCTTCATGTCGCCAACACTTACATCTGCACCGCTGCTCTCGTAAGTTCAATTTTTCGCCTCTCTGAAATCAATGTCTCAGAACGCCCATTTTGAATTTGAGGGCTCAGTCGAGTTGATCGGTGTGTTCCTCTTTGTGTAGACCTACGGTCCCAGCATGCTCCCTACTTTGAATCTAACCGGCGATTTCATCTTGGCGGAGCGAATCTCCACTCGCTTTGGCAGAGTCGGCGTCGGAGACATTGTCCTCGTGAGGTCTCCCGAGAACCCTCGCAAAGTAATGGCGAAGCGCTTGATGGGCATGGAGGGTGATTCTGTTACATATGTTGTGGACCCGAAGAAGAATAGTGATTGGTGCGAAACTGTTGTGGTATGGTTGATTAGAATTGTTCTTCTGTGCTTGATTTTTGTTGAAGTTTTGAAAATGGTGTGTGTGTTTTTTAATTGTTGTGCTGAGACTTGGGCCCTAATTTTGGCTACTGCGTTTTGAATTTCATTCTTATATTTCTGTAGAATGTGTGTGTAGGTTCCTAAGGGGCATGTCTGGATAGAGGGAGATAATATCTATGATTCAAATGATTCAAGACATTTTGGGGCCGTCCCATATGGTCTTCTGCAAGGGAAAATATTTTGGAGGGTAAGTGAGATTGATATCCTTCTTCCCTCATTTGGATGTTCAAATTCCTTGCCATCAGGCAAAATGGATGTTGATCCAGTGATAGTATGCTTGTTCAAAACAAAAATTCAGTAATAGTATGCAGAGGTTATATGGTTCTGTGTTCTTTTTGCATTCAGATTATTAGGTGATAATGAAGTTGAAAGTGTAGAATGTAGTAAGAACTCCTAGATGATGCCTCCAGTTGTACCTTCGAAGATCAATTCTGGAAGAATGGCTCTATAGTAATGAAATTTAGTTTTTTCTATCCTATAAATTGGTTAAAATGGCAAACAGTCACCTGAATTGGTTAGTCACAACTGTACGAGGGTTGAAGATTAATTTTTTTTTGAGAAGAGAAACAATTCATTTCATTGATAGATGAAATAAAGGATGCTAAAAAACACCCCCAACGTCCAAAGACAATTACAATAAAGATCTCCTATTAGTAATCAAAGTAGAGAGATTATAAGCATTAAAAGGGTGTTTCGAGGGTTGAAGATTAACACCATTTAGGAGCCTTAGGCTTGTTTAGGACACAATTTAGGAGACTTAGGCATGTTTGGGACACAATTTAGTAGATTCAGGCTTGTTTGGGAGACTGCTTGGAAAATAATTTTCTGCTTTTTAAAACAGCTTTTAGAAACTTTGAACAGAAGGCTTGTAGAAGTTAAAATTCTGCACTTGGATTCCCATTTGCAAGTTAATAACTTTGGAGATACTGTTTGCTCTCTAGGAAATCCATGAAACAAACTCAAGGGATAAGCGTAAAATGGTCCTCAAGGGGGCCAAAGACTAGCTCATTTGATGAAATTTGCGTGATAGATCTCTAAGAATTAGCTGTAACTCAGACAAATAGCTGCCCCATATTAGTGCTCTTAGATGCGGCCCAATGTCTCAGTGAAAATATGAAAGAGATATTACTTCTGTGTAATTACTTGTAATTCTTTTATGTATTGTTGCTTTAGTTTTGTCAGATTTGATTATCAGCTTTTAATTGTTGTTCTATAAGTACCCGTAAATTGCTTTCATAGTCTTAAAATAGCTTCCAATATCTGTTTTGTGTGTAGATCTGGCCACCGGAAAGTTTTGGACCGTTAGAGAAGAGAAAATCAAATGAGACAGTCTTGTGAGGTGAGCTCAAGGCTCTTCAATCTCAGATACCTTCACGTTCACTTGTTATATTTTTCTGTCATTTAGAAATTACTTCTTTTTTATCTTTCATGCTTCTTGTTGTTTAGTCTAATATTTGAGCACTTGGTCATATGGAAATCAGTAGATTCTTGTCTTTTTAGAAATATTTTAAATTTTTTTGTACTCTGGACGGAAATTGTTTGATAGGAAAGGAACACTATGAGGACTAGTTTATCCAAACTATCATTCTTTTCCTTTTATGACTTTTTTTATAGTACATAAAATCAAGAACCAGGGAAATTCCCAATGAAACTTCTGAATTTTTTTTTTCTTCTTAAATGGAAACAAATAAGTAGTAATTGTTTTGCTCTGGTGTTAGATAAGAACACTTGAAGGAAATTTCATAACTGCTATTTTGTAAACTTCTGTTCCTTCTGTTTTCTTCAGAATCTACTCTGTTGCTTACATCTCTAGACATTGGTGATTTACATAGATGAGGGTGGCTCGAAATTCTTCACAATGTCTCTATAGCCTCTGGAAGTTGCTTGGAGCTCCCTTGTTATGGATCTTCGTTAGTTCATTTCAGGATTCTTTCTACATTTCTTATTGTGTACTATGAAGCCTTGCCTTGCTGACCGAACTTTCCGATCGCATCACCTCTGCATAACAAATCATCTCTCGAACGTTTTCCAATCTCATGTTAAAGCTTTGAATGACGACGGAACGGAGTTGGTGGACAGAGATTCTTTGAAGTATGTAACATGTTCTCCATTCTGTAATAAGAGGATGACAGTTTTTTGAACCGATAACGAGGTAATCTTACTTGGAGTATGTTTATATTAGAAATTTAGAAGTATGATCCTTTTGGTTAAAATTAAACAAGAGTTTGGATGAGGATTGGTTGAGGATGAAATATTAATCTTGAAAATAACATGGAAGAAAGGAAGATACAAAGTCTCCATACTCAAAATTTTATTAGGGAAGCGAAGTTACATAATTAATGTACACACAAAAAAAAGTACCAAGTCTGTTAGAGTTTATTGTTTTTTATCACAGTTTTAAAACCGTGTAGGTTTTAATATAGGTCCACAGGAAACAGAAGTATACAATGAGAAAGATTCCTTCCACGAGAAAACTTTTTGTCTTGTCTAAAATATTATTAAAAGGAAAAAAGGATTACAGAATCAAGGAAAAAAAAAAACTTCTAGAAGTTGAAATTGTATATTAGAAAAATATAAAATTCAAAGAAAAATTGGGGGTTGGGATATATATCTTTAATCAAAAGGTCCTCACATATTGTTGAACTAAAAAAAAGCTTAAATTCCAACACGTGTTTAAAATAATAGTTATTGTAACATTGTTGTTTAAAATGTTAAATATTAGCCAAAATAAACATGAGTCAACGATTTAGGTATGTATTATCTTCAATGAGGTCAAAAATTCAAATTTTTGTCTCCACATTTATTGTATTCAAGAAAATATTAAACGCAATATATAGTTGTACATTTAAAACAATTATAGTCATGAAATTATAAAGTAATAAGTAATTATATTGTAACAATGTGGGATACAAGAGCATGATTAATTGAAAATTCTAACATGTGAATTTAATGACCGAAGCCCTAATTATAAATTACTTTGTTCTTACCTTCAGTTCCAAAATTCAAACTTCTTTAGCAATGATTTCATTGTTTTCTGATCTATTTTTCAGAAAACACTTTAAAAAAATTCTAGTTAAGTTTGAAAAGATGAGCAGCTTTTAAAAAAAATGGATCTTACTTTGTACATGTAGGTAAAGTCAAACTTAGATTTAAAATTTCAGTTTCATTAAATTAAATGTTGAACTTCAATAAAACTATACCTTCTATATATGTGACCAATAGGGTGGGTCTTATTTTACTGGATGAGATTACTTTCAGGAAAAAACTTGGTGCATACTGGTATGTATGGACCATTAAAATGTTGACAACTAGATAATTTTTTTCCCATTTTCAATTTCTACCTTTCTCTTTTTTAGTTGTCAAGATTTCAATGGAATATGCAGCCAAGTTTTGTTCTTATTTTCGTGTGTATTAGTTATTTTAGTCTTATGTTGATTGTTTTTTCTTTACATTTGGATTTTTTTTTTTTTTAAGAAGGAATATCCTAGTTTTGATTTTCGAATTTTGATAACCAGCATATACACGTCCATAGATTTCAATTATACAAAAGTAATAACCAATTATTGTCAATAAAATTTGGAAAAACTTCAGATACTATGAGATCCACTTCTCCTTTATTATCATATGCCATGCCAACATCTTTACAAAAAAAAGATATTGGATTCACTATCATCAAAATAATATTTATGAAGGTAAAATCATAAGATAAAGAAAGAAAAACTATTCAACCAGATCACAAGATTTTGACTACTTCATGATAACCATCGGATATATGAATTCGAAAATCTACATATCTCCTGCTCATTGTTGGATACAAAATTGATGTACCAATTGCTCTCTCTCATACATCCAATGGTACAAAATTATCTGTCTCACTGTGACAACCTCCTTTCTAGTAAACAAAAGGAGAGTATGATACTCCAATAGTGTTACAAATTTTCCTCCAAAATCTAGAACAATACTTGGCTGCATATTGACTCCCGGTTGTCAACATTTTAATGTGGTGGACGATACTTTGCCACGTATCAGTGTGTATAGGTACCTCCCTACACACCACCATCATGCAAGTAAGTATCGTTCTTTAATGATTGGTGTGTAGGGAATCTCCGATATGCACCGACATATAGCCAAGTATTGCGATGAAATTTATCACATGTAATTGAAAATATTTTGAATTGCCAACAAAAGAAAGACTACTGATGATAGTATCAACACAGCACTTAGATGAGAAGTAGAGAGAGTGTAGTGAATGAAGAGGACAACTCATAGGTTTTAATGCCTAACGTTGTTCCAACACACAACTCACTCACAAAACCTCTCTTCTTTTTCTACTTGCTATATATGTCAATCAAATCCAACACCAACAACAACAAGAACAAGAACAAGAACTCCATCCCATCTTCTTCCCTTTTTCTTCCCCCATGGATCATCATCAGATCAACAAAAAGCAAACAAAGGGTCGCCAAAAGATCGAAATGAAGAAGATCGAAAACGAAGACGACCGTCTCATCACTTTCTCCAAACGCCGATCCGGCATCTACAAAAAGGCCAGCGAATTAGCCACCCTCTGCGGCGCCGAAGTCGGCGTCGTCGTCTTCTCCCCGGCCGGCAAGCCATTCTCCTTCGCCCATCCTTCCATCGAGTCCGTCGCCAACAAGTTCTTGAACGAAAACCCACAGCCCAGCGACACCGCTCACCCGCTCGTCGAGGCCCACCGCCGGGTCAGAATCAACGAGCTCAACCACCAGCACAACCAGCTGCTCAGCCAGCTCGACGCCGAGAAGGAGAAGGGCAAGGCGCTGGAGAAGATGAAGAAGGTCAGAGGAAACGGCCGGGGCTGGTGGGAGACGCCGGCGGAGGAGCTCGGAGTGGCGGAGCTGCAGCACGTGGACGCTTCCCTTGGAGATTTGTATCAGAACGTTTGCCATCAGCTGAAAGAGAGAGGAGTTATTGGATCGTCTTCGTTTTCTTCGACCTCCATGGCGCCATTGATTCATGCAGGTGAAGAAACCATTCCTTTTAATATTTTGGCCACTGGAGGAGGAGGAGGATCTTCTTCTGCTGCTTATCTTCCTCACGACTTTGACTATGGACAACAACATCATCATCCATGAATAATTCTTTCTTCTTCTACCGTCTTTTCATGACCGGGATCGAATGTTTCTTTGTTTTTTTTTTTTTTTTTTTTCGTGTAATGTTTTTTTGTTTTTGTGTTTTTCTCTTGCATGTCTAGCTAGCTAGGGTTCTTGTGGTTCAAAAGGGGGCGAAAAATTCTCTGGTTTTTGTAATGTTTTCTTATTTAATTTTGTGTGTTTTTGAGTTTATTTTTCAAATACTATTTTGGTTTATGTAATTTGAAAATGTCTCAAAAAATTTTAAATGTTCAAAATTGAGTAAATTTGGACATTTGAAACTATAAAGACATGAGAAGGACGATACTTGGTTGCAACTAGGGATCTCCCTCTCCACACCACCATTGACAATCTGGAGAGGCAAGATTTGGATGGAGTGTATAACGAGATTTCTACTGGTATGCAATTAGGTATTGTCTAAACTGAAATGAGATGAGATTCAAAATACAAGAACCAAAATGGTATGTATTTTTTTTTTTTTTTTAAATCTTGTGCGGAAAGAAGGGGATGTGAGGGTTATTATATGTAAGGGTTTTGTGTTTAAGAGTTGAAAGGAATGTGTGTTTATATGCACATGTGCAAGTTTATGTGTGTGTTTTCCAAATTGAAGGGTATATAGTTATACTTTTATACCCCAAATTTGACTTAAATTATATTATAATGAATATTTATTGGACATCGAGACATTGTGTTCGACATCTTTATATATGTTATATGAAATGAAGGATGTTTTGTCAATCTAAGTATAATTCAACTAGTTTCAGTATATACAACTCAATTAGAAGGACAAAAGGTTCAAATCAATAATTCTCACCACTCTACTAGTTAAACTCAAATAATAATAATAAAAATAAAATAATAATAAATGAAGAATTTTTTCATTAATACAGCGCTTAAATAATACAATTATATTTATTATAATCTTAACAAATTACTTTTAAAAAAAATTGATTTATTTATTTATTTGTCATTTTAATCATAGACGAAGAAACCTTTTGCATCAAAGTTCCACTAAGATGTTTATATTCTACTTTGTTATTTTAATTTTAGCAGTTTAATTAAGAAATGCTGCTATATTTACATACAGAGAGATCAATTTTGCGAACTTGGCCTTGTAGTTTGGTAGGATAACTAAATTTTCCTTCTTTATTCGTGGGAGATCTTTTATTTTTGTACATTTATTTATTAACAATTTCCTTTGTTGTATAATATATACTTCTTAGTTATAAGATTGATCTTAATATCCTAACAAAAATTTCTTAAACTATAAAATAAGCATACTACCACAAATCCTAAAATGTTAATATGAAATGAGTAAAACATGCAGGTATAGATAATAAATATTTCAACTTAGAACATTTTGCTCTAGTATCATGTTAACTAACCAATTTGACCTCAAAAGGGTTAATTAATATAAGATGTGGTCATTTTTCTTCTTAATTTATATTCTTTTAAAAAAAAATCAACATGTGTTATCAAAGGAAGGCTTTTACTTATGATATTTTTATTTTACTTATTAAAATATTTTTATATCTTTCAAATTTCAAAAATTAGAAAGGAAATGTTTGTTTTTAACTGAGATTTTGAAACATTTTTAAAAAAAATGTGGAAGAGTTCTATCTTGAAGGAGGAGAAAACAATGAATAAAAAAGTCCTCAAACAAGTCATAGTTTCTCATATTTTTATGTTTTTATTAACGACAATATGCTTTTCTCACTAAAAGATTTATAATGATAATAATTAAAAAAAAAAAAAAAAAAAAAACATATCTTTCCTCTTTGGTAAGGAGGAAATTTCTTACTTTTTGGATATATAGCGATAATAGGTTAAGTTATGTTTACTTTTTTAGATAGCGATAATAGGTTAGATTATGTTTTGAATGTTCAGAAATAGAAAGAACATGACGACGACAAACTCATAGATATTCTAAAAAGTTAACGTTTACAAAATCTATTTTACATGATATAAATAAACCAAATCTTATTACGACGATTGTCACTAATTTCAATGTAAGTTATGCATTAATTTTTTTATTGATAATTAAATATCAATTACAATGTAATTTAGAATAGATGTCAAAATGTGTTCTTTTAAGTGTATTTTACATAGTATTTAATTAATTACAACAAAATTCAATATTTTAGAACAATATTTGGTTGCACACAGTGTGTGTCGTGTAGAAGATACTTTTTTTTTTTTTTTTTTTTTTTTAGAAAACGTGTAGAAGATACTTATCTAGTAGTGTAGTTTACTTCTTTTTTTTATATATATATATAAACTTCTCCCTATTGGACAATGAAACCCAACCAAGTTTTCTGCAATGTCAGCATTTTGTTGCTTCAAATAAATGTGTCTTGTCCTTAATATGAACTTTTTACAGAACCAAATTAAGGAAGTCAAAATTTCCAGCTAGGCAACCTTAAATTTCTGCTTTGTTTATTTCTTCATGCACATATTATCCATCTCATTTTAGCTTTTTTTTTTTAAATGAGAAATTGATATTTTTTTAAAAAAAATTATGTACTGATAAAACTATGTGATAAAATTAAGAATAAGATCTAAGTTCATTGTGAATGACACGGTTCAACTATGACTATAAAAATGATTACTTGTTATTTGATACCATAAATTGCATGCTTTTTGTTGGGTATTAATTAACTTATACCTCAAAATGTTTGAAACTCATGATAATATATAGCTATAATAGACAAGGAGTATATTATCATGTGTCACCTTCAACATTTTGGCTTAATAGTATTAAGCTAATACTATACATTTTTTTTTTAAAAAAAAAAGTCTAAGACAAGTAAAGGTCTATTTGGAATTTCTTTCCAAGTGCTTTAAAAATGGATTTTCAAGTGTTAAAAAAATGTTTTTTAAGTATTAAAAATGCATTTCAAACATACCCTAAATCAATTAATGAAATTGAGTTTTTGGAGAAATAGCAGCTAGTTAATTGCATTTGTACCAGAACGGTTAAGATATTTAGAAGGTTGAATTAGCGATCACCACTAGAATTATGGGCATGAAGTGATTATTCGAGTTTTCTATCGAAAACTATATTGAAAAGGGATTAGATGAGGAGTATAGGATATGATAATCACCACATGTGTATGCTTGATATGTCTTCAAGTCAAAGAAAGAATGTGTGTTGAACTTACAAGATCTTCAAGCAGCACTTGGCTAAGATTATTCGGCTTGACCACCATGGAGCAAACACGTGCTTTGATTTGTTCTATATTTAAGCAAGTGTGTGTTATCTTATTATTTGTCATGTGACCATCATGTAAAATATTGAGACAACAATCTCGATTGCAACTATTTGAATCAGACATTCAAACAAATCGAGCTCATGCAAGTGAGATACGGTTTAAGTAATTTGAAATTTGAATTTGTTCCTAGAGAGAATAACAAAAGGAACGTTACATGTAAAAAAGAAGACAAAGGATAAGAATTATTGCTTCAGTTAGCTCTCTTTGTTGTTTTGCTTAGCAATTGAGCATATCCATAACCAATCCAACAACCAGTTTCAAGTTTCAACTTCAACCTCAGTTTGACTTTGATATGAAAATGTCTTATATAATAATAATAATAATAATAATAATAATAATAATAATAATAATAATAATAATAATAATAATAATGTTATTTTTTAACATGGTGAGATATATACCATTTTTTAAGTCAAACTGAATATAGCTCAAAGCTTTGAATCTCCATTCCAATATGTTGAAATCAAAATAATTGTGATTTTTTTTTTCTATAAGAAAAAAGAAAAATAAATAATCGTGACAATATAAAAAAGAAAAATTGCAAAAGTCACTCCTCAACTATGCAAGTTGTTACAATTGCACAGTCAATTTTTTAATTTGGTTTTAATTTGGTCAATAATGATCTTTCTAAACTTACAAATTTGTAGCACTTAGACTCTTAAAACAACATTTATAGTCTAATTGCTACAATATTATTGTTATAGATAATTTAGGAACCTCTAATGCACAAAGAGCAAATGAGGACAATTGAGTAGAGATGGGACCAGGAAATTAAACCGACTCAGAGGAAGACCAAACCAAAGGGTCGGGTTGGCCCTCTTGCGCGGGCCGAAACCGTTCGCCTCTGCCCGGTCCCTGTTGCCTTAGGCTGCCCCGGTTCCGCCTGGTTCGTCCAAAAAACGCCTTCGAATTCCTAAAAACCCTAAGGAAAGACACAAGTATAAATGGGGCCTCCCACACTCAAAGAAGGGGTTCAAAATCTATTTCCAGAAATTCTCTTGACTGTTTATCTAACTTAGGCATTGGAGTGCAGGTGGCCTACACTACACCGCTGTGCAACGGTTCTTAAGGTCTTGCAGGCCATGTCTTCCCCGTCCTCAACAAATTTACTGTTGGTGTCACGTGAAGGTCAGGTAAGTTGTTTGACTAGATTTTGACATCAACAATTATAATTTCATAAATTTAGAGGATTGATCCATCACATTAAAACTTTAAAAGCGTGACTGTAATAATTCTTAGTTCAAAAAGTGATTTTTTTTTTCAATTTCTCACATAATAAATATCATATATAAATAACTTCGTTTTCGACGAGAACAGATGAAAAAACTTATGCATCCTTTTAAAATATCTGGAAATAACCTTTCAAAATATCTTAAATGATTTACTATTTAAAAATATCTTGATAACAACCAGCGGCGGACCTACGTAGGGTCGGGGGGGCTCGAGCCCCCCCTCAACTTAAAGAAGAAATATTATGTATATTAATTGCCACAATTATTTAGTAATATATATTTACAGCCCAGCGGTTCAAGCCCCCCCTGATATTCATTTGCGCGCGAGTTCGACCCCTCATCTCCGTGTTTTGTCTTTTTTTTTGTCATTTCTTTTTCTTTTCCATTTCTTTTAATCCTAACGTTTTTTTTTCTTTGTTTAACTTTTTTCTTTTCCCTTTTTTAATCCTAAGGTGTTAGCTCTTCTTTTACGTCTTTTCTTTTTCTTTTATCGTTTTTTTCTTTTTTTTTTCTTCTTTCCTTTTCTTTTCCCTTTTTTTTAATCTTAACGTTTATCTCTGTTTTTTTTCTTTCCCCTCTTTTTAACCCTAGCGTGTTTGTTCGTTTTTTTTATGTCTTTTCTTTTTCTTTTTTCTGATTTTTTAACCTTATATAGCATGTTTTTTCGTTTTCGATTATCTTGACCTTTTTTCTTCTTGGTCTTTTTTTTCTCCAGTTACTTTGGTATCAGAGAGAAAACTTAATTAAATTTTGTTTCATCTTCAGTTTCAACCTTAAATTTAAATTCCTTTTTTCTTTTGTCAAAGATATCTGAAAATGGTATACGATTATTTTAAATTTTAGTAAATTATTTTTAAAAATTAATAGCATGAAACGAAGGTATAATTCTTGTGAAAGAGAAAAAAAAATCTAACTTGTTGTTTCAATTTCATTTTTTTTTGTTTTATATTTATATAGAAAGTTATGTATACTTCACGTTAAAAAATATTAATTGATTAAATTATAAGTCAGGTATATAAACTTTGAAAGTTGCTTTGTGTAATTCTTCTAAAAGGATCTTGAATTTAAAAATGTATTTAATTGGTTTTGAAATTTTCAATTTTGTATATAATAGACTTTCAACTTTTCAACAAGTTGCCTAATTGATCTTTAATCTATTATAATTCTTTTTTAAATGAATCTATCAGAAACAGAATTGACAATTTATGGGCTTATTAGACACTAAATTGAAAGTTGAGACTTACTAAAAACTTTTTAAAGCTAAAGGCTTACTAAACATAATCTTGGAATTTTAATAACCAAAGTTATAATTTAACTAATTTAATATCAAGGTATATAAACTTATATCAATATGTTCAAAATTATCTTTAGGAAAAACATTAACCATAATGTTGTTTTTATCATAATCCTATCAATGTGATATCAAATACATGTTTTATAATTGATTGGACACACATGATAATACTTTTTCAACAATAATTTTAACGAAAATCTAGGTAAAAATTGTAACACTTATGTAAATTTAATGTGCAATTTGATGAAGTTGAAAGTTAGGGTAAAAAATGAAACACCTTACAATTTCATGGTAAAAGTTGATATTTTTCCTTATTTATATATAGCCCCCCCTCACATGAATTTCTGGATCCGCCACTGATAACAACCTTTTAGAAGAGTTCATTTCTAAAATAAAAATAACATTAAAAAAAAGTGTGAAAAAGTGGCACTACAAGAAAATCTAGTTATGCCGACGAACTTACACGATGTCGAGAGAAACACCTTATCCACGTGGCGGTGTCGGCAGAACACTTTTTTCTCGACGCATGTGTCTTGTTCGCCTCCACGCAGTCTTCTCTCGACGCGGTTGATAGTGGGTCGAGAAAAACAACTTCTGCCGACGCCGTATATAACGGCTTCATCAGAACTTATGCCAACTGGTTTATTTCGATTTTCTTCCCAACGCATGTAAGTGCGTCGGGAGAACCTCTGGCAACGTGTAATTGGACTTCTACCGATGTTTTGGCACATTCAGAAAGGGTAAATTTCTTGTAGTGTGGAGTTGTGTTTTGTGAGTAGGTTTGTTTGTTTGTTTTTTTTTTTTTCTCTTTTGAATAATTGATTATGTAGCGAAGTTGTGATAGCTAATATATATAACCTTTTTTTTATAGATGAATTCGTCTAACATAAAAAAAAAAAAAAATTAATAAATTTATTAGACATACAAGTATTTAAGTAATTAATGTTAAACTATAGTTTTAACTCTTTTCTTTTCTTTCTTCTTTTTTTTTTTTTGAAATGCAACTCTTTTCTTTTCTTTTTTGACTAAACCTTGTTAGAGTATATACATTGTGATCTTCTAATTTTTTTTAGTTCATATACATTGCGATCGTTATTGACGAATAACAAAAATTCTGTATCAAAAAAGTATTTTTAAATATGGAAAATCAATTTCATGATAAGATATATTAGTTGAAAATTCATATTTTAAAATAATATTTTGATTAAAATATAGAAATTGGTATTATATTATATGGACTTTCATCTCAAAATCAATTGGCAATGAGTGGAGTGACCTTGTAGCTTATATATTGTGAGGTTTCCACTAATCTTTTCAATGTGGGATCCTCAACAATTGGTTGGAGACTATTTTGTTTTAAAGTGCCATTAATAATAATTAGTGAAAATGTTGGTAAAAAACAGCTTTGTGCAAGTTGAGTTTTTGTTAAATTTCACTAATGTTAGGAAATAATTGATCAAGTTAAATTGAAAGGTTGAGATAATAATAAGATTAATTAAGGATGAAGTATGAGAAAAAAATATGGTTGAAATAAAATTTTGAAAAAATCAAATTAAGTTTTAGCAAGGGGGACTTGAAAAATCAAACGCCCACCATGGAATAATGTAAATTGCGAACTGGAAAAGGAAAAAGAAATGCAAATTGCAATATTTTTCAAAAAAAAAAAAAAAAAAAAATGCAAATTGCAATATTCATGGACAAATAACTAAAGCAAAGCGTGTGGTCTTTGGAATCGAATCCTTGAAAAAGTTTTTGTAAACATTATCTTTTTAGAATATTTATCAACTTTTGTCTCCATTTTCTTTCCGTTTCCAAGGCCTCCAAAGCCGATGACTTATAAGTTTCAAAAATTAAAAAAAAAAAAAAAAAAAACGATGACTTATTACGTCAGCTCAATTTCCAATGGGTAAATTAAAAAAAAGAAAAAAAATACATACACTCTACTTTTAAAATAATTATAAAATTGTATATACTAATATACGTTGTGAATCACATGACAACATTCGATGTAAATGATAACAATGTCTAATCGCAGCGAGCATAGTTCATCAGTAATTGACATGTATCCTCGATCATGAGGTCAGAGGTTCGAATCTTCCCACCCCCAAGTGTTGTTGTATTAAAAAAAAACAATCTCAACTAAGAGGTCTGAAGTTCGAATCTGATTACTCTAAATGTTGTTGAACTAAAAAAACAAAAACTTCACCCGAAATTTCTAAATGTTGTTGAATCAATTAAAATCGTGTACTTTCATAAGTGAATCAATTTAGACCTTCTATTGATAGATCATGATTATTTTCATTTCATTTAAAATGGATTCAAAATTATCTAAATGTTATTCTCCCAAAATCCTATCAAAGTAACAAGAAAATGATCACGCCAACCTTTTTGATTTGATTGTAGCATTTTCCTCTTATTTTAAAATAAATATTTGCATTTAAAGAAATCTTACATATTTGTGAAAATTATGCATTAATGATTTTAAAACATATGAGGTTGAAATATTTAAATCTCTGACCTCTTAATCGAAGGTATATGTTAATTACTACTAAATTATACTCACTTTAACTATTAGTTTGGAATTTTAATGGATTCTATCCTGATCAAAATATACAAGAGTATGAATTCTTTCTAGAATGTCTAATTCTATAAAAGAAGAAAGTTGATTATTAATCCTGTTATTTATTTAATTTAAATGATGTATTTATTTAGTCTTTAAATTTTGAAAAAACAATCTAAACTGAACTTTCTATTATACATTTAATTAGGTACTATGTTAACATTATTTAATTGACAATAAGCTAATGTCATGATGTCCATTAGTCATCCAACTTTTTTAAGAGATAAAATCCACCATGTCCTATTTGTGGAATATATAACTAAACACATAATCTATTAATACTTTATTTTATTTAATTTTATAAATCATATATTATTCTAATATGCATATTTATTTATTTTTTAATTCAACAATATGATATGAGGTAAAAGGTGAAACCTCAAACTTTTAGATCGAGAATAAAATACATCTCAACAAGTTGAATTATATTCAAGTTGCTGTAATTAAAAAAAAGAAAAAGTTAATATTTTGTTTTAATAATGAATATAGTTAACAAAACATTGGATGATTATTTTTAAAGTAATATATACTTGACAATTATTGGTTTAACATCATGTCAAGTCAACTTAGTTATAATTTTTTACGAATTCAAGAATAAATGATAAATTTTTATGATGACGACGCGTCTATGGTTGGTTAATTACCATTAACGAGCATTAACGGCGACTGTCTTGGTTGACATTTAAGCGCAGCGAAATTGGAAATTTCTTGTGAAAATCCACGATTCGTCAGCCGTCATCGCATACGAAGTGGATGGGGGGCCGTACAATACATTCTAACTCAAACTTTATATCGCCACTTTTTTTTTTTAATTATTTTTTATTATTTTTATAAATTCACTCTCTTTTAGTTTAACCATATATGGGTAGGACTAGATTAGAAGAAAAAAGGGGGAAAAGAAAACTTAGCTTATACACATGAGCTCTAGTTGACTTATGATGTGATGTATTTTTAGAATTAAAAAAATGTTTGTGGTGTTTATTTAATAAAATAGAACAATAAAAATAGAATCTATTGGAATGCGATCAAAGTTTTAGGATATGTTTGGTTTAAAATTTTAAGTATTTAATTTTGAAAAAAAAATCTTTAAAAAAAAAAAAACTATAGTGTTTGGTCACCACTAAAAATGACTTATTAAAAAATGAGAGAAATAAAACCATTTTCAAAAAACATTTGAAAGCAAATTTTTTTAGAAGAGTTTTTTAAGTATATAATAACTATGGTATAAAAACACTTTATGAGACAATGTAACCAAACATGTGAGTGTTTAAATTCTAAACAATTTTTATACAAAATGATTGGAGAAAATGCATTCTTGAAAAACACTAAGGGGCCGTTTGGCCCACTGTGTTGGTTATAATAGCCCCCGCTATTATAACCAACCCAGTGTTTGGGGCACCAACAAAAATAAGGGGCGGAGTTGGTTATTTTTCCCCTCCGTGTTGCTACAGTAACCACTATTCAACTCACCCCAATTATTCTATCCATTCTCTACAGTAACTCTTTTCTCTCTTCTTCCATGTGACTCATTGACTTTTCTACCGACGACCACCGTCGACTTTCCGGCCACTTTTCCGGCAATCACCGACGACTTTTCCGGCAACTTTTTTTTAAAAAAAAAAAAAAAAAATCTTCTTCTCATTTTCATTTCGAAAAATATAAAAAACGAAAATAAAAAAAGAAAAAAGAGGTAGAAGAAAATGAAAGGAAAAAAGAGGGAAAAATTTTCGATCGCCGAAAAATTTGTTGGTGGTCGTCGGAAAAATCATAAAATTTCTAGGGAGAGTTAGATACTAGGTTGTCTTTGTACATATATATAAATATGGAGTTTTATTACATAATTACTTTTGATAATGAAGTATATGAATGTTTATCTTCATCGTACCATATTTTTCATTCCAAATTATACTTATCGTATTTAAGTTTACCGTGATAATAATAATTTAAAAAAAAATACTACTCAAGTTTTTATTTTATGTGATTTCTATTTTATTTGATTCTTTTGATAATAAAGGTAAAATGAGTTTTGAATAAACATTTACCATTTTTATGTTGGAAATACATAAATGAAACAAATATGGTTTTTCTATATGAAATCATAAAATGACTTATTTTGTGAAAAAATCATGACTCTAAAACAAAGAAAATCAACCTTTACTTTAGGTTATTTTTGTTTCCTTTTAAGCTAAACACATAATTTAACCCCTGTACCCAAAACTTTTATTTTTTTTACAACTAAACCTTTTTTTTTATTATTAATATTTGAAGTACAAAGTTGTATGAGGAAAATAAACAAAAAAAAAAAGTCAAGAAAAAAAAAAAAACAGTCAGCTTGAAACATAGATTATTTGAACCCAGACTAAAATAATTTGCATCCCAAAACACTGCACCCCAAACACAGACTATTTTATCCCAGACTATAATAATCTGCACCCCAAACACAGACTATTTTATCCCAGACTATAATAATCTGCACCCCAAACACAGATTATTATAACCCCAGACTATTATAATCCCCCAGCTATTATAATCAACCCAGCGCCCCAAACAGCCCCTAAGGGTGTGTTTGGTTTAACTTTTCAAGTGTTTAATTTTGAAAAAAAAATCATTTTGAAAAAAATTCTAGTGTTTGGCAACCACTAAAAATGATTTATTAGAAAATGCGATTGATAAATAAACTATTTTGAAAGAAACACTTGAAACCAACTTTTTTAAGAAGACTTTTAAAGTATACAATAACTTGTGTACAAAAACACTAATGAGGAAATACAACCAAACATATGAGTGTTTAAATTCTAAACATTTTTATACAAAATGTTTTTTAAAAATGCATTCTTGAAAAACATTTAAATTAAAATGTATTCCAAACGGACCCTAAAACTACAAGGTACCAAACGGGCCCATACATTGGTTAGAAAAAGAGACAATTATGAATATATAAGTGAGAGACAACATCTTCATTGGTATATGAAACACTTTGGATGAAATTAACAAAGCAAAGTTATAAAAGTTTAGGCTTAAAGTAGACAATATCACACCTAGTTGTCTAACAGGATATCTCACTAACCAATATACAAGCAAGTATTGTTCATTAAGAACACTTGAAAAATTAACATAGTAGTTGGTGTAGAATAATTGGAAGACGTTTTTACCATTCATTTTAACTCAAAGAATTTCATTAACATCCTTTAAAACTTTCTAAGATCATCTGTTGAACATCAATTGTTACATTAATTTACATGAAAGATGCTATGAGTAATGTCGTGTGTACCTCATAAATTTTACATCAAAATGTTTTGTGTTATTATTATTATTATTTTTTATTACATTAATATTTAGGATAAGAGGATTCAAACATCTGACCTCTTGGTTGATGGTACATGCCAACCGCTTTGACAAATGTTTTGTGTTGATATCCATTATTTCAACAAAGAAACTCTTCTAGGATAGTTCTTGGAATGATTTCACAAAAACTTTCAAAGTCTATGAGCAGAATTGAAATCTATTATAAAATTTAAGGTTATTTAGTATAATATAACCTAAACTTTATATTGCCACGTCTTCTCTGCAACCGTATGAGTGGAAGGAGCAAAACGTCTTGAGGGTGGAAATAACAAAGAAGTTTTGTACACGTTTGACCAATCAAAACCGCGCGGAGACCAACTGAATAACTCGTCAGAAAGGCGAAATTATCAGAATACCCTCCACGAATATCAAAACAATGTCTGGAACGTTGAAGTTGAATCGTAAGCCTCAAGCAAATGGATCTCCGCCTTCCTCCTCTCTGCATAAATAAACAACCGTATACAAACCGAGTTCATTCCGAGTCGAAGAGAGAGAAAACAAAGAGAGATTCTAGAGAGAGAAAGAAACTGACAATGGATGATGCAATTGGCAGGAAGAAGACGAAGAAGAGAAAAGCGTTCAGTTTCCAGAGGCTAAGAGAGTCGTGGAAGTGGAAATTCCTTAGGGATTTCAAGTGGAAGCGATTGAATCTGCAGATCGGTTTCTTAGATGCTATAATCTTCCGAATCGTCTCTCTGTTTGAGGCCATTGCGTTGGTAGGCATCGCCGGATTCTTCTTCCTCTGTTGTGGCGGCTGCCGCTTCTGATCGGTTCTGCGAACTGAATCGATCGATCTGTATGTGCATCGGAACTTCGTAATGAACAAATTCTTTATGTAATTGTTATATAAGTTTTCCTTCTCTTCAGTTTTTTTTTCAAGTCATTCTTAATTCGTTCATTAATTGTCTCTGGCCAAGCGCTGCAAGCGAAAATGTCGATCGGCTTTCGGATTTATTTTCTATGTTTGAATCCTTTTCTCTCTGGATTTGATTTGACGAAGTCGTTAATCGAGTAAAACTCTCGAGTTCGAGTTGAATAACGAATTCAATTCATTGTAAAATTATGTATAGAAGAAGTTTGTTGGCGAAGAGGAGAAGAATTCCTCTGCAAGCCAAGTTGCAGATAAATTTTGATTTTCGTTGAAGAATTTAGGACGTATTGAATATAATTTTCCATCAGATAGTGAGGAAATTAATAAATTAGGTCGGAATATTGGTGAAAACCGAACTGCTCATCGACGGCGAAGGAGTCATTGTCATGGAAGGATTGAATAATCCTTTTCCAACTGTCTCTAATTATTCGAATATTAGAGCCTTTCACGTTGTGTCTTCTTTGGCAACTTTCACTTTCACTTCTCTTTTGTCTTTAAAAGAATTTTACTTAAAGCGTTTGGAAATTAGGATTCGGGCAGGAGATATGGACAGATCACAAAATTCAATCACATCTATACTTTGCGATTTAAAATATATATTAGTTCCTATAACTACTACCATACAATACTTAGCTACGTCCGTGACCAGTTAATTCCTATAAACAATTGTTAAAATGTTGACAGTTAAGAGAAAAAATAGAAATGAGATTTTTTTTCCTCTCATGATTGTCGACACTTCAATGATAATCTATACACGAATATGTCGCCTAAGTATTAACCATTCAATAATTAGGTTTAAATACAATCCTTTTATTTGTTTGATTTGGGATTTTTTTGACTTTATAATCATATGGTTAACATTTGGACTTTGAGAGAGTTGAATAAACATTTGTTATTAGGATGACATTTTTTAATACTTATCCCATGATTGGAATGTTATATTGTTTAAAATATTAAATAATATTGTCTCATATATCATTTTCAAAATAATAATAATAATAATAATAATAATAATAATAATATTGTCTCATATATCAATTGTTCAATCAAATAATAGCTAGGTTTGAGTCCTATTAATTTTGGTATGAACTTTCAAGATTGTGGTAATTGTGGTAAATGGCTAGAAAAAATACCCCCTCTTGTTTTTTGGCTAAGGAAGTTCAGGCATGGCTACCACATTTTAGGAACTGCTTTCCAGATTTTTTTCCTCCCAATTTTATCCTGCATCCTGATTTACAGGGATTTCGGGTTTTGATATCTCCGTCAAACAAGATTTTCCTATATTTTAGGCTTTTGAGAGAAACACTCAAAACCAACTTTTTAAAAAAGAGGCTTTGAAGTATACAATAACTTGTGTATAAAAACACTTAAATTTAAAAAAAAAAACATTTAAATTAAAATGTGTTCCAAACGGACCTTGAGTGAATGTTTAGCCATTTCATTTGTGCTTGAAGCAAGTAGAACATGAATCTCTATGTTTCAACATGATATCAATTACTTGGATACCTTTAGAAAACTTCAAGATGATTTGTATAAAAAAAATGCTTCCTATGTTTAATTATTTTGGGTCTCTATAATAAATGGTCCATTTAATGGTGGGCGAACGACAAAGATTAAACCCGCACGTGGTGGATTCACAATTTACTATCTTGATCCACTTGACTACATTTGCCCCTACCCTGCACATGTTTAAGTTTAGTCCATTTTTGTCTTCAACTTTTAGTATATCTATTATCTTAGATTATGAACTTCTAAAAAAATTACTCTGATCTTTATTATTATTTTACTAGTAATAGTTCATTATATGGACAATGAGGCTTTCAGTGTGTATTAATATACTATCATAAGCCTACGAACAGAACCATATATTCCGTATATATTTTAAGTAAATGATTTTTTTTTTTTTTTTGTACTTTTTAGATATTTTCAGTAAATGATTCAATCAATGATGGATACAACATGTTGGGTTTTAAATATAAAACACAACCACAAGGCGTAAAATTGAATGCATAAAACAGATAATTAAACATCGTTGTATAGCGAAACTGGCGTCTCTTCATTTTTCCCTGAATATGGGATTAAATAATTAATGACATGTCAGTGTTTTATTAGATTGCATAGGATGTCAACTATCGAAAAGAAATGCTCCAAGCTAAAGCGAGCTTAGCTCAACAGTAATTGGCATGTACTCTCGACCATGAGGTCAGAGGTTCGAATCTTCCCACCCCTAATTGTTGATGTACTCAAAAAAAAAAAAAAAAAAAAAAAAGAAAGAAAGAAAAGAAATGCTCCAAAAAGGGAAAAAAAAAAACTAAGTAATATACGTAAATCCAAACATAGTTCAATGGATAAGACACCAATGATAAGATATTTTCATATGATTCTTTGGCAGGTCAACATCTTGTAATTCAATTTTAGATATCTTATTCAGTTGGAATTCATTCTAAACTTTTGAAACAGTGAGATGAAATTTAACCAACAAAAAAAAAATCTTGGGATGAAATTGACAAATAGAATATACCTTTGAAGAACAAAGTAATATACGTAAATCCAAACATAGTTCAATGGATAAGACACCAATTACCATTGTAAAAGGTAGATGGTTCAATTCTCCATTTCACAATTGTTAAAACTTAGAAGAAGGCAGACAAATCATATATTTAGTTAAAATAAAACAAATTAAAGGATTATCAATTTATTCAAAAGTCATCAACTCATATTTGGTATAAGCTATTTATTTTTTAAAATTTGAGCAGCAACCTAGTATAACAAAACATTCTTCTTATTTGTCGAACCGAATGATTAAAAAAGTGTAATTTTGACAAGCTTATACCATATTGCATCACCTTCACACACAAATGTCAAAATATATATACATATTGTTGATGGTCAAATTTGGTCAGAGGAACTCACCTGACCTTCACGTGCCACCAACGGTAAATTTGTTTGAGAGGGAGGAAGACGTGGCCTGCGAAACAGAAAACCTGCACACCGGTGTGGTGCTAGCCACACCGCCTCTGATGCTTAAGTCAGAAAACGGAATGAAGGGCTAGAGAGCAAGAGAGATAGTAGAGAAGAGAGTTCGGGTCCCTTTCTTCCGTGGCGAAGAGGGGTATAAATACCTGCTCATGCTCCTAGGGTTTTTAGGAATTCGGAGGCGTTTCGGGACAAACCAGGCGGAACCGGGACGACTAAAGGCTACAGGGACCGAACGGAGTCGGAGGGACTCGGCCTCGGCCCATGGCCGAGGCCGACCATTGGCCCGACCCCTTCGGTCTTGGCTCGTCCCACTTGTCGGTTTCGCCTCTGGGTCCATCTCCCAGTCCTATTTCTGTCCGGTTGTCCGTCAGCTCCTTGTATGTCGAAGTGGTCCAAAATTACCTATAACACATATATATATATTTAGGAGAACAGATGTCACAAGTTTTTATTTATAATGTTTCATATACTATGAATGTAAAAATACAAGGCCAAGCTTTAACAATAGGTCAAATAATATCATAAATACTACCTTTTCAATGATTAAGGTACATAGGCATTATACAAATAACTTATTTTCTTGAAATAAAATATATATTCAAGCATTCCTATTTCAAATTTTGAAATTTTATAAAAACATTAATGCCAAGAATTGTGGTAAATTTTTAGGAAGAAAAAATCAGAGAGTAAAATATAATATTTAAAACATTAAAGAAAACACTAATTATAGTTACTTAGAACTAAAGCATGATTTTTTTTTTCAGGAGAACTAAAGCATAAGTTAGCAACTATCTTTTTTTTTTTAAAAAAAAGGCAAATATCTTGAACTCATTTAACACGAATCTACCCAATTACAATAATACCTTATGTTTATAGAAAAGTTTTATTTCAATCTTTGAATTTTGAATTTGTTTCATAAAAATTCCAAGGGAGCTTTTCCGTTAAAATGACAAATGAAATCAACATGACAACTTATATATAAAAACTAACTCAATTATAATTATATAGATGATTAAAATTGTTGAGCTATATAGAGATTAGGTTGGTTGTTCAACATCAATTACAAAATCTATTTTTATATCAAGTAAATTTACATCCATATATTGTAAATTACAACTTTATGCCAATTGAACTATGCTCTTGTTTGTATGTGTTTTTATTGTTTTTTCCACCTATATATATATGTTTAAATATAGTTCACATAAGTAACAATACATATCTAAATACGTCATTTTCCGTCCATAATTTAACGAAAAAATGTCTTCAAGGATTGTTTTGAAACAAAATTAAATTTTCAACGACTAAAATGAAACTTTTAAAAGTTTAGGAGTATAATTGAAACGAGCCTCATAGTTCTAAATTAAAATACAATATTGGGCCTTTTTTCGAACTTCAATGCATAAATATCTTCTTCTTCAGAGCAGGTTCTGTAGTAGATGATAACTGCCGGAGCCACCGTTTTCTTATCTGTTCCCGCTTCTTCTTCAACCTCGCCTCCAAAATCCCAGCGACAGAAAGAGATGCAGACTTCATTCTGCTCTTCATCTTCTTCACTCGCCATTTTGAAGCTCAACCAAAACCCTCTTCTGGGTCACATTGTTTCTCCACCGCGTTTGTCCCTCAAAAGAAGACCCAGTTTGACCACTCGAGCACTTCTATCAGCTCATAGAGAGTCAGTTCTGAAGGTTTTTCATGAGCGACGAGCTCTCAAGGTAAATCTACTCAACCCACTGATTTTGCACTCTGAGGTTTCGTTTCTTGACAGTCTCTGTTTGGCCAAACGAAGGAATACGTTCCCATTTGAGGATACTGCAATTGAAATTGGAATTTGAGATATATTATCTATAGTTTGGCTGTTTCTTAATGTCTATTGCATTTTCCAACCCCTAAGAACATTTGGAGTCTTCAAGATTTAACTGACTTTATTAGTATATAATTGAGGGAAAAGAACAAAATTCTTGAGTCAGATAGTGTTCATGAATGCTTATGCAACCAAGAATAGGTTACTTCTGGTGTTCATCTAGCTTCTTTTTGAGTTTGATTGCCTCTTTTTCTGTCTAATTCTGTAATGCAATTGCATTATATTTCAGATTATTTCAGGTCTGCAGAACTTGGACAGGGAAAATGTGGCTTCAGTAGTTACTGCAGCAGACAAGGTGAGTTATTTGATCTTACTTTTAGTATTAACAGTCTATGGGTTGGAACTTAATAATGGAATTTATATTCTATTCCACACATAAAATGGTACATTAATAATAAATTAAGCGAATAGCATTGGTAATTTAACATACTTCATTTATAAACCATATGTGAGAGTGGTCTCAGGTCTCTGGAGTGAGAAGGGAAAGAAGATTGCATGTGAAAATGTATTGGAGTCTTCATTTTATACAAGCCTTGTTGTCACTTCTTTTTTTGACCTTTGATGAACATTTCTCAATTTCTCATCTCCTTGATTGTCTTCTTGAGTCTTCATTTTAGTGTCATCCAGTCATAGTTTTACAGTGAGTTCAATCATTAATGTATTTTGCCATCATATATGGAAGTTCTCTCTTCTATTTCAAGCTTATAATAGTTTAGTTTCTTCACTGTGTCATTGTCATTTCTGTTTCAGGGAGGAGCAACTCATGTTGATATAGCTTGTGATGCCGAGTTAGTGAAGCTTGCTATTAGTTTAACTTCTCTTCCAGTAAGTTCATGAACTCTAAATTTTTTTTTTAAAAAAAAAAAGAAAAAAAAAATATGAACTCTAAATTCTGAAGAAAATTCTGTTACATTCTTCTGAAAACTAACTGTTCAGAATCTTTGCATGTTACAGGTTTGTGTTTCTTCTGTGGATCCAGCAAAATTCTTACCTGCTGTTGAAGCTGGAGCATTAATGGTTTGATAGCCGATTAGTTGCTTTCAACTTTCTCTGAATTATATATACTTCACTTTAAAGAAGAATCTCCTCAAGGAGCAACAACCTTATCGAGGGCATTTGTATTAATGAAACTGATGGAAAATTGCAGGTCGAAATTGGAAACTATGACTCATTTTACGAGGAGGGAATAGTTTTCTCTGCAGATCAGGTACAAGACATTAAGATTGCATTATGAACATGTTCATATTTGAAGTCTCAAGAATCTAATATTGCATTTAATTGAGGCAATTTCCAAGCACCAAAATCTTGAATCAGATGATGGCTAAGAGGCTAAAAGAACTCAAAGAGTATAATCGAAGTTCCATTGATGGTTCATTCATGAAAACAACTACTTGATACATACATTCTTATTTTCTTATGATTTTTCTATGTAGATACTAAATCTAACAAAAGAAACTAGGAGGTTACTGCCATCCGTTGCCTTATCAGTCACCGTGCCCCACACACTTGGACTTCCTGATCAGGTTTGAGCAGGGGCTTAGTGTAAGTTAGGTAATCTGTCACCATTCTTGTTGTAGTTGTGTCTAAAACTTTGAGATATAAACAGGTCAAGCTGGCAGAATTGCTGGAACAAGAAGGTGCTGACATTATACAAACTGAAGGAGGAAAATGTTCTCATCCTTCAAAATCTGGTGTGCTCGGCTTGATCGAGAAGGTAGGATGTAGAATTTATTTGTCAAACCATACGAGATTTATCTCATGCAGAGCCTAAATTCACCATGCTTCCAGATGAATTTGTGGCATTCTTTTCCCAAAACAAAATCAAATTTGAAGTTCAGAAAAACAGTAGTTGGAGAAATGGCTATTTAAATGAACATCTACCCTCTGCCAGGAATTTCAAGATGAATTCTCTACATAATATTGTTCCAAGTTTTTCCCTTAACAGAAGTCTTTTCTGATTTTGATATTTGGACTTTTCTCTTATAAACTATGAAAAAACAAAGGTGAAACATCACTCTCCGTCGTATATGACTTCATTGAATGTTTCCTAGAACAAAAGCTTAGTGAAGTCTATATATGCCAGTGAAATTCCATTTGAGCAGACTGCAATTGTACATCCTGAATTTCTCATGGGTGATGTTGATTCTGATATTTACAGGCAGCACCCACACTGGCAGCCGCATATTCGATCTCAAGGGCGGTTAAGATTCCCGTCATGTGTTCATCTGGATTAAGTGCTGTCACAGCGCCTATGGCTATCACAGCTGGAGCTGCAGGCGTGGTATGCCACCTCATCCCAACCTCTCTCTCTCTGTTTAGTCTGCTCAGATTGCAATTCTGGATCTATGAGATAATGTTTCTGTCAAGAGTTTAACTTAGTGATGTTGGTATCTTTCTCTAACACAGGGTGTGGGATCAGCAGTTAACAAGCTCAATGATGTGGTAGCAATGATTGCAGAGGTTAGGAGCATTGCTGATTCATTAGCACCGTCAGCTGCCCAGCTAAGCAGACCCGATGGCGCATTTTTGAGACCATAGATTTATGGTTTTCTTGTGCATATATGGGAACATTATCTTGGCCTTGTCAGGGCACAGTAGGAGACCTTTGCTTCTAAATTAAGATCCCTGCGTTTAGCTTTCCTATTGCCACCTCCTATGTTAGTAGATACAATAATTGAATAAAGAATTTTAGTTTTGGAAGGACAATGGATCCAGCCTGCATTTATCACCACATATTTCAAAGATGTCGACTATGTTTCAGAGCAGCAAACATTTTCCTGTACAGAAGCACGATAAGAATTCAAACCTGCAAACCACTCACATCGCAAGATTCTTTTCTTGTCAAAAAGTGCTTAACAAGATCGATAGAATCGAAGAGCAGGGTATATACAAATTATTTAGATTTATATTACTTGAACCAAGAATACAACGTGATATAGTCTCTTGGGGAGAAGCTAACTACATTTGGTTAACAAAAGAAGTGAGTTCTAAATAAACATTGAACTCTTTGTTGAATATTTTAAGGCCCTGATCTAAATCTAACTAATGATCTATAAATAAAAAGCCATTTGCAGCAGTAATTTATACAGAATATAAATATTAGTGGTTCTAAAAAGACAACAAGTTGAGAAGGGAAAACAAAAAACAAAGAACTTGTTGCCCCTGCAAAGAGCTCTTCCTACAGAATACCAGTTATATCAAACAACAGCTCTATCCATCAATCTACCAATCTTCCTCAGATTCTTGATCTACTCCACTTTCCTGCAAAGGATTGTATTGAAGCTCATTCTCTGTTTTATATTCCAAAACATGGAATTGTTCTGCTGTTCAATAAGAAAATCAGTAAACCACGGCAGAGCTTACCTTCCTCTTCTTATATTCTGCCATGGCTTTATCAAACTCTGCACGTTTCTCTGTGGCAATATCATAATATTGTACTTTTTCCTGATATAAGAAACCAAATACATGAAACTTTTATGCTGTTGCTCTTTTTTTGGGGAAAAAAAAAGAATTAATTTCACTTTTACAATGCCATAAACTTCCATAATGAAGGTTTCATTTACGAAGTCTCAGTTTGAACTAATAACCTAAAAGACAACATGAAGCCAGATTTAGCAGCAATGTACCATACATTAATCACAACCGTTTAGTATTGTAATGGATATGTTAACAACAGAGACATGTAGTAATACCTAATTTGAGATAAAGTGTTAATCAGCTGCATAATTTTTTTTAGACAGAGGGAAACAATAATCAGCTGCATGATGTTGTGCATGCTTTTTATGTCATTGTCATCTGAAGAAAGTTTGAATGTAGCTCAATGTGAACCAAATTGCTAGGATTCATAACAATCACTAAAAAAGAGACAGGGTTAAGCATCAACAGAACACAAACCTCATACGTCATTGTTTTCCATTTCTCTCCACATGCCTTGCCAACCTGAGGTATGGAATCAAAAAGTATCAAGGTAACAATTAACTAAGTGAGAAAGGATAAACAGATGGGAGGAAACCCCACAAATCAAGAGAGACTAGGATCGAACTTTCCCAAACTTACATCACGCATTGATTTGACATCTGGATTTTGTTCTTGAAATTCCTTGCGGAAGTCATCCCTTGATATTGAGAATACAATTTATTCTGTTAGCTAAAGTCTTAAACGATGCTATGTTTCATCAAATATAACATTAATACATGCGTGCTAAGCAGACTAATGGAAAACTTCCCTTGCTATCCCAACTGTTGTAACTGCAAATGCTGAATATGATAATGGTAAAGTGATAAGCAACAATGCAAGGCGACACCCAACAAATTAACTACGTTTTATGAATCCTAAAGTAAAACATGGATGATTCAATCAAAATTAAGAGTTTTAGAAATCGATAGTATGCAAAAGACTCTTAAAAAATAAATAAATAAATTTCAGTTCAATATGTCACTTCAAGTATCTATCACAGAGATTTATAGCAGTTATTGATACAGTTCTACGTGTCCATCTCTTCTACTCGAGATACTATGAACATTTCAATTAGATTCTCAATATTACGAGTTCCAAATCAGCATGCAAGCATCATTTCTTAGGTGTACATACTTAAGCAGGACGGCTGTAAAGGTCTCAAAATTTCTCATTGGAATCGCAATATCAAACCATATCCACCCACATATATACACATGATGCATGAAAAGTACAGACTAAATCAAAATCAGCAGCATATAGCACACACGTCACTTAACTCCATTCCGTTCAAAGTTAAAGAAGCATTCGACAGACTTATATAAGATGACATGCATAATTGTCAGATTAATAAAAGATGAGCGGAAGAGATACATTACATATAAGCAGACAAGTGTTGCTATTGCAGATTGCAAGTACTTCATATTGCAGCCACTTAAAAACCATAAATCAAGCTTTCCATTAAATTTTACGACATCCCTACATCTTTTAATATGTGTGCACTAGAACCATGTTTAGGTAAAACTGAATTATGCAATTCAAGTGCTAAACAGAGTAACTTCTTAAATAAGATGAAAGCAGGAGAAGGGATCATACAAAAAGTAAAAGAAAGCAGTAGGTGGTTTCTTTGGCTTATTGGCATCAAATTTGTCATTTTTCTTCTTCTGCTTTGATTTTGGCTTCTTAGTTGTCTTCGCTCTCTTCTCCGTGTTAAATCTACTAGCTCTTGCTGACCTCTTCATCTCTTCACTTCTTTTTACGCTTAATCCCGTATCCCTGAAGACTTCCACAAAATTTGAAATGAGCAACATACTCAGAAGGGGGGGAACAAAAAATGGATTCTTGATAATGATGCTAACAGTAAACATTTCTATTGACAGAATAAACTACCAGTACAAAGGAGACACAATTCACATAACAGCTTCCCACCATTAATATGTTTACCTAAAATTGAAAGTGATAATTGAAAAGTTGCAACTCAGAGTTCAATTCACCATAACTTCAAGAGAGAAGCGAAACACTTGAAAGAGCTAAACTAGCTATAAAAATTTAGAAATTTCTGAATATCATAAGAAGTTCCGTTATGCGTTATTACTTTGTGTCCATGGTCTTTTCTGGTTCTTGTAAGCCAAAAGAAACTTCAGAAACACAACTCCAAAAACGATGACGGTGAATTTAAACGATATAAGTTTTTGGGTCATAGTATTTACTCTTGGGACGCTTCTTCTAACGCTTCGGAAGAATCATGCGCAGAAGTTGATGGTGATTTCTGGGGCCTCTTCGCTTTCGCCATTGTTGCGCGCCGCTGTGCTCTATCTCGGTCTTCACTTGGTAAGCTCCGTACGGCTCGGCCCGGACTCGGTCTTGGTGTGTTTGTTTACTGGACCGGTTTGTAGTACTCTCGATACACTTTTTAGACTAAATATATTTTTGGCTAAATTATAAAAAATACTTCTAAACTATGGGGTTTGTTTAAAAAATGCGCTTAAACTTTGAAAAGTTTAAAAAATACCCCTAAATTTTGAAAAAATTTCAAAAATATCCTTGTCATTAATTTTTGGATGGAAACTATTAAAGTTTCAGTTTAAAAAATACCTTTGAACTTTTAAAAAAATAATAAAAAATATCCTTATTGAAAAATGTTTCTTATTTTTTCCTCATTTCACCATAAATTCTAACGGTTTTCATCCAAAAATTAATGACAAGGATATTTTTGAAACATTTTTCAAAGTTCAGGAGTATTTTTTAGATTTTCAAAGTTCAGAAGCATTTTTGAAACAAACCCCATAGTTCTGGGGTATTTTTTTATAATTTATCCTATATTTCTTACCATTAAAAAAAGAATACATATACTTTGACTATTTTTTGTTCGAACACAATAAATTTACTAGTGTCTGTTATCAAAAAAAAAAAAAAAAAGTACTAGTGTCTGATTTATATTTATGTCGAGTTATTTAATAATTTTAGTTTTACGATCATGAATTATGATTTGTATTCTCAAAAAAAAAAATGTTAACATTTATTATTTCAAATAAACATTGTGTTTATAAAAAAAGTGTTAAATATTCAAATATAATATTACAAAAAAAAATAAATATATACTAAATAATTTGAAATTTGCTTGGGTTATTATTATTTAAGAGATGACAGTTTTTTTCAAAAAAAAAAAAAAAAAAAAAAAGAGATGACAGTTGACACGTTTTCCTGTAAATTTTTGCTTTTAATATAAAAAAAAAAAGGTTATTTCAATTCAAACATTTTGCTGGTTATTAAATGAAAAAAAAAATGGTTAAATTATTAAAGGAAAAAACTTCCATGCATACCGGTATGTAGGGACCACCATTAAAATGTTGACAACTAAGAAAGAGGAAGAGAGAAAATGAGAAAAGAGAGAGATTTTTTTTTATCTCTCCTAGTTGTCAACATTTTAATGGTGGTATGTAGGGAGATCCCTACATACCGGTATGCAGGGAAGTTTTGTTCATTATTAAATATACCCCTAGACTATGGGGTAAGTTTCAATTATACCCCTGGAGTTTTAAAAGTTTCAATTATACTCTTGGAGTTTCAAGTTTGTTTTAAAATTGCCCTTCAAACTTTTTTCCGTTAAACTGTTTAACGTTGGTATGAGGTGTCCTCCGACTTGGCAACTAAAAGGAAAATTCATCGCAATTTTAGGGTTAGAGAAAATTTTGAGAATTGAAATTACGGCAGTGGAGGCGTGGAGGAAGACGGCAGTGGAGGAATAGAGAATGAAGATTGTTGCTGGCCGTCTGTTGATGGCCGCCGCCGCTGCCGGTTGTTGCAGCTCTTCGCTCGATCTCAACCCCTTCCCCCAAGTCCCCATTCATTGAAAAGGAAAATGGGTTTCCGCAACTTGAAGTATAAACAGGGTACGTAGACGACCTGCCCGTAGGTGACCTGTGACAATTCGATTCGTCTGTTTTTTTTTTTTTTTTTTTTTTGGGTATGAAAATTGAGGCGGCCATCATACTAAAATAGAGAGAAAAATGATGCCAGCAAAGCTTAATTAATCGAGAGAGAAATTAATTGGCTGAGAAGGCGGTGACTGTGCTTATAAAAGGACTGAGGGGCTGCTTAAATTTGCACAGAGAAGGGAATTAAAATTGGAGGGCAGTCTTCTTCTTCGTTTGGGGCAAGGTGCTGGTTTTTTTGGAGAAGAAAGACAGGGAGCTTTAAGAGATTTTTCCTTCCTGAGTCATCCCAATGAAACTTAAAATTTGATCTCAGCTCAGCCTATTTTCTTCCCTCTTCACTCTTCTCATCACAAATTTAGCTTCCCTCAATAAATCGATTCCCTTCTATATTCTCTGTTAGCCTCTGCCCTCTGCCATCTTCCTCTTCGCACGACCCAACGGGAGTAGCTGCAGCCCGCAGGTTTTATTTGGGGTTTCTGGTCTTTGACTTGAGGTTCTTTAGTTAATCCAACACGGCCATACTTTCAATTCTCAAAATTTTCCCTAACCCTAAAATTGCGATGGATTTTCCTTTTAGTTGCCAAGTCAGAGGACACCTCATACTAACGTTAAACAGTTTAACGGAAAAAAGTTTGAAGGGCAATTTTAAAACAAACTTGAAACTCCAGGGGTATAATTGAAACTTACCCCATAGTCTAGGGGTATATTTAATAATTTAACCAAAAAAAAATAGTACTAGAAAATTTTCCTTTGCATTGCTAATTGCTACCACTATTTTCAATAATTAAAAAATTAATTAAAATTTAAACATTTTCGCGGGCCATGACTTTGGGCCGATGGGCCGGCGTTAACTTTCAGCCAGTAGAACTGAAATGGGTTGAATGGGCCCTCTAGGAGCCTTCCCGCCTAAAGTGTCTATTTTTCGCGCCAAATCTGAACTCCTTATTGACAGCGGCCAATCGTAAGCCTGTTGTCTCTCGATTCAACGTTCTCTCACTCGTTTACTCTCTCTCTCTCTCTCTCTCTATCGCCGCCGGTTCGTCGACGAATAAACAAAGGGGAGGAAAGTTGGGGCACGGGAAATGGACGTCGGTGAAGAAATTAGGGCAGCTCACAAGCGAGACTTTCTGGAATTCATTGAACAGGATGTGCGTTTTGTTTTCCTAAACCCTCACACACTTCTTCTTCTGTTGCTCTAATGTTTCCTCACAATCTTTGGTTGCTTTACCACTTTGGATCAGGTTGGGAAAGGTATTTACATGGACGAGATCAAAGCCATGATCAATCATAAGCGACATCGCCTTATAATCAACATTTCTGATCTCCATTCGTTCAGAGACCTTGGTCCCAGGTTTTTGCTGCTTTTTTTCTTCATCACGTCCTCTTATTTATCTGCTTGGTCAGTTCTACTTTATAGCACATTGGGGAGTAATAATTGGGTTTTAAGTTGTTAAGTTGAAGTACTAGACTGCTTGTGGTAACGAAAGGTTTTCTTCTTTGGGAAATTGGGGAAGAACATAATGTTTATATTATGATTGTCGCATGCCGTATGGGAACCGAAGATAATATTTCCAGTACCGCGATGTATAGTTTTCTAGGCAGTTCTGTTGGGGTTTTCATTACTAGTTGCGTCAGAGTATTTATAAATCCTGGATGTGAAGTAATGAATTTTATTTTTCTTTCCAGCTCATTTAGTTTGTTTCTCTTCACTTGTCTTTAGGGTGCTCAGGAATCCCAGCGAGTACATTCAACCATTCTGCGATGCAGTCACAGAAACTGCTCGCAGTATTGATCCAAAATACCTCAAGGAAGGAGAGCAAGTTTTAGTGGGCTTTGAGGGCCCCTTTGTTTCTCGCCGTGTCACTCCCAGGGAACTTCTCTCTCAATTCATTGGCTCCATGGTCTGCGTTGAGGGCATTGTTACCAAATGTAAAATTACTTTTGCTCATTAACACTTGACACACGTTATTATGTTATATCGGTCTTGTTTCTCAAAATTTTGATATATAATCTTGGTCACTTGCAAATGGTTATCAGTATGCAAGAACAAACTTAGATCTTGTATGAAATAATTATGTTCGTGGGACATGGAAATGCTTAGTTTTATTTGTATCTTTAACTTTACATGATGAAATGCTTACTTTAGGGTATGACTCGGGAAATACACACATTTGTTACATAACTGTGAAATGATCTTGCTTCTATATATAATACTGAAAATAACGAGGTTTTATTTTTATGCATGTGCTATTGTGATTGCAAAATTTATCTCAATTCAGATTTCAATTATTTTATTTAATGAAAAATCTGTTGAGTTTTCTTAAACTTCAAAACTACAATCATGCTGTTTGTTAGTTTTGGAATAATTTTCTATTATATACATGGTGTTGGTTGGTTTAAATTTTTAAAATAACAAATGAAAGAAATTTCTGATTCTATTTCACAAAAATTTTGATGTTTGTCTTCTTAATTATCAAGTTCGTACCTTTGTTTCATTAATCTCAGTCTATATACACGAGTTTGATTCAGTGGTCAATGAATATAGGTTCTCTTGTTAGACCAAAAGTTGTCAAAAGTGTTCACTTCTGCCCAACAACTGGGGGTTTTACCAGCCGTGAATACCGTGACATTACATCCAACATGGGCTTGCCCACAGGATCTGTGTATCCCACAAGGGTAACATCAAATTAATTGTTTTT
The DNA here is from genome assembly GCA_017139565.1 of Luffa aegyptiaca. Lineage (NCBI taxonomy): Eukaryota > Viridiplantae > Streptophyta > Magnoliopsida > Cucurbitales > Cucurbitaceae > Luffa > Luffa aegyptiaca. Next base: position 53,921,160 of record CM029398.1, read on the forward strand.
CAAGTAGTAATGTTTTCAATACTCAAGAAATTGTGCTGAAATAAATTATTTCTCAGGATGAAAATGGAAACTTGTTGGTTACTGAGTATGGCCTGTGTAGATATAAAGATCATCAGACCTTATCAATGCAAGAAATGCCTGAGAATTCAGCTCCTGGTCAGCTTCCAAGAACAGTGGATGTCATAGTTGAGGATGACTTAGTTGACTGTTGCAAGCCAGGTGATCGTGTTGCTATCGTAGGAATATATAAAGCTCTTCCAGGAAAAAGCAAGGGCAGCGTGAATGGAGTGTTCAGGTAGCTTGCATGATTGTTGTCTAAGAAGTTTCTATATATCTTGTGTCAGCTTGTACATCCTTTCATTTGCTCTATTAAAGTATGGTTCCCATTAAATATAAATGTTCTTATATATCTTGCATGTTTAACCCTTTTACGGCTTCTGGTAGGAAACTAAACTTTGCAATCTTTCTTGTAGGACTATTCTTGTAGCTAACAACGTTTCTCTTCTAAACAAAGAGGCAAATGCACCAATATACAGTCCCGAGGACTTGAAAAATATTAAAAAGATAGCTGAAAGAGATGACACCTTTGACCTTCTCGGTAATTCTCTTGCACCTTCCATATATGGACATTCGTGGATAAAAAAAGCAGTGATACTATTGATGCTTGGTGGAGTGGAGAAAAACTTGAAGAATGGCACCCACTTAAGAGGGTTAGTTCTTTGAATTGTTTTCATTTCCTATTTTTTATAGATCTCATATTGTGGGCTAGACCATAAAGTTTTCAGAAGCACACATCCAACAAACAGGTCATGTGTATCTATATATAATAACAGCAACAACAACAACTCTATTTTCTATTCCCTTAATTTAAGCATTGCCCAGCATTCCTAAAAATAGTGTTATCATCTTCTAGTGATATCAACATGATGATGGTTGGTGATCCTTCTGTTGCCAAGTCTCAACTTTTAAGGGCGATTATGAATATTGCACCCTTGGCAATATCCACAACAGGCCGTGGTTCATCTGGCGTTGGGTTAACTGCTGCTGTTACTTCAGATCAGGAAACAGGTGACTCTTTTTAGTGGTTCTACTTCTAGCATGCCTGACATTATTTGATGATACTGAAAATTATGATTATATTCTGCTTTCTGGCAGGAGAAAGAAGGCTAGAAGCTGGTGCAATGGTTCTTGCTGATCGAGGTGTTGTCTGTATTGATGAGTTTGACAAGATGAATGATCAAGATAGGGTTGCAATACATGAAGTTATGGAGCAGCAGACTGTGACTATTGCCAAAGCTGGCATTCATGCTTCACTGAATGCTCGGTGCAGTGTGGTAGCAGCTGCAAATCCCATATATGGATCTGTAAGTGATGCAGACAACTGTCTTTGTTCGTTTGTTGAAACATATAGTTGATTATGCACCTATGGTGATTATTATATGTTAACATTTTAGCACTTCTGTTTGTTCTCTAAATTTACAGTACGATCGTTCATTGACACCAACAAAGAATATAGGTCTTCCAGACTCTCTACTCTCTCGATTTGATCTACTGTTTATTGTATTGGATCAAATGGATCCCGATATTGACCGTCATATTTCGGAACATGTATTGCGTATGCACCGGTTTCGTTCTGTTCTTGATGGAGGTAAGGAAATTGCATTCACTTGCTTCAAATTTAGTTCTAGACACTATTTAATTACCCTAAAACAATTAGGTGATGCTGGGGGCTCACTGTATGGAAGAGAGGATGAAGCTGAAGCTGACTCTTCTGTCTTTGTCAAGTATAATAGAATGCTTCATGGGAAGAAGACAGAACGTGGTCGGAAGCGTGATACCCTCACCATCAAGTTTCTTAAGAAGTACATTCACTATGCTAAGCATAGGATACAACCTGACCTAACTGATGAGGTGACCTTTTATTTGCTCTGGCTATATGCTGATTTTGTTTCACTTCTAATTCTGGATTGTGAAAGTGCACTTGAATTGCAACTATTTTAACTAATTAGAAGTCATAGTCTTTGAACTCCTCTCTGCTATCCATCATCTTCTTTTTTGTTGCGTTACACTGTTTTGAGCAAGACATATGTTTTAGCGCAGGCATCTGAGCACATTGCAACTGCATATGCTGAACTTAGAAATTCAACTTCAAATGCTAAGGTAAGTTATATTTATCTCAATGTTAGTTAACCACTGCAGTTAACAAGATTTCCAATTTATTATCTGATACAATATGCATACTCTGTAGACTGGAGGAACTCTTCCAATTACTGCCAGAACCCTGGAAACCATTATACGACTCTCAACTGCTCATGCAAAACTGAAGTTAAGTAGAAAGGTATATTGTTGTTATTTATGATCCTGATACTATTTAGTTTATGTGGATGTATTTTGTTACCAGTATTTCATTTAGACATTTTCTTCAATAACAATTTATATGAAAATGTAAGGTTTCAAAATCTGATGTCGAAGCTGCCTTGAAAGTTCTTAATTTTGCCATATATCATAAAGAGTTGACTGAAATGGAAGAGCGTGAGCAAGAAAGGGAGAAGGAAATGGAAAGAAAACGTCGAGCTGAACATCAAACAGTGGAAGATGATAGACCAGAGCGTAGTACCAAAAGAAGAGAGGATAGGTAAGCAATATACATAAAGCCCTATGTAAGAAAAATAAAAAACAAATATTGTGCTGACCATAGTTTTTTATCTTCCCATACAAGCTGTCATTTACTGATTTTACTCGTTTTGTCATTAGCTCAAGAACAGATACCATGGAAATCGATGATCCTCCTACTGAACCTGTACTTGATCAGTCTGCAGAAAGGTTCGTCAAACTGCTAGCAATCACGTGGCCTTCACCACAACTTATTCTCACTTTTTAAAAAAGTATTATCTCCATTTCCATTCAATTTCTTCTACTATTGTCTTGCAGAATAGAAGCATTCAATTCTTTATTTGGTCAGCACATGCGTGCAAACCACCTGGATCTTATATCTATTGCCGACATTGAGAATATCGTTAATGCTGGAGCAGATACTCGTTACACAACAGCTGAAATAATGTTGCTCTTGCAGGTAAATCAAAATAATTTTAAATAACTAAGACACTATCCTTTGAGTAATTTGATCTAGGCCAGCATCTGTTTCGAAGCTTTCTTAATTGTAAGTTATATTGTTTGAGAGACTAATTCTTACTAAGTTTGAAAATTTCCAGAGACTGCAAGATGATAACAGGGTAATGATAGCTGATGACGTGGTGCATATGATATCATGATTCGTGAAGACTATTTTAAGCAGGAACTTAACATAGGTAAAGCTTTAGTTTAGTTTGTTTTTCCCTCCTGCTATGAGTCCAGCCTTGGGAAACTTTTCGAAAATTCTTCCCATTGTGAATGCTAGTTTTTTTTTTTTGCATTTTAGGGTACTTGTAAATGCCAGTTTTGGATTGACATGAATTTCACCCTTTTTTTTAATGGCCTGCACCTATGTTCTTGTTTTTCTGAAGATGTGACGAACTCATTCTACAATTGCTAGTTAGCTTTAATTGGTCAATTGAAGTGTCAACTCACAACCCAGATCTTTCATTAACCTTTTTTTTTTAATGTTCCTCCACTGGTAACAGAAGTAGAACATTTCCAGGAGAGACGACTTGGCAGAAGATTATTTTTCCTGGAAAACATGCATGGACTTTGCAAACAAAGCTAAAAAATTCGGTTGGAATCAGCATCTTATACTCTTCGAAGGCAATCTCTCTTGTGTTATCTGTATTCTATTAATTATGAACTGTCACAGTTACTGGACAACCTTACTAAACTTGCTTGATCATTTGGTACATATTTTCTTGGTACTTGGTAGAATGTAACTTATTCATAGAGAATTGGTTTCATCAACTGCCTCAGAGCATATTGCTAAAGAACCTAGCCCGAGAAGGGAAAGAATGAATGACCAATCTAAACAGCATATACGGGCCTTATTTAACTTCAAGGCATCAGTCCTTGGTTACACAGGGGAAGACATAATACTGGGGTTGAAACAGGAAACTGAAAATGGTAAGTCTTACTGAACACTTTCCTGGCCCTTGAACCATTTAAAATCTCTTGAAGCCTTGGACTTCGACTATTGGCTTTTAAATTAGTATGTCATGTAGAGGGGCACTTTCTTTTGTATGAATAGTGTTGGTGGTGGCTCATTATAGGTGTCCTTGAGATTGGACTTAAAAAGCAAACACTTCACGTCGGTTGAGACTAGAGTTTACTTGACTTTTGTATGGTGTTCCTTCATAGATCATATCTTTTGAGTTTCATTCTCCATTCTAATGTTAAAGTTAAACATGGTAAGTTACTTGATACCCTATGTTTTAAAGACAATTTTATGCGATACACATCACTCCTGCATGATAGGCCTATGGAACATAGGTAACGTGCAACTCTTTCATTTTAAATGAATGATATCATGCATTTAGTTGTAATCATCCATCCATATAAGCTCTTGTAATTACTTTATTCTATTTACATGGTTCAAATTGTGAGCTCTTTGTGAATACCTTTTTTTAAAAAGAAAAAATAGATGGAATAATTCATAATCTCTCTCTAGATATATGTTAAGTACATTGCAGTTTACTGTAAAACATCATTTGGTGAAAATTTTATTTCTTACCTTGAAAAAAGGGTTTAGAAAAAATGAGATGGAGAAAGGGAAAAAGAAAATGGGGGGAATTCAAGAATTTTCAATTAATTTTATCTTTTAAACTTATTTTGAAAATGTAGTAGTTTTGAAGCTTGTTTTAAAAATATCGTAGTTCAACATCGTCTCGGAAAGAAATAACTACAGAAATAACTAAAATTTTACTGGCCATTCAACATCTCTTCTTAGATGTCTTGTGTACAAATCTTGTCATGACCATAAGTTAATCATCGATGTATCAAGATGAAGATTGATGAAATTAATCAACTAATAAAATGTAAGGTGTAACAAATCACGATCGGTTATATATATACGTATGTATGTATGTATATGTATAAAACAATTTAAATAAAACTCTAGATTAAGAAAAACAACTAAGTATAGTTTAACGGATTAAGATATACATTCTCACCCTCCAAAGGTTGGAGAACTAAAACACCACCAACCAAGAAATTTTTAAATTGATTATTAAGGGGCCGTTTGATAATTATTTTGTTTTTTGTTTTTGGTTTTTGAAAATTAAGCCTATAAACACTATTTTTACCCACAAACTTCTTTGTTTTTATCTACATCATTTTCTATGTTTTCAAAAACCAAACCAAATTATTAAAAAAAAATAATTATAAAAAATAAAAAAAATGAAACTGAAAAAAGAAAGAAAATGAAGGGAGTGGAAAGTGTGGGAAGGAAACTAGGAAAAGTAATAATGGGATTACATTACAATTACAATATTACATGGCGCCACTTGAGCCGCGGGAGAGATCCGTGGCTTGGCGATGGCCTTTCTTTTTCTTCCCAACGCCATCACTTCTTCCTTCTCCCAATTCAACTCTCAACGTCTCCATTTTTGTCCTCTCTTCGAATCCTTTCTCGCAGTTTCCTTCTCCTCCAAGAAATTCGCCTCCATCTCCATTCTCAACTCCAACAAGGTAATTCTTATCCCTATTCTATGCTGGATTTCATTATTTGCTGCTTGTTTAGGCCGTAAATGTCACTCGCACACTAAGAAGACTATTACACATCAATTTCCTTTCTGCTAATTGTGTAGACGATGTTGCGGAAAGGATTGGAAGTCACCGGAGTTTTTAACTTATAGGTTTGTATGAATTCTGGTGAATTATTCTAATTTTGATTGCTTATTGGCAGATGGAAGGAAATGAAATCACGGAAGAAGTTGCAGAGAAACAGATTGAGGACAATTCAAGTGTGAAGAAGAAGATTTTTGTGGCCGGTGCATCGGGAAGTACTGGAAAAAGGATTGTGGAGCAGTTGCTGGCTAGGGGTTTTGCAGTCAAGGCCGGGGTTCGAGATGTAAGCAAGGCGAAAACTACTCTTTCCCCAGGAAATCCTGCTCTTCAAATTGTAAGTTTTTCCATTAAATGGATTCAGCATTCCAGTGTTTATTTGTTAAGTTGGAAGTTTTTTTTTTGGAATTCTTTCAGTTGTAATTCTGTTAATTCTATATCAGGTGAAAGCGGATGTGACTGAAGGCTCTGCAAAGTTGGCAGAAGCCATAGGTTCCGATTCTGAAGCAGTAATTTGTGCTACAGGCTTTCGCCCAGGATGGGATTTATTTGCGCCATGGAAGGTTTGCTTTCGATGCCATTCAAATTTCTTGAATATTTTAATTTTTACTTATTTCAACTCTTAACATTCAGTCTTTTACTCCTTAACTGCAACGAAATTTGCGTAGAAAAGTAGAAGCTCTAGTATTAAGTTATCTGCTTTTTCTTTCTTTTTAATTTTCTAGATGCATGATAAGAAGCTGGTCAAGTATCATTTGCTTCATTTTCCCTCCAGTACAAAATAAAATTGTGTTTCTCTGGTTGAAAATGAATGATATTCTGAATGATCCTCTAGTGTGGAGGCCTAAAAATAATGAAAGCATTTTATCTGATATTTGAAACTAGCATGCTAATGCCAAGGACTAAGATTAAAGATCAGAAGTGTATTTTCATATTGGATGTATTATCACTCATGAAAGTTGACAATTTTTTAACCACCATGAAATTGGTTTAATAGTCAAAGAGATAAGTCGAAAATCGAGATGCTTTTGAAGTCAACCTAAATATTAAAGGTCATACAAGATTTTCAAAATCAGACATATAGTAGGGTTAGATGGTTAGTCCTGGAAATTATTTGGGGCGAACTTTTTTCTGGATGCCGTTACTAGGAATTTTGCAATACATATTTGTGAATGAACATACACATCCACAGATCTCACAATACTAGAAGCTTATATATGCTGAATATACAATGTGGTGCTATTGTTACAGATACTTTCCAAGGGTATAATCTCAAAATGATTGGATTACTGCAGGTTGACAATTTTGGCACTGTAAACCTTGTTGAAGCATGCCGTCAGTTGGGCATAAACAGATTTATTCTCATCAGTTCCATTTTAGTCAATGGAGCTGCAATGGGACAGATTCTCAACCCAGCTTATATCTTTCTAAACGTTTTGGGACTTACCTTGGTAGCAAAGCTTCAGGCTGAGCAGCACATCAGGAAATCGGGCATTAACTACACAATAATAAGGCCTGGAGGTTTAAAAAATGAGCCTCCGACTGGAAATTTAGTCATGACAGCAGAAGTAATCACATTTTCTCTTGTTTCTATTGATCGTTGCTTCTCTATGGCATTTATGTGGCTTACTGAATCTTGATTGTATATAGGATACTCTTTATGAGGGAAGCATATCGAGAGATTTAGTTGCAGAAGTAGCTGTTGAGGCATTGGTTCTTCCCGAATCATCTTACAAGGTTGTCGAAATAGTTTCTCGAGCTGATGCGCCAAAGCGTTCATATGAGGATCTTTTTGGCTCCATAAAGCAGTGTTAGGTGTCTTCAGATGCCATCTTATCCTCGGACTTTAAGTGTTTGATGATATCTTGCTTCTAGCAGCAGTGCCTCATCTTCCTTAGCCCCCCCCATTGGGGGTTTATTCATGTGATATTACACTGCATTATAATGTACTGATTCTGTTTATACATTCATTTGATAATGATTATGTTTAGTTTACATATTTTCCTCTGCCGGAAACAAACAACATAAAGAATTACACGAATTAAGGAAAAAAAGACATCCTCCCAAACCCAAAAGTTTGCTTATTCAGCAAGAACCAGAAAGAATCTGTTATTTCTTTTCTCCTGACTTTTTTTTTAGTTCTGACATTAATTTTATAATACATTGGCGCACAAATTTATCTTACTTCCCTGACATTAATTTTTATAATACAAGGCAAAAATTAAGGTAGTATGGGAATAAGAAAGCTTGATGGAAGGAACAAACAAAATCCATCGTTTTTCCCTACATGGATGTTTGTCCACTGGCTGTCAATGGAGGCAATGTCCTGCTTCAGTGGTAAACTGTACTAAACACATTATAATTTTCTTCCTCTGTTACGTTTGTCCTGAATTTGATGAAGCCTTCAACTTCTCTATTTGTTTCCGAAGATATGCATGTTTCAGTTTCTCACGCCGGGCTGCTGCCTGTTCTTGCCTACGCAATTTCAGCTCGGATGCCTTCTCCCTTGCTTCATTTACTTCTTCATGAACCTCCCTGAAACAGATCAATATCGACATAATCATTGAGTGAGCCTCATTTCAGAACAGAATTAATTAAAGCTGTGGCCAAGGGCTTGTTTGGTATTTGATTTTAAAACGATGTCGTCTAAATAAAAAATCTATTAAAGCATATTTGGCATCCCATCTACCAAAGTTCTCTGGTTTTCTTTTAGTATATTAAAATAGGTGGCATATTTTTTACAGTATGTTTCGAATCTAATCTTGATGAGTCATAAAGGAAACAGTCTCCAACTCGCAGTTTTGTCAAGTATTTCATAGCATTGAATAGATGAAGCTACCACCACACGTCACATGGCATGTTAATATGCCTTGAATCTGATATGAAGAGCTCCGAACGACCAAGTACGGGGGATTGCTGCAATGGGAGATGAAATTGAGTCACTTGATAATGATTTTCGTTTTGGGTTTTACTATTTTGGGTCTATTGTGTTAGGGTTAAGAGTGGTGCCATATATAAACCCTCTTAACCTGTTTTCGCCCTAATCTCTGTAATCTGAATACTCCTCTCATAATAAGACGTTCTCTCCCTCTGCCCGTAGATGTAGCTAACACACCGTTAGTGAACCACGTATATCTGTGTGTGTTGTTTCTCTTCGCCCTTTCATTCTTGTTACGTTGTTACTGTTTTCGTCATAACAAGTGGTATCAGAGCTACGGTTCGTGTTTTTCCGCAACAGTTTTTCAGCGTACAAGGATGTCAGCTATGAACGTGAAGATCGACAAATTCACCGGGAGGAACAGTTTTGGTCTGTGGCAGATCAAGATGCGATCTCTGCTAAAGCAGCAGGGATTATGGGCGCCGCTGTCTGGTACGAAGAAGGCGGACGCTGATGAAGAAGAATGGAAAACCTTGGAGGAGAAGGCTCATTCCACAATTATGTTATGTCTGGCTGATGACGTCATCATCGAGGTTGCGAATGTGGATACTGCCTCTGGTCTTTGGTCTAAGCTCGAGAGCCTCTACATGACGAAGTCTTTGACTAAGAAGTTGCTCCTGAAGCAACGTTTGTTCAGTCTGCGAATGCAGGAAGGTACGCCCCTTAGGGATCACATAGATCAGTTGAACTCTATTTTGTTGGATCTACGTAATCTTAAGGTTAAGGTAGATGATGAGGATGCTGCTTTGATTCTGTTAGTATCTTTGCCGTTGTCGTATGAGAATTTTGTAGATTCTTTTATTAGTGGTAAAGATAAGTTGTCTCTAGAAGAAGTAAAAACTGCCCTTCTGACCAGAGAAGTCCGTCATAAAGTAGCAGGTTCGGTTACAGAAAATCAGGCATCTGGGTTGGTTGCTTCGAGTAGTAAAGGACATAGGAAATCTGGTAAAAAGAAGTCTAATGGTAAAAATTCGAAGCCTAATGAAACTAATCCTAGAGCGAATGACATCTGTAATTACTGTAAAGAAAAGGGGCATTGGAAATATGACTGTAAAAAGAAGAGTAATAGGTATAAAAAGAAGGAAGGTTCTGCCGCTGTGGCAGAAGCTGATACTGATTCAGATGATGACTTAGCCCTAGCTGTAAATGAAGAACCATGTCTTAAAGATCTGTGGGTTCTTGATTCTGGGGCGTCGTATCATATGTGTCCAAATAGAGAGTGGTTTTCAACTTATCAGCAGGTAGATGGTGGTAATGTCACTATGGCTAACAACGCTGTCTGTAAGGTAGTTGGGATAGGCTCAGTCAGGATACGGACACATGATGGTTTTTTCTGCACTTTGGATGAGGTTAGGCATGTTCCACTAATGACCAAGAGTCTGATATCTTTGAGTGTTTTAGACAATAAGGGTTTCAGTTTCAGAGGTGAAGGTGGAGTTACTTATGTCTGCAAGGGTTACAAGGTGGTTCTGAAAGGTGTCAAGCGTGGAACTCTGTATTATCTGGCAGGTTCTACGCTGACTGGTTTTGCTGCTGTTGCATCCTCTACAGTTCGCAAAGATGATATGACTAAGCTGTGGCATATGAGACTTGGTCATATGAGTGAAAGAGGGATGCAAATTTTGTCAAAGAGAGATCTTCTTTGTGGACACAAGGTGCAGGATCTGGAATTTTGTGAGCATTGTGTGTTTGACAAGCTTCATCGCAGTAAGTTTCCAAAGGGTGTTCACAGTACGAAGGGAACACTTGATTATGTTCACTCTGATTGTTGGGGTCCTTCTCAAGTTGAATCTGTTGGAGGTAGTAGGTATTTTTTGTCTATCATTGATGACTACTCAAGAATGACTTGGGTTTTTATGATGAAGCACAAAAGTGAAGCCTTCAAGAATTTCAAGCAGTGGAAGACCTTAGTAGAAAATCAGACTGGGAAGAAGATCAAAAGGCTACGAACTGATAATGGTCTGGAATTCTGTGGGTCTGAGTTCAATGAGTTTTGCAAGAATGAGGGGATTGCCCGTCATCGCACCGTTAGAGATACACCACAGCAAAACGGGGTGGCAGAACGAATGAATCAGACACTTCTTGAGAGAGCAAGATGCATGCTTTCTAATGCTGGGTTACCTAGAAGATTTTGGGCAGAAGCAGTAAGCACAGCGTGTTATTTGATTAACCGAGGACCTCATACAGGTATTGATTGCAAAACACCTTATGAGGTGTGGTCTGGTAAGCCTGCAGATTACTCTTTGCTGAAAGTTTTTGGTTGTTCAGTTTACTCAGTAGAAATGTTGTGTTTGATGAAAATTCTATGTTTAACTCTGTTGTGAAGCCCGCTGTTGCAGAAGAAAGTAGTGATGTTGATAAACAGGTGGAGCTGCAATTCACTTCTGGTCAGGCTGAATCGCAGCACCAAGGTGGAGAAGATCAACATGCTGCTATAGAAACTGATGTGCCAGTTGTTGATACAGGTACAAGAACAGATGAGCCACAGTCTTCTAGTTCAGAAACAGCACGTCAGCCAAGTATAGCTCTTGATAGAGCTAGGAGAGTTGGCATTCGACCCCCACAGAGGTATGGTTTTGAGGATATGATTGCTTATGCACTACAGGTTGCTGAAGAGATGGATCCCCATGAGCCGTCCACCTATAGAGAAGCTGTTTCGAGTAGTGAGTCTGCTCAATGGCTTGCTGCAATGGGAGATGAAATTGAGTCACTTGATAAAAATCAGACTTGGGAGCTAGTCAAACGACCTAAGGAAAGGAAGATTGTTACTTGCAAATGGGTCTTTAAGAAAAAGGAAGGAATCTCACCTACAGAGGGTATTAAGTTTAAAGCTCGAGTTGTTGCAAGAGGGTTTACACAGAGAGAAGGAGTTGACTACAATGAAATATTTTCACCAGTAGTCAGACATACTTCCATCAGGGTGCTTCTAGCCATGGTTGCACATCAGAATTTAGAACTTGAGCAACTAGATGTGAAGACAGCTTTCTTACATGGAGAGTTGGAAGAGGAGATTTATATGACCCAACCAGAGGGGTTTCAGTGTCCTGGTAAGGAAGACTATGTTTGCAAGTTGAAGAAGTCTTTATATGGGCTCAAGCAGTCTCCACGGCAGTGGTATAAGAGGTTTGACAGTTATATGATTGAGTTAGGCTACAGCAGAAGTCCGTATGATTGTTGTGTGTATCACAACGAGCTTGGTGATGGATTGAAGATTTATCTGGTTCTGTATGTAGATGACATGTTGATAGCTGCTAAGTCCAAGTCTGATATTCTGAAGTTGAAAGACCTTCTCAGTGCTGAATTTGAGATGAAAGATTTGGGTGCTGCTCAGAAAATTTTGGGTATGGAGATTTATAGGGAAAGAGATAAAAAGAAGCTTTTCTTGTCACAGAAAGGATATATTCAGAAGATATTGTTCAGGTTTGGGATGTCTTCAGCTAAGCCTATAGATACTCCTAGTGCTGCAAGTGTTCGTTTGTCTTCTATACTTGCATCACAATCTGAAGCTGAGAAGGAGTACATGTCTCGAGTCCCATATGCTAGTGCAGTAGGAAGTTTGATGTATGCTATGGTCTGCACTAGGCCTGATCTTGCACATGCTGTGAGCGTTGTCAGTAGGTTCATGGGGCAACCTAGAAAGGAACATTGGCAAGCTGTGAAGAGGATTTTTCGTTACCTTAGAGGTACATCTGATATTGGTCTCGTTTATGGAAGTGACATGGAATGTTTAGTGACTGGTTATTCTGATTCTGACTATGCTGGAGATGTTGACAGTAGAAGGTCCATGACTGGTTATGTGTTTACCCTTGGTGGTTCTGTTGTTAGTTGGAAGGCAACCCTACAGCCTACAGTTACTTTGTCTACTACTGAGACTGAGTATATGGCACTAACAGAAGCTGCTAAAGAAGCAATATGGTTGAAAGGACTAGTTGGTGACCTTGGTCTGCATCATGATTAGGCTGTGATATATTGTGATAGTTTGAGTGCAATATGCCTAGCCAAGGATCAAGTTCATCATGAGAGGACTAAACATATATATGTTAGATATCACTTCCTGAGAAATGAGAAGAGGATTAAGGTGATGAAAGTTGGGACAGCTCATAACCCCGCTGATATGTTCACCAAGCCAGTTCCGAGTGGCAAGTTCCAACATTGATTGGACTTGCTAAATGTTCTGAATTGCTAAATGGTCCCTATGGGACCTTATGAAGCAGAGGGAGAATCTGGTGACTTTTCGAGTTGCATCTGGTACATTTTCTTTGGGTACATCTGGTTCATCTGTTATGTGTGAGAGAGTTCAAGTCAAGGTGGAGATTTGTTAATATGCCTTGAATCTGATATGAAGCGCTCCGAACGACCAAGTACGGGGGTCATATTGTGTTAGGGTTTACTATTTTGGGCCTATTGTGTTAGGGTTAAGAGTGGTGCCATATATAAATCCTCTTAACCTGTTTTCGCCCTAATCTCTGTAATCTGAATACTCCTCTCATAATAAGACGTTCTCTCCCTCTGCCCGTGGATGTAACTAACACACCGTTAGTGAACCACGTATATCTGTGTGTGTTGTTTCTCTTCGCCCTTTCATTCTTGTTACGTTGTTACTGTTTTCGTCATAACATGGCATAATTCCAAAGTAGGGAAAAGAGAAGTTTTACCTCACAAAGCGCTTATGCTCATTGTTGTCCATTGTTGCAGACGTCCTCCCAAGTCCTGTTGTTTTCGAGTTAAACAAGAATGATGGCTCAGTCTCATCTTCTGGAGTCTCCGTTTCTCCAGGTGCAGGAGCATCATGATCTAGTGGTAGCTGCGATTCATCCTGCTCCAGATTCTTGCGGAAAAAATCCACACAGTACTTCTCTTTATCTTCCTCGTCTGAAAGTTCCCCTTTCACTAGCTTGTCATATATTGCAGCCTTCTTCTCTAATGCAGCATAGCTTACCGATCCATCATTAATAGCTTTCAGCTCAAGCTTGTCCCTGGATTTTGACAGAAATATATTACACAACTAGTTAGCCAAATTAGTTTTAACGTCTTAACAAGGACAATAAGAAAAGTGATGATCCACCTAAAAATCATCATACGAGATTTAAAAATAATAACAGAAGTGACATATATGGTATACTTGCAGGGGGTAAAGGTAAAACCTCTCGGTGACCTCAGTATTATTACTTCATTCTGTGCTCAGCCTACAACTACACTATACAAAGTTGTGAGTTAGCATTCCACAACTCTGTTGTTGCTTTCATTCTCCCAGGACGTCAAGTAGAAGAATGTGGACACCAAATACCTATTTCTCAGGAAATAATAAAAAGGACAATCAAAACACCTTATCTTAAGCCTGTCAAAGAAGATAATCAGCGAGGGGGTGAAATCTAGAAAATATTTTTCCTTCATTCAAAATATTGTTCCCTATACCAGTCAAACTTGAATCTAGAGAGTATTGACCGCACAGCGGAACAGAGGTTCTCCCTTCTCCTTTGGCCTTTTCTTTGGGTGGGTTGGGGGTGGTGGGGTGAATCCCCCCCCCCCCCAACCACCACCACAGAACCCGTATTTGTGCACTTGGCTTGACTTTAGAAAATTGACTGTGATTGTAATACAATTACACATCTTGTATTCAAATATGGCAATCGCATTAACTGCAAATGTTCCATTTCCAAATAATCAGTGCAACCTTGTGCACGAGCCCTTCCTAAAACTGTAACATGGACTAGGAGCAAGGAGACCTAACCAGCCTGCCAAGAATTATTTAATTTTTTGGGAGATAGTAAATGGAAATTTCACTGATGATATGAAATATTACAAAAAGGAGAGGAGCCAAACCCCTAAGCCAAGGAAGATTACACCCAAAAAGAAAAAAACATTGAAACTATACATTTACATCAAGATAAAGCAATAACAAGAACCGTTTCTAGTCAAAAGGTTTTATTGTGCTGTTGAAAGTTCTGTTGTTCCTTCCCAAAAAAAAAATCCAAAAGAAACCTCTAAAAATTTGTATTCCTTCTTAAAAGGATGTGGATGTCCAGTCAAGATGGTGGCTAGTAGACCATTTAATTTGTTAGCCAAGGAACAATGATAGATAAATGACCTTGTGTCTCGGCATCATTCAAAATATTAATACATCACCCTGAGTAAGCTTTATGTTGGATCTCTCTTCTGAATCATACCATGTGTGATGATACTTTCAAGGCTAAACTCCTATAAATTTTTGGGAAGTTTACCATGCCAAAGTCCACTATAGAAAGAATGGAAGGATAGGGCCTAATTTTGTATCCCTCATTGAAAAGAGAGGAAATTATTTTATCGAGATCCATTTGGTGATATCTTCCTCAATTAAACTTCTGAAGTTGAATTACCAACTATGAGAGGTGGTTTTCCCAAACCAGGCCATATTTCCTCGATCATAATCACAGTTAGTACAGTGGAAAAATCAGATCAATAAACATGGGATTACCTATTATGGTAATATAGCAAGATGAGCATATCAGTTCTTGATCAATAAACATCAAGGACTTGCTTCACACCTAAATATTTTGCTAATGAAAAATAGTTGCTAAAGCCATGCATCGATCGAATATTCAGAAACTTTCCATCATCAAATGGAATCAGATTGATTTTAGCCCTTCATTCTGCAAAAGGCCAGGTAGAGTAAGTCGGTACTAATTTAATGAACTTTTCCATTAGCTACAGAGGTCGGATTAATTTTTAGAGAACTCATATCAGAAGGATAAGCTTCAATCTTTTGAACTTTCACTAGATACACGGGTTAAGTATTTCTTGTTATAAATTAGTTAAGTTTGTACGTTCTTATGAATTACTGCATCTCTCATTATACTTCTTGCGATTTCATTTACAAAAGAAACTATTCATTTGAATCAGGTATATTCTTTCAGACTCACATCAATGATTCAATTCCATTCTCACTTTGCACCAAACGAGAAATGCTATTAGAAAAACAAATCCAATGCAATCTTCGATGCTCTTAGCCCCCAAACTCCAATGACCAAAGCCAAACATATACTCACCAATTCAATCTAAAAAATTCAAAGAGAAAACTTATAAAGGAAGAAACCGAAAACATACTTGCGGGCGCGGGCCTCGACGCCGGAATTGTGAGAGGAGAGAAGGTCTTTGGGAGTAATCTTCTTCTTCGCACGGTGAAACTCGACGCCGGGGCCAGCCAATTCCTTGGACTTCTTGGACTCTTCTTGAGACTTGTAGAGGTGAGCCTTGAGCTCCATGATTGAAGATGCGCCGACGCCAGCGATGGCCTTGTGCTTCTTCGGCATGATCGAAGACTCGGTCAGCCATCCCAGCGATTCCACAACCACCCTCTTCTTCTTCCCCTCCTCTCCCATCTTCTTCAGTAATGGTGAAGGAGTAATCGAAGAGCCAAATGCCCTAATTGTTCAGATTCTTCTTCTTCTCTGCGAAGTTCGGAGATGAAACCGGATTTCGCCCTTTCAGTCTGAACCTTCCGTTCCGTATGTCTGTATTTATGGTTGCCACTGATTTGGGCCGGGCAGACGGAGCTCAAATTCTCAACCCAACCCGGTTCAATTCAGCCGATATATTTGTTTTCCTGAAAAAAAAAAATCCTTTTCTTTTGGGCGAGAAGCCGAGAACCATTTTTTTTCTGAAAAAATATATAAATATATATATTTTCCCTCACGTTTAATTATTCGATCGAACCTAGCTTCTTGATTTTTTTTTAAGACTAACCTAACTTCTTGATTGGGTTGAGTTATGCTTTGGTTGTTTCTTTTTTTTTTTCAGTTTTTCTCTAACGATATTATATTTTACAATTTTTGAGTGTTCATAAAAAAAAGCTTATCTATATATACATTTTTTTATCATATTAATATTTTAAATATTAACCAATTATTGGCACATCAACCTTGAATAGTATAAAATTATTTTTTTTATAAATTCAAGGCAACATTTTTCTTTTTTGAAAATAATTCAAGGCAACATTTTGTTGCTTGGTTAATTAGAAAAACTAACCAATAAAGATGATTTTAAACCATTTTGAAATTCTTTGAATTTGATGTATATCTCATTGGTAACGTAAACAATTCTATGTTTTTAACCTTTTTTTCAAAAAAAATTATTTAGTATTGTTTGTAATTATTTTTCACAGATTAAACGACCCTATCAACAAATAAGAAGACTGGTTTCTAAAATCCCTTCCATTCTCTAGCAAACTACAACTTTTACCAATGTGAGAATAAAGGTCGAACCTAATAAAAGTTGCTTAAGTAGTGAAATGCTATGTTTACGGTGAAAAAAATAAAAGGTCTTACAAATTTGTAGCAAGAGACAAATTTTTTGACATGTGAAAAAAGAATTGAACCTCTGAACTCTTGATCGAGAAATACAACTGTTGAACTATATTCTTTTTGACAAAGATCACTTAATTGAGAGTACAAGTTTTATACCAGATGAACTATGCTTTTGTATGCAATTTTTATCACAATCTGTACCGGGGGAAATAGTTCTTCCTCCTTCAAAATTCAATTTCCGATAAAAAAAAACAATAACTCACCGTATTGATAGGACAAGGGTTTCACGTATGAAATAAAATATATGAGAACACATTTCAATATTTGGCATTGCTTCATCAACCCGAAAAGCCACCAGGAAGCAACACAAAGTATGATATTCATAGACTTCATAAGGAGCTGATCATATACTTCCATAAGAAACAAAAACACGACAATAAACCCAAAAAATTAATGTCTGATCCCACATATAAAAAGAAGATAAACGTTGAAGAACCGCTGATAGGAACGTCTCTACCGAAGATTTAAAATTAAGACAACTCTGATAACTTTTTTCTCATTCCTTAAACAAGCAAATTACATAAACAAATTCGGTCTTGAAGCCTTGTAAGTGGTCTTCAGCTTTCTGGTGGGTGGCCTAACAGTCCTGAACACCAAGGGGAACTTGATCTTCGAGTCATGGAATTGCTTGGTGCTCTCCCTCTTGCAAAGCTTGGCAGGGACGGTTGCTGTTTTGATGATTTGGATACAAGGATACCTCACCCTATGGCGAGAAGCCATTTCGTTGTACATTGCTTCCACTGCTCCGTTTAAGGTGGTGTCCCGGTACTCCTTGTACATGTTGTGATATCCTGTGCGACTTTGGTAGCGCAACCAAATACCATAGTTCTTGATCTTTGTTGGATTCTTC
Organism: Luffa aegyptiaca; assembly: GCA_017139565.1. Classification (NCBI taxonomy): domain Eukaryota; kingdom Viridiplantae; phylum Streptophyta; class Magnoliopsida; order Cucurbitales; family Cucurbitaceae; genus Luffa; species Luffa aegyptiaca. The sequence continues at coordinate 53,938,996 of CM029398.1, forward strand.
TCAAAGATCTAAAGACAATGACAACTCCATATGAAAGACTGAACTAAAAAAATAGCTAATATATATGCTACAACTTAACCAGATCAGAAACCAAATGTTAAGAAAATATTTATCAAACACAACTTGAAGGCAAGAACCATAATTGATGCCAAAATTCATCCCACCGAGAATCAGTGGTTAATAAATACATAAATTGAAATAACTGAAGAATCTTCCACCATATAAGACACACATCAAAAGCATTCATCGACATAGCATATAATTTTTTCTCTTGCATTACGACATTAACATTTCACAAACCATCACAGATGGACAGAAAAGGGAGAGTATATATTGGATGAATCCAAATAAAAGAGTTAATAAACACAAGCAAAAATACCCAATTCCTCATTCCACCATAAGTTCTTCACAATCAAAATATTCACTACAATAAAAATACTTCCAAATATTCTACAACTAATGCCATACGTTACAAACATCCCATCCGGAGTTTCACTGCCACGTTAAAAAATGACAGAACACTGAACAAGATGCTAATCATGGTAACAGGTTACAGAGAGCACAAGGGTAATAGTTCAGCATGAGGGCCTGGTTTTTTCATGCAAAGAGATCGTGCATTTACTATGTGAGTGAACACAAGGACACATACATCAATAATCAGACAAATGGGAATAATCCTCGTCAAAACAATCGTATACCCTTCAAACCGTAAGAGGGATAGAAAACAAAAACACATTACCTCATTGATAGCGAGCACCTGACCGTTGCTCTTCTTGACTTTCTTCAGCTTCCGCAAAAAATACCTAAGACAAAGCAGGGGGAAAACAGCGATAGAGGGTTTAGCTAACACTGAAATCAAGCATAGACACTCGATTTTAATAATCGATTAACCAAATAACGTGATACCACTCTTCAAACATGGTGATCAAGTAAAAACACGAGACAACTCACCAGAACTTGGATTTAGCGCGAACTTCATTAGTCGCCCACAGCTTCATTCGGTAAATCTTGGGATGCTCATCTGCTTCGGATGGGAGAGCCCTCCCCACAACCTGGTATTGGTGGAACTGCAAAAGAAAACACCCCAAATTGGACCGCATCAACATACAAGTTCACTTCTAATCATGTCAGTTCATTGCCTGCAAATGGCTCCATAAAGAAAAACGCAGAGTACAGGATAGAGGGATTTGCCTCAGTTCCATTCACTTATTTTGCAAATCTTCGAAGAAAACAGAGATAGAGAAAGAATTAGTGTTCGGAGTGGGAAGGCTTACCCTGAAAGTAACCATTTGCGACGAGTTTAGAGCTCTGGACTCTCCGTCTGGTACTTTTTCTCGGAGATGGAGGGGTTTCTGCGGCTAACACAGAAACGAAAACCCTAGTTCCCGTCTTCTATATATACATTGCAATTTTTGGTGCGGCCCAAGGCCCTATTAAATGGATTTTCAAATTGTTATATTTTGTACGTACTTAAAAATAATAATAATAATAACATAATGGTATTTGTATTCTAAAAAAAAAAAAAAAATGGTATTTGTAATTATCAAATTAATTTTTTATCTTTTAAAGTTTTAACTTTTACCTTTCTTGATTAAAAAATTCTCAAGCAGGTACTATAAAAAAAATTAAATTGTAATTATATACAAGATGATGATAGGTTTTTTTTTTTTTTTTTTACAACATGTGGAAAGGGAGATTTACACCACAAACTCTTGATCATTAGTACAGGTTGTATGATAGTAAAGCTATGTTCTTGTTGATAATTTGACATATTAACTGTGAAATAATATGATAATTATAATAATAAATGGTTTTTAAGAAAATGGGTATTTTATGGTTAAGTATTAAAAGAATCAAGATTAATACTAAATATTTGTCCATGAACCTTCAAATACAAAAAGCCCAACATTACATTCTGGATGAGGCCCACTAGTTAAAAGGAAAAAGAAAGCCCAACAGGTCATCCTTCAAAGTTAGGGACGACAATTTACAGTTGGATCCATTTGAGAGCCCAAAACTTTCGATTTTTGCTAATAATTAAATTAAAAATGATTGAACGAGGCTGTTTAGGGGTGTTCATCTTCAGACCGAAAATCGACACGACCGACCAAAACCGACCGAACCGAAAGCGGTCGGTCGGTTAGCCGACCAAGTCGGTCGGTGTCGGTTCTTAAATTGGGGAGGTCGGTCGGCCAAACAATTTTACACATAACCGACCGACCGACCGATATATTTATATATATAAAAAAAAACCCATTTTTTTTTAAAAAAACACATAATCGACCGACCGACCGGCCGACTTTACACATAACCGACCGACCGCCCAATATATTTATATATAAAAAAACCATTTAAAAAAAGAAACACATAACTTACCGACCGACCAATTTTACACATAACCGACCGACCGCCATTCTTCATCTCAATTCTCATGATCTTAAAAAAAACCGACCGAACCGACCGTTCGGTCGGTCGGCTGGCAGCACCCATCGAAAGTCGTCGGTTTCCAGATTTTTGGAAAACCGACCGACCGATGAACACCCCTAGCTACAATGCAATTATTCTATAATAATCGTTAGATATGATGCAAGTTTTAAATCTGTTTGCACTTTATAATTGTATAATATAGACTTAAAATATAAATTTATAACCTTCTTTCACACATCAAATTATGTAAATTCATTGGCCATATTGTCCTAGCTCTCATGAATAATTTCTCACCATTCAGCGAACGGTTGAAGTTATATTGATTTGTGTTCTTTTATATTATGCTTTCGTTGCTTTAGTGCTTTCCTAAAGTTATATTTATTTATTTATTTATTTTTTTCCTTGATTTACAACTAATGGTTCTCTTTTAATACTCAAAATTTTAAACCATATGTTATTGATTTTGAGTCGGAAAGATATTTGAGTTGGCGAATCATATATATACGAGTCTATTTGAGTTGATTGATTGACATTGTTGGGAATATTAAACATCTAAGAAAGATGGAACTATAGTGATATATGCTAAGTTGGTCAATCCTATATTTTATTCTACTTTGATTGATTGACATTGTTGGGAATGTTAAACGATAACTAAGAAATATTAGAGACAGTCATATATCCACACAAGAAAAAAGCTTAGTACAAAACATGTTACTTGTCAAACACCTTCTAATATCTAAGCCATTAGAGCTTGAATTAGTAAAGTTTGCTAAATTTTGAATGATAGGTACCTTCAACGTGTGCCAAATAAGTCACAATGTTTCGTCTAACCTTCCTTAGGATGTGCCCATATATATCACCATCAAGAGTTTTGAATTCACATTCTCTTTTATTGTTTTTCAGGGATAGATTGTTTTATCCTGTTAGACCTATTTGTTTTTTCTTCACTAATATTATCATATTGTTCTCTAAGATACGCTAATTATTTCCTTTCAACATCTTGTACCTATCATCTCTTCCATTACTCTCTTAATTGAGCTCATCGTACTCGAAAACCTCCAAACTCAATACACATATCTTTTACTATTCTCTTCCTATATATCACTTAACATGCATTTATTGTTGACCTGTTCATAAGTTATACATCTAAAGAAATAATGAAGAAATGTTAGAACAACTACCAAACAATTTAAGATCAAAATTACCCTTTCATTCAACCTAATTTGAAACCAAACAAGTATATGATGAAAAGTAAGGGCCCGTTTGGTAACGTTCTCGTTTCTTTTTTTTGTTTCCAATTTTATTAAGAAATCTAAGCAATTAATAACTATGTATGTTTCTTGTTTCTCATTTTTTAGAAACACCCCCAAAATTTGTATAGAACTTTTGGGAACAACTAAAACTAGTTTCTCCTTTTTTGTTTTTGTTTCCAATTTTTTTCCAAACATAAATAAGAATATAGGTTTATTATTATTGGATGTATATGTTGGGTATTTTTTCACTTTAGTGGAAAAGGCCCAAAGCCCATTAGGGCTATTATGTTTTAAATTTAAGAAAGTGGCAGCAGCGGGTAATATATGCACAGTGAGAGAGTGACGACAGAGAGAGAAACAAAAAGAAAAAAGGAAAAGAAAAGCCATTCGTACAGTACCGTCTTTCAACATTTTGGAGGTCGATCAGTGGTCCGATCGAGCTGAAATTTTGACAGCGTGTTCCTGACACGAGGGTCTTCAAACTGAACGGTGGAGATTTCTTTTGGTGCTGCCTACAGTCAGATTGCAGTGAGTAGTTGGTTTCCACTTGGGTGAGATCTTTCTTATTTGTTCTCTTGTCGTCCGAGATTGTTATCTTGAGATATATTTTATTGTATGCCTCTAGTTGTATCTAGAGAGAACTCGTTGTAACCCATTATTGATTATAGTGGAGTTTTTGACTTCGGTCCGTGGTTTTTTACTCCTCGTCTTGGGGAGGTTTTTCCACTTCTACTTGTTCACACAAGAGAGGATAATTGATCATTATAATATAGTGTTTATCCCAACAGTATAGGTGTTAGGGTCATGAAATTCTATTTTTCTTTATTAAAAATGAAGAAACGGAAACAAGAAACGAGAACGTTACCAAACGGGCCCTAAAAATCCAAAACAGCTCAAAAAGTTGAATGATTGTATTTGTATACAAGAAATTGAGTGATATGGTACATATAGAATTATGTTTCTAAAAATGGAAATTTGTCAAAATGGTGTGAAAATTGTTAGATCAGAAACAGCAAATGATTCTGAAGTTGTGGGATCCTTTGAATAGGAACGAAATAAGAGTCAATTTATTTAAAAATATAAAATGCCAACTAACAAATTGTCCCAAGTGCATGTGACCGTACCCCAGTCTCAATATTAAAAATGGACATCTGACACACAAAAATATATCTAATGATGCGTTTCAAAAAAAAAAAAATATATCTAATAATTTCTAATATTTTATAAAATTCCCTATTTCTTCATTAATCTAATCAAATTTTCATTTTTATATTCTTGATGAATTAAAGATCCTTATGTCCTTTGGAAAAAAATATGGTAAAGAAATTGTGTTATTAAATTATTGTTTTATTGACATATTTAGACATGTGAACATGTCACTTGAAAAAAATGAATTTTATTTGATTGGTGGATTGAATTTTAGTAACGCGTATATTAGGTTTCATATGTCAATATTAGGTGATATTTATATTGTCTACGTGTTAAAATACGTTGATAAAACATTAATTTAATGATTGATCAACTTTTTGCTAACAAATTTTATATAGGATCTATTGAGAAACTTTAATACATTAAAAGGTGAAATTGTTAATTGATTAGGGGTGAAATTTAAAATTATTTAATATATTATTTTGTATATTTAGCCTAATATGTATGAATAAATCTAGAAACTTACAGTTTTATTTATTTTTTTTTTGAAAAGGATCTAGAAACTTATAGCTATACATCTAATTATGTATTATAAACTCCCCTGTTCGAAATAAATATGATGTGTTAGATGTGGCATTTTTTTTAATATTGTGTTGAAAGAAAAATAGATGTATAAGAATACGAATTTTAACAGCTTTAATAAAGTTTTAAATGGTATACTTGTACCATTGTATTTTCAATATCTTTAAACTTTAAAGAATTATAAACAGGTCGCTTTTTTAATACAAATTGTTAGACTTTGAAATAATATATTTATTTTTTCCCATTGTTAAAAGAACGCCAACTTGGCACTTATGTTTTAATTTTGGATGATATTAATCATTTAACTACCCAATTGAACAAATTTGATCAACCATGTAAAAATTAAAGAACGCAAGCTAATTTTTTTTTTTATTAAAAATAATACCTCTTTATTGGGCCCCAGGGGCAACAAAAAAACAGTCACTAAGGACCAATACATGAATCCACTCAGGAACATCACAGTTCCAAATAACAGAGCTTTTCTCACCTCTAGCAAATTTAGTTATGGCATTTGCTACAGAATTGCCATTTTTAGGAATATGAACAAAATAAATTTCGAAAAACACCAGAGCTCTCCGCTTAATATCTTCAACCAGCGTTTCTAACTCGTTTCGCACATCTTCTTCTTTTTTGATAAGGCTAATTGCACTGAGACAATCTGACTCCAGAATAAGTCTATCAAGCCCTAGCTATTCTGCAAACTTCAAACCTTCCAAAATTGCCATTAATTCTACCATAGGAGGATGAACTTCAATCTCCGAGAAAATTGACGAAGCTCCCAACAAATTGCCATCAGAACTTCGGCACACCAGACCAAAACCGGAATTCCCCTCACCCTCTTTCCATGCCACATTGACATTGACCTTCCAAATCCCATCGGGTGGAGGTTTCCAAGGAAATGACTTCGCTCTTACTTTGCTCTGACTCTTCGCCTTTGATTCTAGAACTTCGTTGCTCTGCAGGTAATCAGAAATAAATCTCATGATCCATTTACTTCGGATAACTGGGGGAGGAATTGGTTTATTATGAACTAAATAGTTCCGATCTGTCCAAATAGCCTAGCAGGTCACAACAAATGTCCAAAGATCTTCCAATGAGAGGACATAGTTGAGCTCGAACCACCTATCAGCAAAGTTATGGTTAAAATCCACCTGCAACAGATCGTGTCTCAAGGTAATCGCCCAGATTTCCTTCGCTAACTAGAATGTGATCTATAGTCTCGGTTTCCTTATTACATCTAGGGCACAATAAATCAGTCTGAATTCCCCTTCTATGTAAATTTGCTTTACTTGGAATATATCCATTGATGGCCTTCCAACAGAAATGCCGCACCTTAGCAGGAATTTTTCAGACTCCAAAGATTCGACCAAACTTTTTCCATAGGATTATTGCTAGGGCCTGGTCTGATCTAATTCTTGATGAATATCTTATATCCACTCTTTACTGAGTATATCCCGTACTTATCATAGTGTCACAAGTATTTATCAGAACTTGCCAAGTTGATTGGAATCCTCCTAATTATCTCAAAATCCTCTTCACTGGCTGCATTTCTAAGTGACTCCAAATCCCATCCTCCTGACGGTGTAATGAAGAAGGAAACTCTCTATCAGTCACTTTTAAAATTTTAGGGCTTATTAGATACAAAATTGAAAGTTTAGCCCCCGTTTGATAACCATTTCGTTTTTGGTTTTTGGTTTTTGAAAATTATGCTTGTTTTCTCCTAAATTCCCTACCATTGCTTTCATCCTAGTTAAGGTTGCATTTGAATTCCTAGCCAAATTTTAAAAACAAAAACAAGTTTTTGAAAACTACTTTTTTTTTTTTTTCCAAAATTGGACTTGGTTTTTAAAAACAAGGTAGAAGATTGATACTAAAACCAAGAAGCTTATAGGTGAAATTATGGGTGTATAAGCTTAATTTTCAAAAACCAAAAACCAAAAATCGAATGGTTATCAAACGGGATCTTAAAGTTTGCAAATAAGTTTTTAAATTGTAGAGACCAAATAAACATAAATATTAAAGTTCAAGGAATAAACTTGTAATTTAACCTAATTTGTTATATATATACATGAATTTTAAAAACAATCATTTGAGTAAAAAAAATATTACATAAAATAAAACGAAATAGTATTTGTTAATGAATTAAATCCAATTTCTCTTTCTCCAGTGAGTGTTCAATTTACTACGTAGCATTCAAAGCTCGAGCTCAACTTAGAATAAATTTATTTATTTGTTTTTTAAAACTATTATCTCAATATTTTCTTTAAGAGATTTTACGTGTGGAATCGACTGTCACCCATCAAGTGTTTTTGATAGTCAAAGTTTAGCGTGAATTGATATATGTACTACCTCCCTTGAAGTTCATAAATCTCTATTCTCCAAATTTGTTGTATTATGAAAAAAAAAAAAACCAAGTGCACGGAGATTATTTGATTTAAATTTAATGAATATATAATTTTTTTAAAAAAATTAATTACCTTTTTTTTTAAAAAAAAATAATGATTATTAACATTTTTTTTTTGAAATATTAAAAATCATTTAAAATATCTCAAAATTTTGTTTTAATGAATCAAAAAGCATAGTTTCCAGTAGGCACGTGCAGTGCGAAACAGTTGCCAACTTAAAGTAAAATTGAAGACTTTTTATTAATAAATAAAATGAAAAGAAAGATTTGAATCTTGAATGAGTTGTTTACTTACTAACAAAACAAACAAATTAGGCCCGTTTGATAACCATTTGGTTTTTGAAAATTAGGCTTGTTTTCTTTAAATTTCCTCACCATGGTTTTCATTTTTGTTAAAGTTACACTTGAATTCCTAACCAAATTCTAAAAACAAAAACAAGTTTTTGAAAACTACGGCCCCGTTTGATAACCATTTGGTTTTTGAAAATTAAGCTTAAAAACACTACTCCTACACATAAGTTTCTTGATTTTGTTACCTACCTTCTTCTTATGTTTTCAAAAACCAAGCCAAATTTTGGAAACTAAAAAAAGTAGTTTCCAAAAACTTGTTTTTGTTTTTAGAATTTAGCTAGGAAGTTAAATGTGTCATTGACAAAGATGCAAACCATGATAAGAAAATTGGGAAAAAACAAGCATAATTTTCAAAAACCAAAAACAAAAAACCAAATGGTTATCAAACGGGGCCTACTTTTTTTAGTTTTCAAAAATTGGCTTGGTTTTTGAAAACATGGAAAGAAGGTAGGTGAAAAACCAAAGAAACTTAGAGTTGGAAGTGATGTTTATAAGCTTAAAAACCAAAAACCAAAAACAAAAAACCAAATGGTTATCAAATGGGGCCTTAGTTTTTTAAATAGTATGATCAATAATGTTATTACCACGTTGTCTGCCTTTTTTTTTAATAAATAAATATATTATGCACTTTAGATTAATTAATTACACTAAGTTTATGTATACTTGTTAATCCGAGCCCTGTTGACAGATCTTAGAGCTTTTTCCATGTCATTGTGGAGTTTGATGTTGTAGAAATCAACTCCTCGATAAGAGATAATTGATCTCACAGAAATCAGAAACATCGTTGATGAAGTCAACCTCATGAAATGTCCATTGAGATGAGTTCTTTCATAAAATGCTTTAGATTGTGCAAGAGGGTGGCTGGTGGAGCACAACCTTGCGAGGGAAGCAATCGTTAGGAATAGTCTTTCTAATCAAGGAATCGTCATCCACTTTGAAAGATGTTGTTTTTTGGGTCTCTCTACTTTTTCCATTTGAATTTCCTCTCTCATTAATGATGATTCAATGTGTACCTAATTTTAATAATTACTTTGAATGAAATTATTTTTCAAAATATAATAGACAAAATTTGAAACCATTAGGGAAATAAAAAGGAATCAAATCAACATTTTTCAAAGATTTAGTTCAATAATGGAACATACCAAGTTGTACACTATCTTTTAAATTGTTCACCTTTTTTGGTGTTAAATATTATATACACGGGATTTACGTTTAAAAGTCCAAAATGTTGTATTATCAATACTATTATCGTCGTTTGATAATTAGAAGATTTTCCATTCTAAAAATATAAATTGACATTTTTATTTAGAGAGAATAATATAGATTAATTAGTTACCCTCAGTTTAGGTTAGAAAGCAAATTATACCTTTGAAATATTGTTTTCTATTGTCTCTAATTAGAGAAGAGAACTTAAAACCACCCTCTTTAAAGTCAAATTATGACAGCCAAATAATTATACGATATTATATGTTAGAAGTTATTTTCATACACGATATTATATGTCATTTTTTTTTTTGACAATAGATATTCTATGTCATTTGGTTAAATGCTTAATTTCACAATAAGATATTGTGTTTCGTGTATTGTAGGTTCAAGTATTAAAGAAAAAACTAAAATATAATTTTGGTTTCTTAAAGTTGATTTTTTTTTTTTTTTTTTAATATTCTGTCCCTTCTATTAAAACCTTTAATAAAACATAACTATTTTTATTATTAATAAATATGCAAGTGAAATTTTATAGTTTTATTTCAAAATAATAAAAAAAATTCCGATAAATTTAATTAATCAATAATTTAAAGATGTTAAATACACCTAAAATATGAACATGATTTTGTCGATAACAAAAGTGATTTTAATCATGTCAAATTCACTTATAAACATGTTCTAAAGTTGCACAAATTCGTTGGGGTGGATATTGCCCTAAAATGATTTAGAGTAGTATAACAACAACAATAATTTCAAATAATTATTTTTTTAATATAAAATTAAAATAGGCCTTTCAAATTGTTATGGATTTAAACAATAAAAATTTAAAACTTTGGGAAGTAACTCTAAAATTTAAACATCGTTTTAGATTTTTCTCAAAAGAAAAAAAAAAGCATTGTTTTTAATGAAATTAAGTCTCCATCATCGATTAAAATAGTACCTAATATTAAAGTCGCTCTTTGTAGGTGTGTGGGAACAATAATGGGTTTGCCTCTTTTTTTGGAAGATGATGCAAATGCTATTATAAACATCCCAATTTGTTCCTTGCAGACACAAAGGATGGATGAGATAATTTGGAACTGTGACCCTAAAGGAAAGTTTTCAGTCAAGAGTGCTTACCGGTTGGGGGCTCAGATTCTTCATAATAAGGAACCTTCGGAATCGTGTAATGACCTCAAGGAAAGGAGATGGAAGAACTACGGGAAAACCAAGCTACCTCCCAAGATTAAACTGTGTGGATGGAAGATTTTCAATGATATTCTACCCACATGTACAAATTTAGGGTGTGTTTGGTTTAACTTTTCAAGTGTTTAATTTTGCAAAAAATTCATTTTGAAAAAATTTATAATGTTTGGCAACCACTAAAAATGACTTATTAGAAAATGAGATTGAAAAATAAACCATTTTGAGAGAAACACTTAAAACCAATTTTTCTAAAGAGTTTTTAAGTATACAATAACTTATGTACAAAAACACTTGTGAGGAAATGTAACCAAACATATGAGTGTTTAAATTCTAAACAATTTTTATACAAAATGTTTTTTAAAAATGTATTCTTGAAAAACATTTAAATTAAAATGTATTCCAAACGGACCCTTAATCTTGCGAGGATTGGATGTTAACCATCTTTGTCTCTTGTACAGGAGCAAACTAGAGTCCAGTGTTCACCTCTTTTGGGAATGTAAGGTAACAAAAGGGATGTGGATAAAATTCTTCCCCCCTAACAAATGTCTTTTTGATTCTTATAGGAAGGGATGGACTACCATGGACTATTGTGAGAGGCTTTGGAATGGACACAATGGAGGTTCAATGGACAAGATGGAGGAGACAAATATTCAGATGAGCCTAATTATATGCTGGCATATATGGAACTACATAAATGCAATTCTCCACAACAAGCAGATGCCAAACATTCAAAGATTGTCTTAGCAGATCAAGCAATATATTGAAGAATTGGTAGATGCTCACCTGAAGGACGAAGATTCCAGTTTGAGTGGCCAAAACCGTGACGCTCCAATGCCGAATTCGAGAGGATGGCTTCCAATCCCTGAAGGATACTGGAAGATGAACTGCGATGCCTCGTGGTGCAACTCCAATCGTCGAGGAGGAATAGGCTGGATTGTCCGAAGAGGGGATGGCTCACCGGTGGTCGCAGGTTGTCGGACCATTCATCATCAATGGAAAATAGCTTGGCTTGAAGTGCAGGCCGCCATTGATGGCCTGAAAATGATACCCGACAACGCCCCACCGGTGAGGATTGAGTTGGATGTTTTGCAAGTGGTTAATCTTCTCAATGATAAAGATCAAGATGAATCAGAGATTGTGAATTTCATCTTGGAAGCCAAAAACCTAATTTCCACTAGGAATGTTGAGGCTGTCACTCACGTTCAGAGAAGACACAACATGGTGGCCCACACTTTGGCTCAACAGGCGTGTAAATTTAATATATCAGGTAGTTGGGTAGAGGATTTACCTTTTTGGTTGGTTTCTATTAATGAGGCTGATGTGGGTGTTTCTAATTACACTGATGGGGTTCCTGTCCCATAGTTGTTAACCTTTTGGAAGCCTTTGATGGCTTGATCTAATTTTAATATTATGAGGTATTTTTCGAAAAAAAAATATAGTACCTAATATTTGATTTTTTTTCTCAATTAGAAAGTTTCAACTATGGATTAACATTTTTCGATATAACATCTCTCCCTCCCTCCCTCTCTTTCTAATAATTAGTTAATAATAAATTCATTTTTTTTAGTACCACAACCTAGTGAATGGGTAGAAATTTAGAAGAAAAAAAATATTAAAAGAAGAAAACTAGAAATTCCTTAATATAATTTTTTTCCTCTCTAAATTTCTATCCATTCTTCTCTTTAGTTCAACAATTGCGTGGTGGATGATCAAATCATCGACATTTGAGATGATAATTATTATTGTATCCACTAAACTATGCTTGAATTGACAATTTCTATCCAATCATTAAATTTTATATCAAATCAGTTTATCTTTAGTCAATTTTAACATTTATGAATATCAAGAGACTAGATTAAAAGATGTTAAGATATGAGTGACTAAAGTAAAAAATTCCAAACAACGGGAATTAAATTATTGAAAAATGCATCTATATTAAAGACTAAAATACATATTTAATGATTAAAATTATGTCGAAATTGGCAAAAAATTACCATTAGTTTGCTTTTAAGTCAAACCTCGTTTGACATTTTTAAAATACATAATGTGTCTAATATCAAATATATTCATAGTTTATGACATATTAGACCAAAAAAAAAATATTAAAAGTTCCAAAATCTCATTGATATTTCAATAGACACAAATTGGATGTTCAAGAACATTTTGGATAATTTTTAAAGTCTAAAGACCTAATTAGAAACTACATTAAAAATTCAAAGACTAAAATTTAGAAAATATAACAATTTTTTTTTTTTTTTTTTTTGCTTTTTTTCGCCCTATAAATAGGGCCAATTTCTGTTGTAAAAAATAAAGATTAGGTTAGAGATTCAAATACCACATCCTAAGGAGCCAATTGGTGCAAGGGTTTTAGAGATGGGAATGGGCAAGAGTTTTGGTGCAATTGTCAAGAATTTCAATTTTTTTAAACAAATACAAAGTCCAAGTTTATTAAGGGATGTAATTACATATTTACTAAAATTATAATTAATTAGTTAACATTATCGAAAATATATTTAATTATTGAATTAAAATTATTTAAATGATTTTAGTATAAAAAATCATTCTTCAATAATTATAATTAATTACTTATTGATTATTTATAATCAATTAATTATTTTTTTGGATTTCTTTATAATAAATAAATAATCATATTATTATTAAAATATTTATCTAATTAATTTTTATGGATATAAATATATTAAATTATTGTAATTAAGGATATTTATTAAAAAAATTAATTAAATAATTTTAATTAGTTAAATTAATATAGTTTTTCCAATTAAAATTATATACAGACATAATTCGTTCTCCTGATGACATTCCCATGCACAACCAAACACATTTATCTTTGATTCTCAACAATCTTATTCCCAGACATAGTATTCTCAAGCATCATTTATTCCCAGGCATCTATAAAACCTTAAACCAAACGACCCCTAAATGTTGTTAAACTTTTTTTTTAAAAAAAAAAATAATAAATCATAAATGTAGTATGGACTGCAACCTAGCTGGCTTTTTTGCTTTATGTAAAACAAACATGATTCACATGCCTCCTTGAAAAAGAAAGGAGGCGAATTAATAAATAAACCTCACGCCTCTAAGAATTCAGTTGGATTGTTGTGAATATGTTCAAAGTGATTATATGATAATTAATTTTAACCATTTTCATGGATAAAATTGATGGTATATTTATTTAGATAGAATCACTTTTTAAATATGTTGATTAGCAAAATTCGATTAATTTTAACTTTTGAAATTGATTTTCATCATAAATTTGGTATATTTAATATATTTTTAGTTAAATTACAAGTTTAGTCCATGAACTTTAATTTGAAGTTTGTATTTATTTGGTCTCTTAACTCTAAAAAGTATCTAATAGATCTCTCAACTTTTAATTTTGTATCAAAATAGATCTCTAAAATTTCAAATTTATTTCCAATAGGTCCCTGAACTTCAAAAAAAGTGTCTAATACGTCTTTAAATTTTCAATTTCGTGTCTAATAGGTTCTTCAATTTTCAACTTTGGGTCTAATAAGATTTTGACCTATTCAATATTTTTTAACATTCACAAAACTAGACATAACGTTGAAATTTTAGGGTTCTATTAGATATAAAATTCCAAATTTATATCTAATAGATCAATTAATTCTTAAAAATTTTGAATATGTAGGGACCTATTAGACGAAATTGAAATTTCATAAACCTATCAGACATTTTAAGTTCAGAGACATATTAGACACAAAATTATAAGTTATGAAATCTATTAGACACTTTTTAAAGTTTAGGAAACTTTTTAGATACAAACCTCAAAGTTTTTATTAATATTATAGTTTTTAAAACTTATTAGTAAAATATGTTGCAAATGGAGGAGAAGAGAGGTATAAGAGTATTTACTGTGTTCCTTGGAGCCTTTATCTGAACAGGATCCCGCGGCGTCTGATGCAATATTTCACACCTTTGGTTCATGTTCGCAACAAATACCACATCAAATAATTTTTTTTACATTAAAAAATTATTTTTGAATATATATATGTAAATTGTTTCAATAAAGGAATAAATATATATCATCTTTTTTTTCTTTTTTTTTTTTCAATATATATATATATCATCTTTTATATACCAATACCATTAGCTAAGTTGGATGAATGCACATTTGTAATACCAAAGTAAAGTTAAAAATGTCTTTATGTTAGAGTTTCAAAAAAAAAATGTCTTTATGTTAGAATGATTAAAAAAAGTTGTCAACTTTATTCTAAAAGAAAGAGATGAAAGCGTCCTAACAGAAAAAGTGTGACATGTTGAACACAATACTTAAAAGATCCAAATATTAAATTTAACCAAACATTTTAAAAAAAGAAATTGTTGATAACGGTGAAACACAATTTATAAAATTTATTTCTTTAAACAATTTTGTTATTTTATTTGGCTAAACAAATTTTATACCTAATTAACTTTCTATTATTTTAAAAAACAGACGAAAACTTTTAAAACGTTAGCTTTTCCAGAAGAACTCTTCATTTTTCAAACACACCACTTGACATAGATTCCCCACTTATTGGAGGGGCCAAATTTCAAATTTTGGACATTTTGGACATTTTGGACGTAGCTTGTTGAAAACAAACTCTGCCCCATTTTTCCACCATGTATAAACAGGTGCGATCTCTTTTTCCCTTCTCTTTTAAAGTATTAAAATAATAATAAATATGTTAAAATTTGAGGACTAAACTACTAATTGGTCCTATCTTTCATCTTATATTGGGTGTGAAATTTTCTTTCAACTATTTTATGGTAAATTTTTTTCTTTTAATGGAGAAGACTTGTGTCTCTTTTGCAAGGGAAGGTACACTAAGTATTTGAGATAGAAATTATACGAGAAGGGTAAAAGGAAAGGAAAACAAAAAATTATTATTTCTTTTATGGGGGTTGTTATTTGGTATAGAAATTATACGAAAGGGTAAAAAGGAAAAAAAAAGGGAAAAAAACTATCATTTCTCTTTTGGGTGCTACTACAAAGGAAAGGGAAAAGAAAAACTATTATTTCTCTTTCGGGTTCTTTTCATGTGTTGGTTAAATCGAATTTCTAAAAACAACAACTAAATGACAAAAAATACTCCAAGTACTAAAACATATATTTAGCGTCATAACTCATAAATATTATGATGCACGGATATTTAACGTTTTAATGAAGTCTTCTATTTCAAAATATATATATATATATATATATATATATATATATATATATATATATATATATATATCAATCCACACAAAGAAGATCACTCTATCTGGATTTAATCATAATTAAAAAAAAAAGAGATATTTGCAGCAATGGCAAAAAACGGGCCCCGGGTTTGTATTATGGCAAAATTTTAAAAAAACGTAGAAAGATGGCCACACGTGCTGCGAGTGTGACCTGAAGTTTTTCAGTATTCCATTTGTACCCTGTGTGCTTAGTAATTTGACCCTCCCCTAAAAATGCGTACACAGTATCTGAACTTCCAACCCAACACAATCTTCTCAGTTTTCGATTTGTAATTCAAACAGAATCATCCTCAAATTTCGATTTGAATTTCAAATGTTAGATTCTAAAAACGACTTTCATATCTAAAATAACAGGGGGGGTTTTAATTGTATTTAAAAAAAAAAACGTCAACACTGTTATCGATCGAAATCAAAGAACACAAACAAACGTTTTTCACTTTTCCATCAGACTTTCGATCAATTGACTCCAACATCAACATCCTTGAATGAACATCGATGAGCATAATTCACGCTATATATCATGTATTTTTTGTTTACGGTTTTTACATTCGAATTTTTCAACATAAAAGTCTGTGATATAAACCCTGTTTGTTCCAGCACAAATGTCCATGTCGGACATGACTATTCTCTTCGATGGGAGGTGGGACGAAAACAACATATACCATGAGTTTAAGGTCACTAGTGTGTCGGTATCATCGGGGTGCACATTACAAGAACTTTCTGAATGCATTATGAGCAAGATATTCCCATCAGTTACGAAAAGGCTTGGAGGGGTCGAGAACTTGCACTCACGTCTATTAGGGGTTCGCCAGAAGCTTCATATGCATTAATCCCAGCATTTTCAGCTGCCCTAATTCAGAAAGCACCAGGTTTGACGTGCTATAAATTATATGTAACGGGGCCAGCAACACACATACAATGTTTTTAGTATGTATAACGCTAGTAACACGCCTTACTTTCTGTGTTTTTCTTTCTTTTTTTGTTAGGCACATACACTGCATTTGATGTTGATGACCAAGGCAGATTCAAATATTTTTTCATGTGTCTTTCAACTTCTATACATGCATGGAGATTTTGTCTCCCGATTATCTCGGTGGATGGTGCAACGTTAAAGCACAAATTTTTTGGCACCTTTTCTATCTGCGTGCACAGTAGATGGGAACTCTCAAATTGTACCATTGGCATTCGCAATAGTAGACTCAGAGAACGATGGTTCATGGACTTGGTTTTTTCGGAATCTAAAATCTTGAAGGACGAGAGGGGTCGAGCTTGAAGGGGAGTAAATGGACGGAGGTTGAAGGGAGAAGACGAACAGACGAAATGGACAGGGCGAAAGGGAATGTAACGTCTTCTAGTGTAGGGTTTTCAATTCAAAATGGATGGGAGGAAAATTATCTTGGCAGTCGTAAGGTCACTCTTGTGGGCAGGTGATTTTTCATCAAACTAGGTGTTTATCATTATGATTCTTGAAGCTTTTACTTAAATGTTTTAGTTTTTTCAATAGCTCACATCATGATTTTTTGTTGAAATTCCATATCTTACTTGAATGTTTAGTTTTTTCATTAGTTCGTTTTTGTTCAAATTGTGGGAAGATGTTACATACCAACGCATCTATTTTTTCGTCTTCTCTTTCTTTAATCCGGGGGGAGTCTAGTAGATTGTGTTTATTTGATTTTTTTTTAAATGTTAAACGGCTTCAATAATTTTTAGCTAGTTATGATTTTTGGAGATACACTAGTATCGGGGGTCTGTTTTTATCTGTTCGGGGGCATTTTCGTCAGCTCATAACAAAAAGTGTTGTTCCATTTTCGTCCTTTTGCCATTTTTCCAATGTTTTTTTTATTTTGGCCATTTTTCAAACCGATGTTTTAAATTTAGCTATTCCTGCCGTTAACCCTAAAAAAAATTAAAATATTTTGGTTAATTTCCAACATTAGTTTCATTTAGCACATATTTGTTTCCTTTTTTTTAGACTTTTAGTTGAATGAAAATTTTAAAGAGGAATGATATAATAAGCATGTTTAGAACGGGAACAAAGTGATTATAGTTTAGTGGTAATTGATATGCATTCTCATCAAAATCCCTCCACCTCCAAATTATATTGTTGAACTAGAAAAAAGAAATATTTAGAATAAAAGGGATTTTTTATTTATTTATAGAATTACAAATAGGAAATTAGAATAATTAGCTAGTGGTATTTTGATTTAATGGAACTCAAACAATAAATAAATATGAAACACTATTTAATACCTTTTTTTTAGAATGATCATTACGTCGTTGGAAATTCTTTACTCCTTATTACATGATTATTCAATAAAATCGAAATCTAGAAGGAAATTAGAATTACTTGGAAATAAAAATATAATTTTGTTTTTAAAAAATGATGAAAATAGAATATGCATAGAAGAAAACCTATATAGTTCAAATCTTCCTCAACTATAAAACTCGGATCGAATATGGACAATCCTCTCTACCTCATGGAAAAAAGGAAGTTCGAACTGTATAGTGTATTGAAAACCTGAATTGTGAATAATGTAATGTATATATCGAAAGATTTTCTAAGATCAATGTGCTAATTTTTGCTCAATAGATCACGCTATATTATATGAAAATTCATGGACCACTTAACGTGTTTATTAACTAACTTATAATAATAACTCTTTCATTTGTTGTGAATTAATTACTAAATGGAAAATACATCCAATAATAAGGAAACATTATTTAATAACTTGTTAAAACTCTTTAATTTGTTGTGAATTAATTACTAAATGGAAAATACATCCAATTTTTGCTCAATAGATCACGCTATATTATATGAAAATTCATGGACCACTTAACGTGTTTATTAAATAACTTATAATAATAACTCTTTCATTTGTTGTGAATTAATTACTAAATGAAAAATACATCCAATAATAAGGAAACATTATTTAATAACTTGTTAAAACTCTTTAATTTGTTGTGAATTAATTACTAAATGGAAAATACATCCAATAATAAGGAAACATTATTTAATAACTTGTTAAAAGAGGATGTAACAATTATGGAATATTCTTTTTAGAACGAATACTTATTGGATATTGAACGAATACTTGTTTCTTTTTTTTTTCTTTTTTTTTTTAAAGTAACGAATACTTGTTTCTGATCAATAAAAAAAATTACTCTCTCGGAGATTACTTTTCAAATGTTATTATATACATTGCAAAAGTTAAAATTTTAAGCAAGGTAATAACACAGCTAATTAAGATATCAATTTATATCCCCAAGTGGCGTAGTAATATTCTTTCTTTTGTTTCAAAAAGATATCAATTTATATCATAGGATATATTTTTTGGGGGGATATAAATTTATGATCAGAAATAAAAAGGACCACATACTTTCGTAATATCCATATAATTATATGAACTAAAATAAGGGTAATATAAGTCATAAATATTATATGTTATTATTCATAAAAAAATATATATATATTATATGTTATTACGTAATCACTAGGATCTGAAAATAGTGATGAGAGAGTGCTCTATTAATAATGTTTCAACTACTCCATTTATTAGAATAATATTCTGTCACAACGGTAGCTTAACTAGGGATGTTATTGATAGTGTAAGTGATTTTAGGCTTAAATATTATTTTGGTTTTTGTACTTTTGGTTTTGGTTTTGGTTTACTTTGACTCCTGTACTTTCAAAATATCCATTTTAGCCTCTGTACTTTGGATTTTGATTCATTTTGGTCATAGTACTCTCAAAATGTTTATTTTGGTCTCTATACTTTTAAAAAATGACCAATTAGGTCCCTTTCATTTACAAATTTTCTCATTTTTTTCTATCATATAATTTTAGCATGATATTTCACTTACTAAATTTCTTGAAACGTAATCATAAATTTGAGTAAAAAGTTTCCATTGTGTATAAAATTTATGCTTGAATTTTGTAAATGGAGACTAAATTGATTACTTTTTAAAAGTATAAGGACAACAATGAACGTTTTGAAAATACAATGATCAAGATGAACTAAATTCTAAAGTACATTGATTAAAATGAACATTTCGTACAAAGACCAAAATGATCTAAATCCAAAAGTATAGGGACTAAAATAGTATTTAAACTGAGATTCTATGTTCCTATCAAAATCTCTCCTTAATTAAAGTGAGAATCAACGAAAAGACGAAATATTTTCAACCAATAACGGAGCTACCACAAAATTTATATCAAAAAGAAAAAATCCATCATTGTATATAATTATTAAAAATAAAATTAACTTGGCTTATAATTTTAATTAATTTAATATCATTTAACTAGGATTTTATGCTTATAATTGTTTAAAGTAAATGAAAATATTTGAGTAAAAATACTTGGTGAATGAAAATATTGAGTCAGGTTAAGGTAACATTAATTAAATATTTATACTTTATCCCTTAATCATTAGGAGTGGGGGCAAAGGTGGGGTTACATTTATTATCATCATTCTTCTCATCTCTGTCCTCCAAAGTCAAGATGAACCAAACAAGATTTTCTTTTTTATGTTTCAATTTTCCCTTTGAACTGAAATTTCAATTCCTTGCCAGTCCAAAAGTTTGACACGATTTTGGAATGAAACTCCAAATGAAGATATCCGACCTTTCACATTTTAACTAGTTGAATTATATTATTCTAAAAAAAAAAAACTAGTTGAATTATACTATTGTCCGTTTAGAATACTTTATAATTTAAACATTTTCCTAAAAAATGTTGTCAAGTGCCGATATAACCTATAGGTACATTATTATATCTCATATTTTTTTAAAATGTAATTTAAATAACCATTTATTTTAATTAGACTACATTCAAAATGATTTTATTAATTATAAATATGTTTGTTTTTTCTTATTACAATGAATGATAGATAATCTGTAGTACCCAAAGTATTGGAGTGATCCTGTAGCGGAAAAGAGAGGCCTGGAAGTGCCTACTACTACACTAATCTATAGTAGATTAAAAAATATTTTTATTTAATCATTTTGAAGTCATTTTTTAATAACATATCCTTAAATGTTTACTTTAAACTAGATTTTAAATCAGTCCAATTTTTTCTCTTTTTATTTATTAAAAAACTTTTTTTTTATTTTCTAAAAGCATTTCATTGCTTTTGTTTAAACATCATTTTTTTTCAAACGTTATTCTAAATGCACTATAAGTTTGTCAATATACCCACTTCATTCAACAAACATACTCTTAGAGTCCACCTATAATAATAAATGAATTTACTACGATTGTACAAGTAAAAATAATCTGACCATTTTTTCTCAAAAGAAATAAACAAATAAATCTGACCCATCAAATTGAGGTGTCTCTAAAAAAAAAAAAAAAAACATTTGCCACCATGGATATGAGATAAACACAATAACTTTTTTTTTTTGTTTAAAAAAATGATAAAACAATCAAGCTAACATGAACATAACTCAATAGTTTAAAGTATCACTAGCCTCCCCATAAAAAGATGAAGCAAACAACAACTTGATAAGAACCAAGAATATGTGCAATAAATTTAGAGCGACGAAACTATTGCTATCCTGACCATACCCTCAAGACAATTTGGAATTCTTTGGACCACCAACAACCTTCAAAATGACGATGCTCATAAAGAGAAAACTGAAATTGACAAATTTTATTATACATAAACAACATCACAGAAAGCTTTTAACAACCACCATATACAAAAACCAAACATGTTTTTGTGAGTTTTAAGATGAGCTCCTCATTCCTTACCCTTCTATCAAAAATCATAGGAACTGTGTATCATGGGAGTTATATAAAATTAGCCGCCTTTACCATTAAAGGCAAACGAGAAATATATTACTATATATATGTATAAAGAAACCAATCAATTTGACAATAATGCGATTGATTTAGACAAAGAATAAAAGGGAAATTTCACTATTAAGAAAAACTAAAACGGTTCATTAAAAAAGGTAAATATAGAGTTGGGGTGGAAATGACTTTTCTATCCCCCATCTCATTTGAGACCATCCCATAGGCAAGATCGCCAAAAACCCATTAGTCTAGGCTTAACTTAACCAACTGATCTGATATTTAAAAGCAATGTCGGAATTTCGACGTAAAGAAGATCACAAGAAGAAAAAAACAAACAAAAAATCATTGCACAGGTTCATTTAGAAATTGAAAATATATAGATATATCTGTAATTGAAAATATTAAAGAAAACAAGTGGTGGACAGAGGGCCGGCCCATCCACGTGATGCAGATTTGTTTATTAGAAAGGACGAGTCATTGCCAGAACAGCATTCTCCTTTTAAATATTCAAAACACAATATATTTCTTTTTTTTCCCAATCGGCAGCTCCAATAATCAAATCAACAAAACACACACACGTTTCCACTCTAAAGAATCCCAACCGTCCGTTTTCCCACCCAGATGCAAAAAAAGAAAAGAAAATGATACAGTGCAACTACCAACACATGCTGCTTTTTTTTTTTTTTGGGAAGATGAAGAAGAAGAAGTGGAGGGCAATTTGGAGAATTGGAAATTATTCGAGGGACAAATTGGGGAATCGAGGGCAACGCCTACAGATGGAGACCATGCAGTCATCTTTGGGACAGATAGTGGGATTGAAGGCGATTTCATCACAGCCGTCGGATCTGTGCCGCTTGAAATCAAGCAACGAACAAAACATGGCGATGAAGAGCACTAGTTGGTTCAGCGCGTACCGTTGCCCTACGCACTGGTGGGACCCAGCCCCGAATGCCAGAAAGTTCCTTTTGAAAATCCGGTCCTCTTGACGGTCATCCGAGAACCGGTCTGGGTCGAACCGGTCCGGTTCCACGAAACCCTGAAAGCTCGACTCGTACGCAGATGGGAACACGATTGCTCCTTTTGGGATCGTGTATGAATCCGTCAGCGGGAACTCCGCCGCCGCCACGTGTGGAACGACGGTCGCCGGAGCCCGGTAACGGACCACCTCGCGCGCCACCGCCTGCGTGTACTTCATTTCCAGAAGCTGCTCCGATGAGATGAGTGAGTCCGATTCCGGCGACCAGATGGATTTGACTTCGTCGCGAACTTTGGCGACGACCTCGGGATGCGAATCGAGGAGACTGACGGCCCACAGAAGCGATGAGGTTGAAGCGTCTTGAGCGGCGAAGAGGAAGTCGAAGAGGTAGAGTCCGAGCTCGAAGTTACTGGTGTGAACCGGCTCCGGCTGGCCGGCGGCCGCCGCCGCCTCGAGTTCCTTCACGGTATCCTGCATCCAAAAATCGATCAAACATGACGGCTCTTCTTCTCTCCTCATCTTCGCCTTGCTCTTCCCCGCGCAGTCGGCGAGGACCTCCACCAGCCGGTCGACGGCGAGTCTCGCGTTTCTAAAACCTGTTCCCGGCAAATCGATCGGCAGTTTCATCAGGCCGACATTGAAGACGTTGTAATCGATTCTGAACTTCTCGCGAACCTCTTCGCCTAAGTATGGCCCGACGAACACCATCTGAGAGGTTTCGAGGTTAAGATCTCGAGCGAAAAACCTCAACGGAATCGGCTTCGGCGAGGATTCTGAGGACTTCTGATCCCAAAGCTTCAAGTGCTTGAGAATGATGATCTGCTGAAGCGCGGTGTAGGTGGAAAGCGCCTTGGGCGTGAAATTAGGAGCGATTCGACGGCGGAGATCCTTATGCTTTTGCCCTAACATGTAAATCAGATTATCCTCGCCGAATAGCTTCTTCCCGAAGGGATGACCGACGAGATTCATGGCATCGGAACGGACATTGGCGAAAATCTTGTGAGAGAGCTCAGTGTCGCGAATGAAGACGATGAAATTACCGGCGATGTAGTTGACGGAGAAGCCGATACCGGAGGATTTGGCCAGAGAAGCCTGGATTTCCCAGAAACGGGCAGGGTTTCGGACAAGAGGAATTGCGTTGCCGACGAAGGGGAGAACGAGAGGAGGACCAGGAACAGAGCGTTTCTTCTTCAAATAAGAGATCTGCTCGAGGAAGATGACGAGAAAAACGAGAGAGGCCACAAACGGAAGCAGCGGCGAAAGAAAAGCGAAAAGCGAATTCATCGTCTCTTCCACGGGAATCGGAAATGGGGAAAGGAATCTGAGTGAGAGAGAAAGCAGAAAAGAAGAGAGAAAGAGAGAGATAAATCGATTAGGACGCCATTAACGAGTTGGAGGAAGAGCTCAAAGTGCAGAGAGGAGTGTGAAGAATCAGAGATGGGATCTTGGGAGAGTGGAGAATCAGAGAAGGGTGGATTTTTCTTCTGCGCATTTCTCTTATAAAGGAAGGACGATTTTAAACAAAGAGGTGCTTTGTGAATTTTCTTCTTCTCATTTCTCATTTCTCAATCTCTTCCCCCTTTGTTTTCATTTTTAAATTATTTTCTATTTCTGGAATTAATTTTTTTTTATATTATTTCTAGAATTAAATTTGAGGTTAAACGTTGTTCGGTAAATTATCAATTTGGGCGTCAACAAAAGCATAACTCAACTGGCATAACGTTGTATTGATAACCACGAGATTTGTGGTTCGAACTCACACCCCCACATATTGTCAAAAAAAAAAAAAAAATATCAATTTGGACTTAATTTTCATTCGGTCATATTATATTATAGTTTTTTTTTTAATATGACCTCTTAATCGATAGTAAATGTCAATTATAAGTGAGCTATACTCACTTTGTCTTATTATATTATAGTGGTTAAATTATATAAATACTACTTACCCCACCCAAAGTAAATTTCAATTTTGTCAAAAGTTGTAAAAATTTTCATTTTGACGCTTCAAACTTAAAAATTATTAAAAGAATAGGACAAATTACAAAAACCATTGCACCCCTAAACTTTCCAGTGTCAAAAGTAAACCTTAAACCTTTCAAGAGTATAAAAATTAGACTTATAAACTTTCAAGTGTAAAAATTAAACTCTCAAACTATGATAAATATAAAAGTTGGATCCAGTTTACTCTATTTACTCTCATTCTTTTCCTCTTATCTCTCTACGTTCTCGTTCATTTACTAAGATAAATGTACAAATTGGATCCATTAAACTTTCAAACTTTTCAAAAGTGTAAAAATATTTAAACCCTCGTACTATGATATGATAAATGGTTTGATGGGAAAATTTTGAAATTTCAAAGCTTGAAGACCCAAACGTAATAATTTTCTTTCATAAACAAAAAGAATATTTATTTGCCCGTTATTTACAAATAGAAGAAGAAATATGTTAAAGTGAGCATAGTTCAATTCTGATTGACATGTAACCTTGACCAACAGGTCAGAGGTTTAAATCTTCATCCCAACTATTGTTGAACTCAAAAAAGGAAAAAAAAAATTGAGAGAGAAAAGTAAAATGAATCCAATTTGTACTTTTACCATAGTTTAAGGATTTAATTTCTACACTTGAAAGTTTAGGAGTTTAATTTCTCACTTTTGAAAGTTTGAGGGTTTAATTTTCACATAAAAAATTAGTAGTGTAATTATTTCAACCACCAAACTAAGGAGGTTTTAAAAAATTGCAAAAAAAAAAAAAGACTTCGATTTTTTCGTTAAAGTAACAAATAAAAATTAAAGTGACTAAAAATAAAAAAGCATATGTGATATGGTTTATACCACAAACAATTTCATTATAGTTCTCATGTTCATTTACACGAATGTTGTAGACAATATCACATATGCCTTTCAACTTTTACACGTTAATTGTAGTGTTAACTTTCATTCATCATTTTAACCAAAAATCTTCCATACTAGCACTAAAATTCTTAAAATTATAAAGTTGGAAACAACTACAGCTAAAAAGTTTCATTATTTCCAATTTTAGTATTAGTATGGAAAATTTTTCATACTACCTTCATCCATTGTTTGTCATTATAACAACTTTTTAGAATAATTTGGAACCATGGAATAGATTAATATATAATTTAATGATGTGTCAAATTATTTATGGCCATTGAATTATTTTTAAAACGTGGTTTTTATAGATAAGCAGTCAAATCGTCTTTAAGATCCTTCTTAGAACAATAATAACTCGAAAAAAAGTTTATTGTTAATTATAATATGATCAAGATTTAAATTTTTTAGAAATTAATTTAGATCTTTTTTGGTTTCTCAAGTTTATTTTGATGTTTAAACTGCCAAACTTTCTATTTTTGTTTTACACTTTTTTTTTAAATAAATTTGTTTTACACTTCCAAACATATTGTTGTGGTCTTTGCATTAAAAAAACTGAGCATTCGTCGTTAATGTTTTGATAATAATTTTAACAATAATTCAAATCTACTTGAAAATTAACACGTGATAGGATAGGTTATGTGAGCTTCAAATTTAGTTAAAATTTGTGCTCGTTAAATTAAAAAGATAATGAGCCACATCAAAATTTTGCTAAATCATTTATGAAACAATTAATAACAAGGACACGATCTTTTTATATATACTATTCAGGGATTAAAAAATGTGAATTGTTTGGAGAACGGGCGAAAAAATAAATAGAATTAATGGGTAGTTCATAGGGTACGATAGTAGATTCAAACTTCAAACACTCATCTAATTAAATATTTGTACATCAGATTTCCACATCAATTTTTTGCTAAAAAATTTATGAAACAATTAGTAACAAGGACATACGATCTTTTTATATATACTATTCAAGGATTAAAAAATGTGAATAGTTTGAAGAACGGGCAAAAAAAATAAATAGAATTAATGGATAGCTCATAGGGTAGGATAGTAGATTCAAACTATAAACACTCATCTAGTTAAATATTTGCTCATAAGATTTCCACATCAAATTCTTGCTAAAAAATTTATGAAACAATTAGTAACAAGGCCATAAGATCTTTTCTCCTCAAAAAAAAAAAAAAAAAAAAAAAGCCATAAGATCTTTTTATAATTACTTTGAACAGCTTGGAGAATGGACAGAAAATTAGATAATTTTTTTTCTGAATAATTCATTATAAGCATCCCAGATGCATCCGAGGAGTAATTGTATTTTATTTAATATTTTGTTGGAATTATATAATTTTGATTTATTTGGATATGAATTTGTAGTTAAATCATACATTACCTTTGAAAATTAATCTGTAATTGGATGACAGATCTATGTTCCAAAGAAGAAGAAAGAAATTGGACGATAGATCGAATATTATTAGTGGGTTCAAGCTTTAAGGGGAAAAAAAATTGATCAAGAAATTTCAACTTCACTATAATATTTACAGAGGTACAAGAAAAGAACCTTTTGAATTTTAGATGTAAACATGAATAAAGTCGATTTTACAACTCATGTCACTACAAAGGACTTATTCTTTGTTCCTTTTCTGCAAAATCACAAAACAACAGAGTTTACCCCAGAAAATATTCTTTTGGTAGTTGGAACCACCCATTAATTAAAATAATACAAAACATGTAATAAGCTCTTCGACCCTACCGTCAATTCATAAAAATAAGGCTAAATTATAAAAAATACCCTTGACGGTTTGTTTAAAAAATGCCCTAAGCTTTAAAAAGTTTTAATAATATCCTGAATTTTATAAAACGTTTCAAAAATACCCTTGCAGTTAATTTTTGGATGGGAACCGTTAAAACCGTTAAAAATGTTTCGAAAATACCATTGTTGAAATCTAGTCAAGCTCTTGGGATGATGTGTTGAAAGAGAAGAAAAACACCTAATGTATGAATACATGAAAAATAGGTAAAGCTTCTCATTAATTTTCATGAAAGAAGAATTTACGGTGAGAGAAGGAAAAAAAAAGAAGCATTTTTCTAATAAGGTTATTTTTAAAAATCTTTTGAAAATTAAAGAGTATTAATGAAACTAAAATTTTTAATGGTTTCCATCCAAAAAAATTACGACAAGGGTATTTTTGAAACATTTTTTAAAGTTCAGAAGTATTTTTGAAACTTTTTAAAGTTCAGGGGCATTTTTGAAACGAGCATTTTTTATAATTTAGCCTAAAAATAAAAATAAAAAATAAAAAAGGAGGGAAAAAAGGAGGAAAAAAAAAGAGTAAAAACCCATTCATCTTATAAACTTGTATGTAAATTCCAAACCAAACAGAAAAATGAGTGTGAATACCCAAGTGACAGTAGTTTAAAATCCATGACAAAAACGTTTTTCATATTTTTAAAATATGGCATTGGTTTAATTAGAGAAACAATAAGTCGCAGAAAGCAGTTTGTTCAAACATCACCATATTCGAACTTACCGTACAGGTGAACATTTTACAAAATATAGCATTTCCTTGAGACCCAAACCTTGAGGTTAGAAGAAGATACATTTGGCCAACCTACACAAACATCTGATAATCATGCACAATGACAGCAAACATACGAGGACGTATTCAGTACAAACACGACACGATACATTCCTCGCATATTCCATACCCATCAATCAAAGTAAACAACATAGAAAGCCAAATTTCTACAGAGACAGTTGCTGAAATTTTCACTATGAGCTTTGGTTGGAGGTTGGAGGTCGCCCACGCCCCATCGTGAATCCCCGAGTTCCATCGGGCATTTTCGGGCCTGGAGGTGGCTTTGAAAGTTCAATGTGATGAGCAGAAGTTGCAGTTCCATGGCCTAAAGGAGAGCAAATGATTAGCTGGCTGAAATTCTTAATAACATGAAATCTAAGATGATGTAATGAGATCAGTACCCATTCCATTGACGCCCTTGTACTTTTGTCTTCTAGTTCGTCCTTGATTTCGACCTCTATGTCCATGCTTATCCTTGTGTTGATGATCGCCCTCCTAAAATTGGCAAAGTTGATACTGTCATTATAACAACTTTTCCTTGCAATCACATCTCATGGAAAATTCCATATTGAGGATACTGTCAAACAATCAAGTTTCCCTCCCAGTGTAATCATATCACCGATACTCTAAGGGCATGTTTGAGAGTGATTTTGAAATTATTAAAATTATTTTTTTTCACATTCAAAATCACTCCGAAACATGTCTTTAATCATCCAAAAACCAATTTTGATGGTATGAAAAACGTATTTAAAAGTGTAAAACCAATCACTAAAATGATTAATAAAAGCCACTTCAAATAAATTACTTAGAAACAAATCATTTTCACTAAAATCACTTTTTCTAATATCACACTCAACCATGCCTTAACTAGTTCCAGGGAAGTTGGAAAAGAGAAAATAGCCAGAGTAACGACACAATTGAGAATATCACGAACAAATTTAATTAACATGTGTCAATAAAATGCGCTCAGGAAAAGAAAGTATAAGAGCAACATTAACCTCCTCATCAGGCACATCATCACGATGCTCAGTTATGGTCTGAATTTCTTCATCCCCATTCTGATCAGCTATTCGCCTACTGCTGTTCCTGTCGGGATCATTCTGATCGGTTACTCGCCCAGTGCTGTTCTTGTCGGGATCAGTTCCTCTCCAGTGTTGTTTCCTCTGGCCATGCTTACTCTGAAGTTGAGAACTGTATTGTAAATACATTCAACTTGCTTTGATATATAAGTGAAATGAGATAAGAGTACCAGATGCTTAAGAGGCTTAACCCGCAAGCCATTTCTCCAATCTCGTTCATCATTTAAAGTAGCCACCTTACAAATCATCAGAAACGACTATCAATATCAAATCAGTCATGGGAAAAATTATTAAGTTAAGAGTAAATAGCACGGATCCGATCACTCACAGCTTTCTCAGAAGCTTCCAAAGTCTCATACTCCACAAGAGCATGCAACTACATAGTAACCAAGAAAAGGGAGTAAACATAGTTTGTTTGATCTTTTAATATAATTCAATTTACATCAAGAAGTCTGATTAGCTACATCACCCCAACTACTACTCAACATAAACATGGCATCAGAAAGATTACAAAAAAAAAATCAGTGGATATTTTTGCTTTCTTCTCTAGGCTTTAATAACAAGGAACAGAATAGAACGAGCGTTGTATAATCCCCCCCCCCCCCCTTCTTTAGGTCCCAAGATGCTACTTTCCACAAAATTTCAGTCTGGTGAAAGAAAACCCTACTTCATTTTTTTTTATTTCCTACCTACCTATTCATAAATGCAATGTAATGTGCTTATGATGACTTTGACCAAAGGAAAACTAATTAATGAAAAATGAGAATATTTTTTTCTTAGAACTCAAGGACACAGATGTACAATACAACCTATAGAGCATATCCTGTTCAAGTAAGGTTGGGAGAATATTTTTTCTTAGAATTAGGAATTCAAAATAAAACAGATTGTTAGATTGTTAGAAAGTGATCATATCCATAATTTTCCTCTTCACATACTACCGGAAAAGGAAAAAAGAAAGCTTTTTCTACATTAAAAGAAAACACTTCTTGCATGATTAATGTGCGAATGTAAAGAAACACAGAAAGAGGCACACTGTCCACCCACATAAACCGCTGCCATTACACGAGCTCAAATGGGAAATGAGTAATAACCAAATACATCATCACAATGCCCCCCCCTTTAATAAAAACCTGAAATATATTATTTTATCAGTAGGTTTCATAATACTATACCTTATTACTGATCAGCACATCACCCTTGCTGCTTTTCCCCGACTTGTCTACCACATGTGGGTCACAAATGGTGATGCTTCTTATGCTAAAAATACAAAAATAATTCTTCATATAGTAAAGTGTAAAGGGAAAAATATTTTCATAAAAACACAGTTTTGGAAACAGGAACAGCATACCGTCCAGCTGCACCAAAAATTCGTTGGATATTCTGCTCTGAATGATCCTCTGGTAGATTTTCTACCAAAATAGTAAATAACTATACTCCACACAGAAATGTCATAAAGTTACAATAGGTTACAACACATCAATTGTCAGATTTCACAATGCACAATCAAGTACCTTAGGATCTCTAGTCTCAGGCAATGGAATAGGATGGAGTCGCTTGACTTTCTTCCCATTAGGACTTACAACCTGTAGTTGGCAGGTAAATTAAGTTGTGGTCATTCCCTCATGCAAAAAGAGGCCTTGGTTGCTAATTTAAAAAGGGAACACATGGTGTCTCTTACAAGAACAGAGGATTCCCTCAGTGCAGCAGCGATAAATGAATGATCTTGAGTAAGTTTTTTCATTCTCTTGAAGGCAGCAATAATAGCTATGGGAACTAGACAAACAAAGAGGAAATACATTTCAGCCTATTTATGCATCAACAGTACAATTGATTACTACAAGATGTTAGGGCAAAATCAGAATCCACAGAACATTAAAAAAATATATAGAGAGAGCAAAGAACAACTTGGAACAATATGAGGTGAAAAGTCTTATTTCCATTCATCAAGTATATATAAAGATACAAGAGTGGGCAAATGAGCAGACAAATGCAAGAATCTGGTGCCATTCGATAACTATTTACACTGCACTTGAGCTAGAATGTCCAATTTTTACATACTTTTAACTCTTCAAGATATTCAGATTTATTATATTCAGCTAGATTGCTAGGGAAAAAAGTCGAGCAGGCAATGTCAAAGTTAAGCAAAGGCTACAACCATTTTGAAATAAACAAATTATCATCATATTGTTCTAATCCTTTACATGAAAAGTGTTCTGCACATGTCAAAGACCAAAATTTCATGGATAGAGAAGGAATCAGTCAACAATGAACCATACTTCTCGCAGAGCAGACATTAAATTCATCACAGCCTAATCTGCCTGCACCAGGAAATATCCAAGAGATGCAAAAAATGTCAGAAGTGCCTACATGATGCATCATCCCATCTCTTTCCTTCCTCAAGTTGTCACACAAAGTATAACCACTGTTTTAAAAGGCTAAAGGCGGCCTCGAGACTTTTCCTCTGGAAGAGGGCGCAAGCCTTGAGGCGGTATGAGGCATAAGCCTCAATTTTAATTAAAAACATTACGCAAATCCTAAATTTGTGTGAACAAGTAATGCTAAACATAATTCTCATATAAAAGTATTTAAAAAAAAAAAGTCACCCCCTTAAATTGCTACTTGAACAAAAATTCTACAAGTACATCTTTAACATCACTGCTATTATCACTTATACGGTTATCTTATTCTATAAATTTTTATTTTCAATGTTAAGTGTAAGTGGTATAAATTTTAACCATTATATGGGGTGTAGAGACTTTAAGCCTTAGTTCATTTTTATAAAGGCGTAAGCTTCTCTTGTGAGAGGCATAAGCCTCTTATGGTCCAAAGAAGGCGTAAGTCTCGAGGCTAAAAGTTAGAGTTTTGCCTCAAGGAGAGCCTCAAGACGTAAGCCTCAATAGCTTTTTAAAACATCTTAGTACAACTATTCTATAAACTTGACATTAATGCTAAAGTTCTGGGAAAGAATATGGATAGGAAAATGAATAAGACAAGAAAGGCCACCTCCAGAGCTCTCAGGGTGTTTCAGATGATTGAACTCCCAAGGATTCACAAGTCACAACTTCTGGGCCATCCCTTAGGTTTCTTCCCTTTTGTAATAATAATCTTAGTTTTCAGTTTGATATTAAGATAGACTGATTTAAAAATTAAAATCGGAAAATTGCCACTTGCGACTTCATTGGTTAAAATTTAAGAACTGAAGCCATAGCAACAGACCTAAGAAATAATAGAAAAATTCTAAAAACAGGTCCTTCCACTAAAATAGGTTGGAAGGCATGGATGCCTAATCTATGCAGGTAGGCGCTACATAACTTTTTGAAGTCTTTCCCATACAATGGGTACTTTTTTCCAAAATTTACTCTCACCAACTCTTACGTTCAAAGCAAAATGTTCTTGAATTAAACGACGAACTAAAAATGTCTACAAAAGCTCTATCGTGATTTCATGGTGCAATCCACATCAATGTAATAAAAGTGATTAAAGCTTCTTAGTTTCCATAAATCATACAGTAGAAAAGATACTTAAAATAAATAAACCTTCCTTAGTTCCAATGGTTTAGTTTAATTATGGCTCGGGAGGAGATTCTTCCAAAACATTCTATAATTTATTACTTATTCATAGATGAAATTTAAAAAAAAAAATCCAAAGAAACAAATTCTCTCCAGACTTGTTGTGTATGGTCAACCCCTTAAAGGGGGTCCAATACAATTGGGAGTTTTCATTTCCATTGAAAGATAATAAAACTTCCATAAAACTGAAGAATGGCTAAGTAACATACCAAAACCCTCCTTGTTCTTTTTGATTAATCCCAACAAGTGCTTATCAGTGGGCAAGTTTTCATCGCTAAAGTAGTACTCTACCTGCGAAGAGCCATCACAAAGACCACGATGTCATACTCCAAAACACTCTACAAAATTACAAAAAAAAAAAAAAAAAAAAACTAAATGAAGTTAAATCAAAATAATCACTATCTAAATGCTTATCTAAATGCTCTCTTCAGGTCTTACATCAAAAAGACTAAACTTATGGTAGCGTAACAAACGACCAATTTTATGGCATAACGCACCTGGCACTTGATTAACAAACCATAAGCTTTCTTAATATTCGCATTAATCGATGCAAGCACATATACGAAAAGGCACATAAAGAAAATCAAATACATGTGGTCGGGCAAACGGATTCGCATACTGATTTTCAATCCTAAATCCGAACTCCTATTCTAGACAGTGGTTTTAACGCACAAATAATCCATAAATTTCCAAGAATCCAAGAACAGCATGCCGGGCCAAACCTAACGAAGAGAAGAAATTCATTTTGAAGCGCGGTAGAGAGTAAGGAGGGCAGAGGCGATTGAGTTACCTGCTTAATGATCCTGTGTTTCAGGTCCTCCGAGAGAACAGCGGCCCTAACTGCGTGTTCGTGGCCGTGATCGTGATTCCTCCTGTGTCCCTGGTCGTGATCATCTTCGGATGTCAATGATTGAATCTCCGGCACATCGCGACTAGGTGATCCGACGGGATCTTGAGGCGGAGGCGACGGGATGGACTCGCCGACGGAGGAAGAGACGGGGGCGGTGGAGGAGGCGGTGGGAGGCTCATCGCCGGCCATGGTGACGAGGAGAAAAGCGTTAGGCGGTAAGAACCCAAAGTACCTTCACGCCCTCCGTTTCTCCTGCTTCGATGGGTTCTTCCACGGACCCTTTTATACCGATGGCCGACAACACCCTGCTCTGATGAGGGCAATTTGGACATTTCGCTTGGTCCTTTTGTTAAGGCCTTTTGAATTCCATGCTTTGCCCGCAATTTCTCGCAGTCAATCGGCGCCAGTATTACGTTACGCGCTCCGTTTAGCATGACCTTACCGGGTCGGGTCCCGCATATTCGTCTCCACACTAGTTCGACCCCGGAACTGTAACCAATATATTAGTCTAAAAAGAAATTGTATTTAAAAGTTAAAACAGTGAAACATTTGATTTCTTAAGCTAAATTTCAAAACTAAAAATCACTTTTTTCAAATTTGAAAATTTGACTTGATTTCTTAAGCTAAATTCCAAGTAGAGAGACTGAATTTTGTGGAAACACATAAACAAAAGTTTGATTATATATTTTCTTGAATCTCACAATTTCTCTTGTTTACTGTAACCCGATCAAATCAAGAAACATTGGAAACATAATAGATACTCCCATGCATGTTGCATTGCAATACATATTAAAAAAAGAAAAAGAAAAAAAAATGCCAAATAAATGCCAAAATTTTCATTAAATAACACACTCATCATCATTTTCAATCTCCTACCTTGCAGGTATTGAACTCAAAAACCAACCTAAGCATAACTCAATAAATTTAGGCATATATGACCAAAAAATTGGAGGTTCAGATCTACGCCACTTAAATTGTTGAACTAAACCAAAAAAAAAAAAAAAAAAGTGTGAACAAAGAAAACTTCAGAAGAAAGAGGCGAGTGACTATATTACCATTTACCGAGACTCACATAACTTTAGCAAAATTAAATTCTAAAGCAAAGCACGTAGTAAAAACTAGGGCAATTGGGAAAGAGTGGTTCTTGCCACAACTCCAAGCCCATACACACAGAGCCAAAACCGACAAATTCTGTCGAACCCAAAACCAGGCCTCTAAACCAAGGCCCACATAAGTAACCAAAGCCCAAGCCCAAATCCCAAACCCAAATACCCAGGCCCATTTCTGCGGGAGGAAGAAAACCAAACCCTAACATCGTCGACGACCGGCCCACAGAGGGAGCTCATATCGTCGGTCCTCGTATTGTAATAAACACTGGAGAATGCAATCCTGGTCCTGTCGGCCTTGGCCGTGAAGTTGAGGTTCACGCTTTGAAACGTGGAGTTGGAATCGGGCGTGTAGTGGAAGCTGTGAGCCTGATCTCCGGCGAAGGCCATTACGGCAAGTGGCTGCTTGCACTTGTCGCCGCCCTGGCCCATAGAGAACGTCATGGTGTACGGCTTATCCGGCGTCGTTTCGACCATTTGAGAGATCATGCCTTCTTTTCCCGAAAGGAGTTCGATGGCTCGTTTGCCTTGTGGGACGCTGAAGTGGTACGAGTCGATGTATCGGACGGCTCTGTTTGATTCCACGTTCCAACCAGGTAACGACGACGTGTCTTCGTCGAGATTGGTCGGAATCAAGACGCCGAGTGAACCGTTTCTGAACATCCATGGACCGGATTCGAAATCCCCATTGTTCACTGCGTTGTCTGCGTCGAAAAGAAACACAAGAATTAGTCGAGCCTGAAATTAATCACAAGTTTCTTTTGCGCCACATAACAATTTACTTTACATTATAATCGTGTAAAATTATCTTGGAGTGATTTTAAAACGATTTCTTATTTATTTAACTTTTTCAACCTAACATTATTGTAAATTACTTTCCTTAAAAGAAAAAAGAAAAAAAATATATCTTAAAATTAAAATTATTGATTTTTTTTTTTTTTTGAAAAGAAAATTAAAATTATTGTTTATTCACTTACTTTAAGTACGCAAATCTAAATTATAAAAAAAAAAAAGTATGCCATAGTCTAACTCAAATTAGTTTAAACATATATCTTTAATTAAGAAATCAGAAATTCACATCTCTACCAAGAACGTTGTTGAACTAGAAAAATATACCAACATACCACTTAGAGACCATTTGATTAGTAATCAACAAATTTAATTTTTTGTCAACTTCCATATATGTGTCCAAACTTCTTAACAAAACAATAATTTAAGATCATATTAGCTTATAGAACTAAATTGAGAATTTACTTTAAAAAAATATCAAGATTATTTGATATATATTCTAAATATCTAGCATATTATTATGTTTAAAATCAACCCAGCAGAAGAGGACCCAGATAGAAGAAGAATGGCAAATACCTTTAGGCCGATCGGGAATAAAAATTTTCTTGATAGCAATGTCGTCAATGATGGGACCACACGTTGGGTCATCCTCCATGCCGGTGTTGCGGAAGACCAAACGCACCGTTTCTTCCTCGGGTTCGAAGGCATAAGTGTACGGGTCCCACCCCTGGACGCTGTATAGAGTCTGAAGGTCTATGGTCTGCGATGCAGGTGGCACCGACACGTTCAGGGTCTCGAGCTGGGCGCACGTGCGAGCGGCGCTGAAGGTGACTGAATACAGCGCCCCCTTCTCCACCTTCAGCTCTTGGCTTATTTCTGCGTCGTTCCCTAATCTCACTGCGTGTCTACCTTCCGGTACGATGAGGATCATCCCACCTTGTTTTTGCCCCGACTCGACTAGCTCAACGGTGCCGTTTGATGTCCAGCTTGGAATTGTGGTGGGCCCTTCTATTGCCCCGTCGCTTGGGAAGCCGCCAGTTGGGATTGTTTCGAAATCGCCGTTTGCCACCAATCCTGATCACATCACCACGTTCACTAGGTTCAGATATTCGGCAGTGGGCTCTATATTCATATGTTTTAAATCAATAAATTTTATTTTCATCTGGGTACTTCTTTTGTCTGTTTCTATTTTGTTTTATTTCATAATTTCAAGACATCTTGATCTTTATATTCTAAAAAATATAATATTTTTATCTCTATTTAGCAAAATGTTAGAACAAATTCTAGATAATAGAAACTTTTGAAGTCAAAGTTATGTCAGTATCCCAAGAAATACATTGGACAAAGTATTGTGATGATGGGCAAAAATTAATCAATAAAAAGGATAAATTGAGTTCAATCAACAAACGTTCACATTTACACCCAATGAGCCTCTAACCTATTAAAAGTATTTATGAATTTATGAATTTTTTATTTTGTATTTCGTAATAAAATTTGTTTGTGTTTGATAAGGTGATTGATTTATTTGATTTTTTTTAGAATGACATTTTAAAATTTTATGAACTTATTAAACACAAAACAAAAAATTTAAACATATCAAATGGCATAAAGTTGTGTCATCAACGAGAAGTCAAAGGTTCAAATCTCCTACCCCACATATTATAAAAAAATATATATATTGTAACACATACTCTCGACCATGAGGTCAGAGGTTCGAATCCCTCCACCCAAAATGTTGATGTACTAAAAATAAAAATAAAAACTATTACACACAAATATGAAAGTTAAAAAGTTATTATAATTTAGACAAATAAAACAAAATTTAAAATTAAAATGAATATTTCAAAAGTTCAAGTGTACCGTGTTACAAGGATTAGATTGAGAAAAGAAAAATAAAGGTCTAAAATAAAACTTAACCTCTTAAAATATTATAATCCGACTTTATTCTTTTGGGGGAAGCAAACGACGGAAAATGAAATGAATTCTGTAGAAAGGGCAGTAAAGAGAAAGAATCTCGTGATCGAACTGAGAGAATAAGGGCGCCCATATCAATTCAAGAGAGTAAAGGACTGGGCGGGCGCCCATATCAATTCAAGAGAGTAAGGGACTGGGCGGGCGCCCACGTACGGAATTAAAGGGCTCCTTTACTACCCACTTCAATACGACAATCAGTATAGGTCGTATAGACGAATTAACGCGTGGGGCCCATCCCTTCCCTTCGGGTCCAGCTAATTTCCACATTGGTCCTCCCAAACAAGGGAAAAAAAAAAAAAAAAAAAAAAAGGAAAAAGGTCTCTCTCACCGCCGGGAAATCGGGATAAACAGTGTGAAATGACGAAAATCACTCGGGATCAATTCTCCTTTTACGGAAAGGATGAAGCCCTTTTTTGTCAGATTAATAAGAAAGCGACAAATCCCTCGCGGGAAAATGTCCATTATGGTAAATTTCGCTTCATAAAAAGAAGAAAAAGGATGAAAACCCGTAGGCCCCATAGGTTACACTCGAAAAAAGTTTTTATCACTAGATGGGCATAATTACCCAACTCGATAACAGTCTAATAAATTTCCTTTTAAAAGATAGTCTAATACAGTACCTAAATAATTAAATAAAAAGCAAAGGGGGAAAAAAGAAAAAGGAGATCAAAAGCACTGCATAAAAAAGGAAAACACAAATATAGTTCAATTCAAATGGTCACACAAATATAGTTCAATTCAAATTCTTTTATTTATAATGTCATACACAAAAAAATTAATCTTCTCAAAAAAAAAAAAAAATACACAAAAAAATTAATTAATTAATTAATTTGAATTAAATCAAATCGTATTTGTAATTTTTTTAAATTGTGGGAAAGTTGGTAGGCGATATCATATCACTGCGCCACAGCGGTGGAAGGCAGTGAGATTCTTTGAAATAGTCAGATCGGAACGGCGACTGAACCCTTTCACAAATATAGCAACCAGTCGACCACCGGTATGGCCACCGTCTGCGGCGGCGAATTTGCGGCAATGGATGGTGTTTGTAAGCCATTAATGCCTTTCTATTTCGGCTAAGTAGTTCATAGAATTCATAAACAAGTTGTGTAAAACTAAAAAGTGGCCGCTACCATACAGAATAATCCACCCTATAGATACGAGGCTTTTAATGCTCTAAACACTGTCATTGGTTAGTGAAGAACAAATGAAATCGAAGAAAATTATTTCTCCCAAAACAGAACACTAAAATCTTAAATCAGAAACAGGATTTGGAAGAAACTATGAAATTAGGATCACATTGAACGGCAAAAATCAATTGGAAGCAAAATTGAAATCAGTCTATCAGATCTTGAAACAAGAGAAAGTAAAACAGAGAGAAACGTACCATCTTCAGCTACGATTTCAGAAGCCAAATGAGCAAGAACAAGCAAAATGAGCGATACCCATTTTCGGAAGTTGGGGCTATGGGCCATTTTCTTCCCCAAAACTCTCTCTCTCTCTCTCTCTCTCTCGCACTTGTAACAGTGGGTTTGTTCTGAGCTCTGTCTCTGCTGTTTAGAAGAGTGTGGGAGAGTGAGAGTGAGAGTGTCTCAAACCAAAAGATTCCACTTATAGCGTCTGTATTCCAGCAAAGGACATTTAAAATTACTTTATTGAATTGTATATTTATTTATAAAATAGAATATAGAAAAAAGAAAGTGTGAGTTTCTTTTTAGTTTTCGAGAAGGTGAAAAAGAAAAAGGGGTGTGGGTGTGGTTATAGTGTTGTGTTCCCACTAGAGTAGACGTTTTTGCTTTGAACCTCTTTTTTCCAGCCCTTTTGTTAAAGTCATGATCTCGTTTGCGTGTTTTGAGAACTGTGGTCTCATCTATTCTCAGAGTCGGTCCCACACACCGCCGAGCGCTGGTGGGGCCGGCAGATGGACTCTCCACTTTTGGAGTGGTTCTTTTTTTTAATAATAAAAAAAAAAAAACTTAAATTCATGTGCTTTTTAAATTTAGGATTAAATCCTATTTCAATTTTTAAATTTTTATGATTATTCTATTTTGGTCTCTGAACTTCCAGAATTTTCGTGAAGTTTGTTTCATTTTGGTCCTTAAATTTGTAAAATGTCTATTTTAGTCCCTAAACTTTCAAAGAGTGAGTATTTTGGTCTTTACTTTTTATTTCATTTTTAACAAATTAATGACATAGCTTTGAATATGTGTATTAAATTGTTAATATGAACATGATTTCAAGTCAAGTAAGTTAGGGTCCGTTTGGATTACATTTTAATTTAAATTTTTTCCAAGAATGCATTCTTTAAAAAACATTTTGTATAAAAATTGTTTAGAATTTAAACACTCGTGTGTTTGGTTACATTCCCTCATAAATGCTTTTATACACAAGTTATTGTATACTTACAAACTCTTTTTTAAAAAGTTGATTTCAAGTGTTTCTCTCAAAATGATTTATTTCTCAATCTCATTTTCTAATAAGTCATTTTTAGTGGTTGCCAAACACTACAATTTTTTTCAAAATGTATTATTTTCAAAATTAAACACTTGAAAAGTTAAACCAAACACACCCTTAGTAACAAGGACTAAAATGATTATTTTTTAAAAGTTTATGGACTAAAATAGATATTTTAAAAGTTCAATGACTAGAATATAACAAATTTAAAAGTTTAAGGGTCAAAATAAATATTTTGAAAGTTTAAAAACTAAAATAGAACAAACTTAAAAGTGGAAGGATTTAAATGAAATTTGAACCTACATTTTAACTAGTAGCCATATTTTTAAATTGTTAAAAGTATGGTTGTATAATGGTATTTGGTTACTTACAATTTAAATCCACTTTTCATTGAAGTAAACAAAAAAAAAAAATTCCAAGTGAGCTTGACCACATATAGAATGTTGTTTTTTATGGGTTAAAATATCAATATATTCAACCTAGTTCGGGGTCCAGGTGGCTTTGAAAATTTACAATTTGGTCCTCCCCATCTAGTTGAATATTCCAAATGTCCCTGTCAATACAATAATGTGTAGGCAATTTTATTATATATTGTGTTTTATTTGGACGTGTTACCAAACAAAACGATAAGTAAGACCCATCAAATAATGAAGTTGATCATATGAAGTAATGACATTAATGTTTTGAGAGACTTAGCGAAATTGTTAGAATTAAATTGAACCTTTTAAAATTATATGGTAATTTAACTTTTTATTTTTCAAACAGACAGTGCATAGATTTTTTCTACTAATATTTAATAGTTAAATCTATTTGACAAACAATTCCCCTCTCTAATTGCTCTTTGTAAGTTTTCTTTCACCAATTTCTTTCTATGCAAAGTTTATCTTCACTAACTTCTTTCTATGCATATTTTTACAATTTTACATGCATTTTTTCTATCTCATCACATGCACTTCTAGTTGATTTATCTTTATTCATCATTTTGTTACTAATTTCTCTTTATTCTATCTTTGCGTGCATTTTGTCTCACTAAAATATATTATATTATCGTTCTTTTTGTCAGTAGGTCAACTTTTAGCGCATTAAAGCTCCATGATGAAGGGTAGGGGATCCATCATATTTACGTCTTTAGATAGCCATTCTTATAAATTATGAATAGTTGTAATAAAAAAGAAAAAGAAAACCTTTTTTTTCTCCAACTATATCTATATCTCTAGCGTACCTATTTGCTCTTTTAATTTCTCCCTACCTCCCTATTTATTATTATTATTATTATAAGAAATAATTCATTCAAATCAGCATCATATAGCTACAAACTGAAATACAATGACAGTGGATTTTAGATCCCATCAAAGTTAACCAATTTGATTGTTAATATACGTTTTATTAAATTACAAATTTAGTTATAAACTTAAAGTTCGTGTCTAATAATATATTTGTAAACTTAAAACAGTGTAATAGATAATTGAACTTTCAATTTCATATCTAATTGGTCCACGAACTTTAGAAGTGTTTAATTCATTATTGAATTTTCAATCTTGTGTCCATTATCGTGACATATCAATTCATTATTGAATTTTCAATCTTGTGTCCACTCACTTTCCAAACTATACCTTTGCGGTTAGTTTGTTTTGTTGGGTAAAAATATATATTTTTTCCCTCGATACAAGTATAACTCGTTAAAAAAATACTTATTATTAACATTCAATTTAATCTTAATTGTAAGAAAAAATATATATAATATAAAAGAAAATGAAGGTTGTACTTAATAAAAAACTAAACAGTACTCATCGGACGAATAAATCCACTATTTGGCTTAAATTTTAGTACGAATACTTGCCGAACCTTTACTGTTATTGTTATTATTATTTATTTTTTGGACTTTTCATGAGTAATATTTATATTGGTTCGAGTCGGAGTCTTAGGGCCCGTTTGATAACCATTTTAGTTTTTGGTTTTTCTGTTTTTGGTTTTTGGTTTTTGGTTTCCTATTTTTTAAAAACAAAAATCACATATGTTTGATAACTGTTTTTTGATTTCTGTTTTTAAAAAACAGAAAACCAACCTTGTTTGATAACTGTTTTTGGTTTTCAGTTTTTTAAAAATTAGAAAGATGAAAAAATATTTTAGAGAGAGAAAAATGTGTAAAGACGTTGAAACAAAAATTTAGAGACACAAATATAATTGTTTTCAAGAGATTTTTTTTTTTTTTTTTTAAAAGACAAGAGAAAAGTTAAACATAGAAAATTTAGAGAGATGAAAGAAAATGTTTAGAAAAAG
Source organism: Luffa aegyptiaca (assembly GCA_017139565.1). Classification (NCBI taxonomy): domain Eukaryota; kingdom Viridiplantae; phylum Streptophyta; class Magnoliopsida; order Cucurbitales; family Cucurbitaceae; genus Luffa; species Luffa aegyptiaca. Next base: position 53,981,150 of record CM029398.1, read on the forward strand.
AATATTAGTTAGACTCGAGAAAATATATTAGTTATAGAAAAAATAGAAAACAAGTTAGAGTAAAAGCGATAAATTTTAGAGTAAAACAATTAAATAAAAAAAGAAAATTTAGAGAGATAGTAAAGTTAAGAGTAAAAGATATGCTAAAGAACTAATGATAAATTAGAAAAATAAAGAAAAGTTGTAGCGATAGAAAATTTTGGTGACTTTTTTTTTCCAAAAGAAAAATTAGAACATGTTTATTGAGGAGAGAAAAGGCATTGACAAGTTTTTAGAAATAGACAAGTTATAGAGAAAAAAAAAAGTTTTGACGAGAAAATTTTAGAGAGAGAAAAATAAATTTTAGAGAGAGAAAAAAATGGAGAAAGAAATTTGTTGGAGAGAGAGGTAAAAGAGGAGAAAAGTAAGCATTAGAAGAAAAATGAGTTTTTGAAAAACAGAAATCTGTTTTTAAAAATTACTTTTTTTTTTTTTTTGAAATTTACTTATAATTTCAAAAACGTTTTTAAAAAACAGAAAACAGAAAACAGAAAACATAAATGGTTATCAAACACTTATGTTTTTAAAAAATGAAAAACAAAAACAGAAAACAGAAAACAGAAAACGAAATGGTTATCAAACGGGCCTTTAGTGATTGGTTTTTAGATTAAAGTTTTTAATAAAATACTCCCGATTTTCCCCTTAAGAAAAGCATTGCTTCAAAATATATATATATATATATATATATCATTTAAAAATATATTTAAAACTTAATTATATAATTTTACATTTGAAATTATGGGGAATACATTCTTAAACTTTGATGAATTATTTTGGTAGGCCCATGGGTGGCCCATTTCACATGATAATGTAGGTGATCTCTATGTGTTTACTAGCCTATCCTACAGGGTAGGAAATGTCATAATCAAATCAAAATTGATCGACTTTGTCATGGTTATGCGATAGGTGGAATGGAACATGTCAAAGTGAGCATAACTCAATAGTAATTGACATGTATTATCGTAGATGTCCGAACCTTTATATTAGTTGAACAAAAAAAAAATCATCATTTATATTAGTTGAACAAAAAAAAAAATCATCATCTATATTAATGAAAGTTTATATTTTATCTCAAAAATTAAAAAAAAGTATTGTTTTATTATTATTATTTGAAAAGCATAGGTATTGTTTTTTTTAATACATGTGGGAAGATTCAAACCTCTGACTTTTTGGTCAGTGGTACAGGTCAATTACCACTGAGCTATGCTCATTTTGGCATAAGTATTGTTTTTATCACGTCCAAATGATTAAAATTTAATATTTTGACGTAATTCTTTTAGTAAACTATATTCTTTTTTTAGTTTGAGCTCCTCGGTTTAATTTATACTTTTTTACTCATACATTTACTCATACATATATTTAGAGTTTAACAATTAAGAAGGTGATTTCAAACCATCAACTTGACAAATAGTAATTACTATTTTATTGTATGTGTTTATGACCAAAAGGTCATGTGTTCGAATCTCCCAACCTCTACATGGTTGAATTCAAAAAATAAAAAAGAAATTGTTTTATCTACTAAATCATACCTGAAATGACAAAAAAAAAAAAAAAAAAAAAAAAAAACCAAAAAAAACCAATAATAATAATAATAATAATAATTGATGACCATTGAAATGTGAGAAATAATTTAATTTAATATATGAAACATTGAAAAGTATATATAAATTACTCATTAAAAGGAAAAAAAAAGGCTAAATTATAAAAAATACCCCTGAACTATGGGGTTTGTTTCAAAAATGCCCCTGAACTTTAAAAAGTTTCAAAAATACCCCTGAACTTTGAAAACTGTTTCAAAATACCCTTGCCGTTAATTTTGGATGGAAACCGTTAAAGTTTGAGTTTCAAAAATACCCTTGAACTTTCAAAAAAAAATTCAAAAATACCCTTATTGAAAAATGCTTCTTTTTTTCCCCTTCTCCCACCGTAAATTAACTCTTCTTCCAAAATTTAATGAGAAACTTTACTTATTTGTCATGTATTCGTAATCTATGAGCTTTCTTTCTCTTTCAACACATCCAAAGCACTTGACTATATTTTCGTATCGAATCTTCAAGATGACTTTTGTTTTGTTCTTGAAATTCTACATGTGTTGGTAGTCTTTTCAATATTATTTCCTAGCTTTCTCTATATTCATATTATGAAAAATAAATGAAATTATTGTTGTGTAAGGATTCTAACAATTCTTAAATATCAATAAGAACAAAATCATATATAAAACTTTTGATTGATTAATCTTATAAATTAGACCAAACTCACAGTCTTATAAACTTTTCTTCTTCTTATCATTAAGATACACAAACAAAGAGAGAACAAAAAATGAAATAATATATACATATATATGTTGTTTTCTCACACTTATCTTATTTACGCTTTTTAAAAGAGAAAACTTGATTTCAAAGGCTTTTTTTATTTGGTATTGAGTTGCACACAACCTTTATAAGCAAAGTTTTGCATTAATTTTCATAGAGAGAATTTACGGTGAGAGAGGAGGAAAAAGGAAGAATAATTTTTCAATAGGGGTATTTTTGAATTTTTTTTGAAAGTTCAAGGGTATTTTTGAAACTCAAACTTTATCGGTTTCTATCCAAAATTAACAGCAAGGATATTTTTGAAACATTCTTCAAAGTTCAGGGGTATTTTTGAAACTTTTTAAAGTTCAGGAGCATTTTTGAAACAAACCCCATAGTTCAGGGGCATTTTTTATAATTTAGCCAAAAAAAGAAAAAAATCAACATTTTAAACATTTACATACTCACTAACCTTCATAAGTTTGAAGGTTAAATTCCTTGCCTACTTTAATCTCTAAACTTTTATTATGAAGTATCTTGATTGTTCAACTTCTAGATTTATTAAACTCTAGTCTTGAACGGTCAAAATATATATTTTAGTTTATAAAATAAAAAAAAAACCTTTGGTACTTTCTATATAATATTGGTTATCCAATACTCTTCTCCAACCCAAGCAACTTAAATAGTGCTCATTAACATGTTAATACATTGCCAACACGAGCATTTATCTACCACTCGTTTCCAACCAATGAAGTTAATTAATTAAATACATGTTTAGATTAACATGTCAATATTTAAATGCTTCTTTCATGGTAAATAATGAACGAAAGTAGTATGGAAAATTTTCTATACTATCGTAGTACTAAAATTTTCTCGTCAATAAGCCAACACAAGCATAACCTCAAAAGTTAATATATGGTTACTGTCTTTAAGAATTAGAGCTCTTATGTTCGAATCATCTATTTTACCTGTGATATTATTCCAAAAGGGCCAAAGTGAGCTTAGCTCAGCGGTAATTGGCATGTACCCTCGACCATGAGGTCAGAGGTTCGAATCCCCCCACCCCCAAATGTTGATGTACTCAAAAAAAAGATATTATTCCAAAAGGAAATTAAATATTAAAAAAAAAAAAACTTAATAGTCTAGAAACTAAAATAGGATTTGTTATATATTAATAAAAAAAAACTAAAATAGGATGAAAAAAACTCGTGCATTTACGAAAATATCCCATAGTTACAGTCTTGAATTGGGCCGAAATTAGCTTTGTGAGATCAAAAGTATTTCATTCAGTACTGTACGTGTTGCTGCGATTACGTATCAGTTGTTTATCACTGTTCCGACGAAGGAAGGCGGAAGAATAGGTAGCGAAGAAAGAAGCCGAAGCAACGAAGTTTCAGAATGAGCTCCTTCACGATTATCAAGGAGCTTCAGCGCGATCTCAAGATGAAAGGCAGAGATCTCAGAAATTTACAGAAAGGCAAGCATCGTAACTTCGATCTTCCTCTCTCTTTCTTCGCTCTCACCGTCCGACTTAGCCTTCTCAATCCTGTAATTTCATTTTCATTCCTTCAAATTCCATGAATCTACGATTCTACGCATTCTCTTGCGCAATTTTTGGTTTGAAGATCTGATGTATGATTCGAAATTCCGATGTGGTGAATGATCGGCCAGGCTTTGCGAAGAACTACAAAGTAAGACTGAAGTATGATACAGAGCTGGGTGAAAGCGAGTTTGCTCTCAAGGTTGTAGCATTTCTTCACTTAAATAACGCTTTACTTCTACTTCTTGCCTGGTTTATGAGAAGTTAAAGGTAAATATGAATCTGTCCGAAGTTTTATGTATTTCTTGTCAATCTTTTCGTGTTTGACTCCGCTTCATGTCTGCATGTTATTTGAGTCGTTACTGTGATTGGTTTAGGCACCACTGAATTGATAATACACAGCAAAATCAATTAAAATCTGTTTCGAAACGCATTATGTTGCGTATACTGTATTCAACGCATTGAAGCGAGTGAAAGTTTGTGACTATTTGCCTCTGGTCCATATCAACAAGGGAACTGTCGTCGTCTTCAAGTCTGAGACAACTGTTATATAGCGTCTAGGCCTTTTATTTTTAATTCTTGCATTCTTTTTGGCGTTATGCAGGAGTTGGATATGCTGAAAGAGGATGCAATTGTTTACAGATTAGTTGGTCCTATTCTTGTGAAGCAAGATCTAGGAGAGCCAAATGCAAATGTTCAAAAGAGAATTGGTCATCTCGCTGCTGAATTGTATGTTTCTCTGTCACAGTTCTTTTCAGTATGTGGTGGATTTACATTGTGCTAATGTTCTTCAGCTACGAAGTTGCTTGGTTCACTTGCTAACTCTGACCTAATGCGAAGATTTATTTATCCACTGTTTAAGCACAAGTAATGAGTTACCAGTGTGCGTGGTACAGAAAAAAGAAATATCAGATTAGTTCATATTTTCTTCCTCTGCCTTGCGTTGCATTATTCTGCTTTTAATAGTTTGTACGACGCAATGGCCATTTAGTTTATTGAACATTGTATTTTTGTTGTTAATTTTCAATTAGGTGAAAGCAGAATTTCAATTTTAAAACTTGTATCATAGCCAATTATTGTTAAATGCCTGAATCAAATGTTTATTTGAGATATGAGCCCCTTGCTTCAGGGGGTCGTGTAAGAGCTGTTATAATGGAAAAATGTAACATCTTCTAGTTCTAGCAATGCAATACTGCTGTAGTTTATAGCAGTAATTAGCATTAATAATTAAGATTACCAGTTCTTTTTGTTGTTTAATATTTTCTGCATATGAGATATCACCTTTTCTTTCATGTCTTATTCTTATCAATCTAACAATTCTCTTAATTTTGGTATGTCCTGCTTGCAACCCTACATACTTGGTTCTAACAACAACCTATCTTGAGAATTTGGTGTTCTTGAAATGTTCTTCATTTCTACGTTAGTGGATTTCTTCATTGTAGGTTGACTAGTATACTGGTATTGTAGTTGTGAGTATGTGTTATCTCTGACCATAAGAATTCTAATTTTTCAATACAGAGACCGCGTTGATGCAATTATCGGAGATTTTGAAGAGAAGCAAATTAGCAAAAGAGAGAAGGTCAGTATTAGTATTGCTTTATCATTCATTTGGACATAGAAATCTATGCCTTCAGATTGTGTACTTATTTTACTGGTCAGTATATGATGATTTGCCCTGACTTTTATGGATTGGTGCTGAAATTTTCTGAACTCAAATTCTTTCATGACCATAGGTTCAAGTATTGATGGCCACTTTTATCAAAAAAAAAAAGTATTGATGGCCACTTTATTTTTTTTTTTTTGAAAAAAGAAATTATTATCTCACAAGTTCCTTATTTTCATATTTAAACTAATATTCAAGTGGTATGGGTTGATGAAGTTGAAAGAATATTATTGCCTTTCTGTTGGGTTGGCATGTGGTACATGCATATATTATTATTCATGCCTTTTATTTTTTATTTGTATTGGTATTTTTATTTTTGAAAACGGTCGTGCCCTTTTCCTACACAATACAGCATAGCATTTGAATCAGACGTGAGTGCTTCTAATCGTTTCATGGTCGGTCTTCTCGACAGATTTCCAAGGTAGAGCGAAGGATTCGATCTCTTAAGCTTGGGATGACAAATGCATAGTATGTTTTCTTTTTCACTCTTATTATACGAGGTTTCAGAATTCTTTGTTCCAAAATACGGGCCATCTCTAGTCACTTCTTAATAGCAATATTAGGTGGGTTTAATAAAGAAAAGGAGAGATTAGAAAATATAGGAAGTATATACTCTGTCTTCTGCATGAACCGAAAATTTTGTTTTGCAGTTTTGATTTTGATCAATACAGATATTACATTGGGAATTTTTGTCTCTTTGCACCATTTAACGAGTTTTTATTTATTTCTTTATTTAAAATATTAGTTGGAACTTATAATTCAGGTTACAAAAAAATGCAGTCAATTTTTACTTCATGATAATCAATTACATTCAATTAGTTAATAATTTTATAATTTAATTGAAAATAGTTTGATTACACTGGTGTTAAATTTTTTTACATATCATATTTTTCTCATCTTATTATCCCCCTCAGATGCTCGAGCAAAAGATTTCCATGGGTTAAATTACAAGTTTAGTCTCTAAACTAAGGTTAGTTTCTATTTAGTACCTAAACTTTCAAAAGTGTCTAATAAATCTCTAAGGCCCCGTTTGATAACCATTTTGTTTTTGGTTTTTGGTTTTTGAAAATTAAGCCTATGAACACTACTTCCATTAATAAGTTTCTTTGTTTTCTTCTCTACCCTCTTCCCATATTTTCAAAAACCAACCCAAGTTTTAAAAACTAAAAAAAGTAGTTTCCAAAAACTTGTTTTTGTTTTTGGAATTTGGCTAGGAATTCAAATGTGACATTGACAAGGATGAACCAATTGTAAGAAATTTGGGAGAAAACAAGCTTAATTTTCAAAAACCAAAAACCAAAAACGAAATGGTTATCAAACGGGGCCTAAACTTTTAATTTTATGTCCAATATAATCTCGAACTTTTAATTTATGTCTGATAGGTTCTTGATAAATTCAAAATTTTTAAAAATTAATTGAATGTAAAGTTGAATTTTATGTCTAATGAACCCTAAAATTTTAATTTTTTATGGTAGACCTATAAATTGTAAAAAATTCAACATTTTGAACTCCGTTTGATAACCATTTGAATTTTTGGTTTTTAGGTTTCAAAGATTATGCTTGTTTTCTTTCAATTTCCTTACAATAGTTTTCATCCTTATTAAGGTCTCATTTGAATTCATAGTCAAATTCCAAAAACAAAAACAAAATTAAGTTCTCGAAAACTATTTATTTTAGGCCCCGTTTGATAATCATTTAGTTTTTTAAAATTAAGCCTATATCCACTTACTTCCACCTAAAAGTTTCTTTGTTATAGTATCTACCTTATTCCTTGTTTTCAAAAACCAAGTCAAATTTTGAAAAAAAAAAAAGTAGTTTTCAAAAAATTTATTTTTGTTTTTGGAATTTAGCTAGGAATTCAAATGCTTAACAAAGATGAAAATCATGGTAGGAAATTTAGAGGAAAACAAGCATAATTTTAAAAAATCATATGGTTATCAAACGGACCGTAGTTTTCAAAAACTTGTTTATGTTTTTTGGCTAGGAATTCAAATGTGCCCTTGACAAAGATGAAAACCATGGTAAGGAAATTGAATGAAAACATGCATAAATTTTAAATTTTGGTTTGACTTTGAAAACATGAATAGAAGGTAGATAAAAAACAATTATTAAAAAATCAGTAGGTGACTTAATTTTCAGAAACCAAAAACAAAAAACCAAATAGTTATCAAATAGTTTCTTAGGAACTAAATTTGTAATTTTGAAAGAAGAAACTAAATTTGTAATTTTGAAAGTTTAGGAACTAAATAGACACAAATCTTAAATTTCAAGTTGAGGACTAAATTTATAATTTAATCATTTCCCTTCAACAAACTCTGGCAATTGATTAAATAGCAAATCCATTTCTAAATATCTCGATATTATAATTATTTATTTGAGGTAATATTAAAAAAAAAAAAAAAGAAAAATCAGGTACCGGTGGGAATCTGAACTAATAAGCTGCCGTCAAGTGTAAACAAATGGAAGCATTCAGCTGCCAGTGGAATCTGAACTGAAGCACTACGAGTTCGTATTCATATTCAAGTCAGTATTTCAAAGCAACTAATTGTATGTGGAAAACTAGCTACAAGTGCACACATTTAATCATAGTCCAAAATTTTTCTGTAAGCTAGACAGTGATGCAGAGGCTTGTAAAAATTTCATGTATCAGAAAAAAAATAATAATTCCATTAAAGAGTAAATCATCGAGAAACCTGTTAATGCTCCTCGAGTGAATTGGCAAGTTATCCCTTCTCTTCCATTTTACCACGACAGGCTTCTGAGAGCTATAATGTACGACTACCTGCCAACATATTTTAGACAAAATATTATTAAAATAATAATTTAAACAATAGCTATAAATTTGTAAAAATTAAGTACTATCACCATCTAGATCAATTATCGATTTCTGCAAATCAATGACCAACACAAAAATAAACATATTGATTACCATTACTAAAATTAATTAAAAAATGTATTATTTACAATTTTTTCCCCTACAAATACTATAATCGTCGTTATTGCATTTTATAAAAATATAACTTGTAAGAACTATAGGAAATTTACCTTTCCGTCAAAGAAATTTTGGTATCATTTTATCAGAGCGTTGCCTTCAATTGGTAGAGGATGTGCTTCAGTATTGAACACATATTTATCCAACGGAATCGTTGAACTGTCCCCAAATAGCAAGTACAAATACTTGAGAGTCTCCCCTAGAAAGAATGTCTCCATTTTGTCCCTTCTCCGGGGAGGAACTGTAGTAACATCATCTAGTGATGTATATCCACCAGTATTAACCTTCGTGTGCCTCTCGAATGCTTCGAAAATCTCCCAGCCCCATGCACGGTATCTGCAATACGTTCGCATAAATCAAATATGTATTTTTTCATCCCACGTGAATATAAAACACGATTAACAAACAAAACAAGAAGCATGGTTAATGTAGAGGGCATACTTCGGGTCGCCTGTGATACGATACAGGACGAACAATGACTCGACTGTTTCGGGCCGCAATAGATTATGACGATCGAGTGGCTTGATTATTATGTCATCGATATATTTCGAATTCTTATTTCCACCATCAAGGCCTCCTTCAGAATATTCCTGGACAAATAATGAGCCTAGTGTCTCAGATTAATGGACAGCATGAGCAAAAGGGGAAAAGAAAGATAGATAACAAATTTACAATAGATAATAGGTTATAGAGCCAACCTCAGTATGAAAATAAACTATTTCTGGGGCAAGGCCAGTAGAGGTTACTTCATACATTTCAAAGCAAGTTTTTGCTAGATCCTCTGCCAGATTTAGATTTTCCAGATCTTCAAAGCTCAACAAGCTTTTTCTCATTGCTTCTTCCTTGCTGATGCCCTTGGTGGCTCCAAGAGCAAGGGTACCGGATAAGAAACATACCTAAGACAGGCACAAGTTTATTAGTCAAGTACTTTTCCAGAACGAAACAAGGGTCGGTATGATGTTTTACGTCACATTGCTTTACTCAACTACCAATGATCTGAAGGATAAAGTATTCGTTTGAAGCCCTGATATAAAGATCACATTACAATGGTGTAGATATTCTTTGGAAAGAAAATATGCCACCTTAGTTAACTCATTGAGCTTTTGAATTAAATGAAGTCTTGAAATAAAATCACATCATAATGACGTAGATATTCCTCGGAAAGAAAATATGCGGGCTTGGTTAACTCATCAAATAAATAGTCACCAAGTCCAAACGTTAAATATGAACAGGTGGGACGCAAACTAACGGTTATTTTTATTTTTCTTAAAAAACCTTTCCCCATACATTCCCCACTCTACCACTATTTGTATGTTTTCTTTTACCCTGCATCACCTAATGCTAAAACCAAACAAGCTTTCTCCTAAAGCTAATCTATATTCTATAAGGTGAGGCTTTCCCTATTCCCTAATACTTATCAACATCTAACCCATTCACAGATAAACTCAACAATCTTCCTCCCACATATCATGTTTTCAGTTGGATCTTACCTTTACATAGAATTTGTAGCTCAAGCACTCATGGCACTTGTTTTTTTCTTTTTAGAAAGACCGAGCGAGCTTTCATTAAAAAAAAATGAAAGAATACTAAGGCATACAAAAAATAGTCCAAAAGAGGTGGAGGCCAGCTAAAGGAATGACCTCCAATCTAACAAAACAATACCCACTGAATAATTACAAAATGGCTTAACCACCGAAGTCCACAAGGACACATTAAATCTAGCTAGAGACCACACACTCCCTTGCCGACCGGCAGTTATGGCACTCGTTTGCGCCAAATGGAAGTTCTCACCCCAAAAGCTAACTTAAGAGGTGAAATTTTTTCTCATCACTTCAAAACCGACGCCCATCCTTTTTCACAATTGATGTAGGATAAGACAAGGTTTACTTCCCACCTCGTATTTATTCAAGGGCACATGAAGAGATATTTATGTTGGCAATGACATTTACATTCCACTACTTCCTAGTAACATGAGACTTTTGCTTAATCAAATAGCTATTAAATGCTATGTCGGAAAGAAGGGTTCAATAGTTAGAATAAATGGCATAACTGTACAGATAAAACTAGAGGAAACCCGAAAGCATAAAACTAGTCTCACTTCAAAGAAAAAGATACTTGTGCTCCTCTGTTCATAGGGGCAGCGGGGATAGAAGTTTATGACGTACTTAAGGTGAATCTATATTCGACACAATTCCTATCATCTAACCTGATCACAAGGTCTATTGCACATGTAGTAAATAACAGGCTTCAAGATAATGAAACTGTTTCCATTGATATATTCAAGAAATATTGATCTTTGAGGGTGAGTGAAAGAAATGTTTATAGCCTTATACTATGTCAACAATCATATATAGCATCTAACATTATATTTCTAAACATCCGGAGACATTTAAAACTGAACACTTTACAGATCAATATGCAGCAAAATCAATCAACTCCCAAATTTGATGAATGTTCTTGATCTATAGCCTAGACTATACCATAAGCTAGTCTACTGGATACGTGAATATTAGGTACAGGAGGAAATAACGCATTACCAGGTGATCCATTTTTGGACTAACAGCATCATCTGATCCATAACGCAATTCTCCAACAAAAACTAAGCCATTCGGGACTGACTTCCGAACAAGAAGATGCTTAACACCTTTCATGGCTTCTTCATACATATCATGTAGATAAGTGAGATTATTGTCTTCCCTCAATCCCTTCTGAAGCCACACTTTCAGTAGATACTCATAGTAGCTATCACCACGGGATCCCAGTCTGATGGTTTCTCCACTAAACTGACCAGAATTAGGGCTGCAATTGAGAAGAAAATGATGTGAAAATAAGTAAGTTTAGTCATCATCACCGTATCCTCCAAATTAAATTAAGGAACCTTTCAAGAACCAAAAAGCAAAAGGAGATTTATAATGGTGGAAGGAACCACATTCTACATAGCAATCAAAAATAAAACTGATGGTGTATTTTAACTACCAAAACTCAAAAATTAAATGTGAATACAAAGTGAACCTTTTCAGGATTAGTGCTCGAAAAAGGACAAACAGCCACATGATCAAAAGTGCCCAAAAAAGAAAGGAAAAAAAAAAACATGCAACCATAACCATTCGGATTATTTCATAATCAGCCCGTGGAAATTAATTTTCATTTTTGAATGCAGAAGAATGACCTCTCATATTGGAAAGAGAATTTGTCCAACATGCCAAAAGGTTCAATAGAAGCCATATCTTAGACACTGCGAAGCATGGACATAACGCTACATGATGAGACAACAATTTTTAAAAAGACTACCAATATAGAATACTGTGAATTTGTGATGAAAGTAGATATGTATTTCTTTCATAAAAAAATGGAATCAATTTTATTGAAGGTATGAAATTTATGTGTTTGTGTGTGTGTGTTATATATATTAAAGAGGAGAGCCAAGCCCAAACCAAGGAAAATCACAAGAAAGCTTTCCAGTTGGCTCCAGTTGGCTAAAAGAATATTAAGATTATAATTGATGAAGAGATATGTTTATTACGAAATATTATTTAAATATTGTGCTTTCGATGCTCAAAATTTTGCATTGCAAATTATAGTGTTTTCATTTCTACACAATGAGAAGACAGATAAATACATATTAATCTAAGAAAAGAGAAAGTTCAAGATAAAATATATACCAGTAACATTCTTTGAATTGATTACACACACACACATATAAGTATGTAACTCACTAATCCTGAAATATAGAGAAAGAATAAAATGTGTGGAGAGTTACACTATCAACCCAGACAAAAGCCAGAGGAGTTTACAAAAGATTCATTGTTTTCATTGTTTTCAAATAAAAGGTATAAAAAGTTGAATACACACGTTGGACATAGACATATTGTCTAAAATGAAGTAACCGTACTTATAGCTAGATATAAAAGCTACATACCTAATATAGATGGGAACTAAACCTTCCACTTTCGGAAGGCTCTTTATGTGTTCCAAAACCTTCATGGCGGCAATAGAATACTTTGGGTCGCCTGAAATAGTACTAAGATAATTAAATTCCAGCTGCAAAGTGGATACTTCGGATGTACTACTTAATCCACCGGGAGCTGCAGAAGCCGAGGAATCTTTTAAAACAACATCACTGAGAGGAATAGGGGTTCGACTGGAGGTAAAAGCACTTAGCAAACGATCAGCCAAGTTCTTAGCAATTTCAAGATAAACAGCTGGTTTAGGTCCTTCATTTTCAAAGGTCTTCCCATATTCTCCAGCTCTCAAGTGGTATGCACTTAAAAGACCACCTAAAACACGTATGGTAGTTTCAAATAAATTGACTTGACCTTTTTCCTTAATTCTATCCAGAAGGTCTTTTTCAACCCATGAGCCTGCCTCAGAGACAATATCACTAGCACCCATAATCATGGCAGTGTCAAGGGCATCTACAACTGTAGCACCTAAACCTCCTAAACCATCAGTTCCATGCTGGCTCAGTGGCATGAGTTCATCATACCCCATTGCATACCTTTTATAGCCAGACCATGCATGGATAAAAGCATCCTTAACTTTCTGTTGCCTTGAAATCCATAACGACTCAGAGGTTAATGTATTTGGATCGATGTGATAGCTAGTATTGCTACCTTTTTCATCTGGTGGTAATCGAGGAGGAAGCCTAGGAGCTCTCCTCCATAAGTTCCTGAAGCTGATGCCACCATTATTCTTGGACTCTCCTTTCTCATTATTCTCACTAACTTTGGCCAGTCGATTGGTAACAGAATGAACAGGAGTAGTACTTGTCAATAAGAGATATGTCAAGCCAAAGATCAAAAGTAAAACTAGAAACTTCCCCGTACTACAACTTAGACAATCACGTTTTCTGCTACCAGTGAGTAGATTCTGAGTCATCACCTGAGAACATGAGATGATATTTCTGAGTCATAACTTCGAACAAACAATGTCCACACATATCAAATTACTATAGGTTGATACTTAAAATGAAAGATTCTGATAATTACAGTCTGTAATCAATAAGGATTAATTCTAATAATAAATTTTCCTTCTGGATAAGATCTAGTAATAATCCGAGTTTTGTACCGTCAACATATAATCTTTATGTGTTTAGGTGACATGAAAAAAAAAATTATTAGGTTACTGTACTGTATTCAGTACTAAAAAATTATTGAAACTGTATACAATTCCCAGTGTTACCAATAACAATGATCTCACAACAACCTGAGAGGAGTATTTTAGAGATAAGTTGCACGTCTCATCTAAGCAGTTCAACAACAGGTAAGGAGAATTTTCGAGGGAGTAATTCCTGGTCACTAGAAATCTACTATAAAGTCTATTTCAGGCATGTGAAAAAGAGTGTCTCATTCTTCCTTGAAAAATCTGGAATGCACTTTTAGTTTAGTTCTCTTCTCTGTTTTTCATATTGTTTGGGCAGTCATCCAAAAACATTGGCCAGTCTGAAATTTACCGTAAAAATAGATAACGTGTATAACCACCAACTGCCTATTAGACGTTTATGAACGCAGTATAATTGCACATCAATAACAAAGGGCCTAACATCCATCACGCTGCTACAGATCAAAGGTCGGTCACAACAACCAACAAGTAAGCATAAAATCTAAACTGGCAAAATAGCTCGTGAATATTTTGCAAAACAAAAACATCCTCAATCTTGCATTTGTATGATAATTCTCACTAATTATGAATGCATGTCCCAAAAAATGACTATTCAAACAAATCCAGATGATCAATTCGGTCGAGTTTCTAATTCTCCCCCAGGCCACCTCCATTCCAGAACCAACATCACAATCTTAAAATAAAGTAAACGGCATTAGTGATTACAATTGAACCTGGAAAACCAAAAGTTATTCCAGGCACAATCAAAGTTCAAGGAACGAATAAGAATTAAGCAATACTCGTTGCTAGAATGTAACTAGAAAGCTACCAATTCATCCAAACATTAACCGACTAAAAAATCGCACACACGCAGCGCCTGATAAGTAATAAGATTTCATCAAATCGAAAAGGAGCAATAAGTCAAGATCTAGCATAGACCGACCTTGAAGTAGGATCTCTGTCGAAACTTAGCATTGTCGTAATGAACATCCTTCACAGAGTAGGGAAGAGAACTCGACATAATCAAATGGATCGCGGTCTAGGGCTTTCGTACGGTTGGCCTCCTCTCCGCTCCGCTCGGAGGCCTGAGTTGCAGAGAGCGAGACACGGAGATTTAAAAATGGCAACGGATTCCTAGTGCTCTTCTTACATCGTCCGATCGATGATTACCGGTAGAGATGATCGGAAACTTTTGAGCGGGAAATTGATTGGCGGCAATTGAACGTATGGATTGATACACGAGAAGAAGTGATGGTCTACGGGTCGTAGAGAGAGGAAGAGAGGAAGAGAGGAAGAAGGAGAACGAACTTTGAGTTGGAATTGGAACCAAATAATTATTATTCGCCAAACACGACAATTTGACAATTTGACATAAGTAGGAAATAAGAGAGAACTGGGATTTTTTTTCTTCTTAATTTTTATTTTGTTTCTAAAAATTAACTTATTCTTTTCTTTTCATTTTTCTCCTTTTAAACTCTTGGTTGGTAAATAGAAAAATAACAGGATATTTATTGAATGACATTCTAAGATTATGTATTTTGTAATATGTCATCAATATTATATATTTATGAGATTTACATATTGATGATTTTTTAAATATGACAGATATAAGATTGTTAGCTTTAGTTTCTATTATATACTTTTCTTTTGGGGCTACAATATAATATTTTATTTTTAATGTGTTTTTTTTTAGTTACTTTGATTTTTCTTTAATCATAGTTATTGAAATCTTTAGTCCGATTCTTAAAATAAGAGAAGCAGAACAAAAGTAGTTTTACTTAATTGAAACAAACCAAAGTGATTAGGTTGCCTATATCTTAACTTATAGCAAAAGTCATTTTGAAGCAAAAGAGAGTAACTAGATATTCACTTGATTTTTTTTTTTACTAATTAAGTTGTTTTCTGTTTCCAAAAAAATAAAAATATAAAAATTATTAAGTTGTTTTCCCTTATTTTTCTTTTTCATTTTTCCTTTTTTTTCGCTAAACATGATTAAATTTTCTGTTTTTTCTTTTTGCCAAAAATGATAAAAACTTCAAATCTAAATGATACTTCTTGTCCAGAATCAATGATTTTCCTTGAATGGCTGAATTATACTTCCTTTTATCTTTGAAATGTTGGCTAGGATTTTAGAACCCATAAAGAAATTTGGTTTCAATAAAATATAAGAATGTTACATAAAAATAAAAATTTTCTCCTCTTTTTGGGCATTTCTATTGGTTAAATTATCAAAAATACTCATAAACTATGATGTTGGTTTCAAATATACCCTTGAACTTTCAAAAGTTTATGTTTGCTTTTGAAGTTTGTTTCAAAATGACCCTTGGAGACATATTCTGTTAAATTTGTTGACAAAAATTGATGTGTTTGCATGAGTTTTTATTGTTTTTTTTTCATGAATGTGTTCAAATTTATTCACGTAAGCAACAATACATATACAACTCGTCATTTTTCGTCCATGAATTTAACCAAAAAAAAAAAAGCTTTCAAGGGTCATTTTGAATCAAACTTCAAACTCCAAGGACAAAAATGAAACTTTTGAAAGTTCAATGGCATAGTTGAAACCAACCTCATAGTTCAGGGTTATTTTTTATAATTTAACACTTCCTATTTCATGCAGTAAATTTTATTTAAATGGTATTTAATAAATACGGAGATTTTACCGATATTCTTTTGCATCTATTAAGAAAATATTGCATTACAAATTTATAATAAGGGAATAAATTAAATGTGTTATCACTTATTGGTTGGAAAAATTATTCAATGAGGTCGTCAGAATGTGACTGTCTCATAAATGTTTGTTGGATCTCAAATTGACAACGTATCTTGTCGACAATGAAGATAAGTTTTTTCATGATATACAATGTGTGGCATCTTCTACGATCCTCTCATATTTTACTTGAGCATGGTTGGAACAATGTGATAAGCACTACTATATACAAGAAATAAAAACAGTAGTTAATTAGTGAGGGATAGTACATTGACTAATTTCCCCTTCACCAACGAACTATATCTTAAATCACCACACACAAGAAATATTACTCAAAGTGATCACTACAACATAGTTGAGTTATCCTAACCACTAGACACATGATCAAATTAAAAATTTTTAACTTATTTCTTATACATTAGACAAATTATTCAATAAGTTTTGTTTCTTTTGCGGCGGTCCCTCCATCTCTAATCCTTTTAAATGCATGATCAAATTGCAATCTCTTGTTTTTCTCTTGTACATATAAAATTATAAAATTGTGAATCAGATCATAGATACTTTATTTTTCATGATATCTAATAAATAAGTGAATTTTACCCGTATTTTGATACATCTATTAAAATTATAGCATAGAACTGTCATTGCTCATATGTTGGTGAAGGAAGTTGTTAAGGAGATGGAGAAAGTGGTCAGGATTGAAGAAAATAAACTCTTGAACTTGTTGACTGTTAGAAGGAGAGCTAGTTATGGTAGAAATGAAGCAGCTTGAGATAAGATTGTGCTAGATCGAATTTGATCTTCTGTCTTTCTTAGTTTTGTCTTTTTCCTTAAAGTGATGTATGACTAAATATTTATTAGATCATATGTCTTAGTCATAGTGAATCACTACTATTTAATTCTCTCATAAATTATTTAAGGGAATAGAATAACGTGTTATAGAAGGTATGTAATTCTCTATAATTAAGAGAGAAAGTAAAAAACATATACTTTACTTATCTAAAGGGTTAGAAAGGACAGTCACGTTAATTAGTTTTCCCTGAAAGACTATATCTCCCTCTCTCTTTCACACATCTTCACTCGATATTAAAAATTCTTTGATGTGACTATACCACAATGTTAAACGACCTCTCCCTTTCTCATATCACCTCAAACATGAAAAATATATTTTCAATGTAACTACCAAAATATGGTCTTTTTTAGTTCAACAAAGGTATGTAGGTTAAGATTCATATCTCTAACTTTTGGATAAAGATGTATTGCCAATGTAAACTAATATGGGTTATGGCCCCAAAACTTTTGCTTTACAACCTTTAAATAACTCATCTAATCTCTCATACATCAAAATGAGCATAACTTAGCGGTAATTGACATATACTCTCGATCAAGAGGTCAGACGTTCAAATCCTCCACCCATAAATGTTGTTGAACTCAAAAAAAAAAAAAAAAAATGTATCTCTCATACACCAAATAATATATAAAACAAAGAAAATACTTGGTTGCATACCGATACGTATGCTGCCATTAAAATATTGACAACTAGGAGAGATGAAAAGGTATGTAGGCAAATATTGTTCATAAAACAATCAATTACATTATTATTAGGAAAATACTTGGTTGCATATCCATCTCTCTACATACCACCATTTAAATGTTGACAACTAGAAGAAATAAAAAAAGTTTTCTCATTTTCTACATTTCTCTTTCTTAGTTGTCAAGATTTTAACGGATATGTAAGGAGATCTTACGTACGGGATATGCAACCAAATATTGTTCAAATTATTATCCACCTCCCTCAAATGATATTTCTCCCCACACGAAAAATTATTAGGTATTCTCGATGCAATGAGACCTCCTTTCTAAAACCGTCAAATGTAAATCTTCAAATTTGTCTGCCCCTAATAACGGTTGGATACAAAATCGAGATACTTTTGTTATTTCCCTCTCTTACATCCAACGGTACAAAATTAGGGGTCTCATTGCACCATAAACACCTAAAAATTTCTCCTCTCTTTCTAAATATTCTGTTTACATTAACAAAAAAAAAAAAAAATTAAATTCACCATCACTATAACATCCACACGTCCTCCCTCTCTCTCTCTCTTTCAAGTGAAATGGGTTTCAAGATTCAATCCTCCCCATCACCAAATTACCTCTGCCACTTCCAAATCTCTCTCTCTCTAATCATCTTCTTCATTCTCCTTTCCTCCTCCTCCTCCGCCGCTAAACCTCTTCTCCGCCGCCCCAACCTCCCCGCCCATCACCGGACCACCCTCCACGGCGGCGCATCCACCGCCCCATTCAAGCCAAGAGCTGCAGCCACACCCAGCAAATTACAAATGGAGATCAAGAACAAGAACAAGAACAAGAAGATCACGGCCGGCTTCAGAAGCAATGCCAAAAATAAGCCAACGGCTTTCTCTGTAATGCTTCCAAAGGGATTTGTTCCTCCCTCTGGTTCGTCTCCTTGCCATAACGAAAACCCCGAATCTGTTGCCTTTTACTGCCATCTCTCTGCCACCAATCCTTGATACATTCAGGTGGGTTTCTCTGCTAATTTCTTGGTTTCTTTTCTGCTATTAATTTTTTTCCTCTTCTTGAAAATGTGACAAATTTTAATGTAATATATGGTTTTGGTCTCCATATATATATATAGAAGAAGAAATATATATATATATTTCTCTGTTTCTTGTATATTGTCTAGAATCGTCCGAGTGCAGAGTTGAAGAGGACAGAGGGGAGAAAATTATCCCCTCTTAATTGTCTAATGTTCAAGAAAATTATGTAGAAAAATTAGGATTATTCCAATGTGTTTTTTTTTTTCCTCTTCTAATTTGTCTCTCTTTCATTTTTAGAATGGAAAAACTATATATATATATATATGAAAAAAGAGATTTTGTCCCTCGTATTATGAAAATTTCTGGCTTTGTCCCTTTAATCATCGTAGTTAGAAAAGACGTAAATTATTTAAATAGAATATATATATGCTTATTTATTTAGCAAATTAGCGGAATATTAATTGGTTTTCTCATCTGGAAAAAGAAATACATACAGAGGAGCTCCGGAGAGAGAGTTGATCTAATGAGAAACGACTTCGTTTTGACTTTTTTTTTTTGGTTAATTATTTATTTGTAAATTTGGTTTCTTGAAGATGCATTGATGGGTTGCATATTAGAAGACAAGATTAATAAAGAAATGATTTTGGACAAAAGTTTTATAGGGAAAAATGAGATGTCTGTGTGAGCATATTTTGTTTGCTTTATATGAAGGAAATTAATTAAGAATATGTATAGTTTTAAATAACAAAATAAATAATAAATAAATAAATAAATGTTTGGTTTTGAAGCCGGAAACTAGGAAAGAAAGCATGTGAAGTTGCTTGGGTTATTGGAATTTGATTTTCGTAGCGTGCACTTCATGCATGCAATGAAATTGGCTTTTTTCGAGATGTACGTTCATATAGATACACACATCCAAAAAGTTTTACACTGCAAATCATGTACTCTTCTTCTTCTACATATTAATTTTAAGGGGGAAAAAAATACCTCGACTCTTAAATTTGACGAGATGTATTAGTTTTTACTATAAATGTTTAACTACATCCAAATTGTATCTTAAACATTAATAGATGTTGTAATTTTTACCTTCCAATAGATGCTTGTTTAGGAGCAAAGATTTGGTCCAAAAATAAAATAAAATAAACATAAGTAAGGTACGAAAATAATAGTTATTTAGAGAAAAAAACATAAAAGTTGGGTTTTTTTTAGGCTTGATTTTTCTTGATATTTGTGGGTTTTGAAAAAAATTTCTTCTTCTAATGAGAGAGTGAATTTTGACGAATTGATGAAAGCGAAAGTTTAAAGTGTAAACTTGATATATCAAACCAAGTTTAGGCTATAAAATTGTTTTAATTTGGGTTTGGGTGGGTTTAAATAGTATTTTGATTTATAAACAACATATCCATTTCATTTTAAGTTCATTTTAATATTCAATTTTTATTCTCTCTTTTGCAAAAACAATCATTTTGATGTTTTTGTTAAATGAAAAATTTGTGGGCGTGGCAGGTAGACAAGTGTGAATATAATTTGAAAGGTTCAACGAAGAACTTTAGCAAATAATCTCATTAACTACAATATTATAATTTAGGTCTGTCTATTCCAATTTATTTACTTTTTTGGAGGAAAATTTATTGACAAAGTTCCGTTGCCTAAATGGTCTTAAATTTTTAAAATTTTAAAATCTTCAACTGCTTTCCCTACACTTAAATTCCTGCTAAATACAATAGAAATTTTTGATGATGAAGATCAAAACAATAAATATATATTGAGAATCAAAACATAATTTTTAAAAGTAAAAAAATTAAAGAGAAATGAACATCAAAAAATCAAGATGAAATGTAAGTAGGTTGATAAATTGATTTGGCTTCGTTCTGTCACTTTAAGATAGTAGGGAAAAAAAATCCCAATATTGATTTTTTTTTTCTCAAATTACTATTAAGAAAAGAACAAAACCAATTGAACTTAAATTGATCGACAACCAAGTCTATCTATCCGAAGGGACATAGCTTTAAAAAACAAATATGCAGCTGAATTTTAGCTACATGCTAACTTTTCTTGCGGGTGCTTGAAGTCATCTGGATTTTAGGTTCCACCCTTAATCAATCACATCCAATTACGACAAGTTGTCCTTTTTCCCCACTCAAAAGATTGAAATATGATTGATTAATATTACAGAAAATATGATTAATTAATAATACAGAAACTATTCATAGACAAAAAATTCATCCTGCTAGCCCAGCTTCTGCAAGATTTATGGGCCTGCTCATTATTTCATATTCACACAGAAATAAATCATTCATTATGAACAATAATACACACTGTATTGAAACATCTTAATCATAAGAATTTATTCAGAAATCAGCTTTTTGGCAGAATCATGTCTAAAAAGAAAAAAGAAAGTGGAGGGAAAAACACCATCTTCATTTTGGGCTTGAAATTCTCAATATTCTATGGGGTTGCTGTCCACTGATTATCCCAATTTCCCACCACACATGAGAACAGAACAAGATTCCAGTAATAATTTTTGATAATACACTTCATTCTTTTCTCGAGAAAATGAAAGATGCCAATTGCTTATCATACGCCATTTCTTTCACAAACAGGTAAGGAATTTCGCCCCTTTTGTTCAATGGTCTTCAGTTTCTGGATTTCAAGCTTTTCAATAGAAAAGCCGCAATTGAAGACAACCCTAACTTTTACAACAACAAAACAGCTAGGAAGATTCCAACACTAGCGTTCATCATTCAACAAGACCATAACTGAACTGTGGAATTTCAATTGCACCAAATTCAGGAGATGACAGTCACCAACACAAGGATCAATTTGAAGATCAGTCTAGATTAGGTAAATGGAATTAGCTATGGTATATTTCTCAACAAAGTACATGAAGTCTACAATTGAAATTTAATTCAGATAGTAATACCTACTCCTATAATGAAAACATCTGTAATTTAATTTTCCTCCAACCGAATTCAGATTATTTTAACTAAAATAAGCAGGAGATTTATGCCCTATTTTAAAGTCAACTTATTCCCTATCCATCATGTATCATCAAATTATTCATTTCCGATGCATCCATACCCGAATTGACTCAGAATTACGTAGAATTCACCGATCCTTTCGTTCAATTCGTAAGAATCCTCACCTCTTCCGATCAGTTTCTTCTTCAATCTGAAACGCAGAGACCGGAAAGGACTTGGCAATTCCAGTCAGAGTACCGAACGTGATCCTACTCGTGTTCTGTTCATCAATATAAATATCGGAAACAGTGATCGCAAGAAAGAACTCCTTGCTCTTAACTCCGGTGAGGCGGCGGAGGCGGCGCTCCTCGATGAAGGCGGTGACCTCGGTGTCGTACAAGACGGTGCGTCCGATGGCGGCGAAGCGGTGCTCCTTTTTCTTCTGCTGCTTGAGCCAGATGAAACCGGAGGTCCGATTGTAGCCGATCTCGAGGATGTCGTTTAAGGGGAGAAGGCCTCGGGGAAGAAAGAATTGATCGAGAAGCTCTCGAGACTTTTGCTTGCAGAGAGCGTCGCCATTGTAGATCTCGGCGTCTACTCTGTTTGTCGTCAGTTGCATCGTCATTTTTCTGGCGTTTCAAATTGGTAATTCCCATTTTTCCGATCGAGGGTTTGTATTTATAGTCCGCTTTGGGTAGTTTATGATATTGTGTTTTCTTCCGGGGCGAATTCATAAATTTGAATTTGTTAGTGACAATAATGCCAATTAGAATAGAATATCACATCGGATAGCCTATAGAGATAGATGGAACTCAACAAAATAAATAAATAAAAATCTCTTGATTTTAATTTTTTTAAACCGATTTTAAATTTTAAACTTTAATATATATATACCCAGCATAAATTTTATGTATATTTTTTTTGAAAATAAATTTTATGTATTTTAAAAATGTCAAAACATAGAATTATTATACTGCCACACGGGCAAAAGAAACACGGTCCGCTTCGAACAAGGATACAAGCCAACCCAGGTATGATTCAACCCAGGACTCACAAATTCTATCCACCCTGGCTTTTTTCGCTATACTATCTGGTACATTATTAATTTTTCTAGAAATATGAGAAAATGTAATTCGGAAAAAACATGCCATTTTTGCCAAATTTTTACTGTCTCATATATTTAAAAGTACATAAATGTTTAGCTTAATATTTGAAAATTTTTATATTCATTGCTCTTCAATATGGTAGGTTCATGGCGTTCCTTTTATCTATTCCTTCATTATTTTCTATAAATATCTCTTTATTTTTTCCAAATAATTTGGGGTAAGAAATAAAATCAATTAATGATTTATCTTTATTTAAAAAAATTACATTTTAACGATAGAAGAATGATCTAAACCTAAATAGATTGTGCTACAGACAACTAGATCTTGATTATTTAGAGATCACGTTTCTTTTGATATTTTTGTATTATTGACATTTGAATGCTGAAATTCCTAATGTCTAATGGACATGGTGAAAACAAGTATAATATTTTGACATTTTTTAAATATTAAATTTCAAACTCTAGTCCTTAATCTAATTCCCATGCTTTTGAAACTCATTATTGCATTCTAAATACCAAACATCTAAATCCCAAGAATCCTATTTCTTCACTCAAAATACAAGGTCTAATTCTTAAGCATTTTTTCCTCTCACTCTACCCCTCAAAATCCAATTCTTTTGAAACTCATTATTGCATTCTAAATACAAAAACACATCTAAATCTCAACAATCCTATTTCTTCACTCAAAATGATTCTTAGGCTTTGTATCCCCTCATTCCACCCCAACAAAGAAGAAGGTGAGAAGAAATTTACTTCGTATAATCTAGACAAGGAAGAAAAAAAACTAAAAAATGCAGCTCAAATGAATTCAGTAACCATACTAAAAATACATTGTTTTTTTTTTATTTTTTATCTTCAATATTAAATTAAAACATAAAAAATTAAAAAAAAAATGTTTTCTTAATAAAATATTTTAAAATTATTTTAAATTTAATTTTTATGGTTTATTATATACTTTTATAATAAGAAACAATGATAGATACTAAGCACTAATGTTTCTAACGATTGGAATTACGAAATAGGATATAAGATTGGAAAATTTATGTCGACATTGAAAAAAATAGATACATTTTCAAGAATTAGACAAGTTAGTTATGCTAATAATATCTAACAAACCTTTCAATACATAGGAAAGTAAAATCGATGAATAATAAAGATTGCAAAGAAATTTCTCTCAAAATCAACAAAATCATTTACTTGAATAATAAGCAAGAACGAATTACACCGGATTGAATGTATGCTTCATATTACTTTTAAATTAAACACTCAACAAATAATTTAAAATATTTACAACTGAGAAAAATATTCCATTCGAAACTATTTTTCTTTTCTTTTTCTTACAGTCTTTGCGTACACAATTTCAAGACTCATCAAAACTCCTATACCAATTTTCTATTTTACTAAAGTTCAAAGCTTCCAAACGACCCCGTATCGACCCATAATAGAAGAAAGGAAAAGAGAAGGGGATGGTGTAGCTGACCCGTCAAGCTTTTGCCTTTTGACCTTTTTGCCCTCTGGGAAGAACAAACACGTGGCAGATGAGGAGGAGAAAAAAGTCAAAAATCAAGAAACGTCACCCCACATCTGGAGAAGATAGTTTTGGCACTTGCTGCAACAGGTGCCATTGACGTACAACAAATCTGGGCCGGCCCTTTTGGTTCGTTTGGGCTTGGAGATGTGGGGGCCCAGTTCAGGCCCAGCATATCCTTTCTTTTTGAGATTGTGCCTATATTCCAAAGCAACTTGCTCGAAAACTTCTCCTTCAAACATGTTGATTTTGATGGATGGGGTCAAATGATCTCTCACAAATGCAAAAGCCAATTGGTCCCTTGGGTTGAAAGCTTCCAATTCGTTGAATAAAAGGCAAGAGAATAGGTTGCTTCCCCTTCCATGTCTCCTCAAGATTAAAGCACTATCTGGTACATCTGTAAATACCCTTTCTAGAATTACTTCGAGATTTAAGTAAGATTTCAAACATGTTTTTTGAAATAGGAAAATTGACGAAGAAAAAAAAGTGATAAGTCAGTTTTTTTTTAATAAAAATATTATCAAATGAGGATTAAAATTGTAACTCAAACAAATGAGCCTTGAACTAGTTCAAACTCAATTTATTAGTAATATATTTTAAATCATGTGCTATTGATGTTTAATATACATAAAAAAAACTATTAGAAATAGAGAAAAACAAGAAAACCTATGTTGACTACATAAAATATTGAAAGATGGAGCTTCGAGAATCTCTAAAGTAACATTGAAAGAGTTGATTTTCCACTAATCACAGAGTTGAACAAAACAAAAAGAATATATTAAAGAAAAAAAGGAAAAAGTTTCGTAGACCTCAAGAACTAAAGATTAAGTCTTTTAGGATTCCATGTGACTCACAGAGAGATTAACCAATAATCTGATAATAGAGGATTATATATTTCCATTACCCTTTTGCTTTATGTTTTTACACCAAACCCACAATTTTTATTTTAAAAACCTGTCTTCTTTCGTTCATTCTCTATCTATAAAAAGGACTTATGACAACTTTACATCCAAATTAACTACAATTAATGGGTTCCCACCAAATACAAACTCCTACTAATTTCTCTATGCATTTCCCATAAATAATAATAATACTTTTAAAAGAGTTAAAAATTTTGTCCTTATACTTTAAAGTTTTTTTTTTTTTTAAAAAAAAATTATATCATTGTATTTTATACGGATATTTACTTAAATATTGTCTATGCTAATATGTTTCTAATTAAATTCAATATAATAATTTTAATGTGACCAACAAAAAAAATTAAATAAAGGCATAATTCAAAATCCAAGGACGTGATTCAAACTTTTTAAATTATGGACTAAATAGAAACACTCCTCTAAATACTGCAATGAAATCTAACATTCAACCTATGAAAATTATCTCACTACTTTTGCTTATTCAACTTATAATAAGCCACGGTTCTTATTTGTTAAGATGTATTTTTTTTCATCATTTCTTTTAACTTTAAGAGTTTCAATTACAGATTTCATTTATGATTTTCCTAACTTTCACTCGATAGATATGATTTGTTTTGAAAAAAAAAATAAAAAATCTTGGATTGAAAGCAAGAAGGCCGTGAGAAGGGGCATGATATGCATGAGACGTAACTCCCAAGGCTTAATTACATACAACTATAACAAAAGCCAAAGACAAAGCCAAAGCTAAAGGTAGTATGGCCATTATTGAAATGATTATTGGAGGCTCTTGACCTAATCCAATTCAATATTTCCAAGATTAATATGATATTTTATGTTTAACAACAAAATGGAAGAGGACAAATTTACGAAATTAAGAAAGTTTCAGTTGGAATCTTTATACGCTTTCTTTTTTGGTCCATTGCCAGCTCCACGGGGGTAAAAGGAAAACAAATCCAGGGTTGCATGCATTGTTTATTTGAACATAAAACAAATTTTGGCTTCGCTAAACTATCAAGTGCTATATTTGAATGATTTTCAAAAGCTAAAATAAAATCAATACTTTACTTTTGTTACTATAACCTTCTTTAAGTTTCCAAGGGACCAATTTATGCAAGAATACTTTTATTGAACAAACATTCTAAAAGAAAAATATTAACTAATAATTACTTTTTATGACAAAAAAAAAATTGAAAAGTATTTTTAATTGGTTTAAAACACATCTAGCTCGCTTAAATGATAACTATTCCAAACATGCAACCTAAAAGAGAAAAATGAGAATTCCTCTAGTTTTTAAAATAACTACCCCCCCCAAAAAAAAAAAAAAAAAAACCCCACTTGATTGAAATCCCAAGAGTTTTTAATTATAGCTTAGGATTGTGAATTTGATCTCATTTTTAGCACATAAATTCAGTTATTTTAGGCTCTACAAAAATTACTAATTCCATCAACTTCTACACTCAAGTGATAAAAAGTCCAGTTTCATAAATTTAGGTCATTTGGGTTCATGAAATATGTAGTTGACAAGTCTTGATTTTTGTAACATATATTTATATGACTACATAGTGATGGTTTATAGAATTTTACGTTTTATTAACTTGAATTTGGTTTGAGTTTGCCAAATTGAAATGTTAGAAGTTCAAATTTCTATACCTAAGGGTTAATTTCAATTTCAACAATTAACCTATGAGTCATCAAATAACCAAAGAGAGAAATTACCTTTGGTAAAAGTATGTGAGAAATTAATTAATTAATTACCTGTGGTATATGGAAGCTTACTGGGACTCCATGGTTTCAATCCATTTTCACAGTAAGTTTCCATTTGCTTCTTCAAGGAATCAACATCCCACCATTTCTTCCATCTGGCAGTTGCCATGGCCTCTTCCATTGTGTGAATATAATAAGGATGTTTGGAAATGGCCATATCTGCATTCTCAGTCACAATCAGCGAATGAATCAACAACAATGGATCCACCATTAACTGAAGCTTCGCGTCCACCCATATACTGAATTTTGAGTTCGGAAACAGTCTGTGAACTAAATACTTAGGTATCACGCCATTCATGGCCGGATTTTCGTACAGATTCTTGCTCGAAACTCTCACAATTCTCCAAGCGCCAATTATATCCGGAGATGAGTTTCTTCTAGGAATTATTTTGTGATTCTCGAGTCCTCTCACCGTAGTTTCATCAACAAACATGAAAAAGCACACGACGTCCAAAGTTTTCGATCCGAGGCCTCTCGGTTGCCGAATTTTATCATGATCGTTGAAGATCGCGGAAACCACGACCACGCCGTTGCAACGCTCCATCGCAATTCGATCTGACGAAATTCGGTTAAAACGAAGAGAGAGAGAAACTAAATGTGCGGAAATCATCAAAATACGAAGAAATTGCGTTTCGTACCAGAATCACTGACAGGAAATTTCTTGAGAAATCCACAAGGAACCGCTACAGTAGAATCATTTGGACGATCGAAGTAAGAAAACCTCTTCTCGGCAGTGAAATTACCGGCGAAAGTATCGGCATTCGCTACGAGGTACCTCAAATCAGACGATGGCGAAGAGGAATTCCACTGCATTGCTTGGATCTC
Organism: Luffa aegyptiaca; assembly: GCA_017139565.1. Lineage (NCBI taxonomy): Eukaryota > Viridiplantae > Streptophyta > Magnoliopsida > Cucurbitales > Cucurbitaceae > Luffa > Luffa aegyptiaca. The sequence goes on from CM029398.1 coordinate 54,009,142, forward strand.
ATTCAAAACCATCCAATAATCTGAGGCAGAGAGAGAGAGAAATGAGAGGAAAAACGAGAAGAAAAACGCAATGGTTTCGTGAATTGGTACCTGAGAAGAAGACAGGGGAGGAGCAAGAGGAGCGGAGGGTGGGAACGGCGTACTTGTGCTCGCCATAGGAGGAGGGATAGGAGAAGAGAGGGAACTGGATGGGATCGAAGGGAGAGGATCGGAAGAGGCATTTGGAAGAGGAGAAAGAAGTGTAGAGAGCGAGGAAGATGGAGGAGAAAAGATAAAACAGAGAGAAACAGAGGAGTTTTGATTGGAATAGCAGAGGCGTAGACCAACCTGGCTTTCCCATCACCTCTGGATTTCCATTTTCCGCATCAAATTTCTCGCCCCCTTCATATAATTTCTCCGTTATAACCGTTTTTGTTTTTTACTTCTTCGCTTAGTTAATTGATTTTTTTTTTTTAATAATTTCTCTGTTATAACCGTTTTTTTTTTTTTTTTTTTGGATTTTATCAGTTTATCATTTAATTGAAATGAATATTTAGATTTTACTTTTGTCCTTAATATCTTTAATTTTAAATAAACTAGTTTTTTTTTTATTGAAATTAAATAAACTAGTTACTACTTCTCAAAAAAAAAAAAAAAATAAACTAGTTACTAGTTAGCATTCACTTTTTTTTTAATGGATAGTAAATGCTTAAAATAATTCGCCAAGCATAACTCAACTAACACAGAGTAATTTGCCAACAAGAGCATAACGCAACTGGCACAAGTTGTATTGATGACCAGAAGGTCTGTAGTTCGAATTCCTCACCCCACATATTGTCAAAAAAAAAAAAAAACTTAAAATAATTATACACTTTTATTTCTGTTTTTGTTCAACAACGGGATGAGAGATTCCAATATCAAACCTTATGGTATATTATTATTCTACCAAGTAAAAGAAAAGCAAGTATAGTTTTAAAATTGCACTAGTATTTCTTTTTAAAAATAAAAGAGATTGTTATTTTTAAAAATTTGTTTTTGGAGAATAATCTTTTTAACCTATTATAAATAAAATATAAAAGAGATAATATAAAAGAATATGATTATAAAATATCAATTGAACAAGTGTAAATACAATTTGTTTATAAAAATTTTAAAACTATTTTTGTAAATAGTTTCCAATAGTGGCCCAATCGAAAAGCTAGATTCAAATGCCCGATCCAAACTTTTATCCTATGGATTATAGAAAAGGGAAATTATCCAAAGTCCAAACAAAAAAATATATGTATTTTTTGAGTTGAATAAATACAGCGTGGATATATATATATATATATTTTGTAGTTCAACAATATTGATGGAAAGATTCGAATCTTTAACTCTTGAGAGTACATGTCAATTATTGTTGATTCTTATTTTAGTCCGAGTTGGAGAAGTTAGATTAAAAAGAAAGTAATAAATGTTTTATTTATGAAATTGAACTTGTATAAGTCTAAATAGGATTTAAGTTTTTTTAAAAATTGTTATTTCATAAACTATTTTGTCTATAAAAAAAAAACTATTTTGTCTAATTATTTTTTCCAATAATTATAGGATCGAAAATTTGCACGATCAACGAAAATAGATGATAAATTGTTTTATATTAACTATTTTTCAATATTTGCTAATATATCATTCATAGTAATGGATAAAAAACTTACCTACAATAATATTAATAAATGGGTCGAAATTGAAAAAATAAAATTTTCATTTATAAAATAAAAGATTTTAGCCAACACGAGCATAGTTCAACTGGTATGAAGCTTCTACTTATTACCAAAAAGTCAGTAATTCAAATCTCTCCTCTCACATGTCAAAAGAAAATAAATAAATAAAAATAAAAGTTTTTAATGTCTCCTCTCAATTTTTACCTAATTGACTAAGTATATATGAGGTAGTAATAAGTAATTAATTGAAACTTTATAAATAATAACAGCTAAATTGAAAAAAAAAAATACCTAAGCATCAAAGATTAAAAGATATATTTAGCCTAAAATATGTATACATATATCCTATTGTATTAATTTATTAATTTAGAGTATCTGGTCCAATGGAGAGGGTATTCAAATCCCTCCTCCATTTTATTTTGTTTATTTAGAGTTTCCTAAATTATTGCTATCCATAGCATGATGGCAATAATAATTACAGTAAAATGTAGTTCCCAGAAAGAAAATATTAAAAGTTAGAGGGCATTTTTTTCTCCCCACTATTTTGATTTCTTCTCATAAATTTCTTTCTTGAGCAGGTTGACGACTTCTTTAAACTTCTGGAAATCGGCCACAAGCGTGTAAAAATGAGAGTCTTTAATGTCAGGTGGTAAGAGGTATTGGCTTCTGGTTTCTTTAAACTTCTCCCATTCTTCTTCTGCTTTTGAGTTGTTATTCAGCAGCACTTGAATTATAGTCTGCAAGGTGTTTGAATAAATGCCTCAGAGAAAAGTATGAGTGCATTTGCTTTATAACTTGCAATCAACTTGTAAGTTGTTGAAATATAAGGTCTTTAAGCTATTAGGGTGAATGAAGAACATGATTTTTAGATGTTAATCCTTGAAACTGGACTGGACTTTCATTCATTTCTTTTGCTACCAAATAAACTTTTTTTTTTTTTTTTTTTTTTCCACAATAGCAGTTCATGGAGTAGCATAGAGTAGCTTAGATGTTGGTAAATGAGAAAATGATGTTCTTAATGCTGGCAAGATCATGTTTGAGAGTTATTTTGGAAATGGGCGTGACAAAAGCGATTTTGGGCGTTTCCCAAATACTTGTTAAGAGAGGACAAGACACAAATCTCCACAATCGTATGATATTGTCCACTTTGGACATAAACCCTCATGGTTTGCTTTTGGATCACCCTAAAAGGGCTCATACCAATGGAGATACTTGTTCTCTCTTATATATCCACCTTATCTAGCCAATGTGGGACTTGGTGGCACTCCCAACAATACCATGATCTTCTTTTCCCTATTTTTTTTTCTTCCTTCCTTCTTTTTGGGGGGTTGAATTTGTATAAGTTGTTTTGAAGGGGATGCTTTTGATTGCAGCAAATCAATATTTGGATTTGAGCCCATCTACTTTCTGACTGGTCAGTGGATCTTCCTTTGATAAACCCAATCAATTTATCACTTTATCAATCTTGATTTTTCATATAGGAAAAGTTTACCTTGTGGTGCACCATATTGTATACTGTTAGCCGTTTTCTACAAGAAATCTATGAGAAATAATATACCTTATATAATGAGCATCGAACATCTGAAGTGTCATCATTTTTCAAGCATGGAACCCTTTCAGCCTCTGCAATATTTCCCTACAAATGCATCAAAAAACAAAGTAGGAGACTCGTTCACATTTCTTGTTCCATGTTAAAGTTGAAGAAACATTGTATGTTTATTTTCACATATATGCTCATATATATGCTTCATATTTGCAGACCAAATGTCATACTGCAAGTTGCCCTGCATTTCGCCCATGTTATATTATATGCATATAAGCATATGAGTTTGTAATGAGAAACACCTTGTAAATGAGCGCTTCCACAAGAAGCATCTGATATTCATATTCATGGTATGAAAGTGATTTCTCCTCAGCTTCTTTTGCTGCTGCTTTTAATATTTCAATAGCCTTGTCTTCCTGTCCTCTCATTTCCAGCTTTGCCACAATGCCCTTTTGCACATTGAAGCAAGCAAAATAAGCATCCAAACAACTCATTTAATGCATGATTGAATTGATTGGCAATAATCTGTAGTGCTTTTGCGACAAGTGATAGTAAGAGTTAAATGCTTAACCTGGAGCTTTGCGAAATCAGGAGAGTCTGTTTTGATCCCTTTCTCTAACTTCTCCAGATAATAATGTTGATTTTGTTGGGTTGCTCGCATTCTATGGTATTGAAGCAATCTTTTCATAGCTATTTGGCCACCATGTAGAGCTCCCATGGACATTGATCTTGTGAAAACACGCGGGTTATTTTTCTCCTTTCTCCTCTGAGTATAGACATAAATCAACACGAGACCGATGCCCGAGATGATGACGCTCGATGCTGCGGCCCCTGATGTTGTTCCATATTTGGTTTGGATCTTAAAACTCTTGAGGAAGTTTCTCATTATCAGAAGAAAGTCTCTTGCAAAGTCTAATGAGAAATGTGACATTTTGGATTGTTCTAAGGCTGTTCCAAGAACAGAGATGTCGAGTTCCCGGTGCCGAAAAAGGGAGAACAGCAAGTAACTTTTAAATTGATTTTGTATGTAGAAAGCATGAAACTTGTGTTGAGGAAAGAATGATTCTTTGCTTCAGTCTGGGTAAGGAAGCTAGAATGTAGGGACAATTTTATAAGGATCATCGTTTTCTGTTTGATAGAGATGTCATATGGTAGAATATTAACTTTTGATGTGATTCAAGTTTCCTATTTTTCATTGAACTATTAATTCATTGCAGTGCAGTGTCTGAAAAGCTTTAATATATGGGATATAAAAACTTAATATATATACATATATGATATATGTATATGTATCTATGTGTGTGTATAGATATGTATGTATGTATATAGATCACTATTTTCTTTCTTTTCCAATTGTATTGAACATCTACATTTTCTTTGTTTTATTTTTCTTCCAATCCAAAGCCTAGCCACCCATAGGGTAATATCAACACAAAAGTTGGTTGGGATACTTGTTCTTTCATTATAAATGAGAGTGCTCATGCAAATCTAGAATATTTTTTCACTGACAAGAAAAGAATTTTTTGGAAAGGAAGAAGATTTCTATGAAAGTGTGTTCAGGATAATTTTGAAAACAAATGGTTTTTTTTTATAAATGAAATCACTTTTTTTAATAAAAAGAATTACTAATGTAAAGTGTGTTTAGTATAGTCTTCTGGCATGATTTTAGATTCTCAAAATGTTTTTTTTTTCCTTTCAAATTTTAATAAATAAAAAACATAAAAAATAGATTAATTTGAAAACTTTTTTTTTTTTTTTTTAAAAAAAAAACACTGATAATGTAGTAAGAAGATAATACATATTATAACTTATAGAATCATTTTTTAATGGAGGGTGGGTCACCAAATAAATTTATTATTTAAAGTATTTTTAAAAAATGTAAGATATAAAAATATTATAAAAAAATCTTTTACGAGAAGGAAAGACACACCAACAACATTTTGGATATGAGAGATTCAAACTTTTAACCAGTTGATCAAGAGTACATGTACATGTCAATTACTATTGGACTCTGAAAGTGTATTTAAATCATATTAAAAAGGATGATACATTAAAAAAATTAACTTAAACTATTGAAAAATGGAAATACACATTGCGATGTGATGGTAAACGATTTTTTTTTTTTTTTTTAAAAAAAAAGTATATATGGTATTGCTTTGATAACATAATAATGTAAATGCCTTAAAAAAAAGCATGATATAAATGTAAATGAAAAAGGTACTTAAATTATTTAATGAAATAAAAAAGGCATAAAACGAGAAGCATATTTTTCATCTTTTACAAGGGAAGAAGTGTGTCATTTTTTTACAACTACTCCTAACTCTATCTACCAAACACAAACTCATTCTCAAAATTTCAAACTATACAAATCGAACCCGCAACTTAGGTACCTTTTTAGACACCAAGTAATCAAGTTCAAAGTTTTTTATTTTTAAAAATTAGGTTTGTTTTCTTCTAATTTCCTTTACTATAATTTTCATACTTGTTAAAGAGACCTTTTGAATTCTTATCAAAATTCCAAAACAAAAACAAGTTTTTGAAACTATTTTTTTTTAGTTTTCAAAACTTGACTTGGTAATTTTTTAAAACATGGGAAGAAAGTAAATAACATAACAAAGGAACTTATAGGTGGAAGCTGTGTGTTTCTAAGCTTAATTTTCAAATATAAAAAATCAAAAACCAAAAACCAAATGATTATCAAACGAGTCTAAAAGTTTCATTTGTCAATACTTTCATTTTTTCAATAACTAAATTAAATTACCATTTTAATCCATATACTTTGTGTTTAGTTCTCCTAATTTTAAAAGTTTGAATTTAAATTTCATGGTCACGTAGCACATGCAATATAGAAAGAGACCATTGTAGATGTAAGAGACGAGGACACGAATGTTATGATATTGTCCATTTTGGACATAAGCCCTCATGGCTTTGCTTTTGGTTCACTCGAAAGACTTCATACCAATGGAAATACTTGTCCTCCCTTATATGCCCATGATCTCCCCCTTATCTAGCCAATGTGGGACTTTGGTCGCACTCCCAACAGTAGATTTGAGAAGAATATTTCGAGAGATCGAACTAAAAATCATAAAGATCAAATTGAAACTTTAAAATCATCGACACATAATTGAATGGAGAGACTAAAGCAATAATTGAAACCTTAAAAGAAAAAAAAGTATATATATAGAATGCATGAAACGAATGATTTGAATAGCACTCGGAGATGTGGGTGGAAAAAAGCGAGGCATCAGCATATATCATTGAAGTTTTCACGATGGAATGATTGACGCTAAGTGATGAAGTTTCAACTTTGAAGATAAACCATTTCGCTTTCATCAAAGTTAGTTAGCCTTACCCTTAGTCTTTGCCAACCTGTACGCCATATATATAATATTACTATTCACACTCTCCTAATTTTGACCCATTCTTCATTTCCAACGATCACGGCGAATTTTTTTTTGGTACTACCATAATATGTATTCACTCGATTCACAGTTTGACACGTCATTAAATGATATATTAATTTACTTCATGAGACTCAAACTCGGGAAAAACTTCAGTACTACCATAGTATAGATACTCATTCAATTTATTACTTGTCGCGTCATCATCCTTTGAAAAATGACGTGAGGTTGAAATTATAGTGTGAACAAATGAAGTACGATACTACAATAGTATTATAAATGTTACTATTGCGGCAATCAATGAGTGGAAATAGTATGAAAAATCTTCCATACCACGACTAGATATTTTCCTACTCATGACTCTATATTGTTCGTCACATCAACATCATGTAAGAAAGATATAAGGTACAACAATGTTAAATAATTATTTATAAAATAAAATTTTATAGTATAAATGGAGGGAATTGGTACTATGAGAGTATATGTTATAGATGTCAATTATTGGACATAGAAGTTTCCATTTTCCCACGTGTTATAGTTTTCTTAGCCTAAAAACGTCCCACACTCCATTAAAAAAACACTTTTCATATTAATTCATTGTTATCATGTACTAAAAGAAAAAGGAGTGGCATGGAGGTAGGTGCAAGTCGAAATTGAAAAAGAAGATTGATTTCACATCTAAACAAATAAATCAATCACATTTAACGTTGTCAATAAGTTCGTCGATTTGAACCTAACTTGATAGATAAAATATCTTATTATCTTTTTTTGTCGTTGAAAGGTGTGATTTTCACTCCACAATTATTTCACTAGTTAATTTCCATTCTAAAAATGAAACGTTTTAAGTATTGGTTTTATTTTATTTTATTGTGGAATTTCCAATTAAAATCATTGCGAGCTAAAGAAATGATATAAGATTGAGAGAATTTTAATGTTATATATTACTATTATCGAGATTTTTTTTTTAATTTTTACTTTTTTTTTTTTTTTTTTTTTTTATAGATTTTATGATGGACCCTCCCTTTTTTGAGATACTTTTTCATACAAAATAAAAATTTTCAAACCATAAACAACAAAATATATTCAATAAAAATGTTTTTTTATCGCTCTTTTTCTAAAAAGTGCTTTAAATATAATTCTTTTTATTGGACTATATTCAAAAGAATTACAAATATTTTTTTTTTCTTTTATTACTTCATATTTGGAAGATTTTAAGTGTTTGTTTAAAAGTAGATTTTAAATTAATCCAGTTTTAAAAACTACTTTATATTTATTAAGATAAAAAAAACAAAACAAAACATTTTTGATAATTTTAAAACATTCAAGGAGTTATACGAAACATATTAATTTTTCTGGAGGTGTTCATAAAAAAATTGATTTGATTTAATTTTTTTTAAAAAAATTATTCCAAACACACTACAAATCTCACTTATACTAATTAATGGAGTGGTTTTTTTTTTTAAAAAAAAAAAAATTGTGTGCAAAACTTGAAAAGAAATGTAAATTGATGGATATATAGAGATAATGTGTGAATTATTAGAGTACTATTTGTACCAAATGAAATAAATATTATAGTAAGCCTATTATTTGATGTTAGTTCATTCTCTTCAATCACGCTTCTTTCCCATCACGACAGTGCTCATTCCACTCTATCTATAATTTTTTCCCTTTAATTTTCTTCTTCTTCTTTTTAAAATTTAAAAAAAAAAAAAATACAAATTCCTAGCTAACTCAACGTTTGATGTCCCTCCCAATTTCTTTTTATTTTTTTCATAAATAAATATGGTTGTCATTCTCTTAAACTCGTAGTCTTCATCAAATGGTTCATTTCAAGTCACGCTTCTCTTAATATGTTATTCTAAAATCATCATTATTATCATCATTTCTTATGTTTTTTTCCTCTAAATTCATGTCTATTTCAAATGGAAGTGAAGTTCACGATAAAGAAAGAGATTTAGTTCAAAATAATATATATTTTTTTAAAGGAAGTTCAAAATAATATGAATGCCCTTGCTTATGATTTTTTTTAATAAAATTTCAAACTAAGATACGATGTACGAGTAATTTGAAAACTTTAAATGTCATTCCATGACCTTTTTTACTTAAATAATATTAAGTTTGTTTAATAAAATTTCAAAAACAAAAGGAAGACAACCTCTCCTTTCTTATTTCTTGTTTCTTGTTTCTCTTTTTTAAAGAAAAAAAATTACGTTTAATAAGTGTTTATTGTTTTTTTTTATTGAAAAAAACAGAGACAAGTTTGGTAATCGTTTATGGTTTCTTATTCTTTTAAATTTTAAGTTAACATGAAAATTAGTTTGTAAAATAAAATATTCTAAAAAATTTAGATTACATTTATTTTTTAGATATTTATTGTGCATTTTATAAGTCAAGAAATGTTAATGTTTTTTATTTATGTTTAAGAAGAAACCGAAAACCAACAAATAAGAAAACTTGATTTTGTTGTTTCTACATAATTATAAAACATTTTCCAAAAATGAGAAACAACAAACAGGGACAATTACCAAACACTTCTACTTCTAAAAAACTATAAATAAAAAATAGAAAATGAAAAATGAGAATGTTACTAAACGACCCTAAAATTTTTCCATATGGTTCTTGCTTTTTTTAAACCCCTATATATGCTTAGAAACTTGAAGAATCCCCAAACTAGCCAGTTTGCTTTTTTACCCAAAAACTTGATTATATATATATATATATATATATATATTTTTGTTATTAGCACGTCACTTAAACTAAAAGTTAAGTCCCGTTTGATAACCGTTCGATTTTAGTTTTTTTTTTTTTTTAACTAGATTTTGATTTTTAGTTTTTGAAAATTTAGCTTACTAATACCACTTCCATCTCTAAGTTTCTTTGTTTTGTTATCTATTTCTTCTAATGTTTTCAAAAATCAAGTTTTGAAAACTAAAAAAAAAAACAGTTTTCAAAAGCTTGTTTTTTTTTTAAAAAAAAATTAGCTAGGATTGCAAATGTGTTCTTAACAAAGATGAAAACTATTATAATAAGATTGAGAGAAAACAAGCATAATTTTAAAAAACCAAATAGTTATCAAACGGGGTCTAAATAATTGTCGAAATTATAGAAAAATTGTCACGTGGAAAATTTGTTGACATCTTATAATAACTTAAATATGTTGGAAGATTTAACCAAAGCATAGGAGTTATAATGAAATTATCAACATGCACTTATGACATATAATAGATGATGATGCATATCTTATGAGATTAAGCAGAATTCCTAAAATCCCAAAATTGGTATTTTTGAAGTTAGCAAGTTCGCATCTCTAAGATTTTTATTCTAAAATTTAGATTGCAATTACCCATTCCTTTCTCCCTTTTGATATTCCAATTTCCATCAAATCCAAATAATTTGTTCTTTCTCTCATTCTTCACACGCCAAAATGAATCTAATTTACTTAGCCCTCTACATCAATTTTGGGAAAAGCATAATTTAATATTTAATTTAAATAAATTCATTTTCTTCCCTTCTAACATCATTTAAATGATCAAATATTTATGCTCGTTTTTATAGATAGTAGATTCAACTCATCCAGCCAACAAAAACATAGCTCAACTAGCATAAAACTCGTACTCTAGACCAAGAGAGATTGAAGGTTCAAATCCCCACCGCACGTAATACTGTAAAAAAAAAAAAAAAAAAATTACTAATCTCTTTATTAATCTTTCATTTGAAGCCAATTGAATGTTGTTAATTTATGTTGGTCGATTCTTTTTTCACAGGCGAGTTGTCGAATTAATATTTTGTTAATGAGAGAGAGGCATTTGCTTGATCCGTATTGGACCATCATTAATGCTGTCGTTTTGATCCCCAGCTTTGATGCTCTTAAGCTTTGGGAATATATGATTTTGTAGCTAACTTTAAATAGGGGATTTTTTTTTCTTCACCAAAAAAGAATAAAAGGGATATTTGCAAATTGTATTTCTTTATTCGAAATTTTTAAAAATTATATTATATTTATTTGATTTATGGTTTCAAATTCCTTTATATTTGATTCTTAAAATCCAGGAAAATTTTAATTAGCTGGAAAATAATAATAAAAAAATAATTAGCTGAAAACAACGTGGTGTTTCAAATATAACAAGTTAAAATATTTACAAAAATAGTATAACCAAATCAAACTTAAATCGAAGGTAAGGAAAAATGTAATAATAATAAAAATAAAAAAAAAAAAATACACTTATGGTGTTTCGGAAAATAAATGAAAAGTTATGATATTTTATAATAGCTCGGTTTAAACATAAATAACGTTATTCATCCAAAAAATTAAAGAAGGTTTCTAATATAACTATGACCACACACGGTACCACACTATTTCTTGATTCTCATAATTTGGTGACCGATGCTGTTCTAGTAAAAATGCATAAGTTTTTCACTTGTTGTAATTATTGATACAATTAATCATAAATAGGTATTGAGTTTGGAAATTCTTGAAAGTTGAAACTATTTTTATTATTTTCTTGATATGTCAATATTTTGGTAGTTTGTTTACTGCTTGTTTTGTAATAATATATATCGAAGAGTATAAATATATATGTTAATAAATGTGAAGAATCCATCTCTAATTTTATAAATTATTGGTTCTTTTTTTTGACAATGGTGGGAGGATGAGTGTTTCAGTTATGGGAAGAAAGTAATGTTTGAAAAACTAGAAGATATGTTTTTGGGTAGAATATAGCTTATTAAATAAGGCATAAAGTATCATCTCATAAGTTGATTGTCTGATTCCTTATCTAAAAAAAATTGTTTTCTCCTTTGGTTTTATGAAGTAAAAGTTGCTTTAGTTATTCGGACAACGTCATGTAATCATCCGGAATATATTAATCCCTATACAATTTAATAATCTTGAAAAAAAAAAAATTCCTCTACATTTAGTCAATTTTATCTTTAAATGTTTTGGTTTTATCCGATTAAACTCTAAACTTAAATAAATTAGAAATTTAATAACTCCTCAAAGCTAAAATAGAATTATATTCTCAAATCAATTAATAAACCAGATAAGATTCATTAAATAAAATACTTAAAAGTCAAACTATGTGTAATTAAAGTCAAACAATGTGAATGTCCAAAATCAACCATGAAAATACATTAACCTAGACACAAAATATAGCCAAGAGAAGAGAAAATCTCTAACTCAACACCAACTTAACCAACCCTAGCTAGCTAAAAATCATTTAATACAACTAGAAGTCAATACCCACATATACATTGTCTCATCTATATAAATGGCCACTATTGGTCACAAAAACTTTAAGAAAATTAAAGAAACTTAACTCATAGAAAATATTAATATCATCAAAGATGTGAACACATTCCCATATCAATTGGTAACCGATGACCTATGTTATTATGTGAATAAAAATAATATATTCATTATTGTCTTTTGGGTGAAACCAAAAGCAAATTTATGTAAATTTAGACTCAAAATTAATAATATCATATTATATCAGTAATTTTTTTGATAAGAACGTTGTTGCACATATTTAACTTTGATTTAATTTGACAAAATTAAAATTTAAAAGATAAATTAGACCCACTCAACTATTTAAAGGAAGTTTTTCACTAAATTTTTTTTAATGACAATCTCATTTATATCGTACTTTCTAATATTTAATTTTTGAAGGTCACAAAATGAACCAGCAATTGACATTGATTTTCACTAACTTATCTACCAAGCAAATATAATGACCTAATTTTGGTTTTTGCTAGCTGCAACTTTAATAACGTTGACCGTCGTTGGATTCAAAGCTTCTTTGTTATATTTATTTTTACTAATTTACTTATTTTGCCATTTTGGGCTCTATTCTTGCTTTTCCTGAATCCTGATCCACCGGGTTTTTTTTTTTTTTTTTTTTTTTTTTTTTTTTTTTTTTTTGTTTTTTTTTTTTATGTTATGAATTTGATAATTAGATTTTGAAAACTTGGATTTATATAGTTTTTGATTGATTTGAAAGTTTGTAAGTCATAAGAATCATTAGACAACTATATATGGAAGTTCTTATGTCATGAGCATAACCTTATGACAATTGACATTGTATTCAATCTTTCGAAATCAGATGATCAGAGATCTCCAAATCACACATTTGTTATACTAAAAAAAAGAAACTACGTAATCTCTTATAGGACACATATAACTCTATCTAAGTTCGGCATTTTAAACTTTAAGCTATACAAAATTTGACCCCTAAACTAAATATATCTTTTAAATCAATCGGTTGTATTTTGATCGCATTCCTTCAATCTCTCACTATCACTAAAGTTCAAGTGACAATTTTTTTTCTCAAAGTAAGTTTAGCTCAACCGTAATTGGCCTGTACCCTCGACCAAAAGGTCAGACGTTCGAATTCTCCCACCCCAAATGTTGTTGAGATTAGAACTTAAATATTTTTCTAACAAAAAATGCATTGTTAAAATCATTCAACTCATAATTTGAATAACGTGAAATTTCCCATATGAATCGTGACCAAGAAGTTATTGTTTTATGTAGAGGGGAGGTTTGTCTTGTTTGATAAATCTAATATTTGAATCACTTAGACCATAGTTTCCAATGCATGAATTTCTTTGGAGAAGTCAGTATTAACTGGAAACCATGAAACCACAGACATTGTTAGTTTCTTTTTATGGGCCACTGACAGCAAAATCACACCCTCTATTTCCTTAATTGAAAATTTTCAAGATTAATTGCACAAATTATTAAAAGAATCTTCTTGAATTGACCTTTTGATTTTCCTTTATAATAATAATATAAATGACTCGACGCTCTTTCGATTTTTGCAATAATTACAATCTCTCTCTCTTGAAAATTGAAAAAAAAAATCAATTCTTTTAACTTTTTAATAATTAATAATGGTAGAATATTAACTTAAACTTGTTTTAAAAAAAGTAAATAAGATAAAAATCCTGGACTTTATCTCATGATTATTCGATAATACTTTTATTATTCCCTATAAAGGGATCGAAGTATGGATGAAAAAGAAAATCTAACAAACAGAATTACCTTGATGAAAATGTGTGGCTGAAAATATGCACAATTCTCTCTACTTAATGGAGAATAACAAGATCAACGACCGAGAACTTTCATTTATTATACATGAACTAGCAATTAAATTATTTCGTTAAAGTGAACATAACTAGATGGTAATTTACCTATTTTCTGAGGTTCGAGATTCAAATTTTCATCTATAAATGTTGTTGAACTAAAAAAAGAAACATATTTCCATTATTTAAAGTAAACAATATATTAATATCTAGATATTCCTATTGTTCTTATTATTAAAAAAAAATCCTATTGTTAATTTTTTTTAACTAGCATTTACAGGTAGGTAGGACTCCATTAAAAACGATGAGATCGAAATATTAATGGATTCTTTTTTTGGATAACATTGTATTAAAGAAAAAAAATTGGAACCTTGATAGTTAAGTAAATAGAAAAAAAAAAAATCAATCAAACAGAATTTTTGAAACATATTTTAAATTTCTTTATAACGTGATAATAGAAATGGGAAAACTCAATTTCGTCCAATCAAATCCATAATCTAGTATTTATGAGATGGAATTTAAATGTAAAAGAAATTGATTAAATTCTAATTTGTCATTGGTTAAAAAGTGTAAGAAAAAGGAGATTTAGATGCCCTACCGATCGAAGGTATAAATAGGAAGCGAACCAAGTGTTGTTCGCATTATAGTTCACAACGCTTTGTTCTTCATTCTTCTCAAATCTCTCTCATTACCCTCTCCAATTCCAATTCCAATTCCAATTCCAATTCCAATTCAAATTCATCTATAATCCGCCATGGTTGTTCTGTCACAGCCAGCATTGGGTTTAGACCAATATTCTCTTCTTCGAACAACATGCAAACCCACCGCCTCCTTCACCGAAATCCCTGAAATCGACCTCTCAGACCCCAACGCCCAGTCCCACATCGTCGAGGCCTGTGAAGAATTCGGCTTCTTTAAGCTCGTAAACCATCGAGTTCCGATTGAATTGATGACCAAACTCGAAGAAGAAGCCCTCTGTTTTTTCAAACTTTCCCAGTCTGAGAAAGATAAAGCTCGCCCTCCTGATCCTTTAGGCTATGGCTGCAAAAATATCGGCTCTAATGGCGATAAGGGCTGGATTGAATACCTCCTCCTCACCGCCAATCCTCTCCCCATTTTCTCCCAAAACTCCGAATCTTTCCTGTAAGTTGCAATACAAACAGAGCACTCTGTTTTTTTTTTTTTAAGAATCCACTTAGATTTTGAAAAAAGTATTATTTATAAAGAATAAAATCTTTCCTTCACGTCATTTTCTCGTGTTACTGATTTTGGGCAAATTTTCCTGTAGCGCCGCCGCGAAGGAGTACGTCACGGCGGTGAAGAAGCTAAGCTGCGAAGTGGCGGAATTGATAGCAGAGGGATTGAAAATCGAGCCACGAAACGCAATAAGCAAGCTTCTAAACGACGAGAAAAGCGACTGTTGTTTCAGAGTGAACCACTACCCGCCATGTCCGGACCTCCAAGCTCTAGGCGGAAGTGGAAGGAACATGATCGGATTCGGGGAACACACAGACCCACAAATCATATCGCTGCTAAGATCAAACAACTCGACCGGCCTACAAATCTGCCTCAGAGACGGCGCGTGGGTTTCAGTGCCGCCGGACGCGGCGGCGATCTTCGTGAACGTCGGCGACTCGCTGCAGGTGATGAGCAACGGCAGATTCAAAAGCGTGAAGCACAAAGTGGTGGCGGATTCCAACAGAGAGAGGGTTTCGATGATTTACTTCGGAGGGCCGCCGTTGAGTGAAAAGATTGCGCCATTGCCGGAGGTTTTGGGCGACGGAGAAGAAAGCTTGTACAAGGAATTCACTTGGTGGGAATACAAAACGGCGGCGTATAAGACCAGATTGGCTGATTACCGCCTCGGTCCCTTTGAGAAGAATCAAAATTCTTAGACGTTTTCATTTCCTTCCATAATTGGAAAATCATAAAATCTCTTTTCTACCAAGAAATTATTGGAGGAGTCTCATCTATCCGTTTTTTTTTTTTTTTTTTTATTATTATTATTGAAAAAAAAAATATTTGTGTTTTGTATTTTTTTTTAATCTTTTGAACTGTTACTTGCTGATCAAGGGTTGTAAAGAAAATAGTAAACTGTTATGGGAAAAAGAAAAAAAAAAAAACTGTATGGTTTTACTTCTCATTATTTGTTTCAAGTTTTTTGCAA
The DNA here is from genome assembly GCA_017139565.1 of Luffa aegyptiaca. Lineage (NCBI taxonomy): Eukaryota > Viridiplantae > Streptophyta > Magnoliopsida > Cucurbitales > Cucurbitaceae > Luffa > Luffa aegyptiaca. Next base: position 54,025,012 of record CM029398.1, read on the forward strand.
TTTACTGGAACTCAGAAAAAAAAAGTTTGTAATTTACTGGTTTATTTTTTAGTTTACTTATTTTGGAGTGAGAACTAAGAAGTAACGAAAATGGGCATATTCTTTTATGGTAAAGAAAAATAAGGCAATTTGAATAAATATGCAAATTTTGGCATACATATGATTTTATCCAGACTGGGTATATAATTGAATAAAATCTATATATATTGACACACTCAAGGAAGATAGGTAATATGAAAATAATTGGGAGTTGTTTGTTTTGTTTTGTTGGGTCTTTTTAATGTTAAGAGCCTGTGTTGTTTATTAATTTTGGAAAATTATTGATGTGTTTTTTTAGAGTACTTGATATAGTTTTTTTTTTTTTTTTTTTTGCTATAAAAATTACTGACATATAAGTTAGAAATAGTTGCATAGTAACATTTCAAAAAAAAAAATGTATATATATATATATATAGTTGCATAGTAACATTTAACATTGACAAATTATTTGAAAAGAATTCATGATATTAGTTTTTAAAAATGGCTAGCAATGAGGGTCGCTGTATAAAGAGTCTTTAGTGTATTGTAGTATTTTGAAGTAGGTTTTATTTGGAACGTCCTAATTTTTGTACATACAAAAGAAGAAGAATATAGTTTTACTCAATTTAAATATGGCATTTATTCGTTTTTCAAGTAAATACTTAATCAATTTTAGTATTTAGTAGTCAACAAGAGTATAGTTCAAACATGATATTTGACTAATAGATCAAAGTTCAAATTTCCCACTACAAAACTTTAGTACTTGATGCATTAAATTGAATGTTTAAATTAAAGTTACGAAAAAAATCCCAAATTATACAAAAAAATATACTTGTAAATTTATATAGAGACGAAGAAGCCATATCCTATCTTCTTGTTTGCACACGTCGGCACTCTTTGGAACACAAGTGAATGGGAAATTGCGGCTAGTTTGATTCAATTATATGTTTATGTTTCTCAAAAAAAAAAAAAAAAAAAAAATTATATGTTTATGTGGTCAACGTCGTCGAAAAGGAGTTATAATTTTTAAAAGAAAAAGAAAAAGAAAAATAAAAAGAAAAACTTTTTCGTGTTTTTTTTTTATTTAAACTTTTTTCGTATTTAATGACATTATAATTTATAATATAATACTTCGAGATATCCTAGACTTCTCCAACTTAGTTACGATTCTTTTTTTTTTTAAACAAACTTAGTTACGATTCTTACGAAACCTTACTTTACACGACGTTGAATGTTGTTCTACTTCTACCTTCAATTACGTCTATATTGGTATTTTAAAAAAAAATTAAAGAATTATATTTTCTCGACTTGATTTTTTTTTTTAAGAAAATGTTTGGTCAATTTTTGAAAAAAAAAGTGTAAATTTTGAAAATTATAACGATTCTGTTTTATTGTTAAAAAGTTAAAACTATTTGTTCCTAATTTCTATATTTTCCTAACCAACATTTTAGGAAAATTATATATATATATATATATATAACCTCCTACTTTTTAGGAAGACAAGGTTTTTCCTATCCTAGCTAACTTTTTACTTTAGTTTTGAAATCTAACTGAAAGTTCCTAATTTCTAAAATGAATTATTAAAAAAAAAAAAACTTAAAATGAATTTAGGAAAAAAAAATCAATTAAAACCTTAAACTAGTAATTACATCAATCAAGACCTAAACTTTGATAGTTGAATCAATTCAAACCATGAATCATAACTATTTTCACTTGATTCTATTAATTAAAATCAACTCAAAATCACTTTAATAAAATTATTGAAAAATTATTATGTAATTTTTCTAAGTAAGAGAAAAACAGAGGAAGTAAAGAATATGAAAAATGGCTCATATTAATGGAAAGATACTATTATCTATTCGATTCTACTATTTCTCTCCAGTATTACATTAAGAAGCATTATACACATATGAGTATTACATGTATTAATTGTTGTAAATGGAATTGTGATAAAAATCTAAATTAATTCAGATATAAAAAGTCTATGGTTTCAATAGATACGATTATTAATTCGAGGGGGTACAAATCAATTTTTCCCATAAATTCATTATGGAATAGGTCATAATTTGAAGAAATTATTAGTAAATAAACCTTAATTTTTAAAAGCAGAAGAACTGAACACCACAGACTTTATTTGATGAAAATTTTATTTTTAGTCTACAACTACTCCGCAATTAAAAAAAAAAAAAAAAAAAATAGGGTTGCTTACAACCTATTTGTTGTTTTGTGTTCGTTTTTGTATATAATAATTCTGAACTTACAATCAAGTTCCAAAAATGTTATAATAGGCTTTTGAAAATCTCGTTCGTTTTATTTTTCAAAAATTAGTTAGTATTTTTTATAAAAAAAAAAAAAAAAACGTTTTTAGAAACTACATTACAAATTCAAAGGAACCAAATAATTTGTGTACTACAAGTTTAATTTTTTAAAAATAAAATAAAATCATTATCAAACACATTACTTTCAAGTTAGCCTTTTAACATCAATAATTTGAAAACTATTTGAAAAGGACTCTCCTTACATTTTTCTTCACCTAAACGTGCCTACTCTATCAAAGTTTTCTATGATGGTAGCCTTCTCCTACTCAAATCTCAATCACATATCTCAAATTTAACAAGATTTTGCTTGAATCGATACAACTCTTCCAAATAATCACGAATCCTACTTGAGCGAGACTCTCCTTAATAGTCATCAAGCAAGATTGAACATATCGATTTAAAATTTGGTAAAATATGATAATTCTATATCAAGAATATATATATTATCATTTGGAGATGCAATATGGCTTGAACTTCTGACTTTTTGGTCGAAGTTACATCTCAATTACGGTTGAGCCATGCTCATTTTGGCCTAATCTCCTAAACTTTTTAATTTAACATTAATGATAAAAAAAAAATCCGTATATATATGACAACATGACTTATTTATCTTAATATTATTATGATGTTATCTACTTTAACACGTATAAATTTGTTTATAACTCCAACTTTAGCTCGAATAATAATTTTTTTCAAAAAAGGCTTTCTTTTTTCATCTAAAAAACCTATATTCTTCTCAATTTGTAACTAATTATGTGGACTTCTATACATTATCATAATTTCACTAAACTTGTATTATTGGTTGAATTGTCGTTATTAAAAAAAAAGTATTGGTTTGAATTGCTTGAGGATATGATCTATTTAAGTCTGTACACATAACTCATATATATATAAAGCCATATATATATATTTATATAAGTGAATCTGTATTGTGGGGTTTTCTAGAAGGTGACTTGTTCAAAGTTTAATGATACATTGTTTAAAAAATAAAAAAAAATAATAAATGAATAGATATAAATAAAATAAGAAAAAGAAAAGACAGCTTTTGACGACAAGGAAACAAGACCTCTGCATGTGAGTTTCTTCTCCTATGCTGTGTAATGTTCTTGGTCAATCTGTTTGTGGAACCATCGTCTTGGCTCTTCAGAAACAGCCTTTTAAGCAACTTGTATGGGTTTAAATATCACACAAATATCAGGGTTTTTTTTTAACTCGGATGAATTGAATCGATTACAACGAAAAATTATTTTGAGTCTAAATATCATACGAGTATTAGGTTTTTTTTTTCGTCTTGAATCGAAGCGATTAGAGAATAAAGTGTAAATATATATCATTTTTCCTTTTTCCTTTTCACTAATTTTTCAGAATTGTTTAAAAAAATGCGACTTGGTTGTTGTAGGTAATTCTGGACCATTCCAAAACTTAAGGAGCAGAGGATAACACGACAAGAAACTGAAGACATGACCAGGAAATGAACCCCGGAGGGGAAATAGGCCATAGGGTTGGGCCTTGGTCCAATCCCATGCTCGGCCCGCTTGTGCGGGCCGAGTTCCTCCCCTCCACTCGGTCCTTGGGTCCTTTGGCCGCTCCGGTTCAACCTGGTTTAGCTCGAATCGTCTTCCAACGCCTAGAAACCCTAAAAAGGAAAAGGTATATAAACTTTTCTTCAATCTTGAGGAAGGGATCCCAAAACTACTCTCTAAACGCCCTCTTCTCTTTCTCTTGTTCTATGGTTTGCTCATCTTCCTTCTCTTTGCTGACTTAAGCATCGGAGACGGTGTGACAAACACTACACTGGTGTGCAGATTTTACCTTGTTTTGCAGACCACGTCTTTCCTCTCTTATACAAATTTACCGTGGTGTCACGTTAAGGTAAGGTGAGTTCTCCCTACCCGGATTTTGACATCAACATTGGTGATACTCAAATTAATTCTTATCCACGTGGATGTACATCTTAGATTTTGTTGAATGATTTTGTAAATTATTATTAAAAAGAATCTTGATGCAGAATTTACAGATAAAAGGAAAAAAAAACTTTATAAACTAAAACGAAATAATTATAAATGTTTGAAGCAAGCTGGTGGAAGCGATGACCAAAAGCTGTCATATTTGAGTTTGTATTTTTACAAAACGCCGGTCGATTCTTTATTTATTTACTTTTTTTTCTCTCTCTGACACAACGTGTCAACATAACAAAGATAAATGTTGACAAAATTCAATACACCAAATCTAATTATAATTTCATTTCACCCAAAAAAAAAAAAAAAAAAACATCACATCAAAATTCTAAAAAGAAAAACAAAAAAAAGCAACATCACATCAAAATTAAATACCAATTTTATAAACAATTCATTTAGCAGAATAATATATATATATACACATACATACATATGATATTTTATTTAAAATATTCATTATGCAAAGAAAATGAAAATCAAGGAAACAAAAGAGAGAATAAAAACCAAAGAAAAAAAAAACTTAGTTGATAATGGACGTTCTAAAGAGCTTTGAATTATCCATTTTTATTTTTTTATTTCTTTAGAATATTGCATTGCAATATCAAGGGTAGGTGAGAGATTTAAAAAAAAAAAAACTTTTTATTTTTGAAGTGATTACCGTTGTCACGCAACTTTTAATGAAATAATTTCAACGTGTTTTTATTAATTTTTATGAACCTTATGCAATCTATGTAATATGTTAAGTCCTGGCAATTTAGAAATATAAAAAAGTAGAAAATTTTCTATTTTGTCAATGAATTTAGCTCAACAACTCAATCTTAACTTTTATACCTTTCAAATTTGTTTACACAATTTTTAATTTTGGATAAATTGTGAAATTAATAGAACTAAATTTTAAAAATTGTTTATGAACAACAAATCAAAGAAAGTCAAAACTTGATAAATAAAATAGTTAAAATCAAGTCATAAAAACACTTTTTTTTTTCATAATAAAAACCAACCATATCATTAACTAGAGAAAATTAGGTATACCAAACTCTTCATGAAGTTTGGAGGTATCCATAAATCTATTAGACTTGAAATTAAAATTTCATGAAGTTTTAATTTTTTTTTTTTTTTTGTTATATAGATACAGCCCCATAAATTTAGAAATATATTCCTAAATTTGAAATTTTTTAATGCATAGGAACTATATAAATATAATTCTAAATTTGTAATTTAACCCAAGATAATAAATGGAAAATGTCAAAAGTGATATAATTATATTCAATTGGCATCCAATGTGAAAACAAAATTTCTTGAGAATTTAATTCAACGATTAAAAATGGACTAAAAGTTGACTACGAAAGTGGAAAACCTAAAAGCTCAGTTTTAAAAGTCAAAAGATTTCTTACGGATCGATGTTTTCTTTAGTGACACAGAGAATTTGGTCAATTAATGTCATTGATGGGCGAATTATTTTATGTGGGGATGCCATTTAATTAATTAATTTCTGTTTATGCATTTTAGATCGTTCTTAACAAGACATTTTAGTCAATAAAAGTGGCCAACAGAAATTTCTTAAAACAATGACCTAATATCTTAAAAAAAAAAAAAAAAAAAGAGTGAAAACGATGTTTACTTTTAGAAAATTACAATACATTGTAAGATAGAAAATTCTAATGTCAAATTATAAAATGAATATATTGATTCAAACATAGTGTTATTAAAAGACAGCTAGTTATACGTTTTTATCTTGATCTAAATTCAATTATTTTTCAAAATAAATAAATAAATTTAATTATAAGGTAGTTAGCTTGTTTCATAATCTTTCTTCTAGTTTGATTTGTTTTTGTAGTTCTTGTTATTGTCGTCTTAATCTCATGTAAGAGTGTGTTGAATGAAAAAATGTAGACGTTATTTAAATATATAATATTTAGAATTGTATGAGAAAAGTTAGGCCAATTTACTAATATATATATATATATATATATATATATATATATATATATATATATATATATATATATATATATATGTATTTTTTTTTAGTAACTAAAAAAAAAAAAAAAAAAAAAAAAAAAAAAAAAAAAAAGGTACCGTTTTTTAATTTTTAATATCATGGTTGATAATATTAAGAGGATTCTGCTAACAATTTGATTGATAATGGTCCCAATACTTAAAACATTATCAAATTTTAATAATTGATTTGAGATCCATCAAGAATATATATATATATATATATATATATATATATATATATATATATATATATATATATGGATTTTGAAATATAAGAATTGAAATGACATCCCTATCCTCTCCCAAAAGCCTGAATTTATTGGAATAATGATTAATTGTATTCTATAAAGCTTAGAGACCAACATTATATTAATAGATAACAAAAATAGACAACTAGCTAAAATAAAATTATTTTTACGCATCATCTAGAATTTTTACTCCACATATTTAGATGCTTGTCTAACAAAATTAACATATGACACTTCTAAAGAAACCAACATATATATTTAAGCTTCGAGCAAAATTTGAACCTCATTATAAAACTTTTCAAACAGTGAGTTAGTTCATCTATTCTGCTTCAATTAACACGTATTATTAGAGAACACGAAGTGTCACATGCATAAAAATGTGCGTCTATCAATAAATCGAGAGTCATTCTTCAATTCTTCCTGCTATCACGAACTCGCTATCGTTTTTTTTTTTTTTTTTTTTTTTTTGCTTAAATTAACATAAAGGGGCAGTTAAGAGATAGGGCAAAGTGTGTCTAGGATGGGACCTTTGATGAAAAGAGAGGAAAAGAAAACATGTGCTGGTTGAAGAGCAGCCTCTGGACCCTGAAATTAATTGAAATAAGACATTATATAGAATTGTCTTGAGTGATGACAGACATTTTTCTTTCACATCAATATTATTTCATTGCTTTGCTTTTTATTATTATTATTATTTTTTTTCCTTTTTTCAAATCTTTACATATATGGTAGTCATGTACGTACACTTGCCATTTTTGTTATGTTTTATAATTATTGACACATTTTTATTTGTATTTATTTGCCTCACTACACCGTACTCCAAAGTCTATCCCTGCTCACCTATTTCTACCTTCTTTAAATGCATTATTCACACAATTTAAAAAATAATAATAAATTAAAAAAAATAATAATAAGATGAAAACGGCTAGGGTTTATAGGAGACAATCATCCACATTATTTTTAAGAATTTTGAGAATATATATATATATATTTAAAAATTTTGATATTTATATAGAAAAGGAATTAAACACACATCACATAGATATGTTTATGGTTATATATGGTTGGATGCCGACGATAAATAAATCCAAAGGAAAAGAAACACAACACACATCACATACTCAAAAAGGGCATAAATCCAAACCATGGTATGGCCTTTTCCTTTATATAGCCTACGAACATATCTACATAACATGACATACAAAAAAATACTCTGTACGTACTAATAATTAAGACGGGACGTTTAGAATACAAAATAATAAAGATACCTGTCAGATCAAAGGTCCTGTTCCATTTTCTCATTTTTGCTGTCAACATGAACACATGATTCATTGCTTAAGAATCACAGCTCAATTGGTTGTGAAATATACTCTATCTTATTCGTATATGTTATTGACCTAGAAAAGCTCATTTAAGTTTGGCGTTTTATCCTAATTTTTACTTATTATATTTGTAATGATATGGAAAATATAATTTCGAGGTTCAGAAATGGTATGCCCCAGCTGTTTTGGTTTCTTTCTGTTTCTAATAACGTGATTTTCTGATTATTTTTGACACCAGAAACTTGTCAAATCTATTTATTTTAATAATTAAAAAAAATATTTAAAGCAATTAAAGAAATAAAAAAAAGAAATAATTTGAAATAAATGAGATATGCTTACGTCATCAATAGTGTCTAAATAAAAATAGTTAAAACACAACTCAACCTAGATAAGACATATATCTTTAATTAAGGCCCCGTTTGATAACCATTTGGTTTTTGGTTTTTTGTTTTTGAAAATTAGGCTTGTTTTCTTTAAATTTCGTCATCATGGTTTTCATTTTTGTTAAAGACATACTTGAATTCCTAACCAAATTCTAAAAACAAAAACAAGTTTTTGAAAACTACTTTTTTTAGTTTTCAAAAATTGGCTTGGTTTTTGAAAACATGGGAAGAAGGTAGGTGAAAAGCCAAAGAAACTAAGAGTTGGAAGTGGTTTATAAGCTTAAAAACCAAAAACCAAAAACAAAAAACCAAATGGTTATCAAACGGGGCCTAAAGAATTGGAGGTTCAATTTTTTTTTTGGATATATCTCTTTAATTCCTTTAACATTCACTAATTGTGTGGACTCAATTGAAAAATATTATAATAAAAAAATACTAAAACAAAACATTCTAAACCACAAAACTAAAATAAAAAAATAACAATAAAACATTAAACTAATATATATATATATATATATATATATATATATATATATATAACCTAGTTTTTATTAGCGCGAGTGAAAGGAAAAGAAAAAAAGGAAAATAATATCAATAATAATAATAAAAACCAAAAGAAAAAAGTGTGGTCCAATTGGTCTGGACGGTTATCTATTGGCTGGAAATTGGAAGCAGCCGACCTATACATTATAATCTCTGTGAAAAGAATAGGAATAAGTGCTATAATAATAATAATAATATAAAAGAAAAAGGGTTGCTTTCAAACCCAAATCTTTGCTACCTAAAAGGTCCTTTTCAAACACTAAGAATAATAGAATTATGTTTATGTTTGCCCTAAAATTCCACATGCTTTAATATTTTTCAACGACTAGATAACTTGGTCGGGATCTTATTTTTCTTTCTAAGATAAGATATGATCTCTCTCGCAAAAGTTATTTAACTCTTTAATTCATTATAGTCTGGAATAAAAGTGTAAAATCTTGAAACCTAGGGACCAAATAGAAAGTAAATTCAAAATTTAGAGACCAAACTGAATGCGTATTTTTCTCGATAAATTATCGTATAATTAATTACTCCATTATATTATTATAGAAAACGATTTCTGAATGTGAAATCAAATCCAATAATTCAAAATTTTTCTCTGCAATTGCTTGTCTCTCTCAGCCTCTCCACTTTTGAAAAATCTGCCCCAAGTTAATTCCCTTTGCCCAATTTCATTCAATCTCTTTCTCTCTTTTTCTGATCCCATAAAAAGAAATGGTCAATTTCTCCCAAAAAAAAAAAAAAAAAAAAAAAGGAAAAAAAAAGGTCAATTCCTACTTCCCATTATTAAATCCCATTTGAAAAGGTTGGGATGTAAATTAATTAATTATATATGATATTTCCCTATTTAATTTGCATGTTTGATTTTACGTTGAAACCAGCCCACTATCTTTTTGGTAAAATTCCTCACCAACTCCATTAAATAAATAATTTTTCTTTAACTAAAAGAAGAGAACCTTCCATTTGTGCTGCCTCTGTTGATTTTGTAAGGTGAAGAAACCAGCCTAAAAAGTGTCCCTTTGTCTGCCATTTTCATTAACTTGGAGCTGCTTTTCAAAAAAGCATTTATCAATCTATTTAATTACTCATGGTTTATTATATCTCTATTCTTTAATTCAAATGTTATATCATGCTAATCTTATAATCTCATAGATAATGAGCACATTTTCATTTTCAATTATGAAATTTTAAAGATTATCTATTGATTTTTTGTCAACATGAAACTTAACTCTTTGCAGTTGAGACAACATACTTCTTCATTTGAGATCGAATTCTCATCTCTATATATTTGTTAGAAATTACTAATTTATTTCCTGTTTTGTAATTTATTCAATTCCAAAATATTTTTTTAAGCATGAAAAACTAAAAGGATTAGTGCTAAAACACTTGATCTCCACCATGGATACGATATTGCTTACTTTAGAATTATGTCCACCTAGTTTTGCTTTTAATTTTAAACAAAATATATATATATATATATATATATATATATATATATATATATATATATATATATATATATATATATATATATATATATCATAACAATTGAGTAAAAAGATTCTATCTATACTTGTATTCTAAAAATATTTTCCCACTGCAAATCGACATTTATATTTGCATTTTTAATAATCATTATTATATCTATCCCTTTAAAGTGATATACACTTCCATAGCATGTTTTTAGAGTTAATTTTATCAAGTCCATTTATTGGCATGTACCCTCGACCAAGAGGTTAGAGGTTCGAATCCCCCACCCTAAATGACAAAAAAAAAAAAAAATTAAAATTTACACTTTTTGTATAAGCCATATGAGAATTTCTAGTTCTAAGGATTCAGTACTTTTTTTTTTTCTTCTTTGTCTAAGGTCTAATGAGATATGAGATTAATGATTAATTTTTAAATTTCTATTTTTGTTATTGATTGAGTTGGTCAATACTTTTAAAATCCATTTTTCTTTAACGAAAAATGGTAAGTAATTAAATAAATGTAGATTTTTTTTTTTAATTTTATAAAAAAATCTTATTAAATGGACCTGAATTTTTTAGTTGAATTCATAAAGTGCTATGATTGTTGTTGCTTTCAAAATGTTTGAGTTCAACTTCTTTTGACATTTTTTTTCTTAAACATGTGGACTCATTGAATTGCCTTTGAGGAAAATTCAACCACGGAACTTAATAAGGAAAAGAAACTTATTATTATTATTATTATTATTTGAGAAGAAGAAAAAGAAAGAATTATTAGTGGGGTTTGATGAATGTTTGATTGTGGTTGAATTAGTTTTAAGTAGTGATCAATTTCAGCATTAATGGACGAAACCATAAAACTTTAATTTGTAATAATCAATTTCTTAGTTCATTGAACTCATCTTATAATAATTAATGTTCTCTCTATGTAAAAACCTTCCCTTTTCATTGGTCAATTTACATTTATCACCACATAAATAATTAAACATTATTTTCCATTGTGTTATCTGCTAGATTCATGCATACTTCCAAGTTCCAATATATTTTCTTTTGTTCAAGTTGGTTTAGAAATGCTTTTGCCAATAATATTTTTAAAATGAAATAATGTATTATTTCTACGAATGTTTTTTAAAAAAAGAAAATTGGTTCTTCTTTCATAATGTTTTAGAATTGCAGTAAATTAAATAATCACAAAACTTTTGAAAAGGGTGTGTTTAATTAATAAAGATAAGATACTTATCTTTTCTTTGAGAAATGATAAGATGACATCTTAGGGCCCGTTTGGTAACGTTCTCGTTTCTTGTTTCTTGTTTCCAATTTTATTAAGAAATCTAAGCATTTAATAACTATGTATGTTACTTGTTTCTCATTTTTTAGAAACACTCTCAAAATTTGTATAAAACTTTTGGGAACAACTAAAACTAGTTTCTCCTTTTTTGTTCTTGTTTCCAATTTTTTCCAAACATAAATAAGAATATAGGTTTATTATTATTGAATGTTTAGGTGTTAGGGTCATGAAATTCTATTTTTCTTTATTAGAAATGAAGAAACGGAAATAAGAAACGAGAACGTTACCAAACGGGCCTTTACTCTTTTCAATCCACCTTTAAATATGATATTTAATAAAAACTTAAAGTGTGTACGTATAAAATTTTGTTTTATAAGAAAAAAATGTGTTTAGTATTATGACTTTGAAACAAAAAAAGGATAATAACCTAGATGGAAAATATATTAATAAACTATGAAGATAAAGTTTAAAACAATGTCTATATCCTTCAATACAATTTAAAAAAACATGCAATAGTGAGCATAGCTCAATAGGTAAATATTTCGATTTTTTTGGTGAATAAAAAAAAAAGAAGAAAAAGAAAAAGAAAAAACAAACAAATGACAGGTAGCACGTGTTTTAGATTTTTTTATCTATAATTTATGAAATTAAAATACTTTTACCATTCAAGGATACTAATTGTTAAGGATCGAAATTTTTGTAGGGTGTAATTTTAACAAATTTTATCTTGGAAAGTTAGGTAAATATTTCGATTTTTTTTCCTTTTTGTTTGCAAAGTATTTAGTTGGTTACAAGCTCATTTGGATCACAAATATTAAATATTTAGGAGTTAAAAACCTTGAATTTAAAGTCTATGACGTGTATATTTGTATTATTGGTTTTGTTTATGGAAAAAATATTTAAATTATTGAATTTAATTAAAATATTTATATTAGATAATAAATAAATAACTTAAACCAATTAAAATTAATTTATATCTCATTTAGAAAGTATGGAATAATTCTCTCTCTTCTCAACTCCTCATTTTCCAAAAAAGAAAAAAAAAAAAAAAAAAAGTCTCTAGTATAAAGGTATGGATAATAAAATCTGATGATTCATGACATATTTTTATCTCTAAACAATAATGAAACAAACATAAGTTTTTAATATTATTGTCAAAACCAACTAAACAAACATAGTCTTAGGAGTATTGGGAGGATATCAGAAATATTTAATTTTCTTAGATATCGTTCATGGACATTTTTTTTTTTTTTATAATTTATGAAACTTTTTCATAGTTTTCCTCGATACCCTTTTATTATCTCTAAATGCGAGTGAACCTGAAAAATGCAGCCCTACTAGACCATTGGGCCGAGTGAAGTTAAAGGCCCAAAACCTTTACATCTGGCCTAGACTGGCTTCGCCCCTCTCATATTACAATTGAAGGCCCAAAACTTCAGCATCTGGGCCAGCCTAACATAGACCTTTTTCTATATTGAGAGGTTTCGAGATCGGAAGCGTGAGAATTTGCAACCCTACGTGGGAACTTAGTTCATGCTTGAATCAACTCATGCTTGGAGGAGAAGACAAGTTATCGGAGGAAGAAAACGATAGAAATAGGGGGAGGAAGTTTAAGGTTTTTGTAAAGATTCAGTTTGTTGGGGTTCAAATACGTAATAGGAGTTGGTTGGTTTACAGGATGCAACAGGGGTAAATATGGAATATTAGGAAAAGTCTGGTAACTCACGTGTGGCCTTTTTTTTAATGTTTTTATTTTTTTGGCCATCTTTCAAAACCGTCCCCATATTTTGGCCGTACTCCCAAATTTCTCAAGATAAAATGGAAAGAAAAATTCACATACACAACCCAAACAAATCTCTTCTAAAATTGGGACAATTGAAAATAAAAGGAACATGTGGTATTTTTTTCTAAAAAAAAAAAAAAACACAAAGTTTTCAAAATGTTCGCAATCCACAATTTCGGTTCCCATAAATTACATTGAATAAGAATAACTTTTACTAAAAAGAGAGGAGAGAGAGAATACAAATAAATACTTGCATGTAGTTAATTAAAGCTTATAGGTTAGGCCATGCTCAAAATTTAATTTGGGTTGGTAATTAAAACAATTGCCCTATTCTTATTGACTAATAATTAAAGTAGTTGTGGAAATATTGGCTCAACTTATTATACAAACAGTGGTTTCAAGTTAACTAATCAACTTGCTTAAATTTTAAATTTTATAATTATATTTATCTGACTTTAATTATATGATAAAAGTTATAATTTATGACATATTTCAACTTGTAGTTGATCCAATTTTTGGGAAAATGTGGAACTGTTTATTAAATTATTTAGTGTTTACAAAATCTTCTAAAAACTAGAATACACCCATCATGTAATTGTATAAAAATATATTTGAGTGTTTATTAAATTAATTAAGTAGAGCTATTAGCTGTATTGAATCATTTATAGTTTTAAAAGAAGCTCATTTCTTTTGGCATATTTAATATTAGTTTTAAAAACCTTAATAATTGGGTAAGAATTAAGAAAGTAGCTCGTCGTTGTATTTTAAAATTTTTAATTAATGAATTTTCTTTATAAGTTTCAATTAAATTATTAATATGGTTAATTAAGTAGGTATAAATGGCCAACTCAACTAATAAAATACTTTTCAATACCACATAATTGGTTAGTTCATAAATTTTAAAAATAACTCACTGCAACAATTTAATTTAAAATAACTTTGCAATTTATACATATTAGCCTTTTTATTTACTATTTCTTACGTGGTATGAGTTCTTTTAAAAATAGATCCTTATTTTAACAATATTTAACTAAATTCAATGTCCAATTCAATGAAGTTGAAAATTTAGGACGATACATCTTATCAAGTTTAACGGTAATTTTGATTTTTTTTTTCTCTTCCCTCTTATAGAAAATCAGTGTTAAAAAAGTTTTAAATTAATCTTTATTGATTGGTGTAAACTACAATTTACATATAATTAATAGTTTATTGTGGATGATATTACACTCATTAAAGCTAAAGCTTATGAATAGTTAGAATTAGAAAGCATAACAACTAGGAGAATTTATAAGAGCAAATTATAAGAATTATAAAATTTTGAGCATTCAAAATTATTAATATCAAATTAAGAAGAAAATTAATATAGCCAATTTTTTTTGGTTAAAACACTTTATTACGAAAAAGTGTTCAATGTGCTGCCATAGTGGTTGTCTTTGTCTCACAATAATCTCTGTATGCAATTTCAAATTTTGTTGGCATATTAAAAGTTGTTATTTTAAGGCTAAATCACAAATTTACTCTATAATTTTTCAAGTTTATGTCTAATAGATTACTAAATTTTAAAACATGTATGCTAGGAACCTAAACATTCAATTTTATGTTTTATAGGTCTGTGAATTTTAAAAATTTCCAATAGCAATAATTATCTCACTTTTCAATTTTGTGTTCAATAGACCATCGACATTTTCGTAAAATTTTAAAATTGATATCTAATAGAACATAAACTTTCAATTTTATCTCGCATAGGTCCATGAATTTTAAAACATATCTGATAGGTCAAATACTTAATAAACTCAAAATTAAAAGATCAGAAATATGCAACACGCAAAATCGAAGATTTAGAGACTAACACACAAAGTTGAAAATTTACAAAACTATTATCAACGTTTTAAAGTTTAAAAACTTATTAGACAAATTTGAGAGTTTATGGATTTATTAAACATAAACCTAAAAAGTAAAGTTTGTTCGATGATGATTTCATTTTAGTTTTATGTTTTGAAATTGATGTTGTTTTCTCACCATTTCTTTGCTAAAAACATTTGGATTTTTAATCAAATTTCAAATAACAATAACATTTTTTTTATTTTATTTTTTTATTTTTTTTTTGTTAGTTTTCAAAATTTGACTCCAATTTTGAAAATACTTCTAAAAATTCGATTAGATTAAAAAAATAATAATAAAAACTCACGGGGAAAATAGTGTTTTTTTTTTTGAAAATGAAAATAGTGTTTATCATACAGCATACGAATTAAACGTGGAATTTATTATTTTTTTTAAACATCCAATCCAATGGTATAAAATCACAGCCATTCGTTCTAAAACCGTCACATAACTTTTTGAGACGGTTGAAATTAAATACACACGTTTAAGGCAGAAAGGCGAAAGTCCTTTGTGCGTTGACAGCTCTGCTTTGGTACTTTTCTTCGTTTTTTTTTTTCCGCTTTCTTTTTACAGATGTTACTCCAACTCCATTTCACTCTGCAACTGTCAATAATCGAGAGCTCGAGTTGACGGAGGAGAGACTGTTCTTCCATTGTTGCACCATTCCAATCTCTCCTCTCTTTCTTTTTCAGCAATGGCGGCTGAGGACGATGCTGCTGCAACTCGTTGGACCTTCCAGGCACTGGTTACTTTTTTCTTCAACTGTTTCTGTTTCTTGCTTAGGAGGATAAAGTCAGAAATTAGCGGATACTGTGGGGATCCAGAGGTTGTAGGAGCTGTATTTTGCTTAATTTTTAATTCAGCCGCACCCTTAGACCGGTCCTCTGTGTTGGTTGAGGAAATTTAAGTTGTTCTACCTTCCTTAGCTTTTTCATCTGTTTTAGTTCAACTTTTGATCGTTTCTAATCGGTTTCCGTTAGGCATGTGGTGTAATTGCTGCAGTGTATTTTTCTTCTTCCTTCTTTTTTGGTTGACCGACGGTGTGTGATTTTGGTGATATTCAATGTTCTTCTGCTTGTTAACTGCTGGTAGGATTTCAAGAGGTTCTATGATTCCACATTTGGGAGAAAGAAGGAGTCGAAGTCCCGGAATGGTGAGGTCTCTGAACCGGCTTTGAAGAATGGGAGTACTTTGGACACAGCGGCAAATGGAACTACGCATGGGCCTGAATTGGCCATCTACGAGCAGTTTCGATTGCAGGTAATGCATTTGACTTTTCAGTTGTGATAATCATTGCCTGATTGGGATGCATTGGTTGGTAAAGTGGTGACGATTCCATGAAATTGTCCTTGTTAATCGTTCTGTAGCAGAGTGGCTCAAGATCGGCACCTGGTGCTATGTCCAACCAGAATACGGTGACTATGTAAGTTGTCTCTATCAATTGCTGTTAGCAATTATATGCTTCTTTTAACTACGGGAAACGCAATAGTTTATTTGGACCTGACAGTAGACACGATAGACCGAAATCAAGTTGACTCTCTGACTTTGACACTGTTGCTTGACATATCCTTATAAAATAAAACATTAGAGCATGTTTTTCGTCAAGATGATACAAAGAAATTTGCCAACGGATTGATGTACAAAATTATAGGTTCCGTTACTTTCTCTTTAAACTCAGTGCTTTGACCTGAAATCTGGAAGAAAAGGAAACATCTGCCTGATTATGTACCGTGCTCTCAAGGAAAGTGAATAAATTTGAGGTTCTGAAAAGATACTCGTTCTCGAGTGATGTTAGACGTTAGTTATGTTAGTGATTGTTTTTGGTAGAGTTTGTACTTACCTGTATACTTTTGGAACTTGGTTAACAGCAGCAACTGCTTGAAACCTCTAGTTAGTATAATTTTTTCTAAAAAAAAAACTATAATCATTTGCAAACAAATTTCATCATCAGGATGAAGTTGTATGTAATTTGCAATTAGCTGCTCATGAAGTTCACAATATGAAGTTGCACTTAATATGAAACAATGATGAAAGTCCATGAGGCATATAAAATATATCATACTGGTGTCTCTTCAGGGTTTCTCTGTTCCTTTGGAAATACTTAGAAGCAATCAAGTACACAACAGAGCGACAAAAAGTTAACTGCTCATGGCACCGATCTCTGATCTTGTCTGAGCGAATGTTCATTCACAAAAATTGTACCAGAATAGTGAATTTGAATTGAAATGAGTTTTTGTTTCAAGGATTAATGATTTCATGTGATTTAGTAGGATACCTAATTACTATTATTACTTTTCACCTTGTCAGACAGAAGCCTTTGCTTCCTCCATTCGAATCTGCAGAATTGCGCAACTTAGCTGATAGCATTGCCAGGTAACTGACAAAGTGGTACACATCAACTAAGGTTATCTTTAATGATTCAAAATATCTAGATCTCTTAGCAAATACATTATCATTTTATCAACAACTTTTTCTGGCATCCTTACTGTCCTACACTGCCTTATTCAGGGATATAATACGTGGAAATCCAGATATTAAGTGGGAAAGCATCAAAGGTTTAGAACATGCTAAATGCTTACTGAAGGAAGCCGTGGTCATGCCAATAAAATACCCCAAGTGAGTTCGTTTCATTAGTGTATTATGGACCATTTGATCATAGCTTAGCAGTTAAAACATTTAACATATGATGTTAATTATGTTAAAAGCTATTATAGTATAACAAGAGAATTATTGAAATAACTTCCTGCAGAAATCTTGCAAAACAAGCATTTGTTACCCTTGCAAGATTTTTCAGGAAAGCAGATAAAACCATCCTAGAATATTAAGTATACAGGTTCCTAAACATCCTAGGATGGCAAGCGTTTAAATTCCATCCAAACAAACAACTCCTAGATGAAAATTCAAGCCTTCTACCACCTAAATCAAAATTTTTAAATGCTAATTTTGTCTGTCAAAATGTCTCTACTTCTGTTCCAAATTCATTCCATGACCTAATAATTAACATTGGCAATGATAGACTTAACAGTTGGGAAGATAATATGAAATTGGGCTTTTCTATTTACAGATTGATCAACTTTCTTGGTTGAGTTGTGACGTTGAACCAAAAAAATCAATGCTTGTATGGAATTTCTAAATACAAGCTAATATTTTCACCTTTTGAAATTTTATTGTTCTGTATTGCATTTACATTAGAATCTATTCATGAACCATTATTAAACTCACATATCTCCTTTTATAGTTATTTTCGGGGTCTCCTATCCCCATGGAAAGGGATCCTCCTCTTTGGCCCTCCTGGAACAGGAAAGGTATGTAGGTTTTAGCTAAATTTTTATTATGTTCTTCAAGAAAAGTTTAATTTTTGGCTTTAGACATAGTCAGTTCAAGTGAGATGATACCTAAGTGACAGGGCCTCTCTATTCCTTTAGAAATTCTCTTAAACTGAATTAAACTCTGCATAAAGTTATTGATTAGAGAAATTCCTTGTTTTTGTGAATCATTATTCGATACAAGCTTATAAAATCATTTTTCTGGCATTCTGTAATGATAGCTTACGGAGCCTTCCTCTTACTACCTAGAGAAATTTTAGGTGTATCTTGTAAAGGCACTTGCACCCACTGAGAAAGAGAAAAAGTGTATTCCATTATCTTTGTCTCTTTTTCATACTTTAATTTTTGGTCACTTCACATTTTGGAGTTTTCTTTTATTACTAATTTTGAACTGTAATGAAGGTCTTATGATCTATTTTTGCCTTATTTAGATAACCTTTCATGTTAATTATTCAGACCATGCTTGCAAAAGCTGTTGCAACAGAGTGCAAGACAACATTTTTCAATATTTCAGCATCATCTGTGGTGAGCAAGTGGCGAGGTATGAGTGCATCTTTTTCTTCATGAAGATTGCTTGTTTATGTTTTGTTCCTTCTCAATTTGTACAGTCAACATATGAACTTGTAACAAAAAATTTGAAACAAGCAATTTGTTTTTTTGGATCAAGTAAACAAAATGTCCCTTAAAGTGTTTAAACTATCAACGTACTGCGGTTACACTTAGTCCTGGGAAACAAATATCAGCCATTGTACCAGTCGCAAAGAATTTTTTGTTTTTTTTAAACAATACGTGTAAAATATTGAACCCTAATGCTGTATAACTAAAGTACTAATTTCTTTTTCAATTAATTTTTAGAAGATTTGATTTACCGTTATGGTACACTTAATTTTTGCTAAAAAATTGGTAGCTCTCCAGAAATGAGCGTCATCTGTCTGTTTTTTTCATGTACTTTTGACAATTGTGCATAACCTATTTGATATTGTGTCAGCTTTAAACTATCTTTGATCTCATATACTAAATTAAAGTTGCCCTTAGTTAATCACCAAGTTAACACCATTTTCTATACTTTTTTGGACAAATATTACCAAAAAGTTAACTTGAGAAGTCACATAGGATATGGTTTTCCACTTGTGAGATATTGATCAGGATGACGGAAGACTCTGGGGTTTAACTGGGAGAATTTGATGTCAAAACTGCCTGAGGCATGTGTGCCCTATCCAAAGATGTTATGTCATGTGATACTTAGATGACTAAATTTAACGTGCAAATTTTAGAGAGAAGCTCTACTTTAAAGTTTATATTATTTTAGAATATAATTTTCAACTTTTGGGTTTTGAATAAAAGTAAAAGGCTGGTCAGTGAATTTGAGGTCAAAACCTCTTTGGGGCACCTACCTATTATGTATTAAATCTTACATTTCTGATTATTAAATGTGGTGGTGTCAGAAAAGTAATCCTCGGAATTGAATTCCACGAGAATAGGAAATTCAAGACCAAGTAGATTTTTGAGTATATAGCAAAGTTAAACTCAAGATGTAGTTTGAATATAAACTCCAAAGAATTCATCATCCTTGCCACCTTTTTCTTAGTTAGAGTGATTTTTTTTCTTCTGTTGTACTTTTTTATTTTTTTTTTTGATATCCGTGAGCATCCGGGCCAGCTTACACGCACCTTGACTAATCTCACGGGACAATCGCCTGACCCTACTATCTTCTGTTGTACTTATTTCTTTGGTTTATTGCTAAATTTATATATTCCTAAACAGAACATCCTTCCCCCTCTCTTTCATCAATCTGGGATGCAAGGGATGATTTTTCACCCATGTTGACACCCAAGGCAATATCGGTGTAGAATTTAGAAGTTGGTAACTGATGTTTCAGTTTCCTTTAACATGATAAGAGTGTATCTTCAAGGTTGTAGCTATTTTTCATTCTTTATTAAAGCATGTTATACAGCAATTTAATGCTGCTAATTTAAACTAGTTTTGTGTCATTTTTTAATATGATATTACAATATAAATAATTGGGGAGTGGGAATTACATTACTTAAATGGTAAAACCAAAATCTCATTAGTTGTTCTGCATCATACTCTTTTAGGAGTGGTGTCATTTCATTTCATCGCTCTGCTATTAATTTCTTGAGCAGATGATCTTCTTTCTTAATCACTTGATTTGTCTCTTAAAATTTTTCTGCTTCAACTTCTTTAATAGGTGACTCGGAGAAATCCATCAAGGTCTTATTTGAGCTTGCTAGGCATCATGCACCATCTACTATATTTCTTGATGAAATTGATGCAATTATTAGTCATCGTGGTGAAGGACGCAGTGAACATGAAGCTAGTAGGCGTCTGAAAACGGAGTTGCTCATCCAGGTTCTATCTTTGTTCAATAGAATAATATCATGCACAGCTTTCTTTATAATATCCCCCATCGTAATACTTCTTTCAAAGAGAGTTCACTTGCTTATATTTGAACCCTTTACGTGTTTGAACTGTTGCCCAGAACCCATAACTTGGCTGTTTGTTATTTTTTTAAAATAATTTTACTTAAACTATCACAAGTCAGCTCTGTAGTTACCATTTCTTATGACATTGTTAAGCCAACTGTATTCGAATTCTGTTGCATCTTATATCATCATTTCCCAATGCATATCAATATTCTAGCACTCTTATTGAAAAAATCGTGTTTGTTGACCTGTTAAGAAGCCACGTTAGAGTCTTTTTTTATCTAATTGTGGCCTATCCAAATATTGATTGCTGGATTAGATTGCAGATGGATGGGTTGATGCAGACAGATGAACTAGTCTTCGTTTTAGCAGCAACAAATCTCCCCTGGGAACTGGATGCAGCCATGCTCCGTCGTTTAGAAAAGAGAGTATCCTCTCATTAGTATGGTTTTTTTTTTATAGAATTATTAGAACGGTGGTAAATAGCTTATAGTCTCTTAATGATGGTCGAACTGATTGCCAAATGGCAACTGTTTCTTGAGTCATAACCCCAAAAAGTCAACTGCCTACAATATCATATTCCTCCAAATTTAAGTCATTTTATGGTTACTCGTTAATCAGAAAAGATTTTTGCACCCCAAATTTTTGGTTTTGGACCTTAAATAATGAGGATTTTTTTTTCCTGAAAGAAACAATGAGATTTTCGCGTTCTTTCCTTACTAAAAAATTGCGTACATGTTCATAGTGAATAGAACCACAAATCATATTGCCTCATTTGATGCATGCTTCAACATTCTATAACTTGGTAAAAGGAGCTTGAATTGAGAAAGAAAAATCAGTAACTTAAAAAGGAATTTGATTTAGAAACTGCTAAAATATTCAAATTTCCAATAAATTTCGGATTTTTTTTAGGCTTGAAATTTCCATATGCATGATGATTCAGATGATTTTCAACCACATTTGAGTGATTATATCACTAAGTGATTCTCCTTTGACATTGGTAAAAAGATACTTGTGCCTCTGCCAGAACCAGAAGCTAGAAGAGCTATGTTTGAAGAACTTCTTCCTCCTCAACCTGGAGATGAGGAACTTCCTTATGATATATTGATGGAAAGAACAGAAGGCTATTCGGGTTCTGATATTAGATTAGTGTGCAAAGAGGCTGCTATGCAGCCACTACGCCGCTTAATGGCTCAACTTGAGGAACAGCAAAAAGAGTTGCCCGAAGAACAACAGGGAGTAGTGCCTGAAGAAGGTATGGGACTTTTTAAACACATCTTTCGGCTGATTTTTCTTTTCTTATTTGTTTCAAAGTATGGATCTATTCTCTAAAAAATTTCCTTCTATAGACTTCTATAGTAACCTTGAGATTCTCCTGAATAATCTATGGGGAAGCCTTTAAGTCTTTGCTCCTGCAATATCTATTTTCAGAATTGTCAGTGTCTACAGGGAGGATTAGATCTGTAATCTAGAAATTAAAAATCCAATGAAATACATCTGAGAATTTCGGTCTCTTCTCTGCCCCATCCTTCAAACAGATCTGACATAATAACTCTTCATGACTGCAGAATTGCCCAAGGTTGGACCAATCACAGCCTCTGACATAGAAATTGCCTTACGAAACACACGGCCATCTGCTCATTTGGATGCTCCCCGCTACGAAAAATTCAATGCGGACTACGGTAGTCAATTGCAGCATTGAAGGCACATTAAATTGTGTTTCACTTGACAATTTATAACTGGCTAGATTAAATGTGCCAACAATATTCACCTCGGAAATGCGTGCTCATTTGAATGTCTCGTTATGATTTGGACTGTTATTAGATTAGAGATATGATAACAGATTTACCCAGATTATATTGAATCTGGTAGCCTGTGCTTAGTATTGGTAGATGTTGGACTTATCATGAACCACTTTTTATTGATGAAATTGTTCTTGATATCTGATTGATATCTTCTTCTTTTTTACTTTCCTGTCAAATCTATATGCAAAACTGATGTGACAAGAAACTATTGTGGATAGATATGAGAATTGACAGACACCCATTGTTGATAGATGCCTTGCATGAGCAAGTAGGCATTATCATGAACATGTCTTACCAATAAGATAGAAAGAAGATGATTGTGATGACAAATTTAAGTTTCTTAAGTACAAAGAAGCTATCTATTTCTGTCATCTTTCATGCTGTTGCTGCTGTGACTAATGAGGTCAGTAAACTTCCATAAGGGGAACTGGGATGTTGATTTCCAGGTATGAGTGTGTTCTGACACTGCTTTTGGACATGAGCTCTAATCTGGTAAATGGAAGATTCTCTGTAACTTCTCCCTTGAGCTATGCAAAATTATTATTTAGGGTCTTCTCTTTCAAAATGAGGGTGAATTTGAGATGATTTCTCCTGTGCTTTTTAAGTTATATATTATGTATGTATGTATATGTATGTATATATCTCTTTGCATGTTTGAGAGTGGTTTTGAAATGACTAAAATCACTTCTTTTAGATTTTAAATCACCACAAAACATACCTTTAATTATTCAAAATCAATTTCATGTTTTATTTTACACTTTTAAACGTGGTTTTTATATCATCAAAATTGATTTTGAATTATTAAAAACATGTTTTGGAGTGATTTTGAATATGACAAAAGTAATTTTAATCATTTCAAAATTACTTCCAAACATGCACTAAGTGTTTTTTCTCTTTCTAAAAGTCCTTGTGCTCGTTCATGTTTCAAAGAAATATTGTAGCTTCAAGGTGGAAGGTTAGAAATAATTTGTTTGTTGAATATGTGAAATTGATTGTTAGTAGTGAATAAAAGTACTATAGTTTTTTAAAATATTTTGAAATGTTATTTGTATTTTTCATTTTCTGAAATTATCAAATTATATCAAAACAATACACAATCAGCAGAGCTGAGATAACTCATTTTGTAAATTTGAAATGGTAGATTCGATGAGTGAAAATAAAATAGATACTTCCAGTGTTTTTTTTTTTTTTTTTTTTTTTTTTAACCAAGTTCGTGTCTTGGAGTGATGATTTTTCTTGTTGTGTATTTTTTTAAAAAAAATTGTGAGTTGGATATATATAATGTGAAATGATATGTGAAATTGTTTGTTAATAGTGGCAAGGCTGGCGGCAGAGATCAGATGAACTCATTTACCTTAATTTTAATTTTGATATATTCAGTGAGTGAAATAAAACTCATTATTAACATTTTACTTTTACTAATTGAAAAAATTGAAAAGTAAAATTATATATTTTTTAAAGTATCATTATTCTTAAAATTTGGGTAAGACTTCAAAAGTAATTCAGAGAAATGAAATAGGAAAACAAAGAATTAGTGTTAAACTCAAATTTTAAAATAGTAAAAGTAAACGACAATGCCTATTAGGATTATGCTGCCGAAAGCATCATCATATTGGATTGGGAAATCCAATCATAGTTAATATTATAAATTATAAATCCCATTATATGAATTTCTTTTTGTATCTCCTATTTATAGACAATTTTTTAATTTCATTTTTACCATTAATTTTATTTGATATTTACTCCAAAAACTTATGTCTGTATATATGTTAATTAAACTTTTTAAATGAATTTCTTAAAAAAAAAAAAAAAGAGATTATTTTTTGAATCTCATCGAAAATAAAATTTTAAAAACAAATTGTTTTTTTTAAAAAAAAAAATTGCCCATATTTAGCCATCAATAATTAAGTTAATAACAGGAGGATAAGTCACGATAAATTTAGGGTCCATTTGGAATAACTTTCTAAATGTTTAAAAAAGTGTTTTTAAACACTTAGAAATTCATTTCAAACCAACACTTAATCCTTTTTTTTTTTTTTTTTTTTTTTATATATTATCAACACCTACTTTTACATGTAAATTTGAATATTAACACTGCACTGAAGGTACAACAAGTTCCTTTTTTTTTTTTTTTTTTTAGTTCAACCCCAATGTAAATTGATATGAAATAAGGAAGAAATGATATTATTGAACTTAATTAGAACACCATATTAATTAAATCAACAATAGATTTAAGAACTTAATTAAAATTGATATATTAGAGTAATTTCAATTTTAATATATTTTCGGCATAATATTGAAAAACACCCGTAAATTTTTTTTCCAACTTTTAGATCATTCTAAAAAGTAGAAGATTTTTCCTCGTCACCTTGAATGACTTTTTTTTTCTTTTTTCTTTTTTTTTTTTTTTTTGAGCAACCCTTTTCCTAGTTTCAGTTAGTCTAATATTTGTCGGTCTATTATTTATATATTTGTACATTATGGAGGCAAACACTCCCACCAAAAAAAAAATATATTTTATATATATATATATATATATATATATATATATATTAAATAAATAAAAATAATATAAAAAAAATCTACCAAAAAGATTTGTGGTATATTATGTCAAAAAAAAAAAAAAAAAAAAAAAAGAAAGATTTGTGGTATATATTCCATGTCACATCTTCTTATAGGAATCCTACTTGAAACAGTCATATATTTGGAAAGAATCGCTTTCCTCTCACTGACCCTTTTTCTTTTAATTATTTTTCAGACAATTATTGATTAGTTTAATACTTCTAATTATTAGCTCAACAGCGTCATATATCCACTCTAAATTGATTAATGCAAAACAAAGTAAGAATTATATTTTGTTACCTACCCCTCTTACATGATTATGTTGAAAGGAAGCTTTATGATTTACAATCTTTCCTTTTCTTTCTCTTTTTGATGATCCAAATAATGAAATGGTTCAAAAAGTCTGCAAGAAAGTTGGTAGATTCTACCAATCTTTGCTCCAAAGTCTTCTAAGACCAAAAGTATCCAAAGTTATCAAATCACCATAATCAAAAGACCAATCTTTTACGATACATTCTTAATACTCTCACTCACTCGAACACTCGAGAACTAAACCAAGACAAATCAAATAATACCATAATATGAAATCAAAATCAATTGGCAAAGAGTGGAGTGACTCAAGATGGTGCCTCTTTGGGGTTCACCGTTCTTGAATCGAATCCCATTTTTTTTTCTTGGACCAAATACCCGCTTGAGTTTTATGGGCTCTGATACTATATTATATAACATGAGCTTCCATCTTAAAACCAATTGACAATTAGTGGAGTGATTATCTTATAAATTGTGAGGTATTCACTAATCTTTTCAACGTAGAATCCTCAATATAATGGATAGATGATGACATATTGTTTAATCTTTTATATATATTTTAAACAAAAGAGACCGTCACAATATGACTGATATTCGTCGAGATAGATGATATACTTAGATGAAAAGGTTGTATGCAATGGCAATGACTGTAATTGGCACTCACTATATCTCTTTCTCTCTCTTGTCTCTCTCTAGAACGTACAGAAGCACATGCTGATTTGTGTAGAAAATGAGGACCCTCCAATCTGACGCAGTAATCCACTATGATGACTCATCAGCTACCTGAAATTCCAACATTATTCAAATAAAATTAAAACTTTAAAAAGTCTCTCACAAGTTTATCCCTTTTTTGAATAATATTGAAGCAGCTGATTTCTTTTTCATCAGCAAAAAAGGAAAAATGGGTTCATATTATATTATATAAAAAAACACAAAATCGAACAAAAATAATTGAAACAATATGTAAAAATGGATTTTTTTTTTTTTTTTTTTTCTGTGTTTTTTTTGGTCCAATCAGTAAATAAAGGAGAGGTTTTTATATTTGTAGAGAAGAAAAAAGATGCCCAAATTGAAGCTCTGCTGATGGTTAGGGTTTGCCAAAGGAATAAAGCTTGGCCGACCATTTGTCTGCTCAGGATAATAAAAAGTCACAAAATAAAGTTTTTTACTTTACACTTTAAAGTGTTTCATTTTTCATTTTATTTTTCTCATTAATGCCTTATATAGTCTTCGCACTCTATCTCGAGAAATTATTTAAGGTAATGGAACAAATGTAGCAAGCGATTCTACCTTATTAGATATTTTTGAGATAATTGAAGAACAGAATACAAATTTTGAACCAGCATCCAAGGGTTATTACTTATTAGAAGACAGCCATATTTTAGCTGCTCGTAGAAAAAGAAAAAGCATAAAACTAAAAAAAAAAAAAAAAGTGACTTTTCAATTTGAAATAGAAACAGTTGCATGTGGATTCCACGTCCCACAGATGAGAGAGGACAATTTCTTTTCTTATCTTTCCATATTATTATATATTCTTTCTTTCTTTACGACAAAAGATGTGAGCAAAACAAGGTTGTAATATTACTAATTAATTTCAGCCAGAGACATTAATTAACATTAATTAATTAATTAATATAGAATTAGAGACATTAAGAATATAATATAACATTAAACGAATGGCATGGAATTACAAGGCCTTTTTGGTTTTACGTACATGAAATAGAGAGAGCTATACATGAAGAACAATAATTTAATTAATGGCTACAGAAGAATCAAATCAAGGCCATTTTTAGTGAATTTTACACCAAATCAAAACTAACAAACTAAAGTTAATCAAATGGTTGATGGGCTTTAATTAATTTGCTTAATTAAATGATATAATCAAACCCTTAACCCACCAATAATTTTCTTCTAAAATGGTCTTCTCGTCGGAATAATCTGGAAGCTCAGCAGCAAATACACAAACATCCAATACACTAAGCTTTTATATTCCATTGTTCTTGTCTGTCAAAGAGGAAAAAAAAAAACACAATAAAGTTAGAAATTTTCTGATGACCATTACAAAAGAAAAAGTTCTTTGCTTTCTTCTTTTTTTAACGGGTCGTTAAGAATACGAACAATATCAAATTTTCCACTGATATAAGACGTTTTAGGTGAAATCAAAAGCAAAATTTGTTATGATAATACTGTAATTAACTTGTTTAATGAATGTATTTTAAGGAAACGAAAAGTTTTTACCTTTGAGGCCGAAGAAGATAGGGAGATGGATGCAGAAGAAGTTGAAGAAGAAGTCAACAAGGCGGAAAGGCCAACATTGTAAGCCATGGTTCCATCAGGTTGATAGAGACCATAGTTTCTTTCAGAGGTTGGTCCAGGCTTCATGTCTTCATTAAAGAGAGCAAAAAGATAAACTTCAAGTCTCATATTTGGCCTTAGAGGAGTTCCTTCATTAGCCAATTGTCTTCTCAACAAATTCCTATTGTAAATGGCTGCATTCTCAGCTGTTGCTCCAATCTCCTCAATGTCTCCTTTTGAAGGCCACCCTGTCTCTGAAACCCTAACCTCAATCCCACCAAAACCCAACCTTGCCATTGCAAATATCACTGCATCCACTTGAGCATACAACATGTTGTCATAATTCAGCTTTGTGGAAGGGTCAACCATGTAAGACATGGGATTTAACAGAGCATAATCCAAAGATATTATATTGGGGTTGTCCTTGTATGCAAAATAAGGGTATGCATTGATCCAAAATGGAGCCTTTGTGCTTGATAAGAACTGCAAGAACTGTGAAATGTAGGTTGAGACTTGGGATTTGAAGCTACCAGCTGAAGGAGGGAAGGATTCCTCAAGAACAGCCAAGGATGTTGGAGTTGACACATGAATGTATGACCCTAGCCCTAGCTGACCCAGAGCACCATGGATGCTGATCATCGCCGGGACCAGGTTCGCCATCAGGGTCGTGTCGTTTCCAGTGAATATCTCGTTCCCGACCGCGATCCCGGTGATCCTGGCCGCCGGGAAGTAGGGCTTGATGTGGGTTGCAACCCATTGGACGGCTTGTTGAGGGTCCATAAGTTGGCTTAGCATCTCGTTTTCTATGGTCACGATGAGCTCGGTCTTGGAGTTGGCAAATGTTGTCAATATTTGAGGATTTGTATCGTAAATTCTTACTTTTGAGATCTTAAGAGAAGTTAACAGCTCGAGAACCTTATCTGGTGGAGGCAAATTATCACCAACTTGTCCATAATTAATACCTAGAGATTCAACTCCTATATATCAAAAAAAAAAAAAAAAGAAAATCAAGCTAGGTAAGAACACACAATAAACAAAAATGACATTAAAAAACAGAAAATCACTTGAAGATTTGTTGAATCTCCACATATACCTGAAAATGTGAGAGAAAATAGAAGAAAAAGATAGATCATGGCAATGAGAGAGGAGAGATTGAGAAATTAGCTAAGAAAATTATGTTGGTATGTTTTGAAAAGCTTTGGTGGGAATGTTTTGTGTAGAAGATTTGCATTGGGAATGTGGGTTGGATTTGGGTGTAATATAATGGGTATATATAAAATGGGATTTTATTATTATTATTATTATTTTTTTAGAAAAATGTGTTTGGTTGGAGTGAGAGGATTGTGTCTCTTTTCCAACTCTCCCATCATCAATAGGACCAATAAAGCCTCTCTTTCTTCATATACAAGCAATTGAGCAAATCTCACTCCTTACTATTTTAATACAAAAATGGTGCTGCCAAGTATCAAATCCAAAAATTTGATCAAATATTATTGAAAGTTAAGTCTCATTAATTACATCATAATTTTACCTTCTTAATTCCCTTAAATTAAATTTCATTTTCCCCCCTCTAATATATATTCTTCTGTCTATGCAAATTGGGCATATTATAGTATTATTGAATGACATTATTTGGGTGGGCTATCTGAAAAAAGATTCTTGTTTTGGAAGATATACAAGGGACAGTTTCTTAAAACCTAAACAAAAGCATAATATATATATATTATTTATATAATTTTGTGGAAATGATTCAATCTCCATAAAGAAGAGAGATTGTGTAATATTTGATTATTTAAATGATAGTGCACACCTCATTACCATATAGTTGACTTCCTTTAATGTTGATTGAATTTAAAATTTGATGAGAGAGAGAGAGAGAGAGAGAGAGAGAGAGAGAGAGAGAGAGAGATCAGTTGTTGTGATGATGCATGGCCATTGGCCATCACATGGAAAGAAATGGTGGAGAGAGGGACTTGAGATTGTTTGATATTTTTTTTATGAAAGTGATATATCTTATGACGTAAGAATAATATATTTATATATATTACATGAATAACTTTGGAATATATTGAAATGTTAATTAGTTTATCCTAAGTTTTCATTTTTATTTTTGTTAAATAACTATGCTTATTGTTTTAGACTTAGATTACGTAAGGTTTTTGAAAACTCCAATCCCACAATCACTTTGGTGTAACTTTTTAGAGCTATAGCTAGGTGATTAATGATGATAAATTCAAGAAATAAGGTTGAACAAAAAAATTACATTAAGTTGAATATCAAGCTTTAGTCTTGGTGTAACTTTTACAAGTTCACACCAAACTAAATTGATAGTTTTGTAATCGATCCCAAGTTTCAAAATAAATATATATATATATATATTTTTAATGAAGCTACATCAATATCAACCAAAAGCTCAAGTTAATGGGTTATAGTAAATTTAATATTAAATCAATACTTAAACGATACAGGACCTCTTGCGCGTTCTTATATCATGTTAGATCGTCAATCAACTCAAAAAATTTAAGCTTATGATTTATAGTAAAATTTAATCTTTTTTTTTTTTTTTGGAAAAGAGATACTTATATATTAGCGGCAAAATGTATGTGAGAAACATATAGAGAGATTACAAAAAAAAACCTTCCAGTTAAGAGCTATGGTAGAAGCATTGTAGTTAGCAAAGAGAGTACATTTAGAAGACCAAAAAGCTGCTAAAGAGAGGGGATCTTTCCTAGAGAATTGGCAATCTACAATCTTTGTGTTTGAAAAAATTGATTGTTGCATTCCTCCTAGATTTTCCAAGTTGGATGTGGATTTAAAAATCTCAATGCTCCTTATAAATCATTAGATACAAAGTCAAAACATTTCTATAGTACTTTCTTTGTCATACATCAAATGATGTAAAACTGTCAATCATATGGTAGAATTCTCTCAAATTAAGATACAAAATTGGTATTAGTTAACCTTTTGAAGAATGACGACCCTGAAACTAATTTATAATAGTTGAGAGCTAGATAATCCATAGAAATTTGTGGACAAAGGAGGCCACTATTGGAACAAAAGTAGAGCCATCTTTTTGTACACGTAAAGGACAAAAGAAGAAAGGGTTGAATTAAGATCATTCGCCACACACATTAGTTAAAGTTATAGAGAGGACTAATAGGGATTAAAAACAAATTAAGGAGTTTAATTAATGAGTTGATGAGCAAATAAAATTGAATTTATTAATCAAAGAGATTATTGGAAGGCAAAAGAAAGTGGAATTCATGCAAATGGGTCAAATTTTAATAGATAAAGATGGTTGGAATTGGATGCTTTTTACAATTACAATACAAAGACAAACGTTTTTCATTTAAATATAATTCATTAGTTGGTGGCCATATTTGAAGGTTTGAATTTTTTTTTTTTTTCCTTTAAAGTAATTACCTTTTAATTAGCTTTAATTGGATATTTGGATAAGGATGTGGAAATTACAAGCGAAAACAGATGTGTAAAGTCCTTCAATTTTCCCTTTTTGATTCCATGGGAACAGAAATAATACATAACCCCTTCAATTTCGTATAGGGTCAAATAAAGAATGCTCACATTATTTGTCACATGTAGAATTAGATTTTCTTCGTATTATATACAGTCTGACACCTAACAAAGAACAATATGACATTTAAAGTGAGAAAAATTGAGTGGCCTGTGACGGCGACGCAAAATCTGAAGTGATTAGTATCATTTTGAAAATCTTGATTTTGATTATCGTAGAGTTTAATTTCTTCCATGCTTATATATATATATATATTTTTTTTTTGTAAAGATTTTTCATATAAATCCTATGGGTTCTTATATTAATTCTTTTCATTTTTGGATAGAATTTTGTAGGAGATAGGGATTAAGAAAATGAGGTCCCCAGGAACAGTGTTTTTGGGTGAAGCACTTTTACTTGCAATTTGGTCTGCAAAGATAAAGAAAAGTTGCTTGAGATTTATTTCTTTATATATATGATCTTGGTAAAGTTAAAAATATATATATTTTATAATGTTCATAAAACTTCTTCGATTATGGGTTACTTTAAAAAAAAAAGTTCTTTTACATATATATATAAATAATAGTGATGTCAAAATCAACTTCTTCGATGGGAAGCATGCGTCAATACAGTCTTCCTTCTCAAGTACATCATATGTATTTCTTTCTCAAAAAAAAAATAAAAAAAATTACATCATATGTATTTCTTATATTTTTACTCAATCTTAGTTACATTCATAAATCTAACAAAAAATATTCTATTGTATTTTTAAAATGAAAAATAGTGCAATTGATTAAAAAAAATCAAGGAAAAAGATAGTTAGAAAAAACAATTTTTTTAAAAAAGTAATGAAAAAAATATATAATTAAATTATAATAAGAAAGATCATGAAAAAAAATTAACTAATAATTCGGTTTATTAACACTATTTGTAACCACCAATATTTTGCTTAAAAAATCAATCAATATAATTTTTAAAGTCATTTACAATATTTTGCTAAAAAAGACAATCAATATTTAAAGTCATTTATATTGATATGGAGAAAAGGAAAATTAGACACAATAAAAATACATCAAAATGAGTATATATATCTACCATAATTTACCTTAAAAAAGGTGTGGGTTTTACATTTAAAAAATTTGTTATTTGAAATAATCTCTCTTAGAAAAAAGAAATGATCAGAAGCTTAGTTGGAAATGACAAGTTTAGAGAAGAAATCTAGTTGGATTTGTGGTAATTAGAGTAAACAATGATAGAGAAAGAAAAGGTAACTTAAATTGGTAACTACACATCATCCCTTGTGTTTCATATATAACATCACAAACACAGGCATTTTTCAACTTTGTTTCTAAAGCAACATATTCAAGAAAAAACAACACTATTCCAAAACTAGGGTCTAAGAAAAGTATTTAACACTGATAGTATTTGTAAAGAAATGATCAATAAATATCAGTATCTAACCCACTTAAAGTCTCAAAGCTAACTAATAATTGATTTAACGCCATATGAGAATAGAATGTTCGTAAATAATTATAAACAAAATGTACATTTTTATGTTTTTTTTTTTTCCGTTCAACACAAGAAGTAGGGATTTGAACCTTTGTCTTATTGGTAGAGAATATAATACTTTAACTAGTTAAGTTATGCTCAGGTTGACAACAACGACGTATATTTGAAAAAGAAGCGTACGGAAAGTTGAATGAATTGTAATTTGATTTATATTATATATTATGAAATATTGAAGAGTGGACCATTGTGCAACTTTGTCGAAAGTGGTCAATTGTAAACTCTCTCTTCTTTTCTATCATTCAAAGGAGGAGGAAAAGAAGAAAGGAGAGATTCATGTGTTGATAAAGGAGATTTCTTTTTTTTTTTTTTTACAAGGAGCTCTGTCTTTTTTTTTTAGCCAAAAAGCCAATTTTGGTGAAAAAGATGAAGTTAACATTTGAAAATCTAAAGCTTGACATTTTAGAAAAGTTAACAACATGCATACAATGAATAGACATTTCACATGCCTTTGTTGCAGCCCCAAAGACAATATGTATTTTAATTTCCTTTAACAAAATAAATATGCAAATTCCTCTAATTAAAACTTTTCTTGTCTTTTTTTTTTTTTTTTTTTTTTTTTTTTTTTCAATTAAAACCCACATTCATTTTCCATCTTTGGGTTTAAAAAGTAGTGAAGGTGTGGGAACAGAAAAATTGTCTAATTATTTTAGGGCTTTAGATATGATGATAAGATAAGCTAAATGTAAAGGGGGATATGAAAAGCAAGATTGGTTATTTTAGCCAATAAAGTATTATTATTATTATTATTATTATTATTATTATTGTGGGTTTTGTTGATAAGAATACAACCTCCCAACTTCCATTACTATTTTCTAAAAGTTGCCACGTGGGCTCCACGTCATTGGGCATGATTTTTGGGGCCCAATTAAATTCTAATTAAAAGGCTAGAGGGATAGATTTAATACGTAAAAGGAAGGTTTTTTTTTTTTTTTTTTTTTTTTTTTTTTTGAGGAGACGTAAAAGGAAGTTGATTGTGTCACAAAAGAAAAAGTAAAGATTTTAATTTGTTATTAGAATCGAGAAGGTCAATTTCGACGGTGCTGGTTTCTTTGAAATATTTGTGTATATAATTTATATATATATATGATATTGGCAAAAGGAAGGGCAAATTTTAACTCTTCATTGAATTGCTATTTGGTCTATGTCTAAACTCACACATCAATTGTCTACTTCAACTTTTTAATTAAGAAAATGAATAAGCTAATTACATTTATATGCATGACTATTATTAAATATCAAGACATACTATTTCAATAAAAAAAAAAATTAAAAATCAAAACATGTTGATATGAAGAAAATATTAATAACTTTTTAGATGTAATAGTTTAATCGTTGTAAATTGGTGGTAATTTAACTTGAAGTTCAATGATAGCTATATTAGTAAAAAAAAATTCAGACATAAAGTTATCCAATATTTTCTAAATAAATATAAATGGAATGGAATAGATAAATATATTTGTTAACTATTACGATTGAGTGGATTATTCACAAAGAATTTCAAACACATAAATTGAATAGATAGATTTATATGTAAATTATATGATTGACAGAGGTCAATTTCTATGTTAGTGTGTTGGATGAATCAACTTTCTAAGCATAGAAACTCATTGCAATTAAACTCTTTAAGATGGTAAAATGTAAAAACTACTTCTAAAATATAAGTGTTGTTCTAACATTCAAACTATAAGTTTACTGCAATCAAACTTAAATTTTTTATATCAACATTTTATTTTCTTTAATCGAGATGACAACTCAATATTGATTTTTTTTTTACAAATTATAGTTCAAAAATTGAGTTGAATTATAAAAACTTTATAGTTTGAGTCTTTAATTGTAATAAATCGTATAATTCAAAAGTAGTTTGTGTATTTTACAATATATAAGAGTTTGATTCTAACCATTCATAAATTTAAAGGAATAGTTAAGAAAGTTTGAGAATATGATTGAAAATTCGTAAAAACCCTAGTAACTCCGGGTGGTTTTTGTAATTTAATTATATTCTTCTTTAATGAGACCTATTTAGGATATGGCCGATTGCAAATATAGCAAACCGGCCCAAAATATTTGCAGATTTAGCGGCCCGCGAAAAATTTTGCAAAAATGGCAAAATTTCAAGTTTTGAAATGTGTATTTACTAAAATGCCATTTCTATCTGATAAAAAGTCTTTCTATCACTGATAGAATCTATCAGTGATAGAAATAGATTCTATCTGATAGAAAGACTTTCTATCTGATAGAAAGTCTTTCTATCACTCATAGAGATAGATTCTATTAGATAGAAAGACTTTTTATCAGTGTTTGGTAGGTGTTTGCTTTCTATCATTTCTATCACTTCTATCCTATTAATCCTATTTGTGTTCTTTTTTATAAGGTGTTTGGTTGTTGTTGTTTGGTAGGTGTTTGGTTGGTGTTGTTTGGTAGGTGTTTCGTTTCTCATATTTTCTATCACTGATTGATAGAAAGGTGTTTGGTTGGTGTTGTTTGGTAGGTGTTTCGTTTCTCATATTTTCTATCACTGATTGATAGAAAGAGATTCTATCTGATAGAAAGAGATTCTATCTGATAGAAATAGAAGCTTTCTATCACTAATAGAGATAGATTTTATCTTATAGAAAGTTTTTCTATCAGATAGAATTTCTTTCTATCAGTGATAGAAAATCTTTCTATCACTAATAGAGATAGATTCTATCCTTCTATCCTATTTCTATCAGTGTTTGGTTGTTATATCCTATTTCTATCTGATAGAAAGGTTTTCTATCTGTGATAGAAAGATTCTATCAGTGATAGAAAGACTTTCTATCACAGATAGAATCTATCAGTGATAGAAAAACTTTCTATCACAGATAGAAAAAACTTTCTATCACCGATAGAAAGCTCCTATCAGTGATAAAAAAACTTTCTATCACTTTCTATCAGTGATAGAAAGACTTTGTATCAGTGATAGAAGATTTCTATCACTGATAGAATCTATCTGTGATAGAAAAACTTTCTATCACAGATAGATTCTATCACTGATAGAAACCTTCCTATCACTATAAGCTTTCTATCATAGAAAACTTTCTATCAGTGATAGAATTAATGCTCTGATAGAATTCTATCCCTGATAGAACTCTTTTCACTGATAGATAGATTCTATCACTATAATAACATAATTCTATCAGATAGAATTATATTATTGTTGATAATAATAGAATTCTATCACTACATTAGAACATACAATAGAATTCTATATGATAGAATCCTATAGATAGGACAGAATTCTATCTGATATAATTTTGTCCCTAATAGAACTCTTTTCACTGATAGATAGATTCTATCACTAGAGTAACAGGATTCTATCAGATAGAATTTTAGATAGGACAGAATTCTATCTGATAGAATTCTATACCTGATAGAACTCTTTTCACTAATAGATAGATTCTATCACTATAGTAACAAAATTCTATCAGATAGAATTATATTATTGTTGATAATAATAGAATTCTATCACTACATTAGAACATACAAATAGAATTCTATAGATAGATTCTATCACTAGAGTGACAGAATTCTATCTGATAGAATCCTATAGAGGACAAAATTCTATCTGATAGAATTTTATCCTTGATAGAACTCTTTTCAATGATAGATAGATTCTATCACTAGAGTAACGAAATTCTATCAGATAGAATTTCATTATTGTTGATATCTATTCTATCAGATAATAGAAAGTTGATAGAAAGAAACTTTCTCAAGGTTGGCTTTTAAAAGGAGAAAATTGAATAATTGCGTGTGGGTAGAAGATGACAAAGAAAATTCCAAGTTAAGAGCAGACGAATAAATTTAAAAAGAAAGGAAGAAGGGGAACAGAAGAAAAAGGGCGATGGTTTGGGAACTTTTTTTATTAAAATTGCAAAAAATAAAATTTATTATTAAAATAAACCACAGAGCATGCGCACAAGAAGAAAGAAACCAGAGATGCGTGCGCAATTAGGGGCAAAACGGGGATAAAAAAAATTAATTCAAAATTTTTGCCATATTTGCAAATATTTTTAAAAATTGCTATATTTGCCATTATTTAGGCCGATATTGCCACCCATTACAAATATCCTTTAGGATAACTATTGAAATGGGCTTTTTTGGGCTTATATTGAAATGGGCCTTACTTGGGCCTAACAATAGAATCGAAGCACAATCCACTCCAGGCGTCGGCACGTAGATAAGCTGTGATACGTGTAAAATTGAGGTCCACTTATTTTCAAATAATCAGGAAAAAAGAAAGGCGGTGACACGTCATATCGTTTCGCCTGCATTTATAACTCTGAGAAATCATGACTACACCGGAAAAATTTCTAGTACTTTGACACGTCGTTTAATGAGCATTTAATAATATAATATTTTATTTTATTGGTCTCACACCATTTTTAAATACATCTTATATGACAAACAATGAATGAAGGTTTTTCATACTACCATAGTACTACAAATTTTCCCAGACTACACTACGCCACGCAAACTGGTTTTTGTTTATTTTCGATATGATGTGTCATTCATTTTAAATTTATATTTATTTTTTTCTAATATGAATTAATCCATTGTAGTATACTTGCCTTTTAACCCAAATAGTGAACATAGTTTAACATACTAGTTGATATATATCTTTGATTAAAAGATCATAATTTCGAATTTTCCATTATCAACAATGTTGTTGAACAAAAGAAGAACTATTTATTACTAAAGTAAACTATCATGAGTTATGGATAAAAAATTATGTAATTATTATTATTAGTTGCTTTATTATTGTTTCGTTGAAACTTGAAATGGGAGCATAAAAAAATTGAGAATGGGACTGTTAATTATTTCCAAAAGACCAAAATAAGAAAACAAAACAGAGAAATTGGGACTGTTCGTGATAAATTGTTTTAATTCTCTTATTGTTTCATGTTTAGTTTGAAGTAATTTTGATTTTTATGTTTGTTTAATTTACATTACTAGTTATACTAATTATGTTTCAGATTTTATATATATATTTTTCATGAAAAGCTTGCTTCCATTTAATGATTCGAGCAATATTGAAAATTTGTGTATATTTAAAATCCATTCCGTTTGTTTTCACTATTTCCCTCTTTCCCGAGAAATTATTTGAAGAAGTTGCTACAATAATTAGAAGTCTTGTAGTTTTTCACCGTTTGACATAAAAAAGAAATTATAAAAATATATCGATATATTTTGTATCCAAAGATTATTTTGGACACATACAAATATTAATATCTTCCAACGGTTTTAAAGAAACATCTACACTGTGACGGTCTTATTGAATAATTTATCATCTCTTTCCGTACCTTTTTTCACTGACTTTCTTTTAAGAAAAAAAAAGTACTCTTGGCTGACATTTGATCAAAGTGAAACCATATGAATTATTATGTATACCATCTTATGACTTACCACATATCAGTTTTGAAAATTAAATTTTAGTTATCAAACAAATTTCATTTCTATATATCCGAACGGGGCAGTGTGTGAGTACCCCAAAAAATTAAAGAACATTACAAGGCATCGAGGAAAGAAATTAAAAAAATCATATTGTAAGTAAAATATATATATATATATATATATATATATAATTTAAATTTAGATTCTAATCAGCCCAAATCCAGGTGAGATCCTCAACGGAAGGCAGGTCGAGCTTGAGCAAGCGATCCAAATCCTTAAACGACTCGCTGTGCAGAAACGACGTGGTGGCGATCCTGCAACTTTCAGTGCGTTCTTCAAACTGGCTTCTGATCATAACTGTGTCATCCAGTCGCCGCCTCTTCCTGGTCTCTCCAGAGGTGTGGACGGCGGAGGAATGCTTGCCGGTGAGGCTCTGAACGACGGACTTGAAGTTGGAGGCGTCGGTGTGAACATGGTGGTACTCAATCATCACGACCTTCACTGGGGCAGCTGCCACCTTCGAGTACTCAGCCATTTTGACACCAAATATATATCATATGACTTCTGCTTCTGCTTTTGTGTGTGTTTTATATATATATATATATATAGTGAGAGAGAGAGAGAGGAACTGAGGAAGAGGTCAAAGGAGTTGACCGTTTGAAAAAGTGGAGGGAGTTGACTGAGTCAAAGGAAGCATGCGAAGAATATTGATTATTGGTCGTAGTGTTGATATTTCATGCATGCATATGATTGATTGAGAGTTTTGAAAGAGAGTGTTGAGATGTACGAAGAAGTTAACAATAACCACTTGCTACTAACTTCTTATTCTAATAAATGCATGGGACCAACTTTTCCTTTCTTTGTTTAATTATTAATTTCTTCTAATTATAATTATTGGCCTTCAATTGTTTCAAACATAACTATTTTGATGGTTGAAAAGTTTTTCATAATCTCTATTTTATTTCTTAAAATTAACTCTTTTAGTCGTTACTTGTTATGTTATTTTTGCACACAATTTGCTTATCTATAATGTCTAATTTAAACCTATATTGATTTGAAGAAATGCTCAATTTAGCATGTTAGTATATATACTCGAGGTTATAAAAATCAAAATAAGAGTACAGACTAGATGGTGTTACTTTTTTTGGAACTCAAATAGATATTTTTTTAAAAACTTTAAGGACTAACCTTTGAATAATCTTAATATATATAAATGGGGCTTAGAGGGGAGAATCTTTGCATTCCTCTTTTACCCTTACATTTTTATTAAATTCCTATTTTGCCCTTTGTTGACGGGACACGACTCTTCAAATGTATCACTTTGTATGGGTGTAACTGGTGCCGACGAGGTGCGACTCTTAGGTGGTTACATATGAATTGATGCATCCTATGGGTATGATCCATGTATAAAAAGAAAGAAACATGATTGTCAATACATACATTTTTTTATTTATTTCTATCAAAATATCATGTCATTATAGCAAACGTTCTCCTTTTATCAAAGAATTCAAAGTTTTCCAAAAAGAATGGAAATTAAAAGTTTATGTTCTTCATAAGGAAACATTGAATTGTGTCAAAATGAAGTTTGAGAATTCAAAAACTCATTTTTTTCGACGAAGAGGTTTTATTGTATATCATTTTTTATTTTTCTTATGTCAATAAATGTTATATATATATCCATCAAATGTTATTTCGTAAATTCCTTCTGGAAAATATAATTTTAGAAGGATTACTCTGTGTTTCCAAATCTCAAATATTTTACATTTTGTACCCATTTGGATTCAGTTATATTTTCAACAAAATTAATTATTTAAAATTACACTAAAGAATTTCAATACATTATAAGTTTTCTTTCTCCCTATTATAAATTATATATTTGTTTAACTATTTTTAATTATTAAAAAAAACCTTAGAATTGAAATAAAAATGTATTTTTTTTCCTTTCATCTGATGTACATCTAAATATAGGAACAAAGAAAACGTAAAAATCATGTGGTCCAACAAAAAAAAGTTAAGAAATTGTTCAAAGTCATCAAAATTTTATTTAAAATATCACATCTTAAAATGGATGTAAATATCATATTTTTTCCCTCCTTTGTTCGTAGAATTCTAATAAATTTTTATTTTGTCCTTCAATCTTTACTGACAAGATGCAACTCTTCGAGTTGAGGCATCTATCACTACAACAATTAAGGTCTTTCCCGACGTGCATATGCGTCTGGAAAGATCGGAATACGCGTCGGCAAAGGTTCTCCCGACGCGTATTCAGACGTCGGGAGAATTGTTGGGAAAAACGTGTCGGCAGAGGCTCTGCCGACGCGTATTTTTCATGCGTCGGCAGAGACGTATCTGCCGACGCATAATGTGGGGAGCAATTATGGGCACTTTCTACCGACGCGTTGACTATCGCGTCGGCAGAGAGCATTTCTGCCGACGCGGTGATCAACGCGTCAGCAGAAAGCGATGGACTAGATTTTCTGCCTACGCGTTGACCATGCGTCGGGAGAAATGGTCTCACCCGACGCGGAAGTCAACGCGTCGGCAGAGCCTTTATTTATCTTTTTTTTTTTTTTTTTTCGTTTTGCTATTTTTTCTGTTTTGAAAGTCTAAAAGAAATATATTCAAGATATTACACATATACATAAAATCAAAATGCATTCAATTAAATTCAAGATATTACACATAACATGAAAGTCGAGAGATATAAAATCCTGCAGTATAAATTGAAGTACAGAAAACTAAAAGTATAAAAAAAATACACGAAATTAAAAATATTGTTCAGTACACATAATTCTAATAAAAAGTTAGAAGCGAAAGACTTTAGTTACAGGAAAAACATCTAACAAGCTCGTGGCGGCCTCCAAATGCAAATGTGTCCTTCCATATCAAGATTGAGTCGAATCATCTACAAAAAATCAAAGGAAGAAAATCAATTAGATGCTAGAAGCGAAAGTCTTAACTTGAAACTAAGTTTTACACTAAGTTTTAAACTAATTTAAATCATCTAAATTATTAATTAGATGCTCCGAAAAAATCGGCAGCATAACGACATAGATAAGAGTAATCCATATTTTTTTAGACCTGCTAAACAAGAGAAATGCACTTCAATATAGCTAGAAACACCCAACTACAGCCCTCATAACACATGGGCAACACCACAATCTCCAAATACAAGCGAGTCGGATCTCGCATAACACAGTAATCCAAATCTTAACTAATGAAATTACAAAACTATACAAACAAAACACCAAATTTAAGAAAAAACAACTAAGTTGATCTAACTTTATTAAGTAAAACACAAACATGTACATTTACCAAAAATTTAACTTATAGACATCTAATACTAATGAAGTGTATATATACCAACTAAATCATCTAACTTATAACAAATTATAAAGAACTAAAACAATCCAACCTTAAACTTACAAGTTATATCATGTTCACAATTAAACTCATTGAAACCTAACAAAAAAGAAACAAAAACAAAAACAAAAACAATCAAAACTTTAAACTAACTTCCAAAGTTACACAATCCATATGAACATAATGAACTAAAAAGCTCAAAGCAACAAACATTAATTTGATTTACTAAGTAAACAAATATTAAACTCCTCGAACCATAATGAACTAAAACAATCAAAACAACTAAATTAATCTAACTTTACTAAGTAAACAAATAATAAACTCATCAAACTATAACAAAGTCAATAAATTTTCAACACTTAATGAACATAATATGAAAATATAACCCAATTATCAAATTTTCAAAACTTAAGATCATAACAAAGAATTTCTCATTCACCTCTATACTCAAACAATCACTCATTATCAAACTCATGCTAAAACTAATTAATATAACATCATCACAACTAATTAACTAAGGCCCTGTTTGATAACCATTTGGTTTTTGGTTTTTGGTTTTTGAAAATTAAGCTTATAAATCCTACTTCCACCAACAATCTTCTTTATTTTTCTAATACCTTTCTTTCCTTGTTTTTAAAAACCAAGCAAATTTTGAAAACTAAAAAAAGTAGTTTTCAAAAACTTGTTTTTGTTTTTAGAATTTGGCTAGAAATTCAAATGTGTCATTGACAAAGATGAAAGTCATGGAAGGAAAATTGGGAGAAAACAAGCCTAATTTTCAAAAACCAAAAACCAAAAACCAAATGGTTATCAAACGGGGTCTAAGTTATCAAAATTTTAAAACATAACAACTAAATTTACTCATATCAAAACCTATAAATGTCACAATTAAACTAACTTCAATCATACAAACAAGCTTCAAATGAAACTTTAAACATAGAATAGACTCAAAAATAAAATATAATAATCATGAAAATGAATAGACTCAAAATCACCTAAGCCTCCAAAGTTGATTTACTCTTTTACTCATCATGAAAATGAATTCTTACTTTTCTACATCTCTTACCACACATCCTCCAAACAAAAACAATCTCAATATCATACAAGCATCAATTCAATCTCAAACTCCAAACTCCAACAAACAACTATAATCTCAACATTTATAAACCAAATTTATAAGTAAACACTAAAATAAAGAGAAGAAACAACTCACAAAGGCACTATGAGCTCGTCGATATGACATTTTATTGGATGGAAGATAACCTACAGAGAGGGAAATTCGCAAACATCAAGTAAGTTCATTTTTTTCAACTTTCTCACAACAACAAACTACAATACTTTAAAAATAAAATTCAAACAAACATACCTCAAAATTTTCCGCCGATGTACCTTTGTCGTCGAATAAAGAAGTCAATATCGCCAAACAAACACATGTTTTTTTTTCCTTAGTTCACTACTTCTCTCACACTCTACTAATTCTTCTCCACACACTTGCTTCAAACACATCAATATGACATCTATGAGCCCAATGAAAAAAAAATTGTAAACATTCAAACTAAATGCAATAATAACGTATAAAACGAACTTCTCAAGTTTCATAAATTTATAAATATAACCGCTAAATTTATCGAAAATAATCAAGGTTACCAAGTAAACACATATACTAATCTTCCTTATTCACAAA
The DNA here is from genome assembly GCA_017139565.1 of Luffa aegyptiaca. NCBI lineage: Eukaryota > Viridiplantae > Streptophyta > Magnoliopsida > Cucurbitales > Cucurbitaceae > Luffa > Luffa aegyptiaca. The sequence continues at coordinate 54,068,501 of CM029398.1, forward strand.
AACAAAAACCATATTTACACTTAACATCAAAACCATTAACTTTAATCAACAAAAACCAAAAGCTCAAAATACACAAAAAAAAAAAAAAAAAAAAACCACCCATATTTATACTTTCTTTTCTCACCACTTTTCACCAAATGAACAAACATCAAACAAGCTTTTGTTGACTCACAATCCCTAATGCACATAGCACACAACCATAAATAACACAATCTAGAGAGAACAAAATAATGACAATATAGATGCAAAGAAATGAAAAAAAAAATAACTAACAACACAAAAAAAAAAAAACAACCATCAAAGAAATGTAAAACAAAAAAAAAAAAGAGAAACAAGGAAGGAAAAATTACTTACTAAATGAGAGGGAGATGACGACTCATACAACGGTGAAAGAAATGGTAGTGGTGGAATCAAGTGGTGAAAGTTGCGGAGAGGGAGAGAAACGGAGTTGGTGATGGAAAAAGAAGAAGAAAACGCAGAGGGGAAGGGTTAAAATGAGGAAGAAGACACGAAATGAGGGAAAAATTTGACTAGGGCTTTTAATGAGTTTCTGCCGACGCAGTTAAAATGGTGTCGGCAGAGGCTATACTTCTGCCGACGCCGTTTTAACCGCGTCGGCAGAAATCACTTCTGCCGACGCCATATGAAAACGGCGTCGGCAGAAATCCAAGTTTGGAGGGAAAAATTTTGGTTGTGAATTTTTAAATGACTCTCTGCCGACGCCATTTGAAAACGGCGTCGGCAAAAGTCCAAGTTTGGAGGGAAAAAAATTTACGATTGAAATTTTAAATGACTCTCTGCCGACGCCGTCTAGGCGCGTCGGCAAAGGTCACTTCTGTCGACGCCGATTAACACAGCGTCGGCAGAAGTCTTGCTTCTCTCGACGCAAATATAAACGGCGTCGAGAGAGAAGGCCTCTGCCGACGCGATCTTAACGACGTCGGCAGAGATGGTTTGCGCGTCGGCAGAAGGTTCTTCTCCCGACACAGTTAACCGCGTCGAGAGAAATCGCGTCGGCAAAAACAATTTTTCTTGTAGTGTATTGAGAAAATAGTTGAATATTTATGCTTAAGGGACATGATTATTTGGGTGGGGTGGTTACACATTGAATCAACATGTTCATTCACCTACAGCCTACAGGTATGATTCAAACCATAGAGTTGTGCATGAAATGTTGTTTATAATTATAAAGAGATTCTTCTATATAATCAAAGTTCGGTTTGTTAAATAATTTTTATTTATTTATTTTTTTCTAGAAATCAATTTATTCGAAGAACACCAAAGAATTACCTGTGAAGTAAATAAACTATCTTATTATTGTCATTTCTTTTTATCGATTTCAATTTACAATTTTTACTCCAATTATGTTATCTATTTTAATTTTAATCATCTATGTGTTCTTTATCATTTTTATATATTTAAATTCTTTTTAATTTCATGAGACTATAGAGGAAAAAGTTTAATTTACTTCACTCTTTTACCTTTACAATTTTAACAAATTCCTATTTTGTCCTTCAATCTTTGCTGACAATACGCTACTCTTTAAGTTGAGCCGTCCATTGAGAGAATAATATAATAGTTGTAATTTATGCTAGATGGACACAGTTGTTCAAGTGGAGGTTGGTAAACATCAAATTGACGCATACATTCACATAGGTGTGAACCAAATTGTAGATGTAAAACATCATGATCAAATGGTGGAGATGTGTCTAAGATGTTGTTTATCAAAGCGATTCTTCTTTTACCAATATCAATTTCAATTACATTATATATTTTTTTAATTTTAATCATTATTTTTTTTCTTTATCATTTTTATCTTTTTCATTACTTTTTGATTGCATGTCAAATATTTACTATTTAAATTCAACAAAAAAATATTTTTCATTCAAAATTTAAATTTCACCACATGTAATGTATTTCATATTCATTATAAGTTAACTTACAATCAGATATATATAGTTTTTTTTTTCACTTTCTTTTTTAACTTTCAATTAAGACAATAACTTTTCACGTGCATTGCACGTATTGTTTAACTAGTATATCTTAAAATGAGTCCCTATAATTAGTTTGAAGTTGTTTTTTATCGAAATTTATTAAATAATAATAATAGTTTTCATGTCACGAAAACACAATACCAATGATATTTCCAAATACATCAACTGATTTCCTCACGCAAAAAGAGAGCAAGTTTTTTTGTTTAAATAAAGTTTTGGTTGTTCTTCTTTTTGCAAAGAACAACAGTATATAATAAATTGATAATGATTATGATATGATGTGGGTGGTTCAAATGAGTCGAAATAAAAAAAATATTAAAAAAAAAAGAAAAATAATGGTTAAAAATCACTTTTCGTCTCCTAAACTCTGGTGAAAGTAATAATTTAGTCTCTTGAATCTTAAATTGTAAACATTTAGTCCTTATATTTTCATTTTTGTAATAATTTAGTTTCTGAACTTTTATATGTAACAATGTAGTTTTTGTACTTTAAAATTTGTAACGATTTAGTTTTTATTGTGAAAATTAATGTTAAGATTTAATGAATTTTCTTACCTAGATATATTATAAACTAATTTGTGACCCAATATGTTTATAAACTACCAAGTCTAATCATTAAAATAATAAAAACCAACATTTAATTTTAATGAAATTTTTTACGACAAGAATTAAATTGTTAAAAATTTGAAAGTACATAAACTAAATTGTTAACCATTTTAACAGCAATATTATATGAAATCTTTGACTGATTGGGTTAACAATAATAAGAGTCAAAGGGTTATAGATGGATTAATATGGTTGGTGTAGAATTATTCAATTCAGAACACCAGCTTCTTGACTTGAGATATTAAAATTCAGCAGCTGGTCCAACCTTATTTATTATTGCTCAACCTTTAATGCCACCATTTTATTCTCTAATGTCCAATTCGTGATGTGTTATTTCTCTCTTTCTGATTATAATTTTAGTCCAAAACATTTTTTTTTGTTACACCATATTCAAAAGTGATTTTTTTTTTTTTTTTTTTGAAAAATATTCAAAAGTGATCTTATTAACTACAAATATTATATTTTAAGGAGAGGTATAGGACATAATCGAAGGTGGGGCAAACTTTCACTGTCAAAAACCTAATTAAAGTCAATAATTTGAAACTTCTATTTATGATTTAGCTATATTCTTAGGCATCTATCTAAGCTTTGAACTTAGAAGAAGCTCAAAGGAAATTCTTCTCAGGGCCTTGCCATCATATAAAAAACATAGTTCAACTGGGGGATTCAAATGGGGTCACCATGCCCGTACTGTCCCTCCATGTGAACATCCCAAATTATATTTCATAAATTTGTGTGAGCTTGTCTACCACGAAATGACCATTAATTGGAAAACTAATTGGATTTCATAGCCAACAAAACCACAATATAACAAGAGCTACAAATGAAAGATGTACATAAAGCTGTGTTGCGTGAAATCATACAGCCGTTTACTGCACAATTAGACTGCATAGATTTTAAGTTGCTACACCTACGTTAACATTGCAATTCTTTCAGCCGAACTACACATTCAACGCACAATTGAATCTCATACTATCAGCCGAGAAACCAGTGATCCAATTCTTTCAGCTCAACTGAGCCAAGTGTCGATAAGTTTAAGCTCAAACACTCCAAATGCAACCAACAATCAACCCCAAGCCCGTTACATTACAAGATAATATACAAGCATTTCTACATTCCAAAGCTTTATTTCAGTCTGTCTATTTCATTTATTCTAGTAACAGAACAATTCCATTCCTAATTTAGAAGAATTAAAGATCCAAAAGTTAAACAAAAAAATGCAAGCAAAGCAGAACAAGAGAATTTTACATTGCAATCGTTGACCATTACCTGAAGTTCCAATTCAAGAACCGGGGATCAGCAGACGGTTCCACAGCGAAATCTTCAACGCGAACCGAAGATTCTACAATCCGGAATTCGATTCAGAAGAACAAACGAGAAGAAGAAGAAGAGAGTGAAATTAGGCGCATGAATTGAAATCAAACGGCCGAAGATGGATGAGTAGGCTTTGAATCGTGGAGATCTGGACTGAAACCGGCGTTTGAAATCAGAGGAGCGCGAATGTCGGAGACTTCATCATCTGGATCGTAATCGGGATTGAGAGAGCGATCGATGGCTTCACGACCTTTCTCGAGGCAAGGCTTGCAAGCTATCTCGATGGTGATCCATCCTAGAACCACCGCTCCGATTGCTATCACCGCCGTCGTTATTGCTCCCATTCCGATTCAGCTTTCTCGTTTTCTCTCACTAATCTCTCTCTCTCTCTCTCTCTCTCTCTCAGGGAAAATGAAAACAAACAAAAGTTTCCCGAGAAACAAACGATGATTTCTTTTTGGGCTAAGCCCATCCAAGGCCCATAATTTGGTTGGGCCAATTATTGGGCCTTAGTCTTATTAGGCCCAATTTAGTCTTTTTTCTCCTGTCCGCCCAAGTGCAGTAAAGCTCTTACCACCCATTTCAAACCTAATTTAGGGTATGTTTGGTTAACTTTTCAAGTGCTTAATTTTGAAATAAGTTTTCACAAAAAGAGAGAACTTTTTCATCAATATCTTTAGGGTACGTTTGGAATACATTTCAATTTAAATGTTTTTCAAGAATTCATTTTTTAAAAAACATTTTGTATAAAAAGTGTTTTTATACACAAGTTATTGTATACTTAAAAAAGTCTTTTAAAAAAAAGTTGGTTTCAAGTGTTTCTCTCAAAATTATTTATTTATCAATCTCATTTTCTAATAAGTCATTTGTAGTTGTTGCCAAACACGGGAAATTTTTTCAAAATGATTTTTTTTTCCAAAATTAAACACTTGAAAAGTTAAACCAAACACACCCTTAATCATTTTTAATTAGTAAACTCAATCCATTTTTAATATTCAAAATAGAATAATGTTTAATGGATTTTTTTTTTTTTGCGCAATAGATATTTTGGTGGAGATTAAGGGGTCTTATTATTATTGTCATTAATTAAGAAAATATTAAATCATATAGATGAAGTAAGGTGTTAGGTATACGAGATTAAAGTATGTTTCAAAAAAAAAAAAAAAAAAGGTATACGAGATTAAAGTAAAACTTATCAAAATATATAACAAAAAAGCTATTGGGAGCCGTTTTCAAATTGTATTTCAGGGGAAAAAATCAACAAGGAACAATTTTTTGATAACTATCTCCAAAAGTTTTTTTTTTTTTTTTTTATTAAGATTTTGTGCAAGAATTATTTGTTTAGAGTAAATGAAATTAATTATTGGTGCAATATCAATTTGAGTATAGTTCAATTAATTAAGACACATACACTTGATCAAAAAGTCAGAAAGTGAATTTCCACTTTCACATATGGTTGAAATTAAAAGAAAAAAAAAATTATTGTTGCATTGAAAAATCATAGATTTGCAAACAACAATTTCAATATTTTACATGTTATATATATATATATAACATGTAAAATATTGCTAATTCAAACATAGTTTAATAAATAAGACATTTCGTATTATCTTGAAACATGATTAATTATATTAAGAACTTCTCACACAATTAAAAGAAATCTAGTTAATACTAAGTTCTAAAATTTGAATTGCATCTCAAAATTAGAAAAATAAAAATAAAAATTAGATTGGAGTGTTAAGATAATAATGCATTGTCCTAATTGGATTAATGCTCAATCATAAGGATTAAGATTGTTTTCACACTTTGTCACAAAAAATTCTTTTTTGAGAACCAAACTTCCAATTTTTCGCCATTTTCGTCACGCAAATTACAGAAGATTTTCATAATTGAAATTAAAGCCATAATAATTGAAAGACTTTTTGTATGGGAAAAATTTCATGTAAATTTGTGTCACCATCTCAATTCACTACAAGAAAACGGGGCTATTGCAGCGGTTTTTTAGCAGCGGTTTGGCAAATGTTGCAAGGCTGCAACGGTTTTTAGCAACACATAACCAAACTGTTGCTATTTATACAAATTGCAACAATTTATTCCCAACGTTGTTTAAATTGTTGTTTTATATCTTCAATTGCAGCGGTTCACTGACGACGTATTTACAAACTGTTACAAATATGTCTATTGCAACACTTTCTTTGCCACATTTTTAGTAATTGATGTAGTAGAGTTTATTGCAACAGTTGTTTTGCAACGTTTAAAACACCGTTGCAATAACTTAATGCATATACAACAATTTAGTAGCAATGGATGAAAAAACCGCTGCAGATATTGAGATTGCAACAATTTTTTTACAACGTTATTTAAAATGTTGCAAATCATTATGTATGTAATTGCAGCTCTAATGACACATATATAAATTTCTACAAATATGATTTGCAATATTTGTAACCATTGTTGCAATAAAAGATTATTTATTTATTTTTTTTGGAGAAAAATATAAAGATTATTTTATATATTAAACAAAAGCCCACTTGTGACATCGTTAGTTTAATACAACTTATAACAATTTTATTACATGCAACATTCTTAAAAACTATTTCAAATCTGTGTATTGTAGTGGTTTGTTCATAAATTTTAAACAAACTCTACGATGTATATCTTGCAACAGTTAATTACTTATAAAATTATTATTAATTCAAATTTTATTATTTAACAAATTTGAATTCTTAGCTTGTTAACATATTGGATTCGCTAATTAGTTTATTGATTACCTATGTAAGGAATCTCATTGAATCTTAACAATAATTTTCACATTAACGACTAAACCATTTTTAAAGTACAAAAACTAAATTGTTACTACCAAATTTTTTTATTTTTTTGACAACTGCTTCCACGAAACTTAAGGGACCAAACATGATTTTTAACATAAATATTATTGTATTTTAGTCCTTTTACTTGTTAAACAAACTTAACACTAACCTATGTTTCATCATTTACCTTATCAACATATGTTTAAATATACAATATTTAAATTTACACACACATATACAATTTATTTTATCATATAGTTATAAATAGTTCTATTTTTTGTTGTAATAATCATCTTGAGTAATATAGCATGGTAAATAAACAAAGGATAAATAAAATAAATTATTTGGATCTTTTTAGATTGTTTATTTTTTAGTTTCTAAAATTATTAAGAAGAAAAATGTTAATTTTATCTATTGCAAGTTTAAATTAAAAATAAAAAAATTAAAAATTAAAAGCTAAAAAAAAGGAAATAAGAGAAAATAAAGGAAACAACATTTAAGATACGTATTTTGGCTAAAACCAAATTCCCGCCTGCCGTCTTTTCCAATTCCCTATTCTTTCTTCTGTTTTCTATTTTCATGTACTTTTCTTAGTCAGCTGGCTTTTCGAATTCTGAAGTTCAATATTTCTCAAATCTCTTTTCAATTTTCATTTTCTTTCTCAAATCTCTCACTCTTTTTGCTGCCTTTAGTAGATTTTGGAATCTCTCTCAGCAGAATTTCTACAATATCTTTGAGGTAATTCTTTTTCTTCTCCTCATTCTTTTGAATGTTTAATTTTCATGGGTATTTTTCATAGTTTTGAAAACTCAATGTTTGCTTGAAATTTTCTCTTCTTGAGTAGTTGTTTTCACAAAAGAAAATCTTTTAGCTGCATGAGGTTATTTTTATCTAACAACTTGATTCATATCAGTTATGATTTAAACCAAAATCTTTCTCTGTCTCTATTGCATGGGCTTGCATCATGTAAGCACACAGATTCCTCATGTTCATTAATTTTATCAATAAAATCCACTATCTTCTTTCATATGCTCAGCCTAGAAGTTCTCCTCTTGATTTCTTTCTCTGTGTGGTGTAAAAAATGTAGGTGCATTATGGTAATGAAAGTAGCTTGAGGTATTCTGGACTAACTCAGTATTTAAGTGAAAAATATGTCCTATTTTCACACACAAGAAGAATTTATTAGAGATATAATATTTTATGATATGCTTAGAGTTATCATTATGATTTTATTAGATTTTAGAGGTATTTTTAGTTACCATTTGAATGTGAGAATTTCTGTACACCTTTAGCAAACATACTGTTACATTATCAATCAAGGAAAACAATCACTTAAATGAGATAATATACACTTATTTTTTTGGCATTATGTTGTATACTATAAATTTTGATTTTCTTGTTCCATTGTTTATTTTAATTATACCCATGTAGTAATTACCTATTTATTTATTGATATTTTAGATTAAACATCTTGATGAAATTGAAAACATCAACAATAATAATGACTCAGATTCTTAGACAACCAATTAAGTTTGGAAATTATAAGGTATGTTATAGTGCATGTTAATAGTTTGTTATAAATGATATATTTTTAGTATGATACTTTTGTGACTAATTTTTTTATTCAGGAAAAAAAAAATGTCTTCAAATAGACGTCGTCGTCCTGTGGTAGTTACAGAGTCTAGTCCTTTAGAAGAAAATTATGATAATTTGGGTGAAACAAATGATGTTGATACTGAAGCTGACTTAACAGTCAATGGTGATGTTGATGTAGAAGGTAAATTTATTTAATTTGTGTTCAAATGTATATAAGTTTTATAATTCAATTGCTAACTTGTTTTTTCTTTTAAGAATAGATTCATCTGGAATACGTAAGACACGTGGTCAAACACGTATGTCTGATATTTGGAATTTACCACCTGGCCATAAGATAGTGGTTGAGTTCAATAGTTTTAACCAACCTATAAAAATTGGTTCTACTATCTTGGGCTTGGGCAACTTCTTAGGAACTGTGGGGAGGACTTGCAACCTTTGCCCTCTAAATTATAATGATTGGAGAAAGGTGCCCAACGTATACAAGGATGAAGTATGGGAGATCTTAAAGGTATTTGGACAAAATTATATGTTGATGAAATTATATAATATCTATAGTATTTATTTGCCATTTCATTTACTTTTTGTTATTATTTCAGTCGAAGTTCACACTTCATGAAAAAAATAGAAAGTGGTGTCTATCTTCATTGTCTAGGAAGTGGGGCGGTTATAAGTGTCATTTACGAGGACACTATGTTTCAAAATATGAAACTGAAAATGAATGCTTACAACATAAGCCAGACAATATACCAAGAGATCAATGGACTGGCTTGGTCTCTTTTTGGTATTCTTCGGAAGGAATGGTAATATTCTTTATTTTTTTTTGTTTAAATTAAAATTTCTTTTACTATTTAGTCTCAAATTTATATGTGTACTTATATGACAGAGACGAAGTGCAAGAAATACTGAGATACGGAAGAAGCAGAAATGTACTCATTCATGTGGAAGAAAAAGCTTAGCTCGAAAAGCAGATGAGATGGTAATTTTCTCTCAATATATAATTATGTTTCTTAATATAAGTTATGATTCTCATATTAATAAGTTCTATATACCTATGATAGAAAGAAACTCTTGGAAGAGATCCCACTAGAGTAGAAGTCTATTTAGAAGCTCATAAACGGAAGGATTGAAGTTATGTAAATGAGGAATCTGCTAAAATTGCGGTAAGTCCAGAGTTAAGTTTCAATTTTTGTTACTTTATAGTTTTTCATTTTCAATTTTTTACTACTTTAATAGGAGAAGTTTGAAGAATATATGAATCAAAATGCAAATCGCTCAGAAGTTATGCCTTTTGAAGGGGAGGTGTTTGAGCAAGTTTTTGGTAAGGAACATTCAGGACGTGTTCGTGCAATGGGATTAGGACCTACTCCAACTGAGATATTTAAAACTAAATCTCATCGATTTGCACGAGTTGAGATCAATTCTGGGATAGATATAGAAGACCATCAAACTGAAGAAGGAAGATCTAGAATAACTAAATTAGAGTCAGAAGTGGCAGATATGCGTTCTAACATGAAAAAGGTGCTTTCAATCTTGGAACAGAGTAGTGGTATGCAAGTTGATGGTACTAGTGGGACATCTTTGAACGATGGTTTAGGACAGGTATAAAATATATATTAATTTGTTTTAGTATTACAAATTTAGTATCTTTTATAGAATTTTAATTTAATACTTTATTTTAATTTGTTGACAGGATGAAAGAGCTAATACATCGGAGAATAACATATCAAGGACAAGTTCTCATGAAGCTACTTAGTGAAACAAATTTCGAACTCAAAGACTTCTTGATGATAAGTAGTTTTTTTTTTTTTGAAACCAATGATAAGTAGGTTGTTATCTTTTTTTAAATGATGTAGGATTTATTAGGTTCCAATTTAGTATTAAATTCTATGAGTACTTCATGGTATTTTGTTGACTTGTTTTGTTTATGTACTTATTTAAGTTTATAACTTTTTGTAATTGATATTTTATTGAAATGTTTTGGTTATCATTAATCTTGTTGAAATTTGGTTTCAGATACCACAACAATCACTTTTAGTTATATAGTTTTTTAAATTGGTAAATCAATAAATTTTATACAAAATAAAGCTGCAAATTAGGATGTACACAAAATGGGGTGAACAAAAATGTTGCAGTATAAACAATATGATTGTTGCTATTAAGTTAATTATTGCAACAGTTTTTAAAGGCGTATGATAACTGTTGCAATATATTAAATAAATTGCTACAATGGATCAACTATTGCAGCGGTTATATAATGCTTTTAACGTTTCTAAAAATTGTTGCCAATTAGCAAAGGTCAACAAATTGTTGTTATTAATGACAAAATGTGTTGCAATAGGATGAACAATTGCAGCGGTTATTCAAAATGCTTGTAACACTTGCAAAAAAATGTTGGATTAGAAGATGTCTAATAACCGCTACTATATAATCTTACAAGTGTTGCTATATATTTCAAAAACCGTTGATATAGTATCAACAATAGCAACGGTTATTATACTCCTAGCGGTTAATAAAGTGTTGCACATTAAGCAGCGACAATCCGATAAACTGTTGCATTATGAGAGACGAAAAATGTTGCAATAGAGGATAACTATTGCAGCGTTTGTGAGAAATCATTCCAACATTTTTTTAAAATGTTGCTAGATCCCTTGTAACACCGCTTCTGCCAGCGGTTCTTTAACCGCTGCAAAAAGTGTTGCAGCGATTAATATCTGTTGCGATAGCCCAATAAAACCGCCACAATAGACCTGTTTTCCTGTAGTGATTGCTATATATCATATATTTTTTTCTCCCACTAACTCATTTATTATTATTGGTTTTTTTTTTTTAAATAAAAAAAATATTGTTTCACGTGTAAAGAATTTTAATTATAGTCGTCTTTAAACAGGACAAAGTTTTTTTTTTTTTTTTTTTTTTTGAAATAATAAACAGGACAAAGTTTAGCAGCCATAATGCTGTTTCTGAATCATCATAGAAACCTATGACTGTAATCGCAATCTTACAAACTTATGTTCAAAGTTGTGTGTGTGAATCAGAAAGATTCATTCACACACCTCTTCTTCTTATTAATCATACATGCCACTTTAATTTTGTTTTCACATACAACTTCTAAATATTCTAATATTCAGGCTCGAATAATCATATTAACTCTTGATAGGAATTGATTTTTGTTGAGAATCCTACGTTGAAAAGATGAAGAAACCTCACCATCTTTATAAGATACATGAGTTATTCCTCTCATTTCTTAAGTGGTTTTGAGATAGAAGTCTATACTTATCTAATAATTTTCGAGAAAAGAGTACTGACTTCTTGTTGCAGTGAAGCCCACAAAAATCCAAGATTAAAACCGAGGGAGGAATAATCACACAAGTAGCTAGAATTCAATCCCTCTATCTTTCTTTGAATTCAAATATAATCGGAATCCAAAACCATTATCTCTGCAATTATGAGACGTTGAGGAAGCAACTTCTTTTTTTTTTAAATTTTCTTGCATCATCTAGAAACACGACAGATTTCTAGTAAAACAACTCTAATGATATGAGACTTTTTAGATAATAATATTCAATCGTACCGATTTTAATTTAACAAAGACGAAAATGTAGAGAATTATATCGTTGTAAAAGAAATCGATAAAGACTTAATGTTTTAGGTAAAATCAAAAAGTGGGATTTTTTTTTTTTGATAAGGGAAAAACCCACAGAATATTTTGAGTAAACGTGTGGAATTACATCACCAATTAGGCTTAAAACACAAACCAATTCAACAAAAAAAAAAAAAAAAAATGTAAAGTGGAAAAATGAGTTGGAGTTTTTATTTAGAGGAAAGAATGGGTTTGAAAAGAATGATATATAAATGTAAATGTTGTAATTTGTGGGTCATTTCATTTCAGCAAATATACAAGTAAGTGGGCAAGTCAGGGTGGTGAGTTGGTCACTACTACTAGCAAACTTTAATTAATTTACAAAAATGTTTTTAAAAAAAGCGCTTACTAATGAACCACTTTGGGGTGGGTTTTGACTGTTTTTAATTTGGAAGCTGAAATATGCAAATTCCACACATATCATATTCTATTTCTATTTCATGTGGGTATTAGTTTTGGTTGACATTTTTTTGCAACTTGCTTCTTCCATAGACCTTGGCACCCAAATCAATTCTTATTTGTCATTTCTTTTTCTTCTTTAAATTCTTATTTATTTTCACACTCTTTCTTATTTTAACCACAAATTTCCTTTGACTTGGTAAAATGTTTGTTTTTGTACCCAATTGAAGTCATAATCTTTTGTTTGGTGCAACAAATCAAAACCCACCGCCCATTTGCATATATACATAATAATGCAAGTTGATACCGCTTATCCTTACTTCTTTTCTACGTAAATCTTATTCCTTTTCAATATCCTAATCAATCGCTTTTTCTAAACTTAGGATAAATTTTAGAGTGGTTTTGGAAATGTTAAAATCACTTTTGTTATATTTAAAATACTTAAAATGATAATGTTTGGTAATGCCACGAGGTCCCTTTAGCATGCTTTGTCCTCACTCACATGCTTCCTAGGAAAATTCCTAGAAGGTCACCCAACATAGAACTTCTCAAAGCCAAGCATGCTTAACTTCAAAGTTCCTATGATTGAGCCACCGAAAAGGTAGGTGCACCTTGTTGGTATAGGTAATATCTATCAATTTTTTAAAGCTTATCTTGACCATACTTTCATGTCCTTAGGATCCCTCTCATTCGGATCTGGCATCGGTTCATTCATGTACCCCTCCTAACTCGGGTGTTACACTTATGATTTTGAAAGATTTCAAAACATAATAGATTTGAAATGAATTCAGTTGTTTGTTATCCCAAGAAAAATAAAGATTTGAATGCTCGTATTTTGACGTAAAAAAAAATCCAACTAAATCTACGGATTTTGGAAGTGAGAGTTAAATTACTTATTTATCCTTATCATATTTTAATTTTCTATTAATAATTCAAATTAAAAGTCTATATTAGTAAATTATTTTACTTTCTTTTCTTTTTGAGTTAACATTCAAACACAAAATTTTAAACACATCCATCTTAAATCTTTTTTGTTCCAAACAAGACAAAGAATTTAAAACCCTTTCTTGAATTTCAAATCACAAGATTTAAAATCATTTCTTTGGACTTTCCTAGTTCCAAACCGATGGTTACTCATCTAAAATCACTTAAAAAAGCATAAGTAAACACGCTGAAAATTACTAATCCTTCCTAAGGTGTTCATAGAAAAAGTGATTCTATTTTTTTTTCCCCCAAAGCCATGCTAAGGTGCTAGTAGAAAATTTTATTTTATTTTAAAAACATTCTTTTTTCCAGAGCCATACCAAACAAATATATTTGGGATCATGGCACTAATATTGTATAAGAAGAATTCCTAAGGGAATTTACTCCCATACCCAACGAATATTGACCAATCAATTCGGCCACCTAAATATTCATTTAAATTTCATATAATAAACTTTAACCTAAAGTACAATGTGTAGCCTACAATTAATAATAAATTAACAAAAAATTCTAACAGCAAAACCTTCCAATTGATTTAAATCGATTGTCCTAAATGTGCCCGAATCGAATCAAAATTGAAGCAACCTTCCAAATGAAAATTCACGAGCTTAGTCAAATTGGGCATCTAAATATAATATAAAGTACAACGTGTAAGAATCCATAAATTCTTGCAGCAATCTTCCAAAAGATTTAAATTGAATCTTCAAAAATGCAAATCAAATCAAATCCAAAGTTGTTGGATTAAGAAATTAATTACAAAGCTAATTGACCTCTCTCAAGTCTCAAGATTTCAAATCAAATTAATTAATTAACGTAAGTATTTCAATCTTCGTCGTTCTTGGAATAAGTATTATTTCAGCTGGTGGGTACCTTAAATATGCTGGATTTTAATAGTGGAATTGTTCTGAAGAACGAAAATTAAAAATATATTGTATTATTATCATCTAAACTTCGTAATTAAATTAATATTTTCTTCCAATGTAAACTGTCGTGTATATGTCTAATTCCATGCATTTGGACATCGATAAGACTGTCTGAAATTAGACCAAAAACGTGGAATTTTTTGCTCCAAAAACCTTAAATTATCAAACCCACTTTCAATAGAGAAGATTATTGTCAGCTAGAAATAACGTATGGAAAACTCAAAACTTTTAAATGCGTGATTTATTAAAACACCAATAAAAAACAAAAGAAGAAAGAAGAAAAAAAAACAAATTTAATTACCTCGTATTAGTTTGTTGTGTTCTTAATGTCTAAATATCTGTTTAAATCAAAACTTTAATGATCACTTTAGACTATATATAGTTGAATTTTTCATATTTTTTTAAGTAATCTCGAGAGCATGTGCAAACCAAACAAAATCTCATCAGAATCTTGCCGGTCTTTAATTTGTGTGATTGAATTATGGTTTTTTTTTTTTTTTCTTTGACACAAGTCTAAAGTTGGATGGATCATTTTCCTATTAAAAATTGGTCAAATTCAACACTTTTTATACCTAACTCTTGGAATTACATGGAAAAAAAAATTAAATAAATCTTTTCTTTAATTTTTCTAGAAGAAATTGACTCCCACCATCCCCATATTATAATTTATTTACATATACATATATAGCTAGGTTAATTTAGCAAAGTTAAAAGTGAAGAATAAGATTATTTATTTATTTATTAATTTCTTATCTATATTAACATAAAGTTAGTTAATTAGTGGCTTAATTAATGGGGTGCTTTGTGAGACTTGGTGGGTGTGGCAGTTGGTAGTTGATTTCTGGTCAGTCAAATCAGTTAGATAATCCCCTCCAATTATTAGCCCTACTTATTATATAATTCTATATTAAATAAATTTTAATTAAATATATCTAATTAGAGAAAGAGAGAGATTAGGACCACATGATTTGCATCCCAATACCCATACACCATGTTTCAATTACAATTGATGTTCTTAATTATAGATTAAAAAAAAACAATTCATAAAAAATTTGGAAAAATTCAATTTTATAATCAATTTACCTAACTATATGGATTTCCTTAACTTAATTACCCCACCATGTAAGATTAAATAATCTAAGCTAATTATTTATTGAATGCTAAACCTAAACCGCGTATTAAGCACATATGAGTACCAAAATATAATGCAAACTAGTTTATCATAAATTAAATTAAAAAATTAATCAAAAGAGTGTTCTTTTCTCCCAAAAAAAATAATAATAAAGGTAAAAGTTATTTTCTCTATTTCATGAAGGTTTATTAATTTTGTGAATATTGCTATTTGTTAATTAAGTGATTTTATATATTTTGGGTTCAAGGTGGAGGGATTATTAGATAACATGGGGTCCATCTCAAAACCAATTAGCAATGAGTGGAGTAACTCATGTATCTTATATATTGTGAGTTCTCCACTTATCTTTTCAATGTGGGATCCTCAACAGGGATTTTGTATGATAAAAATTGAGGCATTTAAAAAGGTGAGTTGAATTAAATGCACAAGATTTGCATATATTCTTTCATGTGCAACCCAAGTAAACAATTGAAAAGACAATAATTAAGTTGTTAATGTGATCTTAACCACCAAAAAAACCCATGTTACTTGAGATTGCAAGAATCTCACATATATATCTTAGTAGGAAGCACATGTCCTATTCTTTCATCTTTAGTAATTATTATGTTTAATTATGACCAACTTAATTATAATCCATTCGTGAGATCGATCTCTGTCCAATTACAAATAATTAAGAAATTTGGAATATATAATATGTAAAATTAGAACTTTGGACTAAGCAAAATTTGGCATATTATTCTATGAAAAGGGTCAATAGATGATTGATTATATTGTTGAAAAAATATTGAAGATATTGCATTTTGAAGCATATAGTTGCATTATTTTGGTGACCATATACATTGTAATTCAAATTTTATATATATATCAGATGTTCATCACTTTTGCCCAAATCTTGCTTTAATTCATGAATCTTATGTTTCACCTTTTTTAAAAAAAAAAAAAAAATGGTGCCTTTGGATCTTGATTGTTGCATTTCCTCTTGTCTATATTCATGAATAATTATCAGAAACATATTTCTTAAATGGAAAGTTATACATTAACATAAAGTGTATCAACACCCTTAATTAAGTTATTTAAAATAAAAGAGCAAACAACAATCCAAATGTGACACCTATCTCTTCATGTTTAAATCTTGCTTTTTGTCTATCAAATCTTTCAAACTTATAATATTTGATTGAACTTTTTTTTTTAAAAAAAAATATATCTATATTAATATCAGGTTTAACAAAAGCTTTTATACGTAATATCGTAGCTATATTCTAAACTAATCAACATTGAATTTTGTGATCAAACTTAAAAAAAATAAGAGTAGGTTAAAATTTACCTCAGATATGTAATATAAAATTTTAATTAATAACGAATATCAAAGCATTTGCAAAAGTTAAAATATGTCAAACATATAAAAATTCCGAAATTAAAATTGAATTTAAACATGTTTTGTTTGATCATAGGCATAAATTAATTATGGTATGGTTTTTTTTTTTTTTTTCCTTCCTCCCAAAGAGGGAGTGGTGGAAGGAAATGTATTATTTTCGGAAACATAATGGTGCAGTCCATGTGCGCCAACGGCTAACAACCACAATAACCACCATCTTAATATATTTAATTAAACACATAATCATGCATTAACTTTTTGATTACTTCATCAATGAGAAGAGAACACCCATTTTCTTAATATTTAATCTCTGCTTTTTTTCTAATAAAAATAATTTTTGGTTTAAATAAGATTTTGAGTGCAAATCATGTGCTGCTTTTGGCCCTATAGGTCATCAACATTTGTTATGTACACATAATAATATATACATTTATGTTGTGTTGTTTATCCATTTCTATTATATTATAACTCAATTTTAGCCTTATCCAAGGTAGTGGTTTAAGCATTAAATACAATTTCACCCTCCATAATGCTTAAAAAAAAAATATAAAACCCTAGCTTATAAAAAAAATTATTAAAAAAAAAAACCCTAGCTTAGTTTTGTTTAAGAAAGCACTAATTAAAATTGATTCCAAGTGTCCAAATGGAACATTTGTTTGAATCTCATTGGTGCTTCTTTGTCCCTATCGTGACAATTTTTATAAATATAATCCAAGAGTTTGCTGCAATCGAGGACAATGGTTCTAATTTTATTATTATTATTATTATTATTATTATTATTATTTGCAAAGGTTCTAATTTTATTATTTTTGTCAAACAAGTGTCCTTTCCACTCAAAGAAATTAGTGGGCAATGTTTTTTTTTTTTTTTTTTTTTGACTCCCTTTCCTTAACCAATGAAAAAATGGCTGTCTCCAATTCTTGCATGTTTATTCGACAGAAAAAATTATTGTACATATGTCAAATGTTTACTTAGTAATTTTCACACGTAAAAATTATATAGCTATGTCTTCTGAGCGAGACAAGAAGTTGTGATAATTGAACAAAATTTGTCTGCCAGACCACAAAACAGTGAAGGGATGTTCATCATTTGAATGTTATGTTGATATGATTTTTCATTGTTCATGTTCATGTTCTTGTTCTTGTTCTTGTTCTTGTTTGGCCTGTCTCTAGCTCATGTAACCTTAATGGCCGTGTGAGATCGAGACATCACGTGTGATTGAGTCGTCTCATGTTTCGACATTGTGTGGTACTTGTAACATTGATGAATAGGGTTTCGAGTAACAATTAGAGTGTGACGTTTGATAACGATTTTGTGTTTTCTAGAAGTGAACCTTGAATGTTGTTAATATATAATGGGTTAAATTATAACTTTGATTTTGAACCCTATAATTTAGGGCCCGTTTGGAATACATTTTAATTTAAATGTTTTTCAAGAATGCATTTTTTAAAAAACATTTTGCATAAAAATTGTTTAAAATTTAAACACTCATGTGTTTGGTTACATTTCCTCGTAAGTGTTCTTAGACACAAGTTATTGCATACTTAAAAGTCTTTTTGAAAAAGTTTGTTTCAAGTTTTTCTCTCAAAATGATTTATTTCTCAATTTCTTTTTCTAATAAGTCATTTTTAGTGGTTGCCAAACACTAGAAATTTTTTCAAAATGACTTTTTTTCAAAATTAAACACTTGAAAAGTTAAACCAAACACACCCATTGGTTTCACAAATCATCTCTAAATTGGTTTTTACCCAACTAAAAACCCACCTCTATTTCTTTTTTTTTAAAAAAAAAAAAAAAAAACTTGGCTATAAACCCTATTAGTCAACTAATACATAGCCAACTCATTGCTTTGTTAAATAGAAAACACATCGTGTATTTAACATGGTAAATGTATTAATGATTTATAAGATTTAACTAAAACTACAAGGACAAAATTGAAAATTTTAAATCACGGATATCGAATTGAACTTAAAACAAAAAATAGAGAGAAGAATTGAAACTTTTAAAAATCCTTAGAATCAACTTGAAACTATACGGTAATTATTAATTAGATTGCTTTTATTTTCTTTATAAATTTTGGTTGAGATTTTTTTTTTAAATAACTTTTTAAAAGTAGACTTTAGTTTTTAAAATTTAACTTTTATTTTCTTTTCAATATGGATTTCAAGAAAAAAAAAAGGAATAAGGAAAATATGGAACTGTGATAATTAAATGAACCAAGAGGGGTGTTGTTGAAGAGATCAAATCCTTCATTTTCATTTCACTTTTGTAAAGTGATAATATAATTGAAAAAGAATCCAAACATCTAATGCTCTTAATTGTACTTTTTGAAAGCTATTTTTGATAGACCATGAGTTGTAATTTTAGAATTTCATGGAATAATAAGGATTTCAAACTCTTAAAAATAATATATCGATCATATGAGATTTTCACATCTCTCTTTCGACAAAATTTAATATCTTCAAAATCATCCAACAATATATCTTTGACGTGAAAGAAAAAGAAAGATTTTTATTTTCTTTTCTTTTTCCTCCAAATATAGCTTTGGACACTTTGAGGAAAAAAAAAATGAAGACAAGGGTCAACAAAATGTATGGAACATGTTCAAAATTTTCTCCCTATAGCTACATGGGAATTGTATCATATGATATTTGTTGTCTCTTTACTGTTTAGAAATGACAAAAAAGAAACATGTTTGGGTAAAATATGTAGGAGGAAAATTACGTGATTGATAAATATATTGTTATATATTTACCACTCTACAATGGTACTGAAAATTATTCTCTATCACATGATATTCGTTTGTCTTTAATGGCTAAAAATGATAAGATAAAGTAGGTACTCCTTTTGTTATACATTGACCATTTTAGTGTAGTATTAAGAAATTTCTCTCTCTACCATGTGATATGTGTTGTTTTTAAGGTTTAGAAAATTTTAAACATGAGATACTATGTTTTACGAAAATATTTAGTAGGTGCTACTTTTGTATGGTAGTATTGTAAATTTTTTTTTTGTCAGCACGAGCATAGCTCAACTGGTAGAAAACTTGTACTAATGACCAAGGGGTATGTGATTCGAATCCCTCACGCTCACATATTGTAAAAAAAAAAAGTTATAAATTTTCTTTCTCTATCATCTTCCATGTCATCTATGTTATGTATGTGTTCCATTCATTAATATTCAACTAATAATTAAATAAATATATTATTTTATAATGACCGTCCTATCATGGTACTAGAAATTTCTCTCTTTACCATGATGATATATATGTGTCTTTAATCTTTAGAGATGTCAAAAATGACACAATATATATATATATATATATATATATATATATATATATATATATATATATATATATTCATAGTTCTAAGGCAGTGCTAGAAATTCGCTATCTCTCTAGCATGTAATATTTATTGTCCTTAATGTCTGATATTATTTCACATTCACCATTCTCTCTTTACCATGTGATACATGTTGTCTTTAATATTTTGAAACGCGACAATAAAAATATAGTAGGTTCTTATCTTTTCACTAATACTCAGCCACATAATTAATAAATATTTTGTTTCATATGCATCATCCTGATGTCGTATTAGAAATTTCACAATTCTTATGTCATACAAAGATACTAAATTTCACTTTCAAAATTCTATGATAGTACTAGAAATTTTACATGAACCCGTTGTACAAATTAAAATTTCACTCTCAATATTAGAAATCCCTTAGAAGCATTATGATAATCCATTGATGATTGACAAAACCAGGTGGGGCTGCCTCTGCACATGCCTTTGCTTCCAACTCTCTCCATTAACATTTAACACAACTCTCTCAACTTGTCTCTTCTCTTATCACTTAACCAACTAAACATATATATTTTTTCTTATAAATTTTTCATAAACACTTCTCCAAATCCCACCAAACCCTAATCCAATCAAACAAACAGAAACCCACAATTTCTTTTTTTTTTTTTTTTATATATATATATGTTCTTCTTGGGACATTTTTGAAGAATTTAATTTAGAAGAGCTAAGCTAATTATTCTTTGAATAATAATGCTTTGAGATAAAGATCATATGGGTCTCCAAAAGATCACAAAAGGGTTTCAATATATTAATATTTCTTTCTAAAAGAAAAGGAAAAAGTAGTTTGATACCAATTATTATTTGATAATTAACCAAAAAAAAAAAAAAAGAAAAAGAAATTGGACAGATGGATGGGCTTAAGAATGTGGGATTGTTTAGAGAATAATCGTAGGGCAGAAAATGAAAAGGATTTCATTATCAAACTTATGCTATATATATATATATATATATATATATACATATATATATATATCTATTCTTCTTTTAAATTCATCATCATCATCACCATCACTCTTCATCTCTTTCTTTCACTCATCCATGACAATAGGAATATTATTTTTAATTCAACTACATCATTTTATTTCTTTTATAGACAAAAAAAAAAAAAAACAATATTTCTTTTAATAATTAATTTATATGGCAAATATGTAGAATTGGACTTGTCTTCTCTCTCACCTCTTTCTTTTAATTTGGCATATTCAGTCCTTCTTCTTATCTAGATAAAGAGATGAAAAATGTGAAATAATAATAATAATAATAATAATAATAATAATAATGCGTCTAAACTTGTTTCGGTCAAAGTGTCATTTTTAGAACAAGAAGGAAATTTTGGTTGGTTTAGTATAGTTAGTCTAATCAACCCTCTCAAAATTATATTCCTTCACGTAAAACAATACAATTTCTAGCTAAGGTGTTAATTATAATAACATATATAACTCTATCTAAATATGTATATATATATATATTCCCTTTTAAAATAGGTTTTCTTATTGGTTAAAGTTTAGGGACCTAGTGGGCATATAATTGAAAGTTCAATGATCTATTAGACATTTTTTAAAATTCAAAAACGAAATATTTGGCACAACCATGAAAGTTTAGGGACTAAACTTGTAATTTAACCTATTATTCGAACTCAAGAAAAATAAGCGGCCTCTTAATATTGATGGCTGGTTACTAATATTGTTGGTTTGATAGAGATTAGAATATCTTAGTATGGAAAATTTGTTAAGGGAAAAAGACAAATTATGATACCTAATTAATTTCATTTGGCCTTTTAACTCTCAACGGAAAATGTGGGGAAGATTGGATATTTTTTAAAGATAATCTTTTATTAGCTTATAAATTAGGGACCAATGCTTGCAATAGTTTAGTTTAGATAACTAATAATTAATTGTACTAAAATAAAAACCTAACTCTTGATCTTTAAATTAATTAGACACTGTATTTTTATATTAAGACACATTAATTAAATTAGTTAAAGGTATGAAAGTCGAGTCCATTTATTTATTCACTTATTAAATTAATAATTAATGTATGGAGAATATCATAATCATAAGCCAATAAACCTTTCACACGTTAGCCTATTAAAACAATAATCGCTTACTACTAACCTCATAATCATTTTGTTTATAGTTTTTTTTTTCTGTTATTATTATAATTTTTTTGTCTGCTTTTAATTAACAAATAAACATGATAACTAACTTCTTATTTTCGTAATCTGTTTCATAAAATATGTTTAAAATCTTACCTAAATTATTAAAACTGACATAAGTGTTTTCAGATTTTGTTCAATAACAATATTTTTTTTTTTGTTCTAAACAAAAACAAAATATATATTTTTCTGTTTTTTATATATTTTTTTAAAAGTCTGGTACAACAAAACAATCAAAATCAGTACATGTCATATGGACTTCGACATAGTTCAAGTGAACAAACGTAACATTAGTGTCTCTTATTATAAGTGGTAGAGGTTTGAATCTGCATTTTGATCGAAAAGGAAAATTAAATAAAATTGTATCCTAAACTAAAAACACTATATGGAATTAATATATTTTGGAGGATATATATATATATAATTCAATCTCTAAAGTTTTTTCCTAAATATATCAACATTTTAATGGGTCCATTTTCTATGACAATATAAATATATAAATAGTTCAAGTAAATTAGCATGTGCTAAGTCATATAAAATGAGAAAGTTTTTAACTTTATAGGTGAGAGTAGTATGTCTTACTTATCGAATGAAAGCAAAAAGTATTTTCAATGTACTTAACTTTTTGTGGCAATAGAAACTAGTGATTGAATCAATATACATACCAAATAAAATTGAAACTTTTTAAAAAGATTATAGGCCAAATTATATTCTTTAACTAAAGGAAAAATGTAAACATGATCAATAATGAAAGCAAAATATTAAAGAATAAGGTGGAACATATCAAATGATCCCTAATCTTTTAAGACCTTCTCAATTTCATTTTTTACATATTAAAGTTTCACAAAAGAAATCGAGAAATTTTAATATATTAAGAATAATTACATCTAAAATACTAACAACCATATGTTAAAAAAAAAAAATATCCCTACAATTGCGGCTTATATTCGAATATAAAGTTTTTGGAAAATTAAAAAGGTAGGTACTATACTAGAGCCAATTAGACAAAGCCAATCACTTTCATTCTTTCGGTCCGGCCGCCGTACGCAGCGGTGCCGTCCGTTTTGGTGGTGGACCACGGCGGAAGAATGTCCAACCGCTAAAATCTTTTTTTTTTTTTCAAAATTCTAGACAATGGGCATTAGGGGACCCCGGGAGAGATCAACTTGAACGTTATTGTCATCATAAATTTTGACGCAAATTGTTTGTAATTATTATTTGTGAAAATTACAGTTCATAAAAATCTTTTAGATTTCTCTCTCAATATAGGAAAAAAAAAGAGAATAAATTCAATTCTCGACCAATTAATGTTCTGATATCGACACAAAAAGGTTCTAGTTGCTTATATATAATATAAGCACGTTAAAACAAAAGTAATTTCTCCTTTTTTTTAAATAATAAAAGACAGATTGTTTATTTTTAATTTTTTATTATTAAAGTTTTAAAAAAAAATCATTTTTGTCCCTTAAATTTTATTGAGCTACTTTATTGTTGATCAACATTAGCCCAAAATTAATGAATCAGGACATGGAGATAGACAAGATAAATATTGTTATAGGTAATTTTGGACCACTCCGATGTACAAGGAGCTGATGAGGACGACCCGACACGAGCCCAGAAATAGGACCGGAAGATGGATCCCGGAGACGAAACGAGCCAATGGGTCGGCCCAAGGACGAAGGGATCAGACTTTTGGCCCGACCCTCCGCAAGGCCGAGACCGAGCTCGTCCGAACTCTGTTTGGTCCCCGATGCTCCT
Organism: Luffa aegyptiaca; assembly: GCA_017139565.1. Lineage (NCBI taxonomy): Eukaryota > Viridiplantae > Streptophyta > Magnoliopsida > Cucurbitales > Cucurbitaceae > Luffa > Luffa aegyptiaca. Next base: position 54,092,548 of record CM029398.1, read on the forward strand.
GAACGCCCCGTTTCCACCTGGTTCAGCCCTAGATCGTCTCCGAACGCTTAAAAAACCTTAAGGCATGAACATGTATTTAAACTCTTCTTCATCACTAAAGAAAGGACCCCGAACTCTATTCTCTACTTTCTCCTCTTGCTCTCTTGCTCTCCCCCTTCCGCTTTCTGACTTAAGCATCAGAAGCGGTGTGGCAAGCACCACACCGGTGTGCAGGTTTTTCTGTCTTGCAGGCCACGTCTTCCCCCCTCTCAAACAAATTTACCGCTGGTGGCACGTAAAGGTCAGGTGAGTTCTCCCATTTCAGATTTTGCCATCAACAAATATATTTATATAGAATAGTAAAATATACTTTTGGTCTCTGAAATTTTAATTTAGTTTCTATTTGGTCATGGATTTTCAAAACTGACACTTCCAGAACTTTAAATTAGAGTTTAGTCCATGAAGTTCAAAACTAATTTCTATATGAAAGTAGGTCTCAGAATTAGTTGATATAATGGAATGATGACATGACAATTAAAGTAAGCTGACTAGACTTTACTAATATGTATCTTTGAAATGGAAGATACATATTAACTTTCAATTTGTATAAACTATTTTCAAAGTTTAAAGATCAAAAGTGTTTAGTTTTAAAAAAATTCTAGAAGAAGCAGAAACTAAATTTAAATTCCAGAGACGAAGGTTGATTAGACACAATATAAAATTTAGGATAGATGCCAATGAAGAAGAAAGTTAAGTGATGCCACTTTTTGGCTAATTGAAAAAGGTAAAATAATAGACATGGTGTGAGAAAATTGAATAAATTATTAATTAATGGGAGGGGTAAAGTGGCCAATGGCAGCTTCATTTTATCCAACAGTCTGAGTACGTAGGGGGAGAGGGTCCATTTCCATTGGATTATTATTTGCTAAACATTATTATTATATTCTAAACAAAAGGCAGAGAACACAAAGACGATGGTCCTGAGGATTACTTAAATTATTATATTTCGGATTAAACCCACTTTTTTTTATAGTAATAAACTTAAAATAATGAAATAAGTAAAACTGGGTCCATAACCCCCAAAGTGATGTGACCAAGATTTCGTGGTTCAAAGCCACGCACTAAACAGCCACGTGGGTTCGGCGTGACGCCTCTGAGGACCAAACGCGGAATTTCTCTCCTATGAAAACGACCTTATTATTAATTCAAAATTATTCAATATGACTGTCACATGTCACGCAGATTCAATTCGATTAATCGAAATTGAAAGTATAATTAATGTTATGGAAAATAATAAATAGAAAAATTAGTTAGCGTATATTTTTGGTGAATGGCAAAACCCAAGTGCCTTTTCCAGAAAAGAACCACGTGGTGTTGTGTAAGATGTCTGAAGTGGACCTCTCCATTTCTCTTTCTATCACCGCCCCACCTCTATTTATACCTCATTTTCTCTCCCTTTCTACTCCAAAACTCTTCTCCCTTTCTCTCTTTCTTTTTTCCTTTTTTTTTTCTCTCTAATTTTCATTTTCCTATCTCACTTACTCTAAACCAAGCCATGGCGGCGGCGCCTTCTTCTTCTTCTTCTTCATTATTGGACTTGGGGGCCTTTTCTAATTCCACCAAATCAATTCGTTTCAAGAATGTTAAAATCAGCCAACAGTCCAATAACAGAAACGCCGTCCTTGTTGTTCATTGTGCTCTTCACTCTCCTTCTGTTCTTCATTTTCCGAATCAGACTAATTATCACAAGAAGCTGGTTCTCAAAGAAGATACCAATACCAACAAACCCAAACCTCCCAATTCCAATTGGAATTTTCTTCAGAAAACTGCTTCCATGGCCTTCGACATCGTCGAATCCGCCTTGCTTTCTCACGAGCTTCAACACCCACTTCCCAAAACCGCCGACCCACGTGTCCAAATCTCCGGCAACTTCGCTCCTGTGCCGGAGCAGCCAGTCAAACACAACCTCCCCATCACCGGAACCATCCCCGACTGCATTAACGGCGTCTACCTCCGCAACGGCGCCAACCCTCTCTTCGAGCCCACCGCCGGCCACCACCTCTTCGACGGCGACGGCATGGTCCACGCCGTCTCCATCAATGGCGCCACCGCCAGCTACGCCTGCCGCTTCACCGAAACGCAACGACTGGTCCAGGAGCGGCGACTGGGGCGGTCGGTTTTCCCGAAGGCAATCGGCGAACTCCACGGGCACTCGGGCATCGCTCGGCTGCTGCTGTTCTACGGTCGAGGGCTGTTCGGACTGGTGGACCACAAAAACGGGACCGGAGTGGCGAACGCCGGGCTGGTGTACTTCAACGACCGGCTGCTGGCGATGTCAGAAGACGATTTGCCGTACCACGTGCGTATCACGGCCTCAGGTGACCTAGAAACCGTAGGGCGTTACGATTTCAAGATGCAGCTTAAGTCCACAATGATCGCACACCCGAAAGTGGACCCAGTCTCCAGAGAGCTGTACGCGCTCAGTTACGACGTCGTTCGCAAGCCATATCTCAAATACTTCCGATTCTCCCCCGACGGAACCAAATCCAAAGACCTCGAAATCCCTCTCCACACTCCCACCATGATGCACGATTTCGCCATCACCGAGAATTTCGTCGTCATCCCCGACCAGCAGGTCGTCTTCAAGCTTCAGGAAATGGTCAAGGGCGGATCTCCGGTCATCTACGACAAGAACAAGAAATCCCGATTCGGGATTCTCCCCAAAAATGCCTCCGATTCCAACGATTTGATCTGGGTCGAATCCCCGGACACCTTCTGCTTCCATCTCTGGAATGCTTGGGAGGAGCCCGAGACGGACGAGGTCGTCGTGATTGGCTCCTGCATGACCCCGCCGGATTCGATTTTCAACGAGTGCGACGAGAATCTCAAAAGCGTACTGTCGGAAATTCGCCTGAATTTGAGGACGGGGAAGTCCACGCGCCGCCCAATTATCAGCGACGAGGAGCAGCAGGTGAACCTGGAAGCCGGAATGGTGAACAGAAACCGCCTGGGCCGGAAAACCCGATATGCGTATCTGGCGATTGCAGAGCCGTGGCCGAAGGTTTCGGGGTTCGCGAAGGTTGATCTGGTGACAGGGGAGGTAAAAAAGCATATTTACGGCGGTAGAAAATTCGGAGGAGAGCCGTTCTTTTTACCGAAAGAAGGTAAGTCGGAGAAGGAGGAAGAAGAAGACGAGGGGTACATTCTGGCGTTTGTTCACGATGAGAGGACATGGAAATCGGAGCTGCAAATCGTAAACGCCATGGATTTGAAGGTGGAAGCCACTGTGAAATTGCCGTCGAGAGTGCCGTATGGATTTCATGGGACATTCGTCGACGCCAACAACTTGCAAAATCAAGCCTAATAAATTTTAATTAATTGATTTCAAAAACACAAATATGGAGAAATTACCAGAGGGATGCCTTTGAGACAGGTCCCCGGATTCTCTCCTATTTGCAATAAAAACCCAACCACCTTTTTTTTCTTTTTTCTTTTTTTTTTTTTTTTGGTTTAATTTTTGTTTATTGAGTGAGTGATTTGGAGAAGAAACCCAGCTTGTAGCTTTTGGACAGTTTGGTAGATTTGGAGCTCAGCTGGTTTCTGTTTCTGTTTCTGTGACTGTTTGTTTTCACTGTAAAAAAAATATTATATATATATATATATAAATAATAATAATAATTGATCGTATTTACGCTTGTTTTCTGAGTCTCTGTTGATGCTGATTTGGAATTTATTTTTATTTATTTTTGGGGAGAAGATAATATTAAGAAGGTAGAGAGAAAATAAATAATGTAATGACTTTTTAGGGAGTGCGGCTGTGGAGCCCAGCTCATGCAAAGAATTATGCCTGTTTAGGTAAATTTGGTAAAAGAAACAAAAAGCAAATGAATTTGGAATTAATAAGAAATAATTAATAATAATAATTATAATTATTATTAAAGTGTAAAGATAAAAGAAGTTAGAAAAATGGTGTTGGTCGGTTGGTAATTCAATTCCACGTTTGGAAATAATGGACCCACAAAAGCTTAAATCATCATATGCCATTCAAAAAGCCTACCACCTTTTTATTTTTATTTTTTAACTACTCTAAATTGCAACCCACCACAAATAGAAATTCACTCACAAAAATTCACCTACAAATTTAAGAAATTTTCCATGACTTTTCCTTACTCAATAATTTTGTTAATACAATTAGATTCTATATCAATTTTAAATGATATTGATGTCTGACTGACCATCCATGAATATTATCTATGCTAAATTTTGTTTTCGTGACTCCCTAACTATAAATATATTTTTTAACACAATAAACAAATTATCTTACTCTTTTTTTTTTTTTTTTTCTACATGGTTTAAGAAATAGATGAATTTTGTTGATGGGTTTTAGGCTGTGTAGCCAAAATTTTGTCTTTCTCTTGTTTGTTCTTAATTTCCTTAGGGAAAAGCTTACGTGTTTTCTTTGATGACCTTGAAAACACATAATAAAGTAAGGAAAAGTATTAATTCGTTAAAATTAAGCGTTTTTATATTTCACCACTAATTAAGTGAAGATGACATGTGTTAATAAATAAATCCATATCTTTCTCTGATATTTTATTCACATCTTCAATAGCAGTCAAATCCAATTCAATTCTCTTCCTTCAAAATTCATATGTTTATTTTGATTTTCAGTAAAGTGAAGCTACGAAAATAATATAGAACAAACTATAAGAGTTTTACGATTGAAAAAAAAAAATCTTAGTTTGATAAAAATATCACATAATAAATGAGGGTAAGCAAAAATAAAAAATAAAATAAAATAATAATAATAATAATAAGACAAAATTGAATTATATCCAATTAGCTAGGGCAGAGGGCAAAGGGGGCAATCCAATCAAAAGAGATCAAATTTGCTTTGATTGTATTATTATAAGGGCAATGAAATGAAAACGATGTTGGTAAGAAATCCAAGAAGTCTTTTCCAAAAATTAAAAAAATAAAAATTAATTTGCCGAACATTAAATATTAGCCATAAGTTTAATTTGTAGGATTCAAAGATTGAAGTGAGAATAGTTTTAATTTAGCTTTTTATAATTTTGATTATTCGTAGGGAACAAAAATAACAGTCCCACTTGCCCTTTGTCGTAGGTTGTCCAAAAAGTCTACAAAAATCTCCCTTTATTTTTTTTCATTCCTTTTCTTTCTTTTCAACACTAAAATCGCCCGGTCCGACTTTTGACTGTCGGAACTAAAAAAAGACTCTTCTTTTTAATCTTTTTTTTCCACCTTTTTTTAACATGTTTTCTCACCTGTCGTTTCATACTAATTATTATTCAATATTCATTAAAAAAAAAAAAAAGTTACAATTTTCTACCGACCCATTTCCACCCATTTCAATTCATGCAATTTTTTCCACTTTATTTTGACGGTGAAGTCATGAGTTATTTACCAACAATAACATAGTTCAATTGATATAAAGTTGTATTGATAACTACAAGGTCTATGGTTTAAATCCACCCACTCTCATATTGTCAAAAAAAAAATAAAAAATCATGAGTTATTTGTCTGTTGGGGCAAGAAAATATTGTTCTTAATCAAAAAAAAAAAAAACCCAAATGAAAATAAATAAATAAAGACAACTTTAGACTCTATCCCAATAAAAAATTTTAATTACAAACCAAAACAAAACAAAAACCAAATCTTTCTCTCAGTCCTCACTTTTTTATAGAATCAATAACAACCCCAACATGATAACCTTTCCTTTCATTTTTCCTTTTTTTTTTTTTTTGGGGTATAAAAATTTTCACCCACACATTTTTTCGATCTTATTGGCTCAATTGTAGCCTCAAGTTTCTGTTTTTCGTATTATAATAATCAAATCCCAATATGGGAATTTGTTGTGTTTCAAATTTGTGTGGTCTCTGTTTTGTTCTGTTTTTGTTCTGTCCCTGTTTCTAAGCAGTCTAGAATATTTTTTTTCTTTTTATTTTATTTTAAATTTGCTTCTTGGGAATTATGCATGCAATAAACTATTGAATTCTATTGGCTAACTCTGAAGCTTCCCTTCATTAATAATTCAAATCTTTATAGAGTTTTTTTCTGTGTGGTTTTGGATTAAAATCGTTTTCAAATTTTTAAAGCCAATCTTAGCCGATACTGTTGATTCCTCCACAATTTCCATACTGACCTAAGACACGCAATTTCTTTGTTCGATTCTATCCAATCAATTTCTTATTGCATAAAATGAATCGTTTTGACTTTTGTCGTTATTATGCTTTCAACGGTTTTACAAATAGGATGACGTCAATTTTAGATATATGAATAGCGTGTCGGTGAAGGAATGTATTAGAATCACATGGGTTGATTGAGACAGATGTTAGGTGGCAAAATAGTATCCATCGATCAAAATGTTGTTTTTTTTTTTTTCAAATTAACAAAATAAAATATATTTTATAAAAAGTTAAAGGATTGAAAAGTAAAAGATGTAATGACAAAAAAAAATCAGATCAAATCTACTCTAAAATATGAAATACTTGAGCTACTCAACAAAGCTGAAAGCAAAAACATCATGCTTTCAATTTCCTGTTAAAAATTATTTCATTTCTGAATTTTGGTTCTTATTTTATTTTGGGTTATTATACTTTTAGATATTTAATTTTGGTCAATAAATTTTTGTATAAAAAATTGTTGTAGCCTTCGCGAACTAGATTTTTGTTTTGTATTCTACATCAATTTGGGTAAGGTGGAAAATATATTAATTTGTGTTCTAAATAATATTTTATATCAAACTAAAAAATAAGTAAAATAATTTTTTTTTATCAAACATAATATGCAAATTTAATGAAGATTTCTAAAACACAAGTAACTATGTACGAAAGACGAAAGACAAAAGACACCAAAATATAATATTTGAAAGTGTAAAACAAAAATGAAATGAATGTGTGAAAATTATTTTTTAGGTGAGGAAATAAAAAACAGAAGGAAAAATAGTTAGGGAATCGAAAGAAAGTCTCATTTACTCGTGGAGAATGAAAAATAGAGAGAATAATAGCCAATACCTATTTTAAAATTCAAATAATAGAGGTAAATTGTAGATATAAAATTGACCACTATAAAAAAAAAAAGATTTAATTATCAATAACAAATTTTTTTAGATCTAAACATTATACCACAACATATACCCTAGTCAATAATGTTATCTAGTAAAGTAGTTGTTAATATTGAAGTCAAAAGAGGGTAGATGTAATGTTCGAATTCGGAGACCAAAGATATAATTAACTAGGAATAATTTGATGTTGCGTTGGTTTAGGAGTTGTTTGTTTTTTGTCAAAATCCTAAAACCGATGCATGGCACAATTGTCTTTAACCAATCAAGCTCAACAAAAGGAAAAATGATTCGATGTGACCGTCATATTGTGGTTGTTCCCTTCTAAACAATTAGAGCATGGTAAGATCTTGATTTTTTTTTTCTTCTCCGATCTCCTCGAATAATTTCTCTAACAAAAGATGGATTAGACATTAAAGCAGTAAGATTTGTTATTAATTCACCATCTGATCTACCTATAAAAATTAGCCTTAAAAAAAAAAAGAAAAAAAGGAAGGATTAGCTTCATTATTTGTTAATCTACTATTACGTACATTATGTCATGTATTACGTACTTTTAGTACTTTAATTAATTAATAATGAACAATATTAGCGTGATTGGAAAGTGGTTGAGATTAGAGAATGGCTTAGGAAATTCAATGGCCAACCCCACCTTGTCCACCTCCAAAATTAATTTAAAAAATAACATTTTCCAAAACTGCTGGTAGGAAAAAGTGCTTTTTTAAATAAAAAAAAAAATTATATATTAAAAGTACTCCAACATGCACTTTTACTCTCACATATCCACTCATTTTTTTGTGTCAACCCTACCAAAGTTCTCACCATATGCTTAAATCTTAATTATATTTTATCTAAATTTCACCCCAAAACTATTAGATTACATAGGGTTCCATCTCAAAATCAATTGGCTATAAGTGGAGTAACTCATGTGTATCTTATACATTGTGAGTTCTCCATCTATCTTTTCAATGTGGGATCTTCAACAAACACAACTCAAGTTGTTTTTTTTTTTTTTTTCCTAGTACAACTCTAACCCCATATACTCATTTATAAAATTAAATCATGCTAGCAATTCCAACAAGAATGACTTTTGGTGACCGCTTTCTAAGGGTTGTGTTAAACTAAATGTAGATACAACATACAAGACAACCCTTATAACGTAAGTCTAGTGATTCTTGAAGGATTGTACTTGGCATAAACACAAAGAATTTTTTTGGTAGCATGTGATTGGCTTCCTTCAATCCAATTCATAATAGCAAATTACAAATCCCGAATGAAGCCAGTGATAAAAGTGAAACATGTCTATAATCGTAGATATCCAAGCCATCAATGTGACAATTTTGTTTTTTTTTTTTTTAATGAAATATATATATATATTTTTTAAAAAAAAAAAGAAGGTCCACCACAAGAATTAAGTTGAAGATGTCAACTTGAGTTTACGTTTGTTAGTTAAAACATCCTAATTACTTATTTTTTTTAAAAAAATATCTCCGTACTCTATTTAATGTAATATTTTAAGGAAAATATGAGAGATATGTGCAACGGAGCAGATGGATTGGAAATACAATAATGGAGCTGCCTGAATTAAATTAAATGTAGCATATGGATTGGTTATTTTCAATTAAACAGATTTTTTGAAATTTCATTTTTAATTTTAAAATATCCCTTTTGTTTTTAGAAAATGCTTGGAACGTTCATGTTAATTTTAATTTTAAAAGTTGTCTTATGGACAAACTCCATTAAGAAACAGGACCTATCATCAATTTCTCTCTATTCTCTAGAGTTGGGAAGAATTAATTTTTTACGGTCAATTTTTTTTCCTTAAATTTGCAAGTTTATCAAATTAATTATAGACGTTAGGCTTGAATAAAGAATGTTACCATTAATTTCTTAGACTTGTATAACTATTATATAGTTTTTAGTTTTTTACTCTTGGTCAAGATTCGATTTTAAGAATTATATATATGTGTGTGTGAGATTTTCTACTAACAACTTTAACTATTACATTTACTCAATTTATTGACCTAAATAAGATATAGGATTCATTTGATTGAAATGAGGTTCTATTTCTATAGAACAAATCAAGAAAGAAACTCTTAGGGGCTGTTTGGGGCGCTGGGTTGGTTATAATAGCTGGGGGTTATAATAGCTGGAGGATTATAATAGTCTGGGGGTTATAATAGTCTGTGTTTGGGGTGCAGATTATTATAGTCTGGGATAAAATAGTCTGTGTTTGGGGTGCAGATTATTATAGTCTGGGATAAAATAGTCTGTGTTTGGGGTGCAGATTATTATAGTCTGGGATAAAATAGTCTGTGTTTGGGATGCAGATTATTTTAGTATGGGTTAAAATAGTCTGTGTTTGCAATGTTGATATGTTTAGCATTAGGTTCTGAATCAAAGGTTCAAGCTAATTATTTTTTTTCCTGAATTTTTTGTTTATTTTCCTTATGCAACTTTGTACGTCAAATACCATATTTTGCAAATATTAATAAGAAAAATGTTTGAGTTTAGTGGTAAAAAAAAAAAATAATAATAAAGTTATAGGTATAGGGTTAAATTATGTCCTTAACTTAAAAGGAAACAAGAATAACTTAAGATAAAGGTTGATTTTCTTTGTTTCAGAGTCATGTTTTTTTTTTCACAAAATAAGTAATTTTATGATTTCATATAGAAAAAGCATATTTGTTTCATTTCTGTATTTCCAACATAAAAATGGTAAAGACTTATTCAAAACTCATTTTACCTTCATTATCAAAAGAATCAAATAAAATAGAAATCACATGAAATAAAAGCTTGAGTAGTATTTTTTAAAAAAATTATTATTATCACGGTAAACTTAAATACGATAAGTATAATTTGGAATGAAAAATATGGTACGATGAAGGTAAACATTCATATACTTCATTATCAAAAGTAATTATGTTATAAAACTCCATATTTATACAAAGACAACCTAGTATCTAACTCTCTATAATTTTTTCGATTTTTCCGACGACCACCAACAAATTTTTCGGCGATTGAAATTTTTTTCCCCTCTTTTTTCCTTTCATTTCTTCTACCTTTTTTTTTATTATTTTTTTATTTTCTTTATTTTCGTTTTTTTTATTTTTCGAAATGAAAACGAGAAGAGAATATTAAAAAAAAAAAAAAAAAAGTCGTCGGTGATCGCCGGAAAAGTGATCGGAAAGTCGACGCCGGTCGCCGGAAAAGTTGTCGGTGGTCGCCGGAAAAGTCGTCGGCCGGTTGTCGGTAGGAAAGTCAATGAGTCACATGGAAGAAAAGAGAAAAGAGTTACTGTAGAGAATGGATAGAATAATTGGGGTGGGTTGAATAGTGTTACTGTAGCAACACGGAGGGGAAAAATAACCAACTCCCCCCCTTATTTTTGTTGGTGCCCCAAACATTGGGTTGGTTATAATAGCCCCCACTATTATAACCAACACAGTGGGCCAAACGGCCCCTTACTTTCTATTTAACACAGTTATAAGTACTCCTTACTGTTGTGGGTGATTCTGGACCACCCTAGAATCCAAGGACTAAGTAGGACAACACAGCACAACACGAAGGCTTGACCGGGAAGCAGACTTCGAAGGAGAGCGAGCCGAAAGGATTGGGCAGTCTCCCATGCTCGGCCTCGGCCAATGCTCGGCCCTTCGTGTGGGCCGAGTTCCTTTCGCCTCCGCTCGGTCCCTGCTGCCCCGGTCTGCCCCAGTTCCACTCTGTTTAGCCCAGGATCGCCTAGAAAGCCCTAATTGAAGACACAGGTATAAATAAGGTCTCTCACACCCAAAAAAGGGTTCAGAACTTTAGCTACCAAAAAATACTCTTACTGTTTGATCTGACTTAGGCATCGGAGTGCAGGTGGCCTACACCACACCGGTGTGCAACGGTTTTGACTGGTCTTGCAAGTCACGTCTTCCCCGTCTTCAACAAATTCACTGCTGGTGTCACGTGAAGGCCAAGTGAGTTGCTTGGCCAGATTTTGACATCAACACGTACGACACTAAAGCAAGTCATCAAAATTAAACTCGATTATAATAAAAGAAATTAGTAAATAAAAAATTTATTTAAAAGAATAATATAATATCTTGCTCTCTCTTTCTCATGAAAGAAAAAGAAGAATTGATGTTTTTTTTATTGCATCGGAGCTAATAGTGCTTAAACTTACAGTTTCCATATCTAGTAAAATAATAATAATAATAATAATAATTGAATTGAAGTGGGAAATGAAAGTAGTTAATAATTACAGAGTTTGGAAGCATTATTATGAAGAAGAAATAAGATAAAAATTAGTAACCCCTTGAGAATGGAAAGATATAAAATTGGAAACATCCCCTAAAATGCATGGGATGAAGGTTGATCAGATTCAATGTAAGCCAAAGGAAAAAAAAAAAGCAATTAGAGAGGCGCCCACACAAACAACAACACAACGCTACTCATCACATAATAATAATACCATGCAGAGGGAGCGAGCGTGGGTGTGCGTGTATGTGTGCGTGTGCGTGCGTGTCGAGCGTCGGGCCTCGCCACGTGTAGCGAAAACGCAGCCTCCATCTGCCAGTGTCTTCATTAATTCCTTTCCATCGTCTCCATGTCTGTGCCTTTTTCATTGGCTTCATTCCTCATATTTTGCCCCAAAACACACACAATAAAACACGCCTTTTCTTCCCAATCTTTCTTTCTTTTTTAAACCAGCTTTGGCTTTTCATCATTCCCAAAAGCCTCTCTCTTTTATTTATTTATTTATTTTTCTAAAAAATTGTATGTTATTTTATTTATATTATATATTAAATAGCTCAAGTGCATTTAATTGTGAAGAAGAGAGAAATAGAAGGCCGAAAAGCTGGACATTCCCAAAATGATGACCTCTTTATTAATTATTAATTATTATGCAAAATAAAATCCCAACTTCTTTTAAGGAAGCTCCTCCACCTCCCTATTTTATTTTATTTTTCTCTCTCTCTTTCTGTTTTAATTTTGGTTGAATATATACCAAGAATTCTGGAGACCAAACACACATGCATATTTTATACTTTAACACACACACATACTCAATCTGAAAGTGAAAGAGAGAGAGAGAGAGATAAGGTGGGTTCCACTTCCACACACCACTAATTAAACTAAGCATATTTGTTTATTTCAACACAAACCAATTCACTCATCCATTAAATTTCATCTACATAACCAATCAATAACCTTGTAAGTGGTTCAAATGTCATAAACTTCTTGTCAACTTGATCATAGCTCTATCTAATTAAGACGTATATCTTCAATCAAAAGGTTAAAGTTTTGAGTCTCCACTTTCACATGTTTGTTGACCTAAATTTTAAAAAAAAATGTCATGACCCTGGTTAGGGGTGAAATTGTTTACCAAACTATGCTTGAAACATACAAAAAGCCTAAGGCCTAAGGCCTAAAAGTGAAGCAAGTGGCATGAGAATGCTGAGAGGGAAGCTGACCCAACAAGGGTCGACCCCATGGAGGGTCTACCCATAGCTGTGAAGGTCGACCCCTAGGGGGTTGACAATAATGGCCCGAGTGGACCAACCCACATGAAGGTCATCCCTCACAGTTCGACCATCATTAAGACCAGGCTCCAGTCCCAAGTTTAGTTTCCTACCTTTTCTCCTGCCTCTTCTGATAGAAGAATTTCGAAAATCTCTATGTGATTTTCAATCAAGATAGCGTTTCCTGGTCACAAAATGCAACAACGGTTTTCTAGAAATAAACCCATCAAACAGAAAATCCATTAAATTAATTTAATTCAGTGAATCTGAAAACAAAAAGTTAGATGTCAATAACGTATCATTTTGACGCAGTAATTTTATATTCTCAAATATGTAGATGTCGGACATCTTAAGATGACGTGGTAGTTAAAAGAAATCAAAGGGAAGGGAAGAGTCGTTCAAAACTTGAATATATATATATATATATAGTTAAGATTTCTGTTGGTATATGGAAAATATCTCAACTGCCTGCTTTTGGATTTTAGATGATGCAGAGATAATTGGTAAAAACGTCATCCTTTACACTAAAATATAATTTCCCATTCAGCTTCCCATGTTATTGTATTTCTAACACCACCCACTCCCACTCCCTACAATTACTCTTACCATATCATCATCTTTCATCATTTATTACTTTTTTTTTTTTTTTTGAGAAACATCATTTATTACTTTCAACTATTTCAATCTTTTCTTTTAATATAGTTTCATAAATTAAATAACGCTCCAAACCCAAGATTTAGAATATGGATTCTCCACACTTAATACTCTTGCATTTCTTATTTCAAAAAAAAAAAAAAAAAAAATAGTCTTGCATTTCTCTACGAATTATTAGCTATATTATTTCTTAATTGGATACGCTTGTGAGAGTCAAGAATGTCTCTACAAATTAGTACGGGTCCTTTTCAGCATGTTTTGTTCTAGGAAAATTTCTTAATAAGTCATTTAATAATATATAGGACTATGTCAAATCAAGCTTCCTTAATTTTAATTTAGAATTCCTATGATTGGACTACTGAAAAATAAATTTATACACCTTGTTGGTATAGATATTAACTAGTTTTTTAAGTTTTTTTTTTTAACCATGCTAACATAGTCTCGAGATATCTATATCATTTAGATGTAGTGTATGATCATCATTCATGTACTCATCTATACACTCAAAAGTCAAACATTTTACAAATATTTGACGTGTGGTCTACACGTTTGCCCGTCTAAAAGGGTTTCATGTATCATTTCATTTGGATGATGTTTATGTTACAAATTAACCTAAGGGTTTACCCTAAAAAAAATAATAATAATAACAATAACTTAAGGGTTTAGTGTCAAGCAACAATGAACTAGAAGGGATTCTAGATGAATATACTTTTGTTAATTATGACTTCTCAATTATGTGACATATTTATCCCTTCTAATTCAGTGTACAAAATATCAAAATATTGAAACAACATCAAATTTTATTTTTTATATTTTAATTATTTTTTTTGAAGATATTTTCATTATTTTATAAAGGCAACCTTTTGAATTAATGGACTAAAAAAAAAAAGAAGGAAAGAAAGCCCTCTTCAATTTCTAAAATTAAAGAAAAAAAACTAAAAACAAATTACAGCATCAAACAAGACCCAAATAAAGACATGATTAAATAAAAAAATCAATAAAAAAGATAAAACAAAAACCAAAGGACCTACAAGATATTTTCCTTTAAAAATTAAAATTGACATAACATCAAAACCCTTCAAGACCTTCAAAATGAAAAGGTGATAATCTCCCCCTTCTTTTGCAAGTCCAAATCACCAAAATGACCAAAATACCCCCACCCCAAAAGACAAATTTTTTTTTCTTAAAAAAATAAAAATCTAGAGACATGAAAAGAATGGCCAATCATAATCACCATATTTGCTTTCATGCCATATGTTACCATCCATATGCTCACATATTTATCTAAATCTCATTTTTGAATATGTGTGGACCCACCCCCCCTTCCCCTTCATCTCATCCTATTAGCAAAAAATTCCTCATCAAAAACCTTCATATATATAAATTGCTAATCCACTCACACTAGGGTTTAATTCCTTTGGTCCCATCACAACCCTAGTGCACTTTCAGGGTTCCTTTCATCCCGAGTCTAGGTGTCCATTCTCGATTGGCTTCTCAACAATTCTCGAGAATAGTCTCATTAGTAACATTTCTATTGCTATCGCGATATCGAAGTCTTTTTCATACCATTATATATCATATATACTGCTTTCAGTGACATTTTGTAGAAGTTCAAACTCAAGACCTTCTACTCTGATATACCATATTAAATCAGACGAAGTTGAAAGGCTTAGGTTAATAAAGATTTGAAATATGTTTCCTCTTTTATTTATATATCTTGCTATAGTAACTTGTATTCTTGGAACTTCTTTATATATATATATATATATATATATATATAATATTCTATTTTTGTTGTCAATTTCTTGTAGTTTTGTGATGGATATTTGTCGAGGGAGATGCAAGATATTTCAAACCATACATATAAGGGTAAATGATGATGTGGAGATTTTTTTTTCATGGAAATTACGTAAAATAGTCATATGTACAATGACAAAGGTTATACTTTTTTAAAAAATCATTCTTTTTGCTAATTTGTAATAAAGCCAATACGATCCAACTCATCAAATTCCAAATTGTACTCCTCTCCCACGTGGAGTTTTGTTTCAATGCAAAGATAGGATAGGTTTTTTTCTTTTCCTTTGGGACCAATCCACGTGAGAAGTTACCCAAATTTGAGACAAAATTGACAAGAGAGTCGGAATCTACAAAATTTGACTCTATAAACATATCATCTTTAGTTTCATGTTTTTGCTCCGACACTAACTTCACACTTAGAAGGAATGAATTCATCTGTCATAATCGTCACCTACTTAAGATATTAAAATCTAAAATTAAAAGAAAAACACACCCACAAACGTTTGCTTTTTCTTTTTCTCCCTTTTAATACATAAAATAAACCCTGGCATAAGAATCCATCTTATCATATTAAACTCCCAAAAATTCTTTAATCCACAAAAAAAAAAAAAAAAAAAAAAAAAAAGAGATGTGATTATTTCACCATCGTACCTAGTTTAAACATTCCATTCTAATGTTACATTAAATTGCTAATAGACGCCAACAAGAGCTTAGCTCAACTGACATAAAGTTATACTGATAACCACAATGTTTGTGGTTCAAAACTTTAAACAATAACTTTAATTTTCTTCTCACACGAGCCCTAAAACACTTCAGGAACAACATTACTTTCACCTTTTACGTACCCTTCTTCTTCTCAAATTTTTTAAGTTTAAATGTAATGTTGCAATTATTATGAGCCGTATGGTGTGGTCGTGTGACCGGACAAGATGCACCGACCAGAGAAAGTTTGCCGGAAAAGTGGTCGGCCGACAATCTAAAAAAGGCCCCATTTGGATAATACAGTTGGCCGGCCGTTTCAGGCCAAAATTAATAAATTTGATTGATAATAATGTATAGTGTATAAGAGTATGATGAAAATCATTTCGTTTACAACAGGTTTTTACATGTTCTCGACATATCATAGACACTGTCTCTTAATTATATATCAGAGATTTCCCTTTCCACATACCAAATTGCAATATACTAATAAATTAGTCTGTTTCAAAAAAAATATATATACACTAATAAATTAGTATCAAAATTTTAAAAATAACCTTCAATTTGCATGCATGCCTGAAAATGACTTTGAGATGCTGATTATTATTAAGGTCACTTGGGTGGCCCAATAATCCTTGATTACGTTTTAATTTGCCAAGTTCGGGTATAAATTATTATTATTATTTATTTTTTTTTTTAGTACATCAACATTTGGGGTGGGAGGATTCGAACTTCTGACCTCATGGTCGAGGGTACATGTCAATTACCGCTGAGCTAAGCTCGCTTCGGCGGGTATAAATTATTTTTGTAATTGTTTGGTTAAATTATGATTTTTTTTTTTTTTTGTTTCTTTGTCTGTGGTCGCAATTTTGGTTTATATGACGACTTTAAAATGTTCAGTCATTCGTGCTCCTCACCAGTTGTGTATATGTCATTACCATGTTATATGTATAAATACATTGTTTATTTATGTGATAATAAGTTGATGCGTCTTTATTATTTTGTTGGTGGTGTGTTAATTGGTTATGTAAAAGTTTAGAGTTAAGCATAGGACACGATCTGTGGATTTTTATGAGGTAAACAATAGTTTATGGATGATGTTATTTGTGAGATTTAACCTATGAAGATGAAGTTCAAATTAAGTTCAAATTATAGGGAGCAAATTGAAACTTTCAAAGTGATAAGGACGAGTTTGAGAAATATATAACCTTTTGGGCATTTTTTTTTATAATGAGGTGTAAATTGTAAATATATCCACCTACTTCAATTTCCCTCACTTCCTAAAGTTGCAACAACTTGAAATGTTGGTCTTATGAATTCTTAAACCTTTGGATATCCAAAACAAGACCTCGACAAGTGGATATATTCACGTTTAGGCCCACTTTCACCAAGTATATTGCACCACTTGCCCTCAATTTCTAGAAAAAGCATACATACATACTTTTTTTTTTATTTAATTTAGGAAGGACTTACAAGTCATTATACTAAAAGCTTCAAAGTGAATGAGAGAGAATCTAAGAAGCTATCGAGAGAGTATCTACAACACTACTGAGGATCTTCCCCTAATCTTAGATAGGTCGCATTGAGGATACTATGTAAGTAGATAGGTGGGACCTGGAGGTGTATTTAAGACTAGAAACCATATACATACATACACATTATATCATAAAGTATGTCTCCAAAAAATAAATATAAAATAACGGTTTTTCGATGTACCCTTTGAAACATGGTGCATCAAGTAATTTGTGTTTAGGACCATGTTTATAGTTAGTAATTATCAAATTTGAATACATAAGTTTATGTCACATGATTGGATAAAACATAGCTGAACTAGTTAATACATTATATTATCAACCGAAAGATCAAATAATTGAATTCTCACTCTCACATATTGTTAAACTAAAAAAAATAAAAAGACAATATTTGTAGTTGGATGAAATAATACATTCACTTGTATAAATATTTATCATTTTAGACCTTTTAAAGGTTGGACTATGACTCATAATTAAGATTTATAGATATGTAACTACTTATAATTATTCCTCTCCTAAGCTTGTTTGGTTGATTTTGAGGTTTGGCTGTTTTTACTAATGGGGCAACAAGAAAAATAGCTATAAATAAATAGGTGGCTTGAAAAATGGCTACGAACGTTTATAAATTAAATAGATGGCTAAACGATTTACTGATTAATAAATCCCTATTTGTACAAGACAAAAATGCCCCCCAACAAACTTCCTAACGTGTTCTTAACGTTTAAAACCAAAATCAGAGTTTAAGAGAGATAAAATACACCCCTAAAAATAAGTTGGAGACATTTTAGGAGGTTTGAAATTAAAAAATCCAAGAACACAAAACTATTTTGAAAATCAGATGTATCATATTGTTACTACAGCAAAGAGTTGTTCCCCGGAAAAATGAGTAAATACCTTTATTGGGGAAGGAGTACAAAGTTCAACCTCCCTCAGTAGAGAGAAACACCTTCGAACTCCATTAATCTGAAACAACAGTCCTGTCAATAGGAAGATTTACTACCTGCAACTAAGAATACCTGAAAAATTAAAAAACAAATAAGAACACAGTAATTATGATACCTTACCTGCTGCAATTACGAGCTGTCATAACACCGCCCACCCTCCCGCCAGAACCGCCTTCATGCACCAGTCCGTCCGTCCATCTTCATCTTCCACAACCCTCCATTCCCACCATTTTCCACCCC
Organism: Luffa aegyptiaca; assembly: GCA_017139565.1. Classification (NCBI taxonomy): domain Eukaryota; kingdom Viridiplantae; phylum Streptophyta; class Magnoliopsida; order Cucurbitales; family Cucurbitaceae; genus Luffa; species Luffa aegyptiaca. The sequence continues at coordinate 54,110,987 of CM029398.1, forward strand.
TTGAAAGACTTAATCCTCCATTTCCCACCATTTTCCACCCCCAACATAGAGTGCATACCAATCCCTACCTCTCGTATCGCGCCGACGACCCACATTCGCCGTGCCGACGATCTTCTTCCGCCGCGCCGTCGAGACTCTTGCTCGCCCCACATCCTCCATCAATTCTCCTTCTGCACGAGGACTGTACAATTTCTCAGAAATTCAAACCAAGGTAACAGCTTCATTCCCATTCCCTTATATTAGCAACAAACTGATACATTCCCCCGAGATTTTAGGGATTTCGTTTCTTCCATGCATTCCGAGAATATTACGCTCGATTGTAAGCAGAGACCAAAAAAGACTAAGCCCGTGGAGGTAAGACTCTGTATTTACTCTTTAGGTTGTGTAAAACATGCTATAATTACCCCCTTGTGAATTACAAATTAGAGAATTAAACTCCCTAATTAACATCCAGGATGCGAAGAGACCCAAAGGGAAGGACAGACCGACAAAAAAGGATAAAAGTGAGGAGGTCGAACCCACCAGAGCGGTATGTACTGGTAAATACTATTCCATCATTGTTGCAAACTCCTCTGGAAAGTATGTTGTGGTGTGGTCATATGAAAGAGTGTGAGAGGAGTTATATACCCCCCTACACCTTGCAATCTATGTATTGGCAAGCCTGTGTACATTGTCTGCCTGTGAACGTGTATGTATTAGTATATACATCCATGATCTCATACATTTATATACTGATATGTACAACTACTATCTCGTACATCTATATACATACATGCTCGTACGTACGTGTGTTTGAACAGTTATATACCCTTCATTGCCTGCCTGTGAACGTGTATGTATTAGTATATACATCTATGATATCGTACGTCTGTTGTCTGTGTAGATTGAACTGTTACATACAACTATGGAATTGTTTGATGTATTTTTTTTTTGGGTAATCCATCTGTTGACTGCTTCATGCCACTGAAAAAGATAATTTTTTACCGTTAGAAAGCCTAAGCCTGAAAAATAGGTAAATCAGGATCAAAACAAACCGCCAACCGATCCCATGTAAGTAGGGATCCATCCACCACGCAAAAAGGGGACGTTTGCAACAAAAAAGACTGTTAACGGCGTTTGTATATAACCGTATATACCAGGGGTAAAAAGGTCCAAAAAAAGCCAGGAAACGGTTCCTAAAATTTCGGTAGCCACGCCTACAAAATCCGAACTTCCGTAGCCAAAAATCAAGAATGCTTTTTTTTTGTAGTCATTTAGCACAATTTCCCTTTACTAAGGTCCTTGTTTTTGTTAAGTCCATTTTGGGCTGTGAGTTGTAATTGGGCCTTACATATGGCGTGGGCCGATTGAGGTTTTCCTTTACAAAGCCCATAAATGGTTTGTTTAGGTTTCTAACGTGGGCCATGGGTGTTGGATTTGGGAAATAGGGAATTGTAGTAAATGGCTAGAAAATATACCCTTGTTTTTTTGGCTAAGGAAGTTTAATAATTGCAGACATGGCTTCCACCTTTTTAGGAACTGCTTTCCGGATTTTTTTTCCAATTTTACCCCTGGTATATACGTCTATACACAAACGCCGTTAACAGCTGCATACAGATTTTCCCTCATTTTTCGGGTGGTTGCACCCTGATTTTCCTATATTTTAGGCTTCTTCTATCTCTCCAACCGTAAGAAAAGATTTCGTTTGTTAAGTCTCATTAATCTTTCTATATTTTTCCCTCATTTAAATATCATAACTTAATTTATTTGTTTTTTTGCATATCATGATCAAAATAGTGGTTGTAAACGATGTAAATAATATATGTATATATCAGTACATACCACTCTGACGGGGCCAACTTCTTCAACTACATCTTTCTTAATCTGTTTGTTTTTTTTTTTTTTTCCCTTGCAGGGTCCTTCTTAACAACATCCTGAGGTATTTTCACAATAAAAACAATCAAATTATAACATGCCACAAGGGGTGGATGTAGTTGGCCTTTTTCACATAAATCATGAAATATTGCAAAAAAAAAAAAAAACAAATCCCTAAAATCAAGGGATTATCTATAAAGTAGGGGGAGGCACACAACTTATATACTGGCATGACTAATATGCATGTATATAATAGTACATATAGACAACAGAGTGTCATTCAATAAGCATTCCAGCGCACTTTCACCCTTCAATACACAGGACAAAGTTATATCCAGATACATACATCTCAATTTTAGGCTCCAGTACACACAAGCAGGTCATAAACGGTGTGAATAATATATGTATATATCAGTACATACCGCTCTGACAGGGTCAACTTCTTCAACTACATCTTTCTTAATCCGTTTGTTCTTTTTTTTTTTTTTTTTCCTTGCAAGGTCCTTCTTAACAGCATCATGTAGGATTTTTACAATAAAAAACAATCAAATTATAATAAAATGTCACAAGGGGTGGATGTAGTTGCCCTTTTTCACATAAATCACGAAATATTGCCAAAAAAAAAAAAAAATCCCTAAAATCAAGGGATTGTCTACAAAGTAGGGGGAGGTCGTTGCAAATATAAGGGAAGGGAAATGAAGTTGTTACCTTAGTTAAAATTTTTTGGTACAACCCTCGCGTAGAAGAAGAATCGATTGAGCATGCAAGAGATGGTCGTCGGTGCGGCGGGGGAAGGTCGTCGGCACGGCGGAGGTGGGTCGCCGGCGTGATGTGAGAGGTAGGTAGCGATATACACTCTGTTTGGCAGTGGGAAATGGTGGGGAATGGAGGTTTTTGGCTCTCGAGGGTTTCGAGGTGTGGAAAACGAAGATGGACTGACGGGGTGGAGCGAATGCATGAGGGCGGTTCTGGTGGGAGGGTGGGCAGTGATATGACATGTCATAATTGCAGCATTTAAGGTATTATCTTTTTAGTTGGTTCAATTCCTGGGCAATTACTAACGTGTTCTTAGTTGTTTTTTAAGTTCAGATTTTCTTAGTTGCAGGTAGTATATCTTCTGATTGAGAGGACTGTTTTTTCCAATTAACGCATTCCGAAGGTGTTTCTCTCTATTGAGGGAGGTTGAACTTTGTACTCCTTTCCCAATAAAGGTATTGACTCCTTTTTTTTGGGAAACAAAATTTTCCAGTAGAAAACGATTGTTTCTTGGATTTTTGAATTTCAAACTTCAAAATAGAAACAATATGATCCATCCAGATTTTCAAATTAGTTTCTTAGATTTTTGAATTTCAAACTTCCTAAAATGTCTCCAACTTATTTTTAGGGGTGTATTTTATCTCTCTTAGACTCTGATTTAGTTTTAAACGTTAGGCAGTTTGTTGGGGGCATTTTTGTCGTCTACAAATAGGGATTTATTAATTAGTAAATCGTTTAGTCATCTATTTAATTTATAAATGTTTGTAGTCATTTTCAAGTCACCTATTTATTTTTAGCCACTTTTCTTGTTGCCCTTTGAGAATACCCATATTATTTTATTTGTTATATAAAAAAAATAAAAATAAAAATAAAAATAAAAAAAAAATTGAACTAAAAAAATATGTAAAAATAAAATTATTATTTGGTCAAAAAGGCAATTGGCTAAGCCTGAGAGAAGAGGGAAAAAATGGAAGCAGTTTATCTGGTAGGCTCCATTCTTAGTACCTTCTTCACCTCTCTCATCCTCTCCTTTCTCCTCCCCTTCCGATGGTTCCTCCGTCGTCTTTTCTTCAGTTCCGTCGCCGCCGGCCGTCCCGGAACACGAGCAGATTCCGTCACATTGTACGAAGGTATTGTTTGGCACCAGCGTAGGCGCCCCGTCCACCATTCTTTCAGTTACGCTGTTCGTTATGCCCTAATTGACCTCGACCGCTCGCCTTCCCCTCCGTCTAATCATCTCTCCGCCGATGATGCTCGCCGAGCAGCTGGTACCTCTGGACCTGTGTAATTTCTTCATTGCTCTCATCTTCTTAACTCGCCTAGACTCTATTGTTCACTTTGTTTAAATATCTTAACTTACCGAATTGGCTTGTCGAAGCTTAGTTTCGTGTTTTTTTATGTTCGTGAATTTTACTTTCAGTTCTCTTCTGACGATTCCAACCAGTGTGGGATATGAACAAAATCCGTTGAGCTTGTATTACTGCTACGAAACCGAAGGCTCTGTGCAGCACTTGAAGAAGTGCATAGCTGAGGTTCCCTCTCTCTTTCTTTTTTTAGTATGAGCCATGTTTAAAAATGGAAAGAAGAAATTGAATGCAAACAGATGCTTGTTTTTCTTTAGGTAACAAATACGCCATGGGGTGAAAGAGTCTCATTTGTTTTCAATCCAAATTCTGACTTAGTAGCTAAGCCGTTGCATGTCAGTCCTTTTATGGTAAGTCTTACTGGTTCTGTTCCCTTTTTATTACTCGTCCCAATAGTGGCTGATGATCCTTGTTTCTGATGAATGATGTTTCCAATTTGATTGGACATAAAGTTATTATGAAATTCCTTATATGCTTATTTCTTTATGTAATTCCTAGCAGCCAATGGCGTGATTTTCCTAGTTGGTTTTAAATTTAATACATGATGCAATAGATTAGGACCCGTTACCGAAAATTAGTTCAAAATCTGCAGTAGATCTTTTTGAGTCAGAAACATCATTCTCTAGGTAAGTGTAAAATCCCTATCTGATTTATTATGGAGGAGGCTTTCATTTCTCAACAAATAAAGAGAAATAGGAGCTTATTACACGACAAGTAAATAATGCTGAAAGTTACACTTGAAGTGCTGTTGGTGGCTGAAAATAATTTACAAATAATTGCAAAACTTATTGAGTGACAGCACTGAATCTTTCAGAAAGTTTCTTGAGCTGGGCGGCCAAGGCTCTATCTATACCAGTTTCGCTACCTGACATTTGAATACTGGGCTTTACATTAAAAACCTATAATCCTTATCTTGTAGCATCTGGTTTATTCATTAATGCAATGGGAGAAAAATAAGTATTGGATGTGCAATCATATGTACCCTGTGCTGCAATCGGAATGGAGTTTAAGGGGCTAATTAAAATAATTATACTATCCATCTACCTGGTCCATCATATTTATATCAATATGTGCAGACTAGAAGAAGTTATCATACATCACATCATGTTTTTTCGGTCAACTAAGACATGAAAAATTTTAGAATACGTTCTTTATGTTAAAATGGAGGGTAAAGTATCTTTAGGACCTGGAACATATTTTGGTTCATGTCAATTGGCTCTAGATTGGTGATTCTTCTCTTAATTCTACGTTTGGTTTGGTATTATTGTTAGTCTCCATCATCATTATTTTTGTTTTGACTATGATTGTAACAATCCTTTTGAAAATGTATTTTCAATTGTAACCATTGGCATTTCTCCTAGCTACTATTTGCATAGATGCCTGACCTTCCACGACATGTAGTTTCTAATCTCCATCACACTGCCAATGAATTGGTTTGCTGTAGTTTTTCTTGTCATCACATGTTCGTTATGTTGTTAACCATTGTAAAAATAATTTCAGGATATGCTTGGGAATTGGAGTATAAAAGCAAGTGCTCCTGGTGACCATTTATATGTGGCAATCTCAGTTCAGCACCCCGAACTTGGTGACTACTTTTCTGCCACTTTGAAAGTAAAAAGAGTGTCTCCGTCTTTTGGATCTGATCACTCGGCATTTTTTTATCTGATGCCTCACAAAGTCGCACTGTGGATATATTGGCATGTAAGTGGAATTGGGTAACTTGTGAATTAGTTATTAGTTATCTTCTTCACCTTACTGTTCATGTCGTAATCCAAATCAAGTGAACAAATTTCTTATCTATCCGCCTTGATCTTGATGAAAAAGAGATGCTTTTCGTTGATGTAGAGTAAGTTTAAATACTAAAGGCCCATACTCTTATTGAAATTTTACAAGAAAAACACTCCAGTTAGAGTTGATTGCAAACGGAGAATAGATACAAAAAGATTTCCAATGAGGCACCAAGAAGAACAGTGAAAGTTTTCCAAACCATCTATTGTGAACTTCCTCCCTTCATGTATTGTGATAAATCCGTTAGTTTCTTTCCAGCCACAAAACCCAAGCTGATGTTTTGGCGGGATCTTCAACATTCCTTTGAAGTTTGATTGCACACAAAAGTTTCAATTTGTTGTCCTTATCTGGGAAATCGAGGGGTCCATTAAATGTTGAAGCTAAGGAGAAAGGGCTTCCTTAAACTTCCTGCTAAAAGGACACAATAGGATATTTTCTTTTAGTCTCTCCATTTTATTTAGTTCCTCAAGACATATCAACCAGCAAAAGAACTTACTCTTTTTTGCCCGGACCTTTCCAAATCGAAAGAGCAAGATTTTTTGTAACAAGGAGTTGATAGTGGTACCAGTTAATCTCGAAAATAGCGATCTGACTGCCAATTCAACCTGATAATTCAAGTGTCCAACCTATACTCCTTTGAGATTTTACAAGAAAAACTCTCCTTGTTACAAAAGGCAGTAGAAGTTATGGATGACATCTCCAAGACCTCGCTGATTGTAGCCTCAAGGGACAGTGAGACAGCAAAAAAGAGAAGATGATTTTTGAACCAGCGGGGTTGCTCAGCTAACCACCTATCTTTGCAGAAACAGTCATTAGCAAGTTTGATAGTGGAGAAGTCATCTGTTAAACCCGTGATCTATTAAATATTCTACCAAGGACTACAATAGCTCCTTCTTTTCAGTCCTCTTGTAGACTGACTCTGCTTTATCTTTACCTTACAAACTTGGAAATTATTTGGTTCGTTGGAAATCTTAAAATTCACTTGGCTCTCGTCAACATTAGATTTCTCTTCCTCATATTATCAATACCTATAACTTCTCTGGGTAGAGAAGAGAGACATGCCTATGCCCTTGACCATCTCGCCACCTATAGGAAAGCTTTCGTACCATATCTTTCACTGCCACAAAGATTCCCAATCTTTGTAGGATCTTCTGTAAACTTTGAGTAGGTTAAATGGATAATGTCTTTACCTAGTCGGTAGCCTTCTAATAAGTCAAGTCAACATTCTGTCCATGGTAGAGCATCCTACTCAGGACATCTCTTGCATCTCTTAGTAGGTCAAAAAGAAAACGATGTCTATCCTTTTAGCCTACTTGATACAAAAATCCTCCTTTTAGCCTACCATTTTAGAAAGACCAATACTCTCGTGTTTGAAACGCAAACACTGAATCCACATTAACCACTTGGAGTCAATTTTCTCTTTCCTTTACTTGAAAGGAAATCCCAACTAAAATTATTTATACTTTAAGGTCAAGGATTTTGAGAAAAGTGCATTGAAAAACTGTGCAAGAAAACTTAGAAAATGTAAAATCTTAGAAACATAGATGCCGTATGATTGTAAAATCTGAAATCTTTTCCTTTCCTCTCGATTCTCTGGGAGTCTGATGTTTGTTTCTCATCCCCAGGCTTTCAAGTTATGGTGGAAAGGCGTGCAATTTATTCAACATCCAAGGTATACTAACCCTTCATACAAGACAGATGCTACAGTTCGTGATCAAGAACTTCAATGCTGCAAGGGAATTGGATCGAACGAAAACAAAAATCCAGAATTGGAAACAGGGAATGAAGGAGACCTTAGTGACAGAAAGATTGCAGCTCGTGAGTTCGTTTGGACAAATGCCAAGTGGCCTTGGGCATGATGCTACTGGAGGCATATAGTTTTAGTATATATATATAATAGATGTTCTTCATAATGTTTTCAATATACCTGTTGACTAGAAGGAACATTACATTTCAATAACAATGAAGTTATTTCAATTGTTTCTCGTCCCCAGCCCCAGCCTCCCCAAGCCATGGTTTGGTTTGAAAATGGGTAATCTTGACATCAACCTAATTGAAAAGGTGATTTTGTTTAAACTAACATTAAACTATTATAAAGTAGAACAAAAGGGAAAACGGAAAGAAGAGTAAAGAGCAATGTGTCATTTTCATTCAACCTTAAATTGTGTTTGGTATACAAATGTTTTGTACAACTTTTGTATACAGAGGGTTCGTTTGATAACGTTTTCATTTCTCGTTTTCTGTTTTTTTGTTTCTTGCTTTTTGAGAACTAAAAACAGAAACATGTTTGATAACTATTTTTGTTTCTTGTTTCTTTAGAAAAAGAAACGGCTTCAACACAAAATAAAAAATAATAATAATAAATTTTATCTTTCAAATGTTGTTCAAATTTGATTTGCATGTATTTCTTGAATTGAATAATAATTTTTATTTTTTTCCTTTTAAAAAATGCATGTATTTCTCATTAGCATATGATCCCAACAAATAAGATCAAAAAGGTCTTTCAAAAAAAAAAAAAAAAAAAAAAAGATCAAAAAGGAAGTTTTTTTCTTTTTTTTTTTTTTTGACAATTAAGGGTAAACGTAAAATATCTGATTAATTAGTTAATTTAATAAATTAATTAAAAAATTGGTAAAATTAACTAGAAATAATAGAGATTTAAATAGAAAATAAAAATTAAAAGTTCATTAATGAAAAGAGAAAAAAAAGATTAAAAAAGAAAAGAGAAAGAAATAGCGGAAAAAAGAAAAAAGACAAAGAAGTGGTAAAAAAAATATAGAGTAAAAGAGAAGAGATGGGTGTAAGAAGGGAAAAGGGAGAGATGAGTACATGCATGAAAAATGAAAAAAAAAAAAGAATTTGAGAAACTACTTTTCATAATTCCTTAGATTTTTCCTCTTTGTTAGAAACGTTTCTAGAAATTTAGAAACAAGAAATATGATAAATTATCAAACATGTCTATTTCTTAAAAAATGAGAAACGAGAATAAAAAAAAAAAAAAACGAGAACGTTATCAAACGAGTCCAAAGTTTCTAAGACAGTCCAACGTTTCTACACAAATGAAAGATTTTGTAACTCAGAATGAGAGTCGATGGAGTGAATTAATAGGAGGTATAATTTATGAGAGATATGTATTTCAATGTAATTATTTCAAACACTAAAAATATGTATGTATGTGTGTGTCTATATATATTTTTGATACATTTTTGTAATCACTTTAAAAGTCTTGAAGATATTTTAAAAAAAATAAATAAAATCTGAAGATGAATGTGAGGTTAAGGCATTGAATGCGGTAGATGGGAAATTGGATCAGACATAAAAACTTAATAGTCACATAAAAGCATGAAGCTCGTGATTTCATTCTACGGTGTTGGAAATTTATTTATTATAAAACGAGTTTTTTCTTATAAATGAATTTTAGTGTTTTATTCTTTTTTTAAACTTTTTCTTTACTGTATTTTATTTTTTTATTGCACCCAAATTTGCAAAACGAAGAAAGGAAATCAAAATTAACATAATTGACTATTTGTATGTGGATTTTATTGGTTAATCTTCACATAATTCAATTGATTAAGAGACAGAGATGTATCTTCGACTAAGAGACCTCCCACTCCATACATGTTAAACTAAAAAAGAAAATTCTTTTATTTTGTTGCAAATCTAAATCATTTGAACTATATTTTTCTTTTATCATAATTTGCTTTTATATTCTATTATTTTTTTTACTTATGATTAGAAAGTATTGGAAATTTCTTTCTCATATTGCTCATTTCTTTTAGTTTTGACTCACGTTTTCGTGTTTTTTACATGATTAGATTTGATAATAAAAACTGAATAAGAACAAAATAAACACACACAATTTTATATTAAAAAGAAAGGAAAAGACCATCTAGAAGTTTAAACCATAGTTTTATCCCAAAAAAAAAAAAAAAAAAAAAAAAAAAAAAAAAAGGGTTTAAGCCATAGTTTTATGGAGACTTTTAAAGCTTAAGTCATTTCTCAATGGACTCGTTTCACAAGTTTTGACCTAAGTAGATCATCTCCGATCATCGTGGAGGCGGATGCTTAAGAGGTCATCAGAGCTTTGAATCACGAAATTGTTGACATCTCTGAATCCAAATTGGTGATGAACGAAATTGAATCTATGCCTTCATCTACCGGTGTAATCTCTTTCGTAAAATGCCTGAGGGTTGGAAACAAAATTGCACACCATCTTGTGCGAGCGGCGGCAAGATTTTCGCCGGTGTTTAACCTGTCGTTCGATGTCGTCGATGGGGATTTTGAGTTTTGGGTTTCTTCCACGCTGGAAGATGACATTTTTTGTACGGATGTAAATATTCCAATCTGGGATGTTGAGGAGGAAGTAGTTGTGACCTTTTAATCCTATTTAATGCATTTATTTCCTTTTAAAAAAAAATAATAATAATATTAACAAGTTGACAAAATAATAAATACTCCAACAAAAGAAAGAATTTTCGAAGCAAGGAATCATGCCTTTTAAAGTTGTAAAACTAAAAACAAAAAGGTTTGAAAATGTTTTTATCCCTAAACTTTTATGAAACTAACAATTTAGTTCATAAATTTTATTTTGTAACAATTTAGTCTTTGAACTATAGTTTGTAACAATTTTGTTCTTTTAACAGTTTAATTCTTACAATAACATCAAAATTAAATGTTGACTTAGAGTTTGTAGCACATAATTTTTTCTTTAAGTTCAACTTATAAATTCATAGGGTCCTTAATTAATTTGTTGATCTAATTATATAAAAAATCTCATTAAATCTTAACAAAAATTTTCATAATGAAGATTAAATTGTTACAAATTTAAATTACAATGACTAAATTGTTACGTATAAAAGTTTATTAATTAAATTGTTACAAAATTAAAATACACAGATGAAATGGTCACTTTAAATACCAAAAGGTTTCTTAACAAAAAAAAAAAAAAAGAAAAAAAAAAACTGTCGACATTTAAAATAAATTGGAGTGTGAATTAAAAAAAAAAAAAAAAAAAAAAAAAAAAAAAAAAAAAAAAAAATTTATCCTTTTGTAGTAAGCAAGAAAATCACAAATAAAACGAGGAAAGAAAGAAGAATAAAGTAAAGCAATCGAAAAAACAAACAAAAAAGAAAAAAGAAAAATGGTATTTGGCGGCACGTGTAAAATTCGCACACATTGTGTTTTTTTGTAGGGTCCACTAAGAAAATAAGGCTTTTATTTGGCCATTTTCTTTCTTTTTCGGATGCTCTCAGTTTCTGGCTTTTCCCTAATCCCTACCAATTTATTTCTTTCCGCCAAACACGCCCTTTTTTTTCTTTTTTTTTTTTTTTTTTTTTTTTATGTATGTTTCCTTTCATTCCTTGTCGATATTTAAAAATAAAAAATAAAAAAAAAAAAGACTTTCGATTTTTATTTTTTTTAATTTTTTAACCATGGTGCTAATTTATTGAAACTCATTTATAGAAAAAAGAGGGTAGAAAATTATGGTAGCCATCAATCATGATCTCTTTGTTTGACTAAAAAAAAAAAGTTTTTTTTAGCACTTCAAGATGGTTGCTTTTCTTTTTGTCATTATAATTCAACATGTTTAATTAGTAATTTTGTATAAATTGTTTTTTGAACTCATTTGAATTTAAAATATGAATAAATCTCACTCAATGACAATTTGTCATATTATTAGTTAGAAGTTAGATATTAATTGTCCGAACCAAGAGATCATAGGTTCGAATCTCCCACCTTCAAATAACAAGAATTACTCTTGCAAGAGTTTCAAATCCATTTGTGCTTTTACCTAAAAGTAGTTATAGTCGTGTGCCACCAAATATTAATTCCAATTTCCAAACCAACTATGCAATATGTCCACATGAAGTTTTTAACTAACCAATTGAGGAATCACAACCAAAATTGTATTTGTGTTTTTTTATCTTCACTTAAATATCTTAGGTACAAAAAATGTTATTCATAAAAAAAATATTTATATACACGCACAATAAAATATGATTTTAAATAAATTGAATTATTTCTAAAGACTTTTTCAAAAAAGAAACTACCTATGTTATAAGAGTACAAATTACTAGGGACCAACTAATTAAACCAACAACTATATATGATTTCATAAAATGATTCAATTACATATAATGTCCAAAAAAATAAATTAATAACCAATAAATAATTCATAAGTTCTATCCGTGAAAATCAACTGATTGAGATAACCATTTATAAATCAAGTTATGGAATATTTTAAACAAATCTTGTATATAAATCAACAATAACTACCGTCAGGGCCTAATATAAATGGGTAACCACCAGTAGTGAAGTGGTTAAAATTTCCTTTTTTTTTTTTTCTAACAATCAAATTGACAATAGCCAAAGAAAATTATACGAAAATAAATCAATCCTTGGTAGGTCACCATCACCTCATTTAAATACGATTTGTGTGTGCCATTTTTGTATTTTTTTTTCATGCTTAAACTAAAACCTCCCATACTAATAAGATATATCTTGATAAAAATAAAAATAAAAAGAGAAAGATTTTACTATGTGATATTTATTTTATTCAAATTTTAGGAACCACATAAATTATAGCTAGAGTGGCTAGCATAAATCACCTACTCACCTATTTGACCTATCATCAATTATTTCTCGTATTAATAGGAATGCATCATTCGCTTGTTTTTTTGTTTTACAACAACTTATGGAAATAAAGATTCAAACATCTGATCTCTTTTTTTTTCTTTTTTTTGAAAAACAAACATATGATCTCTTAGTGTGAAGATATATAAATTAATCAACTACTAAGCATGTGTTGAGTCAAAATTAATCTCTAAATTGTAATAACCATGATCCAAAATAGTAAAATATATTTTTTTTTTTTTTTTTAAAAAAAACTATTTTAAATAGCATGTGGTCATTTCTTAGGAGAGATTTTGAAACTACATCATGAATAAATTTAACCATGATCCAAAATCAATCAATGATATCACAAAGTGTATCTATGATGTGATCATATCTAATTCATATATATATATATATATATTAAATAAAGAAACATGAAAAAATAACTATTGAAATTATAAAAATAAAAACAAACATTTAAATAGTATTTTAGTCTCTCCACTCTCAAAATATCCATTTTGGTATTTCCACTCTCGTTTTTATTCATTTTGATCCATGTACTTTTAAAAAGTATATATTTTTCTTCTTTTTTTTTCTTTTTTAATCTACTCTTTAGAATCAAATTTCAATGAAGCAGTATTCATAATAAAATTCTTCCCATCATATTTTTGTATTTAAATATTTTGATTGTGAATAGAATTTATGTTAAGATTTTGTAAAGGAGAATTAAAATAGATACTTTTAAGAATATGAGAACTATCATAGACACTTTGAAAATACGTAACCAATATAGATGAAATTCGAAAGTGTACCTAAATTAAAAATAAAAATCGTATTTAAATCATAAATAAATAAATAAAAAGGATGAGAAAATAAAAAAGGTTAATATTGTGGGCTAGAAGTTGGGCGCACTCGAATTTTCAGAGAGTTGGCGATGCCGAATTCAGAAATTTGCAATTATTTTCCCCCACACGATTTGCACGTGACAAGAATTAAATAATAATAATAAAAAATAAAATAAAAAATGCACGTGACAGAACATGGATGTTCACACTACCGAGTCACTGACTCCATCAACGCCACTCTCTCTCTCATAACTCATAAATATCTCAAATATCTTTTTAGATATTTATGACATTTAAAACAGGATTGGTCTCTCTTCACTTTAACTCAAAATAAAAATGTCAATGTAAATAAAGATCATGTTTTTAACAAAAAAAACACTTTTGGTTTTCTCAAAAAAAAAAAAAAAAAAAATACACTTTTGGTCTCCGTATTTTTATCTAGACTTTAATTTATAACAATTTAGGGTATGTTTGGTTTAACTTGTCAAGGGTAAGAAATAAATCATTTTGAGAAAAACACTTGAAACCAATTTTTTTTTAAAAAATAGTATCTAGTATATGACAACTTGGGTATAATAACCTTTATGAATAAATGTAACCAAACATGTGAATGTTTAAGTTCTAAACAATTTTTATACAAAATGTTTAAAATAAAATATATTCTTGAAAAACATTTAAACTAAAATGCATTCCAAATGGGCCCTTAGTCATTTTACTTTAATGGGTAACAATTTTAACTTTCTACTTTCGGTGATAGGAACAAGTTGTTTTCACCGTAGTTATATATTTGTCAATTTTGAAATATTTATTCAATTGACGATTTTGCATATTAATTAGACTGAATTTTGAACCAACTTTTTGTTTTTTTTTTTAAAGAAAGAAATAGTGCATTATAAGAGATTTTTATTATTTTTGTTAAAATTAGCAGGGAAATTTAGCCAAATTGATCCTAGAGTAAAAATGGTCACAAATAGTGAAGTTTAGAGATTAATTCAATGAAATTAAAGCTTTATGGTGGAAAATGATACAACTTGTCAAATTCAAGAGTAAAAGTTTTTTTTTTCCTTTAAATTAGTACTAGAACTGAATTCCAAGATTTATTGAAATAGAGTATTGTTTTGAGCCATTTTTAAATACAAACTATACACACAAAGTATGAAAAATTAAAATATCATATAATTATTTATGCTATAGAAAATCTAAAGAATTGTCCTATGTGTAACTCCTACTCGAAAAATACACATCATTGCTTATTTGTATGCAATCGTGCTAAAGAATTATATGGAAACTAACCTATAATCATGTTGTTTTGGAGGAGGATTTTCATGGAAGCTTCGATGGATTAAAATTGATTCATGTTCTTCCTTGGAGTATCTCAGTCGAGTAGCTGTTATCTGCTGGCCATTATGGAATGACAGAAATAAAGTGACCTATGGGGAACCAATCCCTCATATTCCTAATCAGAAGTAAATGGATCAACGATTACCTAGAATCCTATCAGCGTGCGAATTCAAGGACTCCATCGAACGATTCGGTCGATCGTCAATCTCAAATTCCTCTGTCGAATCTGATTGCTTGCCGATCTCCTCCTCCAGATGGATATTGGAAATTAAATACATATGTTGCTTGCTCTGCCTCCCCTCTGTTGACTGGTTTAGGTCGTCTTTGCAGAGACAAGAACGACGATATCATGGTTGCTTCTTTGAGCTTCCTCGATTTTCAAATGGAGGTTCATATATGGCTGAGCTGAAAGGGATTTTTTAAGGTATGAAAATCGCTCTAGTCTTGGGTTGCACGAAAGTGAAAGTGGAGTCTGACTGTTAGCTTGTAATAAGATTCCTCACTAAGAAATCTGATGTTTGGAATGACGTGGATGCTCTAGTGGAATCCATCAGGAGATTGATGCCTTCCTTTGATGATATAATTTCCTTTGAATTTGTGCCCAGGCAGTGTAATAAGGAAGCAGATCTCATAGCTAGGAATGCTGGAATTAAGAAGACTAATGAAACTTGGATTGATCAATATCCAAGTTGGCTGTGTAATAGGGTCGTGTAAGACCTTTTCGTTGTTGCCCTGTGGCGTAATAATATGTCTATTTTTTTAAAAAAAAAATAGTACTTCATAGAATATTTTGTTTGGATTTGTTTTTCAGAAATTCTGAAAACAAGTTTTTTATATTTTTCTTGTATCATAATTTTATTATTTTTGTTAAAATTAAAGAATATATAAAATAATATTATTAATTAAATAATATTATAAAGTAATAATCATACAAAATTTATAACATAAATTCGGTTCATAAATAAATTAATTATTGTTTATAAATATATTATTAGACATATTTCAAACAACTTTTTAAATTAAGAGGCTATCAGATATATTCAAAAACATTGAAAAAAAAAATTAATCTCATCATGTTTATCAAATTTTATTTTTCTATTTTTAATTTCTATTTTCAAATCACTAATTAAAAGGCACGCCCTTATACTCGTACATTAACCATTTTGTTATTGTTTCAAAAAAAAAAAAAAAAAAAAAACCATTTTGTTATTAATTTTTTATTTCTATATTCCTAGTTAATTGTTTGGAAACAACCGCTTTAATTTTTCTTGTTGTTACCATTCATTTCAACTTAAAAAAATTAATTATATCATTTATAACATTATTCACATAATCAATTTTCACACATGGTTACTATGTGTAAATGTAAAGTGAATGATGTAAATAATGTCATGTGTACCTTTCAATTTTTATATACCAGTTGTCACGTCAATTTTAATCCATTATTTTAGTTGAAAAACTATTTGATAACTTTTTTTTTTCCGAACAATTTCAAAATTCAAGAACTAAAATGAAACTTTTCAAAGTTTAAAAACATAATTACAACTTAAGGATATTTTGTATTTTTTTTTTAAAGTGGGTTATTTGAGAATCGACTTTTTACTTATTTATCCTTATATAATTTTAAATTTTCGAACCTAGCTATCCCTAGTATCAATAATTTATGCTTTATTTATTTAATTAATTTATTAACATTAAAATAATATCACGATAAATAGTATTTTAAAAAAATGAAATTAAATTTAAAATAAAAAATTGTTAAATTACAAGTTTAGTCTCTCAACTTTTAAGTTTGTTTCAATTTGGTCCATGAACTTTAAAAAGTGTCTAATAGGTCCTTAAACATTAAAATTGTCAAATAGGTTCCTAACATATTTGAGATTTTTAAAAATTAACTAATCTATTAGATATAATTAAATTTTATGTCAAATGGGACCCTAAGCTTTCAATTTTATGTCTAGTAGACTTTAAAAAAATGTTGAATATGTCAAGGATCTAGTATACAAAAAATTGGAAGTTGAGTGAAACTTATTAGACACTTTGGATTAAATTTATAATTTAACCCATTTTTTTAATGACTAAGATTCCAAAAATAATTTTTAAAATAAAACATAAAATTGTCATTGAATCAAGTCTTAAAATTTAGAATCATAAGATAAATACATTTCATATTCAATCTACATAAATTTTTTCTAGTGAGCTAAAGAGAAAGAAATCAAAAGTTATCAAAAGAAACTAGTCGTAGAAAATTAATAGGAGAGCGAGAAACATGAGAGAGATGAGTTAAAGTAGAGAGTAAAGAGGAACGGTAGAGAAAGAAAAAGTTAGAAGGAAAGAAATAAAAGTTGCAAATCCCTGTATGAAAGAGGGAGATAAATTAGGTAGGGAGATAAAATATGGGAGAAATTTAAAAAGAAATATGTGATAAGTTAGAGAAAAAAGATGAAAACTTTTTTAGAGAGAAACCAATGAAAAAGATTTAAAAGTTAAAAAAGAAATATTGGTTGAAGAAAAAAATATAAATTTTAGAGGGAGAAAAGTTAGATATAGTTATGTATTAGTAATATTAGGTAGCATCAAAAGTTTATATGTTTTTGTTTTTTGGCATCTTCATCTAAGGTAATCTTTCTTATTTTTTTACCGTTATTTTTTATTTTTACAAAGGTAATATTATTTTTATATTACAGTACGAGGAAATTGCCAAAAACAAGCAACCCCATTTTTCTTTTATTTTTTTTTTTTTAAAAAGCAAAAGAACACATTGATTACTACAACTGGAAAACAAATACAAAACCCAATTTCTCAAGACTCTTCCCACCTCCCACAGGAAAAAAATAATAATAATAAATAAATAAAAAGAAGAACAAGGATTAAGAATATTAAATTATTATTACTTGAGGGAAAATTAAAAGAAAGAAAAAAGGTCGACGTGGAAAATTTTGATAGGGCAGGAAGTAGTGGTGGTGGTGAGGACAGAAGATTATATCATCATAAAGCAAATAACATTTATCACGTGCTCTTAACCTCCACAAAACGACACCGTTTTCTCCTCTTCCCAATCCCACCTTAAATACTGCACCTCCATTTTTTTTATTTTCACAAACTCCATTTTTAAAACCCCATCTTCTCTTTCTCTCTCTAAACTTCAATTTATATAAAGAGAGAGAGAAAAAAAAAAAAAAAAAAAAAACCCCTCTGAATCCCATCTGCATTTTTCATCGTGATGACTAAAAACTCATCTCTCAGAATGAGGCGAAACTACAACTTGGAACTTCGCCTCTCTCCCACCGCCTCCGAGCACCCTTCCGCCGCCGTGTCCACCGCCGCCAACGGCAGCCCTCAAAGCCAACAACTCACCATCTTCTACAACGGCCGGATCTGCGTCTGCGACGTTACAGAGCTTCAGGTACCATACCAAAACCAACCCTTTCTTTTTGTTTTTTACGATTGGTAGTACGGAAGTTTCGTGCACCCGGTTTGTCTGTTTGTGTGGAGCCACGTGGCGTCATGGGATTGGATTGACTGGGTTTGAGCTGTGAAGTCTGTGTATTTGTTTGACTAAGATGAATTGAAATGTTGATGCGACAACGCGCGTGGGTTGGTTTCCGTCGTGAAGCCGACACCGCGTTTGGGCTTTGTTGACATGTCGTTTTCACTCCACTCAAATTCGTTGTACCCAATTCTTCAATTAATAATAAAACCCACGTTTTTTTATTTTCTTTTTGAAATCTAATATTTAATAATCTCGTGGTTATCTCTTAACCTTTTGAAATTGCAGGCAAGAGCTATTTTAAAGTTGGCAAGGAGAGAAATGGAGGAAAAGAGTAGTGGAGATGAACTAACGTCGCCGATGGTACAACAATGTAATGCGGCTGGAACACCGACCACCCCAGGGTTATCGATGAAGAGATCGCTCCAAAGATTTCTGCAAAAGAGGAAGCATAGAGTCCAAGCAACTTCTCCATACAACCATTGAAGATCAATAATAATAATAATAGTATATATTATATGGAGAGACAGAGCTATAAGAAGCTAATTATTTCATGTAAGAGGAAGAACACTAGTTGGGGTTTTGTAAATTACTATGTATTTGCTTTTTGTTTATTTCTCTTCAGCTGCAAAATTAACTCTAATTTCTTCACTTTATCTTCTTGGTTTTACATACCATATACAAACCATCCCTAATTACTCAAATTGGTCTTAATTTTATGCATTTACTCATTAATTCATATATTATACCAACTCCATCTCATTTGCATAAATAAATGTTGATTCATCAAACATATCTTCAATTATGTATTAAGTTTTTTTTTAGTTCAACAATGTGTAGGGTAAGGTAGGAGTACAAGAGAAAACTGAAAAACCAACCAAAAAAGTCGATAATTCGGGTTCAGGACAGTTTCGGCTTGATGGTCTTGGCTTGAATATAATGAAAACCGATTGAATTTGGTCGGTTTCGGGTTTTGAATGGTTAAACCGGCTAACAACCGAGTCAACCGTTTAATATGTATAATATCTACCAAATTTACAATCAAACATCTTAAATGACTTAGCGGTTAAAATACTTTCCATGTACAAGTGAAGGCGTGGGTTCGCTTCGTGGCGGAAGCAAATTAATTTTTGATATGCATATATATAACATGTCTGCGTCTTGAATGCAAGCAAACCCACGGCCCAGATCCATAATCTGAACCAAATCGTCGCTTTAAACAGTCGAATGGTCGCTTCGGCTTCGGTTTTGCACAGTAACAAAGCCAAACCGACCCGCCTACATCCCTAGCAGGGTAAAAGATTTGAATTTCTAACCATTATTGGTTGAAGTAGATATGTACCTTATATTAGTTGAATTTAGTGTGCAATTCACAAATTGCACATATAAGTTTATTCAAACATAAGTTTTTTGTTTCTACGTAATTAGCCATTACAATATGTTACATTTCCAAAATTTTTAGACATTTCCTTTTTATTTTACTTTTTGAATAAATAGGAGTTATTGATGAGGATGACTCATTCAACTTTTAATAAATAGTTTTGAAATTCTGAAAAAAAAAAAATGAACTTTAACCAAAAAAACGTTTTAAAAGTAGGGTTTTGTTTGTTCAAAAAAAACAAGTAGGGTTTTGTTTTTCAAAATCTAACGTTTTCTTCTTAATTAGTCTAAATTCCACATTTCATTGATATTTCTAAACGAATTATAGAAATCAAGAAATTCATTTTAAAAATATTAAAATTGACAAATAAACCTTTCACACTTTTTAAATAAATTAAATTTATTAATTATTATCAATACTATCTTTTTCTTTTCTTTTTTTTTTTTGAAAATGATTACTAATATTATCTTGACATCAGTGATTTTCTTTAAAGAAATTCCACTAGGTAGCATAAATTTAATATATATTTCAAAAAATCACAATTTTACATTTTATTGCATAAAGTTTGATTTTTCTCATTGTATTTTATACTACACATGAATGAGTTGGATTTGAATATATGCTACTATTGTAAAAATATGAGCTTTTTGCTATATTAGAATTATTTTATTTTATTTTATGCTAGGTAAATGCTTCTTTTTTATATTTTTTTAATATATTTTTTTAATATTTATATGATATAATAGAAATATCGGTAGCATCCTTTATAATATTGATTTAAAACGATCCATAGACAATGAAAATATTAACCAATACCTTGACTAAACCTAACAGGGAATCTCATTTCTCTTATCTACCTTTCTCCTATACTTATCTTTCTTTAACATATTTCTCTTTATAACTTTTCTTTTTTTCTCACTTTTTCTAATCTAAATTCTAAAAAAAATCTCTCTAATTAAGAAATACCTTTTTATTTATATAATAAAAATAAAAATTTGATTATTATACTCTCTATAAAAAAATCATTATTAAACCATTTTTGGTTTTTTTTTTTAAAAAAAATTATTGAAAATAAAAGCAGTTATTATACATATATAAATTTTAATCCTAAATACCATAAAAGAGAATGTTATCAAACACAACATCTAACTACTATTATGAATTACATTTATCTATTTACGAGTAGTTAATGGGAGCAATTCTCTAGACCACATCTTATCCTCCATTAAATAAAGTGTATTATTATTCACAATTAATAAAGTTTAATCCCACCTAATAATGTACTAAAAAAAAATCCCACCTAATAATAATTCTATTCTAAGGCTTAATTCTCCACCATTTATTGTTTATCTATATGGGAAAAAAAAGAAAGATGAATATTCAAAAGAGTGTGATATGTTTGATTTAACAAACAAACTTGGTACATCCAATCCTACAAGTGTTATTTTAGGCAGAATTTTAAACTTTAAAATTTAAAGTGTATACTTCAATAACAACGACTATTCAACAATAAATTTATTGGGCCACACATTCGAGAAAGGCTTTTTCTTCTTTAGTACTTTTTCAATACCTTAACAACCAAATCACTTCATTCAATAAATAATTTTGAAATTATTATTTGCCATGTTTTTTTTAAGTTAAATTATAAGTTTAGTCCTGAACTTTAAAAAGTGTCTAATAAGTTCCTGAATTTTCGAACCTATTCAACATTTTAACTCTGAAAGTTCAGAGACTAAATTCGTTATTCACCCTTTTTTTTTTTTTTTTTTTTTTTTTTTTTTTGAGTTCATTAACATTTGAGGGTGGGATGATTCGAAACTCTGACCTCTTGGTCAAGAGTATATGTCAATAACTGCTCAGTTATACTTGTTTTGGCAAATTCGTTATTGACCTTGTAATTAGTTTAGTGAGTCAATTTTTACCATACAACTTAGGGTCCGTTTGGAATACATTTGAATTTAAATGTTTTTCAAGAATGCATTTTTTAAAAAAACATTTTGTATAAAAATTGTTTAGAATTTAAACACACATATGTTTGGTTGCATTTTCTCATAGGTGTTTTTATACACAAGTTATTGTATATTTAAAACTCTTTTGTAAAAAGTTGGTTTTAAGTGTTTCTTTCAAAATGGTTTATTTATCAATCTCATTTTCTAATAAGTCATTTTAAGTGGTTGCCAAACACTAGAAATTTTTTCAAAATTATTTTTTTTTTCAAAATTAAACACTTGAAAAGTTAAACCAAACACACCCTTAATGTTGAAGATTCAACTCTAAACTTGAATAAATTGTGTAGTTAATAATCTTCTCAAAAAAAAAAAAAAAAAAAAAATTGTGTAGTTAATAATATCAATTAATTATGTTTCCATCGTTTTGAAGATTCGTGACAAAAAAAATCCTAATTTAATTGCTTATATATATATATATATATATATATATATATATATATATATATAATAATAATAATAATAATAATAATAATAATAATAATAATAATAAAAACTTTCTAGATTTTTTTTTTTTTTTTTGAAACAAAAACTTTCTAGATTTTGAGCTAGGTTTTAGGTTGAATTTGGATATTTTTTTTTACTCAGTCGATGAACAATTTTCTTGTTTAATTTTAACAAGGTAACTTATCCATTTATATTTGAGTTACGAGTTAAATTTCATGAAATTAAAAGTTTGGGGATAAAAGTAATTTTGAATGAGGTTTTCATAGTAAGTTACATTGTTATAAACCTTAAAGTTTAAAAGTCTAAATTGTTATATATCCTGAGTTTTAAGGACTAAATTGTTATAAATTTGAAAGTATAAATACTAAATGGTTACTTTCATGAAAGTCTAAGGACCAGTGTTTCTTAATGTATTAAAAAATTAGTCATAACTTTTATTGAACAAACTAATTTAAAAATATATCAAGCCCGTCAAAGTGAGCCTAGCTCAACAGTAATTGGTATATACCTTTGACTGAAAAACCTCAAATATATATATATATATCAAGTCCCCCTAACACAAAGTTCTGGATCCGCCACTTATCTAGACATCTATTTTCAAATTTAACAACAAACACAATACACATTATTACTTAAAATTATACAGGTTCATCTGGTATTGCGTAAAATTTAATATAAATATAGCTTAACAACTAAGATATATCTACTTCTTCTTAGAGGTACGGTCAAATCTCTGTATCCTCACATTGACAATAAAACATCTAACGATGATGAAAGTTTAGAAATTTTAAAAGTAAGATGAATATAAAATAAAGTTAAAAATTGAAAATGAGTAAAATAAGAGTAAAAGCATGTGGGAAGATGTTAGCTATGGTAATTAAAGTGGGGGAACCCACATGAGACAAAAAGCATATCAATAGCATAGGCTATAAATTCTAAGGGGGAATAGTTGTAGGAAAAGACATGTAGCATTATTAATAGTAACAAAACGTTTTTCTTACCAATTTTATCTCAATTCTTCATTCTCTGAAATGTCACACTTCAAAGTGTCAATAAAGTGGAACTCCAAAAAAAAAAAAAAAGTGTCATTAAAGTCCAAATGAACATCAAATTAAATGTAATTTAATTTAAATACTATACTCAACAATATTGGACTTTCTAATGGGTAGAAAATAGTTGGAAGTTGTTTTCAAAACTTATTATTTCTTGTTTCTTTCGATTATGAATTTAGTTGTTTAATTTTAATACTTTTTGTTTTTTTTTTTTTTTAAAAAAAACTTCGTATTTAATTGAATTAACTAAGGGTGATTTTTTGTTTTTGGTTTTTGAAAATCATGTTTGTTTTCTCTCAATTTTCTTATCATGGTTTTCATCTTTGTTAAAAAGACATTAGAGTTTTTATCCAAATTTCAAAACACAAAAACAAAATTTTGAAAACTACGGTCTCGTTTGATAACCATTTGATTTTTTAAAATTATGCTTATTTTCTCCCAATTTTCCTACGATGATTTTCATCTTTGTCAAGGATACATTTGAATTCCTATTCAAATTCCAAAAACAAAAATAAGTTTTTGATACTACTTTTTTTTTTTTTTTCAAAAATTGGCCTTGGTTTTTAAAAAACATGCAAAAGAAGGGTATTTAGAAAAACAAAGAAACTTGTAGGTAGAAAGTAGTGTTTATAAGCTTTATTTTCAAAAATAAAAAATTCAAATAGTTATCAAATCGGTCCTACTTTTTTTTTAAAAAAAAATTGACTTGGATTTTTAAAACATGAAAATGATGCAGATAACAAATCAAAGAAATGTACAGATGGAAGAAACGTTTGCAAACTAATTAATTTTCAAAAACAAAAAATCAAATGGTTTAGGCCCCGTTTGATAACCTTTTTCGTTTTTTGTTTATGGTTTTTGAAAATTGTACTTGTCTTCTCTCAATCTTCTTACAATGGTTTTCATTTTTGTTAAGGAGAAATTTGAATTCCTAGTCAAATTCCAAAAACAAAAACAAGTTTTTGAAAACTACTTTTTCTTGTTTTCAAAATTTGGCTTGGTTTTTGAAAACATGGGAAAAGATGTAGATAAAAAACAAAGAAGTTTGTGGGTAAACATAGTGTTATAGGCTTAATTTTCAAAAACCAAAAACAAAAAACGAAATGGTTATCAAACGGGGCCTTAATAATCCTTTTTTTTTAAGTATATGATATTAATAATATTTTGATTTTTAAGTTTAGTTCCATTTTCCAATATGATACTAACAAAAACTTAAAAGATTACATATTTCAAAATATAGTGTTAAAAATTTCCCCCCTCTTTATTAGTTGATTATTTTAGATAGAGATTCAAATTTTTTATTTACATTTGGGATGTGAATATGCTAATCACATTTTAATAATTAATTAATTATGTTCAGATTGATGAACTTTGTTTAGTTCAACCATATGAAGTGAGGGAATTCGTATATTTGATCTTTTAGTCGTTGTATTGTCGTCTTTTTTTTTTTTTTGAAAAAAAAGTCGTTGTATTGTCTTATTTAGTATTCATGTTGGTATTTAATTGGTGTACTTCTTTTTTTTTTTTCTTTCTCTCTTTTCAGTGAGTACAATAAATGTGGAATTTAGAAATGCAGGAATAAAGTGGTTAAAATAGAATTTAATTTTATCGTACCGTATGTTCACATACCATTGACGCAAAAGAAATATATGCCCACTTTATCCTTAATTTAATTTTTTTAAAAAAATATATAGATGGTACTACGGAAGAAAAAAGCAAAAAAAAAGTCTTTATGTACCTATTTTATCTTTAATTTTTTTTCTTTAAAAAGTATGTCTTTTTATTATTTGCCAAACTCTAAAGAAAATCTTTAGATGAATTAATGGTTATAAGTTATGTTAAGATTTACACAAAAGACTTATCATAGCAAAATAGAACTGAATTTCAAAATTAAAACCTTATCTTATTATATGCTCACGTATGATTGACGTCAGACGAAAAAATCTATAGTTTATAAGAATGGTGCATTATAACCATCAAATTTGAAAATCTTAAAGTTCATTTTCTTATCGATAAAGAGATTTCGAACAACAAATATATTGCTATTTATTTAAATTTTATTGGTTTTTTCAGAAAAAAAAAATGTTCTTATCATCCAAAGGACATCAAATTCTTGAAGTGTCTCACTCTTTTTTCTTTTTTTTTTGGAAATAAGGTCCCACTTTTTCAATAATAATAATTGGATATGTCAATGCAAATTGGTAAAGAAATTTATTTGGTCATAATATAAAATGGGAAGCTTCCTGGAAACTTCAACCACCGTAGAAATTTTTTTTCATGAGATTGACATATATAAATTTGGAACTTTTTTTTTATTTATATATATATATATTTAACAAACTTCTTTTATTTATATCCTTTGTCTTGTAAATGGGGATTGGAAATTTCTTGTTAGGACCAAAGGGTGATAGTTTTTAAATATTTTAGCATTGAAATAAGAGGAAAAGACTATTTGAACCCCCACTCTATCTTTTTTTTTTTTTTTTTTGAGGACCCCACTTTATCTTTTGATTGGTTATGGTTGCTTAAAAAATAAAAAATACATCTCACATCCTTAAATATTTTTTTTAAAAAAAAAAAAACAAAACAAAAATAAAGCACAACCTAGAGATCAAAAAGCTGAAATCCATGCCCTTAGCAAGTAAATACTATGAGAGTGCTAAAAATTATCTCGCCACGATCCATATGCTTGCGAAAACGTAGGAGACTTCAAATAGGCTCGTCAATATGTCGATATATCAATAAATCGGATGGGTGACGACATTGATATTGAGGATTAAACGATATTTTCGATATATTTTTTAAAATACCCATAAAAGATTAAAGATAATATACACACACATAGAACAACCTCTCTTAAGCAATATATCGATATTGATATTTTAATTTTTGATCTCTAGAATAGCCTCTCTAAAGCAATCACCTTTAAATAAACATCCTCTTAAATATCATAACCATTCAACTATACAATACGTGAATAGTTTAGTGCTATTTTGTAAATAAGAACCAAACTAATTTTTTAAAAAAAAACATTTGTCCATAATAAATATGTAAGAAGATAACGAACTAATCTCTATAACTCAAATTGAGAGGAAAAAGAAAAACCCTTAATTATTTTTTTTTTGGAAAAAAGAACGAAAATGGCCAATCAAATTTGAAAGAAAACTTTTGTCTACTTGGACAAAATCACTAAGAGTTGCATTAATCTTGTAATAAGAATATTATTTATTTCAAAAAGAAAATAGTAATAAGATTTTTTTTTAGAATATAATAATGAGAATATTATGGTGGGGGAAATTGCATATGGTATATTAGTGTACTATCGATTCACGTTATCTTTATTTTTTTTAAAAAAAAAATGGCATTAACAAAAAAGGAGGAAAAAATCATTTTCCATCATATGCTTATTATGGTATTGTCAAATTTGATGATTAAATTTGAATTTTTGAAATATCATAATGACCCAAATTTCTTATTAAGAAAAACACTTTTTTTTATAAAAAAAAAAAAAAAACTAATTGGTTGTTTGAATTGGCTAATCTCCATTAGGAAAGGCAAACTCAAGATCCTGTGATATGATAATAAGAAAATTCCCTACTTCTCATACTTACTTTATTGACTTTTTTTTTTTTTTTTTTTTTTTGAGAAGCTCTTACTTTATTGACTTAAATATTAATTAGACATGTGCTACATTTCATTTAATTAAATTTACCCTTATTCTAAAGTCATATATAAGGGCTGATTTTATTTAAAAGTGCCGCTCTATTTTTTTATTTTTTTTTTTATTATTATTATTATTTTAGCCGACCATTGCATATTAAGTTAAATTACACTTTTTAAAAAGCTTCCAGTTTGCTCCCTTGAATAACAGAAATTAGGTAAAATAATTTCAATATTGTACGATTTTTTTTTAAAGCCTTTAAGCTTAGGAGGAAAAATTGGTGTTGTTATTTATTATTATTGTGTGTTTTTATCGTTTTTTTTTTACGTCTCTATTTTAATCCGATTTATATTTTGATTTTGACTCTTTTGTTTTTTTTTTTTATTTTTTATAGAATGGTTGTTGTTGTCGTCGTCATGGTTGTGCCTTTGTACTTAGTATGTGACATCAGGGACAAAGGTTGAAGTAGATTTAGCTCATTATTAAATGTCATAACCACATAAGGATCTAAGATTGAAGTAGATTTAGCTTTTTCTAAGCTAAACCTCGGAGGGGGAGAGATTTCGTGGAGCTCTAATTTTAAAATTTTACAAAGTCAAGAAGCATAATTAAATTTTAGCCTGAATACGACTCAATTGACATAAAAAATGTATCGATCTTGACTATAAGAGGTCAAAGATTTGAATTCTTCATCTCATATATGGTTAAAAAAGACACTTAATTAAAATAACAATTTAAGTATGCAATTTGCCAACAAGAGCTTAACTCAAGTGGCATAAAGTTGTACTGATAACCATAAGATTTGTGGTTCGAATCCCCTTCCCCATATATTATCAAAAAAAAAAAAAAGTAAATTTTTACTATCATATAGTGTATGGGTATTTTTTTAAATTTAACTTTATTGTTACATTTTAAATAAATATTTTAATATAGGTAGAATATAGCATTAGAATTGTGTGAAAAGGGAAATTTTAATTTTTGATCTACCAAGAAAGTTATTGCTTTTTTTTTTTTTTTTTTTTTGATAAACCAAGAAAGTTATTGTTAGAGATGCTTAAATTTTTATTTCAAGATCATGCACGATAGCATATATGGAACAATCATTGAATAAAAAAAAAATCTTTTTTTATAAAAAGAAATTGAGATTTAGATTGCTTAAAAGGAAGAGGAGGGAGGAAAAAAACACAGACAATGCATTTAATTATAATTTTCCTTTAGAAAAGAATCAAGAATCGAAGTTCCATCATCTTCATTAGACATTTTAACTCCCAAAACTAAAAGAATAAAATTATTGAAGAAACCGGATTTAATAGTTATATAAAATTGCCTTAGAATATAACTGTTTCAATTTTTTTTAGTTGATTAGCATTTGGGGTGGAAATTCGAACTTGTAACCTCCGGATCGAAGATACATATAAACCATTTTCAACATGTCTTTTTTTTTTGAGTTGATGTCGATGCAAATTTTTTTTAAATTATGTGGTTAATTGTGACATTTAATAATGAGAAGCTTCCCGGAAACATGACCACTATAAAAATTCATTCCATGAAATTGACATATACAAGTTTTTGGAACGTTTTCTTTATTTATATCCTTTCTTTTACTTTTTTCTTTTTTAAATAAATATATCCTTGCCTTTTACTTTTCAAAAAAAAAAAAAAAAAAAAAAAAGTCCTGTCTTTCAAGTGGGGGTTGGAAATTTCTTGCTATGGCCAAAGGGTGCTAGTTTTCAAATATTCTGGCATCCAAGTAAGAGGAAGAACAGTATTTGAACCTCATTTTTATCATTTAATTATTTGATTGGTTTGAGTTCAATTTGGTGTAAAAACCTTTTTCTAAAAAACTAAAGTCATATATCCAACTCTCACTAAACAACTGCTTGAGTCATACGAGCCACAGTTTCAGTGTCCATGGCGAGCAATGGAAGAGAAAAGGGGGAAAAACAGAGTAGCGGAAGAAAGGGAAAAAAAAAAAAAAAAAAGTTATCGCTCTGATACCATAGCAGAAGCAAAAGTGAGGAGAATATATTGAAAACTCTCTCATTAATCTTCCATCTTTGAGAATATATATACATGTGATGGATAACAAACTTACAACTGAAATAATAACCGAATATAAAGAATGTTGACTACCAATTTAATTGAGTAAAACTAATAAGTAATATAATTAATGTGGGTTTCTTATTTTTATGCTAAAATCAAAATTTTATTAAGGTTAAAAAAAAAAATCTCACATCAT
The DNA here is from genome assembly GCA_017139565.1 of Luffa aegyptiaca. Classification (NCBI taxonomy): domain Eukaryota; kingdom Viridiplantae; phylum Streptophyta; class Magnoliopsida; order Cucurbitales; family Cucurbitaceae; genus Luffa; species Luffa aegyptiaca. The sequence goes on from CM029398.1 coordinate 54,139,826, forward strand.
ATACCATGTCAAGCACAATTGATATGATCAAAACTCTAGTGAATTGGAATTTGGAATCCTTTGGTTATGTGAATCCCTAAGTATCAAACACTAAAACTCCAAAATCAACTTAATTTTTATCTCTAGAAAAAAGGATTATCTTGATGATAAAAAACCAAGAGGTAAGGAGAATTAGTTCCCTACTCAAAGTTGAACGACACTCCAAATTGATCAGATTTACTTAAATGTTCTGTCACATGCAACCCTAAAACAAGAATTGTAAAATAACGAAACAAAGACTAGAAAAGAATCCCAACATACAAAAAGATGCAGTCAAATAGACTTAAGGAACTCATCAAAATCCATGTGCATGTGAAAATACAAGAGACTTAGTCAAAAAGAGGTTCGAAATTTAATCCCACCCTAGGAAGGATTATTCTATCTCCAATAACAACTTCTCAACTCCCTAAATCAAATTCATAAAGCAAAAGCTCCTTGCTAATAAACTAAAGAGACACTCAAAGAACAAATGATAACTCATTCATTGGAACTCAAACATAAAATACAAATTATTGGGAAAGAAGGATTTTGTTAGTTCGTGTGGGACATGCTTTTATAGTCGATCTAGCATTATCAACCCTAAATAATAGAATGATTAATGGGTGCCATATGACCTATCTATATTCGGTAAACACATTCCAAGCACTGGCCACTGGAAAGGAACTTGATCAGTGGTGAATATCCATTTATAAATTACTATGTGTTGTGGTAAAGTAATAAATTTGATTATTCTTTTTCAAGAGTGAATAAAAATTCCTCGCAAGTAAAGCTCACAAAAATTTACCAATATGCAACCATTTTAAGGCATTTTACCCTTAAAATGGTAAAATAACAAAACAAAAAGAATAATCAAATTAATGAGTTGGGAAAAAAACAAAACAAAAGGAGTGGGGCCGTACTGTACTTTATTTTCCAAGACCGAAAATATGTTTGCCATTTTGTATGATATTTCATTTTCGAGCTCTCAATCAACTTTAAAACATAAATAAATAAAATAAAGAAATTAGAACTATTTTTAAACAAAAATAAAATTTAATTTTGGAGGGGAAAAAAAGAACACTTACATTTTCAAAAAAGAAAAAAAAAACCTCTCTCTGTCTGCGTTATGAACCTATGGTTTTGGGAGAATTCCCATGTGAACTTGCCCCCACCCCTTACTTCCTAGATCTCGATCTTGACCTCGACCTCGTTTTCGAATATTTTGAATTTTTATCATGCATTCTACATCTTCGATCGTGACTTATCTCTGTTATTGGCTCCACATTCTTACAATAATAATGTTTTTTATTATACGTTTTCATTATATGATCCACATCTCCATTTTGATCCAGTCCATACTTTGATCTTGACCTCGTTTTAAATCTTTTTATTGTAATTATTATCGTATATTTGCATGTTTTTGTCCCTGATATATGATATGTGACGTCATTTTCCTTTGATCTTGATCTTGTTTTAAATCTTTTTGGTGTAATTATTATCATGTATTTGTATGTCTTTGTCTTTGATTATGATATGTGACATTGGAGACAAAGTTGGAGTGGAAAATGGAGACATGTCGTAATAAAGATTATAATGATAATTTTAGTCAAAATGTTTAAATTGGAAATCTAAATAATAATAAATAATCATTTGAAAAATGTTTGAGATAAGGATGAAGATTATTGAAGTTCAGCCTTTTGTACGCTTGGAGGGCGAGAGAGAGATTTAACAAAACCCTAATTTTAACATTTCACAAAGTCAAAAACCTAATTAAACAAATTAAACGGTTCAACTATTCAAGTATGCAATTGTTACTATTGTTACTTTTTTTTTTTTTTGGAACATCAATCTTTCATTCATAACCAAGAAGGCGCAAAAGCAACATTACAAAACGGTTTGAACAACAGTAAAACCCAAGAAAACACTACATACTAAGGGACAGTCTCATTCCCACCTGAAAAACATCATCAACCAAAGCCAAAAAAACATCATCTAGGGGTCCAAGCACTGAGACCCCTCCCGAAACTAAATCCATGATCATCGCACCACACTATTAGCTGCACATCTGCTCCGTACAAAACAAGAATTGTAAAATAACGAGGCTTGCGTGACTTTCGTCAAATGTAGAAACACAAAACACTTGGTTTTATTCAAAATTACACCATAGAGAAGATGCTAGTCATGATAGACTTAACGAAACTCATGCTCACAATCCATATGCTCGTGAAAATACAAGAGATCATTTAGTCAAAAAAGGTTCAAAATTTAATCCCACCCTAGGAAGGATATTCTATCTCCAGAACAATTTCTCCAAGTAATTTGTGTTGAAGTAAACATCACCCTGGATTATTTAGATAATTACTAGTGGTGATTGCTCAACTCCACCGAGAAGTTTATTAATACTCCATACTAATAAACTAAAGGGCCCTCAAAGAACCAATGATAACTCATCTCATTGGAACTCAAACATAAAAATACAAGTTTACTGGGAAAGAATGATTCTATTAGTTCGTGTGGACATGCTTCTATATAGAATCGATCTAACATTATCAACCAAGAAATTATAAGAGAATGATTAAAAGGGTGTCATGTAACCTATCTGTTAGGGTTTGAACACATCCCAAGCACTAGCCAAAGAAAAGGAACTTGGCCAATGGTGAATACCCAATTACAAGTTACTCTACATTGTGATAGAGTAATAAATTTGATTATTCTTTTTTGGGAGTGAATACAAATTCTTGGCTTGTAATTGAAGTAAGGCTCACAAAAATAGAGTGAGATTATATTTTAAGTTGTTTTGTTTAGTTTCGTAAAATATTATATTATATTTATAAATTTCTCTCGAGACACCTCGACTCAAAGAGTTGTGTGTTCTCTCCTTCCTTCTTAGTCCTTTTACATATCGTATAGATTTTATCAAAAAAAAAAGAAAAAAAAAATGACCCTTGAAGAAGTAACAACTATTAAAATAAAAAAGGAAACGGGTAAAATGCGTGGGAAAAAAAACAAAACAAAACAAAAACAAAAAGAGTGGGGCTGTGTCCTGTACTTTTGCGACTTTATTTTCCAAAACTGAAAATATGTTTGGCTGCGGGAATTTTGTAAGATATTTTGGAGCTCTCAAAGTAAAATAAAAAAATTAGAACTATTTTCAAACAAAATAAAATTAGAGTAATTGCACTGGGTGGTAAATTAATTATCTATAATGGCAGATTTAGCACCAAGTAAAAAGAACTGCAAATATGACAAAAAAATTAGAAAACATTTTTAAATTCCCGTTTTACCCTTATTGTTTTTCTAAATATTATTCTTCTCTTTCTTTCCTCGCAGGGTGCCGCACATCTTCTTTTTTTTTTTCTTCCCTCACATGTTTTCTTCTGCCGTACATCTTCTTCTTTTTTTGTGATCACCTTCTTCTTTTTTTGTGATTTCTTCTTCTTTTTATTTTTTATTTATTTTGTGTGTATTTATGAGTTTCTTCCAATTTCTTTCGGTGTGATTTCCTCTTCTTTTTTTTTTATTTCTTATTTTTTGTGCATTATAACATGCTTTTTTCTCTCTGTTTTTCTTTTTATGATGTTGAGATATTGTTATGATTGTTTCAACTTTATGCCAATTGAGTTAAGTTCTTGTTGACCTTCTTTTTAATTCAAGAATGCCAAGAATACAAAAATAACAATTTTGGTGAGTGTTTGTATAGGTATATCAAAGTATATCAATGATATACTCCGATTAATCGTAGTCTATCACTGACTATCACTGATCGAAGTCTATCACGGACTATAAATTCATAGATAATGAAATACAAAGAATACAAGAATAGCAATTTTATGGTGGTGGTCACGGAGCTTGTATGCTAGGCTTTAAAAATTATATTGTTGATTGAGAGTCGCTTGTTCATAATGGTTATTTTTAGATTTTATGTTCTAATTACCACGAGAGACTTAAATTTTTTGTTCAATTTATGATTGTAGTATAATAATTTTGGATGAGTTTCTAATTACCGAGATGATTGCAATGGAAAGTACTTTACTGATAGATTTCAATTAAATTGATTTATATCAGTAACAATCATTGGTAGACTTCAAATTAATTGATAATTAACTGATTTCTATTACGGATAGAAACCGATAGACTTCAATTAACTGATTTCTATCCTCGATAGAAAATGATAGATTTGAATTAAACTAATTTCTATCAGTGATACAAGTCAATAAACTTCAATTAAATTGATTTATGATAGAAACTGATAAACTTCAATTAAATTGGTTTCTATCGGTGATAGAAACTAATAGTCTTGAATTGAATTGATTTCTATCGGTTATAGAAACTGATAACCTCGAATTAAACGGTTTTCTATTAGTGATTATCACTGATAGACTTAAATTAAACTGATAGATAGAAATTGATAGCCTTGAATTAAACTGAACTAATAGTCTTGAATTAAACACGATAAAAACTTATAGATTATGAATATCAGAGTCTATCAGTGATACACACTGATAGACTTCGATTAATCAAAGTCTATCAGTGTCTATCACTAATAGACTCCGATTAATTGAAGCTTATCATCAAAGTCTATCAGTATTTATCACTGATAGACTCCGATTAATCGAAGTCTATCAGTGACTATCAATAATAGGGACTGATAGACTATTGGAGATACTAAGGGTATTTTCGTAATTTAACATATTTTTTGCTATTTCCGCAAATAATTTTATTTTTTTGCTATTTTTGCAATATTTTTGCCGGTTTTTGCTATCTGTGCAAAGCCCCATAAAATTAATACATTTCAAAATCTCTCTCTTTTTGCGTTATGGTTTGGGAGATTTCAATGTGAACTTGCCCCCACCCCTTTACTTCCTCGGTCTTAGTTTTGGAATGTTTTGAATTTTTATCATGCAGTCTATATTTTTATCGTGACTTATCTCTGTTATGGACTCCACATTCTTACGATAATAATTTTTTTATTATTATACGTTTTTATTATATATTCCACATCTTCATTTGATATGGTCCATGTTTTGATCTTGACCTCGTTTTAAATCTTTTTATTGTAAGTATTATCGTGTATCTGCATGTATTTGTCCTTGATATATGATATGTGACGTCCATACTTTGATCTTGACCTCGTTTTAAATTTTTTTTATTTGTAATTACTATCGTGTATTTGCATGTCTTTGTCTTTCATATATGATATATGTGACATTATTGGAGATAGAGTTAGAGTGGAAAATGGAGACATGACATAATAAACATTACAATGATAATTTTAATTAAAATGTGTAAGAATGTCCTTTATCATTACATTATGAGGCTATTTCTATGATTTCATTATGTAAAAGTTTGTTATTTTTTTCTCCTATTAGATAGCTCCGCGTGTACAAGTGTTGTCTTTATATTCAGTGTCTTGCTTTCTGTTTTGTTGAGCAATTCTATTGCAATCAATATAAGTAAAGAATTTCCTCTCTCTGCAATCTTTGATGGTATCAGAGTCCTTAGCTCATCCCTCTCTCTCAAAAATGGCAATCGACAAAGGCTCTTCTTCTTCTTCCTCTACAGTTCCATTGACAACTCTAATGGTTACTCCAAGCACTCCTATTACGACTCCAATCGTTACTCCTCTCGAGAATCAAAATGTTCAAGTTCAAAATCCTCGTCCCCTTTTCCAAGCTCAGAATACTCAACCTAGGCTTCGTCCAAATACTCAACCTCTTCAGAATCAACCTATCCCTCCCCTCAATCCAAATGCATTCCCTCAACCTGGGTTTTATGCTCAGCCTTATCCCCAACCCTTCCCACAGCAGCCACTTTATCCTCGACCCCTGTTTCAAGCATCAAATCAATTTCCTGCCCCCACTCATCAGAATTTCTTATCCCCCATCCCTTATCCCACTTTACCTCAACCTCTTGCTGTTAAGCTCAACGATACTAACTTTCTTCTTTGGAAGAATCAACTACTGAATGCAGTCCTTGCAAATGGACTATCTGGTTTTCTCGATGGCTCGGTTCCTGCACCGTCGAAGTTTCTTGATCAAAATCAAACGCAACCAAACCCTGATTATCTTGGTTGGGAGAGGTATAATCGTTTAATTATGTGTTGGATGTATTCCTCGTTATGTGAAGAAAAAATGGGTGAGATCATAAATTTTGAGTCTGCTGCTGAAATTTGGAATTCTCTTAAGCGTTCTTATGATTCAAAAACTACTGCTAGAATTATGATTCTAAAAACACAGTTACAACAAATTAAAAAAGATGGTTTGTCCGTTAGCCAATATCTAGCTAAAATTAAGGAGGTCACTAACAAGTTGTCTGCTATTGGGGAACCGATTTCATATAGAGATCATCTTGCTCACATTCTCGATGGCTTGGGAAGTGAATATAATGCATTTGTTACAACGATTCAGAATAGATCAGATAATCCGACATTAGAGGATGTTAGAAGTTTGTTGTTAGCTTATGAGGCTAGACTGGAAAAACAGAATACCATAAAACAGTTAAATCTTGTTCAAGCTAACCTTAACAGTCTTAATATTCAACACAATAATCGTCGCTCTTTCCAAAAACCTCAGTTCAATCATTTCTCTAAATCCTCCTTCACTTCCATACCTCAAACCCCCCCAAATACTTACTCTTCTAGTGTTTTTGGTAAACCTCAACACCAATCCAAATGGCCATCTAAACCAAATAGTCCTAGACCGCAATGTCAAATATGCGGTAGATTTGGGCATACAGCCCTTATTTGTCATCATAGAACAAATTTGGCTTATCAAACCCCTCTTCCTCAAGCTTTAATCCACACTAATCAACCTATTCCTTCTTCTGCTATGTCTGATACTTCATCTACTGTACCTAATGAATTTTTTCATCCGGATGAGCCTTGGCTTCTCGATTTTGGGGCAACACATCATATGACTCCAGATATGTCTTCATTGTGCAATCCAATACCATACCATGGTGGTGAACAGGTTACTATCAGAAATGGTAAGCAACTTCTCATCCTTAATATTGGTTCTTCTGCCCTTCTACTCAATCAAAACCTATTTTATTGCACTCTATTCTTCACACTCTTTCAATCACAAAAAAAAACTTAGTGTTGCTAAATTATGCAGAGATAATAAGACTTATGTTAGTTTTACTCTTCTTTTTTCCTTGTTAAGGATCTCCAATCCAAGAGCAACTTTCTCCAGGGCCAGCTTGAAGATGAGCTTTATAAGTTGTCCTCCTCGATTTCACCTGTCTTCTAGTTCCAAGTCTCCTGTTGTATTTCTTTCGTCTGTCATTTATCATTTATATTGTATATGTGTTATCTTTATATTCAGTGTCTTGCTTTCTGTTTTGTTGAACAATTATATTGCAATCAATATCAGTAAAGAATTTCCTCCCTCTGCAATGTTTGAAAATGAAAATCTTAATAATAATAAGTAATAATTTAAAATGTTTGGGATAAGGATGAAGATTATTGAATTTCAGCCTTTTGTAAGCTTGGAGAGCGAGAGAGATTTAACAAAACCCTAATTTTAACACTTCACAAAGTCAAAGAAGCCTAATTAAACAAATTAACGATCCAACCATTCAAGTATGCAATTGTTACTGTTCTATTGTTTTACGGGTATTTTTGTATTTTTTTCATTAATTTTTTAATACAAAATTAAAAATCACATTTTATTATTTCATTTCATTTCTTTTAGAATAATCATCAAACAAAAAATTTAAATATTTTTCGTAAAACAATAGAGATTAAATTATTTAAAAGAAAAAAAAAATCCAGAGAGTGCATTTATAATTTTCCTGTAGAGAAGAAACAAGAAACAAAATTTGCTAACCGTCATTGGACATCTAACTTTCAAAATTTTTGTTAGTTTGAGCATAGTTCAACTAGTTAAAGCATTAAAATCTAGACTAAAATGTTGGAATTCTAAATCTTCCTCCTCTCATATTATTGAATTAAAAAAGATTTTCAAAACTTTTAGGTCAAAATGATTCATTAAATGAATATATCTAAAATACAATAGATGCTAAAGAGAAGGGAAAAAAACTCGTACTTTTGGAAGGACATTCAATACAAAAGGACATTCAATACTCTTAATCACGGACATAAGATATATAATTTCTTTTTAAAGAAAAAAAATATATATTCCTTCAATATTCAATTCAAATTAGTTGCAAATTTTCTTTCTTACCCAATCAAAGCATGATGAAAGACCATATGCCAAAGCAACATCATCCACATGATTACATTCATTCCCTAATGAACAAACCTACCACAGCAAATTTTAACCACAAGAGTTTGCTCCTTTGGGACCATATTTTTCATAAGAAAGTTCTTTTAACCTTAGATCAGAACGGGACGTCCCAATCGATCACGATATTATCGCAAGGAATCTCATCAAGATGAAATATTACAAAAAGGAGAGGCAAGACTAAAGTCGTTGAAAGAAGAGTAAATTTTACATCAACGCAAAGGCAGCCACAAAAATTGAAGTATTTTTTTTTCCATTATCATTGAAAGTTCTATGGTTCCTTTCTAACCACATGTTCCAATAATCTGGGGCCAAAAATAGTGTTCCTTCCCTTTTCGACAGGATGAACTGTTGTTTAGGTTGTTTGAAAACATGGAGGACCAAAAATTGTTTGTTAGCAAATGGACAATTGATGAAAAGATTACCTTGTGTCTCCATCCCTTTCGTACGTAAGATATGCACAAACCAAGGAGAGAGCTCGTGTTGGGTGCCTCTTCTAGATCTTGTCGTGAGCATTGACACTCGACTCGTTCGGAGCATTCGAAGAACACCACTGGCCTACCAGTCTGAGATTCAGATAGCTTTAGATTGTCAGAAAAATTGGCATGACTTGTGAACATTGTGAAGGATAAATCTATGTTTTATCTTAAAATCTGAAACTGGCTTGTGATATCTGAATCATAAAGATATTTAGCATGCACAACACAAAACGGCGCTGTAAATTTATAGAAAAAATGAAAAGAGTCCTAGTCATGTAGTGAAAGAATTGTTTCCAGTTCAATCCTAGCATCATCGATCACTGCCAACCCAATCATAGTATTAGTTTGTTATGCTATTTGGTTATAAATAGAGGAGTGGGGAAAGAGGAAGTTAAGCATTGATTTAGTTGGTTTACCACTTGAGTGAGAGTGCTTAGGGAGGGGAAGTTCCAAGTACCTCGAATACTTGGGTTATCTTGTAGTTTCTGTTATCTTTTATATTGCAAAACTTTCGGGTTCCATCAGGATTGACTTCATAATTTTTGTATTATTTCTCACCTATTTCCTATGAATAAGATGAAAAAAAATTCGTACTGGATGGGATGAGATGGTATTTTAAACTTGATTGCATAGGATATTTAACATGTTACTTACAAATATAATGGATGCATTAAGGGCCAACGCTTTGAAATCATCAGTTCTATGGCAGAGTCCTCTGTCCAGAAAAACTGGTACTTGGCTGATCTGTGCAGCTTTCACAACCTGAAAATTATCAATTCACCACAGGATATGTATATCAGAGTGTAGAACAAACTCAACTAAATGCATTTTACTGAAATACAAAAGCTTCTATTGCATTGGGCCTATAATGTGTTGTGAAGCCGGACTTCTATTATGTTGTGAAAAATAGCCAAGGTAAACATTCCCACAAGAGCAAAAACATTTGTTAGAAATTTGATCGAGGAGCTAAGAATGCCATCTAGAAATGATGGAAGATAGAAGAAGGTTAGAAACCTAAGTGGGAAAATGAAGAAACTGTTAGGTATCCAAACTAAGAAAACTTCAAATACTAATATATTGCAATATTGAAACAGAACTACAATATAACGATAGCCTTTCGAGAGGGCTAACTCTCTCCCAAAGTCCCACTATCAGACAATACCAAAATCTTCCACACCTCCAAGGCTCCCTATCTTCCCTATTTATAACCAAGACACCCTAACTAATTACTAATATGCCCTCACTTCTAATCTAATACTAATCCCCATATATCCCTAACTACTCTCACAAAAACCTCTCAGCTTAAAACTTATGTTTCTTAATGTTATGCACTTCATCCATTTTACCAAGATCCAATCTATGTCCAAAATGGTGGTAATATAAATCTGTAGGGATTCATCAGTTCAGTAGCCAAAAGAAGGGAAAAAATAAAGTACTTGAATCCATCACATAAACAGAGGAAAGTGATAGACCCAGCACAGGTAAAAGTCTATAAAAGCCCGAGCAAAAATGCCTAAATCCTTATGGAAATTATTAGTTTGTTTATGCACATTGCTCACTAAAATCATATCAACCTGTTCTTGATATCTCCTTCTCTGTAACCCAAGTCCAAGCCATTGCCTTGAAAGCTGCCCTGCCAGCTGTACACCTGAAAAGGCATCAAGTCGTATCAGGTGAATAAGCAAACTTTTAGATTTGTTCTCTCTAAGACTCAGTATGCATTCCCGTGATCACATACCTTAATTAGTTAGAAGTTATTTCACGATAACATTGCACATCAGAAAGATTGGTGCATCTCCCAACAACCAAACCAGTTCGAAATTTTAACAAGTTCAACACCTTTGAGAAAATATCAACACAAAAATATAGAACTTGAAGGGAATGAGATGCAAATCATTAATAGTAAGTAGAGTTTAGAGCCATCCCCAGAATGGCAGTTGGAGCTATCATAAATTCATAATGGGGATGGAAACTTTGAACCCCAAAACAGATGTTGACAAATTATCTCCAATTAAAACAAGGGCAATGGCGTTTTATGTTACTCTTGAATGGTAAAAGAAACGCCATTGTCAATCAAGCTTATTACAAGTACTTTTAAGCCTAAATTAGCATCCTCCATTGAATTTTTTAAAAAAACTTTGAACAGTGTAGCGTTATGGGCTAGGGCTACACTTCTTAATTTTCTTTTACCTTCCTCAGTACCATATGCTTGGTAATCATAAACTTCTCTTTTGCGATGGCCTCATACTGATAAACGTTCGTTATTTCCATAGACATGTAATTATTTCTGCTCTTCACACGAAACAACAGAGAGAAGGAATTCCAAATTGGCCACCCCAGAACCAAAAAACATTTCATCTCACTTCCCAGTTTTCTAAATTCCTATAAATGGAAAAGAACAGAGCCGTAAAATCCCACCAGAGCCAACAAAGAATTAGATTCAACTGACTGCAAAATCGAAAGCACGATGTCTGTTTGCATATATTGAAAGAAGAAAAGAGAAACCCAGAAAAGCAAATGAATCAAAACGTCGAATTCTGTTAATTCAAACTCAATTCGGGGGAAACAATCAAGTTTTCGCAGAAGAATATGCCATATACACCAGAAGAACCGGGCAAAAAATGAAATCCGCCGCTCGATTTTTCAACTCAATGTGTAGTATGAGGTAGTAAAAGAAGTTCTATTACACCCAGATAAAGAACAGAGCTACTAAGGCTGTCAAATGAAGAATCCCAGACGAAGGATCGCTTGAATATGCAGATAATACCTGAAAGGGGAAGGCCAGGAGCAGATTAAAAAGAGTTGAAGATGAAGATGATGGCGAGAGCAATGGAATGGAAGAGAAAGCTCAATCGCAGACTGCAAATAAACGTAGTATTTGGCGAGTCTAGAATGATTGGTTTTTGAGTCATACTCATTTTTGCTCCGTCGTTCCATTCGATAGCAATGCAAATGAGGATGCTACGACTTTCAACGTGTAACAATTCGAACTAGATACCTCTCGATTGTGGTACAAATTTTATACAGTTTTGTGTCAGTTAAACTATGTTCATGTTACCGACTTCAATGAGAATTTTTTTCTTGACAACATATGGAGTAGAAGATTTGAACCTCATATCACTTGATCGAGGGTACAAGCTTTGTGTGAGTTGAGGTAGACTCTTGTTGGCAACTTCAATGGAAATTTTGTGTAATAGATCGTGTCTAGTATTACTTTAATCCATAATAATTTTAGGAGATTTTGAATCCGTTGGTCAAGAGCATATGTCTTAACCCATTGAGTTATAGTGGATTAAGAATATGAAAAATGTCTTCGAAACAATGAAAGATTCTAATTCTTACTTTTGAAATTTAGAGAAATTTAAAGTTTCGTTGTCTTACCTTTTCTTTCATCTAAATTTATGTTAATTCCTAGTAAATGGCATCAATCTCATTTTCTATTTCCATTGATTTCATTCATAAGTATTTTCATTATGATTGCATCCCATTTTCATTACTAATAGGTAGATGCTAATACCAACCAATTTTAATATTCACTAATAGTAAAAAGACTAAATTGTAAAATTGAAAATTTTAAATAATACGAACCAAATTTAAAAAATAATGATAAATAGAAAAAGTTAGGAACTAAAACATATATTTAACCATATCTAAATGGTACACGAAAACCCATTATTTTGAGGAGAAAAAAAATTAATGTTACATAAATCAAATCATTCTATATCTGAAAATCAAATCTAATCTAACTCAGAATATGTCAAATCAGAGCTTTTGAAAAAGGGGATCAATGTTTTAAATAGTCCAACTTCTTACCCATGTGATGTGATTTCAATAAGTAGCTATAAAAATGAAGGCAAAGAAACCAAAGGAAAGGATTGTAACATCAAAATAATTACCTTTTTTTCCATTTTCCATTTTCCTTTTTACCACCTGTACCAGCAACCAAAAAGACATCCAGTTGTCAACTTCAGTAACATATCAAGGTTGGCAACAGAAACAATATAGGATGAATGTAATATCCCATTCAAGAAGACATTACATATTTTATCATAACAGAACATCGTTCATATGGCTATTATATATCAGAACCCCAAGAATTCAAGACTGCCAAATGGTGTTTGCTGCATACACAATGGCATCCATCTCATAGCCTCGGCGCGATACGAGGAGCATCCCAGTCGGTCACAATGTGGTTGCGGGTGATCTCCTGAAGTGAGCGGCAGCCGCTCAATGCCATGGTCAGCTCGAACTCGTCGCGCAGCATCTGAAGCACTTTCCTCACACCGGCCTCGCCCTCCGCTGCCAAAGAGAACACCACTGGCCTCCCAATCTAACATTGATGAATATGATACTTGTCTAAGTGATCATATAGTCAAATAGTTGCAAAATGATCATCTGATATGTGTACTTTTTACTTACAAATATGCCAGATGCTCCGAGTGCCAATGCTTTGAAAACGTCTGTTCCACGTCGAACACCGCCATCCAGGAAAACAGGAACTGCACCTCTAGCAGCTTTGACAACCTGAAATCATCAAGTATTAGATTGTGAGCATACCTCAAAAGATAAAGAAGACATGTTTTGGACATGTTTTGTTTTAAGCCAACAGAAGAGCTGCTTTGGAAAATATGGTCTTTTACACCAAAATTTAATTACTACTGTACAATTATATTAAGTACCTCTTCTAAAGCCATAATGGTTGAAGGGACATAGTCAAGTTGGCGAGCTCCATGATTTGAAACAATTATTCCAGCAGCTCCACTTTGAACGGCAATCCTTGCTGCAGTTTGGAGGCCAAACATCAGAATACACTAAAATCATCCCAAAGAAAAGACAAAGTGCTTTTAATAGAATCAAATGAAAATGTCTAGTTATTGCATTTTTTTTTTCATTAGTTGTTCTGATCTTTTCCATCGTAGGTTTACTTACTGTCCTCAGCAGTAAGTACACCCTTCACAAGAATTGGCAACTTGGTGATGGTCTGGAGCCACTTCACATCCTGGTACGTAAATGTAAAAAGAAGCTTTTTCAATAATGCAATCTTGTTTGTTTCAAAATAATAATAATAACAATAACAATAACACTATCTTTCTTAACTTAGAATGACTTTCTTTTTTGTTACCTGCCAACTGAGAGTACGGTCGATCTGCCCCGCGACATAAGAAGCCAGTCCAGAGTCATCTGCCTGTTAAAAAAAATACCCCCACAGGAAAAGGAATGTTATTGAGGACATTGTTGAATGAAATAGAACCCAGTATAGAGTGGCATTTCACTCTTACCTTGTCCATTTTACCAAGATCCAATCCCTCAAAGTTCTTCAATGTCAAAAATGGTGGCAAAGTAAATCTGCATCAAAGGCCATCAATGTGTGACAAACATTTGATGACAAGGTTTGTTATGTACCTCAAACTATATCAGCTGACTTACATTTCAAAAAAAAAAACTATATCAGCTGACTTAATAAATCCACACACACCTGTTCTTGATATCAGCTTCCCTACGACCAAGCCTTGGAGTGTCCACTGTCAGAGCAATGGCTTTGAAACCAGCCTTTTCAGCTCTTCTCACAAGTTGTTCCACCACATTTCTGTCCTTGTACACCTGAACAAGCAATAATATGGATTCGGGTGAAACACATTAAGACCAAATGTTGAGACGAATGAAGAAGTAAATAGTTGGCTGATGAAATAAAAAGTTGATTCTTGCACCGTAAATTATTCTTAAGAACTCTTTACAAATTGTCCTTACATATAGCTGGAAGAATCGAATGCCAGGTCCAGTGGAAGCAACTTCTTCCACACTGGAAGTAGCCCACGAGGAAAGGGTCTGAAACAATTCAAGAATCACTTGAGTCAAGCATAGAAATGAAGTCAACCAAACCCACACTTCCTAATTCAAGTCACGATTGTGTACTAAATATTTGAGAGAATAATAGGACTTTAGGCTTGGAAAAAGAAATTTAAACCATAATTGTGCCTGCTGCAGATGCTGCTCTGGCGGTTGCATATTCTCCTGCATTGCAACAGCAATATCATTCAGATGAAAATGTCATTCTTGAAGGAATGGAAATGCAAATCAGATCAAATAAGTACGATTCTTTTCTCTATTGGATAAATTTCGTTTTGATGTTTGAATTTTCTCATTCAAATTTATTGAAGTACTGATCTTGAAATGCAACTAAAGAAGTCTATGGTTGACCTGAAAGATTTTTTTAGCCATAAAAACAGTTCATGCACCTTAAACTTGACAAATCAACTTTCAAAACACTGCATAACTGACTAGGAGGCAGTAGTTCACAATGGGATTAGGAAGTTTTTACCTTCAGGGTGAGCCATCTTTTGCATGGCAGTTGGAGCAATCATAATGGGCATTGAAATTTTGAATCCCAACACAGTTGTTGACATGTCTATCTTACTCACATCAATAAGAATACGGGGACGGAACCTGTCTCAGTGAAAGTTAGCAACAGTCAGATAAGTAGTTTGATGTTGATCTGAAAAGAAAAGCTGAACAAAGAACAGATGGTTAAAAGTGCTTTTAAAAATGCTAAAAATACTTTTGAGAGATATATGTTTAAGTGAAATTAACTAATCATTTAATGATTTTCAGAAAGAAAAATATTGATTAAGTGCTTGCTTCAAGAGCACCACAAAGTTTTTTTAACCTTCCAATATTATTTTTAACTATCAGAACAATTTTGAAAAGTGCTTTTAACAAGGCTAAAAGTATTTTCATTATTTCAAAAGTGATATTAAAATTCATCATACTCTAGGACAAAGTACTTAATTAGTGTTTTTCAAATATCACCTCAAACTCACTTTCAAAAATTCATCTCATAAATAAAAAGAGAGACACAAGATAAAAAGTAAAGTAACTTTGTTGGAAAGGACTGTCAAGCATGGAAAGAAACGTACAAAATCCTGGAAAATGCATTTCGGTTCTCTTTGAGGGTCCACTGGTCCTCTGCGCCAGAAGCATAGTAGTCATAAACCATCTTTGGCAACTTCTCCTTTGCAATAGCCTCATACTCGGTGACATTAGTAATCTCCATCTTTCCAACAGAGTACTTAAAGCTGTGTTCAATAACGATAGAGACATGAATTCAAAACCCAGCAAATCGAAACCGATCTCAAATATTTGGTACCATTATTCTCCCAAATTTATATTTAGGATAGTGAAGAAGGAAAAGGCAATGATTCCCATCAATACCAAGAAAGTGACAGTTAAAAAGCTAAAAGTACAGGATCCCAGAGAAAAGGAATATACTATTAATGTTTAAGACGGTGCATAACATATCCAACAATCATTGATTAACAAAGTAAACCAGTTGCCAGTCTATTACTCGGGGAATATTCATCAACATCAGTCGTTTGATCCATGTTTGAAGACTAATCGAATATTCATCAATATCAGGACATGAATCTACTTCAACCAATAAACATCGGATTCAGTTCGTTCCAGTTCCATCAATAAACAGAGAATGGAATAGAAAACAAGCCCATCCATCATCCCCAAAAGCAAATTCACAGAGCACAAGTGAAAATCAGTTGAAAAGAATCCAAACCCATATCAATGAAACAGAATAGAGACAATAAGAACTGCATGAAACACAAAACTCGAGAGACCCAAATGAATGACGGAACAAGACATACGTGCAATACCACAAAATCCCAGATAGAAGAAGATGGACAAATCAAATCAGAATTTGCAGAAAGACCAACGTATGAGAGAGAGAGAGAGAGGGAGAGAGAGCACATACCCTTATCTGTGGCAATGAAAATGGATGAATGGAAGTGATCAAAAGGGGTTAAAGATAACGAAGAGAAGGTGGAAAGACGAGCGAACGAGAGAGATTGAGCTCTCAAAATGGGGAGTGCGAAAACAAACAACAGATATAGTATAAGGGCGATAGAGGAAGACCGTGACAGGATTGAAGGTAAAGACAAAAGGGGTGGGATCAAATTGAGGAAAAGAGAGAGAGGCCACATTGTTTGGATTGGATTTTCAAGGTGAGCGTTAGAAACCAAATCCGTTTCACAGAAATTTCTCAAATTAATCAGAAATAAAAACTTGTGTGGAGGGCGTTAGCAGGACTGTCACTGATCCTCAATCCTCGATAACATCCCTTCTCCAATAATGTAATGTAAGCAATTGAATTACAATTACAATTCCATTCGAATTGCTTCGAACGAAAAATGGTGGGGTTGATTGAAATTTGACAAATTTGTGCTTCAAGAAACGAAATTGATTTAAAAATCAAAGTGGGTTTGAAAGTTAGCGACGAAAATATATTTGTTTATAGACTATTTTAGAAGAGTATAATGAGAACGGATCTTTAAGGAACGTAGTTGTACTCAATTTTGCTTCTTTGTAAGTGATTTACGGCTTTGATATTAGTACATTAAGGGGCTGTTTGGGGCGCTGAATTGGTTATAATATCTGGTGGTTATAATAATCTGGCAATTATAATAATCTGGGGGTTATAATAATCTGTGTTTGGGGTGCAGATTATTATAGTCTGGGATAAAATAATCTGTGTTTGGGGTGCAGATTATTTTAATCTGGGATAAAATAATCTGTGTTTGGAGTGTTGATCTGTTTTAACATGAGGTTCTGAATCAAAGGTTCAAACTGACTGTTTTCTTTTTCTAGTTTTTTTTTATGATATACAACACTTTGATTTGATTTAGGGTTATGCTTTTTTTTTTTTTTGTTACAAAGCAAAAAAGTTTAGGTTTTGGTATAGAAAAATCATATTAGTTAACTTTTAGTATTGCCAAAATAAAAATTGTAAATGTTTAGTTCAAAAATCATATTAGTTTTTTTTTTTTAATCAATAAAATCATTTGAAATAAACTTGAGTGTGGTAAATATAATTTCGTTTGAATGTTTTTTTTTTAAGTTGATTAACCTTCGATGTTGTCAACGACTTTTCCGGCAACCTTTGATGTTTTTTTTTCTTTATTTTTATTTTTTATATTTTTCAAAATGAAATTGAGAAGAAATATGGAAAAAAAAAAAATTGGTGGCCGGAAAAGTCATCGGCGATCGCCGGAAAAGTCGTCGGCGGTCGTCGGAAAATTCATCGGAAACTTCGCCGGCTGACGGCGGCCGGCGGTCGTCGGAAAAGTCAAGGAGTCGCATGGAAGAAGTGAGGAGATAGTTACTGTAGTGGGTTGAAAAATGGTTACTGTAGAAAATGGATAAAATAATCGGGGGTTAAAATAACCCACCTCACCAATTATTTTTGTTGGTGCCCCAAACATTGAATAGGTTATAATAAGGGGGGTTATTATAACCTATTCAGTGCCCCAAACACCCCCTAATTGATGACTATATATATTCTTTTCAGAAAAAAAAAAAAAATGATGACTATATAGTTTTGTTTACCATAGTAAGCTGTCTGTTTTTTTTTTTTTTTTTTTTTTTAACAATAGTTAATACCCAATTGTTTGTTGATATCAAACTTCTAATTAAAAATGTCTAAACCTTTTCTTAGTTCAGCAGTGTAGGATTCGAGCATCTTGATATTTTAATCGAATATATATCAGTTACTACTAATGAGTTATATGAGTTATGAACTTATATACTCACGTCGGTAGGATAACACATTAAATTAAATACATAATTAAAAAAAAACAACTAAGGCTCCATTTGATATTCATTTGGTTTTCGATTTTGGCTCTTGGATTTTTGTTTTTGAAAACTATACCTTTATCTCAATTGCCTTATAACAATTTTCATTTTTATTAAAGACGTATTTAACTATTTAGCCAAATTTCAAAAAATAAAATAAAATTTTGAAAATTATTATTATTATTTTTAAAGCATATGAAAAGATAAATAACCAGACAAAAAAATTATAAGTGGAAATAGTAAAAATATGTATATAAATAGAAATAGTATTTATAAACTTAATTTAAAAAAATCAAAGGATTACGAAACCCAACTTAAATTATATAAGATGTTAATAACATTAATCTCGGTTTTGTCCATATCGTTTGAGTGCTAAAAAGTGGTAATAGTTCAATTTTTTTTTTTACAATATGTGGGGGAATTCGAATCACAAACCTCGTGATCATTAGTACTCATTAGTACGACTTTATGGGAATTGAATTATGTTCTTGGTAATGATTCAATTATTGTGTTTTGTTTTTTTTCAATAATACAGGAATTTAGTTGTTAGAAAAGTGTATATATCGCAATGATGTAACAATATCTAATTACTAAACATGCCCAACCTAAGGAGGATTGTTTTTTTTTTAAAGATGACGAGGTTGGAATTTGATTATTAAAAAAATAAAAAGTAATAATAACAAAAGAAAAGAAAAGGTAGGTTGGCATTTTAATGTCTTTTTTTTTTTTTGTACAATTTTTAATGTTTATTTTTATTTAAAGTGTGACATTAAAAAAATGATGTTACAACATCTCTCGTACTTTGTGCTGCAATTGGTATCTCAATCATTGATTTGAATAATGGCATCGTACTTCATTTATTGATTTACTATAGGTCCAAACTTTAAGATGACATATTCTTAATTTCTTAAAAATTAAAATTTGGAGGAAAAAAAAAAAAACCCTACCAAGATGGTACTTTAGATAAAGATTTTTAAAAAAAAATCCTATAATTGAAACCAACCTCATAGTTTAGGAGTATTTTTTATAATCTAACATATTTTCTAAAAGTTGTGACGTCTTTTATAGTGGGTTGAGACCTTTTATTTTTTTCAAAATATTGGATAGACTAAAAAAAATCATTTGGGTTTCAACCTACGTCATTTGGATACACAAATGTAAACTAAAGGTACGAAGAAGTATCAAAACAATATACTTTTTAAGTAAAAAAAAAAAAGGACATTTCAAATGTTTAGGGTTAATTGAATTTGATAAAGTTCATAACAAAAATGAACATTTTATGTCTATACCAGCCAAAATATAATAACCTTGAAAGACATTAAACCTACAAATCATTAAATGTTAATATTTAAGTAACATATATTTTCTATGAATATTTTGGTATTTGTATGGTAAAATAATTAAAATTGAATGATATTTCATATTTCTGTTAATAATTTAAAATCGATAAATGCGTTGGTATAAAATGCATATATATTAATTATGCAAATAAACAGAAATCGAGGATGGATTGGGAGATTCTTCCCCCCTCTTTAACTACTGACTCTGTTTTGAACAAAAATTAATTGTTTCGTCTAAAGAGACCCGTGAGAAATGCTGCCATCTTTATTTATATCTCTATGAAGGTTGATGGAAAAAATCCAAAAGTTGAAGTGTACTTAAAAATGATTGAATGAGCATTTCAAAGGTTGATGATTCAATTATTCCACTTTGAAGATGAAAAAAAAAACCTATCCATAAAACTCTAGTTTTTCCATTGGATGAAATACGATTAGAATTTTCAATTTACAAGTAAAGTGGTTAGTGCATCGACGTGAGGACCTAGTTGAATATTATAAAAGTTTATGGAACAGAATAATAATAATAATAAATTATCAAGTTGGACATATCTTGAAAGTTTAAAGACCCAAGTGAAAGAAGGAAAAACAAAAACTCGCAAAATAAGTTTGGAATATATTTTGAATTTAATCATATCATATATTTTAAAGTGGGAAAATTTAGGGTTTAAATTGATGTTAGTTTAAAATTCACATGGGCTATTAGGGAAATATTTGTTTATGGAAAAAATACACTTTTAGTCTGTGAGGTTTGGGTTAAGTTTCATTTTGGTCTATGAGTTTTCAAACTCAACAATTTAGCAAGATTTGGTTTTAGTTTCATTTTGGTTCCTCCATCTGTTTTTTTTTTTTTTTTTTTGGTTAAAAACTAACAATTTGCTAACGTAACACTACATTTTTTATTAAAAAAATGTTTTTTTATTATTATTTTAAATTTCTTTATTATTTCTCTCCCCCTTCTTTCTTATTCTTTTATTCTTCAAACCCTAAACCATCACAATAGCTGCGGGCAATCAGCCATTGTCGTCAAACAGTCACCATTCCCATTTTTTCTCTTTTTTTATTATTCCCTCTCCTCCTCTTCTTCTTTTTCTTCCCTCTTCCTTCATTTCGTTTCTTCTTTACTGATTTTCTTTTATTAAAAAAAAAAACAAGAACAATAAAAGAAAAGAACAACGAGTTGGGCGAGATCTGGGTGAGCAACTGTGAGATGTGGTACCTCCAAGTGAGCTGGGCGAGATCTGGACGTTCGCGGATCTAGGTGAGCGAGTTGTGGCTGGGTGAGATATGGATGGCAACGACCTTCATTGTGTAGGAGCTCCGAACGTCAGCAACAGAATGCACGCGTTCAACCCTCGATTTGGACGACTGGGTGAGATCTATATGGTGGAACACACGCTGCTACTGTGATAAGGCGTCGCTGGCGAGAAGAAAATGAAGGAAGATAGACGTCGACGGTTGGTGCTCGTTGGACATGGAGAAGATGAAGGTGGGTTTTTGTATTAAAAAAATGAAGATAAGGAGAACCCTCCTCCCTCCTACCGTCGCGGTGCCGGAAAGGAAGAATGAACTCCTCCCTCTGTTTTATTAACAAAAATGTAGAAATGGAATAACAGAATAAAGAAAATAGAAGAAAATATAGAAATAAATAAAGAAGGAAAAAAAAAAAAAAAACTCGCCGGCCGCCGACGGCTGCTGGCTGATGTTGTTGAGGAAGATGAATGAGAAGAAGAAGGAGGCGATGAGGAGAGAAGACATACAAATAAATAATAATAATATTTTATTTTAAAAAATTAAAAAAATAATTTCTTAAATAACAAATAGTGTCACATCAGCAAACCATTAGTTTTTAATGAAAAAATAGACGGATGGACCAAAATGAAACTAAAACCAACCCTCAGGGGCTAAATTGTTGAGCTTGAAAACTCAGTGACTAAAATGAAACCTAACCCAAACCCCAATGATTGAAACTGTATTTTCCCTTTATTCATTTTTTTTTTTTGGTAGGGATTTGAACATCTTATCATAGTCAATAGTGCATGTCAATAATCGTCCTCCACATTCTACGTCTAGATAAGGGAAATATATAGATATATAAGAGAAGACAGTTATATCCAGGGATGTCCATTTGTCCCTTGGAGATCCACCCCTAATGGGGTGGGGAATGAAGGAAACAAAATTTCCGCTAGCTAAACGGGGATGGGGAATAGTCTCTTTTCCCCGTTCCGTTTAATTGTTTATTATTATTATTATTATTATTTCTCTCCAAATATAAACGTAAAAGTTTTATTATTAATGTCTTTCTAGAAAAAGAGAGACATGCGAATTCGACTCTCGTTCTATCCATGTTCAACAATTTTTGTCCATGTTTTTTTTTCTGTTGATGGTAGTACTGCTCAACTACGAGGTGCTTGAAAGTCGATGTATCAATGTTCCAAAGAGTAGCATCGAGTCCTGAAACGACAAGTCATGCTACAAGCTAGATAAGCCGATATCTATAAATTGAAGGCAGACGAAGATTCTCATTTTGAACTTATAACTTGTCTAGTCTCTCTTCCTTTTTAAGTAGGGGGTCTATGGAATAAGGCATTGAGAACGACATTTGAATTATATATATAGATAATTTGATAACAAAATATTATTTTGTTTCTATTATAAGATCTAAGAGATCTATCTTTAAACAAAGGTTATTTTTTCAAGACATTTAGGCCTCGTTTGATAACCATTTGGTTTTTGGAAATTAAGCTTATACATACCTATTCCTACCTATGAGTTTATTTGTTTTCATATCTACCTTATTCCTTGTTTCCAAAAACCAAGTCAAATTTTGAAAACTAAAAAAAATAGTTTCCAAAAACTTATTTTGTTGTTTAAATTTGGCAAGGAATTCAAATGGTTCATTAACAAAGATGAAAACCATTGTAGGGAATTTGGGAGAAAACAAGCCTAATTTTCAAAAATAAAAAACCAAATGGTTATCAAACGAGGCCTTAACTATTTAAATGAGATTTCGGTGAATAATTAATCATCTAATTGAAAATTAATTAATAATTTGTATTACGAGTATTTGAAATTGTATTAAAAACGATTGAATTGAAAAGAAGAAGAATAAAACTAAACTAAACGAGGAATAATTCATTGTCGGAACTTGATCCTTGGAAATTTCTTGTGAGAATCTCCTTCCCATTCCCCGTGAAATGTAACTAGGAATTTCATGGGGATGTGTATTGAAATGGAAGGCGTGGACACATAAGTCATATTGTTCTATCCCGCTAGGTGGACATCCCTAATTTATCTCAACCTTTTGGATGAGACCAAAATATATTATATATGTATAAAATACAATATTATTTTGGCCCATATAACTCTAGACTGTTCCAATTTAAACCTATGTTTTTACAAATATCAAACTTTAATTGTCGTAATTTCAACAAATTTTTAAAATTAATCTATACTGACTAATTTTTTAAAAAACGATGTATCAATTGGGATTAGTAATTACCCATCCGAACCTAGCTCATTTGGTAACTTAAAAAACAGAGAATAGAGAATAATTTTGGCCAATTGTTGAATTTATTAGACACAAAATTTAAAATAGTTTTATTACGAGTTAGTTCATGATCTTGATTTTATCAATCAGGTCCCTGAACTTTAAAACGTTTTTAATATATTTTTTTTTTAATTTTCAATTTTGTTTATAATAGGTTTTTGAACTTAATGTCGTTCATGAACTTTTAATTTTGTGTCTAATAGATCCATAGTATATTTGATATTTTTAAAATTAACCAATCTACTATATATAAAATTGAATTGTATGCCTATGAGACTCTAAACTTTCAAATTTGTATAGAGTAGTCTTGTAAATTTAAAAGAACGTGGAATAGGTCAATGACTTATTATTCACAAAATTTAAAGTTGTGGGACTTATCGAACACAAAAGTGATAGATAAGGATCTATTTGATACTTTTTAAAGTTTAGAGATATATTGAAACTAAAATTGAAAATTTGATGTCATATTTGAAACTTAAGTTATGTATTAAATTAACACAACCATGAAAGTTTAGGGACTGAACATGTAATTTAACATTTTAAAAATGATTGAATTTTTTTTTTGTTTGAAAAAAAAAATCATTGAATTTACGTAAAGAAAAAATCTGCAGGATCTCAAAACCCATTGTACAAAGTTGCTGTTCCTAGTGCAATCCATAATCACATGCGGTCGCAGCAGACGCAAAAATTTACAAAATCAATGTCGACCATTTGATTGAAAATATCGTCAAGATATCAACGAAAGATCATAACATCCAACGGCCGAGATATCATCCTCGCGGATAACGCACTAAGGCAAAAACTTTCGGGAACAGGCGAACGAAATAAATACCCAAAAAAAAAGGGCGGTTCTTGCAAACCCTCGTATATCTCCTCCCGTTGCAGTATCGGCGGCCTCTGTCTGTGGTGGTGCCGCTACTTCATCTTCTTCGCTGAGGTACTTTCGTTCTTATGTTTTTTTCTCTGTCATATTCATGGCGGTTCTTGTTGGCTCTGTGATTTAGGGTTTGCTTTTCTCCGCCCCTCTAGTTTAGGAACGTGCTAATGGTTTTCAACCTGTAGTCGCTCTATTACGAGTGTCTTTAGCGCTGAATGTTTCGTTTCAGTATTTTGGTTCTGGTGGAGACTCTTATTTTAATTTCAAAGAGGAATGACTTGAAATGCTGACGACTAGGTTGTGGTTGTGACTTGGTCGGAGACCTTCACGTTCTTACAAGTTTCCATAAAACAAGGGTTTTATTTTCCTCGCTCAGTTTTGTGGCCGTGCATTAGCAAGGTGCTCAGATTCCATTTATTTTTCCAGTTCAATTAATCTATCGGGTTTTATAGTGTCTTGCTTCGTGCATTTCTTTCTTTCTCTCATGTTTTGGGGGAATGGAGCATGTTGCTTGAGGAACTAGGCCGATGAATAGACTTCAACATCGTGATTATATTATATTTATTATTTCGTGTGAGAGGAAGAAAGCTTGATTGAATGTATTTTCAGCAGACTGTTCATTTTTTTTGGGCTGAAATGCAGGCAAATTGAAATTCTAAAATGGTGAGTGGGAAGCGACCTTATGGTCAGAGGGATAATAATGGAGGCAGCAAGGGCCACAAGAGACGGATTGCTGACAGAGACGACTGGGTTGGTGATGAGCTGGTTGTTTACCGAATACTGTGCCCAGATGAGGTTATTGGAAGTGTTATTGGTAAGAGTGGGAAAGTGATAAACTCAATAAGACAAGAAACGAGGGCAAAGATTAAGGTGGTTGATCCATTTCCTGGTGCTAGGGACCGTGTTATAACAATATTCTGCTTTGTCAAGGATAAGGAGGAAGTGGAAGTTGATGATGAGTTCAATGACAGGCAACCATTATGTGCAGCCCAAGATGCTCTGCTTAAAGTTCATGCTGCCATTTCTAATGCACTGGCTTCTGCTGGAGATTTAGACAAAAAGCAGAGGGACAAGGAACAATGCCAAATTCTTATCCCTTCAAGCCAATCTGCTAATGTCATTGGTAAAGCTGGCTCGACTATAAAAAAGCTTAGAGGCAAGACAAGGACCAGTATAAAGATCAGCGCAAAGGATGCCACTGATCCAATTCATTCGTGTGCTATGGAATTTGACAATTTTGTCATGGTGCGTATTTTTGGCTCTCATTCCAATTTTTATTTAATGTTGATATTTTGTAATTCCAACTTGATATATCCTTTTGTTTTTTCATATGTACCAATTAATCGTCAGCTTGAAATTTCCACGTCTCTTGTCCGAAAATATGAAAAAATCAAAGCCTATGATGGTCATCATGCTTTATATGGTATCAACATTATTTTCAAATGGGAGTCTGATAGCTTCAGTGGGCTTTATAATTAAACTAGAACTACATACCTGTGTTATTTTTTCACAGTTGTTGCATCTATGGTATTATTAGCTTTCAACAACTCCAAGCTTCTCTCTCTGGTGTATCTTCTTCTTCTTCTTCTTTTTGCGCTGTTGACTGCAAGAACAAGATTTTTATTAAAAAAAATCTTTCATTAGTATTTTTGTTTTGTCTGCTTTATCTTTCAAAGACTACATGTCTAAGGTGTCATTTGACATATTACAGGTGTTTCGTATGATCTAGAGATATGTGACTTGGTGGATTTAAAATGTTTTTGTTTGTTGAAATTAAGAAATTGATGGTTCAACCATTGAAAGTCCATTATGTATTTGCCTTCTGGTTCTTTTAAGCCAACTCTCGATCAACCAGTAGATTCTTAACTTTCTGAGAAATGGATCTGGAAACTAATGTGTTTTGTTAACATACCTTTAACTCACATATTAGGAAGGCTATACTGACATGGGGATTACTTGGTAGTTGTTGTGTAAGAACTTTTATATGTTCATGTCCCACTTCAAATATTAAATCCCGAATAAACATTCAGTCTTAGTTTCTGTTTTCTTTTCAATAATTTTGTGGTGGTGTTTGCTGATCTTCAGTATCATTTTTTTTCCTTTTGAGTAGATAGCTGGTGAACCAGAGGGAGTAAGACGAGCTTTATTTGCAATATCTTCAATTATGTACAAGTTCCCTTCCAGAGAAGAGATTCCTCTTGATACTAATGTAAACGAAGCCCCTCCTAGTATAATTATCCCATCAGATGTCCCTCTATATTCAGCAGGAGGACTATATCCAAGTGCGGATCCCATTCTTCCTCCCAGATCTATTCCACCGATGCTTGGTGCTCAGCATGTTCAGGATCTTCATGATTACCCTGATACTGGGAATACATGGCCTCTTTATTCATCTGCTCTTCCTGTGGTTTCTGGTATTGGTGGACAACCTCCATCTGAGGAGTTGATGGTTAGAGTATTATGCCCCCTTGATAATATTGGCCGTGTCATTGGTAAGGGTGGGGGTACCATTAAAAGCATAAGGCAAACTAGTGGTGCTCGTGTGGAAGTTGATGACTCCAAGCGTGATTGTGATGAATGCTTAATTACTATCACTTCATTTGAGGTAATATCTCTTCTCTCACAAAAGACAAGAAGAGTGCTGCTCATCCAATGTCTTTGATTGCATGTTGGTCTTCTATACAATTTTGAAGGTTGGTTTATTTTGCAGAATTTTGGAACAAAATAAAAATTTGAATATGCCCATTCTATATTATTTGGAGAAGTTTCGAAGTGCTCTTCGTAATTTATTCAGTTTAGGATTTTGGTCAATTGGTTTTTGAGTTTTGATCATTCCAAAAACATTTGTTTCTGCAGCAAATTTGAGAAGCTTCTCAAATGCTTCTTGAAATCAACTTTTGGAAATGTTTTAGAAGACTAAGTCATCTTGAGGGTTTTTCAATTGGAGAGGGAAGGCCTAAGTCTCAGTTTAAATGGATAAAAGTATCTATTTAAATATGTATGAGTGATAAAATTACAAGAATTTAAAACCACATATTGCTTACATAATGATCAAATAAAAGTATCTATTATATTAAGCAAATAACAATGGATTTTGCAAGTAATATTGCAAGATTAACATGGAAATATGCAAATGGCTTTCTGTGTCAAAAGTAGTAGATTTTGTAGAATACATTTCTTTTGCAGGAAAAAATACTTTCCACTCTGGCTCATTTTGCACTGTACCCTTTGTTTTAGTTGAAATATTGACTTCACAAGTCATCAAACAATTTGTTTTAAAATTTTAACATGATATTCAACTTGCATAATGTGTGTGGAGCACTAGCTTGCTGTTTGGTTCTTTTATTTGCATGTCTTTTTCATGTTGGAACTGATCATTTATTTTGATTAATACATTGACTATCTTGATTTTTCATGCCCTTCTCAGTCTTTGGATGATATGAAATCAATGGCTGTTGAAACTGTTCTATTGCTGCAAGAGAAGATTAATGATGATGAAGGTGGAACAGTAATTATGCGACTACTTGTTCCATCTAAAGTTATTGGTTGTATTATAGGAAAAAGTGGTTCAATCATTAATGAGATTCGGAAGACCACTAGAGCTGACATCCGTATTTCTAAGGGTGACAAAATTAAGTGTGCTGTTGCCAATGATGAACTTGTTGAGGTTTGCTTTATGAATCTTATTTAGTGCCTTATCAAAAGAATCTAAATTAATGCTGAATGCAGTATTGCTTGCGTTACATTTTTCATTTTGAATGTATCTTTGCAGGTAAGTGGTAAAGTTGGCAGCGTGAGAGATGCATTGGTCCAGATTGTGTTAAGGCTTCGTGATGATGCTTTGAAAGAGAGAGATGTTGGTCATAACCCTGCTGTCGGTACTGATTCCATGTACTCATCTGGATCCAGTTTTTCGATGCCCTCTGTCTTGCCTTCCGTTTCTCCTGGTGCTCCACCAATGGGCTATGATCAGAGGGCTGAAAGTGGAAGTGGAATGGGCGTTCTCTCTTCTAGTAGCCTATATGGATATGGATCACTGTCGGTAGGTGCCATGAGCAAGCTTTTGTTTGATACTGCAGCACATCAGTACCTTTCTTTTTGCAAATAGTAATATGATTGCTACTATCTCTTTCTTGAAAAAAAAGTTTGCTTAATACCAATGAGATGATGGGTTCAACACTTGTCAAATAGCAATAACAGCTTCAACTTTGATTTGCGTATCTGTGTGTATACCCTTTAGGGGAGAGCAAGATCATTTAGTACGGTTATCTGCATGTATATCTTTCCAACGATGAGATCTCCCACTCGTGGATCAAATAGTATATAGAAAGGAATTTCTTTGTTCCATTTTCTGCTATTTTCTTGCGTATTAAAACTTTTTTTCTGTTCATGTATCAGATGGGAGACAATGGCTATGGATCCATGTCCTCATATTCATCCAAGATGTATGGAGGGTTAGTGTCCCACCTTATTTTATTTAAAAATGCTACTCAGTTTTGTTGTTTCATTTATTTAGTTTATGTTTGGAATTGTAACCAACGTTTTTACATTTATTGTTTTTATGTATAGGCTGCCTCCCCCATCGGCTCTTGAGATGTTGATCCCTGCAAATGCAGCTGGTAAAGTAATTGGAAAAGGAGGGGCTAATATCGCCAACATTAGGAAGGTTGGTTTGTTGTCTACATTTCATTGTTATTGATATTTTCTTATTCTTTTATGACTATTTTTATGTGGAGATGCTAGATATGTTTGAGGAATGATTCTTTAATGACACATTTCATACTTTGGTGAATTAACAGTTCTAACGGCACACCAAATATCTGTACATGTATGATAAAAAAGTGAGAGAATTCCTAGTTTTCCAATCTCCCCCTTGGAGAGTATTTCTTTTCTTTTTTAGATTTTTTATTTCCTTATAGAGGAGGTGGTATTTTTTTTTTCTTTCTAAGAATCCGAGATGTGACATGACATGATAGGGGCATTGTGATACAGCATTTGTTAAAATTTTAGTTCTCAGATGCAATTATATTTAGTAAAGCTATTAGAATAATAGGATGTTGGTTTTTAGAGCCTTGCGTCATCACATTAGTATGATTGAAAGATTGACTTGTGTAAAAATATACGAAATGTGCTTCAGTAAGTGTTTAATAGAATTGTCCCTATTGTTTTATGTCTTAATTTTAGAAAATAATTTTTTCTCTTCTCGACGACGTATATCATGTTTGTTCTTACCCATATTTATTTCTTAGACTTTTAGATTGTTTGGATGATCTTTTGCCTTTTGGGGCCAGCGAAACAGTTTTACTTGCCTACTCTTTTGCCTAAATGATTTTAATTAGTCAAAAAACTTTAAGATATTTAAAAATTAACCCTCCACATGTTTATTGTTTTGTTGCGAGACATTTCTGGGTAGTGAGTATATAACACTCTTACTTGTTCATTGTTCAGATATCAGGAGCGTTGATTGAGATTTCAGACTCTAAGTCGTCTCGAGGTGATCGTATTGCTCTTATATCTGGTACATCCGAACAGAAGCGCACGGCAGAAAACTTGATTCAAGCATTTATAATGGCTACATGAGATGGAAGATGACTTCATGTTTGGAGGTTACTAGATGAAAATCCTCCATTTCTGTTCATCCTCTGTAGATGATCTCCCTAGGTTCATTTCTGGAGAGGGTACCTCTTCTAGCCTCCAAATTCTTGAGTTTTTTCCCCTTTAAATGCTTATCAGGCAGGATGATATGGGAGGATCTACAGCAGGTTCATATCTAGGGTTCCTAGAGCTTTTGTTTCTTAATCTATTCTTCTTCTGTGGATTCTTAGAACTTTTAGGATCTTTCCTTTCGTACTTGTATGTCTGGCCTTATCTTTTATCAGTTGGGAGTTCATCTCATTTCCAATGCTATCGTACTCATATTACATGATGATTATGCCAGATGAGTTCCAGGATGGTCGTTATTCTCAATCTTATAACTGTGCACAATATTTTCTGTCCATTCTATCTCCTACTCAGTTTCTTGCTGGACGAAGTTCTCAATCATTGATCATTATTCTCAATGCAGTTGGTATTGCTCTTGCCTATTTTAGAGCTTTATAACTACGACAATGCACCTCGACAGAAGAGATTGTTTCCATAACTAAACTAAAGTTTTCATCGGAGAAGTTTCTCTCTTTTGATTCCTTGTTCTGTGCTTCATGTCATGGTTCCTGATATGTAAGTAGGCTGGTGCTAAATAGCATCATAAATTCTGTGTTTTTTTACCTCTGTTTGATATTTTTCCTTCTCTGATGTCCTTTAATAATAGCCAACGCTGAAAAATTCCAAGTTATATTCTCTATAGAGATCTGCTGGGCCTCAAGTTCCTTGGATATGTAGATTAGCTTGAGGGTGTGAGAAGGTTCATTCCCTGAATATTGATTCCCTACCAATATGCTCATTCCATTTTCTTGAGATAATGAATTTGAGACCATAGACCATTCTCATTGGATGAGTGAGGGGATGTGTTGGTCTTCACTTCTAGAGGGAAGTTTCGTGCAATGTCTTAGGTGATGCTAAAGAGAGATGTTTGGCATGAATTCTATCTACAGTAAATCCATGCACTTAACTGGTTTTTGTATTACTAGTTAATGTATCTCAAAAACAAGGGCCTTTTTCAGTATGGATTTTTTTTTAAAAAAACTGTTTTTAAAATGGTTTTCCTAATGTTCTCAAAGTTGTATTTTGGAAGGATTTCTTCTTTGTTGTTTCTATCAACTTTTTTATCAACTCCAGCATGATACATTTTATTTTATTTTTTATATTGTTCTCTTTTTATAGGAACAGAGAAATATATTCAAAAGCCAAATAACCTAAAACAAATTTTTACACGCATGCACACACACATACCTTATTGTTACCTTTCAAAAACACAACTTTTATCTGCTACCACTGATGAGTTATCTAATGGCTAAGGGGGGTTATAGCTGCCTTGAAAAATTAGGAAAGTTTTCTCTAAGGAAAAAAAATCATCAGGTCTGGAATGATGGTACTTTTCTGTCCTTGTTTTCAATTCCTTCTGTAATCACTCTTCTACTACAGTTGTCTATCTTAGAGTTTCTCGTGTAACTGAATCCCTCTCTGCTGTTCTCTTTTGTCTACTTAGTTATGCTAATGACATTGTTTCATTTCCTAGCCAATAAAAATTACCAACTTTAAAAAGGCATTACTGAAGAATGAGTGGTTAGGCTTACTACAGTAGTGTATTTAAGAAATTCAGTAAAATGTTTCCAAGCCTTAGATCATCTTATCTATATTCTTTAGTGCCTTCTAAGAAATTTGCCTTGTGGGATATTGTTTGGTCATTCATATCAATATCATGCAAGAAATTATATGAATACATGCGAGCAGATCTGTTCTATACCTTGACCAATCCTACATAAATGGTAACTTCAGCAGTGGAACTTGGCGACAGTGTGTAAATATGATATCTTGTTTGCAGATCTGTTGCCCTTTGATATATTGATAGAGCTTTCTTTTACTAGTTGACTGGCAGCCTCACAAGTATAGCTGCCCTCTACCATGCCTTTCCTCTAGCTTACTAATGGAGGGAATTGAACCCTGTAGCGTCATGGCTTACAGTGGCCAGCAATATCTAGTTTACCGTTTAACTGCTGGAATGCTTTTTTGGCTTTTCATCCACAGACCTCTAGTTCTGTGGCTACCCCCTGCCCTTCATCATTATTATTTGTTGGTTTAAACCCCGATTCTTTTATTTTTGGAGAAATATCAAGGATTGCATTAATCTTATTGTGCCCTTTGAGAAGTCTGAAGATGAAGGGAATAGAAAGGTCTGTAAAATGGGATAACATTGGGTGAAAACGTGATTGGTATTAGGAGCTAGAATTAGAAAATCCTGTGTAGCAAAATGTAGGAATGATGGATCATGTTATAGGATCCACTGCAGATTCCTAGTTTTGATCTCAACTTCAAAGATCATTGGTAGTGTTTTTGTTTAAATTATGAAGTTGATGCAGCATTGTTTTGTTTTGATCGAAATTGTCCACTTGTATTTGGTTGAAGGAAAAAGAAAGAGGAATGGTCATCTCTCGAATGTGTTCTATGGAATTTAGATAGAATTCTCTAAATTTGAAAGAAATCACTAGTTGAATAGTTCTCAGATATGATTGAGAGCAAGGTCTCTGCATTTTATGAATGAGATCATGTGCTTATTCAATCCAATCTCTCTCACGTTACACTGGTTGTGCGTTGTTACATTTATTATAGTTGTTGTACGGATGAATGGAGTATAGTGTATATGTACTCTTAACTATTCCATATTCGAGTTTCTCGACAGGAAAAAACTACTTCACCAACTTGACACAAGGAAAAGGTGTGTATGTAATATAAACTAACTTTTTATTGTTTTTGAAAATATCACAACTTTGTTAACAATGCTTTATTATTATTATTTTATTTTTGTTTTATAGTTCAACAACATATGGTAGTGTAGATTTGAATCTCTTATCTTATATGCTTTAATGAGTTAGGCTTTGCTCAAGTTGACACATGGATGAATAAATAGTTTTGTTCGGTATGATGTTTTGCATTGTTGATTATTAATTAATTAAACATACTTGGAAGCTAATCTTTGTGAAAGAGTTGCTATCAGAAACACATGTAGCTAAGATTTAAAGTATTAGCTTTCAAAGAATAGAAAATTTATGCATGAGAGAAATTAGTGATGATCCAGCTTATTACGTTTTCTTGACATTTTTGGGACCATTTGTCATGGTTGGTTCGCACTTGGGGTATCATAATGGTTTATATCAAATTATTCTGCCAAGTTTGTTAGTATATATTTGAATAAGTTATGTCCTTTTAATAATTTCGTGCTTATCTCATGGATCATACCTAATTCTTTTCTTACCCTTTGTTCTCAAAGGATTGTAAGTCCATCTCCAATTTAAAATTTTTTTTTTTAAAAAAAAAGGAGTTAATGGTTAGCAATTTTATCAAGTATATATTGTTCATATTATGAATGTTCCTTTTGTTATAAGTAACTCTTAATGTTGTTGGACCCATGATTTTAAATGATATTAATGAGGAATAAAAATGTAGTATCTTGGAAAAACTTTTTGAAGAAGCATGTATCAAAAGCCATAATGTACTAAAAAAAAAACCCTCATAAAAGCATACGATTATTGTTCAATCCCTCATAATTTAATGGCTAATTAATTTCTTACCCAAAAGAACGAAAGAAAGGAAATTGTTAACTAATTTGTACTTGAAAGAAACCTAATTGAACAAGAAAAGGTTTAATTACAAATTTGTGGTTTAACGGTTTGAATGATAATTGGATGCTTTTATAGCTGTCTCTGTGCGTGTGGGTCAGCACGTGTCTATTCGTGTTTGAGGAATTTAAGGCTGGACCCCATAATCATTCATTGCCTTTAAATTTTACCTTTCCGTATTTATTAATTAATTCCGTTAAAAAGTTTATTGTTGTTGTTATTATTATTTTCATTTTTTTTATTCGAAAAATGCTTGGATCAAACTTTTAACATAAAATACAATTAAGTAATTTATCCTATATTATTCAAAAAAAAAAAGTAATTTATCCTATAACTCGTGTTCAAATTAACCTTTTTCTTAGAAGTCTCAAAAGAAAAAGAAATAAAAAAAACTTCAGTTTTAAATATATCTATTTGTTAGATATGGCTTCTTTAAGTTAAGTGAACTAAAAAAAAAAAAAAGTTTCTTTAAGTAATAAGAAATGCATCGATCTATAATGTGTCTAAATGAATGGAATGAATAGGTACTTCTTATAAATTTCTTCAGTACCTCAACATGCAAAAAAATACTTCATGTTTTTATTATTATTAGGTCCCGAACACAACGCCATACAGTTTGGACATAAGAGAACACTATGTCTTCATCTCAATTGGACTCTTATTTCGCTAATCTTTTTAAATTATATTTTGTTGGATCTAATCCACCTGGTTTGCCACATGATGTTTTTAACTTTTTATATTATGAAAAACAATAATGTGGTATTGCTTTGGATTGGTAATTTTAACTGATTTAGTGGTCCTGTCTTAACTGATTCATCATTGCAAGTATTTATTTATTGGTAAATTAGTTAAATTAGTTGTGGCTTTAATAATTAACTGTATTTATACCCACATACACTTCTTAATTACATCTCTGTACCTACTCTACTTTCCAATTCAGACTATTTATTTGGTATCAAGTTTTTTTTTTAAAAGGAAAAATTTAAAGAATTCAAATCTTTATTTGAAAAAAAAAAATAGAAGAGCAATACAGTGAATAGCTCAATTTGCCTGTGCTTCTTCTCACACTTTCTACTTTCCATCATTTAAACTTTACCAAAGTTTGAAAGTTGTAACTACATATCCAATTTGAGTTTGTTTCTTTTTTTCAAGTTCAACGAACATAAGGACAGCGGATCGAATTTTCAACTTTAGAAAATGTAATAGGTGTCTTATTCGCTAAATTATGCTCAAATTGAAATTGGTCACTAATCTTTTTTTTTTTCCTGATGAAATCACTAATCTAAATATAATTCAATATATTGTATAATATTTAATTTTAAAAAATGAAAATTTAACTCTTTTTTTTTTTTTTTTTTAATGAGCAAAATAAATTCTCTCTTAAAACAAAGAAAAGAATAAAATATGGTTTGAAAAAGGACAGCGAATATTGTGCACACTTTTTATTTATCCTTTCCCTTTTCCCATTTTCCCTTTTATTCTTTCAATTTTAAGATGATAAACTCATTTTTTTTTGTTATTGATTACAATTTTAGTCCCTAAACTTTGAGATTTGTGTCTATCCGGTCCGTGGATTTTAAAGTTCTCTAGTAAATTTTTAAACTTTCAATTTTGTATGTAATAAATCTCTTAATGTTTAATTTTGTATTTATTAAGTCCAAAACAAATTCAAAATTTTTAAAAAATAATTGATTTATGTGATATAAAATTGAAAATTTTATGTTCAATAGAAACCATAAACTTTAAAGAATTCGAAAGCTGAAAAAGTTAAAAATTCATAAACTAAATAGACACAAAACTAAATTGATAATTTGAGTTTGGGAAAAATACACTTTTAGTCCTTAGGTCTGGGTTAAGTTTCGTTTTGGTCCCTGATTTTTCAAACTCAACAATGGATGGAGGGACTAAAATGAAAATAAAACCAAATCTCAGGAGCTAAATTGTTGAGTTTAAAAATGAAATGACCAAAATGAAACCTAATCCAAATTTTAGGGACTAAAAGTGTATTTTTCCCTTTGAATTTTTATTTTTATTTTTTTTTAAAATTTTTTTAACATGGAATTGAAGGTCATTTCATTGTTAAAAAAAAAAAAAAAAGAAATCGAAGGTGATTTCATGAAAATTGCAAAATAATCGAATTTTGTGTGTGTTTCTCTCACAAACACAAAGAGTAGATATCTATTTTCAGTCCGTAAGGACAAAATCGTGGATCCATCTCATCCCACCATTTTCTATCTCTCTCTCTCTGAAGTCTGACCTATAAAATTAGGGTTTCGTCCATTTCTTCCTCTTTCTCTCTGTTGCCAAACCTCCGATCATGCTTCGCCGCCGTCCATTTCAGATCCATCTCTTTCTTTCTCTTTCCTTTTCTCTGATCTGAGCAATACCCGCCGTTTCTTCACTTCCACACCTCACTCTAACAATGTCCTGTTCTTACCTACGCCCCGATCCGCCCTCCACAATGTTTTCCCTACACGACGGCGTTTTTGCCCACAGCTTTACCCGTTGTACCTACTCCGATGACCATTTCGATCGTCTTCCGGACTCTCTGCTGCTGCTGATTTTCAATAGGATCGGTGACGTTAAGGCCCTTGGACGTTGCCGTGCAGTTTCTCGAAGATTCCACTCCATCGTCTCTCAGGTTGATAACGTCGTTGTTCGAGTTGACTGTGTGATTTCAGATGATGATTTCTCCTCCAGCTCCTCGTCTTCTGACAAGTCTCGGAGTGCCTTTTCGAATCTGTTCCGTATGGTTCTTGGAGGCATTGTCAAGCCGCTTCAGGCGTTAGGTCAGTTTTTGGGTCCGAAACGGGTGAGTTCCTCTGGGTTGGGTTCTGGCTCCTCGTCTTTGTCGACTTCTTCGCTTGCGGTTGGGAGGGAAGAGGATGGGGAGAGTGGTCAAAGTGGGGTGACTCACCACTCGCCTACACAGGTTCTAAAGAATTTTAACGAGATTCGGTTCCTCCGGATCGAGCTTCCCAGCGGTGAATTGGGTATTGACGACGGGATATTGTTGAAATGGCGAGCTGATTTCGGATCAACTTTGGATAATTGTGTGATCCTGGGTGCCGCGTCGGTGGTTCACGCTGGATCCTTTAATAAGCACATTCAAGAGAATGGAGCTGATGGGTTCTGCTCTGGAAATGGTGCAGCAGCTGACGACAGCGGGAGCATACCCGAATCGTTTTACACTAATGGAGGGCTAAAATTGAGAGTAGTTTGGACGATTAGCTCACTAATTGCGGCTTCGGCGAGACATTATTTACTGCAGCCGATAATTGCGGAGCATAAAACCCTGGATAATCTCGTTCTGACTGATGCAGATGGACAGGGCATGTTGTGTATGAACAAGGATCAGCTTGAGGAGTTGAGAGTAAAGCCCTTATCGGCTTCAACCGCGTCGAAGAGGACGCTTGTTCCAGCCCTGAATATGAGGCTTTGGTATGCGCCTCACTTGGAATTGCCCGGTGGGATTATTCTGAAGGGGGCAACACTTGTTGCGATACGTCCAAGCGAGCAGTCAATGACAAAGAAAGAGGTATCTGATGGGTCATGGCTTTCAAACGCTTTCGAGGAACCTTATGGAACCGCCGCAAAGATACTGGTGAAGAGGAGAACTTACTGTCTTGAGATGAATTCTTTCTGATGACTTCAACTGGATCTGAGGTAATTCTCTTTCCGATTGCAAATGCGTCACCCCCAAATTAATAAAAATATATTAATTAATTCATTAGGATTGTTAAGGAAGCTTGGTTATGGGGTATCTATGAATTCCCTGGTCAATCACTATATGTTTGCGTTGGCAAATTATTCTCTAATATTTAAAATTGTGTGGGTCTGCTTTAGATTTTTTTAATAAGCTGCATCGCAATTTATAGGGAGACATGTTGCTGATAATCTGGATAGTAAATTGGGCAAGTTGTTAGTTATATATGCAATTTTTACGACGTGAGGATGCCTGTATATAATCCAACCGAAATATGAATATGTTTCCTTATGATTTCTATGTTCTATTTGTACAACCTATGCACTTCGTTTTTAGTGCTTAAACAAAAGTTTTATTGCTGGTGTGGGAGCATTTGAAATGCTCAGCAGTACAGGATAGGTATCATATCGCTATCATTTTTAGGACGTAGGGAAATATAGACAGGACAGTCGTCAAATCTGACTAGGATTTGGCTCAGAGTTGCCATTTGACTTTCTTGTGAGGAGTTAGTTCAGAATGGCTTCAATATTCAATATCTCTATTCTGCTTTCTTTATGAATTTTGCATTCATCTTGCTTCTTTTCTTTCTTTTCCTTAGTGTGTTCTTTTCATTCACTTGTTTATCATTTAAGTCCTTGTGCCTAATCTACACGGTAATGGAATCCACCAGATAAAGGGAAGATTGATGGTCGGGGGAGTGCATGGTTTGGAAAGCAGTATGGCGGAAACACCTTGTTTCATGGATCACTGAAGTGCCAATGTCTGAGGAAGCCTAATCACAATCAAACTGCAGCATGCTCAGCTATTCATGGTTGATTTTAGATTGAAGAATGGGTGACGTGTGCTGGAAGAAGTGAGATAATTGAAATCCATCCTCTACTTGGCCTTTGTTCGATATACTAAATGCAAAAGTGCAAAAATACGAATAGAGATGATGTTGTAAAAGCCTTGTTGTAGTCTTTTGTTTCTTATATGTGAATATGATGTAGTTCTATCAAGTAATTGCATCCTAATGAATTGATTGCAGCCCTTAATGTCATGGATTTTACATTGCAGGATCTCTTGTTACTTATGTGTGACACTGTTAATTCATCAGGGGTAGTCAATGAATTGGTAGAAATGCTCAAATCTGAAACCTTAGAGCTTTGGGGAACTTTACAAAATGAGAAATTATCATATCTTGGTATCTAGTGCCAGAATTTAATGACCTTTCTTGGTGAATTCTTGAGCAACCTTAGTTCTTATTTCATTTTAAATTGGTGGTTCATACAAGTTATGACTGATGAATTGAGTATCAAAAACGTGTTGATCTTGTAGTTGCAGCATTCATGGAGATCGATTCAACATCTGATGAGAAGGTCTCAAGTGAAATTGAAATTGGTTTCATTGAAATTGGAGTGGAGGTGGAGCCATTCCAAATAAATGAACTATTAATTTGAACCATTTGAATTCGAATAGGATCAATCCAGTATTAAGAATTGCAACTTGTAGATCGAAAATTATGGACAGAGAACAAGTATGATGGATGATGGATATCAACAAAAACAGTCTTCGGATGTGAAAAGCACTGTAGAGTCTGTCCACTGCGCGTTTAGGAATTTGTTTATTATGGAATGAAACAAACTATAAAATATTGAGGAATAAAATAATTGAGCATATATGAAAATGAACGGTTCATATTATGGGGTTTTGAAAGGGAGATTTGGGGGGCAGGAGATGCTAATGTCTCCTATTTTCATTGCCAGTAATTG
The DNA here is from genome assembly GCA_017139565.1 of Luffa aegyptiaca. Lineage (NCBI taxonomy): Eukaryota > Viridiplantae > Streptophyta > Magnoliopsida > Cucurbitales > Cucurbitaceae > Luffa > Luffa aegyptiaca. The sequence continues at coordinate 54,178,695 of CM029398.1, forward strand.
TTTGCTGGACCAATTTGTTGGCAAACATGCGAAATAATTGAAGTTTTATGAGCCATCATTATTGTTTTGATAGCAATTAGCTGGTTGTGATTCTGCGTCTTAACTGTTAATCACATGGAATTCTCTTAGGTTCTGCTTGATTAGAATCCGTGTGAACGATGGTTACTATTTATAAAACCGTGTGCCTGCAAAAGACAAATGAGTGTTTTGGCGAGTTGCTTGGCCATCACATGATTTATCCATTAAAAGATAACTATAAACCAAAGTGAACATTGCTAGATAGTGGAAACACGGCTATGTTTGGAAGTAATCACTATTCCCTCAAAATTATCAATTTTTGGGAGCAAATTAGTTCTTTAAGAAAAGGGGGAAAAAGAAGGCCAAAAATAGAGCCAAAACGAGCTTAGCTTAGTGATAATTGACATATACTCTCGACTAAGAGGTCAGAGATTTGAATCCCTCACCCCCAAATGTTGATGTACTAAAAAAAAATATATGGCTTCTAATAATAGCACAGGTTCTATGTTTACTTTCATCTCTCAGAGAGTCAGTGCTTAATCAATCCCATCTAACTAAATTATCTTCTATGTAACCAGGAAAAAACACAGATTAATCCAGAAAAGAAAAGGGAAAAAACGGAGGTTTTTTTTCAACTAATCTTATTTAGAGGATGGAATTTTTATTCAATAAGAAACCAATACAAAACAACTCCGCAAATCAAGTGGAAAAAATTGCAAGGGAAAAACTGCAAGTGCTCAAAACACTGCACACAACAGCTATCAGAGCAAAGATTTAAACACCACAGCTGAAACAATAAGGAAAATTACATTCAAAATCTGGAAAAGAATTCTCCAGACAGCAAATACTTGTGTTTTTTTAAATCCAGACCTCTCCTGTGCAGCATCCAAATAACAGAACCTGCCTCAGCTTCTACTCTTCCTTCTTGCGCTTTCATATTCCTACCATTCAAACATTACTTTTATTATGGTTGATACATTAGTTGCGGTTTCTTTTGGTAAATGAACAGATTTTTCTTTTTCATAGGAAATAGGAAATCTTGTAAAATACAATCAGAAAGTGGACATGAGGAAAGTCCACAACACAAAACAGATCTAGCAGGCTATATAAGTAAGTAACCACCTCAAGTAGTCTCTAAAATACAATATTAGAGATCATAATGAAAATTCTTCTTAGTAGATCCAACCACAAACTATAAAGGGAAGTGTTTTATGAACCAATTCTTAATTACTATTATACCTGTCCAAGTTATTGAAATGGAGAGCACTCAAAAATTTATGAACTCAAATCTGCGCAATTGCAGCACAAATTCTTTCTAAGTGGCTATTAGATCTTAGTGACAAGCATTAATCAAGCTGAAGTTGTGTAAGTGGGACTTCTATTCTTATCACAGCAATTCTTGAAGTACAGGTAGGAGAAAGTAGAAGAGAAAAATCTTGGGATCATGAGCAAATTGAATAGATTAGATATAACTAGAAATAACTCCATATTTTCAAACTGCACCTTTTACATGAAACCACAGGTTTTGTCAGTATAACTTTTGTGAAGCCGAAAAGTTTTATTTTACATTCACAGTATAAGTTTAAATGTGCCTTTCGAACTTTCAGAAATTTCAGAGAAATTTGAGTGCATATTTTGAGAGTTATTCTTAAAAGTTCGGGAACATAAGAACATGAATACATTACATGATTCATGTGTATTATTTATTTTATATCTTTTGAAGTGCTAAAGTACTTTAGGTTTATGTTGTTATGCCTTATGTCTTTTTTTTTTTTTTTTCTATTTTTGATTTGTCTTAGGTTAGACCACTAAATTTTAACATTTGTTTCACCCAAGTGTTCTTTCCAGTATCATATTTTTGATTTTGAACTTTGCGTTAATATATGTTTTTATTCTGATTGTAGTACATTTAACAAAAAAATATTGAGTGTCACCATATCAACTTGTGGGTTAAAGGTTTTAAATAATGTAATACAAAAAGTTAATGACATTTATGAAAATTTAGCGACCAAAATGAAATTTAAAACTATAAAAATCAAAGCAGAACAATTATAGAAATAAGAACCACCTCTATTGAGGATAAAAAATTACCATCTCTCTATTTAGATCCCCTAGCTAGGCCAACTTCCACAGCCTATATGAAATCTAGAACAAAGCAAAGCAACCTTCCTCAACCAACTTTTTAGGGAACCTATTTCAAGGAGCATTTAAGCTATTCAAATCGCATCCTAATCCCACTTGGATAGCATTCTGAAACCATCAACCACCTATCCTAGCTTACTCAACGCAAGAAGAAGCATTGTTGCTATAACATCCTAGTAGGTCCATTCTGCTTGGTCGAGCTACCCCCTCAACGCAACATGTGTCAAGTGTCTTCACGACACACGTTGAGCTCAAATCTATAGGCTACAGCACGTTTTATGCTTGGCACGACACGACCAAGGTCGATTGACAACAATTCATCTGTAAGGAATACAAAACTCCATTAACGACTCATTCCAAATCCTTTTTCTTATTATGTCAAGGCATATTCAGAGAGAATCATGGAGATTGGTGAAGAAGTAATTTGGGAGAAATTTCTAATGTGGTTCCAACTATTTATCCATATAGACCATCCTACCTGCGAAAGTCAAGGATTTGTATTCTTGCTCTCTTGCTGTCTATCCAATTACCTACTCACCTATAGCTTCCTCCTCAATCAGAGAGTTGAAATAGCTTTGAAATTGGTGTAAGTTCAACCATCCAACCTCATTCTTTTCTAGTTAAGTTTCAGACAATTGACCATGCTTCATACAACCACGCTATATAAACAGAGTCAGGGTTCAGGTTGAAAACTTTTATTATCAAGGAGAAGAGAGGAAAAACTCTAACATCAACATTATATAATTGGGTGTTGTGGTTCTAATATACTTTGCAGCTTTAATTTTCTGTTCCCTATAAAACAAGAATGCTAAGAACCTATGGATTTTCTTCTATGTTTGACATTCTAACCTATTCTATAATTCGAGCGTTTCAAATATTTATATTTCTCTCCTATGAATTTTTGGTTTTTTAGGGGGGACGGAGATGTTTCCCAACTATTCTGGAACAAAAAGACGTTGTTATAGAATAATTATGAATAAGGACTTGAATAATTTCCTGATATCAAACCTAATGATTCAACACTAGTTGTTGATATGCTAACCAGGTTAGAATATCATCTTTTAATATACAAAGATACAAAAGAGAGTTTCTAGGTATCCTCTCTACACTCGATCTTGAGCTTTGCTTAAGTTTGTAAGCCTCTTTCTTCCATATGAACTTGCTCAGCATATGTTCAGGTAATAGTATAAATAACCAATGTAGTCCTACAGCTTCAATTGCCTAGTACCAAATGACTTTTCCTACGACAGGTGACTAGAGATTCCTCAAGCACTTACAAAGGGTTCCTTCAATTAAGGTGAAAGAAAATAATCATCAAATCACATTCTTACTAAACTTTTATTTAAGAAATTTTAAAGAATAGAAAATTGTTCTGAAAATAGTTCTGAATTCAAGGGTTATATCGGTAAAAACTGAAACAGATTTTTTTTTTTCAATATGAAATGAACCTCCAATCTTTAAGGAATTAAATAGTGGACCAATTAGGCTATACTCTTATTGACATAGTTTGAAAACTAAAACAAAACTGTATTAATAGCTCGAAACATTAAAGTGACATTTTAATTCTCTAGTTCATTTAGCAAAAACTTAATATGGTTGGTCTTTTGTTAATTTACATAATGAATAGATATCTACGTGAATAAATATATTTTTTTTTTTTTGAAACATCTACGTGAATAAATATTTATATCGCATTTAATAGGTGTTTAATATTGAATTTTGAGATAAGTAAAGATTTCTATTATAATGGTCAATAAAAAATTACCGGCAATAACTTGAACAATTTTTTATGTAAAGTTTAAGAACTAAACCATACCCATTGAAAATTTAGAATTTAAAATAAAATAGGCATGAAAGTTTAAAAGTAAAATAGTATTTAGCTATACTGTTTAAGGTAGAAGTTATGTTTACAGCGTCAGCAATGAATAGGTCAAATTCCTTTTTCTGTCCAACTGCACAAATAATATTTACTCCAAAATTGGACAAAAAGACAACCTAGCACTAGCAGCAAGGAATTCTTCCTTTTACATGAAAAAGAAAAAAGAAAGATAGGTTCCATGATCTACAACGCACTATAGAAAAACCAAACTTATTGGTACGTATATTACAACACTATTAAATCAAAGAATTAAGTGAAATGTTGATTATTGCTGGTTAAATTAATGGGAGTCCCTAATTTAGGCTATATTCAATCGAAGGAACTTGTTAACATTCATTTAGTTAAAAGGGAAGAAAAAAAAAAACATTCGATGGGACTAGAAAAGAAATTGTTGGTTATCTTTTACATAGTTCAATTAATCAAATAATTATTTTTCTAAAGGATTGAGGTTCAAATTCACGACCAGTTAAAATTATAATACTTGAAAAAGAAAAGTATATATATAATATTTGTAAAACCAAATCATTAAAAGAAGTAACAGGTAAATTTACTCTACAAAATAGTAAATACACACATAGAAATAGGAAACATTCAAGTTTTACTACTATGCCAACAAACATGGTAGAACAAATTATGTTGGCGATTAGGCAATATGATAATCGATAACTATCAAGTTATGCATAAATCATCTTTAGTCAAACATGAAAAGGTGTGATGCTATTCCTATTGGCCAAATATAAGCTTTTATTATTTATTTTTTGTAATAGTAATGTCTTTAAAATTTCTGTAGTGTACTAAAGAAAGATCCCATATCAACTGTGATAATCTGCCGAAGCAAAGATCATATAATGACATCAACTAATATAGAGCAAAATAATTAAAAAGAGAGGTTCACAATTTTTTTCTCTTTGCTGTCACTCTATAGAAAGCAGTCAATTTTATGTCCATGTGTACGTGCATGGAGTTTCCAGAGTTTTGAGTCAGGTTGTCGTAATTCTCAAATTCAAAGCAGAAAAGAAGCCATGAGAAAAAAGCATTTCTTTTCCGAAGTCAAGAACCATTCTAACCATTAGAGAAGAAACGACAACATTAGCTGAGCCCGAGGCCACCCATGCCGATTAACGGCCGTTTGGTTCTTAAGTGTATTAAGGAAAAATCTGCTTCATTTTTGTAGAAGTGCGTTAATTCCACAAACTGAGTTACACATGGCACAGCAAATAGCTTTGGGTTCACTATTCTTGGATCGGATCCCAATTTCTCTTTATTGAACCGAATACCCGTTTGGGTTTAATGGGCTCTGATACCATATTAGATTATATGGGCTTCCATCTCAAAACCAATTGGCAATGAATGGGGTGACCCTTCTAACATATAAATTGTGAGATCTCCACTTTTGAGAAGGGGAGGAGAGAAGCAACCTAGGTGACTGCCAACTATAACCACTCACAGCAATCGAAAAATTATTGAATGAAAAAAATATATTTTTGAGACCATAACCAAACCTTAGCCCAATGCTAGCTCTACTTTTTTCAAGTCTACGAAGAAATCAAACGGCTAATGCTATTAAGAATAACCTAAACATCTGAAAACACAAATTAAAAAAGAAAAAGAAAAAAGAACTGTACAAAAAAAAGAATAGCATTGTTTTAAGTTTTGAGGCTTACCAGGAAGAAGATAGACTGAGAGGAATATGCTCTACGAAGAGTTCAGTTCTTTCCTTTTCCTTTCTGTTCTGACTGCCGGCTTCCACCTCCATAGCAGAGTTGCAAACGGCCGTCAAATGCAGGCGAAAACTGATAATGTTGATGATTATCCAGTGGTGGAGTGGCCGAAGTCGCCGCTCCGAAGAAGAAAGGTAAATTAGATCCGTCAACAGGAGAAAACCTCTGGAGATGAGGCAAAAGAGATGAATTGGACTGAAGGGTCCCCCTATAATAACCCGGAAGGTTGGAAGAGATAGTGAAGTTGAGGTTGTAGTCGTTGCCACCGGCCGGTTGAGTTGTGGCCACGGGAACTATATTGCCGTCGGGAACAAATGAGAAATGATGGAGCTGCTCTGCATTATTGTCACCAGCTGAGACGCTACTAAATAATGGAGTGCTTGACATGGTTTGTGGCAATGAAGTTCCCAAATTGATTTGTTCGGAAAAGCCCGAAGAGTGATGAGTTCTAGAAGTGGACGGCTCGAGAATTCCCGAGCTGAAGTAATCCATTGCAACGGTCGACGACTGCCACTGCCTTTCTGCCGCCACGCCGACGTCCCGATGAGCTGAAACGGTTGTAGCACCGCCAGCGAGTAGCTCGGTGAAAGATGAGTTTTGGGTCATGGAGGTGAGATTATGATCGGCAATGCGAGAAGAGTCTTGTTCTTTTTCCTTTTCCTTTTGTGCTCTCTCCTTTGCCCTTTCGCGAGCTTTGAGGCGGTTCACGCGAACCTCAGATCGCGAGAGAGACAAACCTGAACCCTTGCTGGTTTCAGAGTTACTACTGCAAGCAGATTTGGACAAAGAAACATGCAATTGGCTGTGATTCTGCTCGGCCGAGTCGAACGGCCCAGGTTGATCAGTGGCACTAATCTTTTCGCCGCTCAGCTGCTTCGGAGTTTCCGGAAAAGAGGTATTCAGCGAAGGCAACTCAGCTATTGCATCTGCGGCCGCTTTGATCAGCCACTCGACGGCCTTGCTTGGTTGCTCAAACCCCAAACGATCTTGAAGATCGTAGAACTGAATCGCCGTCGCTACCGATAACCGAACCCTTCGGTCTCTTAATCCCTTTGAAGTCCACACCTTGCTATGCCTGTCCTTCCCGCCGGAAGCTCGAGAAACCCTAATAATCCGGGAGTGGTGCCACCCACGAAGCCGATTGGCATCATCATCAGCTCCTCCACCACCAACTCCCACAGCACCACTACCAACCCTTTTGGATTCTTTGTCTTCTTCATCGTCCGGGTGAATGTTCTCAACCCCTTTTAATCCTATCTTATTGGAGTCGCTACTTCTGCCATTTGCTAACCTTGGAAACTTACGCGGTTGTTCTTGAATATTATCCACCACCTCCATAACACTTTCATTCCTTAATTACTCAAACAAGGATCCGTAAATGGAGACCTCCTTTGACCTTTAGCAGGTGCTCTTTATCCCTAATTTTTTTCACCTCTGCAGAGAAAGAGAGGGGGGTTGTGCAGCAGGTTGTCTAGAGAGAGAAATAAGATGCGCCGATGTTGAAGTGCAGCAGGTGGGGTGGTTGTATTCTGTACATATTGATGACGATAATTCAGAGAGTACTACTTTACTTTGTGCTGTCTGTGTAGTAATTAAAAGGGCTTCTTTTACCCCTCGATATATCACAATCTGTAGTCAGCACAGCAGGCAACTCTTTCGTTCAAAACTTTCTAAAGTTGCAGAAACTGCGTGCTCTCCAAAGGCAAAAATCGCTGGTTATCTCAGACCTCTCAGCCTCAACTCCTCAAGCCTGCAAACCTCATCCCAAAACCTACAAAGAGAGAGAAGAGAGAGAGATGACACCCCGCCTCTTAAAAGCGTTTTTTAAAAGAAGATGAGCTTTTACAAATGAGTAAAATACCCATTTTAAAGATAAACTCCTCCTTCGCACCTTTTTTCACTGTCTTAGCTTAATCTTACCTCCTTTTTTCGTTTTTTCTTTTTCTGTTGCAGAGCTTGGAAAACATTAGAAAGAAGAAGTAGAGAAATAGAGCAAGAACTCACGGATCTGAGCTAACGAGACCCCCTTTACGCAGTATTTAAAGCTTCATCTCTGGTCCTAAAAATGGCAGACATTTACATCAACACGACAACTCGTGAAAAATATTTAAAATTAAAAACAAAACTAACAAATTCATGTTTCCAAATTATCCACACAAGCACAAACAAGAAACTAATAAATTTATAAGCTGCGGACAATGTTGGGTCCGGGGAACACATTACGCAAACATCAATTATATGGTGACAGGTGTTTACATCTCAGAGGCAAAGAACTAGACCTAGAATTCACATAGCTTGGATTTTGTATATATTTTTTTAATTTCCTCATATCGCTCAGCTACATAACAAAAACTTTACAGATCTGCAATCTCTTGAACCGAAATCAACCATCAACAGTAGAAATCATCTTCCTCATGCTCAAATTCCAGTTTAAAAAAATACAAGAACGCCAAAAATAAATTCAACAAAGCCATCAAAAATTCAAACAAATAATACACAATCACAAAACCGAAATTAACCACTACATAGCTCCGAGCCTAGATTAAAATCCTCTAACTAGGCTATCGTTCTCTAAACAACATATATACCTCGAGGAAAAGAATGGTATGAACAGAAAAGTCTGCAAGTAGCTCAATCTCAAGCACCGGCATGTAAATTTTCTTCTCCTCCGCTTCCTGCAACTGCAAGTAACACAAAATTTCAAATCACATCTCGTCTTGACACAAATAGATACAAAGCTCAAATCAATAAACTCCGAGTTCAGATGATTGATTAGTCAATAATTCTCACACTAACAGGTACAAAAACCGATGAATTTCATGGAGAAAAGCGATTATATAATGCCTTCGCTTCAAGTCCTTCTGGAACTGAAACGATCGACTCTACAGTTGGAGAGATAGTTGAAGAGGAACGGCGGGAAAAAATCAGAGAGGAAAAGAAAGAGAGTTGAGAAATGAAAGAGAAAGAACTGAAGCGAAGAAGAAGAGAGTGAATAAGTGAGATTTTTTTTTTTTTCTTTTCTTTTTTCTTTTTGGGTCATTGGGCTTATCGGGAAAGCTCCGACACTCCGCCGTTCCCTGCTTTAAATATGCCCCTTTCTTCTGGATTTTTTCCCCTAAAAACATTCAGTATTGTTAACAGATAATAAAGATAAATTACTTTAGCTTAATATCAAAATTAATAATTACTTCATCGATAGATGCTTTATAAATATTCACTTTACCTTTTTTCAAATATATATATTCGCTTTACCTATAAAAATTATGATGCCGACATTTTAGATTTTTTTCTGTCTTTTTATTTGTTAAACTATATAATTGTGGTCATAAATTGTCACTTTAGTTCGTAAACTTTTAAATGTTTCAACTTAATTCTTATAGTAAAATCAATTTTTGTAACCATCAGTATCTATATTATGTATATGTTGTTGGAAGTATATCATATTAAACTTAAGACTCAGTTTTTGTTTGTGTCAATGAATTGATGTTTTTATTTCGCTAACTGGATCATTTCAAGCAGGAAAAAAACAATTTATAGACAAATTCTTATCTTTTAACTCAACTGCGTGAACCAAACTGAGTCTTTAAATGCATAACAGTGAGATCGAAGCATTTCATACCATATATAGGTCAAGTTGAAACTACAATCTAAGGGTCCGTTTGGAATACATTTTAATTTAAATATTTTTCAAGAATGCATTTTTTAAAAAACATTTTGTATACAAATTGTTTAGAATTTAAACACTCATATGTTTAGTTGTATTTCCTCACAAAATGTTTTTATACACAAGTTATTGTTTACGTAAGAAGTCTTTTTTAAAAAGTTGGTTTCAAGTGTTTTTCTCAAAATGATTTATTTATCATTCTCATTTTCTAATAAGTCATTTTTAGTGGTTACCAAACACTAGAATTTTTTTCAAAATGATTTATTTTCAAAATTAAACACTTTGAAAAGTTAAACCAAACACACCCTAAGTCCATATCGAAGTGAAGCTCAAATAATTGAGTCAAATTAGTAATTTAACAAACAAAAAAAAATGTTACCCTTTTTTCTAGATTTATAATTTATATGACTTTTTTTTTTTTAATTGAACGCGTAATGTATACTTTTAGAGGGTTTTTTTTTTTTTTTTTTTGAGAAAAAAACTTTTTGAGTGTTTGAACATGGAAAAAATGATTATATATGGAATGCACGTAAATTATGAATTTATGACAATGTCCAAGTACTTGGATTGTTCATATAGTTTTAAAGTAAATAATTTTGACTTTGAAAAATGTGAGGGTGTCTCATCTTTATCTTTTCCATTTTCAATCAAGATAGAAATAGAAACATTATGTCTTTTTTTCAAAATTGAATCATGTGATGACAACATCACTGTTTTTTCCTTTTGTCCATAAATAAGGTATCGAGATTCTTAACAAGTACAATAATTTTGAGGAAAATCTTTGGATGTTTTTTGTTTATTTTCTTTATTATTATATATATATGAAAAAAAAAATTGAGCACTCAAACTTTTATACTTATGTCTCAATGTACAAATAAATCAGAATGTGATTTGTGAATATTGTTTCGACAATTAAATTCACCATCTTATCCATTTAATTAACCTAGCTTGTTTACAAATATTAAAAAAATCTACCGATTTTATGGCTATATGTTTGGCTAGTCAATGGTGAGGGCCATGAACATTTTCATTGCATATGGATGCATTTAATGGATAATAAATTTATTACATTACTGAATTACACTACACCGACATTAATCTATTCCAAGTGTATGGATTTCTTTTAGTTGGTTTTAGTATCAACTATACCTATAAGTTTACAATCTTAATTAAACATAGACATCGATAAAAATATTAAAAAGTTAAGAACATACTTTAAATTAAAAATGTTACAGTTAATTCACTCCTAGCGAAATGGATAAGAGATCAATTGTTGTCCTAAAAACTAATGGTTCGACTGCCCATCCTTACAATAGGTGGACTTTAAAAAAATAAGAATGCTAACCATAAAATTGAAACTAATTATGTATAATTGTTGTTTTTATTTTATTCACCCATGAAATATTGTTATTAGGTTAAACAAAATCCTCTACTTAAAAAAAAATAAAAATAAAAATAAATAAATAAATAAAATAAAAATCTAGTGGTGGCATCGTAATTATGTGTCAAAAGGGGGTTTGATTGAGAGGTGCTCAAAAAGGGGAGCACTAAACTCCATGCTGTCCGTGGAGGAAAAAGATTCGTATTTATGTTATTTTTATTTTTAAAATGTCTTAGTGGTAGAGGAATTAGTATATAATTAATTAACTACGATGATTAATTAATTTAATTATAGTACTGGAAATGGGATATTCCATGGCTACTTAGGATATGAACTTGATTGTCCGTACCACAAGTGATGTGTCTTGTTGCTTCCCATATTGGGTAAAATGTCTTTAAACTTTATCATTAGTATTATACCTTTTATTTTTATTTATTATTTTTTTTTTTGTCAAAGCGAGCTTAGCTCAGCTGTAATTGGCATGTACCCTCGACCACGAGGTCAAAGGTTCGGATCCACCCACCCCCAAATGTTGATGTACTTAAAAAAAAAAAAAAAACTATTTATTAAAAAAGTATTATACTTTTTTTTCCCTTCTGTTCAACAATTAAAAGAGAAGATGATGGTAATTTATGTCTTATCCACTAAATTATATGTGGATTGACACAAACGTTGGTGTACTGAAGAAAACACATATTATACATTAATATCCATCACCATGATGTAAAATATGTCGATTTAAGCATGATTCTATTTTTTAAACATTTTAACCTCTTCTGGAGTTATAAATTCAAGTACTCTCATAAATTGGATAGATTTTAAATAAAATAGAGAACTTAATTATGAATAATTTTAGGTTATATTGTTATTTATTAAGTAGATTGCAACGTTAGTAGTAAAGTAATGAGAGACGTGCCAAAGCGAGCTTAGCTCAGCGATAATTGGCATGTACCCTCGACCATGAGGTCAGAGGTTCGAATCCCCCCACCCCCAAATGTTGATGTACTCAAAAAAAAAAAAAAAAAAAGTAATGAGAGACGTGTATGGATAATATTTGACATTGTGTTACATGGGTCACATGTACTTTCTCACTTATCACCATGTAACTAAAGTTTGGTTTTTTTTTTCCAACAAAAAAAAAAAGTTTGGTTTTAAAAAAAAAAACGTAAAATTATATAAAATACCCTTAAACTTTAGGATAGGTTTTGATTATACATCAAGATTTTGAAATGTTTCATTTTTACCTTTCAATTTTGAAATTATATAAATATAAAAAAAAAACCACCGAAATTTGAAATTGTCCAAAAAAAAATATTGTTTCTTTTAAAATAAAAAGTGAAAATTAACATGACAGTTGATGTATAAAAACTATAATATATATGTGACATTTACAATCATGTAAAATTTAAAAGACTGAAATCTTTGTCATCCTTTATTTCACCTCAAAGTTATTATAATATTTATATAATCAATATCTACACACTCATCACATCAATTTATGTGAGTTATATGTTGTAAATGATATCACGTATGTCTTTCGGTTTTTATTTATCAATGTATCAATTTCCATCTTATTCAAAAATAAAACAATCCAAATGAAAATTTGAAACAAGTTTCAAAGTTTTAAAAATAATGGCATAATTGGAACCTATAAAAAAATTTAGAGATATTCTTACATGATTTAATCTAAAAAAAATATTAGGATTTGCATAAAAAAAAAAACAAAAAAAACAAGGTTAGGGATTGACATAATTAAGTTTAGAAAAATGAGAAGAGGTGATAAAATAGAGGGTAAATTATCCTGAAATCGTTGATGATAATGATTAATAACAAATTGGTTTAAAAAAACAATAATGTGAGGGCGCGTACACGGAAACCAAAAACGAATCACTTGCTGGGTAAAAAGAAGCCGACATTAAAATAATACATCCACCATATTTTTCTTCTATTTTTATAATACATCCCACTCTTTTTATTTATTTACATTTTGGAACATATATATTAATATATATTTCCACTCTCACTTCAAAAGCCCCTTTTTACGTACCATAGTACCATTTGCACTATTATTATAATTTTCAGTGGCCCAACTGTAATTTAACTTATCCTTATTTTAAATAACAAATTTTTATGGGAGAGATAACTCATTTTCGCCAACAAGAACTTAGTTTAATTGGCATAAAATTGTACTGATAACCACAAGATCTGTGGTTCGAATCCCCCTCCCCACATATTGTCCAACAGCTACGCGGGGGAGGCAGTGGGCCACTGCATTTTCCTCCCTTCGGCAATGACTGAAAATAATTCCTTTGTGGTTCGCAACAATCGCACGAACAACATTCGTGAAGTTCTTGGTCCCCGACAGGGGCTAAAGATCAGTATCGTTACCTGTGAGCAAGCCGGAAAGTCAATGGAGGTGGAGTCGGACGCTATGGAAATTATCAAAGTCTTGAATGAGAAAGATAGATTTGAATCTAGAGTAGACGTCTGCCCAATTGAATTAGTCTCACGTTATCTAACTTCTATGATGTTTAATATATATATTGTTTGAATTATATAATCGTGGAATATACATAAGATTTATTTCATTATTTTGTTAATAAAATTTCAAAATATATAGATTTTAGTCCATAAACTTCGAAAAAGAAAAAATGGACACTCTTCATAATCATAATTATTTTTTTATTAACTGTTTACTAAATCGATAGAGTGAAACACCAACATGAACATAATTCAATTGGTTAAATATAAGTAGTGAAATTTTAAACATACATATACATGTATCAAAATCATATAGTTACTTGATACAAATAACATCGTGAATCGGTAGATATCAATGGACTAGGACAATAGCAAAGGCTAATATAATCATTTAAAATTTCTCAAAAAAAAAAATATATAATCATTTAAAAAAGCTTACGAACTAATATAAATATAAATAAATTTTATAAAATAAAGTGAGAATTAAACTTATTAAATAATAATAATATTGAGTTTTCCTTTTTCCAAATCTAGAGAAGAAAAAAAAAAGGTTGGTTTTGACGTGGATGTTGAAGGCTGTGATTGGTGAATGTTGGTGGGGCCAAGAAGATGGCACGCTCGAGGCAGGGGCACGTGTCAGTGTCGAAAGCGTGTAGGCTCAGTTCTCAATGCCAACATAAGACCCACCACCACGTGTCACGGTCACCCTCACACCTACCCGGAGCTCCAATTTCCTCTTCCCTACGCATTAACCCTTTTCTTTTTCATCCTACATTTTTCCTCAAATAACACAATTTGTTTTTAACTGTATGGATTTTTTTTTTTCTGGTTAAAAAAAAAAACAATTTTTTTTTTGTTGATCAACAGCAGAACATTATTCCATTCAATACCAAGAAAGACCGCCAGAGCGACATTACATAAGGAAATTGAAAATAGCAAAAACCAAAACCACCACACGTTAAGAAGACAGTCATGTTCTAACCCGCAAATCATCATCAATCAAAACCAAACACTCACCAGCCAGTTACCCAACACTAATCCTCCACCCGAAAACTACATCATCAATCATCTCAAGACTAAGCCAGCTACAAGGTTGCTCCAATCTCGCTCCTTTCCCAACTCGTCTTTGCCCCCAAGCTCATAATTTAAGACTGCAACAATATTACCATCAAAATAAAGCATTTTGCATATAGAAATCATCCCTAGTAGGCAATTAAGGAGGAGATAAAACCAAACACAAATGTTCCCCCAAACACCCCTACCTAAAACTTGCTACCTCTCGAGCCCTCCTAGACCCATCCAATGTGAATGGCATAAATTCAAATGAATGATTTTGTCATGCCCAAGTCCCTGCGCAACATATGTTAAGCCTTGTGCCTAAGAGAAGCTACGAGAAACTAACAAATTTATGAAACCACTCAAAACTTTCCAAGAAATTCTTACCTCTCTAAACTAATCAAATTATATCAATTAATTCTTACATCTGATGACCTTTGGCTTGAACAATTGTTAAAAAAAAATATTTTCAATTATAAAACATGTATGATACAAAATTAATAAAATTTCAAATAAAAACAACATTAGAGTTTTTTTTTTGGTTAAAATTTGTGAGTTTTTTATTATTAGGTGGTTAACTTGTGTATTTATCAAACTTAAATTTGTGCAGAATTCTATATCGTTGAAATAAGTGAATTTACGGAGATTTTCACATCATTTTTTTTTAATTAGAAATAGTAGGTGGAGATTATACAAGATATGAGAGAAAAATAACAACCCTACCCTATGTAATTAAGAAAAAACAAAAATCTACATCATGGTCGGAAACCTAGAAGCCCACAAACCTAACTTTTGATTTTTTATTTTTGTAACTTTTGATTTTTTATTTTTGATTTTATTTTCCTTCAATGGAGGAGTGCATAAAGATAAAATGAGCAATTTTCGAGAAAAGATGGAAAAGTTTATCAAACGTTTTTTTTTTTTTTTTTTTGACAGTATGGGATGGGGGATTTGAACCACAGATCTCGTTTAAAATTATTTAATTTATTATTATTATTTATTATTTAAAAAAGCTCTTAAGGAGAAATTATAAACAATCACGAACATAGTTTATTAATACTTTTTTCAAAAGTTTATTAATATTAAAGGTAAGGAAATTTCCTACCTAAGATAGATTAATAAACTAATTTGGGACCCAATATGTTAATATGCTACAAAGTTTAATAATTAAATAATAAAAATCGACATTTAATTTTGATGATTTTTTTTTTTGCGACAAGGATTAAATTGTTACAAATTTGAAAGTATAAGGACTAAATTGTTACAAGTTCGAAAGTATAGGGACTAAATTGTTAGTTATTAAAATTAAGAGACTAAATTGTTACAAAATTGAAAATATAGAGACTAAATCGTTACAAATCAAAGTTTAGGAACTAAATTGTTACTTTCATAAAAGTTTAAGGACTAAAAGTGATTTTTAACCAATATTAAAAGTCAGTCTTTTTCAAAGATGAAAAAAATAAAAATAAAAAAGTAAAAGTCAGTCTGTCAACGAAATGCCCATGAGCATGGAAAAGTACTGAAGTATACTGAATATTGGAGGTGCAAAATGTCATAAAAAAAAAAAGAAAAAGAAAATAAAAACCATCGATTCTTTTAGATGGTTAATAAAATTTTAAATTTATTTTTACACAATATAAATAATATTAACTGTAATAGATTTTATGATGAAATCAAGTTTATCAATACACATTGTGGGAAATGAATGATGTGTTTCTTCAAGTTCCACCGAATCAATATAACATTCTTTTTAAGGCTGTCAATTAATTTACACCTCAATTATCTCACCTCACAAATAGAATTCGACCGTAAAATTTCAATATATACACCAAATATTTTCAATATAATTGAATTTGTTCAAAAGATGGATGTGTAACTAAAATTTAATCATATCAACATAAAAAAAAAAAAAAGAGAATTAAATTGAAATCAGTCCCATAAATATGAGAGTCCTCACAAGATGCATGAACAGCGGGATTGAATTCGAAGTTGTCTTTTGTTTAGTCAAATATGTGCTCTATGTCATCTTGAAAGTCATTGTTATGCCACAATATGCACCAAAATATCATACATCACAATCGTCGTTTGAGCTAAAGGGCCCTCAATTTTAAATTTACACGTTTTAATTTTCTCTCTTACTTATCAACGTTTCAATGACGATGCATAGAAAGATACCTACGTACTCATATGTAATCATGTATCTTTCTTTTTAAAATATCCAACAACTATGAATCATTTTTCATTTTCAACTATTATATCCAGCCATTTTCCCTTTTTTATAATTGCTGTCTGAAAATGGATTTTGGGCCGCGGCCCATTTAAAATGATGGATCGTGAGCTGTGACTAATATTTTTCAGGCCCAGTCCAAACCCTAACCTCTAGCTGCAGAGTTCTCGTTGCCATCCGTACGTCTTCGTCTCGTTCCTCGCTATTGTGCTGGTTTCGTAACTTAGATTTTGGCGATCAAATTTCAGATATGGCTGCTGCTTTTGCTTCCAAATGTTCCCGCGGTATGTGATTTTCCGAAACGTCCTAGTGAATACTGGAATTTCTTCTGTTCTTTGATTTGGAACTGCTACTGCTAGAACATTTGTAGTCTATTCAATTAGGATTTTCTACTTGCGTTGAACCTTGATTTGTCTTCATTTAGCTTAGGAAATGCTTGTTTTTCTGTTTCTTTCGGACTGCTAGCAGAACGTTCCTTAATTGAGTTTGCTCGTCATATAAATCTGTTCCAAGTGTAATGTTACTGTTTTATTTTTATGATGCTTTGCAGCTTATACATTGTTTAGTTGTTCTGTTTGCCTAACATATTTTGTGAAAAGAGAGATAATATGCTAGAGAAGTAGGTCAGCGAATCCTAGAAACTAAGATGAAAATCTAGCTTATAAGTTATACCAGGCATGTAACGTTGAAGATAAGAAAAATGATTATTCTCCAAGCAAAATTTTGAATCCTTCGTTTGTTACTCTTCCAAACACTTACAGATTTTGAAGGTGGTACAATGGAGAGGAACTTTCTTCCAGAGTTCTTCCTTGACCTAACCTTTGAAAATCTTCCATGAACTAGTGATCCATAAGGAAAAGCTTGGCCCGGTTAGTTCTAAATGCAAATCTAAGTTGCGCCATATAACACTTGGCTTGTTTTGCTCCAGCTCTTCTGTATGGTTGTCTTTGGCTTATGGCTGCATCAACGTTTGTTTGCAGACCAAGAAATAAGTGATTGTTTTCAGCCAACACTCTTCGTTCACACACTCACGCATGATCTTCTCCCTTTTTATATATATAAAGAGAGAGAGAGAGAGTACCTCCATGATGATCATCAACTGTACATGGAACTTGCAAGCTGCAAGTCTCATTTGATTTCATTCCCCTTTTTTCGCCCCCAAGATGTCAGATTTTGTGGAGTAAAAGTGGAATTTGTATGCCATATGTTAATTTTTTAAAGTTTGAATATTTTCCAAAACTAGTTTGAATCCATTTTTCTTACTCATTGTTCTTTTGAACTTGATAGTTTGAGCATATTATGTTGTAAAATTTATCTTAACTTAGACATTTCAACGTGTTATTGTCTTATTTTAGTTTTGTTTTTCTAGTTGTTGTGAAACTCATATTGGCTCATTGTTTAATGCTCAATGTTTCTGGAAAATTAACCTAGTTGGCCGTTCATTGTTGGGTGGACTTGGAAACAATATGTCTGGTTTATTGAGCACATCAAATGAGACAGTATGCAGCAATTTCATCTCGCAGGTCTGCTTCTCTGAAATTTTAATCTCCCATCTGACTTTCAACCCTAAAAAGAGAATTGAAAGATAAAATCCATTTGTAGTATAATCATATGCACGTGCATGGGGGGTAAGGAAACAGAGGATTACAAAGTTACATGCCTCTGTCACTACTTATATGAAGATTATTATTTAGGGGATAGTATACCAATGACGGCTATGAAATTGGTATTTAAAAACTGATTCGTGCAGAACTCTGAAAAACTTTTTTTTTTTTTGATAAGAAACCGAACTTTCATTGAACAAATGAAAGAATACAAGAACATACAAAAAAAAAAACTCAAGCCAAAGAGGAGACCGAAAAAACTATAAAAATGGACTCCAATCCAAAAGAACGAGACCAAGATCATAATTACAAAAAGGTTTAGTGACCGACGCCCATAAGGAAAAATTAAACCTAACTAACTCCCAAACTTCCTCAACCGATCTCTCCTTATCCCTAAAGATCCTATTATTTCTCTCAAGCCAAACACCCCACAACACAGCAAAAAAACAAGCTCAAGATCCCTAAAGAACTCTGAAAAACTTGTTATGAGGCTTGTTTGGATAATATAATTATTGATCTAGTTCAAGATCCAGCTGTTTGAAAATGTTTTCCTGGACTAGAATTGATAGAAGTTGAGTGTTCATAAGCTGAATTTGTACTTTGATTATGCACATGTCCATGCTTAAATTTAATGATGGTAACTTTTTGCATATGCACATATAATATAATAACTTGAAGAGCTACTGAAAGTGAAACGAAGGAAGGGCCTATAGATAATTTTCAGAGGAATTTGTAGATCTATATTGGAACTTTTAAATCATTGTGAGCGTTATAAAATGCCTGAGGAAACATCGGTACACTGCTATCAATATCTAATCTGACCTTGTGTATTGTCACATTTTGCAGCAACAAAGAACTTTCATACAGATGAGAACTGTGCTAAAAGTAGTGGACAACTCAGGGGCAAAAAAGGTGATGTGCATACAAGCTTTGAAGGGGAAGAAAGGAGCGCGACTGGGAGACACAATCGTCGCATCAGTGAAGGAAGCCCATCCTAATGGAAAAGTGAAGAAAGGAAAGGTTGTATATGGTGTGGTTGTGCGAGCTGCAATGCAAAGAGGTCGCTGTGATGGGAGTGAGGTCAAGTTTGATGATAATGCTGTAGTCCTCGTTGATAAGCAAGGCCAGCCTATCGGGACAAGAGTGTTTGGCCCAGTTCCTCACGAACTCAGGAAGAAAAAGCATGTAAAGATTCTTACTTTGGCAGAGCACATTGCTTGAAATCAATAATCAGATTGGAGCCAAGGCTAGAAGGTTATGTTTGTTAACTTCTTCATGATGTGCCCAAAAATATTACCCCATTGGGATTTATTGGAAGAAAGAAGAGGAATCTGCTAAAACCATCTGATAAATTGTCTTTGGCAAATAATAACAGGAAAGTTGTTGCAGTTACTCTTGGCATTGCAATTCCCAGATTCTTCTCACCACTCTTCCTCACATCATCAAAGGAAAGTTGTCCGATCGCTCGGTCTTCCAGTTAGGCAGTTACCATTAATATGAGGTTTGAATTTTAACAAACTACTTTCTGTCTAATTAGTTTTCCAGCCTGGTTCTCCCAATGATATACATTATACAAATGTTGCTGAAAACTTAAATGTAGTTTGTCCTTCGGAAATACAAAGTTGACCACGTTTTTAAAGGACAAACATTTTCTGGACTGTCTTTGTTTATCCAAAATAAGTGACCTAAAATCCACTGTTTTTATATAATAAGAACTCAAAGTATTTTGTAGCTTAAACGCATCATACAGTAGAAATGCCTCGTGTGTAGTGAATGAGCAATGAGTACTATCACCCATGTGTGTTATGAACCGTGACACTAGACAATGCTTAATGCTCATATTTATTTGACTCTTGAAAGCGTGCAATGTGGACATTTGACCGTGGCCTTACTTTAAGTGGTTTGGTTTTATTATGTGCACGATTTACTTAACCTTCAAAGGTGTTCTTTCGTTTTCTGTTTTGCATTTGCAGTATGTTATTTGACTGATGATAGCATATGGAGTTAAGTGGACTAATATAGTTTTATAACATCCCGCGATGCCAAGGTAGGGATGAAAAGCAAACATGAGTATAGCGCTCAACTGGCATAAATCTTTCATTAATGATCAAAAAAATGTTGTAAAAGAAAAAATGTGGGGATGGAAAAATTGAGATCAATTTTGGAACATACCTAGAATGATAGGAATCAATGTGTTTTGTTATTATTATTATTTTTTCTTTTTTAAAAGGGACATCCAAGAAATAAAAGTAGCCTGATTTAGATAAAAGTAAGAACTAATTTGTTTACACAGAAAAGTCTCAACTAACATGCATATAAATAAATATATATCTAAATAAAAGAAGGGAAAGAAGTATCTATTCTTTTTTTTATTTATATATATATATATATATATATAGGTTAAATATATGTTTTGATATATATATTTTTTTTTGAATAAATATATGTTTTGATATTTGATGTTGGATGTTTATTCAATTTAATCTCAATTGTTTAGGCCCCGTTTGATAACCATTTGGTTTTTGGTTTTTGGTTTTTGAAAATTAAGCTTATAAATCATACTTCCACCTACGAGTTTCTATGTTTTGCTAATACTTTTCTTTCCTTGTTTTTAAAAACCAAGCAAAATTTGAAAACTAAAAAAAGTAGTTTTCAAAAACTTGTTTTTGTTTTTAGAATTTGGCTAGGAACTCAAATGTGTCATTGACAAATATGAAAACCATGGTAGGAAAATTGGAAGAAAACAAGCCAAATTTTCAAAAACCAAAAACCAAAAACCAAATGGTTATCAAATGGGGCCTTAGAAATTTTCAGTTTTTCTATGTGTAATTATATATATTTTTTATTTAGTTCCTTATTGTTGATGAATGTTAAAAGTGTCTAATGATGAACTTACATGCTATAATATTAAGTGAATTGGCCTAATTTTAAGGAGGAAAGGTTGTAATTAGTAATCACTCATCCAAATTTCTGAGAAGTTTTTAAAATTTTGGGGTATTTATTCCTCCAAATTTTGAGCTTTCTCACCAAGTATTATGCCATTCACCCATTTTAAAAACACCCAATTGAAAATTGTGTAAAAATAAGGGGCTAACATTGAAACTTTTTAAATAATAGGGACTAAATTGAAAAGTTATGAAACATATATTTAGCCCCAACTATATTGTAAAATTAGATATATTTGGTAGTCTGAGTGGATTTCTCTGTCGAAAAGGTTAATAAATCTGTTAACAATAATACTTTATTAGTACAAAAAGGTTATTACAAGTGAGAACGAGTGATATCTAATTAAGAATTCTCAGTAGTTTTTGTAATGACTCTGGTTTTTCTCTTCCCTAAATTCACAACCAAATCTTCACATAACTGAAAATTAAAACAAAAAGAGAGACAAAGTTGTAAATAAAAAGTGGAAGGACTTCATTTTTCAAGTCACAAACAACAATATTTTTTAATTTTAATAATTTGTGTATAGAATTGAATCATTCATTCTGCACAAAATTCTCTCTTTTTGGCCGCACCTTAATGAATACCATAAACTCCCAAACTCATCCATGGCCCCAAATCCCAATTGCCCGAGTCAATTTCCTACTTCCATGGCACCTTCAACCAAATCCAACCCCTTTCTCTAAACCAATCTCAACCCAAGATTCCAATCTCCATTCAGAATCGAAACCAAAATCAGAATCAAATTCAAATTCCCAAAAACCAGAGCCAAAAATTGGGTCCAAATCCCCAAGCTCCTTTAATGGCTACAATCCCATGCCTCTGATGAATCTCGCAACAACAATGGATTCACCATCGATGACAGCAGAGCCTCATAAGCTTCAGAACTTACCTTCTTTCAAGCTCTCCCGGTATTCCTCCGGCGCCCGAGATTCCGACGCCGGCGATGACCTCCGGTACACCAGCCTGAAGGACATTCTTCTGAACTCGCCGTCGTACAGCGGCGTAAATGAGTTCAACGAGTTCAATTCGTCCAACATTTCGATCCGAAACGAGCTGGTGAAACGGGCGGCGTCGGCGTACCTTCAATCGGCGGCGATTTTGGTCAGCCGGAACGAGAGCGGTTTCGTCGGGTTTTGGGAGAGGCTTCGGATCAAACTCGCCGCCCTCCGTTCCCGATGGTGGGATTGTTTTCACCACATTTTTGGCTTCTTTAGCTTTGCCCTAGACTAGAAGGAAACACCACTTTTCAATTCAATTTTTCTTAATATGTTTTCCATTTTTTTTTTTTTTTTTGAAAAAGGTAGCAAAAAAATTTAGATTAAATTATAAATTTAGTCCTATGCTTTAGAGAAAGTTAAAATTTAATCATAATAGTTTTAGGATTAGAATTTTGTTCCTATGATTTGATAAAACCTTGTTAAATCATTATAAAGACTATTTAATGAGGTTTTATCAAACTATAGAGATGAAATTTTAATTTTAAAACTATAAGATTAAATATTAATTTTCCTCGAAACACAAATGATTAAATTTGTAATTTAACCAAAAAGTTACTTTTTTTTCATTTGACATTTTTTGTTATGTCAATGTTTTTAGCTCATTTCTTCTTCATGTATGTTCTAATTTCGGATGCCCTTTGTACCCACTAATTGTTTCCTTTTTTTGTGTATAAATTGTATATTAAATATTATTTTTTTTCCCCCACTTATTGGTGAATTTGTCTTCTGGTTTTGTGTTATTTAGTTGTTTAAAGTATTGATTAATGGTGATTATTAGATCAATGATCTGCATCGTGAAATTGTAAGGGGGAAAAAAGTGCCATTGCCAGTCTATGTCCTAGCTTTGGAAGAAATTGGTGAGAATTTAGAAAATTAAAAATAGTATTTCAAACATTTTAATTTTGCATTTTTAATTAACTCTGTTGTTATGGTTTATTTATTATTATTTTTTTCTTTCTTTTTTGTGGAGATTTGAAACTTGAGAGGAGACTCGGATACTATTGTTATGATTGAATTGATTGTAAATTCATTCTAAAAAAAGATGGTGAAATTCCATTTGGTGGTTTTTTTTTATAGAACCATCAAATTTCAGAAGTTTTAGGTCCATAATTCTAGCAATTTTATGCTAGAAAATATAAACTAAAAACTATACTTTGACCATACCTCAATATTTTAAAGGGATGCTAACCATACATCTAAGAGATTAGAGGGATGTTGTCATAATGTATCTGTGAGGATCCCACGATGAAAAGATTAGGGGAGACCTCCAAATTCATAAGATAGATGGGCTACTACACTCATTGCCAATTGGTTTTGAGATGAAATCCCATGTTATTTAATAGTGTCGGGTTAAATAATTTTGACAATCTAACACAACTAATCCAATATCATAAGTTTTTGGGAATGTCAAGATCTTGCCCAAACTCGCCCCAATCTTTTGTTGCATATTGGGTAATAGGACTGCTGATTAATATAGCTAAAAGAGTTAGGATGCTTAAAACTAGTGAGTTTTGGGGTGTTAATCCCCCAAACTGGTTTGTATTGTTGGTCGAGTTTGATCGTTCTTCTACTTGCCCTTGAGGCGTTTATAATATTTTTCCTTTCTCAAAAAAAAAAAAAAGTGTCATCCCGTTTTACATGTCGAGCTAAGCTCGCTTTGACAATAATTAATTATTATTAAAAATGATTTAAAAATAAACTAACGACTAGTTTGACATCTTATCCCGATTCAATTTCTTCTCTTCCTAATAAATTTTGAAAACAAACTTACGTAATCCAAGTGTTTTCAAATTCTAAATTTGCTATCAAACAGGTCTAAAAAAAAATAAAAACATAGAACTAAACTCCATTTTTCATTAAATCTATTGATTCAAACAAACCCTAAACCCTAAATTTGAGTAGAACTAGTTACTTGTTACCTACTTATCCATGGTGGGTCTTTATTGCAAATAAAGATAAACCGGTGGGGGGAGGGGAGAAAAGAAAGTGGAAGTGGATGCAATATAGTAAAAGTAGAGGGGGCTAAGTTGCAAATAATATAACATGAAACATTTCCGTTAGAAGGTAAAAAGGCTAACGGTTGAAGAGAGAGAGAGAGAGAAGGCAGAATCTGACGGCGTCACGATCCTCGAGAAGAAAAGGAGAGGGGACAAGGCTGACCGTCAAACGACGGCGTTTCAGTGGTTCTTTGTCGGGTTGTCGGCATCATCCTCTATTTTTCTTTCCTTTCGTTTTATTCACTTCTGTCCTTCTCCTTATAATCTCGTCTCCCCCTTTTTAGGTAATATCTTAACGACGTCGTTCCTTCCTTTTTTTCCCCTTTTCACCTTTTTTTTTTTCGTTCTTAAAAATAAAATTTTGAATAACTTATTATTATTATTTAGTATTGAGTAAAATCACTTTCATTAATTAATTAGGATGAGATCAATTATAACATTCAACTTGTGAAGATGTTATTTCAAAAAAAAAAAAAAAAAAAAAAACTTGTGAAGATATATTGAATTTTATTCTAAACTTTTAATTCCATCAAATTCTCATGCGTGTTCAATAAATTATAAAATATATATTTAATATACAATCGACTGGATTAAGATAAAAACAACATTAAAACATGTTTTTATTGAAATGTGTAAGTTTGGTAAGTTTTCATGGAATTTTTCTTTGGTGGACTTTGTGCACTAATTAAATTTAGTTTTCTACCTAACTTGATTTTCATTCAAATTAGTAACTTTTTTAAAATTTTCCTCCTTTTTCCTTTTTTGTTAGAGTTAGTTGGTGAATCAAAAATTGATTAGAAGATAAAAATTGAAACATGCATTGGGTTTATATTTCCAATTTGAAAGATAAAAACTAAGGTTCCTTTTGGTAACAATTTGGGCCCTGTTTGATAACCATTTGGTTTTTGAAAATTAAGCTTATACACGCATACTTCCATCTATAAGTTTCTTGGTTTTAGTAGCAATCTTCTACATTGTTTCCAAAAACCAAGTCCAATTTTGGAAACAAAAAAAAGTAGTTTTCAAAAACTTGTTTTTGTTTTTAAAATTTGGTTAGGAATTCAAATGCAACCTTAATTAGGATGAAAGTCATGGTAGGGAATTTATGATAAAACAAGCATAATTTTCAAAAACCAAAAACAAAAAACAAATGGTTATCAAACGGGCCTTAGTTTTTGGTTTTTGAAAATTAAACTTGTTTTCTCCCAAGTTCTTTAAGATGGTTTTCATATGCATTGAAAACACATTGGAATTCATAGTCAAATTTAAAAAACAAAAACAAGTAACTACGCTCCCGTTTGATAACCATTTGGTTTTTAGTTTTTGGTTTTTTAAAATTATACTTGTTTTTTCCTAACTTCCCTACCATGACTTTCATCCTAGTTAAGGTTGCATTTGAATTCCTAGTCAAATTTTAAAAACAAAAACAAGTTTTCGAAAACTACTTTTTTTATGTTTCCAAAATTGCCCTTGGTTTTTGAAAACCAGGTAGAAGGTTGATACTAAAATCAAGAAACTTTTAGATGGAAGTATGTTAAAAAATCAAATGGTTATCAAATAGAGCCTACTTTTTTAGTTTTCAAAACTTACTTGAAGTAACAGCTTAATTTTAAAAAATAAAAAACAAAAAACTGTTATCAAACGGTATTAATTTTTTTTTTTCCGTTTTTAAAATTTGAACTGAAATTGAAGTGATTAGAAAATAAATAAAAAAAGAGGAGCAGTGGGTCCCATAGGCAGTTAAATTTGTATGACGAATCTGTTAGAGTCGGAGCTTTGACCGCTGACTGCCCTCTCACCCTCACATAAACCTCTCGCTTTCAGTTTCTTCTTCTCCTTTTCATTTTTCTTTTTCCCCATTTTCCTAAAAAATATTACACCTTTTGGCTTTTTCTTTTTTACTACTGTTTTTATTTTTATTTATTTGCTCATTCAAAACAAACAAACAAACTCAACTTTTAGATCATTCAAACTGAAAGGCAGTATATTTAAAAAGCATAAAGGAGATATATAAAACCAAAACCCACAACTACAAAAAAAAAAAAAAAAAAAAAAAAAATTACAATTGTTTGATCAAAAACTTATATCTCATTAAATTATTGTTTTATTAACATACTTGGACATGTGAACCTTCTATTCAAAATAAAAAGATTTTGTTGATTACTTGATGAAATTTATAACATGAATAAATCGGATCTCATATATTAAATAACTCTCAAGTAATATATAACAATACTTTAACAATCAATCAATTTTTTTTCTTAACAAATGAACTTAATAAAAAGAAAAAACTATTAGTCGTTTTTCTAAATTTAGAGAAATATTAAGACAAATAATTCAACAAGTCCACCACAATATGACTGTCTCTTTAAAACCCTCCGTTATAAAATATTATAATGTATCTGTCTCTCTTTCACACATCATATGATACAAACCTACAAAGTCTCATAGAAAAATTTACCAGATATTAGACATAAATTTTTTAAAAAAAAAAAATAGCGGAGTAAATGGATAAAGTATATATAAATATATACAGAGAAATATTTATTTAGATGAGAAAGAAGCACGCGGTGTAGAAGAAGGAAAAAGCAGTGTCGGAGTCCGTACATTCAATTCACAGTTTCTGACCTCCATAAAACCACACAAAATCAGCAGCAAAACAAAACAAACACCCTTTTAATTTCCTTTCATTTCATTTCTCTTTCATTTCTCTGTGTTTGTATATGGAAATGGAGTTGGCCAACCCATACGACGTCGTCCGCCAGCTCGCCGAGTGCAATGCGGTGGTCGTTTTCAGCATCAGCGGCTGCTGCATGTGCACCGTCGTCAAGCGCCTCCTCTTCGGCCTCGGCGTCGGCCCCACCGTCGTCGAGCTCGACCACCTCTCCCACTCCTCCGCCGACCACATCCAGGCCGTCCTCCACCACCTCCTCCCTCCCAGCCCCCACCAGCCCCACCCCATCCCCGCCGTCTTCGTCGGCGGCAAGTTCCTCGGCGGCCTCGACACTCTCATGTCCTCTCACATCAATGGCTCCCTCGTCCCCCTCCTCAAACAGGCCGGCGCTCTCTGGCTCTGATCCATTCCAAAACTCCAAGGTTCAAATTACAATTATTAACTAACTTTTCATCCTAGAGGGTCGAAGTTTTTTTTTTTTTTTTTTTTTTTGACAATACATGAGGGTGGGAATTCGAACCACGTACCTCATGGTTATCAGTACAACTTTACGTCAGTTGAGTTATGCTCTGGTTGGCGTAGATGATTGAAGTTTGAATACCGCTTCACACATTCTTAATGTAATGCTATATGTTTTTGGAAAATTCTAATTTAGTTTAATAGTTTAAGCATTAATATTAGTAACTTTCTTTAGATCCATGGGTTGAATCAATCACTATATATTTGTAATGCTACCTTATTATAACAAAAAAAAAGTTTTAGTTTTAAATTTTATCTACTTCTCTAAAGTTTGATTGGTTTCACTTCTCTAGCTACATACTAGTACGTTCTTCAATTTTTTTCTACCTTCTCTAAAAGTAGATGGTTCACACGCTCCTTCAAAAGTCGATAGTCGAAACTTTACTGTGTTTTTTTTTTTTAAAAAAAATATATTTTATTTAATCATCTTGAGAAAAATATATATAGGCATGTGAAGAATGGAGGTATTTTGGCATCTCTTGGTGTTATTTTAAATTGGTATTAATGAATGAAGATGAAGAGTGAAACTTTTTAGAAGGGATTTATTATTATTATTGTTATTGTTATTATTGGTAAAATAAAATGGGTTTATATTTTATAGAGAAAGCAAAGAAATAAAATATGATTGGAGTGAGATGCGAAAATAGTATGGGAAAAATAATAGGACGTCATTGTTTGGCCGTACTTGTTACAGATGCCATAATCGTTTTTTCTTCATATTGTACAGATTGCAGTCACAGATTTGATTTGTTTTTCTTTATCAACCACTAACAAGCCGCCTGTATTTATCAAGTTTAAAATGGTTTTTTTTTAATTTAAAAAAGAAAATTGTGCAAAATATATATTTTTTCTTTTCACGACATGTCGGGTGAAAGATTCAAACCACATATATCTTTTGATCAAATAGTGTATAAACTTTATGCCACTTATAATAAAGCAATTTGTTGGCTAAATATATGATTTTATGAAATGAGGTTTCAACTTTGTCCTTTTGTGTAACATTTTATCCTAATTGAATGTCTATAATTTAGATTATTAATGATATGTATGTATGTATTTATGCATGTATATATATCATATGTAATAAGAAAAATTACCTTTTTAGTCTTTGAGTTTTAAGTAGTGTGAATTTGGTATATGGACAACAAATGCTTTGCTTTGCTAACAAGAGTCTAGTTCAACAACTGGCATCAAACTTATACTAATGACCCAGAGGTCTGAAGTTCAAATCCCTCTAAAAATGCTTTGCTTTTTTTTTTTTTTTTCTCATCCAAAATACCTCATACCAATAAAGATATTGTCTTCCTACTTAAATATCAAATAATCTTCTTCTTATCTAGCCAATGTGAGACCTTGGTTGAATTTCCAATAGATGTTTGTTTGCCCTAATGTTGTCTATGTTTTCTCATATCTTATGGGAAAGAAGGTACTCTAAAGGTATTCTCTTGTAATTTGGTGTGTGCTATTGAATATTTTTTTCTTGCACCGAATATCGGTTTGAGTTTCATGGGTTTTGATACCAATATATTAGATAAACATGAGTTTCACATCTCAAAACCAATTGACAATGAGGAAAATAACCTATATATCTTATAAAGATTGTGAGTTTCTCTTCACCTTTCCAATATAACGTGGGATCCTCAACCGAGCACAACTTCATAAAGCTCCTCCTTGCGAACAGTGTCAAAAAGACGATCAATTTTCTAATCTCCACCAACAACAACCAATGTTGAACCATGTCTGACAGACAACACAAGAGAGAATTCTCCATGAAATCTAACCCATATTTTTTTTATTACGTTCGATAATATAAGAGAGTAACTCTCTATTTATTTATAGAGGATTTAACAACAGACTCCTTAAGCATGAACATTACTCTAACTTTCAGATGATCGTCACAATTTAAGTAATCGAACATGACATGATCTTCTTCCACCGTGTTGTGTCCTTGTTGGATTGGCTATCAAAGGTTGGAAGCTCATGCCTTTTGAACTCAACTTGTTTATCAAATTGTCACATTATTGTGGTAGGTAGTTTTGCATCGTCGGATTTAGGGGAGTACTGAAATTGCAAAAGTACCTCCTTTGGTTTCCTTGTGCAAGAGACATTCGTATATCTCCTTAATAAAATGGTATTGTCTACTTTTAACATAAGTCCTCTTGAATTTGAATGTCTCGTACTAATAGAGATAGTTGTCCTTGCTTATATACTATGATATTCTCCTCGATTATCTAGTCAACATAAAACTTTCATTGTATTCTCCCAACAATGAGATAAAATAAAGCAAGAGGTTACCATGGAAATTCAATTAAAATTTAAGAATGGAATTGGAAATCTTTAAATTATTATGGGATAAAGCCATAATTCAGGTCACAAGTTGGTAACATATCCTCAAATGGTAAATTCCAATTGGAAGATTTTCAAATATAATAATAGGCTCTTATTATTTATTTATATATTCTGTAAAGAGATATGACACTTTCTTATAAAATTTGCGAAATCTGATTGGTTTATAAAAAGAAGAAATAAATTTGATTGGAAGTTATTTGTTGGCAGCCCAATATAGACCCAAACCAGTCGTTTTTTTGTTTTGTTTTCATATATATATATATATATATATATAAAAAAAAAAAAAAAAAAAAAAAACAGTCGTTTTTTGTTCTTTTTGTTCTTTTTTTTTAAAAAAAAAAAAAATTAGTTGACTTATGTGAACCAAAATGGGTAATAATGCCACATAAAAGTAAATTTTAATTCCAACGTTACTGTTGTTTAAAGACTTTTTTTTTTAAAAAAAAAAACCAACGTTACTGTTAATTAAAAGATTAAACGAATACAATACTTGTAAAATAAAAAATCTACGTGGAATGAAAGATTTGATTTGAACTTACAGCTTAAAATAAATAAAATACTTTCTTTCAAAAAAAAAAAAATCAATAAAATACTAAAAACCATCCATTAGAATTTCTTTTTAGAAAATTCATGTTATTCTTTCTTCTTTTTAGGGTTCAAAATCATGTTATTCACTTACTATTTCCATTCCTTTTTAAGGAAACTTTCATCCATTTTTTCAGATACTATTTGTATTCAATTTAATATTATTTTTCGAGGATTAAAAATTTAATAATTGTTTTTTTATGATAACAAGAATTTAATATTTTCTTTTTATGGAATATCAATTTGTTTATTGTGTTATATAATAGAAACAAATCTCATCACTATTCTAATATTTCAATATTAAAAAATAATTTGAAAAATACTTATCCTAAGGTTTGGATTTCGTTATAAATCTGTTTTCTTAACAATATTTGGGTTGAGAGAATTCAGACCTCTCACATGGTGGTTGAGGATCTTAACTATGCTCACTTTGGCAATTCTTATAAATTAATAATTATTACCGTTTAACCTTAAAATTTTAATCCTTTTTTGATCCATTGAATGTAGAGTTGAGAGAAGGGATGTCCAATCCATTACGTTATGGTAAAAAAAAAAAAAATTAATTTATTCAACATTGCAATAATAAATTTAATTTCATTTTTTTAGATAAAATTTAATTTCATTATGGTTCTTCTAGAAAAAAATTAATTTCATTATAAATTAAATTAAATAAATATAAAAGCTTATTATGTTTAAAGATCAATGATTTAAAATACAAAGAATTCCCATTCCAATCTCTCACCTCTAGAAAATGCTTGAAAAGTCTTATTAGGTTTCTGCCACAATTTGACAGTTCTGAACGTTGAATTGCAATTTAGAAGACAATAAAAACCAGTTACAGACCCCTCGCCCATCGAATTTCTGCACACGTTTTTGTTTTTTCACTCTTCAAATTCAGAGTCTCTTTCAATTTCTTGGCCACCGGTCGCAGAATTTGTCATTGACCCATTTTCATTTCTTCCCCAAGTCTTCACGTCACGCCGACTAGATCCTTCTTCATCTTTTCCCTCCGATTTTCCGGCCGCCGGAGACAGGATCCCTTTGAATACAATCGCCGGAAGTGATGGTTGGGTTAAAGGGTCCGAGATACAGATGGGGTTTCATGATGGGTGGTGCTCTCATCGCCATTTTTCTTGCTGTGGCTATGACCTCTCGGACCGCTCCTATGATCTCGCTCTTTGGCCGCACCAATAAGCCCTGTCATTGTCCTAATGTACGTTTCCTGAACCTCAATTCTCTCTCTGATTTATGAGAAACTTAGAGATTAAGGCAACCGCACTGTATTCTTCTCGTTTGAGCTTGGCACTTCACTACATTTTTCGAGTCTTCTTTGAATTGAAGGCTCGTTCTCTTTTGGGCTGCGGAATTTGAGAGTTGGATTGGTCAAGGATAATTTAGAATTTTGGGTTGGGTTGGTTTGGTTTGGTTGATACATTATACAATTTTAAGTTTCTGTGCTTCGAATTATGGAATTGATATCTTCTGTCTTCCATTAGTGGAAACAGGATTTCTTCCATCTAACTTGTTTGATTCTTAATGCTCAGGGTTCCCCCAAGTACAGCGGTATGGTGGAGGATTGTTGTTGTGATTATGAAACTGTAGATCGACTGAATGAGGAAGTGTTGTATCCGTCTCTTCAAGAGCTTGTTAAAACTCCATTCTTTCGCTATTTCAAGGTTTGTTTGAATTTAATAGGCTGATTTTGACGAACTAATGCTATACCGATATCTTGTTGTATTTTGAATCTGAACGTCAATTTGAAAGAAACCCTTCTGGTGTTAGTTTACGAAATGAAAGCTTTCATAATATTCTGATATTATGTATCAATGCACCATTTTCGAGACCAGGGATTGAGGAATATGCTCCTTTTGGCCGTAATTTCTAAGTCAACAAGAACTTGACAAGAGACATAAAATTTTGAAATTTAGAAGCAATGTGATGCTTAGATTGTTCTGTTTAATGGATTCACATTGTATTTTGTAATATACTCTTATAATTTATTGTTTTATGCACATTTAGCTTGCTGACATGCCTATCACCAATGCTTGATCATCATTCCCAGGTTAAGTTGTGGTGTGATTGTCCCTTCTGGCCTGACGATGGTATGTGCCGATTGCGAGATTGTAGTGTTTGTGAGTGCCCAGATAACGAGTTCCCTGAATCATTTAAGAAGCCTCATATCCTTTCATCTGAGGCCTTTATTTGTCAAGAGGGAAAGCCCCAAGCTACCGTGGATCGTACTTTAGATCGTAAAGCTTTCAAAGGTTGGACTGAAATAGACAACCCCTGGACCAATGACGATGAGACTGATAATGGTGAGTTATATCAAATACAACGCTTCAGTGAGAACATTGATTATTCTGCTGTTTGGTCTCTTATTTGTTTTCAATCGTTTTTTTTTATATGTACCAGCTGAGATGACATATGTAAACCTTCAATTGAACCCTGAACGCTACACTGGATACACTGGTCCATCTGCTAGAAGGATTTGGGATTCTGTCTATTCAGAGAACTGCCCAAAATGTAACATCTCTCTCTTGATCTCTCTTTTTCTCATTAGAGTAGCATTTTTCTGGTCACCAATTAGAACTTCTGTAGTTCATTCTCAAGAATTGTTGATCAAATGTGTACTCAGTTCCCCTATAGGACTTGTGATATAAATTGACACCCCTACTTCTTGTTGATGATTTCTCGATATTTAATCTACTTCGAATTTCACCCCTGTTACAAACTTTTACTTCTGTGCTTTGTTCATTTGACATTATTGTTATGGACGATTATATAATATGATATATTTAGTGATGATTTTGTGGTTTATAGATCTTTAAAAGGACTTTTCTCAATGGGGTTATATGAACATTGTATCATTAATTCATGGTCTCTATCTTAATTTTGGATGCCTATGATGTTACATTGCTGCATATCCAGTTCTCATATTAAAGATAAAATGTTTGAATTCATGGTATGGTGTAGGTAAACCATGAACATCTCCTTTATTCCATAAATCACGTCCTGATTTTTAACATCTTTTTATTTGTTTTGTTTTTCCAGATCCATCAGAAGAGTTGTGCCAAGAGGAAAGAATATTATACAAAATGATATCTGGTCTACATTCCTCTATTTCAGTCCATATAGCTGCTGATTATTTAATTGATGAGACTAAAAATTTGGTACAGTTTCTCTTTCGTCAAACTTCCCAACTGCCGTGGTTGTAGTCTCCAGTAAATTGAAGTATATTTCTTTTCTTTACAGTGGGGTAGAAATCTTACTTTGCTGTATGATCGTGTCCTAAGATATCCCGATCGGGTCAGAAATTTGTACTTCACCTATCTCTTTGTTCTCCGAGCTGTGACAAAAGTGAGTAGGAACTCCGACACCCTTCTGTTTCCATGGAAGTTCAAAAAGAATTGGACATGGTTATATCAGATATATGTCTTTCTGAATTATTGTTTATGGGTAATGTATGTTGTATGTGTTTATGCTGCTGTAATTTTAACATATGCATTGTTGGTTGCATTCTCGTTGTGAATGCTTCTAGGCCACAGAATACTTGGAGCATGCTGAATATGATACCGGTAATTTGAATGAAGACCTGAAGACACAGTCCTTGATGAAACAGCTGCTTTTCAATTCCAAATTACAATCTGCTTGCCCACTTCCGTTCGATGAAGCCAAGTTATGGAAAGGTCAAAAAGGACCGGAAGTGAAGCAGCAAATACAAAAACAATTCAGAAATATCAGGTCATTCTTTTAGGCCACACCCTCTTTCCTTTGGACCTTTGATGAAATCTTATGTGAGTAGTAACTCTCTTCTTTTATGTCGTGCAGTGCACTGATGGACTGTGTCGGATGCGAGAAATGTCGACTTTGGGGAAAGCTTCAGGTTCTTGGTCTCGGTACTGCATTAAAGATCCTCTTCTCTGGTGATGATCATCAGGAACACTTGGGTCTGGATGTAAGTAATTCTGCATTATCAATTTCAATATCTTCTCATCTTCTATTATGTTATGAGAAATACTGGATTCTTTGGTTTGAATTTGGTATGATGAAACCAACAACTAACCTATAAACATTTGATTGATTATTTGTTGAGGAGACATTCCTGGACTTGTGATTCTTGTGAACTTATTATCCAAGGATCTCTGAACTATTATGCCCAACTCTGCTGATATCTCATAAGACTTTTGTTTCTTCATGTCCAAGTCTTGTCTTTAAGTACTTAAAACTCATATTGAACTTGGAACTTAGTGTGACAAAACAAAGTAGGTTCATGGCATATTTTGATCCTATCTTGAGTAGTCTTTTGAATTTCTAGATGAACTGTGTAGTCATCTAGCTTGTTGCTACATCAATGCTAGTGTTGTTTTGGAACATTTGTGATTCTTTTCTCTTTAATTTAGTCCGCATGTCTCAAACTGCTGCATGACATTGAGTGATTGGATATTATTACAGACCAACAAAATCTTATTTCATTTCCTTGGGTTACAGTTACAAAGGAATGAAGTTATCGCCCTCATGAACTTACTTAATCGGCTATCAGAATCTGTCAAATTCGTTCATGAAGTTGGACCATCAGTTGAAACTACAATGGAAGGACAAATTGCTGCTCCCGCCACAGAAGGTTGTCCGCTTCATAGAATGTGGGCATCCATATTCAATAGCTAGCCTAAACTTGTTATAGGTTAAAACTTTGTAACTGAGAAAACTGTTAAAATTTTCACATTTTAGCAAAAAGTATGTATCCTACAGCCATGAATAACTTGAAGAGTTTCTTGTGACCCTTACAATAGTTGTAGCACATTGGAGAAATTAAGTCCGGTAAGCCTTGAGAATGCAATTGTTGTAAAATGGATTTTGAAGAATGTAAGATAATAACCCTTCACAGAGTATGATCGCCCTCCACAGTTTTCACTTCTTTCTTTTCAATTTGTAAGACAATAAACTGCTTTGACATTTTCATAGTCTTGTTTCTTATTTTTCGTCATTTCAATCGACCAAACCATCCAAGTATCATTACCATTGATTCAGTTTGATTTTGATTGGTATGAGTTCTTAATTCAGATTGGTTCACTGTGATTTCAACCAAACAAATAAATGCTCGTTGCAATGCATAGCAGAAGAAATGAAGTGATTTTAACCAAAACCAATGAATGTTCACTGCATTGCATTAGAAGAGAGGAAATGAAGTTTATAATTTAAAGGTTGTGAACAAATACATTCAGTTAGCCTGTTTTCTGACCAAAAAAAAAACTAACTCCTAACGCTATGTCGTGATATTATCACACACAAATTGAATATATAAAGCACACAAATATTTTATATACTTCACTGTTTTCATAACTGAGTTTACAGATTGTTGGTTCCACAGTATCCGCCGATTTATATCAGACTATCAATTTTGTGCATTAAGCTTCCTCTTGCAGAAGAGAAGAATTATCAGATGCTGAATTCGGGTAAGCAGTTTCGAATATATCTATTGCCTGCACAAAACAATGATATTCTGAAATGGTATAAGGGTAACAGAATTGCTGACTCAAGAAACATGTTTGCACTGGAAACAATTGCCATGGTATTCTAATGTCAGAAAAGCTGTATGTTGAATGCATCAAGTATGCTATAACATTAACATTTCAAGTAGTTTGTTTAGTAATTACAGGTGTAAACTCAGCTTCTATGTTTGATAAATTTGAAGAATGATGGCCGTTTAGGGAATTAAATATTCTACGGGCTAAGTCAAGTAGTTTATGAAATATATCGAGTAGTTTTAGGCTAAGTTGGCCTGAATACCCATGGTTAATAGTTTCTGGAAAAATGACAAGAGGAAAAAAAAAAAAAAAAAAAAAAGATTCCCCATATGAGACTAAAAGCTACAAAAAGCTTAGTAGATGATGATCTAAGCAATTCCTAAAAATATAGTAATACCTAGCGGGCTTTCTTTTGACGTTTGCTAGGCTTCATTGTCTCCTTTCTTGGATCATCAGGTGCTTTTAATTCGATATATGGCTGCAAGCATATCAAGACACAATGAGTAAGTCAGAAAATTCAAATTAAATCGTTGGATTTTCTAATATGTAAAAGAATCCCTCAGATCCAGTATATCATTACCATCGTGAAAATGGCATTTATGCTTACTTCAAAAATCTCAGCCAGACAGCCATACAAGTTCTCTAACTCAATATGGATTCTCCAAATGAATATTTTCTCTATAGTTAATTGCTACCCAAAGCCATATTCCTTAATCGCTTATAATCCCAAGATATAACCACCATAAATAAATTGCCAGCCAAAAACCAGACTTAGTAGATTATACTCCTAGTGAATAATTGAAGGTATAAATCTGGAACAAGATGAAAGTCTACAGTGTCACATTGAGAAATCATAATTTATCATGATCGTGTTACCGGCTTTAAAACTTGGCTGGCCTAGAAGGAAACCAGAAAGGCACACCAGAAGAGACCAAGCGATATGATAGAAAGGGCTACAAACAAATTAAACAATTTCCAAGTTTTTGGAGTAGGTGGAAGGCAGAAAGAAGATTAAGAGATATACACTAAAAGGTTACAAATTTTGGATACTGGACAGAAGGGGGCTTAAACTCAAATCATTAGGTATGGCAAAAACCACCAGTTCAAACATCTGGTCCACAGAAAATGACCGGAGATCAGTGGTTCACTAATATAGTTGCTCAACCAAAGAAAATTTCAACAGCTCAAGTATGAACCATCTAGATAAAACGTCGCAAGAACAAAACATTGGAACAGAAGGAATGTAAGGCTGAATTTCAAACCTCGTCCCATTTTCTTTGAAGCTCAAGGAGCTCTTGGCAGTATGCAAGACACTCGGCGTGATAAGCAGCAGCTAGTTCTTTAATCAAGGCCTTCCGTTTAATGATACCAATCACTTCAAAAAAAAACAACTATCACTTCAATTAAGAACCATGGAACAGAAAAAACTCTACGAAGAAACGTCTCTTAAAACATCTCTAACAATTTCTTGGTCTGGTATTCACATTGGGTATGTATCAACTTCACTTTACCATCTTATACAAAAAAGTAGCAAGCTCAAAGATTGAAAAATAATTTCACACCCAGAATGTCCAAGTGCAGAGTAAAAAACTCAAGGAAAAAAAATCAGCAATTACAGTTTGTTGCTACAAGATCATAAAGAAGAGCTAGAATGTAAAAATCCATCGAATCTCGAGCGCTTGGACAACAGGAACATGGTTCTCGAGAGTAGAAACCCCATTACTCGAGAGTTAAGATCAGAACCACCCAACCCTAATAAACCCCCAAAACGACATTCAATATCAAACGAAAAATTCCATCGAACAATGACCAAAAAGAAACCCCTAAGAATCAAGAAATCAAGACGAAGAAAGAAATATTACTCCGACTGGGATCAAACGGAGGCGGAAGCGGTGGCGGAGGCGCAGAATCGCCTTCGAGCGGAGGTTGAGATTGAGATTGGGGTTGTTGCGATTCGTCAGCCATGGATGCGCTTCGATGAAAAGGGGTCGGCGAGGAGATGGCGAGGGCAAAAGAAAGCTCGATCTCTGTAGTGGGTCTTCGTATTAGGATTCGTATTTGGTATTGGCCGAATGACAGAGACAGGGTCGTCGTCGTCTGCGAGAATTGGAATAGGGTTCTTTGTTACAGTGCCTCGGAAGAGGAATCAATTGGCCCATCAATGGCATCGCTTCCCCTATTTATTTGCTTCACCACTGTCACGACCACTGTCCCCAAAATACTCTCTCCGTTTCCAGGTAAGAGATCAGAGAAATCCCTGCAGAAAGCTGCAATCTTTTCTTTGATTCTTTGATTCTCCTTCTTCCATACATTTTTCCCCTTTTCTGGTGGAATATTTGAATGCCTTTGTTTATTGCCCCTTGTCACAAACAATTTCCATTATAAATTGATTTTCTTTTTCAATTACTAAAATAAAAATAAATTGTAAGATTGTGTTTAAGGTACTATGTAAAATGCACCAATGCCTCCGTCAAATCAATTGCTCGAAAGGCACAATTTTTTTTTTTTTTTACAATATGTGGGGTGGGGAGATTTGAACCACAGATCTTGTGGTCATCAGTAAACTTTATGCCGGTTGAGCTATGCTCTTGTTGGCTCCAATTCATTAGTATGTATTCTTGACCAATGGATTAAAAGTTTCAATTTTTTATCTCTAATTGGTATTGAAGTAAAATATTGATCCATATATTGAATAATATCTTTTTTGACAACATGTGGAGGTAGGAGATTGAACCACATACCTCTTGGTTGTTAGTATAAGTCTTTATGTCAAGATGAACTATGCCCGTGTTGACATAAATTCTTATATAATAAATATCAACACTTAATTTTGATGAGATTTTTCATGAAGAGACTACATTTTTAGAATTTATACTACAATGACTATATTGTTACGTAGTTTATACTACCAATATTAAAATGTTACACATATTATGATTCATGAACTAAATTATTATCACTTCAAAATAGATAATGAATAAAAATGTATGTTGATTGAACTAAACCAAAATGTACGTAGATTAAATCCTTATTTCAAGGTTAAATTATAAAAAAAAACATTTGAACTATGGAATTGGTTTCAGTTATACCCCTCAACTTTCAAAAGTTTCATTTTAGCTCTCGAAGTTTGAAACTTATTTTAAAACGACCCTTGAAGACATTTTTCGTTAAATTTATGAATGAAAAATGATGTGTTTGCTTGTGTTTTTATTGTTTTTTTTTTCTTTACGTATATGTTCACATAAGCAACAATACATATGCAAACACATAATTTTTCATCCACAAATTTAACCAAAAAATGTCATTCAATGATTCTTTTGAAACAAAATTTAAACTTTAAGAGTTAAAATGAAATTTTTAAGACCAAAGCGAGCCGAAAAAAATGAAATTTGGAAGGATTTAGAGATATAATTAAAATCAATCCCATAATTAAGACGTATATCCTTATTTTACCTAGGGCACTAGAAAGCGATGAATTAAAAGCAAAATGAAGTGTTATTTAACCAATTTTATTTAAAAGGAAAAAGAAAAAACTTGATAAAGAACAGTGAAACGAAAACGTGAGCTCAAGAGACTGCAGAAGGAGCTGCGCTTCCTAAAACCCTAGCGAAACCCCTCAAAATTTCTCTGAAGCGAAGGTTGAGTCAGGTCAATCTGCGATACCCAGAACAAAGTTGCCGCCGGAGACTGCCGAAGCCACCGTCTCCGCCGCCGCCTCCATGAGTCTCATTGCAGGCTCCTATGAAAGATTCATCTGGGGGTTCAAGCTTAGACCTTCTGAACCCCAAACTCTGTCCCTAACCCCTGTTTTCTCCTACCCTTCTCATCTTTCCGCCATCAGAACCCTCGCCGCCGCCGGCCCCGTCGCTGCTTCCGGTGGCGCTGATGATACCATCCACCTCTACGATCTTTCCACCGCTTCCTCTCTCGGGTCGCTTCACGACCACTCTGCATCTCTAACCGCTCTCTCGTTCTATACCCCTCCCAACCTATCGTTTCCTCGCAACCTTGTCTCTGCTGCTGCAGATGGTTCCGTATGTATCTACGATGCCGACCCTTTTGTCCACCTCAAGACTGTGTGGCCTCACAGGAAGGCTGTTAACGATCTCTCTATCCATCCCTCTGGAAAGCTCGCGTTGACTGTGGGTCATGACGAGTGCTTGGCCATGATCAATTTGGTTCGTGGAAGGAGGAGTTTCTATTGCAGGTTGGGGAAAGAGGCCAGTTTGGTGAATTTTGATGTTGGTGGGGATAAGTTTTTCATGGTTATAGAGGAGAAGGTGTCGGTGCACGAGGCAGAGGACGCGCGGTTGCTGTGCGAATTCGAGAACAAGAAGCGGGTTCTTTGTGCCACGCCTTGCGAGGTCAGTCTCTCTTATTAGTGTTTTGCTTTGGATTTGTATTTGCAGTTTGTTCATGAACACTGTGCTTCATAATTGTGTAATAGAACTCGGTTTTCTTGTCTGCTTGGTTTCATATTTCTTAATAACATTGAAAAGAGATACAATAAGGACGATTTATCCCCATATTGTTTTTTAAATTGTTGCATATGTCTTAAGGGACGGGTTCCTCTGGCACTCTGATATATTTCAAAGTTCTATTGGAATTTTATATCGAACTTCTCTTAAGGAATCCAGTTTGATTTATTTTCATTGATCTGGATGTGCATATTGTACTTCGTAGCTAGCTGTTTCTATCCAAAAAAAAAAGAAAAAGAAAAAAAAAAAAAAAACAGAAGCCCAAATGGGGTCTAGAGATTAATCATTTGGTACTTGATCCTTCATTGGAATAAAAGTTCATAGTTGGCCTCAAGGAACCTAAATCTTTCAACCTTTTTTTAGTTCTCATGTTTATTAAAGGTTTATTTTCTTTGTGTTTAATTATTATGGAACCTTGGACAGAACGGCATTCTGCTTACTGGTGGAGAGGACCGTTGTCTTACGGCATGGGATGTAAAAAGTGGGAAGGTGGCATATTCTATAGAAGAAGCACATGCTGCCCGTGTCAAAGGGATTGTTGTACTTACGAATAATTCCTCTGGTGCTTTCTCTGATGATGATCCACATGTAGTTGCAACTGCATCAACAGATGGAGTTATACGTGTTTGGGATGTTCGAATGGCCATTAAGGACAAGCCAAATCCATTAGCTGAGGCAAATACAAAATCAAGGCTGACTTGTCTTGCCGGATCGGCTCTTAAATGTTAGATTTCTTTTCTTTTCTCCTTATGTTGCTTTACCTACCGTTTTATGTGATGCATTTTAATCATTTGCCTGTCATGTTTGCACTTGGATATTCATGCTTTCTTATATTCTCTTACATGTGAGTGTTCTTTTAAACAAAATGCATGTTCCTCTTCTCTCAACCTTAACTATTCCATGGGATGATAACAGTTTGGCTGTACAACATTTTCCTATGACTGTTGTTGCCAAATACTTATTACATGCCATCTGCTAGGACTTGCAAGAATTCAATTGTGATGGTTGTCTTTTATCTTTTTACTCCTTTGAGGGAGGGTAACGTTTTCAAAGGCAATGCCAATGCCTTATTTGCAATTACAACAAGCTTATTATCAGTCATTTACTTATGACTAAGTTGTTTTTTTTTTTCTTTTTCTCACTGAGTCATTCTCATGTTGGGATGGGGATTGTAAGAATCGCCTCAGTTTTTATCCTGAGGATGGAAATCAAATAATGTGAACTTTGCACGAAGAGAACATCGCAGATTCTTATTTCTTACTGCAGTTAATTCTTTTATCCTATCACTTCCATAAACGTTGAAATAGTTTTAAGACAAATCCTAAGAAATGATATAGTAGACATTTTATTTAATCTATTTTTCCTGTCTTGATCAGCTCTTAGGCGGCCACAAATTGGGAAGAACGCATCAGATGAAGGACAGTGTGGACCAAATGCCACTGACAATAATGAGTTGGCTGAGTAAGGAAACTAAATAGTATACATTTAGTTTTGCTGATTATTTGATGCTG
Organism: Luffa aegyptiaca; assembly: GCA_017139565.1. Taxonomy (NCBI): domain Eukaryota; kingdom Viridiplantae; phylum Streptophyta; class Magnoliopsida; order Cucurbitales; family Cucurbitaceae; genus Luffa; species Luffa aegyptiaca. The sequence continues at coordinate 54,220,450 of CM029398.1, forward strand.
CTGGCTGCTGAGAGGAGGGCTTCTGCGGGGAGAATTGTTCTTCATATGGTTTCCTCTTTATGCCCGCTGCATTTAAGTTTTGACATGAAAACAAATGTTTATATTGATTTGCATAGGAAATATGATTTAATCTTTCCAGCATCCATTATTGGATTCTCTTTTTGATAACCCACTCCAATTTCTGTAAGTGGGTTCTGTGGCCTGCTTTGTGATCCAGAAGCTTGTATCTGAAATAGTAAGTAATAGTGATATTTTGGCATGAACAACTTCCATTTTGATAAATGTTTGTAGCTACCAAGCCTTTCTAGCCTCTTAAGCTTCATAAGTTCATTTGAACAATAAAAGAGCTTTTCGCATCCTTGGTGGCTTATGAGCATGTTTAGGAGTGATTTAGAAGGTCTAAAATCACTTGCACGTGACAAAAGTGATTTTGGCTATTCTAAAGTCACTTCCAAACATGTTCTATCTGGGATTCACCACTTCTCTTCTCTTATCATCTTGTTTGGAACTGACTATTGAGTTTTATGATCATGTGCAATTGATGCCTTCCAACAACCATATTTTGCAACTTTTTCAGTGTGATTCTGATTTAGACATCTCTTTTTCAGCAATTTTGTTATCATGTTTCTCATCATGGAGCTAAATATATATATATTATACATATAATTTATGATGTACTACATTCTTCTTATGCATTCAAATGGACATTTTATTTCTAATAATCTTTACGTTAACCATCCCAAGTGGGATTTTGGAATCATGTTAAAAATATGCCTCTTACTATATAACTTTCAAATACACAAAATTTGACTTGTCACATGTATATATATATTTATAAAACAAGGTAAAGTAATCAACCTAAAGAATGAGTTGAAAAGGTTACTATCTAAAATGAGACCTGAGAAGAAACTAATAAACTAAAAGACTCATCTCAAAAGGATTGTTTGATTTATTTACTTAATTTAGTTTAAATGTGCTCAAATGTGAGGTGAGGGAAGGGTAATAACTGTCTTATTCACACTTAGCTTTGATTGATAGAGTAATGTTTTAAAGTAGCAGTGCAAAACTCAAACTCTTAACTCAATTTTGTACAATAAAACAACAAACATTTTGGTGGAGAATACTATTATTTAATTTTTTAAATGGGTGATTATATATATAAGAGACAATAACAATATAATAAAGTGGAAGTCACAAATAAATAAGAAAATCAATGAACTTAACCAGTCATTATTATCTATCTATATAGTTCAATTTTTTTTTTAGAGATTTGAACATCTCACAACTCATTATATATTTTGAACAATTGAATTATACTTAAATTAACATCATTTTTTTTAGGACACGTCTACAAATTTTAATATAACTTGAGTGATTTTTTTTAGTTCAAGTGATCAAAGACTCGAATTCTTGGCCAAACACGAGTATAGTTCAATTACGAGATTCAATCCTGCAACCCTATATGGTTGAATTTTTTTTTTTTAAAAAAAAATAAAAGGTAGTTCTAAAAATTGTGTTAATAAATTTAAGATGGTATTAATGGGTATCAAGTATTACACCAGACCACGAACATGTTCCATGGAGTAAAGAATTGGAGATCGAGAAAAATGGAGAAAATTGTGGGAGCAGAATATCTAACAACACCGAATCGACAGCGCTTTCTCCTGCACTGCTTCTCCTTCGAAAATCCAAGATTTCAGTACTGAATCCACTTTCTCTTTGCTCAATCAATCTCTTCTCGCTTCCATTGACGCATCACATTGATGGATTCAGTGCCTCTGTAATCCGCACATATCAAATTACTCTTCCTTTCAGCTCGATTTCTCCTGTTCGACATCTCCAGGTAACTCCGCCACATCTCGTGTATCCAAATTTCAGTTCTGTTTTATGTTTCGAATCACGGTCATCAGCTATTCTTGGATCATTTCAGAATTACATAGAGTTAATTTTGTAATTGTAATATATATTTGCGGTACCTCTTACCGATTTCAATTTCTTGTTTCTCGTCTTGTGTTGTACTCCGGAATGATATAGCGATGGACGAGAGCAGTTAGGGGACTTCCAGTACCTGCTCTGTGTGTGTGCGTTGTGAATTTCATCGGGCTGGCCATCTTCGAGATACTGCAGTTAATTTGGATACATTCAGTTGAATTTTACGTTTATCTTCGGGTGATAACTACGAAGAGAAGGCTATAACTTGTATTTTGGTTATGGGAAAGGAATGCTACTTCAGTTCGCTTAGCGATGGTTTTGTTTATTTATTTGAAAGCTCTCTGCCTGTAGTTGGATTCCAAGGGCAAAGAAACCAGGAAGCAGATTCTGAACCGAATTAACACAGATTTTTAAGGAACTACTATTTTCCGATAGAAATACACAATTTATGTAAATATTTGCATTCACACGTATACATATATGTTTATTTATTTTTGTTTATTGTAATAATAAACATGTGTTTTATTTATACATTTCTGTGGTCACGGCCCCTGATAAGTTAAACACATTCATCAGACATTTACAAGCTTGCTTGGGCGTTATTATTATTATTTTTTTTTTTTAGTAACTCGAATTGAATTTGCAGTTTGGCAGGGCCCCAGTAGCTGATATAAATTCTGGTCCTGCCTTCTGGTGCCATATTGCTTTGAAACACAAGGGCAAGTGAAAGCCTGGCAACTGCAAGTTCTCAACCTTTTGATTTTGGTTCTTCCCACTTAAAATTAGGAAAACTATGGATTTGGATGGAAGCAGCAGTTTAGTGGTCCATGAAGGATCTGGATCAATTCCAGAAGGACATGAACCAGAAAGGAAACATACAGGTAACGTCTAGGATTAAAAGAAAAATTGATAAGGAGTGAAGTTTTTTCAAACCATCTAAATTTTAACTTTGTAAATATACTCGTTTAGTTGTCAGTAAGTGCATGTGCTTGTAATTTTATGTTCAATTGATTTGCTGGTTTCTAAAAGCTACATATTGTTGATGCTCGATAAATGTAGGATGAAGGCATCTATCCTGTCTTGTCATTTAACTACTGAGATATCCTGTGTTTGGTTATAAATGAAGGTACTGTTGTACCGATTCTTTTCCTGCTAACCTTTAGATGTAAATAGTAGACTTCAAAAGAGAAGGTTTACTATAAAATGAAGTTGCCAGTGCCTACATACAAATAAAAGCATCTTAGTATTCATAACATACTAGCCATCTCACTGATAAAAGTAGCATTCATGCCTTTGTTTGATGCTTTGCTAATTATCAGTAGAAGTTCAGACGTTTGTGTCCTTATAGGGTGTTTGATTGAAATTTAAAATGGGTTTAAAAGATGAAGTGAGATGGGTAGAATTATAGATTGATATAGTGTGTCTAGTATGCACAAAGAGAGCCTGAGCTGTAAAAGGTTTAACTTCCATGCCAGATGATGGGTAGGAACTCAAAGTTCTAGCTGGTGAATAACCAGTCAAATAAGGAGTGTAGGCATCAAAGTTCTTATGGATGGCTTAGTTGCTTTTAGTATTGCATTGACTTTGAAGTATAGTATAGCACTTCAGATGAATGGCTTGAGTTGCCTAAATTTGAACAGACTTGTAAATGTTATCTTGAACCTTTGCTAGATTGTTGCATCACACGCTCTTTCTTCTAGTCCAGTCATCTTTGTCCTATGCCTATGGTATGCCTATGATATATTTGAGCTCTGATGCATATGAATTTTTGGTGTATTGGTGCAATGGACTTCAGGGTGCTAGTATATACAATTATGTTCAATAACTACAGGAAAGCTAGATAGTTAGTATAATAAGATATGAAGCTTTGTATCTCAATACAAAATAAGATTTGAAGCTTGATCTTGTGAAAATTCTGGCTTTTCTTTTTGGGTCTTTGGTGGAGTGTTTACATAACATGTGTAATAATTGGTTCATCTTTCATATCTTTGAGAAGTTCCAGGGAATGATCAAGACATTAGACAACCTTTATTGGCTTATAGTTTGTTGCTTTATTTACAAATATTAGGAAATTATTATATTTTGGCTTCTCTTACATGCTTTATTCCCTTATAGTTAAAATTATTGTTGATAGTTAAGTTCACACTCACTGTTCATGACGTTCTTCTGCAAGCCAATTTTGTTGACTTTGTTGTTGTTTGAGATTTTGGCTTAACTTTATCTATATAATGTTCTCAACTTGGAAGTTCTTCCATGGATTCATCCATGAAAGACATCATTTCCCCCCCCTTTTTTTTCTCTTCTTTTATTTCTGCAAGTGCCTTCATTCTCTCCTGATGTTATTCTTGTAAACATTGTGTGCAATTGTTACATTAAATGCAGCCTATTATCATTTTACACAACAGAGCCTCCCAACTTGTAAGCCTGTGTTGACGCCTACATGGGTGAGTTTTTGACTGCTGCCTGTCTTGACGCATAAGTCTTTTATAATCCTTCATGTACATTAATTATAATGGACCTTAAAATGTTGATTATCTATTCTGCAGGTTATTTCCGTTTTTCTATTAATGGGAATTCTTTTCATTCCTGTTGGGCTTGTTGTCCTTCAAGCTTCCCGCAGTGTAAGTGTTCTGTATAGATGTTGAAACATTAAACTTTAACTGCTCTTTTATTTAGATAAACTTATGATTAGCTGTATAATTAATACGTCTATGTACAGTAAAATGGAACCGACCCATGGAGCATTTGTCGGTGGGTGTGTTGTGGGGATAGAGGAACAAGACAAGAGCCTACAACCTTACCCTCTCCCCCCACCACCCAGCAAACACCTCTTTTTTCTTTTGTATTTTTCCAGTCCTGTTAATTTTCTACATTTAGTTAACTCTCCATGAATTCCAAGAGCGGAAGATTCCTTCCTCTTCTGTGTATATCAAAGAGGAAGACATCCTTCATCACCCCAAGAAGGGACACGATGGTATTTACTTGGGTGCCTCCATGTGTAAAAGTTTGAATTTCCTTTTAGAGAGATTTGAATGTTATTTAGTCTGTATTTGGCATGCCTTTCATAGTGCTTGTGGAAGATTAAAAAGTGCCTTCTTTTAAAAAAAGAAAACTGTTTGGTTAAAATTTTAGAGAATGTTTTTGACCCATCAAAAGCGCTTTTTAGACTTATAAGCGGATTTTTTTTATAATCCAAAGTGGTTTGAGAAATCTATGTCAAATACTCTGTGTATTTTTAGTGCAGAGGTTTTACTTCCCAAAGGGGCAAAGTAATTAAAGAGCATTGTCAATTTTACCTACTGATAAACTTCTTCCTTTACCTTTTGAACTGTCTAGTGTTTTATATATTGCTCTACTAACAACCACTTATTAAATTGCTTATAAATTTATTTTAATGTTTAATTTATTGACTGGCTTGTTTTTCTAACTGGTTTATTATTTTTTTTATATAAATAAAACTAAACAATTTGTGCGTATCAAAAGAAAACCTGTGTTGTTTTATTAAAAGCATTTAATGTATAAGATATGTGCTGCGATGATAGATGAAAATGGTCGTGCAGGTTGCTGAAATTGTATACAGATATGATACTGAATGCGTATCCATATCATATAAAAATAATATGGTGGCATATATCAAAGATAGTTCAGCTCCTAAACTTTGTTCCGTTTCCTTAAAGGTATGCTTTTTTTGTGCTTGGCACACTTATATTCAGAATCTCCTTTGAACACATTGTTCCATTGAATATATTTTTTGTACAATAGATATAAAAGATACAAGTTCATCTTGTGCGGTGGGTTAGTTTAAATTGTTTAATACCTGGAAACTATTAGAAAAAGAACTGAGATTTCAGTCTGAGTTAAGATAGGAAAGAGCAACAGTCTCCCTTTGGAACGAAAGATGATGAGTTTGTAGCTTTCAAATTTTGATTCGGACTAAAAACTCATGGCAATAAACAACAGTGTAGAGTTTGAGTCAGAAATTCATCTGTGGTTCATGGCAAGTAATTGTTCTGTCATCAACACTTCGTTATTAAAAAAATTTTTATGCCTTCATATTACCACTAAGAAATAAGGGTAGTGGGAATATGCCCTTCTCCTGACCTAAGAAGCACAAATATGAACATGGACGTGATTATACATCATTTTCTGAAATTCTAGGAGACAGACATGACAAGAAATTTAAAGTCAAAAGCTCATGCATTTATGTGCTAAAAAATATGTTTAATGTATTACACTCTTAAACTTTATTATTTTTGTCCTATATTACTATTTATGTTCATTATTATACCTAACACCGTTCAATCAGTGCCTAACAAGTGTTGACCTTAAAAAATGAGATGAAGCTCTTTTGAATGCACATCATCATGGTCTTTTGGGCTTTATGGATTGAAAGGAACCAAAAGCTTTTTATTGAAAAAGAACACGATTATGATAGTTTTTCTGGAAATACTGTCTACCTAACCTAGTATCTCTAGCTGTAAACTGTCACTACTCTTTTGTCCAATTATAGAAGGTTCTTTTTTTCAACTCTAACTCCTTTGGATTGGGTCTATCTTTTCTCCCTCTGTAAATTGCACTCATCAGTGAAATTGTTTATCATCAAAAGAAAAAAAAAATCATGTTGGACTCATATTCACTTTGTACAACTAGTGTCTAACACATAACCAACAAAGTATTGGAGTGTCCTATCCATGTCGGACATGGAGATATTTCCCAAACTGAAGTGTCAATGTTTCTTAGCTCCTGAGTCTACTTCCTCCTTATGCCCCTTTTTGCTATTAATCTTATTTTAATGCTTTTGTAGGTCAACAAGACTATGAAAGCTCCAATTTACATCTACTATCAACTAGATAACTACTATCAGAACCACCGAAGGTAAGAAACTATCAGTTTATATTAATTTATCTCTTTTCTTTTAAATATTTTTTCACCCATAGGATCTTTAGTCTAAAATACTGATTGTGTCAAAATGTTCACTGCTAATTAGTAACACTGACACCCTCAGGCTACTTAATCTTGTCTATTCCTAAACTTCAGGTATGTCAAAAGTAGAAGTGATAAGCAGCTCTTACATGGACTGGCATACAACGATACAAGTTCCTGCAAACCAATACAGTCGCATAATGGTCTTCCAATTGTTCCTTGTGGCTTGATAGCATGGAGTTTGTTTAATGACACGTACAGGTTTGTCCTTGGGAGATCTGAATTGAAGGTGAACAGGAAGAACATTGCATGGGAAAGTGACCGTGATCATAAATTTGGAAAGCATGTATATCCTTTTAACTTCCAAAATGGAACCTTGATTGGTGGTGGACATCTAGATCCAAATATCCCTGTAAGTACTACAAGTATACAGACAGTAATCAAATGGTCTGTACATATTACATCTTCGTTATATTAGAATCATTTAGATCCCGTTTGATAACCACTTGGTTTTGTTTTTGGTTTTTGGAAATTAGGCTTGTTTTCTCCCAAATTCCCTATAATGGTTTTCATCTTTGTTAAAGATCCATTTGAATTCCTGGCCAAATTCCAAAAACAAAAACAAGTTTGTGAAAACTACTTTTTTTTTGCTTTTCAAAATTTGAACAAAATTATAGGTGGAAGTAGGTGTGTATAAGCTTAATTTTCAAAAACAAAAAACCAAATGGTTATCAAACGAGGCCTTAGTTTTTTTATTGATATATTAGATTGAGGGGTTTATTATGATTGTATGCAAGAATTTGAGTTTGGGGCTCAAACTCATGGTGACGATAGTTACAAAAAAAGATTTTAAAACTGCTCCAAGGCAAGCTTTAAAGTTTAAAACTTCACAACATTCTTTCCTCTCTTTAGATGTATTCTTGAAAATTATATATTTTCTTTCCGCCCAAACCTCCCTTGCAGTTTATGTGATACCATTTCCCTAAGGACCTTGGCTTTCCCTTCCAACTGATGCTTTGCTAGAAGTTACTCAAAAACTGTACACGGACTGCGGGATACACCAAACTAAATAGAAAGCTTCCAAAAGAGAACCATAAATTTTGAATATTGGAACGGTGTAGAAATATGTGGCTTTGACTTTCCTCATCTTTTCTACATAAGCAACAAATTTTTGGAAGGAACCAACTATTTGAGTGTCTTCTTTGGATAAGATTAGCTGCACTTGTTTGTCCCAGCATCAAGATCCATGACCTGTATTATTTTAACGAAAAATGAGGAAAAGGAGCTGTATGAATAAATACTCGAAGTACTGAAGTTCAGGCTATGTGACTTGGGAATCTGTTCGGCCTCTGAATTTCCAAAATAAGGAGATTGGCCGACTCATCAATTGTTGTATCATGTAAGGACTCGACATTTCTGAAATTCCACTAGAGTGTCCATATCCCAAAAATCTGCCACTATTCCATGCTTGTTGGTGAAATTTCTCATGGTTGTGGAAAAGATTTTGCTTTAAGGGACTGTCTGCCTCCCGATACATATTGCAGAAACTTGTATTTCTCCCATTGCCAATTTTAATGGCCATATAGTCTTCACAGATACTTTTTCATTTCACTAAAGGGTGGTTTCTCCACGTCTGACTACAAGCATCCACGAACCACCCATGAGAATCCAAGCCATTTTCACTAGAGATATCTTATCCCGAAGGGACTCTTTAATACTGTACCCTTGACTTTTTCTTGAGGTTGTCTCTTTTTCTGTAATATGAATCCAGAATGAAGACAGTGGGTTCAACAGTGATTGTAGGCTCTCTGACCAATTTATAATCCAATGATTAATACCAGGGTAAACGTGGTAGGCTAAATTGTGATGGTAGGCTTTTTCTAGAACTCATCTATAATCTGATGATGTGAACTGTGAAATGAAGTACAATTAAGTTATAAGATTGTGTGTGGATCTTCATATGTATTAGTATTACTGTTCTAATTGACTGAATAGACTACTAGGTGCTCTCAATATATATTCACATGAATAAACTTGCATGTGGATTGATCAAGCTGGTGGTTAAATGTTCAGTTTCATTGCTTTATAATTCCATATGAAATAAACTGGTACTGGTAACGACAAATATTTTGGCTTATCGTGCTCCTTTCTTTTGTATTGCTGGTTTTTTTTTCATATTTATTAGTTGAGTGATCATGAAGATCTAATCGTCTGGATGCGCACTGCTGCTCTTCCAAGCTTCAGAAAGTTATATGGTAGAATCGAAGAAGATTTGCATGCTGATGATGTTCTAGATATCAAGATAATGAACAACTACAACACTTACAGCTTTGGTGGTAGAAAGAAGCTTGTCATCTCAACATCAAGTTGGCTGGGGGGAAGAAATGATTTCCTTGGATTGGCCTACATTTTTGTGGGATCTTCTTCGCTCTTGATTTCTATATTCTTCACAATTCTACACATGAAATCGAGGTAATATTCCAAAGATGTGGCACAACTTCTCTGTGTCAGCCATTCTTTCCGTGATGTTGCATCTAAATCTTTGTTGGCGCTCATTATACCTAGTCACTGCCACTGGGCTTAATTATTACATTCTCCCCCGAAGTAAGATTTAAAGTATTCTATTATGAAATTACTACGTTTTACAATTCTATTCTCTACTATCCTACCTACGCTTGATGAACTTGCGGTCTTTTTCTTTGCTTTAGACTAACTCCATCCTGAGTGCCATTGTTTTTTCCAACTGATTTGTTGGTCCTAATGCCCTCTTTTTCTATTAACCAGTCTAAGTTTCGTAAACTATATCCACGTATATTTATTTTTTTCTTCAAGTATTCCTATTACTGTTTCCTTTGCCAATTGCTAATTTCCTTTTTATTGGAGAAAATTAACTCAGTAGATATTGCCCCTTTCTTTTTCTTTCTTGTTTTTTTCTGGCAGGCCCTACGGGGAAACAAATTATTCATCTTGGAATAAAAGAAGCAGTTTGAGTTCTTGATAGGTCCGAGAAACGTCAAGGAACTAGAGCAGTTGGTTTCCATGGAATCGAGCACACTTTTTCTCTTATCCGAGGTAGAAATAATGGTATACTTGTTTGGGTGTGACTGTTCATTACTACTTTTTCATCTCAATCCAGTGCAAGGCGACCAATATGTTTGGAATTGCATTCGAGTAATGATATGGAATCCCTGCTATAAACATTGAAATTTTGCTAGGGTTGAATGTGGGAACATTTCATTGTAAATATGTTTAACTTGCTCAATCTATAAACAGAAGTTATAGTAAATGAAAGGTTATAAAAAGTTTGAAGTCTTTTTTTTTTATTCCAATCTGACTTTCGTTTTTTTTTTATAAATAAATTTTAAAAAAAAAGGTGATGTATAATGTGCTTACTATAATTACATATTAAACCGTATAAAAGATCTTATTTTCATGACTTTCGGGATTTACTTTTTTCTTTTCGCTGCCAAATTCTATTTGTTCCTTTTTGCGCGATGGAAATGAAATTTTAAAAGGCCATTTGTAATTAAATTAGTATTATGATTTTTTCAACCACAAAAATTTTGCCTGTCAGTTTCTGGTGTTTTTAAGTCGTTCGTGATACTTTTTCATTTTTTGCCAAATTTGCATAATGAATCAAATGAAGCTCAATGACGGTTTAAATCGGCTGAATTTCATGAGTTGCACGTTTTCCTTTTCAGAAAAAAGAAATCGAATCTCAAACCAACCACTAATTCAATATAGATATTTTATATTCCATTGAGATCTTGGTATCTTTCCAACATCCATAAATCTTGTTCAATTAGTACAGCAATTCTGTTCCTTGAAACTTCTGACACCTGTCAGAAAATTTCACACAAAATGTTAACTGACAAGAAAAATTTGTCAACATTAATACACATATCAAACCAGAAAATTTAGAAACGTGGCATATAGTTTTGCCAATCATAGTTAAACTTTGAAGAGGGCAAATGCAAAAGCTATCGGTCCCAGCAATTTTTGGACTATACCACCAAAAACCACAAGTTAAATCTCCTAGAAAGGTCTCGGAAAGAAGATCAGTCGTCTGAAAACTGCAATAAATATCAATGGTAGTTGTACTAGGCGGCACCACCAAGAGCCAAATTATTGATTTTAAGTATCCTCTCGGACTAGGACTTTCATTCAATTCTTAATCCGAGCGGGATCCTCATTCCTCATAAATATCACCCAAAATCTTGCATTCACTCTCAACCAGACCAATCTGAGCTCCTAGAGCATCAACATTCCCAACCATCCTCCAATACCTGAAACTCCAAACAGAAATGGCAAATTCCCGTATAGCAAGGTTCGTTACCGAGGTTGCACCACCACAGGTTATCAGTGTCATGAGACGCCGAACAGCAAAGGTGTTGGACACCATCAGTGAAGAGGAAAGAGACTGTAGCAAGAATGAGTATCCTGCTTCCCCAAGAAGTCCATCATCATCAACTACCGCTGCTTCTACAGCTGTTAGTGCCAATTCTAGGTACTTTGTCAAAAACATAAATAGATCTTTCTCCACATTCAATGATTGAATGTATCATGTCGAGCAAAAATAAAAGGCCTTAGAAGGCTTTATCACCAGCTCCTGTAGTTGAATTTTCATCTCCTTGTGGACTGAGTCCCGGAAATTTGTACTTGCACAGTTTCCAGTGAACTTGCTAAGACTGTAATGAAACCATGTGTATAGTAGTTAGTTGAGTTTGAAATGAGGAATTTATAATGTTCTAATGCAGTAAGAATACTGTCATTCAGTCCAATAGTTTCAATGCTGATTAGTCAACGGACCAAGCAAGATTGAGTAGTGGTGTTTTTGTTTTACACTATGGTTAAATATTTAAATCACGCCTGCCATTTAATCTTGTCAACACAGCCAGCAATTCAAGCTGTTGTTAAAAAGTAGGTCTTTATTCTCTCAGAGGAGCTTGCTTGTTAATACCAACCTTTTCATTGGAGGAGTTCGTATCTTTCCGTTTGCCCACTCTAGAAGACATGATTGTACTCTTTCTGGATGTTTCTGATTCAACCTTTTCCTTCAATTTCTCTAGGGCTGTTTATCATAAAGAATCAAAATGAGCAAAACATTTGGAAACCATTTACATGAACAAAATAAAAAGAAGATTATTTATTTATTTTTGCAACATCTTCATTGAAAACGACACATCCTTCCCAACAAATTAATCTTGTAGCCTTCAAATAAAAAAAAAAAAAAAAAAAAAACTACCACAATTTAGGTTTTTAAAACTTAACCTAATCCCTTCTTTAAAAAATTATGGAGCCTAACAATTTCAATTACTTCTGCTAGTTAAGGCAGTTTTTACTGAATAGTCAAAAGGGACAAGGTGTTACCAGAGACGTAAGTCGGCTGGAGCAACTCAATTGAACTGGAAGGTAGGGAATGTACGGGACAAGAATCATTATCAGCCTTTTGTAGTAATTTCTTGAAACGCCTAACCTGAAACATAAGAATCTAAGAATGAGCGAGTTGGACTAAGGTATATAGCTCAATTATTCAACATTAACCTTTTTCAATCAGAAACGAAGAAAGTTCAAACCAAACGGGATTTCACATTCTAGAATCGTATAAAGCCCATGGCAAAAATAAAATAGTACTATTATTTTATTTCAACTATATACATGACAACTAAATGGATAAAATCTTGTTCATTTAGCAGAAAAATCAACCCAGATGGCAGCCAGAGGACAAAAGTGAAGAAATAAAGCCAATTCATCGCTGATTGGGACGGAAAAAGAACTAATTCCAAGCTAAGCATGTTAACAACATAATTTAATCATGGATACGTGATCACAAAATACCTCTGCTTTACTCAGCAATGTGAAACAACGCCCAGACTGCCCAGCCCTTGCAGTCCGACCAGCTCGATGAATATATGTCTTAATAAATGCAGGCATATCATAATTAATAACGTTTCTCACACCCTCAACATCCATTCCACGAGTCATGGCATCAGAACTGACAAGTACTTGGATCTCCCCTCCCCGGAAAGCATTCAGTGTCTTGCTGCAGAATGCATGACAATTTAACCACCAGGTAATCTCAGCAATAAAATGAACAGCCACAAGAGAGAATGAAAGCAAAAACGTGTTACGCTAAAATATGAACATGTCAAGAGACAAATGATAAATGGTACACACAGCAACCCATAAAGTGATGCTCAATCTCCATGGGACAAAAACACTCATCAACGTAAAGCTAAAGAGTGTCAATAAAAGGCAATTTCTCATACACATAATAGCATTTTAATTGAAGGATCACCTTTAGCCGTATTCTATATTATAAAGTTATAATTTCTTATGTCAGAAGCCCGTGGCAAAGAAAATAAGTAGGGCTGACCATGAACATAAGTAGTCCAAGACAATTAGAGAAGTCCCAGGCTTTATATTCCACATGCTTCAATTACTTCTGACAACAATTAAAATGGAGAGAGAGAACGCACTAAAGTTAAAAACAATCTTCCTGTCTTGCCTTCTCAATGATTGACGTTGAAGCCCTGAATACTCTTTAATCTTGAGTTGCAAGCCGTCAAAAAAGTTAAGTAATGTGCATAGTCGATGAGTAGACTCCACAGAGGATGTAAAAACAATACACTTTTCTCCTCCTAAACTTTGAAGGAGGGCAACCAGATATAATGGTTTGAGTTTTGATTCACAAACCTGCCAAGAAACAAAAGACCCATAATATATCATAAATCTGCTGTAGCAGCAACATAAACTGGTATATGTTAAAATCATCATTTCTGCCCCTGCACCCATCGAGTTTCATTGTTTTTCTACGCAATTTCCACTAAATAGCATGGGCTAGTAAAGTGATCAACCGCATGTAGCCACTTCAATTGGAAGGTATTCTAATCAATAATTAAAATAAAATGGAAAAGGTTTTTCTTTACAATGAACAGTAACTTTTTCTGATACAACAGGCAGATATATGAAATATAAATGGAACCAATAATTATAGGATCCATTGTTCCGGAAATTGATGATGGGCGTGTAATGATGCAAACATAAAAGTTGCAAATATATCTCCTAGGATCCTGTTGTCAACAATCAACAAGGATGAATCTTTATGAACTCATTGGTATCCAAAGCCCAAGGTTAGTGTTAAACCCCTTGCTGAGATCAAGGGTGTCACATTTTATGGTTAAGGGTACACTTTTTCCTTTCTAAACAAGCGCCCAAAAAATGATTCAATCCCAGACTAATGAAGAGACAAGCCAACTTACCATCATGAATGATTCTAATTTCTCTGGAAGTTTATATCTTCTTTTCCCAGTTGTTAAGAATAGAGGGTGATGCAAATCAAGCTGAGCAAGCTTGCCTGGATCCTGTGTAAGCGTTGCAGATAGAACCATCTTTGCAAGCCTTGGGTAAGGTTTACCCTTAAAACCCCTCTCAACACCACTGCACGAAATCAAATAGTCAGCAGTAGCACTATAGTTTTGTACCACAGGAATAATTTTGAGATAAACCAAAAAGAAAATGCCAGAGATAAGAATGATTATGAGGATTAATAATAACAATGGTGAACAATACTTCAATACTCAATAGTATAACCATCAGTACAAGAAGTTAGAACTTACAATCTTCTTATGGTTTTTAAGGATCCAGCAGAACAAGGAAGTGAAGTGTAGGAAGGAAAGATGATATTATCATCATCAGCATGTGTCAACTGAAGCACAGTAGGTAGCCAAGACTGATATGCTTCTCTTAATAACCTATCGGTCTCATCGATAACCTGAAATAGTATATCTCATCAACAGATTGCATTGAGACAAGACAACAATAACTAAAAAATTGGTATATGTTAAAATAATCATTTTTCCCTAATACATGTGATAACAAACTTATTATATAGATGTAAACCTAATTTGTCAGCTTATAAATCATTCTAAAATCAATGATCCCTAGTAAACAGCTAATAAATAACCAGCTTTGTAATTGGTGTGCACTGTGCAGGATAAAATCAACAATAGGGGAAAATTCACCAAGAAAAGAAATTATGAAAGCTCACCCATCGCAGCTATATTGATTTTTAAAAAAAAATTAATTTCGACACTAAACAAAGAAATATTGATTTAGGCTATAATTCAATCAGCCACATAAATAAGAAAACACTTGCAGGCAGTGAAATGTAGAATTTCTATAACAAATATACATTAAATTTGAGTCAGACACGGTGACTAAGTCCATCCTAGAACCATCACTTAACACAGTATATCTTTTTTTTTCAGATAAGACATTCACCACAGCATATGCCATCAGCATTAAGCCTTCTCCAATATAAATGTCATTACAAAACTTAGGTTACTATGAGTACTTACAAGATAACGTAGATGCTGAAGAGTAAACCCTTTTGTGAAGTTAATATGGTCCATCAATCTTCCAGGTGTTGCCACCAATATGTCCACAGAACTCTGCAGCTCAACTGAAAAACCTTCTGGATCATAACAGATGCCTGCCTCGAGCTTAGGTCTCTTGATGAGACCAGAAATCTCCTCTGCTATGGAGGATTGACCAACAGCCAGACCTACGGATAAGCCCACTGCAGGTGCAATCGCAGTAAAAACCTCTTTAACCTGATTAAAGAGAGTCGTGACTCAATAAGAACATGAAGAAAATTATGTAGAAAATTTCCTTCTAAAATAAGAACATGCTCGCATTAGAATGATAAGCAGGTGAGAGTCATCATGCCAAAACTCAGAACCACCCAGGATATCACCAGCAAATTTCCAACAAGAATTGAATCCAAGAGGCAGAAAATAAGCCCGCTTTATCTTTTATTATTTCATTATCAAGGTTCTTGGATAGATTTTGGAATGAACCAATAGGATATTAAAATAATAGTGCACATCAAATCAACGAGTCGGGGAAAAAACAATAGCAGAGTCTATGTAAGAGAAGGAGAATATAGCTCAATAGACTACATGTTTATAGGAATTTATGCATATAAAAGAAATGATAGCAATCAAAAACCTGCAAGGCCAGGTCACGAGTAGGCAACACAACTAAAGCACGTAAGCATTTGACTGCACGATTTGACAGCATTTGCACTATCGGTAGAGCGTAAGCCAGAGTTTTCCCACTTCCAGTTGGTGAATTAATACATAGGTCTCTCTCAAATGAACCAGGCCCAATCGCCTCTTGCCAAACAGCAAGTTGCACTGGGAACAGCGAAGAGATGCCCATGTTCTGCAAAGCTACCTTCAATCTATCAAAGGGAGGGGGAAAAAACGTTAAAAATAGACCCATGAGAAAGAGGAAAATATCAAACTTCATTTTCTTCAGTCAGCAAAAAACGGAAAGCTTCAACAAATGATATAGAAAACTGGTCAACCTCTCGGCAACAAAAAAGAGTCATCTAAATCACGAGTCATATAGAGAAAAATCTAAGCGATGAGAGAATAACCAGACTTTCAATTACTGTCGATACAATTCATAGATATATTACAGCCCATTGCTCTTTTAAATGTGAACAAGATTTACTGCTCCTTCAATCTTCAATGAGATAACCAACAATAGATTCACTTGTTTCCAGCGGAGTGTTGAGGCCATAATAAACAAGAGACAAGCTCGAACATAGGAAGGCATTAAACATTTAAATGATTGAGAAGAAAGAGGAAATTGCCTGGGGTCGAGCAAAGGGAGGATCTCAAGGGGGCATTCCTCGAATAGAGAGACGTCGACGGGGCTTCGCATCCATGGTAAAACAGGGATGCTCTTTCGCTTCTGCTTCTCCGCCATTGTCTAACAAACAGAGCTTCAGAATCAAAAACCCTGCAGCGCTAGGGTTTTAGACAGAACTTCCAACCAGAATGGAGGGAAACCAACTGGAAATATATTTGACTAGGGTTTTTCTTTTTTCTCTCTCTTTTGTTGATTTTATTTTCCTCGGTCTCTTTTTACTTCAATAATAATTGGAGTGAGGATAGCAATATTTTTTCAACATAAATTATAATTATGATACCGTAAATATAGGTGTTTATTTTGAAATTTGACTTCATAGAAATCAAAATTTTCAAAATTTTGAAGTCCTTATATTATTTTTATTTTTTTGACAATATGTGGGGTGGTGGGAAATTCGAACCATAGATCTCTGGTCATTAGTACAAGTTTTATACCAGTTATGTTTATTTCGACAACTCATTTTTTTTTTTTAAATAACGCATGTTAATGGTCAAATTTCGACTAGGCTAATTGTCTAACCTCCACGTGACAGTAAATTTGTTGAATAAAGGGGGAAGACATAAGACATGTCCACACCAGTGTGATGTAGGTCACACACACTCCGATGCTTAAGTCAATTCTATATGAGATAAAATCAATTTGTAACTGGAGGTCTCGGAGTTGTACCTGTGATTTTAGTATTATGTCCTTCAATCCCCTTATCTGGTAGCCTTCGTCTCCATTTATCTCCTCATGCTCCAAGGTTTTCCTCGGGGTTTCAGGGGATCGCGGTGGATCGGTCTGCGAAGGGCTTGGGCCCAAGCCCTTGGTCGGCCTCAGCATTGGGTCGAGGCCGACCATCTCCTCGGCCTCATCAATTGGCCGAGGCCGAGGAGATGGATGAAAGGAAGGGGGCATGGGCTTTTAGCCCTCTTTCGGTTGTGATGGGCTGCTTTTTGGCATTCGGACCTGTTAGTTCCCAGTCTTCTAAACCGAACTGTCATGGGAGATTTTTCACCCATAGCAACGCACATTATATTATTGGTATCATAAAAAACTTGCAAATGTCTTTTATTTATTCAAAATTTTCACAGCATGGGTTTACTCAGCTATACACTTAGCATTTGAATACAAGATGCCCAAGTCTTAAAAACTCACTTTTTTTTTTTTTTTTTGGGAAATTAAAAACTTACTTATTGATTCCAGAGAATAAAACAAAAAAATACACTCACTTATACCTAATTAGCATTTGAATATGAATGGGCAATTTTATTAATTATACTCATTTAATTGTGTTTATATTTATATTTAGTCATTGACGATTAATATTTATTACTCTTTTTAAAAGTTTAATTTGTAACATTTTTTTTTTTTAAGGAACATTTAAAATAATTTAAAGAATGAAAGATTATGATACATTCTCTCAAAATGTTGACAATATATCACAAGCCAATTAAACATGTGTTGATTAACTGGGTGCCAGAAAATATACACCAAAACATGTAATTTTCCCTTAAATACGTATTAAATGCAATTCTACACATTACCCTTTTTGTTTCCTTTACATTTATACTCATTACATGTTAAGTCATTTATGATTAGTCGAAAAAAAAATCATGCTGCATAATCCAAACTCCAAATAAATTGAGTGTTAATTGATTACACATGGTGTCTAAATCCTTCGAATGTCAAAACTAGGAAAGATAAGGTCTTCAATTTTATGAAAATGTAGGTGTGGACAAAGGTCTAAAGAACTATAAGGAATCGATAAAAAGTTGTTCAGAGTAATAAATAAGACTTTCATTTGTGGTTTAATTAGACTATAATTAACTATTTGTTGTTATCTCATCTAAAGATGTATGTAATATTTATATTAAAAATGTCGATGTTGATTGAAATTTTGAATTATATACCTACAAAATAAGTACAATTCAAAAAATATAGAAGAACCATAATATTGTAGAAGTTTAGTCATTTAATAAACACAAAACATAAAGTATTAATATGAGATATATGACAAGGCAAGTATAGTTTAATGATATTTAACATGTCTACAAAGTTAAAGATTTTAATCTCTGTTCTAAAAGTTGTTGAACTCATGAAGGAAAGGGGAAAAAAACATTCAATAAACAAATCAATTTGAATATAGTCCCACTAAGAAAGTGAAGGAAAAGAGAAGAAAAAAAACGGTGATGTTGTGGTAGCATGGCTCAACCAGTGATTTGACTCGTAAGATAAATTCTCTTGTAAAGTGAATATAGTAAATGACAAAAAAAAAATGTAGTTACATGTATACTTTAATAATACATATATATAGATTTTGACAACATGTGGTGGAGAAATTTGAACCATTGACCTTTTGATTATTAGTACAAGTTGTATACCACTATGCTCATGTTATATATATATATATATTATTACACGTCACATGACCCCACCATCTAACAAATAAAAAAACAAAATATATAGAGGCGATAATTTTAATTAATTATAATTTTGTAAAAGTTTTGGTGTTGTTCATGAAAATGACAAAAAACTATGGTGGCGGCAAACCACCGAATAACGAACAAACCTTTTTTTTAAAAAAAAAAAAAAAAAAAAAAAAAAAAAAAAAAAAAACTATTAAGCTAGTACTTCAATTAAAAATTAGTTAATTGATTAATTTTACATTTCTATTCGGCAACTACCGGTTTCCACGGATCTCTATGGGCTGTTTGGGGAGCTGAATTAGTTATAATATCTGGTGGTTATAATAATCTGGAGATTATAATAGTCTGGGGTTATAATAATCTATGTTTGGGGTGCAGATTATTATAGTCTAGGATAAAATAATATGTGTTTGGGGTGCAGATTATTTTAGTCTGGGATAAAATAATTTGTGTTTGGGATGCAGATTATTTTAGTCTAGGATAAAATAGTTTGTGTTTGGAGTGCTGATCTGTTTTAACATGGGGTTCTGAATCAAAGGTTCAAACGGACTGTTTTCTTTTTCTACTTTTTTTTTATGATATACGATTTACTTTGATTTAGGGTTATGTTTTTTTTTTTTACAAAACAAACAAGTTTAGGATTTGGTATAGAAAAATCATATTAATTAACTTTTAGTATTGCCAAAATAAAAATTGTAAATGTTTAGTTCAAAAATCATATTAGTTTTTTTTTTTTTAATCAATAAAATCATTTGAAATAAACTTGAGTGTGGTAAATACAATTTCGTTTGAATGTTCTTTTTTTTTAAGTTGGTTAACCTTCGATGTTGTCAACGACTTTTCCGACAACCTTCGATGTTTTTTTTTTTCCTTTATTTTCATTTTTTATATTTTTCAAAATGAAAATGAGAAGAAATATGAAAAAAAGGAAAAAAAATCGGTGGTCGGAAAAGTTGTCGGCGATCACAGGAAAAGTCGCCGGAAACCTCGTCGGCCGACAACGGCCGGCGGTCGTCGGAAAAGTCAAGAAGTCGCATGGAAGAAGAGATGAGAGAGTTACTGTAGAAAATGGATAGAATCGGTTGGGTTGAATGATGGTTACTGTAGAGAATGGATAAAATAATCGGAGGTAAAAATAACCCATCTCACCATTTATTTTTGTTGATGCCCCAAACACTAGGTTATAATAAAGGGGGTTATTATAACCTATTCAATGCCCCAAACACCCCTATATGTTTATATAATGAGATGAAATAAATAGAGAATCTTAGCAGCCAAAACAAAATTTCGTCCAAAATGACAAAATTTAATTAATTAATTAATTTGACATTTCGACAAAAGCGATTTTCGAAGCAAATTTTTTAAAGATAAATTACATTGAATATAAATTTATTCTCTAAACTTTTTTTTTTAAAGAAAGAATTTAGTCTCTAAACTTAAAAAAAAAAAAAAAAAACAAATGTACTATTAATTTTATATTTAAAAAGCTTTTAAACTTTAAATTTCATATCTAATAAATATTAGTCATCTGTTATATTTTTTAAAATTAATGGTTTTTTTTTTTAAGTATTAAATGTAATTGTGTCTTATATAATCCTAAAAACTCACCATACATAACATTGATTTTATAATTTAATTAGAAGGTTTTTTTAGTCTCAATAGGCACGTAATTCAATTTTATATGGTACATTGGTTTTTTTTTTTTTTTTTAAATATCAAATATATCAGGAACCTGTTAGACACAAAATCAAAATTCAGGGACATATTAGATATATTTTTAAAGTTAAAGGAATAGAAACAAAATTGAAAGTTCAAAGATTAATTAGAAGCTTTTTAAAGTTCAATTACCTAATCAATATAACACTTAAAGTTCAATGACTAAATTTGTAATAAAACATTTTAATTAACTTATCAAGTAATTTTTAGAGGTCCAAAGGTTTTTCTTTTTTTTTTTTAATATAATATCTTTAATAACAAGTAAAATTTGGCTTTAAAGTGATCAAATTGATTTAAAATCAATCTTCGATGAATCATTCTCTAAAGTTGATTCTCACGGTTGCAATTAACCTATAATAATCAAATTTCTACTATTTTTTTTTTTTTTTTGAAAAGAAATTTCTACTATGTTGATGTTAGTTTCATGGTAGTTTAAATTTGATTCTCAATTTAAACATCAATAATAAGATCGGTCTACAAGCTAAAACGAGTATTGATGGTCAAATTTGGTCAGGAAGAACTCACCTGACCTTCACGTGCCACTAATGGTAAATTTGTTTGATAGGGGGAAGACGTGGCCTGCAAGACAGTAAACCTGCACACCGGTGTGGTGCTTGCCACACCACCTCCGATGCTTAAGTCAGAAAACGGAAGGAGGATAGCAAGAGAGCAAGAGGGGAGAGTAGAGAATAGAGTTTGGGATCCCCTTCAATGATGAATATGAGTTTAAATACTTGTTCATGCTCCTAGGGTTTTTAGGATTTCGGAGACGATTCAGGACTGAACCGAGTGGAACCGGGGCGACCAGGGACAACAGGGACAGTAAGGAGGCGAACGGACTCGGCCCGCTTGGCCGAGGTCGACCATGGGCCTCGGCCTCGGCCCAAGGCTGAGGCCGAGCAGGGGGTCGGGCCAAAAGCTCGATCCCTTCGGCCTTGGCCCGACCCATTGGCTCGTTTCGCCTCCAGGATCTATCTTCTGGTCCTATTTATGAGCTCGTGTCGGGTTGTCCTCGTCAGTTCCTTGTACATCGGAGTGGTCCAAAATTACCTATAATAACGAGCATAACTCAACTGTAATTGACATGTACCATCGATTAAGAGGTCAGAGGTTCGAATCCTCGTCCCCAAATGTTGATCTACTAAATAAAAAATAAGACCGGTATACAAACTTCATACACGATTGCAGTTTTAAATAACCCAACTTTATATAAAAACTAATAATAGTTGTAAAATATATATAAACTAATAATAATAAATCCTGTACCATGTTTTGTTTTTCCCATTTGGATTGATTTTTTTATTTTTTTTCTCATCACTTTCATCAGATCAGACGAAAAGTCGATGAAATATAAAAGTAAATGTCTACAAAATTTAAATAATGTATTTTCTTTTTCCAGATAAAATAATTTATGTTTTGGATTGTATTAAATTACTTTTAGAGAGAACCTATGAATATCGAAAAGTACGAAGTCGTCTCCAAGTAAAGCCTGTCCAGGTAACGCCAAAATTATTTAAATAACATAAAGTCAGATACAATAATTGAATAAATTAATATGAAAAACAAGACAACCTATTTTTTAAAATTAATTAAAAGGGCAATACCGTACTTTAAACATTTGTACTCGACCACTTGTCGCAGGCTAGGCAGTAAGTGCATTTCATACGAAAACCACAAACAAAAACTATTATTTTGATTCAATCGTGATCATTCAATAATTTCATTTTATATTGAAAAATTTAGAAAGGTCAATTAAAGTGCCATAAGGTGTGTATATATTTGTTTAAAAACTAGGTGGAATGTTGAAGATTAAATCATGGATGAAAGGCACACATTATTAAAAACGACTAAGAAACATTTAATGACTATGCTTTTATACTATCATTTACAAATAATTATATTTATCGAAGTATGCATTTTTTTTTTTTGTACGTATTACTCATTGAAATATTTCTACATTGATTAATTGTAGTCCCTAATATATATATATACATTGATTAACTATAATGATGAAAATCAATAATATGTTCACGTCTTGCGTATTATTATTATTTTTTTTTTAATTCAACAACATTTGGATGTGAGAGGATTTTAACCTTTGATTTATTGATCGAGGGTACATGTTAATTACCGCTGAGCAATGTTCGCTTTAACCACACTTTACTTACCTATAATCAACATTATAGGTAGACATTGATTAAGAGTGTGTTTGGTTTAACTTTTCAAGTGTTTAATTTTAGAAAAAAAAAATAAAATCATTTTGAACAAATTTCTAATGTTTGGCCAGCACTAAAAATGACTTATTATAAAATGAGATTAATAAATAAATCATTTTGAGAGAAACACTTGAAACCAACTTTAAAAAGACTTTTTAAGTATACGATAAATTGGGTATAAAAACATTTATGGGAAATGCAACCAAACATACAAGTATTTAAATTCTAAACAATTTTTATACAAAATATTTTTTTAAAAATGCATTCTTGAAACACATTTAAATTGAAATGTAATCCAAACGGACCCTAAATCTAGCTTGATTTTTGTTTAGCTAAACATATATGACGAGGAGATAAACTTTTTTTAATTTTTATTTCTTGAGTTCAATAATATTTGAGGTGAAAATATTCAAACTTCTAACATATTGGCTAAGGATACATGTCAATTAGTGATGAGCTTTGGTGGATAGATCAAACATTCAACTTAAAGAAAAGTGATATGTGACTCATTCACTAAGCTATGCATTAATCGAAAAAATGATATACAACTTATTAACTGAGCTATGCATTGATAAACTATTGGTGTTCCTTAAATTAACTTTAATCACAACTTCCAAAAAACACGAGAACATGCATGACTTCAATGTGTCGATATGATGTGACAATAATGATTTTTTTTTTTTTTTAGTTGAATGATATTTGGGGTGAAAATTTGAACATTTGATGTCCTGATCAGCAATACACATCAATTACTATTGAGCAACAATAATCTTAATAATGGTTAGCACGTTTGCAACAAGATAGTGTATGACGAATCAAACATGTACCGAGTTGTCCATACTTGCACACTTTCTTTATTTTTTAAATTTGGTCTTCATTTATCCATTTCGTATAATTTTGTCCATGTCAATTTTTATTTTGCGAATTGTAATCACGCATAACGGATATTTTATTTTTGTCATACTTATCTTTGCAAATACACTAGTTTGAATGATCTTATTGAATTATAATCCGACCTACATACAAGGTATGTATTTATTATTCCAAACACGAATAGTTTTTTTTTTTTTTTTTTTTTTTTTTTTTTTTTTTTTTTTTTTTTAAAGAAAAAAACCCAACACGAATAATTGTAATTAATTTAATGTTTTTGTAATAAAATAGTCTAATAAAATTAAAAACCTCGTAAAAATCAATAAAGTCACTTAAAGAAAATAAATCTAATAAATAAGAATGCGATAACTTTTTTAGATAGATAGATATGGAAGTGTCTTTATATATATATATATATTTTGACAATGAAGTGTCTTTATACATATCTATATACATGGAATCTTGTTTGTTTTTAATAATAAAAACAAACAACATTCCATATATATATATATATATAAAACGCTTACCAAAAAAAAAAAAAAGAAAAAAACAATATAGAAAAAAAAAGAAATTCAATACACCCCTTAATTAAGTGATTATCATCAAGGAACGATGATATCATAACTTATTTATATGTTAGTCTAAAACCATTACCACTTTGATTACAACTACAATTTTAAATTTGGGAGATTGAAAATATTAAACTCAGAGGTTGTTGCAACAAAATAAAGAAAAAGGAAAAAATCGATTTATAATCTTTTATTTTGGGAGTTGACTCGACAATGGAAAATTTAAATTTTAAATTGATATAATTATTCATTTTTTTGAGAAATATAATCTTTAATTTAATGTTTTAATGAAGGTTCAAACAAAAAAATCTAAATTTATTCCCTCACAAAAGTTTAGGATTTAAATGAATACTATTAATTTAGAAATTTAAAATTTAAAGTTTAGGATTTAGATGTATACCATTATCAATTTAGGATTTCAATATTTAACATAAAATTTAAGATTTAAATGGATATCATTATCAGTTCAGATTTTTAATTAGATTAAATAAATTGATTTTTTCCATTAAAAAAAAAGTATTTTGGTATAAGAAAAGGAAAATTCTCGGTATATTCGCCACTGCCACCGTATAAATACAGAGATGAATGCGCCTTGCCTTCAGCGACTTCCCATGCCTTGAATTCGAAGAGCAGCTCCATTAATCAAACCTCTTATTTGGAAGCTTCTCATCGATTAAAACTCAATCTTCCCTCCCACCCATCTCCAATCATTCGAGCGCCAAAATTCCCAGATTCTTCCCGAGAGATTTGAGGCTCCATCACGATCGTTTTATGCGCCTGCACATGCACAATTTCTACATTCCAAGTTCCAAAACGTGATCCATCGTTCTGGGATTCTTATTTCGTTGTTTTCCCACAATCCCATGTGCTCGTCTTTTGATCGTCGTCCTAGAATCTCTCTCTCGCCGTTTTTAGCTTCGTTTTCCGCTGCTGTGTTGTAGAGAAAGCCTCAGATTGAGATTTATTCTGAGAGAAAGTAGTCTGTGATTGTTCGTTCGTTTCATTTGCCGATTGAAAGGGAAGATGAGTGTGGTCAAGTCTCAGGTCTGGCAACCGTGTAAGAAGAAGAGGTCTTGATCGGAGGAGTGTATAAGGAGGAAGGGGATTCAGGGGTGAAGGAGTTCAATCGGAGATGGCTTCCAGGTCCGGCAGTCATAACAAAACGCGAGTGGGGAGGTATGAGCTGGGACGAACCCTTGGAGAGGGCAGCTTCGCCAAGGTTAAGTTCGCTCGGAATTGCGAGACAGGGGAAAACGTGGCCATCAAAATCCTCGACAAAGAGAAGATTCTCAAGCACAAGATGATCGGGCAGGTATAATTTAGATTCATGACTAATTCAAATATTTCTTTATTTAATCTCTTTCTTGCATGGTTGTTTTAGATTTTGGGGGAACTCATCTCTTCTCTATGCGTAAACAAGAGCATAGCTCAAATTTAGCTATAGGTTTCGAATCTCCCGCCCTACGTATTATAAAAAAAAAGTTAGAAAGTTGGGAACTAGTCAAACTTTACTGGGAAAGTGACAAGATGATTTATTAATTATCCTTCTGGGACCATAAACAGTGGGATTAAATTATTTATGGTTCCAGAGGGATTGATTGGAGATTAAATTGTATATTGTCTGGTTTGACTGTTTGGTCTCTTCTTGTTGGTTTTTGACCCTCTGAATCTGAAGCCATCATTCAATGAAAAATAGAGAGTTATGGAGTATCGGCTGCGAATTTGGTATACTGAAGCTTTAGAGTGTCGGTTATCATTGGCTTCAAGCTATTATTTATGAGTACCTATGGTGGATTGGTGTATTACCGTTATGATCTTCTCCTATCGAAGTAAACTTGGCTACCAAGGAAACTGTATTATGGGCAATGATTTGCCCAGCCCTTTGAGGTTGTACTGGATGATTGAGATAAATTGAATCCATCTATGCTACGATCATTTTTTTCCCCAGAAGAATGAAGATATATTACGAAAGAACAAAAGAGAACAGAATAGAGGCAACGGGGCGAGGAGCCTCCTCCCAGACCAAAAGCTAATGGACCGCTTTCAAATTTCTCCACAACACACCCTCCTTCCCTTTAAGGTTCCACCCGTTGAAGGCTTCAATAAGCCAATTCTTAATCTGATCTGGGCGGCAGGCACAAAGACCCAAAGCTTTTAGCATCTGGTCCTATTTGCTATAAGTCATACCAAACTTACTCAAAGAATCATATCGAAGCCACCTAAAAATCATTTAGAGACAGCCACACCTCCCAAATACATTCTCAAGTGAGAATGCAGGTTTGATTAATTTCATATTAAGAAACTAGGACATATTTATTATTATTGTTGTTGTTGTTGTTTGTGAATATTTAAGAATCATTTAGAGACACCACAAGTCTCAAATGCACTCAAGTATGAATGAATGTTAGATTTGTATGCATTGGAAATATTTCTTGGATAATCTTTAAAATGATAGTCCTTGAAGTTCCAACTACAGGTCCTTCACGACTCTTCTATTCTCATCTCAACGTCTTATCAAGACAAGATATTTTTGGTTTAGTACGTTTGGAAAAATAATTAATGAGACAAGTATTTAGTTTAGTTCAGTATGTAATATAATTTAATTTGTTTATATGGGTTAGTCGAACAAGATCATGAAAAAAGATTGAGGCATGATCTTCTCTGTTTCAAGTCTTTGACTTGTTTGAACTTCTGATTTATTTAGTATTTTGGTGCAAGAACAATGACAACGATTCTTTTACTATCAGAAATCAATGCTCAATTGAGCAGTTGAAGTACAATCCTTCCTCACTCTTGGGTCTTCAAACTTTTTCTGAATAGCTATCAAAGCAATCTAAGCCTTATTGCACACTTAATTCTTTTAATTTAAACTGAAAAAGGATATGATTTAAGGATTAACTCTATTTTTGTGTATATGCAGATTAAACGTGAAATATCAACAATGAAACTCATTAGACATCCAAACGTCATACGCATGTATGAGGTTAGATAAAGTTCACTTTTCACTGATGAATTTAATTTCCTTGGTTTCATCTTATTTCCTCAGTTATCGTATTGCATCTTATCTGACATTAATTTACTTGGTGCAGGTGATGGCTAGCAAGACCAAGATATATATTGTTTTGGAATTTGTAACTGGTGGAGAACTATTTGACAAAATTGTGAGATATAGTGCCTGCTTTTATCTTGTATCCATGCATGCAATTGTAACTGGCAATTCAACTAGTATTTATTCTTTTTCCTTGATCCAGTCAAGCAAGGGAAGATTGAAAGAAGATGAAGCAAGAAAGTATTTTCAGCAGCTTATAAATGCTGTGGATTATTGCCATAGCAGAGGTGTTTGTCATCGAGACCTAAAGGTGTGTAGCAAATGATCAAATATAGCATTCCTTTGTCAATGTCATTAAATATTATTTTGTTAAACTGAAATTTGAGAAGTTTTGGTCATAAAACTGGAACCAGTGAAATAGTTACTAAAGAGGTTTTTGTCTAATGAGATTCAGCCAGAGAATTTATTGTTGGATGCTAGTGGTGTTCTAAAAGTTTCAGATTTCGGATTGAGTGCTCTACCTCAACAAGTTCGAGTGAGTATTATGCCAATATTTATCCAAGTGATTAAAATTACATGCTTCGGATATTTATTTTTGCTTTGAAAGCCTGCATGTATTTTGATTGATGGATTCATGAACAATCCCTATCTCTTTCATCAGGACGATGGATTACTTCACACAACATGTGGAACACCCAATTATGTTGCTCCAGAGGTATATTGGATTTTGACTTCAACTAGTTGTTATTATTTTGCTCTCTTAAACTTACTTTTGTGATTGAATATTTACATAATAGGTTATCAATAATAAAGGCTACTATGGAGCAAAGGCTGACCTATGGTCATGTGGGGTTATCCTTTTTGTCCTCATGGCAGGCTATTTGCCATTTGAAGAATCCAGTCTCATGGCTTTGTATAAGAAGGTATTTGTACTTAAGATGTGAGAACAAGTGTGGATATCCAAATGAGGCAATCACTCTGGTTTTTTTTTCATTTCAATAAATAACATCTATAAGCTCAAACCATTGAATTTCACTTGTGATTACAGATATTCAAGGCTGACTTCACGTGTCCTCCATGGTTCTCCTCAAGTGCCAAGAAATTAATCAAGAGAATCCTGGATCCGAATCCATTGACTGTATGGCTTTAGTTGTTTGAATATTCATTCCCCTGTAGCTTCTTCCTCTAGTTGGACTGTGGAAAGCTTTAATTCATTTTGTTAAGGATGTCCTTCGTAGTTAACTAGTTATTATATTATGAATCTTTATGTTGTTGAACCTCTCTTCAATTCAGAATCTAACCTTTTATTCATTTCTATGAAACAGAGAATTACAATTGCCGAGGTCCTCGAGAATGATTGGTTTAGGAAAGGATACAAGGCACCCACTTTTGAAAATGACGAAATCAATCTTGATAACAACATTGATGACATCTTTAATGAATCAGAGGTAGCGCAAGTTGTTCTTTTGGCATCTTTTTATACATGTTAAGGCTACTAGACATGACTTTTCTAATATTGCAGTCGGATCATAACCTTGTTGTTGAGAGAAGAGAAGATAGACCTGCGTCACCTGTCACCATGAATGCATTTGAGCTCATCTCGAAATCTCGGGGCCTCAACCTTGCGTCTCTTTTTGAGAAGCAAATGGTAGGTTATGATCTTTACTTACAAACATCTTGCGTTAAGACATTGACGTTCTCTGCAATGACCCATCTGAAGTTTTCATATTAAGTTCATATATGAATGCAAACTGAATAGCTGTGCTGATTGGATTTTACGATGACCAGGGGCTAATTAAACGTGAAACGAGATTCACATCCAATCGTCCTGCGGATGAAATCATTTCCAAGATTGAAAAAACTGCAGTTCCTTTGGGCTTTGATGTGAAGATTAACAACTTCAAGGTTGGTTTTTCTTGTTAAAATTAATGACAGGCAGGGTTTAGCTATCAGACCAAGGTCTCAATGCTTCAGGGCTGGACAATTAAAATCTTTATAGAATCATCTGTAGCTAACCAAACTGAATCTGGACTTAAAATATCCATCTTACCTATTACAGATGAAGCTCCAAGGGGAAAAAACTGGACGTAAAGGTCATTTATCGATTGCAACAGAGGTGCTCCTTTTCACTTTGCCCCTGCATATCTTTTAAATGTCTGTCACTTGAAATGACATAGTAACAAATGATGGGGAAGAATATTGTCGTTTTAAAAAATTCTCTTCTCCAGATTTTTCAGGTTGCTCCTTCATTGCACATGGTGGAGCTTCGCAAAGCTGGAGGTGATACTTTAGAATTTCAAAAGGTATGAATCTATACACTTAACTTCTACGAAATGGGAAATGCACTTAAAGGCCATAGTATGACAATTGAAATGCATGTTTGAGAGTAAGAATATTCTACATTCAAGTCCACTTAATTCTTCCATAAATCTTGTGTTGATTTTCTAAACCTTTCCATATAATTTACATCTCTGTAATTCTCTCATTATCAATGTATATCATGCCATATTTGATATGATAGAACCTTGTTATGTGGGTACTTTTATATCTAAGTGTGAAGTTTTTCAAGTTCTGTAAAGCCACGACCATAAGATAGTTCCAAAGTTCTAACCATATTATCTTTTTATAATATTGTAGTTCTATAACAACCTCTCAACTGGACTGAAAGATATTGTATGGAGATATGGAGATGAGATGGAGCAGGAAACTAATGGTAGGCATGTTGCTTTCATTAAGATGGATGGAAGAATGCAAATGCATAAATATAAAATGAAAATCTGAAAACAAGATAAGTACAGCTAATCTAAAAAAATCTAACGATTGGTTTAGTACAATTAAATATTTGACAAACTCAACATTTCTAAACCTGCACCACAAATCCAGACTTCTTAAACTTGCTCCATAAACGACTTTAACCCGACTTTTCATAAATTCATGCTATCTAATCCCTTCGAAACCATGTGCGAAACGCCTCATAGAGTTTACCAATGCTAATCATACGAGTTATATATTGTTTTTCTTTAATTCAAAATGTTTTAGGACCCTTAAAATGAATATAGGCTGTTGTGATGTGACTTTATAGCACAAGATATATGACTTACATGATTTTACTTTGGATTCTGCAGGTGCAGATGGTTGAAAATTCTATGTGATTGCCTCTCTGGAGTGGCTGTGCAAGTTTTGCCCCCCCCCCCCCTCCCTCCAAAAAAAAAAAAACAAAGAAAAGAGGAAGAAGAAAGTGAACATCTTATGCCATTTGTGTGCGCTTTTTCTGAAAAAGCTTTAGATATTAATAGTATGAATTTACTCTCCCCGTGTAACACGTCTCAATACTTTAAAATACCATATAACTTATGAAATACAATAGTTAATAGGTATTTATAGAAATTGCATAAGAGTAATGGCAATGGGTGGCAAATTAATTATATATAATAGCAAATTTAGCCCAAGGTAAAAAGAATTGCAAATATGGCAAAAAATTAGAATACATTTTGATAATTCCCCTTTTACCCTTATTGTTTTTTGAAATATTATTTCTGCAAAGTTTCTCTTTCTCTTTCTTCCATCATTTATTGTGTCTTTTGAAATCTGTAACGATTTCTTCTTTCTTTTTTTATTTTTTGTGCATTCGCTTTTTGTTTTGCCTTTCTTCCCTCATTTCTTGTGTATTTTGAAATCTGTTACGATTTCTTCCTCTCGATTTCTTCGACTTTTTTTTTTGTGCATTTATGAGGGTGGAGTTCTTGTGTGATTAATGTGCTTTTTTTCCCTCTGTTTTGTTGCTTTGTATGATGTTTAAATAATGTTATGATTGTTTCTTCTTCTTTTTCTTCTTTTTATTATTATTATTATTATTATTATTATTATTATTATTATATATATATTTGATAATATGTGGGGAGGGAGATTCGAACCACAAAACTTGTGGTTATCAGTACAACTTTATGTCAATTGAGCTAAGCTCTTGTTGGCCTTCTTTTTAATTCAAGAATGCCAAGAATACAAAAATAGCAATTTTGGTGAGTGTTTGTATAGGTATATCAAAGTATATCACTTGATATACTCCGGTTAATCGTAGTATATCACTGACTATCACTAGTTGAAGTCTATCACAGACTATAATTGATAGATAATGAAATACAAAGAATACAAGAATAGCAATTTTATGGTGGTGGTCACGGAGCTTGTGTGCTAGGCTTTAAAAATTATATTGTTGATTTAGAGTCGCTTGTTCGTAATGGTTATTTTTGGATTTTATGTTTACCACAAGAGACTTAAATTTTTTGTTCAATTTATGATTATAGTATAATAATTTTGGATGGGTTTCTAATTACCGAGATGATTGCAATGGAAAGTACTTTACTGATAGATTTCAATTAAATTGATTTCTATCAGTAACAATCATTGGTAGACTTCAATTAATTGATAATTAACTGATTTCTATCCGGGATAGAAACTGATAGACTTCAATTAACTGATTTCTATCCTTGATAGAAAATGATAGATTTGAATTAAACTAATTTCTATCAGTGATACAAGTCAATAGACTTTAATTAAATTGATTTCTGATAGAAACTGATAAACTTCATTTAAATTGGTTTCTAACTGTGATAGAAACTAATAGTCTTGAACTAAATTGTTTTCTATTAGTGATGATCACTGATAGACTTAAATTAAACCGATGGATAGAAACTGATAGCCTTGAATTAAACTGAACTAATAGCCTTGAATTAAATTGTTTTCTATCCGTGGTTATCACTGATAGCCTTGAATTAAACACGATAAAAACTTATAGATTACGATTACCAGAGTCTATCAGTGTACACACTGATAGACTTCGATTAATCAAAGTCTATCAGTGTCTATCACTAATAGACTCCGATTAATTGAAGCTTATCATCAAAGTCTATCAGTATTTATCACTGATAGACTCCGATTAATCGAAGCTTATCATCAAAGTCTATCAGTATTTATCACTGATAGACTCCGATTAATCGAAGTCTATCAGTGACTATCAATAATAGGGACTGATAGACTATTGGAGATACTAAGGGTATTTTCGTAATTTAACGTATTTTTTGCTATTTCCGCAAATAATTTTATTTTTTTGCTATTTTTGTAATATTTTTGCCGGTTTTTGCCATTTGTGCAAATCCCCCATTGCATAAAGTAAATATATTTTCAAATATGGTAGAAAATTTGAAAAAAATAGTAAGAGAACTATTTTTGAAATTATAAATAATTATTATTATTTTTTAGAATTATAAATAATTATTAAAGCAATCCTTCTTTTGAGAGGTATTGCGATGAGCGTTCTATACTCGTGGTAGGTTTGTCACATCCCTTGCGTGACTTGTTAAAATGTTAACTACTTCATTGCCTACCCTCGTAGGGAGAGTGAAACATCCTCGTTTTTCTTTTATTTTTTCCATTACTACTTAGTTTTAATCTTTAAATAAATCTCTTCTACAAACAACTCGGTTTTAAAAGATTAAGGAGTGGTTTAAGTTGAGTTGAGTGGGCTATTATAACCCACCCTACGTTTGGAACTTACTTTCCGTTTTGCTATTATAACTCACTCACTCACGTTCTTTTAGTTTTATTGTCGTCGACAACTATCGTCGCTGTTGGCAACCACTTCCGACGAACATTCTGGTGATCATTGTCGACGCCAACAACAATTCTGGAAAAAAATCCAGTGATCACCGCTGACAACCAGTTTTTTTCCCCTTATATTTCTTTCTTTTTTATTTTTTGTTTTTTTCGAAATGAAAATAAGAAGAAAGAATAACGAAGAAAAAAATGAAAAAAAAAAAAAAAAAACAATCATCGGTGCGCGACGTTCCAAGTTCCTCATACCCATAATACCTAAGAAGAGTCTTGCTTTGTATAGGTTGTGCATTTATATTATTTTGACATTTTGATTGGAAATGTATCATTTGTTTGTTAAAAAGCACACACTTGGTTATGAATAACACATGGATTATGCACCTTTTTTTTTTTCGAGTTACATGTGAGATTTGACATGTACTTTTTTTTTTAATGTCAAAGGTTCAATTTTTCGTACTCAATAATTGTTGTATTAAAAAAATGTTGTTGAATGTTGCATTTCTTGCTTTTTGATTGAATTTTTTTAGAGGTTAAACATTGGAAAAGTTTGAAAATATTTTATTAATGGTTTAATTTTTTTAGTTGGAGTTAGAAATAATGTCTCACATTATGTGTTGACATTTTATGATTTTTTTTTTTAATTAGTACATTTTAGGAGTTATATTTTTTTTCAAAAATTAAAATAGATAACAAAATTGATTGTCATATTTACCATTCTCATCACAATAATAATAATAATAATAATAACAGAAATAAGATAGTTATAACCGTGACTATTATAACTAACTCTACACACCAAACTTAGACTTTTGGAATCCATACTAAAATACTTTGCACCCCAAACACAAACCATTCAACTCCACATAACTTTCATATTATAATAACCACATACTATTATAACCAACCTTGTGTCCCAAACAATCCCAATGTGAACAATATCATGTCATCATGCAGAGATAATGTGAGTCCATTGTCCATAACAATTGGTATCGAAGCGTGGACTTTTGGATTCATTGGTGATCTTGGATATAAGTCCTCATGACTTTGCTACTATTTATATCCAAAAGGCCTCATGCCCATTGAGATGTAATTAATCAATCGCATGTCCATTGGTATTCCTCTTATCTAGTCAAAGTGAGTTTTTTTTTGCATCTCCAACAATCATCCCATCAAGCAAAGTACCACAAAGCCTCTTGTGAAATTAGTCTTCTATCCGCTTAACTCTTATTTCAGACCAACTCATTTTCTCATAACACATTGCCAGTCCAATAAAGCTTAATTATGGATCTCCATCATGACCAACTCTTCAAGACTCACAACTTACTTGTTTGACACTCGATAATTTTACTAACACTACCAAGTTAGGGGCATGATTTTGATACCAATATTAAATCACCAGCAAACCCAAAAAGCTGGTGATTTAACTTATACCACCTTTGGTGTCTATTTAAGTTTATTTTTCAAATATAAATTTTGTATAACAATTAGGCTTTATGCCTAATTATGTATCTAGTGTCATTGAAATGTCCATGTTCAAAGCAATATTTTAGATCCTGTTTGATCACCATTTGGTTTTGAGTTATTGAAATTAAACTTATAAATACAATTTTCACCCATAAGTTGCGAGTTCTACTTGTACAATGTATACCGCAATTTATTGTACCCAAAAACCCCTGTTATTCTTTTTACTAGAAAAAAAAAAATACATATACGTTTTTCATCTACTAAATATTTTGTTTTCTGTTAAAATGGCACTCCATTGCCATTTTAAAGTAAAGTTGCCCAAATGTAACTAGGGTTAGTCGAAACCCCTTTTTAGACAAATCAACAAAAAATCAAGTCTAAAAGTTGTTCCTAATTAGTTGGAATTGGAAGAAATGATTCAATTTCAATTTGGAAGTCTTAAGGGAAAAATAAAAAACAGACATTTAATTTACCAACACAAATCGTGGAAAATGGAAAAATAGAAAAGGGCAGGCTCGAGGCTGCTGGTAGGAAGGCGCGTTTTCTTTTGAGTTTCACACCGCGAAGTTTATGGCTGTGCTTCGCCGTCGTCATCATAAAGCCTTCAGTGGCGGCGCTTTCGCTTGTGTCACACTGGGTTTTTTCTTCTTCTCTTTCTGACCCTTCTCTTATTTCTCTCCGTACCTCTTCCTTTTCGAAGAAGAAGAAGCACCCTCTTCTCTGTACAACCTTCCGGGAGGTGGAGGATGTTGTTTTCTCGTGGACTTTCCCGGATTTCGAGGATTCCCAGAAACAGCTCTTGTTATCGGTGGTTTCTTTCTCATCGGTCAGATACTCGTCCAGTTCTTATACCCAATATTCCCTCTTTGCATCCCTCGGAATCTGATCGGCAGGTAAATGCTACTTGGTTTTTTGTTCATCTCGTTTTTGTTTTTGGATACTAAGAAAAGTTGCTGCGTTATACGAATTTTTAGCTCGTGCTTTAGGAGTTTAAGTCCAGTTGATGCAAAAACTAGAAGAGTCACAGTTTTCTGTGTTTGAATGAAGATCTGAACTGGTTGTTATAATGGGACATCGAGCTGAGTGATTGGTTTACTCATTTATATGGTTACTTCCCGGCCTGTAAATGGGATCATCCTCTTCACGCCCTGTAAGAGTTTAACTTGGACGTGCTCGAGACTTATATTGGGCCGAGCTGATTTTGTTATGCACTAACATGACGTATTTATCTATTTAAGTTGCCCTGCGAACCTGAAACTCATACTCGAGTTTTCAGTCAATACTTCCATTTGCAGTTGAAGAATGCTATTCTACATCTTGGTGAATCATCTAATTGAACTTCATCTGTTCTTGTTGACTGTTTGATACACGTTGCTTCCTTAGTAAGGAAACAACACTCTATCTCTTAATTAGATCTTAGGACGTGTGTTTTCCACTGAGACAGCGATGGTTCTGTCATCTTTTTGCCTGAAAACGACACCTCTTTAGTTTCTTTCACAATAAATGCACAAAGGCGACATAGCTATGCTATGATGTATCTCTCATGATGCTATTTAATCTGGTCTTTTAGATATTCAGTTCTGAAGAGGCACAGTTTGATTCTGTTTTTTTAAATTATCAGGACTTCATGATATTTTTAGGTATCATGACCTTTTTGGTCACTTTCCCATGTAACCAACACAAATCTGGGCCCTTCACCGTGGTTGCTCCAATCAGTTCTATTCAATTCTGCCTTTTCAATGGATTGCTCCAATGCAAATTCTGGAGGCTCTCAGCTGAATTAACATTAATGATTTTATTATGAGATCTTTCACGATGCTTTGTACTCAATGATGCTTTTTGTGCAAGCAAGTTTATGAAAATTTCAACCACATTTTATGACTCTTCTGTTCTCAAGTAATATTCTGTGAAAATTTATGAAAATATTTAGTTTCTTGGATTATCCTCCTTGGAGTTGTTGTGATTGGACGAAGGAAGTTTTGTTGTTCTTGCACCTAACCTTTTGTGCTAAAGGATGAGTTTTATGGAAAAATTTTCCCCCGAGTCTCTTGAATATTAGGTTGGGAAGTTATTGAATTGAGGAGTGTTTCTAGGGTTGGAGGGTTCGTGGGTAGAAGTCTGGAGTTTGACCCTCTTTAAATGCCTTTTCTCTGGTCAGTGTAACCAATCATGTTAGGAACTTCTTGTTCTCTTTCTTTCTCTCCCTCTTATTTTTAATTTTTAATTTTTTTAATTCAGATACTAACTGTTGGAGTTGGAGTTCTTTCTTAGTAGTCTTATTTAGCTTCCTATTGGTTTATCATAATGACTTAATTTTCTTGACAACATTGCTAATAGGAGTTGGGGGTATTTGTAGGTTGGTTTGGGTTAGGTTTAGAGAAAGTATGCACCCAAATTAATTCTTCAAGTTGCAAATTCAACCAGTTCAAAAAACCTTAGTCAGGTGATGAGCTCAACCTAACTCTGATCATATAATCACCGGTTGGATTGGTTTCTTTTTTGAACTTGGTTTTGCTAGCCTCTTTAAGAACCAAAGTTCAAAGAAACATATGATTAAGTCCTAAATAAAGAATTATTATTTTGTATTTTTAAAATTTTAATTTACAGTCTTGAGTTCATATGATTTAAACCTGAACTAATTTTGAGAGATCCGTTGTTTGACTTGAACTAACTTAAATGGATTTAATTTACCCAAGTTTAACTCTCAGAAATTTTGTAACCCAATTGCTTTGATTTTTTTTTTTTGGTTTTGGTTTTGGTTTTTGTTTTTGTTTTGTTTTTGTTTTGTTTTTTTTTTTTTTTTGTCAAGAGCCTACTCTCAATGGTCGGGAGAAGGTTCAGATTTATTACCATTACATGTTTTCTAATTCACAAAATGATGACTATAGTACAATTTGATGCTTGTATTATTTATCATGCTAGATCATGTTTCCTATTTTTTTTGCTGTTTAGTATGTGTTGCCTTATTCTCGTATTTTATTATTCAGTTGAATCTTAATACAGCAACAATGGAATACAGGACATGAAATACTATGCTGTATTGTATCATTTCATATTATATCATGATCAAGTGGAATACTTTAGATATAGTACATTATACGTCATGAATTTTCAGAAGTTCAATATGTATTTATTTGCTCATATGTTGATCATCCTTCATCAAAATTTTAATTGTTACTGTACTGGCAATTGATAGACTCTAGGATGCAGAGAAATCATGTACTTGGCCTATCCCACTTTTCATGGTTTGGGACGTCAAATTCATCATCAAACCAGCTCCGTAGTTGAGGTAGGTTGTCATGTTTGTCAGTTCTCTTCTCGTATA
Source organism: Luffa aegyptiaca (assembly GCA_017139565.1). Taxonomy (NCBI): domain Eukaryota; kingdom Viridiplantae; phylum Streptophyta; class Magnoliopsida; order Cucurbitales; family Cucurbitaceae; genus Luffa; species Luffa aegyptiaca. The sequence continues at coordinate 54,258,255 of CM029398.1, forward strand.
CGTTTTTGTTTTTTTTTTTTGTTTTTTGTTTTTTGTTTTTTTTTTTTTTAAATCGTATACGTTCTTCTATGACGAGCTTCAAGATATTATAATAAAGTCAGCCTTTGTGACATAGAAATATCAAAAGGATAAAAGAGCAAGGGAAGGCTATATTAATTTTCTGTACAGAAACTAATGACCAATCATGTGTTCTTTAAGCAAGAGGCGGGAGCAAATAATTACACTTCAAATGGCCATTTTATCATCTGTTGGGAACTGTAAGCATATGCATGGTCAAATCTTTATTTAAACCTGCTAAAATCAATGGCTAGAAGTAACTGCATTTTGTTCTCAGATTATAGAGAACTAACTGCATTTTGTTCTCAGATTCAATAATAACTCTTCTACTAAGTTTAAAACTTGGATGAGTCTTAAATAAAATGGTGCAAACCAAGTAGATGAAAAATACCTCAATCTGTTTATTATATACTTGAGGAGAAAAGGAGCTAGTATTTATACTAGTTCTACAAACTAAGCCTCCAACGGTTATAAAAGTAACAAACTATTTAACAATCAATCAGTTAGTTCTTCTCACTAATCTGCAAACCACCAACTTTAGAATCCAATAATCCAGAAAATACAAACAGTAGCCTAAAAGATAAAACAACTCCCAGCCTTTAAGATACAGGCTACATCATAAAATGTCTTCACAACTGCAATCCTCTGGTACTGCATAATCATTATCCTTTAATTTTTGTACCACAATGCATATTTCAAGCATGGTCATTCATCATCTCCTTCAGCAAAAATAACTGTAGATCAAAAGTTCAAAACCAAATGGCTTTAGTTGATTAACTGCAACTGCTATTTCTAAAATGGTGCATTTTTGCTCATGGCTCACTTTGAATGAATTGGTTGATTTAAAGGATGCTCTCCAATAAATCTGACATTTTGAAATCACCTCTATTACTTATATGTTGTCCTTGCAAAGGTTAATTGTCGAAGAGTTACAACTATTTTATGCTGGACTTCCTTTTCTTCTTCATGTTCATTTTTCCATCCTCAAATTATTTATCATTGTTATACACCATATTTAAAAGAAACTCCGTCCTCAATGAAAATGACATAGAACAGCTCCTAACCTATCCGTTTCTTTCATTTATATAGCCAGCATTAATCTCTTTGTTTCATTTGCATTCCAGTTTGGTTCAAGCTATGGAACTTGGTGTACTGATTAGTAGTTTTCTCAACCCCTTTTGTTGTCTACTCATTGTATCGTGATGAAATTTTCAGGAACAGCTTGATCCATTCTCACTTGTTGCAGACGAGTTATCGCTTCTTGCCAATAGACTACGGGCAATGGTAGTTGCTGAGGTATTCAATTTTAATGATATTAATGTCTTCTGAGTGATGCTTGAAGTGGTATTCTTAAATAAGTTTCTAATTATAGTTGGATTTTTCTCATACAATGAGATTGTTAACTTATCTCATGCAGGTTCCAAAACTTGCTTCTGCTGCTGAATATTTCTTCAAATTGGGAGTTGAAGGGAAGAGATTTCGTCCCACGGTATTTGTTTGTTTGTTGTTGCCTTTCTTCTTTGTGGAAATAAAACTTTTTGGATGTTAGTTGCCATTATACAGACTGCTTATTTTGGATTTTGTCTCATCCTTCTTTGGGTTTATTATTATTATTATTTTGCCGATATATATGTTTTAACTCAGCGTGGATTTGGAAGGACAAAAAAATAATAAGAGTTTAGAGTGCATGCTCTATAGTTTGACCTTTTTTAAACAAAATATGTTTTCCGCTATTCCAGTAAGATCCTGAAACCTAGTTGAATTCATCCTGCACTTTGAAGATGTTTATTTTGTTATTTTATTTTTTATATGTAAACTCTAAGGTTTGAGAGAATCAGAATAATCTATTCCATTCACATAAAAGATATATATATACAAGTGTACAAGGTTAACCCTAAGTAGGAGAATGTAAAAAGACAATAAAGGACAACTCTATATATAATTACACTTATTATACTAATATAATAACTCTAACACTCCCCCTCAAGTTGGAGCATATATATTCGTCATGCCCAACTTGTTAGAGAGATAATCTATTCGAGCTCCATTTAGTGCCTTTGTGAAGATATCTCCTAATTGCTCTCCAGTCTTCACATATCCTGTTGACACCAAACCTTCTTGTATCTTTTCACGTACAAAGTGACAGTCAACCTCAATGTGTTTAGTCCGTTCATGAAATACCGGATTAGATGCAATATGAAGAGCTGCCTGATTATCACACCACAATTTTGTCGGTGTTGTGATATCAAATCCCAATTCAACAAGAAGTTGACGTATCCAGACTAATTCACATACAGACTGTGCCATTGCTCTATATTCTGATTCAGCACTTGAACGTGACACCACATTTTGTTTCTTACTTTTCCAAGAAACCAAATTACCACCCACAAATACACAATATCCTGAAGTTGATCTTCTATCTTCTCTAGATCCTGCCCAGTCAGCATCTGAGAAGCATTCAATGTTCATGTGTCCATAATCCTTATATAATAAACCACGTCCAGGAGCTGCCTTCAAATAACACAAAATGTGTTCCAATGCAGCCCAATGATCAACTGTAGGAGAAGACATAAACTGGCTCACAATACTCACTGAATAGGCTATGTCAGGCCGAGTCACTGTAAGATAATTGAGTTTTCCTACTAACCTTCTATACCTTTCAGGATCTTTAAGTAACTCTCCCTCTTTCGTAAGCTGTAAGTTTGGCATCATTGGGGTACTACATGGTTTAGCCCCTAACTTCCCTGTTTCAGTCAACAAGTCAATTACATATTTTCTCTGTGATAACAGGATTCCCTTCTTGCTCCTTATTACCTCAATTCCTAGAAAGTATTTCAACGTTCCCAAATCTTTTGTATGGAATTGACTATGGAGAAAGGTTTTGAGTGCTTGGATACCTGATGTGTCATCGCCAGTAATAACAATATCATCAACATACACAACCAACAAGATAACACCATTTTCAGATCGCTTATAAAAAACAGAATGATCTGATTTACTTTTCCTCATTCCAAAATTTACAATCACCTGACTGAATTTTCCAAACCAAGCTCGTGGACTCTGTTTTAATCCATACAAGGATTTAAGAAGACGACATACCTTTCCATTCTCCCCCTGAGCAACAAACCCTGGTGGTTGCTCCATATACACCTCTTCTTCAAGATCACCATGAAGAAAGGCATTTTTAATATCAAGCTGATGCAAGGGCCAATGATGAATGGATGCCAACGAAATGAACAGCCGAACAGAAGCCAATTTAGCAACGGGAGAAAAGGTATCAGAATAGTCAACCCCATAGGTTTGTGCATAACCCTTAGCAACAAGGCGAGCTTTCAAGCGAGCCACAGATCCATCTGGATTGACCTTGATCGCAAATACCCACTTACAACCAATAGGCTTCTTTCCTGCAGGAAGTGAAACTAAATCCCAAGTACAATTATCATCTAAGACATTCATCTCCTCAACCATTGCAGCACGCCAACCAGGATGAGACAAAGCTTCATGAACAGTCTTAGGAACAGATACCGATTGTAAGGATGCAATAAAAGAACAGGTAGAAGATGACAAATGATTATATGAAACAAAATTGGAAATAGGATAAGTGCATTGACGTTTACCTTTACGAAGAGCAATGGGAAGGTCATCGCTCGTTCCTGGATCCCATGACGAAGAAGCCTCTGGTTCAGGGCATGTAACTGAAGGGGGTGGTCGTCGAGAATAAACCTGAGTAATAGGTGGACGAGTAGAAACAGGTATAGATGGAGGTGAATCAGTAGAAGGCTCACAAGAGGAGAGAATGGTATAGACAAGAAAATCATCATCTTCCTCATTACGCTCCCCCTTAGGCTGACTTGAAGGTGAGGAAAAGAAAGAAGAATCCTCAAAGAAGGTGACATCAGGAGAGACAAAATAACGATCGAGACTAGGACAATAACACCGATACCCTTTTTGAACACGAGAATAACCAAGGAAGATACATTTTAAGGACTTGGGATCAAGTTTGGTGAGATGAGGACGAACATCTCGAACAAAGCAAATACAACCAAAGATTTTGGGAGGAAGAGAGAATGAAGGTTGTGTGGGACATAAAATACGATAAGGTATCTCACCCTTTAGAACTGAGGAGGGCATGCGATTTATTAAGAAACAAGCTGTGGATACAGCATCGGCCCAAAAATACTTTGGAACATTCATCTGGAACATTAAGGCTCTGGCTGTTTCGAGGAGATGACGGTTCTTTCTTTCTGCAACCCCATTTTGAGATGGAGTATCAACACATGAGGATTGATGGAGGATGCCATGTTCATCTAAATAAGAATTAAGAGCGTGAGAGAAGTATTCTTTAGCATTATCACTCCGTAGAACTTTAAGAGAACCGTTAAATTGAGTTCGGATTTCAGCATGGAAGTTACGAAAATGAGAAAGCAACTCAGAGCGATTTTTCATTAAATATAACCAAGTTACACGAGAAAAATCATCGACAAAGGTAACAAAATATCTAAACCCTCTCTTTGACTCAATAGGACACGGACCCCAAACATCAGAATGAACTAATTCAAATGGAGCATTAGCTCGGTTAGTTGCACGGGGATACAGACTCACACGATGGAACTTAGCAAACTGACATGACTCACAAGCTAAAGAAGACAAAGAATGAAACTGAGGACGAAGACTCTTCAATACTGAAATAGAAGGATGACCCAAACGACAATGATCTTCAAATGGAGATGACACTTTAGAACACGCAACGGCTGTTGATATTTCTGGTTCAAAGATGTAGAGACCTCTAGATTCACGCCCTTTACCAATAGTCCTCTTCGTCGTAAGATCCTGAAATAAGCAATAACCAGGAAAAAATGAGACACAACAATTAAGGTCACGAGTGAGTTTACTAACAGAAATCAAGTTAAAGGAAAACTGTGGTAAACTCAAAACGGAAGACAACGAAAGTGAGTTGGTAAGTCGAACATTGCCGATCCCTAAGACTGGAGAGGTGGTTCCATCAGCTATAGTGACACTAGGGGAAGATGTAGATGGATAAATGGTAGAGAATAAACGGGGATTACCTGTCATGTGATCGGAAGCACCAGAGTCTATGACCCATTTCGAAGAGGAGGAAAGAAGACATGTAGATGTGTTACCTGTGTCGGCAATGGCAGTAACAGGAGTGGAGGATGAAGCCGCCAATGACTCTTGATACAGTCGGAATTTAGCAAACTCCTCAGCTGAGATCGAAACAGACTTGTCAGAATTATCAGGAGTAGAGGCAACATGTGCAGATGGAAACCTCTGGTTTCTATAAAGTAATTTCCGACAATCACGTTTTATATGCCCTGGCTTATGACAATAGTGGCAAACAATATCTCCTGAATTTGCTTTTGGAGCAGTAGAATTTCCTCTGGACATGTTCGATCCTACCCCTCGATTACCTCTATATTCAGTGGTCTGTCCAACTAAAGCACTGTTAGATTCAGATGGCACTATCACTGGCGACCGCTCTGTACGTAGTATCCGAGTGTAAGCATCTTCCAACGATGAAATGTCTGAACTCGAGAGAACTTGATCTTTAGCTGTGTCATATTTCGAAGCAAGACCAACTAGAAAACTCATGATAAACAGTTGTTCGCGTTGGACATTCTGAACTTTTATATCAGTACTCATGGGCAACACTTCATTAAATTCTGAATATGCTCTTTTGCATTCCATAAAATAACTCAACAAAGACTTCTCGCCTTGATCAGGTTGAAAGAGAGTTCTACATACATCAAATATCCGACTGATGTTTCCTTTCCCAGAGTAAAGAAAATCTAAATATTCCAAGAGCTCTTTGACTGAGTTACAGTGATTAACGAGCCCAATGATGGCACTTTCAATAGAATTCTTGATTTGTAGAATAAGTCGAGACTCGTCCCGTAGCCAACTCTTCTTAGTATCATCGTTTGGCGGTGATTCTAAAGTCAGGTGGTCATCCATATCAAGACTCCGAATATAATGATGAATATTCGACCGCCAAGCATAAAAATTAGAACCATTCAACTTATGTTCCGTAATCTTGGATACCATTGGAATCATCTCGGACAACACTAAAGCCTTCTTGTCAGCCATAACCTCAACAAAAAACAGACCAAAAAGTAGAGCTGAAATCTGAATCACACAAACCCTAAACCTCCAAACAAACTATGGCTTTCAAACATAACCAAACAAACCCGGTATGGCCCAAAGCAACACACGACTGGAAGGAGGAGACCAAACCGAGCCAACCCACAAAAAAAGGAGCAAAAAACGGCGGCGCACGCGCTCACACGCGCCGGCGCGTGAGACTGACGCAGATTCTGGAGGCGGCGCGTGAGGGCCACGCGCAGGGAGTTTCGGCTTCGGATTTTGAGGACCAACAGATCGGCGAGTGGGCTACGTTTTGGACTGGGCGGTGACAAAAAAATCCTCCGGCGACAGACCAAAACGGCTGCGGCGGCGGCGGTTTCAGGTGGCGGCGGCGGCGGAATCTGGTGGCGGCGGCGGCGGTTTCGAGCAGCAAACGTTTTGGGCAACCCAAAACTCTCAAAAGGTGTTCCAAACCAAAACCCTAACCGTTCACAAATCTCCAACGAGACAAAACCCTAATTGCCCTAGACCCGCTCTGATACCATGTAAACTCTAAGGTTTGAGAGAATCAGAATAATCTATTCCATTCACATAAAAGATATATATATACAAGTGTACAAGGTTAACCCTAAGTAGGAGAATGTAAAAAGACAATAAAGGACAACTCTATATATAATTACACTTATTATACTAATATAATAACTCTAACATTATAAAATAATTTCAACTAACTTTTTTAGTTCTTAATAAGAAATAGACCTGTATTTTAAGAAGTGCGTTCAATTATGTAGCCATATGGAAGAAAAAGTTCCCTTAGAGGATCAAGTTTTTCCTGTGGACTCTTAGTGTGGGAGAAGTTAATAGTCATGATAGAATTCAGAAGAGACCCAACATCTCTATCAAACTGGCCCTATCGTCTTTTGCTGCATGGTGCAGAGCTGGTTGCTGCTATGTTGGATTGGGTCTACACTACGCCCCTCCATTCGACAGCAAAAAGTGGGATGATGAGTCGAATTTGAAGCAGACTTGCTTCGTTGTTGCTTGCATGGTTGTTCAATCCTTCAGTGTTTTAAATTAGTGTTGCATACATCGATGACAGCAATAAGGTTGCAGACCACCCCTTTGTTTTCTGAAATTTTGTTTTAGGATGCTTCTAGAACTTTATTCTAAATTATTAGATAGTCTTAGTTGGTGTTTACTAAGAGGTCCTCGTGGTAAGGAGATGACAGAGCAGTTTCCACATGGTCGTAGGGAAAAAAAGGAAGAGCCAGAATTTTGAGGAAGATAACATTCGGAGCTTTGTTTTGGGAAATATGGTTAAGGAGGAAAAAAGATCTTTCAAGATCCAACTAAATGTTTCTATTACTTGATCTTGTTTGTTTTCTAGCCTTCCTTTGGTTTAATGTTTTAAAAGAAATCTTGTTGCTATTCTACCTTTGATATTATTTGTATGTATGTATATATATGATCAAAATCAATTTGGGAGGGCTGTAATAGCTTCACCTTCATCTGACTTTGGTTTGGGAGAATGTCTTCTCATTATTTTCTCCTTGCAAATTTCCTTCAAATAATGAATTAGAGAAAGGATAGTGCTATCATACATGGAAACACACATGAAGAAAGAGAACAAAGATGTCCTCTACTTTTCTCTCTTTCTTTTCCTTTTTTCTTAATAAAAAATTATTAGTATTATTATGATTATCTAAAATAGAACAATGCAGGTTTGTAAAGATGGTTTGGTGGACATTTTTCTAGCTTTTGAGGTGTCTTCTGCTCCTTTCAAACTAGTGCTTATGCAATGGAGTTATTTTTCACTATTTCTTTCATTATATAGGGAAGATTCCTTGGCAAGCTTTTTCTAACCCCCCTCCTCCTCCTGTTCTGAGTATTTGGTTATAACAAAACAAGAAGATTTGGAGTTTTCTGTTCGCCCTGGGAAAGGGGATCTTCACCTTCGTGGTCCAGCCCTTCCAAAGGGTTTTCCTTTCTTTTTCTTTCATTGCTTAGTGAACCCCTCTCCTTTCAATTCCTCGATTTTGTTATTTGTTGTGGATGGAGGTTAAATTCTTTTTTTGGCAAAGATCTTGCACAGGAGAGTCAATACCTTGGATTGAGTTTTGAGAAAGTTGCTTTCCTGATTGGGCAACTGTGTTGTATCCTTTGTAGGAGTGTTGTTGAGGATCTTGACCATCTTTTGGGAAGTGGTGATTATGCTTATTCGGTTTTGAGCTCATTCTTTGAGGCATTCGGTGTTCTCTTAACTTGGCCTAGAGGGTGTTGTTTTTTGTCAAGAAGCTCTTTCATTATCACCCTTTTGTGACAAGGGGTGCTTCTTATGGCTTGCGGGGGTTTGCACAATTTTATGGGGCCTTTAGTGTGAGAGGAACAATTGAATCTTTAGAGGGGTTAAGAGGTCCAAGGAGGATGTGTGGTCCCTTGTTGGATTTCATGTTTTTCATTGGGCTTCAGTGTATTAACCGTTTTGTAACGATCCTTTAGATCTTATTTTGCTTGATTGGAGCTCCTTTTTGTTTCTGTTTTAATTTGTCTCTTGGTTGTTGGGGATTTATTTTTGTATGTCCTTATTCTTTCATTTGTTCTCAATAAAAGTTTAGTTATTCATTAAACAAAAAAACACAAAACAAAACAAGAGGATTATAGGGGTGGGGGGGGGGGGGGGTTAGGTGGAGGTTTGGAGTGTGTTTCACTTCATTGTCTTTCCCTGCCTTTTTATTATTTTTGGGTGTCCCTTTGATTTTGATTCTTAATTATTAGAACCATCTCATGTATTTCGTTTTGTGGTTCCTTCGGTTGCCCTAGTCTGTATTTATGTGTGGTCTGAATGCAGTTTCTTATATGTGAAGAAAGATATAACCAGTTTGGAATTTAATGACAATGAAGAAAGGCAAAAGAATTGACATCAAACTGCCTTGATTTCATGGCACCAAGATGGCAACAACTTCTTTGCCTAGTTCGCTGTTTAAGGATAACCCATATAGTTGGTAAAATGGAAAAGCAGTATAAATGATAAGTGTAGTTGGAGTGAGGTGGACTTGTATGTGTTATTTATTCTATGTAACTTGGGGTGTATTAACATTTAGTGCATTTTTACGTGCAGGTTTTGTTGCTGATGTCAACTGCTTTAAATTTGCCAATACCTAAACCTGTTCCTCCTTCAGTAGGAGAAAATTTGTCGATGGATTTACGCACAAGACAACAATGCGTAGCTGAAATCACAGAAATGATTCACGTTAGTTCTTTGAAATGCTTTTTTTTTTTTTTTTTTTTTGATAGGAAACAAAACCATTTCATTGATGTATGAAATAGATACAAAAGCCTATCGAATTACAATAATGATCTCCATTGAGATATGAGGGAAGATAAAGGATAATTACAAAATGGGGAGATTTGACTACTCCAATACATAGCTAAATAAGATGTGGATTCAATAAAGGCCTGTATATTCTTGTGTTTGGAGTTGAAGATTCTGTCATTCCTCTCTAACCATAAATTCCAGAAGAAAGCATACAAAAAGTTCCTCCAAAGCATATAGGTGTCTTTGAAATGCTTAATTTCTTTCATTAACATGTCTTCTGTAGAATTGCTTGCTTGACCGAAGGATCAGAAATAGGGGGCAAGTAAAAATATGTTTGTTTGTGTATATTTATTTTGTCCTATGAGGACGTTTATATAAATGAAGTACATTTTAGAGTCGATTGACTGTGTCATTTTTTATGTGCTGGAGTGGAATCTATGCCTGTTGCATTCTGCAAATCAGACTTTGCGAAGTAGAAGTTTGTATTACTTTCATTTTCTTTTTCTGATAGGAAACTGAGATATATATTAACAAAAAACCAATCAAGTGTTTGTTTTAAAAAAAACCAATTAAGTGTTATTTTCATTTTCAACATTTTTGCACGTTGGATTTCCTTCAATCAGAACATCTGAAGTACACACACCTTTATTTGTATTAGGGATTGTTTCATTGAGAGAGAGGAGAGAGAAATGGTTTTACTTTCCTGAGAACTTCATCTAGAGGCTAAGGTTAATCCGAAACTTTGTTTTGCAAATCTTTAAAAGTTATTCTGCAGTCTCCATAAACTCCACAGAATCACCCAGCTAACGTTCATCTGCAGGATTTATTTCTTCCTTCCAGTAGCAACCCCAAACAGAAATTTTCTATCGAACTCTTTCAGGACCTGTAAATTATGTAATCTCCCAAACTCTCTTATAGAATTCCCAGTTCAATAACTGATGTCCCTGATCTTCAACTTCCTACTAAGACTGGAAGTAATGGGTAGCCTCAGAAATCTTCCTTGTATCCTTTCGTGTGTGTGGATCTTGCTTAAGCTCTTTTGGATTCTAAACTTCCACATTTTACAGAAGGAATCCTATTTGCTATAGCTTTGATTTTCTGTCAGAATGTACACACGGAGCTGGTAGTGAATGCTCCACTATTGTGCATCAACACCTTTATTTGGGTAATACGAATGTTCAACAAATGTTGCCGTTATATTTTGAGCATTTTGACATTTATTAGTCACTTTGTTAGATTTATCTATGAAGATTTACACAGATTTTAAAAAGTATATTAGAGAGAAAGAGAACTTTGAATGATAAACATATTGGTTATTTTTTGGGTATATAATTGTATGGTTATGTTTTAAATTTCATTTCCTAGAAGTCTCAAATGATTCAGAAAAGGATATACTTGGTTTTGGATTATCATTATTGTCAAAATCTTTGTCACAAGACATAGTATCCTTAGAATGTTGTTGTTGTTGTTTTTGTTTTTTTAATAAAAATTTTCAGCTTTCCCGGGTGTTTTGATGGTAAGGTTAAACTAAATTTAGAATAGCTACTGTCCGGCATAATTTTGAATGAAAAAATGAAGATTTTTGGGTTTAATGTGGTTAAGGTGGCCATCGTTTGGGCGCTGTGGTTTTAAAGAAATTGCTGAGTTTGTAAAGTTTATATGGGTTATGATTAAATTTGCTTGTGCTTCCTGACGTTTTTTGTGTACACAATTTAGGGTGGATCTCGGTGAGCTCCTTTGTTGTCTTGAATCATTTTTGTGTTTTGGCTGTATCTTTTAGCTACATCAAATGGAAAAAAGAAAAAGAAAGAAAGAAGGAAAAAAGAAAAAGAAAAAGAAAAGAAAAAGGGTAAAAAAAGCAAAAAGATGAGGAAGAAGAAATGTTTGCTATATATTTTGTCTTTTACTTCGCAGCGTATTTGCATAACATAATTTAAAACACAAACTTTATAATGCAATGTTCATTGATGTAAGTTAGAATATTCACATACATTTAAAATATATATGTTAGAAAATGTGACCTTGTTGCTTCATGTCCTGGTCATTTGTTCCAGCACTAGTACGACTTTTTTCAATGTTAATTTTTTATTATGTTTTTCATTTTCCTTCCGAAGTTATTTCTTGAGAATATTTTGCATTTGCAAGGTGGCCAGCCTTCTACATGATGATGTATTGGATGATGCAGACACAAGACGTGGAATTGGTTCGTTAAATCTTGTGATGGGAAATAAGGTAGTCTTCTATGAACGTTCATTAGCTTTGTGTTGATGTTAAAACAGATACACTTGGATGAGGACAACGAACATTTATGGTTACTTTTTCAATATCTTGCATGAGAAGCCTACCCATATTTATTGAGTTGGGTTCTTTTCTCCCTCTCCACCACAAATGTGCTCTCTATTTTATCACAGTTGTCTGCAAAATTCTTTTGGTTTCTGAAGATTCTAACATTCTTCGTGATTATTGTTTGCTTTTATAGATCTCAGTTTTAGCTGGAGACTTTTTGCTCTCTCGAGCCTGTGTTGCACTTGCCTCTTTGAAAAATACAGAGGTATGCATTCACTTCCATGACGGTAGACTGGGCAGTATTACTTGGTATTGGCATCACACATCTGTAGTTGAGTTTCTTCTACATTACCACTTTTTTCTTTAGGTCGTATCATTAATAGCACAAGTTGTTGAACATCTCGTGACTGGTGAAACTATGCAAATGACTACTACATCTGATCAACGTTATAGGTATGCCTTTGATCTTTTGGTTGTAAATATTTGAATTTCACAAATATTTGTAATGAACAGTAGATGACCAGATAGTTTTGATTTAGCCTAGGGAAAAGGAGAGCAATAGTAGTGATAAAAAGGTTGTGAATAATGGAGTCTTCATTAAACAAATGCACACAACAGCTAAAGCAACCTTCTAGAGAAGGATTTTGATGGTCAAACGAGAATAATCACTTTTTGACGGCCTTGAAGTTCATGAGAACAATCTCTGAATGCTTTAACATGCTTTAACATCTTATCAACCTTTGATGATAAATCGTCTTCTTTTGAGCTTTTTGCTATTTCTGTAAAGAATATTGCTTCTTGGTGGATCTCCTCACATAAGAAGATTTTTTTGTTATTATAGCTTGCTTATGATTATTAGTGACTGGCAAGCTCTTTTGAGATAGGTTCTTGGGCGGGGCGATCTCCACCCCGGCCCTTAGGTTGTCTATTCTTTTTGTGATTAATTCATATCTTTTGATTGTTTCCTATAAAAAAAACATCTTAACATCTTATATATATATATTTTTTCCAAGTGTGCATTGGCAAACTTTTATGTAGCATATATCATTTCAATGCTTTTTGCAATTTGTGTTTTGACTTCGAATGATTCTTAATTGCAGCATGGAATATTACATGCAGAAGACATATTACAAGACTGCTTCATTGATTTCTAACAGTTGCAAATCTGTAGCCCTTCTTGCTGGGCAAACAGCAGAAGTTGCGATGTTGGCATATGAATATGGAAAAAATCTGGTATATGATTACTTAAGATCTTTTGTGTTCCTTTTGTTTATGTTTGGTTCTTGGTCCTTTCACTCTCTACTGGAATTTGTGTGCTTGAGCAATAGTCTCTTTTCATTTATTCAATGAAAAGTTTCGTTTCTTGTTAAAACAAAAAGGTGCACGCTTTGCAAAAATTTTAATTAATTTTGGGCATGTCTTCAAAATAGGGACAAAAACTTTGTTTTTGATAGGAAGGAACAAAAACTTTTTAATATTCTTTTAGCTATGGGATACAACACTAGCTTCTTATATTGAAGGATGCATAATCCTTAGAATCTTCGCCCTATGTGTAAGTGTACTCTGACTTAAGGGTCTCTCTCATTTATTTAAAATAATTACTGCTAGGACCGTCCATTGTGCAACTTTCCTTTATAGGTTTGCAGTAGTAGCATTACTACATTACAGAAAAGACGAACATCGTATCTGTCGTGTCATTTGGTAGAGTTTTGAAGTTATGATGTTTTTCTTATGGCTGATCTCTCTCTCTCAGGGGTTAGCGTATCAACTGATTGATGATGTTCTTGACTTCACTGGGACTTCTGCTTCACTTGGAAAGGGTTCTTTATCCGACATCCGCCACGTAATCCATTTATTTAGACTATTTTTGCATTTGAAATTTTATTACACGATGTGCTTACTGTTATTTTTATATGAAGAATTTGGATAAGAAACCTTTTCATGAACCAAAAAAGTGCACAAAGAGGAGGATAGGATATTCTCCTGAAAACAAAAAATGTTCTGAAAAATACCCCTTGATTGGCTTTGAAAGATATAAGAAGAATTATGTTAAACAAGTGGCGTAGCCTACGAGGATAAAAGGAGAGTTCTCTCCAAGAATCAGTCAAATCTTTATTATGAATCAAAAGTTATGAATACAAGAGGACAATTTTCAGTTTATAGATAATTGGAAAACAAACTATTCCCAATTAACCAAGAAAACTAATTCCAATCCTACTAATCAAGGAAACTAATCCCAGTCCTAATTAATCAAGGATTTAACAAAGATATCCTAATTTACCCTCATCCTACTACATCAACAAGGGTTTGGACAAAGAAGACCTTATAGAGGCTTGAAATTCAAGGATCTTCTGTTAAAAAGAATGTGAGTACTAAAATGGTAACTGCTAGTGAATTAGACAACAGACTCTTAAGTTTTTCTGAAAATCTAACACCTAAAAATTTCTAGGCCTAGTCCTTATTTTCTCCCCAAAAGTTTCTGGGGCCTTGGGTGGAAAATCATCGAAGGTTGAAAATATAGATAATAGAATGCTACACTTTTCTGGAAAATCTCATCTGAGGTGAGGTCCAAAGAGGTCCAAAATGTGAACCTTCTTTGAAACTTGTCTAGCACTTTCATCTTTCCATGCATAAGTGACCCAAAGAAAAAACCAAACTTTTTCTAGGGACTTCAAGCTTCCTTGTCGTGGTAGCCAAAGTAGTTGGAATAAGCTCTAAATTTTGTTGTTGTCTTTCCTTTAATTTTCCCTCGTATATGAGGCGGCATTGATTTTGTGGAGAAAATACGAGTTTTTTTTAAAGGGTATTGAGGGGGGAAATCACGCTTGGATGAGCACGAATTCTTCCACTTTTAGAGCTTCCTCTGAATCTTATATTTAACTTGGGTTTGAAAGCACACAGCCAAAAAAAGCGAGATTTACTACTTAAATAAGCAAACAAGTAGCTAGTTATAGAATTATTGAAAAGGTTTTTGCCCTGAACTTCCTCATCTTGACAAAAAAGGATGACACGATCATCAAATGACAGATGGGTGATATGCATTTGGTTTCTGTCTGTTTTAGAGTCTTCAATACCGTCCAAATAGAGGCTGCTTGTTCCAACAATCTTCTGAGTTCTGAGAAAATTGATTATTATGATAGGAAAAGGAAATGGTGATAGAGAAGATGAGGAAGTCAGACTTTTGTTATCATAGAAAAAGATGTAGTACATTCCCTTACCCCTCACCCCTCACCCCCCACCCGTAAATAAACAAATAATAAATAATACTTTGAACCTTTTGATTTCTAAATGCAATATTTTGATGCTTCATGTTGTTTCCTTATTTTAAACTACACGGAAATTTTGTACAGGGAATCATCACAGCTCCTTTATTATTTGCCATGGAAGAGTTCCCCCAGTTGCGTACGGTTGTGGATCGTGGTTTTGACAATCCTGAAAACGTTGATATCGTAAGCTATTTATAAAGTAGTTATGTAACACATGATCTCCATATCATTTCTTATGTCTGACACTATCAATTTTAATTTGATATTTGGATTCTCTGAGAGACTGGTGGTTTTTGACTATCTAGAATCCATGAATTTGTTGCAAGTGCAGATGGTGTTTTGATGGTAGACAACTGGACTATAACTGCTTGATAGAGCTTTTATTGTTATTACTGCAAAATTTCTCCACGGCTTCTTCTATAGATTTGATTAATATTATAATACAATAATCTTATGGGTTTCCTGGTCTTGTGTGAGCCCCCTGCCACTCAGAAGCAGAAGCTGTGGGCTTCCGAGAGCCTCAGCACAGAGCCTCAGCTCTCCCTTTTCACGCACTACTGCATTGCTCATGCTCCCGTACATTTGAACATTTAGAAATTGATTTATTTGTTCAGTGTAAAATTTTTTAGGAGTCTGCATATTGTCAATGATATTGTCTTTGCTGTTTGCCAGCTTTTTTTACTAGAATGGATTGCCAAGCATCTATTGGAAGCTGATTAATTTGTTAAAAATACAGGCAATGGAGTACCTCGGTAAGAGTCGTGGAATTCAACGTGCAAGAGAGCTAGCAGCAAAACATGCCAATCTAGCTGCAGAAGCCATCGATTCTCTACCCGAGAGCGATGATGAAGACGTGAGAAAATCAAGAAGGGCACTTGTAGATCTCACTCAAAGAGTCATTACAAGAACAAAGTGAGAAATCAGATTAGTGTACACCACCATCATAGATAGAACTGTATCTTTTCCATTTTCAGAGGGACAAATTTCCCTCTATTTTTTTTCCTACCAATATTCTTTTTAATTTGTCAGCTTTTCATTTCAATAATCCCTCACAAAACCTATTTTTACCTCCTCCCCTTTGTGTAAATTAAAATGTGGAGCATGAACTGACCCAGAATTTTGTTTTGTAATTCCATACTGAGATGCACCACTCCCTATATTCTCATGTGCCCTTGAAAACTTCCCACACTTCGGGACTTGTTTTCCAATTCCACAACTCTAAAATTGGCATCTCATGTTGCTGTCCGTTTGCTTTGGTGGTGTTTGGATTTTTTCTTTCTTTCTTTTCTTGTTCGTTATGGACTCGGTGGTTGGCGACTTTTAGTCTAGTGCCTTAGGTTTGGTTGGTTTTTTGTTGGGTTTGAAGAGATTTTTTTTCGTACTCACTAGGAACGTTTGTATTCCTTTTCATCAATTAATGAAAAGTTTGTTTCTTGTTTAAAACAGTATTGTTCATCAAATTATTTGATAATAACTTTATCTGAGTATAGTCTAATTAGTTAAAACATATATCATCAACTAAAAGGTCAGGATTGAATCTCCACTTGTACATGTTAAAACTAAAAAAATGAGAGGTTCCACATCCTACTTTTTAGCACTCATCCAAATTAAAAAACTGTTCTAATTTTTTTTTTCCTAAAATGATTACAATTTTACAAACCTTTTCATAAAATTTAGATGATTGTTAGGGTACGGTTTGATTTGAGTTTTCACCTCGCGTCACTAGTGCTCTTTTCATGATCTCTATGGAACAAAAATATTGTATTCAAGGGTAACCAAAAGCGCGGTCGATGTATGATCTGAAATTGTTTATGTTAGCTATAGTAACTTGACATGAATCTTAGAGAGAACCAAGATTGTACTCTTTAGAACCCAAGAACACAGTAGTACAGCCTATAGAACCACGATCGTACTCGTTGCCTTTCTTCTACAGGGACAAAAAGAAGTTGCTATATTGGCTCTGTTTCCTGTACTGCAACATTCTTTAATTTCCCTCAAGTTACAGAGACAACAAACTGAAGAACAAACAAATTATATTTCACCTTCAAAATTTACATGCATACAGGTACAGATAGTACACCAAGAGGTGATTGTCCCCTGATATTCTCATCTCATATGGCTTTAATCATCCAAAAGAACGTGTAGGAATCTTGCAAGCAAATCAGAACTATGGACCTTCTGTGTTATCGTCGAGCCAAACATGGGCATTTCAGCTACTGATTATCCTGATCTGCTTCTTGTAGTTTTAACTTGCAATAAACTGAATTTTGAAGGTTCCCCTAGTTGTCCATTTGTCAAAAGAAGGCATCTTGGGAAATGAAGGCTGTCCATGCTTCCTAAGGTCGTGACATAAAAAAAATAAGTTCAATTTCATAATTATTGGCATTGCAAGCTTTTGTTTGCAATGTTCTGAAGAAAAATATGACGACCTGCCTTCTTGTCTGTTTTCTTTTTCCTTATTTTTCCTAGTAAAACTAATTTAGTCTGAAACTTGATTCATGTTGGTTTCCTAAATTGATATAGATGGTTCAGTGATTACAGAGAAATAGTTACCTGGAGGATAGTGAAAGCCTTTTCAGCGACGTATTTTTGCATGTCTGTTGCTCCTCTCTGCTGCAGCTTGTCTGGGTGGAGGCATAATCTTGCCTTCTGATAAGCTTTCTTCACCTGTGTACCCTCCATAAGGCTTGCAAGTGGAGTTACATGCCAGCCACTCCTGGGCCATAGAATCTGAATCATTTGTAAACAAAATTGAAACGTCAATTTGCATAACTTTATGTCATTACAGCGTTAAAAAAAATATGATAATATTTTTTTTTTTTGGGGGGGGGGGGGGGGGGGGGGGGGGGGTGGGTGGGTGGGGGAGTGGTTCATCATGTCAATTGAAAGTTTCTTACATGATGGAGTGTTGAAAGTAGCAGCCGGATGTTGGTTTCCTTGCCGGATGACCATAACTTTATATCTTCATCTATATCCTCCATTTCCATCTGAAATTTTCACAATATAATTACTAATAAGATCTTTTCCCTTAGCAAAGGCTTTGACCAATAATGTCAAACCAATGAGATGTACATAATTAGAAATCATAGGAAGTGAAATATCAACAGTTTCTGTTTAAAGTTTTGACCTATGAAGAAAACTGATTCAGGCTTGTTTCGTTTTGGGAATAGAATTGTGTCAAGGCCATGAACTTTTTCGCACCCAAAGCACAAATTCATTTTAGTTTCATTTATATCAGAAGCTTACATCTTTTTCAGACTCTGCCTTTTCCTCTTCAGCTGACCAAGTTCTTTCTTCTACCTTTAAAAGAAAAATATAATGTAGCGCAAATGTCAAAAAGTTGAACTAGTAACCTTATCAGTAAATGAATCTAAATTTGTCATTCCTTTTGTAGCAAGGGATACGCTTTGAAAATTCAAAATAGTGAAAACTGAAAATCGTTTAAACTGGTAAAATGTTTGTATAGGGAATCTGCATATATCACACTTGATATCTTAATCAGAGGATATTGTTGTGTCATATTACTGTCTAAACAAAATTAGTGCCTGAAAAAAAATTCAGGAGTTGAGTGTAGCAAGAACTTGTTTTATTCAGAAAGGATTGTTGGACGATCTAGACTGGAATGAGCTGTTTTTCATCTTTGAAGTTTACAGAAAGTAATTCCAGCATCCACCCTCTCTCTAGATGATTTCACCAATTTAATACTTCTTGATGATCTCAAAAATTCTATTGGCTGAATGATATAATATTGAGAAAATAGTGGCTCACCTCTGCAGATTGTGTTATATCATGAACTCCTAACTGTTCACCAGAAATTTCACATGAAACAGACCGTCCTGCATGATATTACCAGACAAAAAATTACGCATGGATCTCCAATATAGAACAATCATCAAGTCAAACAAAGAAATGGTTAAATTACCTTCAGTTTCAACAAATTGTTCACTATCATTCAGTCTTGTGCTCAAATCAGTCTCAGAAGTCTGTGTATTAAACTTTTCTTTTGCCCAAGCAATCACTTCATCAAGTGCAACTGCTTCGTTTGTCCCCTCTCTGTTATCAGAACCAATTTCAATTACATAAGAGCTCATTACTTCGTCATCTTCGTCTGCCAACATATTTATTTGAATATCAGGTTTGGCGCCAGACTCCTGACACAATGAAGAGATTGCAGATGATGGGGAATTAGGTTCTAAATCATCCACTGAGACTTTCATACTTCTGTATGAAGTTGGTTCAAGGCTAATAGTTTCCGGAGATGACACCGGCCGAGGGAACCCAGAATAGGAGCTCCTGAAAGGTTCCTTGGCCTCATTATCAACGTACTGGTTTCCCATGGGAGCAGAACGGTTGAATGAAAAGAAGGACATCCCTTGTTTCTTTTGATGCTCCTCTGACTTCATCTTTGAGTTCCATTTTGCTGGGATATTGATAGGCCTGACGCAACCAAAAACAATGATAGCTAGAAATCAATAGTTGCTTGCTTTTGCTAAACTCATAACAACAAAACTCAGACCATGTTGCAAAGCTAATAACCTGATGACTGAAATTTGTGTGGAAAAAGATCACAACAAAAGAGGAATAATCAGACAAAAGCACCATCTTAGCAAATTAATTCCAAGTGGGTTGCCAAGGTTGATTTTGTTGTTTGTCTCATTGTTTGCATGTCACATAGATATTATGCAGAGAAGTAAGTGAACCTTCAATATCTAACCCAGAAAGCAAAAATCTCCCACTACATGCTAAAAATGGGCCTGAGTTTCAGCTGGATAAAGAACTGGTCATACATTCCTAACCACATTCAATTGTAAATTAAATTATATACAGCTTTTGAGTAAAATCTAAATCTCCAGCCTCCAGACAAAATAGCAATCAGTTTCAGGGGAACTTTGATACACATGAAGACGACGTACCCTTAACCCTTATTTTGTCCACTACTCCATAAACCCGCTACTGACAGGGGTAAAATCGTCAAATTAATTGAAGTATCCCAAAAACAGTTGGGCAGGAAAACCAATACCAAGCCGCTACGTACCTGAGCTTCGCAGCGAAGGAGGACAATACGACGTCGTCTCCGATTACGTGCCGGAAAGGGCTCGCCTCTTCGGAGCTCAACACCGACGACGAGTTGGATTTCGACTTTCCCTTCGAGTTTTGCCCCGACCTATCTCTCGACCGCCGCTCATGATCGGATCCGAATATATCGTTATAAAACCCCTCGCCTCCCGACGGAATCCTGAAAACCGGCAAGCTCCGACCAGCATTCTTTGCAGAAGAGAAGAATTCCGGCGGTCGGAACATTTCTTCGTAGAAGAAATCGAACTGCTTGTGTCCGAGTTCGCCGGAGAATTGCCGCGAGAGGACACTCCGCGGCGGACCGCCAAAGACGTCGGAGAAGTCGTCGGGGTGGTTCAGAGGTCCGGCGGCTTTGGAGAAGGACCGAATCGACGGCCCCTCAGTCGATCGCCGGTGAGGGAGGTCCGGCATCCCCATTCTCATCCTCCAAGACTCGTCCATTTGAGTGGGAATTTTCACCGGCGAGAAGGGAGGCTTAGTCGCCGGAATATACTGTGCCAAGAAAGTGTATTCAGTTTATATATAGAGAGAAAAGAAAAAAAGAGCTTTTGAAAAAGTGATCATTTCCACTTCTTTACACAACATTGAGTTTATATAATTAGTGAAATTATAGAATTATAATTTTTTTAAAAAAATAAAATATAATTTTCTAGTGGTTCAATAAATAACTCTATAATAATATCAATTCATAATTAAGAGTCAATTATGAGAAAATATATTTATTTATTTATTTATTTGATGAAGACTAGCACTTGAAAAAATTCAGCCAATTTAAGTATAGTCCAACATATATTATTGACGGTTCCAATAGTTCAAATCTCCACCACACATATTAAATTAAAAAAGAACATTTAAAAAATTCATTTATACATCAGTGAAAAATTTGAAGGAAAGGAAGGTCAAGAGAGAAAGTTTCCCGAGGAATATGTTCATTGGAGAAAAATCTTAAAAGGAAAGGAGTCAATAGAACGTGTGGATTTGTGGAATCTAACCGAATAAAAAAAAGAAAACAATATTTGATTGACGGAGTGAAGTCAAATTTCATCCTTAAATGTAAGAAATTTATCGAGCAATACTAGCTCCTAAGTTTGATTGTCTTGGGGTTCCTTTGTTTGTCTTTTCCTCTCTTCTCTGTTCATGCATTAATTTTAATTTTCATTAATTGATCATCAGAGAAAGACTATAAGAAGGGTAACTCTAACCTACGCTAATCATATACTTTCACCTACTGACTATGTTTTGAATGTCCTAATTAAGTTTAAAGCTTTTTGAAGTAGCATTTGTTTAGAATTTTTTTTAATAGACAAATAGAAACATAGACGGGTTGGTAGAAAGATTTACAAAAATAGAAGTGTTATAAGTTTGGATCTTTTCTAGGAAGGAACAAAGAAAAGTTAGAAAGATAGATTATATTAGTTGTTAAAGTGTGAGAGAGAGTTAATTAATCAAACCATTATATGAAAACTAATTAAGGAAATACACAGGTGACATTTATCAGAAGATTAGTCGTATCAATTTTACTACTAAAGATTTCTAATTCGTTTTAAGACAATAGGTTTAAATTGAAATCACTATTATTATTATAAGTCAATTCAAAATGGCACAATAATTAAAAAAAAAATAATACAAAATATGCAATTGGATCCAATACAATATACATAGAAGTGTTACTACATGTAGGTATATATATATATAGTCCCCACCCTAAAACCCTAATTGAGGAAACATATTCTATCATGTTTCCTATCAATCCCCATTTAATTAATATCTTTAATTATGTTAGTGGGGCAATACACAAATACAACACACAAAAAATGCAACCCTTAACATTATCCATTTAACATCTATCTTCTTGAATTCTTATATGCTTGTCCCACTTGTATGCTTGTTGGTAAATCACTCATGCAATTTTATGTTATGTTATTTCATACACAAATTACATGATAAAGTTTTCAAGATTAGTCAATTCCTTTTGGACACATCATTATTTTATTGTTTTGTTCATATGTAAAAGGAATCAAAGTTTAGAAAAAGAAATCATATTTTACCATTCAAGGAAGTATATTGTTTTAAATATTGATAAGTTAAGTATAAATATGCACATGTATTAACTTCTTATTACTTATATGCTTTTAGTGACATTTAGAATGAAAAAAAAAAATTGAGATTGTACAACGATAACAAAAATATAATTAATTTTTTACTGTTCCTGTTTGAAGTTATTTGTTACTCATTTTTTTTCCCTGTTCATGGTACTTTTTGTTGATTCTCAAAAGATTACAAATGCTTAGAGCCATTGAGGTCATTAAGGATGATGCCAAAAACAATGACAATAACCCCAACAACAACATCGATGAGGACAATGACGACAACAATAACAATAACGACAATGATACTACAATGTGAAGGAAAGCAAATGCTTGAGATAAAAATGAGAATAAAAACAAGTGAGGGCATTGCCAATGTCTCGCATGACTATGCCAAATGACAACACCTTCTACCTCCCCTAATTTGCCACTTATCGGGTTTGAATAGAACTCTTTCTGCTTCACAACTTTAATTTTTTTTTTCTTTTCAAAATGAAAATAAAAAACACGTTGATAAATATCAAACCACTTATTTTAAAAAAAGATATTTTCAATCAATCTCTTAAAATAGGAGAACCCATATCTATTCTCTCTTTTCAATGCTATGCTATCATTAGAAGTCATCGTCGTTTACCATGTATAGACTACCGTATGTTATATATATAATCAAACAAACCCATATGCAAAATAAATTGAAAAGTGAAAAAGAAAAAGGAGTGGGATGAAACTCAAACATGAAAAGAAGAGGCAAAAACTAAAAATTTGTGAGGTTGATAAAGTTCCAAGGGAGGGAGATATTAGGCCATTGAAATGGGAGAGGGTGTAAATGAAGAAGGAAACAAGAGAATTGGGACAGATATGAAAGCAACAAAACAACAATACAAAAGTTGGCAGCCAACTGCTTGAGGACACTTCATTTGGTCAGTACCTACTGTCCTCTAAAGATACAAAGGGAAGACAATCCCAATCTCATGGTGGTTCAAATGGGGTATGTCATGTGGGAATACTTCCAAATTCTTTTGTCTTTTAACCAACAAAACCGCACTCAATATTGCTCGAGAGAAATTATTTGATGTGACTGTCACAATGTGCTCGATATTATGTATATATAGTCAAGAGAAGCATTCTATAAACTCCTTCGTGTATCCAATGGTTATTGTTAACATGAGCATAACTCAACGGTTAAGATACTGTTTTTCTTGAAGTCAAAGGTTCGAATCTCCACCTCCACATTTATTGAATTAAAAAGAAATGGTATCAATAGTTATGAAAATGACAGTTGTGTAGACAATTTCTCATATTCCCATTAATTTTTGCACATTAGCGAAGGGGGGTCTAAATCACATTGGACAAAAGAGTACTATATAGCTTATTATTAGAAAGACTTTATTTTTAGCCGTAAAATCTTTCTACATCTCTATTAATTTTGTACATTATTGGAAGGTCTAATTCACAAAATGAAAAGGAAAAAAAGAATCGTACAAATAGCTTAATTATCTTTATAAATTCATCATTTATAGTCACAAAACCATCCTATGTGGATGGAAAAAATAGTACAAATAAGTTATCATTAAGGCTTTATTTTCCACCACAAGATTATTATATCTCTCAATTTTGTACATTAATGGAAGGTTTAGCTAATAATAAAATCACTCCCATACCCACATCAATTTGTATATATTTAGCATAGGATTCTTGCAATTTTTGTATTATAATATAATGATTTGTGAACTTTTTAGGACTTAAAATCTTAGTACAATTTTTAATAAAGTTGCGCAAATTAAAGGGTTTCTAACGAGAATCAGCATATCGTAACACATTTTTAATTTGCTAATTATATATAAATAGATTTAGATAGAACAAAAGGGAAAAATGAACAATAATTAGTGAATCTATTTATCCATCTATATAGCATTACTTTTCCTTGTTCTTTCATATCAAAGTCTAAATGCCAAAACGAGGTAATTGACATGTATTCTCTTTGAATAAGTTTCTTCGGCTTGAGGCAGAAGCCGGGGCCACCGGAGCCTATCTGTGTCAAGTGTGTCGATTGAAAGAGGAGAGATCCCGATCATGATTTTCCTACCCCCACAGGGAAAAGTCCTTCCCTGGGCCGCGAAGCTTATCCGGGAGATGTTTTTTATTCTTGGTATGAGTTCTGCCATATTTTATCATCTCATAAATCTAAGTCAAAGATATATGGATATATCCATTCATGTCAAAACCAAGAGGTCAAAGGTTCGAATCCCCTACTCCAAAGGTTGATGTACTCAAAAAAAAAAAAAAAAAAGATATCAAAGTCTAAATTAAATGCTTAAGAAAGTTAAGTGAAGTAATTCTACAATATTGAAAAAGCTAAGCAAGAAAATCCTTGCATAACCTCTTCTATTTTTCTGATAAAGGAGAAATATGAAAACAATTCAATTTCATGAAAACGTGACACCATGTGCCATTGTTTATTTATTATATTTTTTTTTTTTTGAGTACATCAACATTTGGGGGTGGGGGGATTCGAACCTCTGACCTCATGGTCGAGGATACATGCCAATTACCGCTGAGCTAAGCTCGCTTTGGCGTTTATTTATTATACTTAAACCAACATGTACAAGCATTCTCCAGACATTTCTCTCATTTTTTAATCATAGAGTAAGTTCAAAACTATATCCAAATACCACTCATTGATAATATTCTTGATTCATATATATGCACATACATCTCGTGTTTCTGTAAATTTTATCAAGTTGACATCGTTCATATATTGTTGTTTTAGTTCAACAATATATCAAAGTGAGAATTCAAACTTTTAACCTTTTACTTGAGAATACACGTCTTAATCTACTTGAGTTGTGCTTAGATTAACAGATATCATTATACTGGAACGCATGACATAGAAAAAAGAAACAAATAATTTGTTGCTACAAATTCTTTGACACTTTTTTTTTTTTTTTTTTTTTTTTTTTTGTAAAAATACTATCCATCCAGTCAATTTTATGTATGAGTATGGGGTTTGAAAATCATTAAGGAAAATGAATAAATAATCTATCATTACAAATCGTTTGTTTATAACCATAAAATCCTTCTTATCCCCACCAATTTGAGTATTATTTGGAGGGTCTAATCATACAGACAAAATAGTACAAATAATTTGCCACTATAATCGTTTTTTGTTTTTAACTGAAAAATAAGTCAAAATTGATATGAATTTTGTATAAAACATAAGATCTAAATTCTACTTGCAGTCTTACAGAATAGTACAAATGACTTATAAACAGCTGTATTTGGGAGGTTTTTTTTTTTTTTTTTAATAAAAATAATCATCTTTGCACTCAAAATTTCTATGTGGATACAAAATATAAAGTCTTTTCAGAAAAAGTCAAATGCACTCCAACGTAATTTTTGTGAGACAACCCTTACAGAGCACTTTTGATCCAAGTGATTGACCAAAAAGCACTTTCAAGCATATAAAACTAAACATATCAAAATGATAGGTCAATTGTGATCAAATACTTTACTTTTACCAGCACTCTCAAATACACTCTAAAATATTTTTAAATACTTTTGAAAATATAACCAAATTCATCTCATGTCGACTGACATCATTTATGCAGATCCAAACAATGAAGTCTCTCCCTCAAATAAAGATGTTTCTGATGCGACTTTCCAAATCAGAACCATTTTTTCTATTGTGATTTTTTTAGCATATTCTTTCAGTACATTAATAGCAAGTCAGATTTGTCCCTGAGGAATAAGAGGTAGTCAAGCTACTTGTACTTGTTTGGCCCGAACATTTAGTGACTCTTTCTAAGAGTTGAGAATGTAAATAGGAGAAATTTAGTGGGTGGTAAAGTGCCACAAGGAGGGGGCTTTTTTGGTCATTGTAATGTAAAATTTGAAGGGTACATATTCATCAAAATGATTGCAGCTATTTATGGAAGGATTGGTTGGAATAGTAAATTAGCTGGAAGTGAGAAGATGTTAAAAGTGGCCAAGGGTGTTTGATACCTTCATAGCAGACATTGCGTGCTTTTATACATTCATTTGCCTCAATCTCTCTCTCTCTCCCTTTACAAACTTTACAACAAATCATAATCATTCTTCTCAAGCATCTCTTTGAATCTATGCATTAGTGATAACTACAACAATATGGAGTAGATTTAGTTACGTCTTATGCGTTCTCTATCGCAAAAATATCTTTTAGAACTATTTCATGAAGATCCATTTATCGTAAATCGTATCACCTATGATTTTTTCTATTTAAAACTGCACGTAAGCTATGTTTATATGATGTTTTCCAATATCGTCTTTAATGTTTTGAAGTTTGATTTCGTTTTTTGTGTATTGGTTTTTCTTTTCCTTCCAATTAAATCTTTATTGTCAGAAAAATTTTAAATTTCTGGATAGAATACCCATGTTTGGTCCAAAGAGTTGTGAAGTAGAAGTTTGGTGGAGTTAATAACTCCACCCAGCTCCTTGTTTGGCCTGAGGACATACAACATCTAATTGTGGGACCCACAAACTTATCAACTCTAATTCCAATACTTTATTGTGTGTCTCACAAACTTATTAACTCTTACTCCGACTCCTAGAACAAAACAATTCCAAATTTCATAACTTCAACCCCTTGAACCAAACACCTCAATGTTTTAATACAATAAAATACACTTGCCGACCTATAAAATCCAAAATTGCTCATTTCAATGACATGACCTCTAACAAGTTGCACAACTCAAAATTTCTTTCCACCATAAATAAACGCTACTATACTAACAAGACACCTCATGATCATATATATATATATATATATATATATATATATATATATATATATATATATATATATATTCAAATTTACACGTTATCCTCATTTTAACATTTATTGATATTGACCACAAGACTAAAAAAAATTAGAGACAAAATTGAGAAATAGAGGGTCTAACTAGTCGCTGTCAAAATAGATTCTCTATATTTAAAAATGGAGGATAGTTTTTTAACATTATTTCTAAAAAGCATCTAGATATTATAATGTGTATATGGAGGTCACAAAAGGCCTGAACTTTGGATTTTGTGGCTCTCATTTTCACAGCTTGAGATAAGTTTTTGCTGTTGAAAAAGTTAATGTTTTGACATATGATATGTATGTGTGTGGCTGTGTTGCAAACAAGAAAAGAGAAGGCACATGGTTAATAAAACATTGAGATATTGTAATAAACTAAGCATTGCTTTAGTCCAACTAGCAACCAAACAGGGCCTTGATCTCTGTGATGGGTCTAAAAAATGCAGTGGGAACAGGGAACAAGGCTTACTAAAATACTACCCAATTTAAATGGTAATCATGTAGCAAAAGATAATAAATCTTTATGGGTTGTTTGGATGGCCCTCACTCTAACTGAATTTTTAATTTGAAGGGAGCAAATAGAATCAATTACTTTGCATAAAATCTTTCTCCTTTTTCAGCTTTTGGGGTGTAAAAATGGCCAAGTTTTCAGTGTACTACCAACAGCATGTGGGGAAAATGTAAGATGTCATAAGCCAAATCAAGCAAATAACATTGAAACATGTCTAGCTTTTTATATAATAAAAACTAGAAAAGGAAAAAGAAAAGTGGAGAAAAAAGGAGGAGAATGTTTATATAGAGGTTAAAAAATTGTACACTAAAGCTCCTGATTGGTTAGGAATTACTGAGACTAAGGAGAATGATTTGATTTGACTTTGATGGGAGAAAAAATAAGGGAAAAAATAGCCCCTTAATTGAAATTGGATTTGACTTTAATTTTTGACATTTGGACTTGACTTGATTTGTATTTCTTTTTGAAATTGGATTTGACCCTGATTTTGATGTCTTGAATGCCAGAACTTGTCCTTCAGGTCCAGTTGTTGCAGCACTTAAATTCCTAAGAAAACTAGAAGGGGGGAAATACAAAACATTGAAAAAAGAACCCCTTGAGGAAATAATAATTAAAGACCTCTGGCCTACCCATATGGCTAACATTTGTCACAAGGCTCAACCTTTTCAAAAGGGTATCAAACATGAAACAGAAATAACAAAACAGAGTCAATAAAGACATTTTCAGATGTACCTTAACTAATAGACACTCCAAGCCTAGTACATGTAGACTATCATTCATTATTCATAGACTTACAGTTTCTCTTCCACACGATGGACATGGGCTTTTGAACCTCTGCCAAAGAAATCATTCTAGACTTCATCTTATCCACTGCAATATTTTGATACTGCATTCAAGAAAACCAATAAATAAAAATTATGTTGATCTCAGCTCAGTTTAAAGACAACTGATTTTTCGACAATTTTATATTCATAGACATCCCAAATGAAAGAAAGTGAAAGGATATATTCATTTCATGAGAATGAGAATCCGCAAAAAAGGGGAAAAAAAGTACAATGCACACAGAAGAAGTTTCAGGATTGCAAAGAGCTGGTTTGTATGATTGCAAAGGGTGTTTTTTTTTTTTTGATAAAAGATTGCAAAGGGTGTTTCAGATGCATTGTAGAGTATAAGCAATAATGACAGCCATACCATTGCCTTTGATGACCCATGCTGCTCCATATGCTTTTTGGTGTATGAAATTTGTCTTGTTTGCTGAAGATTGGAATCACCAGGAGAGTAGGGCATTCTTTCTGTTATAATTAATATAAAGATAAAGAAGCCTAATTACAGTATCATGTGCCTTTCAAGAGTAGACTCCAAGCATATTTAAAAAAATAAATATGATGAAGTGATGTAGTTTAAGATCAAACCTCTGATCAACTTCCATGAAGAGCAATCAAAAGGTATACTAATGCAGAGCTAAATTCCACATCATAAAACAGCACAAGTAATAATTGCTACAGTTTGTGCTGTTCTTCATAAGAGATGATTGTGAAGCTAATCTCTCTCTTTTCTTTTTAAATGAAAAGGAGATGCTTTTCATTGATATATCGAAAGGCTAAATGCAAAAACTGCACTCCTTCATTAGGAGTTTACCCAAAAATAATAATAATAATAACTCCAGTAGAAATTAATTACTGAGAATAATTGTGTAACATTGAGAAGAATAAATCATCAAATCATACATTTAATTTGTGACATAACTTCCCCAGTTTTTCCCTGTCAATATAAGTCTTTCCTTAAAAGTTATGTCCACTCAATAATTGAATCCTAAAAAATAATAATAATAATTGCATCATATTATCCTTGGGCGAAAAAATTGAAACGTCCAGCAAGATGGAAGCAAAGGAGGAAGATTCCCAATATCTTCTTCCTGAATGAGCATAACAACAGTAATTGGTCTTTAGATTCTTCTGGTTTTCCACCCAACAGACACCAACAAGGCAAGAGCCATATGCTGACACTTCTTTTTGTAGCCTCACAACCGTATAAAGCCCTCCATGGCATACCAACCAGCAAAATAAAAATTCACCATATAGAATTAGAAACTAAAAATCCGTTGCTGCGGAAGAAACTGACGGGACGTACTAACAATTCATTTTCACTTACCATGTACTTCTGAACATGATAGAGAGAATTTTGTGACTAGGATAATGTTATTTTGTTTGCACAGAGGTATAGCAATGACATGGCAGACAAGAGCAGAAAGGGTAACGACCAATACTTCTACATGCTCTTCTGAACTGAAATCATCTTTAATTTCTCACCTGCAAAAGAAGCCATTAGTGGGTCTTCCTGTTTCAAGCAAGATGTCCATGATGAGTAAATGAACTGAAGCATTTTCTGTTAATGTAGTTTAGCGCCTTAACTAAAGGGCTTAAACTATTAAATTTGGAATTAGAGGGAGAGACAGAAAGTATCTCCAGAGTTATATCCAATCACTTTTTTACAAACTTTGTCCTCCAGCTCCACACCTTAAATATTTGTGAAGCACCCGACTGCCTTTCTATGAACCAAAAATGCGGCCCCATTGGTCATACTGTCTGATTACATTAGAAAAGGAAAGCTCCTCACCCATCACCTATGATCCCATGGCCCCCAACCAACGTTAGGGATCTTTCAAAAGAGCACACCAGTACCCAACCTAGCATTTAGAGCTAGAACCAAGTCATTGAAAAAGAAGTCCCACAGCAGTTAATGTTTAAGCTAAGCATAAACCCGTTCTTATAGCAGTCGATGTCACAACAGCAGGTAGTTATAGCATTAATGATTTTTTTCCCTTTTTAGATTTGAATTATCAAAAGCAATTGTATCAAAAGACAAACTTGATCCTATTGGACCAACCACTTTATTCAGGGCAGATGTGGGCAGTGGGTCACAAGGACCCGGAGAAGGGCCAAAAAAATGAAACAGCCTAAGATCTTCTTTCCAGCCTGTAGCAGAAGCAGTGAGAGAGAAACAGTACAAGCTTCAAATTACAAGTTTGTGGAAAAATTTATCATAAAACAGATAATTTTACTCCGAGTACATTCTGACTCAAACCCTATAATGAGCAGCTTGCAAGAAGAAAATATTATGAGCAGCCTGTATTATTTATTGTCCTATCAACTTTATGCAAGTGGATGTTGTACATGAACTTCCCACCTACATAGACAGTAGACACCGATTCCATTTTAACACATTGAGACCTTGAGAGGGGGATGGAAACTAGATTTTGGAAAAGAATAACACCCTTGAATCCCTAAAACTCAACCCGTGGCATTTGTTTTTTCTTTTTTTTTTAGAAAAGAAGAAATTTAAAGAAATTTAAGGTATGCCAGCTATTACACTGCCATGATATTGAAATCCTTAAAGCAGCAGGTATCTTCTTTTCATTCTTTGTTCCTTTATTTGTTGTTTGATCATGGGTGTATGTGGATAAACTGGATCGGATCTACTCTTAATAAATTCCAGTGGACTACTACCTACCTCTGCAGTAATTAGAGCTCGGTAAAAACTCATAGGATATTAATGTTCATGTTCTACGTAATAGCTACCAAGATTTTCATAAACTAAAAAATGTGTGTGCAACAAGTGTTTTTGCGATAGGGCCGATGACAGTGATTATAACAGCTGGCATCTTCAATCAAGATTACAAGAGAAATACATGATGCGTCAAACCATTCTGAATATTCACCTGTGAGAACATAGTGCAAAACAAAATATCAGAAAGAACCCACAACGAAGCAAATGACAAGAATTTGAAACCTGGAAGCAGATTTATGCCACTCACAGCATAGAGAGATTATGTTAATATGATGTCAACCATGATAGATTATTAGAAATCTTAGTCCTGCAAGTGCTTTTGATCTTGAGCCGAACCACAACCACGCTCAACAAACCGTAATATAAGCCTATCAGCCTCCTCTAGTTTTCCTTCTATAAGAAGTCTCTTGCTGACCTTCTCACATAACTTTAAATCAGGAAGTAAATTTCTATTGAACATTCGACAAGCAACTTTATATGCTGACATAGGAATTCCAACACTTAAATAACTCTCCATAAGCACATGACAAGTTTTAGCATCAGTTCTTGAAGCCGTCCGCAAAACCTCACCTAAAAGGCTGTCGGCCTCCTCAAGGTATCCAAATTTACAAAGTTTCTCAATAACTAAATTATATGCTGTTTGAAATCTGCTTTTAGAAAGCATCTTCTTCAATAATTTCAACAAATCTTCCACCCTACCCTTTTGACAATATTGGTGGATGACAGACCTGTATGTAACAGGAGTAGGAACCAACCCTTGCCTCAGCATCTTCATTGTAAGTTCAGTGGCTTCTTCTATACGGCCAGTCTTGCCTAATGCATCAATTAATGTTGTGTACGTCACAGAATCAGGGTGCTTGTTACAAAGGTACATATCATCCAACAATGACAGTGCAGCCTCCAAGTCATCTTTCTGACAAAATCCATGAATGACAGTGGTGAAATTAACTACATTAACGGCACAACCCTTGTTCATGCACTCCTTCAGTAACTGCTTAGCTTCATGTGGTTTCCCATCCCGGCAAAGAGATTGCATCAATAAGTTAATTTCAACTGGATTTGGAAAGAAACCTTTTCCAATCATCTCCCTAACTACATCACAAGCTTCATTCAATTTCCCTTCCCGACGTAACCCATGAACTACAACACTATAAGTAATAGCATTAGGTGTCCACCACTCTTGCTCACTCATATTCATCATCTCTCTAGCTTCTGATGATTTTCCATTGCAGCAAAGACCATTTAGCAATGTTGTATATGTTACAGCATTAGGTTTGCAGTGATGCTTATACATCTGTTGCATCATCTTTTTTGCTTGATCAAGTTTCCCAATGCGACAAAACCCATCAAGGACAGAGGTATATGTTACAACATCTGGAGCACAGCCCTTGGAGAACATTTCACCAACAAGTTCTTTTGCCTTCTTGATCTTTCCTTCCTTGCAGTATGCATGAACTATTGCACTATACTCGACCTTGTCAAACTTAAATCGCAATTCTTCTGCTTCTCTAAGAATCTCTAGAGCCTCATCTCCGTGACCATGCTTGGAAAGCATCTGGATTAGAGAATTGTAAGTAACATGATCTGGTAATAAGTTACTGTCCGTCTTCATTTTCTTAATCAATTCCCTAATTTCATCCATCCTCTTGTCTCTACAGAGGAATCCCATGACAGTATAGTAACTAACTTTATCTGGGGAGCATCCCTTAGATGGCATTTGATCAATCAGTTCCATGGCTTGGTCAACCTGATGCACGTTACAATAACACTTGATCAAACAGTTATAAGTCACAACATTTGGAGCAATGCCAATAAGAACCATACGTTCTGCAAACCTCAATGCCTTCTTTAACTCATTTCCCACGACCAATATATGGATTGCAGTGTTACAAATAGACAAATTAGGTTCAACTCCTGCCATCTGCATCAAGGTCAAGACCTTCATTGCATCCCTCAATCTTCCTGCCCGACTATATGACACCATCACAAAACCAAAAGCTTCAGGCCAAAGCTGAATTCCCCTACGAGTCATAAGTCGGAGAACCCGTTTAGCACCTTGACATAATTTGGTCTTACTGAGTATCTCAAGCATCACAAAATACACGGATGAATCATGTCTATACCGCCACAGTCTATCTGCCCAATAGAAGAATCTCAAAGCAATTCTTTCGTCATCCTGAGAGAGCAAAACAGCACAAACCTGCGGCGGATTAAGGCTTCTTACTAAATGCCTCAATTCCGCTTCAAGCTTCCGATTCCAAGAGGACCTTAGCTGGATCAATTTACAAGTATCTCTCACTGAGGGATATCTAAATACATCTTCACCAATTTCAACTCTTTTGAAATCATTTCCTTGTCCACGATTTCTATTAGACAAATTAGACGCCAAAATATCTCCGTCATTATCAACATCCACACCTTCCTCTTCTTCATCATTAGACTCTTCAGCCTCTGTATCATCACCGAACTTATAGTGCTGACCCTTTTCATATTCCTCATAAGGATTTCCAAAGAAACTCGAATCTCCAGAATCCTCCAAATCAGTTTTCTGAAATTGGTTATTTGCATCATCAAACTCATTATTTTTCCCATAAACATCACTGCAGTAAGTTCTTAAACAACGATCGAAACTCGCACCTCTCCAAGAGGAAAACGAGAAAAATGAGCCAAGTTCACTACATGCTATAGGGTGTAAACAAAAATGCTCGAAGCATTTATAGACAACTCCATTTACAACAAAAACAGAATTAGCACCACCTTTCTTAAACCTATTCAGATAATTTAATTCATGAAATCTGATTTGCTTTCTTCCAATTCTATAGTAGTAATTGAAAATGAATAACATATCATTATAATGAAGGAGAAACAGCGAAGAAATTGACGAACTAGCGACTGGTGAGATTGTCCTGCAGGGCCTCTTTCCTGCCGCTTGGAAGGTGAGAAGTAACCAGTCTTTAGCCGCTCCGTCGACGTTCTTCAACTTCGCGGCGAAACAGGGCGTCCCTGTCGCAAGAGTAACCAAGTATTCCCTTTGAAATGCGTAGCGAGTAGGGCTGTTCTCGATTTTGAACAACACAGAGAGAGAGGGAAAAGAAATCTCACGCAAAACAGAGGGGAAGGAAAATTCCAGGCGCCGATCACGAGTTTTCGTGTGGGTCTCGGTTTCAGAGGCAGTTTATTCGTCGGAGCGGGTCTCCGGTTTAGCGCGGCAGTGGGTCTCGGTCAAGAGGCGTCCGAAAGAAGAAGATGGATTTCGAATTTACAGAAATGCCACTCTGCTTTACAGACCTTAAAATACCCTTTAATTTACAAAAATGCCACTCCGCTTTTTTTTTTTTTTTTTTTTTAGTACATCAACATTTGGGGGTGGGGGAATTCGAACATCTGACCTCATGGTCGAGGGTACATGCCAATTACCGCTGAGCTAAACGCCTTTGTGGAAACAAAAATATGAAAGGAGATAGATTTAATGAATACAGAGTTGTATTTCATGTTTTCACACATGTGTTTGATAGCATATTCAGAAATTGGATCTCAATTTAAACCATTGTTCAAAAAGTTCAAAATGTGTTTGATAATATATTTATAAACCATAAACTATTTGTAGTTATCAACTAAATTATTAATTAATTTATTAACATGTTATAAATTTTATATAATTATTATTTTAGAATATCATATAATTTATTTATTCAAAAAAAAATATATCATATAATTTATAGTACATTATATTATACAAATTTTGATTTCATAAAAATGAATTGAGTTTATAACATTAAATATTATATTTATTAAGGTTTTTATCTTTTTTTTTTTAAATTTAATTATGCATTTAAAATTTTCAAATTCAAAATCTGGATACATTGAAAAAAAAAAAAAGTAGTTTTCAGCATTTTCATATTTTGATCATAGAATCCGAAAACAGTTTTCGAAAACGCAACTGCCAAACGCATATTCACTAAATTGAATTTAGTGAATCCGAACACATAAAACAGAATTTGGATTGTCTACCAAACAGGCCCTCAGATAACTTATCAATTTTTACACTTACCCCTCTTTCTCTTGGTAAATTCATTAAAAGCTAACTGGAACTGCAACAACCCTCATTTTATTTTAGGATCTTAAAAAAAAATAATAATAATAATGGAGAAAACCTCTGGCTCGACACAAAGAGACTAGAAGCAAAAGAAGAAGAACACGCACGTTGGGCAATATAGTGGGCTACTATGTTGGAATCCCTCCCACAGTGCCTCAACACCACAAAATCAAGAGCATAGGATGAAGAAGAGATAGCTTCCACGATGTTCTTTAGCTCGAAAAGGTCCTCAGAAGCGCCATTAATGGCGTTGATGACTTCCGTCGAATCAGATTCCACCTCCAAGCAAATACAATTTTGAATGTAAGTACTCCATATGCTATTGATTCCCTCAAGGATCGCTTTGGTTTCTAAAGATTTGATATTCCATTTCCTTTCGATTTTTTGCGTGTCGACGTAGATCAAGGATCCATTCGAGTCACACACCACCCACCCTATTCAACTTCCATCGGTTTCGGGAGGGGCTTTTTCTTGGACACTTGACTTGCTTGATTTCTCGACACTTGACTCGCCTTTGACAATTCAGGTATTTCTTTCCTTAGATTCGATTCAATTGCTGATAGAAGATGGTCTACTAATAGCTTTGAATTGGTTGCTGCCACTTTGTTTCTGAAATTCCATATAGACCACCTAATGACTGACTCATTTAGCTAGATCCTCCTTGCTCACATTATCCACCAACCAGTTCCAATAATATCCATACACGATCACAATGCCTTGTAAAGAGAAAACGGACCAAGTGAGGAAGGCAGGAAGTTCATCCAAGCCTCTTTAGAGACCCGATCCCTTTTTTTTGTTATGTTAACTTTGGAGGGAATAATGTCATTAATAATCTTCCAAGCGCAGACTCTTCATAGGGAGAGACAAACAGTGCCTCTTTCTTTTGCATACCAATGTAATAATTACTACAAATTAATGCCAAAATAACTCTTCTGTAAAGGTGTTGTGCGCTTTTCCTTCATGCTAGTTGGCTTATCTTCTATTATATTTAAATTTTTGTTAAATTATAAATTTAGTCAATGAACTTTTAGGGTTGTTTCAATCTGGCCTCTTAACTTTAAAAAGTATCAAATGGGTCCTTTGACTTTCAATTTTAATTCCAATAGGTCCTTGGACTTTAAAAAATATCTAATAAGTTAAACTTTAAATTTTGCGTCAAATAGGTCATTCAACTTTCAATTTCATGTCTAATAAATCCTTGATCTGTTCGACATTTTAAAAATTCACAGACCTAACTATTAGGAGTGCGACCAAAGTCCTTATCTCCATTAGTATGAACCTTTTGGATGGAACCAAAAACAAAATCATTAGTTGGCGAATTTAAAATATAATATTATAATAAGAAGTTTGAAAATGGACATATTTCAATAAAATGATAATATTAATAAAAAAAAAATGTCCGAATCAAGACCGTTGAAATTGGCGGGACTAAAAAAGTATCCATATCACTCTCGCGACGCAGATTCTCCCGGGAAAATGTCGATCATCGGAATCGACGACAACGACAGAAGTGGAACTGGATCGGCGTTCATCTTCTTGGGCACAGGGTGTTCGAATTCCGTCCCTAATTTGATATGCCTCATCCAGTCCCATGATCCCCCCTGCCGCGTCTGCTCTCAGGCACCGACGGTTCCCCCGGAGTTCAACCCAAACTATAGGTGATTTCATCCGATTGCTCGATCTTAAGTCCACTTCAAGGTTGCATTACGATTGTTTTGAGGAATAGGTGTTTCCGCATCTAAATTTGTGGTTATCTCTCTGGAGTATGGAATTTGGACTTCATTGCATTTAGATTACGCTGCATCGTTGTTTTCTTCTTCTTCTTTTTGAAATAATGGTCTGAGGCAGTAGATTCAACTTCTTGATAACATATATGAAGAAAGATTAAGTCCTATTTCACCTGAAACTGGGGTTTTCTGATACATTAGGTGAAATTTCTTTACTGTGTGCAATAATTTAAGCCGTGGCTGGAACTGGGTATATGCTCACCGGCGCGGTTGCTTGCAGTTTTATTTTCCTCGTTTCGTCCGTTATACATCCGTGAGAAGCAATGGTGAGCACAAGTACATAGATCGATGTAGGGAAGACGCTTAGGGAGCAAGTTCTAAGATGGTTTACACGCCATAAGGTTACTGGAGTAGATTTTCTGTAAGTTGTTATTTCTTGCTTCTTCTGTTTTTATATAATTGATGTATAATTTCTTGCGAAATTCTCAAAATAAATCGCACAGATAATTACGATCAGGACACTTCTTTCTGCCGCCCGTTGTGGCTTTCAGAAGCTATTTTCGTTTGCCTTGATTTCGGATTTGCATTTTTAACGTACTTGAACCTCATATGGATCACTTCTACTTTGCGCCAACATTCTTTTGTATGAAAATTAATTATTCTTTTAGTCAATCTTATAAGAACATTTTTTTATGAATGAAATTGACTCTTACTGTCAAAGGGGCCATTTTTCTTTTTCTTTCAAAATTCTTCAGATGACTCATGAACATTTGGATGCGGTTCTTGGTTTGGATGATATACGTGCTGTGCAGCCTTTTAGTCCCACAAATGAATTTAACCCGACATCTATCTACCTAGCACAAGAAACGAAGAGGTA
Source organism: Luffa aegyptiaca (assembly GCA_017139565.1). Classification (NCBI taxonomy): domain Eukaryota; kingdom Viridiplantae; phylum Streptophyta; class Magnoliopsida; order Cucurbitales; family Cucurbitaceae; genus Luffa; species Luffa aegyptiaca. Next base: position 54,296,057 of record CM029398.1, read on the forward strand.
CTTATGTGGCTACTCTTTCTTTCCTTTTTCTACAGATTATTTTTTGTAGCATCTTCCCTCATAACTAATTAATTGGTCATGGAGTTCTTTGCCTTTGTTTTAAATGTTGAGCGAGATACTTGTTCAAAGATATTTTATTAGATAGACGACATGTCTGATGATGGAAGAGTTCCTATTTGGCACAAGATGTGGAGGCTTCTGACTTCTATTTTTTCTCTGATAAACAATTTCTCAGATTGTGTTGTTTTGCTTTTGGGACTTTCTGATAATAAAATGCATAACAATCAATGGAAGCCAACGTGGTTTTCTTTTATATAGTGATTAGTGAACACTCTTTTCTTGCTCCTTGCCATCCAATAACTAACCTCTGAAAAGGTTCCTTGTAACTCGTGTACCTCAATGCAATTGATGTTTTCTGGCTGGCTAATATTCTTTAGCATTCACAATCATGCTTGGAAGCTACTTTTGTTCCTCTAGTGGGTGTCATGTGTCATTTCATCTTCCTTAATTTGTGTTAATTCTTGTTCACTTCACTTTTGGATATTCTATGATATTGTGAAATGCACACAGATCAATATTTTTAACGTCATCTAAGATTCCTTGTGCAAAATATAATACGCTAGGTAGCTGGAGTAATGTTTGTAGTAAATTGCTAACTACTTATAATATTAAAATGTGATACTATGCCAGAAACGTCCTTTTATTGGAAGTATTGGTCATTGGATCAAATCATTGAAAATAATTTCTTAAATTGATCAAGGTCTTGATACTCAATTTATTTTCTCTAGAAGAATTTCTTTTATCAAGTTCATGTGGAGGGATTCTGAAGTCCCCATGTGCGAAAAACAGATTATCAGGAAATCTCTTTAACAATAGTAAATCTGAAAAGTTTCCACGTTCAGAACTAAAATTTGGGGGAACTCTGCCTTGAACCCACTTCCTTGGCATAAAAGTATTACCTCTTTACAGATTTATATTATTTCTGAGTTTAAGCTTTATGTGGATGAATTTATTTTCTTTACCATTGCGTAGTCTAGGCCAGTATATCAAGTATAGTGCTTTTTTTCTTATTTTTCCAACCGAAAGCTTCAAAGATTAGTTGCTCCGAAAAAAATGGATGTTATCTTAATCTTGGTGATTTTGGTACTTTGTCTATAACTGTTTCTTTTTTGTCTATGGTTAGGCTAAGGATCTACATGCCTTTCCATTTATAAAAGGATTCTTCCGATACTTGGGATAAATTTTAAGCACGAGAATATTTCTATTCTGTATTTTATGTTTTCATGATATATTTTTGCGCTGCAGTCATTTCAAAAGGTGGAACTGGGCAGTTAGATCTTCTATCTTGAATGCACTGAAGTTCTTTGTGATGCTTAAACTTTTGTGTGCATGAAGGCAATATCTCGGTGGTTTTCATTGATGCATATGAAAAGAATCATGCTTAACTTACACGAAAGTTTAGAAATCATATCGAAACCAACTGGCTCACACGCTTCCCTTTTGTTTGAAGGCTTCTCCCCTATATTGCTTGGCTTCCTGACTCCTTTACTTTTTGTATTTATTTCCTTTCCTGACTCCTTTATGAACTCTCTTAATTTATTAACTGGGCAAACAGCGGTTCAACTACAAGAAGTTAAAGTACAACCAAATAGCAGAACCAAGCAACAGTCTAACTGACGTCTGTCATTTATGTCATAATTCCTTCTGTTGGCAATCGTCCATATAAGAGATTGCAAAAAGTTGAAATTGCTGAAAGATTAGTGAATTGGTTCCTTCGGCAAGTGGATGTAGGCTCACATTTTTTGGGGCCGGAACACTCTAAAATTCGATTGTCTTGCTTCTCTTGATCTTCTTAATTACACTTCTTTCTGCCTTAATTCGAATTGGTCATTGGGAGACTCTTGGACTAATTTTCAACATTATTAAATGAAGAGTTCATTTAAGAAACTTTTTATTGGCTGATACCAATGAAATTTACCTTGCACATGCTTTCTACCTTGTGTTATTATAATTTTGGAGATGGTTTTGCTTAGATCCTGTATTTCACCTTCTCATTGCAGACTGGATCCCACAATGTCCATTTCTGCCTTCCGCAGGTTTTGTAGACATCTTTATGAGTTTAGTTTTTAGAATCTCGTAATTACTTTATTGACGTCATATTCTTAGTCCTTTGACAGACTCGTGAAGCAGTGAAAAGGATATGTCCAAAGCAAACCATGCTAATTGAAATGGGTCATGAATTCGATCACCGCATGGATAATGAGCTCCTTGACGAATGGTCTAAAAGGTATGAAATTTACTGTCTGATCCCAAAAAAGGAACCCATCAACCTATAAAGATTCATTCAATGATTGTTCCGCACATGACTGTCAAGTTATAGAGATCGTTCCACTGTTCCTCGGTGATTCTATAATCTTTAAAAGGTTTAAAAGAAGTTTTAGGGAGATTTCTTTTTGCATTTTGTACTGTTGGCTTTACCTAGCTGGGATGTCCGGCACTGATCTTTATGTCCTATCACTGTACTCATTCAGGGAAGGAATTCCAGTGCAGCTTGCTCATGATGGTCTTAGAATCTCTATAGACCTATGATGAGGTAATATTTCTTCATTCAGATCTTCTAAAGGTGCTTCACGATTACCATTAACTTCTTCGTTAGATATCCTTTATGGTATTAATTAAACAACCTCGGTGCCGGTCTCTTATTATATCAGACAAGCAAAGTATACCAAGTATTCACACTCCACGGGTGGATGTGTTATTGGAGAATGATACATCTTAAGCATAATTGTACGGCTTTCCATTAACACACATTGACTTTATGTCCTACTGATGTTGGAAGGAAAAATGAGAATGGTGCTTTTATGGAATTTAAATCCCTTATCCGAGCTGGAGGGGAGCTGGAATATTATTGTGACAGAAGGAAAATGGAGTTACAGTTCGTCATTATTTAAGTAGGTACCACGAGTGAGAGGGGGAAAGTATTCAAACCATCAAACACTGAAAAGTTCAAACCAAACATACTAATCAGAAAAGTAGAAAAGAAACTTTGTTCAAAATAAACCGCCATAATTTTAAGTGGAAGAAAATTGGCAAACACATGAGTCATGGGACCCATTTGCAAAGACGGAACATAATTATGCAATTCCTTTCAAGAACCCCACGATCTACTTGCTCAATTGCTCTGTTCAGTTTGGAATCTTCCACAGAAAAGCTGGAAAAGTTAAATTTTAATAGAGAGACAATATGGAGCTTATGGTATGTAAAACAGGATACTGTTAACTGTATGTGAATTTGGAATTTTTTTTTCTCTCTTTTCTTAATAATAATGCGTACAGGAAAGTTCTATTTTTCAAATATTTTAATTTTTTATTGGAGACATCATGGAAACATACTTTGTGGTAGAGTTTATTACTGAACTTCTATTGCAAAAACTGCTTATAGACCAATCCTGAAAAATTATAGCCTAACAGGGTGTTTGGACTGAGGAGTTGGAGTTATGAAATCTGAAGTTGCTTTGTCTTAGAAGTTTGAGTAAGAATTAATAAGTTTGTGGGATCCCTAATAAAGTGTTGAAATAGGAGTTAATAAGACTCCATTTAAAAATTAGGTTTTTGAAAATTAAGCTTATAAACACTACTTTCACCCACAAGTTTCTATGTTTTGTTATCTAGCTTCTCCCATGTTAAAAAAAATCGAGCCAGGTTTTGAAAACTAGAAAAAGTAGTTTTCAAAAACTTGTTTTTGTTTTAGAAATTTGACTAAGAATTCCAATGTTTCGGATGAAACCAATTGGAAGGAAACTGAGAGAAAACAAGGTTATTTTTTAAAAACTAAAAACAGAAAAACAAATGGTTGTCAAATAGGACCTAAGTTTGTGAGGCCCACAATAGAATGTTGTAATTGGTTGATAAATATGTGGACTCCACAATTGGGTGTTGTATGTCCTTGAACCAAACAAGAAATTCGGTAGAGTTAATCCAAACACTCCCTTAATCTTCACTTTCATTTTTCTTTTTCACTTTGGGGGATTTTTAGTTTTTCTTTTTTGCAAGTAGATGACTGTTATAAAAATTTGACATTTCTTATTATTTATATTTTTCAAGGAGAAGTAAATCAATAACACATTGAAGAGACAAGGGAGAATACTAGAAGCACTGTACTATGATAGAGAAGTTTGAGAGAAAAGGTGCGTATTTTACATACCATGCAATGCTCTGAACTTTACACATTTGCTCCTAAACTTGGAAATTTCAACTTCTTCCTCGGTGGTCAGTAATTTTTTCCTCCAAAGCTTAGGTGAAATTTTTCTTACCTTCATTAATGGATTGCTTAATTCCAATATAAGTAGTTTAATTTTGTGTTTATAAAAAGAAGAGAGAAAGATATTTGAATTTGTTTAAATTAATGAAGAAAATTTTTGGAAAATGTGACCTGCCCGTTGTCTTGAAAAGGAGAACTGTAGAAAAAAACTCTGATCAAAGACCATAAGGAAGTAATTCTAAAAAACAAAAAAGACCATAAGGAAGTGAATATGATGTACTGTTATTAGGTTGATTTGTCTTAATCCAACATCTCTCCATTTGAAGAGAATTTTGATGCTCTGTACTTCACTGATCATCCAAGATCTTTTCAAAGATCATTATATTATTCCCTGGTCCCCCTTAGGAATGCTGATGAACACAAATCTTAGCCAATAATCTGATAGATTCACCAGGGATTTTTGTCTTCATTACATCTCTGGATAGATGATTATTTGTCCCTCCCACCTCTCCATTTATAGCCATTCTTTTCTACCATAGAATCCCAAACAAGGCACATTCTTTTGCACAGGCATGGTACAAGTTGGTATAAATAGAATTCCAATTCTAAGTGATAATGTAAATAAATTGAGTTTTGCCCATTTTAACATCATTACAGGTTTTAGGTAAGAGAATTTATTTAATGAAATTAATATAATAATTTATCCGAATGAGAAGAAACCATCCTAGATTGATTTAGTGGTCAATAAAGGTCATCTAAATAATAAATAGGGAAAAAATCAATTTTTACCCCTGAACTTTGGGGGTTGTATCAATTTTAACCCTAAACTTTCAATTTTATCAAATTGAACCCCAAACTTAACAAATTGTATCAATTTGAACCTCCAACTTACATAAATGTTGCAATGTAGACCTTTGGTCAACTTTTCATTTGAATTTCTATTAAAACATGTAATTGACAATTTTTTTTTAAAATTCACATTGCATTAGTGTTGTGTAAGAAATTTGTTGGAAAAACTCTTTAAGAAATCAAATATCCCAGACTATTCACATTATTATAAAAAAAAAAAAAATACACATACACACACACAAAGTTATTGGCAACAAGAAAAATTTAGCAAATATGAGAAATAAAAAAAACTTGAAATTTCTTTATTTTTGTTTTCTAGATTTGTACATTCTTCTAATTAGCAAGAAAAAAAAACATCAAAAGAAGGAAAAAAAAAATTCACAAAGTTCTTAGCAACAAGAAAAAACCAACGAATATTTGAAGATAAAAACCTCCCAAATTTCTTTGTTTTCGTAATCTTAAATAGCAGCAAAAAAAAACCCTCACAAAGTTCTCAACAACAAGAAAAAGTCATCTAAAATAAAGTTTCTTCAATATTTTATTTATAAGAAACCAATTCAAGTGCAATGTGAATTAAGAAAAAAATAAGAAATAATCAATTACGTACGGTGGTTCAAACGGAAAGTTAACCAAAGGTATACATTGTAACACTTATGCAAGTTTGGGGTTAAAATCGATACGATCTGATAAGTTTGAGGTTCAATTTGATGAAATTAAAAGTTCAGGGTTAAAATTGATACAACTTGTTAAGTTTAGGGTTCAATTTGATGAAATTGAAAGTTCGGGGTTAAAATTGATACAACCCCCAAAGTTGAGGGTTAAAAATGATTTTTTCTCTAATAAATAACTTAGAAGAAATGAGTTCAAATCACAGTGGTTGTATAATTAAAATTTAGGCTAAATTATAAAAAATACCCCTAAACTTTAAAAAATGTTTCAAAAATACTCTTGCCGTTAATTTTTGGATGAAAATTGTTAAAGTTTCACTTTCATTAATACCCTTTAACTTTCAAAAAGTTCTCAAAAATAACCTTATTGGAAAATGCTTCTTTCCTTTTTCCTTCTCTCACCGTAAATTCTTCCTCCATGAAAATTAGTGAAAAACTTTACCTATTTATCATGTATTCATACACTAGGAGCTTTTCTTCTCTTGCTGTTAATTTCATACACCAAGAATTTGACTAGATTGTTGCCAAGGGTATTTTTGAAACATTTTTAACGATTTTAACGGTTTCCATAAAAAATTAACACCAAGGGTATTTCTAAAACATTTTTTAAAGTTCAAAGGTATTTTTGAAACTTTTTAAAATTCGGGGCATTTTTTAAACAAACCCCATAGTTCAGGAGTATTTTTTATAATTTAACCTAAAATTTAATGTTTACTTATTTTACTTGGCAAACCAAATGTATTAAGATGAAGCTACGAAAATAGTGGGGTGTAAAGGAAAAAAGGGAAAAAAAAAGTCTGAATAGAAGGTTAGAACGTGGATAGATATCTTAAATGAAATGAAGTTTTGGAGTCGGCCATAAGGAATTTAAAAGAAGAAACTAGAAAGTGGGGAGCGGAAATGTCTAAAAACGTGGAGAGTATGGTCAAAGAAAGCAGCTAAGGAGTCAAATCATGTCTGTATTGTTCAAAAGAAATGCAAATGGTCAAAACAAAACCAACAAAGACGTGTAAATTCATGCCCTAACACACCACCAAAGGACATGTCGACCCAACACAGCACGTGACCAACACCCAACTCTTCCCTTCATTTTTTATTCTCCATAAAGAATGTTTTTGGACTCCACACTTTCTCACCCCATCAAATTCTCTTGATAAATATGATTTATTCTTTATTATTTTCTTGGAAATTATTATTAATACCCCACCCCCAAACCCTTTGCCTTGGGGTTTGAGTTTATAGGATATTGATTAGGCTTTCTCGAGATGCTTTTGATTGTTTGATATGGATTTGTTGTAGGTTAAATTTGTATTTTATTTCTTAATTTTTAGGTTTTTTTTTTTTTTTCAATTTAGTCTATTTTTTTTTTAATTTAGTCCCTTATGTTTTAACATATTTCAATCATAACCTTTTTCTTGGTAAGTGTGAAAAGTTGAAACCCTAAAAAAGTGTGAAAAGTTGGCTCATTAGACAAAAATTTAGATGAAGAATTAGACTATTTAATGTGAAAAAAAAATTAATATACCTAAGTATAGCTCAACTAGTTAGAAAATAGACCATCGACCTTGATTAAGAGATAAGAGGTTCAAACCTTTAAGAAATTTAAACAATTTCTACGAGATAAGTAATTAGTGTATATGTGTGTGTATATGTGTATAGTGGCTTGACACACACTAGGGTTAATTTAAGGCCTTTGGATACCTTTACCCCTCCACGTGTACCTTTATCAAAGGAAAAGGAAATCTCTTTAAGGGGAAAGGGCTTTCGTTTGTTTGCTCTCTGTTTCTTGTAACTTAAAAAGGTTAAGTGGAGATAATGGAAATTTTTAACACACTGAAGTTGGGTTTTTTTTAGAAAAGTAAAAATAATCTTGTTGGTTGAAATGTCATTAGTGGTCACATAAGTTTTTTGTTTTTCTATTTGTTTTTTTTTTTTTTTCCATTTTTACAATACGAGTAGAGAGATTCAAACTTTTGACTTCTTGTTCAATGCTCACGTTGACAAGTTTTTTGTTTTTTTTTTATTTGTTTTTTTTTTCATTTTTACATTATGAGTAGAGAGATTCAAACTTTTGACCTCTTGTTCAATGTTCATGTTGACAAGTTTTATATTATTATTATTATACAGAATGCAGGCATAAAATTTTTGAGAAGAAGGGTATATTTAGGAGGGAGTGTGGAATATACTCTTCATTCTCATTTCCATTCGAAAAATTATTTTTTTAAAAAAAATAAAAATCTCCATTTTCGATATATCTTCAATCAATTCAAAGAATTTCTGGCTTACGAGTCACTATAGTTAATCATCATATCCTGCCCTTTGTGAAGAATTGAAGCCATTTTGTGGGATACATCATACATGGACCATTATGGTTTAGAGTCCTAGAAAGGAATTTTGATTCTCCCAATATTTGGAAAATTTTGGGTTGGTGTCCCTAAATATTTTATCCTAAAATTGTTAGCCTACAAACCCTATGTGAGAAGCAACCAATAATTAATGCAACATTTCCTAGAAAAACAATCATTATTTTCAATAGCCCTAATGGAATATAAGTTTGAAAATAACCCTTTGGAATATAATTTGCTCGTGACTCGTTTCTTTCAATTTGTACCTTTTTTTTATGTATAGAGCAATGATAACATGAAAGGGATGTATGAAATCACCTCATTTTCTTTTTTTGGATGTTTAGTTGGAAAAATGGAATGAGTTCTATTATTTTCTTACGTGTATGAAAATTTTAATATGCAAATTTGTTTGAAAAATATATTTTTATCTTTCATGTTATATACATGAAACCTATTTGTTAGTCGAAATATTTGACTTAGATTCGTATGAAGTTGATGTTGAACCTACTAGTTAGTTTTAAAAAGCCAAAAATCGTAGCGATGAAGTTGTCTATTCAAAAAAATAGATTGTATTGACCAACTAAGAAATTGACTCATAATATTCTATCAATTTAGCCAGTCTTGATCTACTTTGATACTGTAATTCAAAAAAAAAAGTTAAGACAATATTTTATTTCATTATTTTTTTAAAAATATATATATCCTTTTTTTAAAAATATATATATATATATATATCCTTTTCTTATTATGGAACGTTAAAATCATCCTTCAATATTATTCAACGGTACAATAATTTCATACTTTAAAATAAATTCCTTCAACTATTATTTCATAGGACAATTTTCAAACAACTTTAAACAATAAAAAGTTGTCGTAAAATATAAATTATAATGAACAATAATTCAAAACTTGCCTCAGAAAAAGAAAGAAAAGAAAACAGGAGTGTAGACTCTAAAGTAGGGATAGTAGTCAATAGAGTCAAATTATAAAATTCTGAACCCCACACCCTATTTTTCTTTTAGATTTTTAAAAATAATTTTCCTGACATTGTTAATTTTTTCACACTAATATTTTTTAAATAAAAAAAATACCTTTTTGGGAAAAAAAGGTAAAGGGTTTGAGCATGGGCGAATGTGCTTTTTCCCTTCAAAAAAAAAAAAAAAAAGTATCTTTGACCGATGACTTCACAATACTTCCCTCTGCCCGATCTTTCTCCACTTCCAAAAAATCGTCCTTTTCTAGTAATCGTCATTTCCTCGCCGCTCAATTCAAACTCCCTTCCCCCTCATTTTTTTTTATCTCAAGATTTTTATTTTTATTTTTAAATTAAGCGTTGAAAGTGCCGAGATTAGCGCTATTAATTTCTCGCCGTTTACAATTTATAATATTATTCGTGATATAGATTTTTCTTTCTTTTTGTAAATATGTATGTATAAATTAATAACAGTAAAGAAAATTCATTTTTTAATCTTTGTATTTTTTTTTAACAATATGTGGGTGGGGGGATTCGAACCACAGACCTCGTGGTCATCAGTACAATTTTATGTCAGTTGAACTATGCTCTTGTTGGCTTAATCTTTGTATTTAATTCATTATAATTTTTAAGCTCCAATTTTATCAAATTCAACGCTACAATTAAAGCCAACAAGCATAAATTATGTGCTTATATGATCGAGAGGTCATGTATTTGAATCCCCTACCCTAAATGTTGACAACAAATTGACATATACTCTCCCATCAAGACATCAGAGTTCGAATCTCTTCCTCTTAAATGTTCTTTAACTAAAAAAAAATCCTAGAAAAAAATAATAATGCATTAAATTAATAAAGTTTATTGTAAAAAAAAAAAAAAAAAAGAGAGAAAGAATTGATAAAGTTCCATCCTTTTTTAATATTTATGGCTTGAACAAGACTGTTTTTTCTCTCGTTTATGTGCTCAATGTCTTCTTTTTTTTTTTTTTTCTTTTTTGCTAGATGTGACCTTTTTTTTCTCTTGATTTTGGAGCTGGGTTGGAGTGTTTTCACAGTTTTTTTTTTTTTAAATAAATCACAGTTGACTTTAGATATTTTTATGATTTTATTGAAGTATTTTGCCGGTATACTTTATATAATTTGAAAGATTTTTGCTTTTATTTAGATGAAGTTGGAAGTTCAATATAAAATTAACTTATTGAGTTAATCAAATTTACCATTGTTTTTTTTTTTTTTTGAAAAGATCAAATTTACCATTTTAAAAAAGTATAATTAAATCACAAAAACTAATACTTTAAAAAAATTATACAGAAAATTATGTATTTAGCAATATTCTAAAAAAAATCTTTTTGAAGTTTAAACCTTTTTTTTTTTTTTTTGAAGCTAATACTTAAAAGGAAACTTTCTGAATATTTTTTTCAGAAAAAAGAAAGAAAAAAAAACCTTTGAATTAACAACACGAGAAGAAATGGCAGCGTTGCTAAATTCCCATCCCAAAGTACCCCTTCTGATTCTCTCTGATGTCTGCCGTACGGACACTCGAAACCCCCCAAATTATTTATTTATTTTTCTTTAAAAAAAAAAGAATATCTTTGAAAATTAAATTTTTATGTTTGGATTGATTTTTGTAGCTTTATTAATTGAAGAAGAAGAAGAAACACCCGTGATTGGTTGTTAACCCTTCCTTAAGATTTAATAAACCAACAATGCAATGGAGTTTTTTTTTTTGAGAAAAAAAGAAACCTTTTTTAAGATTTAATAAAACAATGCAATGGAGATTTAAACCCAAGAAATCATGGAAGGAAAAACCAAAAATGGGTCACAAGTGAGTTTTGAGATTGAATTTTTTTCTTTTTTTTTTTTTGGTCAAGTGATTGACGGATGATGAATGAATGACCCATTACTTCCCAACAGTTTCTAAGCAGAGAAAAATTGAAACTTTACTTTCTCTTTTCCCCTCTCTCTGCTCCCATCATTTTCACTGTTCAATGCCCTTCTTCCTCCTGCTTTCTTTAATCATTTCCTATAATTTCTTTCCCCTTTTTGTCTTCTTCCCAAATCCCACCTACTAATTTCAAACTCCCTCTTTTCATGTTTTTTTTCACCCATTTCCATTTCCTCTCTTCACTGCCTTAACAATGGCGAATTGATCGCCGACCATTTGATCAGTACTTGTGGATCGAGTGGCTAGTTCTGATCTGGCCACCTCCTTTTGGTGGGTCCGGCGACTGACGTGGAGAAATCGGAGATGGGTTCTTGAATATGTTGTTGTATTGTAGTGCAGGCGAGTCGGATTTGTTCATGAGCTTGTAGAGAAAAACTGCCCTCTCCTCTCCTTCCCCACACTTTTGTCGGTTTTTCATATACCCTGAAATTGACTCGTGGGTCTTCTTTCTTCTTCTTCCACCGGCCATCCTCTTTATTTCTTCCTCTCTCTCTCTCTCTTCAGCCATTCTGCAGAGTTGCATCTTCTAGAGAGAGAGAGAGAGAGCTCTAATGGAGTACGAGAGGATTCACAAAGTTCAGGTGGGTGTTCTTTTTTTCATGGTAGCTAGGAAATTGGGAATACCCAGTTCATTTTTCATGTTTGTTCTTACTTCTTTTGGTTATTAAGTTGGATTGTTCTTGTTCTTCTGGGTTTCAATTGTTTTGCTGAAGTTTGTCTCTGTTTTACATAATTACTGAGACTACTTTGGCTTCTGTTATGTGTTTGAATATGTATGGAAAGAAGAAGAGCTCTCTTGTTGGTTGATAGTTGAGCATGTTGTTTCTTGATCTAGGTTTGTAGAGTGGTACTGAATCTACTGATTGCTTTTAATTTGTTTGGAGTTGAGGTCAATTTTAATTGTGAGTGATGGGTCAGTTCCAACTACTTAAGACAGAAAAGAATGTTTTGTGCTCTTTCTTTTTCAGTAGTTATTTTTTGTTTTGGAAGAGTTTTATGGGTCTTCTTCTCTTTTTCAGACAGGTATAATTTCACCAAGTAAACTGAGGATGAAGCTTATGGGACCTCATCATCATAAAAAGAAGGATGGATCAAACAGCAACTCTGCAAGAACTTCTCCTTCCAAGCTTGAGGACACTGAGTTTGTCAGAAACAGTTTATTATTGGCTACAGAAAGTGGTGACTTTGAAGAGGAAGGTCTGTCTGTCTCACACTCTCTTCTTCCCCTTTCCATCTCATTTCTGTTCCTTTTTCTGCAAATTGTAACATAAGTTCCACCACAACACTCACCTACTGAATTTCATTTAATTATGTCTGAAGGTGAAACTTGAACTTGTTACATTGTCATCTGTTTGTATGGAGATGTGTTCTCTATGTTTTTTACTGATGTAGAGTCATGTCATGCAGTGACATCTTCCTGCTTGGAAGTTCTCTCTGAAAAGGTTTTGAATCAGTCAGTTTCAGACCCAAAACAAAGCGATCGATCTTCAGGTCTGCCGAAAGAGTTTCTCTCAAAGGAAAATGGCGAATCCGTTCGAAATAGAATGCAGCAATGTCTGAAAGGTGATGGTTGTAATTCAAGCACAGTTCACCCTACAAAATCAATAGAAGATGAAAATCTGGATTATGACAGTAATGCAAGTTCATCCAGTTTTGAGTTTCACAAGGGGGAGAGGTCTGTACACAGTTCCATTTCGAGGTCCCACTTGAGACCGATGCCATCGAAGTGGAATGATGCAGAAAAATGGATAATGAACCGTCAGAACAATGGACAGGCTGCCAATTATCCTAAGAAGAATGTTCCACAAAACCATGGATATAGAATGACGGCTTCAAATATGGTGAGGGTTGCTCCAGAATCTGTGAACTCTGAGCTTCGGTCGTCAATTGGTCGAATGGTGGATGCGAAGCATGTAGATTTCTGTCAACCTGGAATGCAGATGGGGCCTGAGAAGTTCTCTTTTGTGCCTCCTGGTGGGGCATATTCCTGTGCAGAGAATGTGTTGACTGATCCATGTTCTCAAATTAAGGACCTGAAGGAAGTGGATCACAAGCCATCCTCAAAAGCTAGTAATGAAGATTCGACAGGTATAAGAGAATCACTTAGTAATTTTTTCTCCTTTATGTTCAATGTTTAAATTTTTTGTAATACTATTTTGCTTATTGTACAAGTCTAATGGTTAATTCTTCAGGCATTCCTGCAGTAAGAGCAGTTTCAATGAGAGATATGGGAACAGAAATGACCCCAATTCCTAGCCAAGAGCCTTCAAGAACGGCTACTCCTGTGGGGGCGTCTCCGCTTCGCAGCCCAACTTCTTCAATCCCCTCCACACCTCGGAGAGATGCACCAGCTCCAACTCCTATTGAGCAATCGGCAGCAGAGTTGCAGCAATCGACAGAAAGAGGCAAAAAGGAACTATCAGAAGACGAAATAAAGCTCAAGACAAGAAGAGAGATTCTAGCCCTTGGTATGCAGCTTGGCAAGACAAATATTGCTGCCTGGGCAAGTAAGGATGAGCCAGAGAAGAAAAGACAGAATGCTGAAAATGCCAACAAGGAGGCACTCGAGCGAGCGGAGTTTGAAAAACGTGCAGCTGTGTGGGAGGAAGTTGAAAAGTCCAAACATATGGCAAGGTTTTCCCCCCTACACTTCACATACTTCATAGCTCTTGTAGTTACCAGTTACTCCTTTATAGAGCTTACTATTATTAAGTTTTAAGCTCCAGGATATCTGATGACAAGTTATTCGTTCTAATTTGCTAAGATAATTTTAACATTGCTCAGATATAAACGTGAAGAGATCAAAATCCAAGCATGGGAAAACCAGCAGAAAACGATGCTAGAAGCCGAAATGCGGAGAGTTGAGGTATTTATATCTCTTTTAAAGATTTAGATTAAGCCAATTGGCTATCTTTTTTATGAAGGCTGCACTTAAATGTCTATAAAGCAATGATAATTATCTGAATAAGTGAAGGGAGAGACTAAGATATCCCATATCATAATAATGTAAGACTGTCACTGCTAAAAGACCCAGCAACTGTATTAGTACTGATCTAAAGTTTGACACAAATTAGGCACAAGTTGAGCAAATGAGAGCTCAAGCTGAAGTGAAGATGATGAAGAAGATTGCTATGACAAGGCAAAAGTCAGAAGAGAAACGGGCAGCGGCCGAGTGTCGAAAGAAGCAAGAGGCAGAAAGAGCAGCAGCGCAGGCAGAACATATTCGGCAGACGGGACGAATGCCATCCTCCCCTTACATCTGTTGTGGTTGGCTGTGAAAAAATCAAAACCCCATGAAAAGTGAAGAAGAGAACAATGAATGATCCAAGACTGTCATCTATATGATGCTCAACTTGTATCTATCAAGCAGCTTCAGTTAGTTCCCAGAAGAGAATTTTGCAGTTAATGAATTAAATCCTTACCTCAGAGTGTCCATATCGAATAAACAGAGAGCAGTAACCTCATTTTCTCGATGAAAAATCTCATAAGAAGAGAGCCATTTTTCCTACTTTTTGTACTTAATACAGCGAGAAAAGCTTTCAGAAATGGGAATTTGATTGTGGATTTGGCTTGATTTTAACTGGAAATTGAATTGATCAAAGATTAGATGGTAAATTAGAAGTACCCTACATCCTAGCAACTTTTTAAGTTATGCAGAAACATGGCAACATCATCCATTGTCATGAAGTTGGATGGGCAATGTTCTTTGTTCATGGTTGTGTAATACTTATACTTGAAAATTTTCGATTTAACTCTTAGATCTTCAAAATTGTTCTTAAGAAAAATTGGGAGAGTTTTTCCAACAAAAATTGATGTGAAGCTCATGTGCAAAAAGTTGGAAGACATGTATTTACTGACAATTCAATTTCCAAGATTAGGATTGTAGATATCAACTCAAAAGATTTGTTCACATCATTTTTCGATATTATTAATCTAATCAACTTTTACACACCAGTTGTCGTGTCAACTAACATGAATAATGTTGTTAATGATATCAAGTACGTTTTTTAATTTTTATCCATAAATTGTTTATGATATCATGTATGTTTTTTTATTTCTACCCATGAATTTTTGCATTGATTTGTATTCATTATTTTATGGAAATACTCTATACGGACCCGTTTGGATGAAGATATTATTCGATGGGTAAAAATATTAAATATTTCTGAGTTAAATAATTAATAGTTTATTTGGATGACCAAAATTAAATATTTGGGAGTTAAAAATCTTGGATTTAAAGTCTACCATAATAAATATTTGTGTTTGGATAGGTAAGATAATTAATAGTTGGGAGTTAAATATTATTGGTTTTGTTTATGGAAAAAATAACTTCAATTATTGGATTTAATTAAAATATTTATATTAGATAATTAATTAATAAATAAGTAATAACATAAAACAATTAAAACTAATTGAAGTAATTATTAAATTTCTCTTTTCTCTCTCCTCCCTCATCTCTATTTACCCAAAAGAAAAAAAATAATGGTAAAAAATCTCATCTCCAACAAGGATAATAATAAAATCTCATGATTCATGGGATAATAATTACCTTGTTTTTTTTCTTAAAGCAAACATCAATAAAACAAGCATTTTTTATATCATTACCAAAATTCATCTCAAAACCAATGAAACAAATATGACTTAAGATTTAAATGTTTGGATAATGAATGTTTTTTTTTTTTTTTGAAATATGGATAATGAATGGTTGTGTTCGGATACTTAGGATAATTAATATTTGGAAGTTAAATATCTCTTATATTTTATAAGTTTTGTTCGTGTAAAAATTAATTCGAATTATTAGATATAGTGAAAAAAAAATATTTTAATTGATTAAAATATTTATATTAGATAATTAATTAATATTAATTAAGACATTAACTAAAAATTAATTAATGTGTATTTTTCTCTCTCCTCACTCCCATTCATTTCCCAAGAAAAAATTCATCTCAAGGATAATAAATATCTAAGTTTTAAAAAGTAATAAAACAAACCTGAATTTTTTTTTGTATCTTTGCTAAAACTCATCTCAAAACTTGGGAAACAAACATTTTAAGTTTTTTTTTCCAATCATTTTGATTTAAAATGAAAATTTTCAATGTCCAGGACATAATCAAAACATAACTCAAAGAAACTAAGGTAGCTACATGGCAACATCATCTATTGTCATGAAGTTGGATGGGCAATGTTCTTTGTTCATGGTTGTGTAATAAATAATTTGTGGTTGTGTAATACTTGAAAATTTTCGATTCAACTCTTAGATCTTTAAAATGGTTCTTAAGAAAAATTGGGAGAGTTTTTTCAACAAAAATTGATGTGAAGCTCATATGCAAATGTTGGAAGGCATGTATTACCTAAGTGACCATTCGATTTCATAGAAGATTATGATCCTACATATCAACTCAAAAGATGTGTTCACCTCATTTTTCGACATTATTAATCTAATCAACTTTTACCCATCAATTGATGAGTCAGCTAACATGAATAATGTTGTCCAATGATATCATGTACGTTTTTTAATTTTTATCCATAAATTGTTTATGATATCATGTATGTTTCTTTATTTCTACCCATGAATTTTCGTTTTGATTTGTATTCATTATTTTAGGGAAAAACTCTATACGGATCTGTTTGGATGTAGATATTATTTGATGGGTAAAAATATTAAGAGTCCGTTTGGAATACATTTTAATTTAAGCACTTTTAAAAAACATTTTGTATAAAAATTGTTTAGAATTTAAGCACTCATATGTTTGGCTACATTTCCTCATATTTCCTCATAAGTGTTCTTATACACAAGTTTTTTTTTTTCTATTGAAAATAAAAATAATTGACAGCTGTGGGATTTGAACCCACGCCCTTTCGGACCAGAGCCTAAATCTGGCGCCTTAGACCACTCGGCCAAACTGTCCATATTCTCATACACAAGTTATTGTATACTTAAAAACTCTTTTTTAAAAAGTTGGTTTCAAGTGTTTCTCTCACAATGGTTTATTTCTCAATCTCATTTTCTAATAATTCATTTTTAGTGGTTGTCAAACACTATAAATTTTTTCAAAATGATTTTTTTTTTTAAATTAAACACTTGAAAAGTTAAACCAAACACACCCTAAATATTTATGAGTTAAATAATTAACGACTCCTTTGGATGACCAAAATTAAATATTTGGGAGTTAAAAATCTTGGATTTAAAGTCTAGGATAAAAAATATGTGTGCTTGGATAGGTGAGATAATTAATAGCTAGGAGTTAAATATTATTGGTTTTGTTTATGGAGAAAATAACTTCAATTATTAGATTTAATTAAAATATGTATATCAAATAATTAATTAATAAATAAGTAATAACTTAAAATAATTAAAACCAATTGAAGCAATTATTAGTTTTCCGTCTTCTCTCTCCTCCCTCATCTCCATTTTCCTAGTAAAAAAATGGATAGTACCAAAAAAAAAAAAAAAAAAAAAAAAAAAAAAAAAAATCATCTCCAAGAAGGATAATAAAATCTTATGATTCATGGGATAATAATTACCTTGGTTTTTTTAAAAGCAAACATCAATAAAACAAACTTGCATTTTTTATATCATTACCAAAAATCCATCTCAAAACCAGTGAAACAAATATGGCCTAAGATTTAAATGACTGGATAATGAATGTTTGTGTTTGGATAGTTAGGATAATTAATATTTGTAAGTTAAATATCTCTATATATTTTATAGGTTTTGCTCGTGTAAAAATCATTTCAAATTATTAGATCTAGTGAAAAAAAAAATATTTTAATTGGTTAAAATATTTATATTAGATAATTAATTAATATTAATTAAGACATTAACTAAAAATTAATTAATGTGTATTTTTTCTCTCCTCACTCCCATTCATTTCCCAAGAAAAAAATTCATCTCAAGGATAATAAATATCTAGGTTCTAAAAAGTAATAAAACAAACCTGAATTTTTTTTTTATATCTTTGCTGAAACTCATCTCAAAACTTGTGAAACAAATATCTTAAATGTTTTTTTTTTCCAAACATTTTCAAAACTTTAGATTTAAAATGAAAATTTTCAGTCCCGGATGTAATAAAAAACATAACTCAAAGTTCACAAGTACAACATAATTTAACCAATTATTTATTTTGATCGTTAAATTTTTAAAAAATGGTACATTAATCATTTGAAAGGTAGTTTTGATACGAATCATACGATTCTAGTAGTGATACCAATAGAATGATGTACTTGTATAGTACATCATATTTTAGTTTTAAATGATATGACAAATAACAATTCAGGAATTGATATGACAAGAATGCCAAGATTTTCATTTTAAGATGTGAATGAAAATATCAACATCTTTTAAAACACTTTCTCAATTTTCTTTTAAAAAATGTGTTCTTTTTTTAAATAAAGAAAACAATTATATGGGAGAGAGAAACCAAACTTTAATACTTGAAGATGTGGCATATAAGGTGGAAGAGTGTTGTTTGATTGTGGTGAGGGTTCTAAAGAAAGGTGTACAAAAAGTGAAAAATAAAATATTGGATTTTTTTTTTTTTTTTTTTGAAGAACTAATAAAATATTGGATTGAAAGAAAAAAAGAGACCCCAACAATAAAGAGTGGGTTAGGGTGTTATGTTCTGTCTAGTGGGTGATAGTGCCCTAACTTGTCTCTTTTTCTCATCCCTCCAAATTAGTACCTTCATGTACTATACACTACTTCTTAACACCCTTTTTTCTTTTATAACTCTATTTCCTTTTCTTTTTCCTATAAACTTTGCCACGATTTACTCGATCGACGAATAACGGAAGTCTACAAAAAATTTCTTGTCTCCTAGTTCTTATTTCTAGATGTAGATAGGTCGTGAATCATGATTACTTACAATGGTTCTTTTTAATTAGTAGTCAGATCTACATTCAAGTAAAATTGAATGCAACTTGACCTATATTTATTTACGCAATGAACTTTTGAAGAGATTCATGATTTGAACTCTAAAAAATTTGAAACTTAGTTTACACGAACTATACTATTTTATTACTTCAACGGCTTGGTTTT
The DNA here is from genome assembly GCA_017139565.1 of Luffa aegyptiaca. Lineage (NCBI taxonomy): Eukaryota > Viridiplantae > Streptophyta > Magnoliopsida > Cucurbitales > Cucurbitaceae > Luffa > Luffa aegyptiaca. The sequence goes on from CM029398.1 coordinate 54,315,134, forward strand.
TAAATAAAGAAAATGCAAACAATTTGTCGCTTCAAGTAATTTTTGTATGCCCCAAGCATAACTCAATGTTCAATTAGTTAAGACAGACTATATCTTCAACCAAGAGATCAGAAGTTCGAATGTACACCGTAGAACTAAAAGAAAAATTATTTGATGCCTTTTATTCCATTCCCATGCAATGAGAAATGAAAGGAATCATTTGGTTGGGCAGTGAGGAAATTGAGGAGACATCTCCATCAGACATCAAAAGGGCCCATGGGCCATAACCATGATGTAATAAAGCAATTTGAGTTCTGAGACCAGACAACTCCCAACCAAGTAAATTTTAGTTCCTATTTCTTTTAATTATAGCTTCCCAATCACTGCTAATAAAATCATCATAATTTGTAGTTTTTTCTCAAAATAATTTTCTACTTTTAAGAACAAAATAATTTTTCTAAAAGTGTTCTCTCATTTTCCTTCAACTTTTTCCATTAATGGTTTGGTTTTAAGAACTTTTTTGAAGTCATTTTTTTGTACACAACAACCTTATTGTGCTAAAAAAGAACAATCCCACATTTTCTTTTGAAATTGGCTCCAAAACATTTCAATCCCACATTTTCTTGCATCAAATTATCTTGTTACAGAAGCTGAACAATTCATTACAGCTCAATTGACAAAGCATAAATAAACAGAGAGTTTTCACATGAACTTTGTGATATTCTCCATAGTTTTGAAGCTATTTATAAATACAAATGGACAGTTAAGCCTTAGTAAAAAAAATCAAATCAAACTTCACAAAAAGTCATGGCTGTTCTAATAATACTTCATTTATAGGCTGCAATATATAGCAAATAACAAAAGCTATCTTCAGTCATACAGAGCTGTCCTGATACCTGTATGTATGAGAAAACAGAAGGGAGAGAGGGGGAATCACTTAATTAATTACAGTTTCTGGCTCATATCTGAGCTCAAGTTAAAAAAACTAAGATTGCTATTACATTCTCAAGAAAAATAACTGAGAGAGCTAATAGTACAGAGAAGGCATGTCGACCGGTTAAATGCCTCAGTACTCGAGAGACCCGACAGAAGTTATCCCGGTACTCAAATTTCTGGATGACTCCTGTCTGTTGGCATAGTTATCACAACTGCCATTCGAGAGCCTCTGAATTGGGACCGAGTTCAAGAGCTCTAGGCCTCGTTTGCCCATCTCCTGCACTTCCTGTGGTGAAAGTATTTTGATACACCACACGCTGTTGACAAACTCCCTGTCGAACAAAAGAGGATACCATGCTCGTCAAGAAAGGATAAAGAGTTTCGATGAAATAAAGCTACCGAAACAGTTTTGATGAAGAAAGAAATGGGGAAATTGAAATTCTTAAAGGATGTTATTCTGCATGGAAATATACTCAAAAGAGAGGAAGAAAGGTAAGGAACTCACGGCCAGGGATCGTCCCCAAGAAGAAGGACGTCATTTTCCCGGTCAACGAATACAAGCTGCCAGCCTGATCTCAAAGGGTCCTCCAACTCGCCTTCAAGGTTGAACATGTGAGCGAGCTCACTGCGTAACTGATGGTAACTGCTGAATTTGGAAATATCCAGCGATCTACCGAAGGACCCTGACTTGTAAACCTGTTAAGAATCCAAGAGTACATTCAAAGAGAGAACTAAGGAAACACAAATTAAAAGAAGAAGAAGAAGAAAAAAAGAAAAAATTGAAAGAAGTTCGGTAAAGAGAGCAACCTTCACAAAGGTTCTGGTTGGTGGGTTTACTTGGCCTGTGTTTTCTGGAGACTGCAAGAAACCTGAAGAATCCTCAATGCAATTGGAAGGTGTCCCAGTTGCATTGGCAGAGAAGTTGGTACCAGGAGTATTCACATAATTGGACGAAAAAGGTATAGCTGTTGAGTCACTGTCACTGCAGATTCCCCTAAGATTAGGCATGCCATTCTGCATTAGAAGAGATGAAGGCTCGATATTGACACCGAAGAGAAGATTACTCTGCGGGTCAGCATTCCCTTGATCTAATGAACACTCTCTACCAGGAAAAGGCGGCAATGAAATAGCATTCTGAGAGATATTGGTCTGAGTTGTCCCCATGTTTTCCCCCTGGGGAAGAACAAACTGCGAATTTCCAGAAGAGAGAAGAGGATCGACTGCAGCTCGCTTTGATGGCCATGTAGATGAATGTATCATGGGATTGGTTCGAGGCAGATTAAGCAACTGAGACGCTTCGTCTTGTGGAAATGAACCTAACAGGCTGTGCAATGGTGAAATGATAGGACTTGTCACATGGTTGGCATTTGAATCAGAAAAACTCTGCTGCCGGCATAAGGGAGGAATAGTTTGCAGGGCTTGGGCTTGAGATTGGGATGCAGAACCAAACTGTGACATTGTAGACATGGTACTTGGAATTTGTTGGTGATCAAACACTTGCTGTTGTGGTTGCTGTTGCTGATGCTGTTGTTGTTGCTGCTGCTGTTGCTGCTGTTGCTGCTGGTTGTTGAATGTTTGATGCTTTATCTCCTGCTGAAGAACAGTAGGCTGGGTTTGGGCCTGAGAATGAGAGAGATGTTGGTTTTCATGTTCACCCTGAAGAAAGGTCTGTTGAGGCTGAGGCTGAGGCTGAGGCTGCTGCAACATCTGAGGTGGCATGAAAGTAGCAGGCCTGTTGGGAAGATTTTGGGTTTGTTGGAATTGAAGAAGTGAAGCCGCCTGTGCCTTGGCAGGATCTACGGTTCTCATCTCCTGTAGTGCAGCAGCAGCCATTGCTTGATATATCTCCGGCTGCAGACCGACCATAGAAGCATCAAGCCTCGGCTGCATCCATGGTGCAACTCCAATTCCGAAGTTGAGAGGTTGAATTCCACGATCTAAACCATCTCCCCGTAGCCACATTAGTTGAGAATTTAATCCCAGATCATCCTCTTTGAGACCTGAGACAGGAAGTGGATAGCAGAGTTCATTAGACGCACTAGAGGAATACTTCTCTTAATAGCTAAATAAAACATACAAAAGGCTAGAAAGAGATCCGGACTTCAAAACCATAAGAGGGCATATAAAATGTATTATGCCAGTCTCATATAAGCATGAACTATATATATTGTACCATGGAAAGAGGGCAATCCAGTTGGCCAGGGTCGCTTAAGCCTGAGGGGAAATGGAGACGGATACATTGGGAAGGTCGTTAGTGGCTCGATCTCCCATAAGGAAACCCTTGGCTGTCTCTCCCCAGCTGTAGATTCATCCCATCCAACCTACCATAATGAGAAAATTAAGTAATTATGGTAAAAAAATAAACCGTTAGAAGATTTTACTTGAAATTCATCTTTAAAAGGAAACATAAACTAACCTTGACTGAGCGCCAGTGTGAGTTTGGCCACCGGGCAGGATCTAAATCGCTGATGCCAGTAATAGTGCCCATGTAACTGGAAAATATACAACTCTTAGACGTCCATGATTCCACAGATAAATTTATCAATGAATGCATGTATGCACACATTATTTTAGTAAGAACAAAATTTGTAAAAAAAATGATATATAGTCAATTGGATGCAGCACAATTGAATGTGAATGAACAGTATTTATATCTAGAGATTCTAGACGGTTTTCCAGCATTGCTATGATGCCTATAAAATTACATTGAGGGAATAAAAACATAACCCACAGAAGGAAATTAATATTTGATCAACTCAAATAAAAAATAGCTACAAAAGTCTAGAAACCTACCGACGAACGCTCGATTCTTCTGTTTCAAATAGCATTCTAAAACGCATACCGACTGAAACACGGGTATGGTACACAGCTTTGACATACTTGGCCAGAGGTATGATGAACTCTGATGGGCTAGCCCTGAATGAAAAAATCATGCAACTTAGAGTCATAAAAAAAAAATAACAAGGCTCAAGAATTGTTCAAAAATCAAACCTCGGATTATAAAATATCGTGAACCGACTATTTGTAGCAGCTGCATGGGCTGCAGCAGCAAGAAGCCCCAAGTGCATGCTGTCACTAGATAAAACTGATGAGGGCATCACCGTCTGTGGTCGATTAGCTCGACGGATCCCCAATAGTAATTGATTCTTTTCATTCCTGAAAAGTCCCACCATTGCAAATATGATATAAATTTGAATGAATAAATGTTGAGTCTAAATGAATGAACAGCCAGCCCATATGCTCTGCACAGTCATGTAACTTCAGTCACGTGAATGCCTAAGTTTTATTTTGAAATATTAACAAATTGAGCCTACATACAAGGAAGAGCATAAAAACGAACCAAATAAAGATCACGGAATCGCCAGCAACAAGCCTCTTAGCACTTACAAACACACTCCATCCAGTTGTAAGAAGATGCCTTTTGGGTTGGCCTGCATCAAAAACATAATTAGACCATAAACGCTGCTTCAGAGATGATGTTAAAGAGTGGAGGCAGTTTTTAAAACATTAACCTCACAAAACTCACCACGAAAGATATGCCTAAATTTCCATTCATTATCGTGCAGATCCCTTGCAATCAACTCCTGAGCAGGTGGTTGCTGAGTAAAGTCCTACAAGTCGAAATACAATATCTCTGTTACAACATTTTCGAATTACATCAATGAATACTTGTGGTCATGTTTCAGAGGCACTAATAGGTTTACCAAAGGAGGAAACACTTTTTCAGCAGCACGACGAGGAACAGAAAATCCTCCATGTGTACTTGTGTCACTTGCTGTCAACGTTTTACAAAAATAATTGGTTGGTTGTTTGCTGGGAGCACCCAACTCAGCTGGAAGATAGGGCTCCTTTTGCTCTTGCTATAGAAATGATTAAGACTTGTTAGGAAATGTTCTTCTTAAGGCTTACAAATACACTATTGAAGTTAAGTGAAATTAACATACAGCACTGAGCGGTTGCAAGGTCATTTGAGCATACACTTCATCTGTCTCAACATCTGCCTGCATTCATCAAGTCATTCAATTAGAACCTCTGGAGTTCGTACCAACCCATGATAGAAGTCAATGACAAGCCTTACATGCATGGTAACATTGTGAAGCTGGCAGATAAGTTGTGGCGGCAAGCTTGGATAACTAGGTATATGGGCATCCACTTCTCTGTTGGTTGATATGGCAACCTACTCAATGTCAATGAATATTGTTAACAATTAATCCCTCTCGAACCGTCAAATATCAGTAGAAATAATATAAAAAATACTGGAAACATCAAAGATGACAACAGCATACAGAAAAATGTATGGAAAATGCCAGCTTAATAAAATCTAATTTCCCCATCACATTCAGATTAGGAAAGAAAAAAACTCGGAATGGAGCAAACTGGCCGGTGGCCAGGTAGAGATCAGGCAATAAGAATGTCGTATCACAAATACTGGGCAAAAGGGATCAAGAGGAAAGAAATAGAACTCCAGAGTAAGGTAGACAACAAGCAAATTTTTAAGGGAAAAAAAATTTGGAATGGGGTTCTGGTTCCCCGAATGATTATCAGCATATACACGAACAAGAGCAGATACAGTACAAGCATAAGAGCATAAGCAGCTTAAACCAAATGAAAATTTTCAAGAATGCCTTCTTAAATTAAAAGGAACAAGTCCATTCAGCCAGATTGAAAACAACTGATGAACGGGAATCAAAAGTTTCATGGGAAGCTGGAAACTCAAAACATGAAAAGGTCATTAAAACAGGAGGCAAACAAGTTCCACATCTAAACAGGGCCAGTTTCTAATTCCAGTTTCTGCAAAACAATAATACTCATAGGCTTACAGCTCACCTGCTCGCTGTGACCCTGTGGAAAGTAAACAACCCGACTTCCAACAGCAGGTAGAGAAACAAGAGGGCCCGCACAAGCATGCCAAAGCTCCGAGTTAAGAACTCTCCTCTCCCCTGAAAAATTTGATGCAAGTTTCAATAAGTCCCAGCATTTCATCAAGAGATCGCTATCAACATAACAAATTTCCAAAAAAGAAAAACACCCAACAGAGTGGGGGGATCATTTGACAGAGAAAGTGACCCAGACAGGTCTTCCAGAAACCAGAAGGAGAAAGAAGAGTAGAAATCACGCATGGAAACAACCAGAAATTTTCTCGGTAAACAAACAGGGAATAAAGGCATCTCAGTTGATGGAAAAAGTAATATTATTCTTCAGAGAAAAAAGAAAAGGGGTAGAAGAAACTTATACCTTCCGGGGCCTGAGGACTAAAACCAGCAGTTGAAAGCCTCATTTCAGTGAGATCCAACAAACAAAAAAAAAAAAATTGACCCACAAATTTGAAGCACCAAAGTATCTTCCAAGAACGCAACAACGACTGCAGAACAAACTTTTTTGCAAAACCTTTCTTATCACTACAGAAATACCATAAATCGACCAGCAAAATCAATCTGAATCTTCAAAAAGTAAGCTACAAACAGTGAAACCTCATCTGGGAATATCACGAATTGAAACCCACCCAACCCCCACCGCCCAAAATCTCAGCCGAAGCCGGTTTCACTACAGAACACGATCAACTTCAACCTCACCCGCATCTGATTCTCTCTACCCAAACCCCCCACATACACAGCTCTTCAATCAGCGACTTCATGCCACAGCAACCTCGAACTTCAACAAACAAAACCCAATTTCCAGAGCCCAATAAATCCACCGTCGAGCCAAAAGAACTAGGATTCTAAACTTGGAGGATGAAGAATTCCAACGATTCAACCAAATTTCTTCAACAACCCCAACAAGAACACAGAGCCAATCAAAGAAACCCCAAAAATGCGAAAGGGAAAAATCAGATCTCAGCCCCCAAAACGCCAAAAACCCAGAAGCAGGGAGCAAAAAGAGAACCAGATCTCAGCACAGTAGAACCCCAGCAGAAGAAGCTAGAGCTTGACGGCCATTAGCATAACCAGGAGCAAACACAATGATTTCAGGTAAAAGAAAATGATGGGGGTTCCGTACACAAGTTCAATTGAATGAACTGGGAATTACAATGAAGAAACAAAAGGGCTTCAATGGTGGAGCCAGAATTGCTCGTTTATTGTAACAAAACGAAATGGAAAGCTGCTGCTGCTGGAATTGCAGCAGAAGAGTAAGTAGTGGTGGTGGAGTTGGAGTTGCCAATGGTGGGTGACTTTTCTTTTTCTTCTTCTTTGCTGCTACTGAAGCTTTTCTTCTTCAGCAAAGCGCTTTAGGCTTTAACTCTCTATGATCTCTCTCTCTCTCTCTCTCTCTCTCTTTTCTCTTGTTGGGTACTCTGTAAAACACAATCAATCAACGCAACCAATATTATTTCTCGCTGTCTTTTCTGTACCAGGGATTAGGGAAAAGGTGAGGACACACTCTAGAGAGAGAAACTGAAAGTGATTACGCGCTATGAGAGAGAGAGAGTGTGCTGCAGTGTGTGATTTTTATAGAAGCAGCTGTGAAATGAAGCTTTGTTTTTCACATCCTGTTCATTATTTATTGTTAACCCCCATTATTTTTTCACCCCCATTATATTAATATATTATAAGCTAAAATATTGTTTTAGCTATTTCCAAGTTTGAGCATAGCTTAGCTTAAATTGACATATACATTTCTTGAAGTCGGAGATTTGAATCTTCGTTACGGTTGTACTAAAAAAATTTAGTCTATGTATTTTCAATAAAATTTAAAATTGGCATAAAACTTGTATTCAGACCAAAAGGTTAGAAGTTCAATCTCCGCCCCTACTTGTTGTAAAAAAAAAAAATTGGTATCCATTGTTAGTTTATTGTTGTTTTTTTTTAAAAAAAAGTCTCAGTTAATTTTCTCTCTAAATGTTGAAAATATGTTCACATTATGTCTTTTTTGGTTTGAAAAATATTATTATTATTTAACCAATTTCAATCAAAATTGATGTCAAACCAACGTAGGATTAATTTTAATATTTAATGAACGTGCATTGATTAAATTTGGATATTTGAAAGTGTTAGACTAATGGAATGAAAACCAAAACACAGGAACAACATAATAGCATTTTAACTTATATTATATTATTTGAAGTTTTTCTATTTTAATTATATTTGGATGAATTTCCACTTGTTGTAATGAATGAAGAGGGAAAATTCCTCAAATGTTGGGGAAGGGACAAAGGAATAACAATTCAAGAGGGTAACTTTATGGTTTATTTAACAAGAAAAAAATGTTTAAAGAGGTTCATGTTCTTTTTAATAAAAATGGTTACTATTATTAAGTTTGATTAAAATGATGGATATTGTTACCTTAAATGTCAAAATTAGTTATTTCGGTAAAAAATAATAATTACAAATATAGAACGAAACGTTTTTCTCGTTTATCTTTTATCTCTCTTTTTTACCATGGTAAAGAACAAACAAGTAAAAGTTTTTTTTTTTTTTTTTTTTTTTTTAAGATGGTGAACAATAGATGCAAATGAAATTATTGAAGAGAGAGAAAAAAAAATCCTTGAGGTAAGAGTCTAAATGCATAATCTACTTAGAGTTTATTTTGATGAAAAATCTACTATATAACTCCATTTTAAAATATGTACTATGCTTTTTTTCTCTCCACTTTCTTCTTTCTCCTCTTGATGAAATGTTTGGAAAATTCTTCATTTCACATGCAAAATATAGATAGTTGGATTCTCTCTTTACCTTCATGTGATTTTTGAACTTTTATCTTCCTTGATGAATTTAGAATCTTATACAAGTTGGGGAAAAAAAATCATAGTAGAAAAGTATTAAAAAAAAAAAATTAAATGTTGAAACAATAATTAAAAAGTTATATCCATCTTGAATGGCACAATATAAAGCTTTTACTTAAAAATTAAGGAGCTCTAGTAATATATTTATATATGGTTAGAAAAATGTAGTTCATCATCCAAAAATATGGGTTCTTAACCAATTCAAAATTTCTTAGGCCCTGTTTGATAACCATTTTGTTTTTGGTTTTTGGTTTTTGAAAATTTAGCCTACAAACACTATTTTCACTAATAAGTTTCTTTGTTTTGTTCTCTACCTTCTTCCCATGTTTTCAAAAATCAACTCAAGTTTTGAAAACTGAAAAAAGTAGTTTCCAAAAACTTTTTTGTTTTTGGAATTTGGCTAAGAATTCAAATGTGCCATTGAAAAATATGAAAACAATGGTAAGAAATTTGGAAGAAAACAAGCTTAATTTTCAAAAACCAAATGGTTATAAAACGGGGTCTTAATTAATAAAATCAACACTTTCTATATGTTTAGAGGTTTAGATAAGTTAAAATCATTTTAACATAGTATCGTAAATTAATAGACATAGAGTCACATGACGGATTTAAATATTTCAATGGAATTTTTATCTAGTTGAATTGATATCTTCTAGAAAAGTTACTATTGGTAGTTTGAATCGAATAAATTCCTTATCTTATGCAAGGTCTATCTGGACAGGTGAAAGTAACTTATTTGGGTATTCGAATAATAAGTACTTTGACTTATACATCATATAATCATATAAAGCTATGATGGGACTTAATAGTCGATCTAGATCAAAAGCAACATATATATGATGAATATGCAATGACTTAGACATTGACCATGCCTAATGATAATAAATGTGTGTTTAGTATATACCTTATAAAATACTTATAAATGGGTAAAAGGTTTTTTTTAATTGGTTGTAACTAATTAAAATTCTAGAGTGGTAAAAACTGCTTTTGACTAATTAAAACCTTTTTCAAAAAATTCTATAGTCAAAACTGGGATGGAAAATTCTAAAAACATATGAAAGCACTTAAGGATGTGTTTGGTTTAACTTTTCAAGTGTTTAATTTTGAAAATAAATTATTTTGAAAAAAATTCTAGTGTTTGGCAACCACTAAAAATGACTTATTAGAAAATGAGATTGATAAATAAACTATTTTGAGAGAAACACTTGAAACCAACTTTTTACAAAAAACTTCTTAAGTAAACAATAACTTGTGTATAAAAACATTTGTGAAGAAATGCAACCAAACATATAAGTGTTTAAATTATAAACAATTTCTATACAAAATGTTTTTTAAAAAATGCATTCTTGAAAAACATTTAAATTAAAATGTATTCCAAACGGATCCTAAATTGCCTTAGAAGAACTAATTTGATTAATTTCGGTCCAAAAGTGCTTATATGATAATTACTTTTTACGTATTAACACTCCTTTCAAAACAACACACTAGATTTGACCAAAATTCAAGCCTAGACAAATAAGATTAGAAAGTTAATATGCATTATAAATGTTGATATACTTTGAATCAAAATGTCAACTTTCCGAGATCTAAAAGCTAGTCTAATGTGCTCTAAATTAGCTTGTTGTTTAGGGTTCAAATGAAAATATAAATTTTTAGCAAGATAGTGTGGCAACTATATACATTCAATCTAATATAACTAATATGTTTGGCAATAGATTTTATTTCATATAATGTTTCTATAAGGGACTCTCCAATTTAAATTCTCGAGATCAAATAATGGATTGAGGACGAGAACTAAAAATTTATGTGGGATTAAGGATATAAAACTCATCTCTGATCTTATTTCACCCTGTTAGTATTCTTAGTATCATAATCATGATTTGAAAAGAAATAAATGATTGCCAACAAGAGAGACGATACATATATAAAATTGACTCAGAAGAGAAATGTATCGTTATTTAATTATTTATATATTAAATATAAAACAAGAGAACAAAAAAAGTTCATAGAAAACTTCAATCTCCAATCAGCGATTCTCGAACTCCAATAATTCTTCAAATTAGGAAATGAGTTGGGATTTTTTTTTTAAGTTCAATAAATGTGGGGTGAGGACTCAAACCAACTTTCACCCTTTAATCAATTGAGTTATGCTTAAGTTGACCAAAAAATTTTACGACGTTGTGGTTCGGAGAGCATCTCGAGTCTTGTCTTGCTCCATTGCTATTTTCAATATTGTAATTATGATTTGGAATTAAGTCAAAAAGAAAAGAAATGAATAATTACCAATATGAAAGGGACGGTGTGCCTGTGCAAAGGAAGCTGGGAAGTTGCAAGGAATTGAAAATGAAAAGAAGAAGAAAGGTTTTTTTTTAAAATAAAAATAAATAAATATTTATAATAATAATAATAAAAAATATAAAATATATATAAAAAAAAAAAAAAAAAAAAAAAAAAAAAAGTGGGAATGGGCCTCACACCACCTTGTGACCATTTTCCTGTTTTTGTTTTCGTTTTTTTTTTCAATTTTTGACGGCAAAAATCTTATATTTCATAATTTCATCGTTGTAATAAAATATATTTTTTCATCTTAGATTTAAACTTAATTTCTATTTGCCCGTTAGATTTTCTAAAACTTAACACTTATAGTTAATGATGATTGAATTTAGTTTCTATTTGATCTTACACGATTTTAGAAGTGACATGTTTGGTCTTGAAGTTGGAATTTGATTTTTAATTGGTCCCTAAGTTTTGAAATAAATTTCTAAATGGCCCTGAAAGTTTGAGATTAGTTTCTAAATAACTCCTAAGTAGAGTTGATATAACAAGTGGAAGTTAAAATATGGTGATTAGACTTTGTCGATATGTATTTTTTTTAATGAGTTAGATTATTTTTTATATATACTTAGGGACCAAATAGAAACCAATTTTAAACTTCATGGATCATCAATTAGAAATCAAATTTAAAACTTAGGGACCAAATATATCACTTTTAAAACTTCAAGAACCAAATAGAAACTAAATTCATATCTCAATGATTAAAAGTGTTAGTTTTTAAAATTCAAGGACCAAATAGAAACTAATTTCATATCTCAAGGATCAAAAGAATATATTTTATCCTTTTTATTTTCACATTTCTTCCTTTTTCCAATGCTATTAAAAAAAATTGTTAATTAGTTTAATGTTGTCTCTTATTGATTTCTAATATACGATCTAGATAAACTTTTGGAAATGTCAAAGTTAAATAGTCAGTTTTTATACTCTATAAAACACTAAATATATCATTTTTAAATAATATTATGTCACTAATATGGTATGAAGATTTGAACCTACAAGTTATGATCATGCAACGATCTGTTAACCTTTCGCTAGACAAATAAATTATATGATTTTTCAAATAGACATATTAACTTTTTATTTTATCTTGAATATTTAAGAAAAGTTCAATTATCTCTACTCAAATAGTGTTGTTGAAATTGATTACTAAAATAGTATTGGTGGGGACATACCGAAATTGGATAATTTTATATGATGTGGCATTTTTTAAAGGTTGAATATATCCACCTGCGCATAATTCAAAAATCTATCTAATCACTAGATATAGTAACACTAACATTAACACTTAAAAAAATAATAACAAATAAATTATAAAAAAAAAACTAACATTTTTAATAAAATATAGCTAATTGAATATTTTAATAACCTTATTGCATTTGATTATGCTTCTTTCTTTTCTTTTTTTTTTTTTTTTGACAAATTGATTAATTATGCTTATATGCCATAAAAAATAATTTATTGTTTTTATTAGGTTTTGATGTTACAATTAATAGAATACAAATTTCAAGTTCAAACTTCCACCTCACATTTATCGTACTAAATAAATTAAGTTTTATATTGATATGTATACATGGTGAATGCCGGATTGTTTGGCCTAGCTATATCTTAAAATTGAAAATACTTTAAGATTATTTACGTATAAAAGTTTAAATTGTAAAATAGTCTTTTAAAAGTCAATACCGTAAGATAGTAAGTTTGAATTATATGATTTTACAATTTACCTTATTTTTCATCTCTTTATTCGAGAATCAATGATGTAAGTACACAACTTTCAATTTTTGCTTTCTTCCTATCATCAACAGCTTTGACTTGCATTCATATCTCTATCATTCTTAAAGGAATTGGACGAAACTTGCATCAACAACATGATACAACAAAAAATCACGTAGGTATTTTGAAAATTAGTGTTCATCCTCGTCCATATTGAGATTTGGTTGTCTAATATTGTTAATCTCATTTGAGCCATGAAAGCCTACGATTTTAATAAGTTATTCTAATTATGATTTCTTTTTCAATCCCTCTCAATTATATAAAACTTAAAATATCAATAATTGATTTAATCAATTATTTATTTCATTCATTTATAGATAATCTTCATAACCATTCATGTGGGCAATATAATTTGTCTACTTTATATAATTAAGCTCAATATTATTTTGAATAAAGAAAAAAAATAGAACATAAATTTATTTGGAATCTTGAATATAATAAAGAAAAAAAAGAGTACTAGACTAGTAAGGGACTTTCATGATTGTATTTGTATAGAACATGAATTTACAAATAGATCCAAAAAATAAATGGATGTGTTAGCTTCATACATTGAGAGATATTAGTTTTTTATGAGCAAACAATGTTGAAAACATTGTGGTATATCAATTATTCAAAAAAAAAAAAAAAAAAAAAACATTGTGGTATATCAAAATTAGTTGAACATCATCCAAGGTGAATAAGTTTAATTTTTAACTCCCTAATCTCAACAAAAATTTGTCATGCCAAGTTGAATCATCGATAACTGTTTTTAAAACAACATTTCATCTTATTCTTCTTCTTTTTTTTTTTTTTTTTTTTAAAAGAATCTCCATTCATAATTTATAAATTCTAATTAGATAACAACGACATACATGAACATAACTAACAAAAACATAGCTCAACTGACATAAATTTTATATTAATGATCAAGAGATCCGTGGTTCGAATCTTCTAAACTCTCCGTTGTAAAAAAAAACATACACAAACATAGCTCAATTTTGGTTGAAAGTTCGAATTTTCTTACCCTCCAATCGAGAAAAATAATTTTAATAAAAATATGGTTAAATTATTAATATAAAAAAATAAATAAATAAAATAAAATAAAAAAAACCTGTCAACTATTGGATTGGTTTCAATTATAAACATTGAACTTTCAAAAGTTTTATTTTAGTCTTTGAAGTTTGAAATTTGTTTCAAAATTACTCTTAAAAAACTTTTATGTTAAATTCGGAATATTTTATATTATTCAACCTAAAAATATAAATATAATTAGAAAAGGAAAAAAAGAAAAATATAGAAACTTAGTATGATATGATAATTGTTAATAATGAATGTGTAAGTGTAAGATTGATGTGTTTAGGTATGAGTTGACAGAGGGAGAGAGAGAGAGAGAGAGTAGAGGAGAAATCTGAGCCGTTGATTGGGTGTGGGGCCGAGGAAAAGATCTGATGAGACGTGATGTGAAACGGTGGAACCTCTTTGATTGGTGGGTTATTAAATGTATTGTGTAGGAACGACACAAATAATTATTGTCCCACGTTCCAACATCAATCAACCCTTCCCCTCTCTGACATTTTTAACCATTTTACCTAACACACTTTTTTTTTTTCTTTTTTTACCATCAAATGTAAAGTAAAAAGAACAAAATTAGACTATCTCCCTACCTACTTCATTAAAATATTGACAATTAGTTTTCAAGATTTTAATGGTGGTATGTAGGAAGATCTCTACATATCGGTATGCAGCCAAGTTTTTTCCAAGTAAAAATCAACCTTCCTTTCCTTTACCAATCATCATCGTCATCATCGACATTTTATCTATTAAATCATGTTTGAATCAGTTGTATATTTTTGTCTTTACACCTTTTTTTTTTTTTTTGTGAATTTGTAGAGGTTAGCATTTAACCTATAACTATTAAGTTTTAAAAGGTGGTTTCATTCATTTTTCTGTTAGACACAATTACAAATAGTTAGTTAGATTATTTTTAAGGTTATTTACAATATCGTCGATGCTTACATGGCACTAAACATGTCTTCGACTCTCACACATTTTTCCTTTGCCTCAATTCTACCCTTCATATCTCCTTATCTATCCAACATAATTTTTGTATTAAAAAAAAAAAAAAAAAAAACTTGTTTTCAATAAACGTCACTGTTAAGGTCTTCTGTCATCTGTTTACAAAATGTCACTATTGTAGTGAAAGATGAAACAATGTGATTGATATTTCTATATTATTTGATTTATGAGAGAAATTGAAAACTATATTAAGAAGCAAATTCTTATCAATGGCAACTGCATTGAATTGTTTTTCCATCTATAACCTCTTCATCCCTACTTCCTCTACCTTTCACCAATCGCTTTCTTCCTCATCACTCTTTTCTGTCGTCCCCCACTCTTGAATCTCTCAACTCCATACTTTTAAGAGCAACAGTACACTTTTAGATAAAAACTTTAAGAGAGATACATAAACTAACAACACGTCTACTCGTTCAATTTTTGTAATTTTTCTCTTTTGAACCTAACAGTTAGATACAAAACATAATTGTCAAGGTCATCTTTGACTATAATCTAAATCTCAACTTCAATATGTTCTTCTTCACAACTTTTCCAACACTGAAAAAGAAAAGGGGAAGAGAAATTCAAAGAGTAAAATACGAGGTTTGATGTGGGAAACATAAGAGAGAAAGTAGGATTAATTTAATCCCAAGAAGGATGGATATTGTCGGCTAAAAATAATAAAATTAATGAAATTATTATTATTTTTTTTTTAAATAAGAAAATTAAAATAGATGTAACATGACAACTATTGAATCATGGTACGGAGTGGAGACATGAACATGATTGTTTGGTCATGAATCAAAGCTAATGGACAACTCTCTAAGCCCCTCCAGCTATCCTATTTTCTTTTTTGTTCGTACACATTTAATTATCTTTTTTCGTACTTTCCTTAATTAATTAATTAATTAATTCTAGCACATATCATTTTCCAATAATCATTCTGATTAACTACTTCTTCTTATTAAGTATATCATATGATTGAGGAAAGTGATTCTGTTTATGTCTTGTCTAATTGTTCGGGTGGATTTGTTATTTGTTTGTTCAAGATCTATAACCGTGTCTCGAACTTTTGAGAGATTTTTAAACATTTTTATTATTATTATTTCTGAAAAAATAAGGTTTGTTTGTGTATGTATATATTTGAAGTCGTATGTTTATCTATCCGTTAAAACGATTAACCAAAAATCAAAATCAAACTGAATTTTTAAGTTTGAGGATTAAAAAATAAAAACATGATCAAAGTTCAAAGATCAATAGATGAAACTTTTTGAAAGTTTATGAATTAAACTATAATCAATTTAGAAACGATGAGATTTCAATTTTGTTATATATATATTTATTTCTTTCTTTCTAATAATTTTTGGGATTCTGGTAAATATTTTTTTATTTTGCCTTTACCATTTTTAAGAAAGATTATTGCTAAAATTATACACACTTTTTTTATTAAATATATATTCTTTTTAATTTCTATTATTGAGAACGAATTTTCTTTTTTCAGAAATAAAAAGCAGGCAAGACATACAGCTATACAAAAAAAAAATGTCAATTTTTAAAAAAATAATAAAATAAAATAGTTATCAAACCCACTCTTAGTCCAACAATTTATAAAATAATATTAGCTTTAATATTATCATATATAAATATAATAAAAAGTAATGCTTCATTCATCCATCTAGCTGGAGCATCACCAAAAAAGGAAGAAGGAAAGTTAGCTCATTTAGGGCAAGTAATTGGTCTGAACCAGAGAAGAAATTTTGGGTTGAAAAGATTCAGTCAAGAAAAGCACAAATTCATTAAATTATGATATCATTGAATAAATGTATATTTAAACCTTATAGCCTTCCAAAGGGAGATTTTAGACCAAATCTCATAAATATTCTTTCCAAATTCTATATGGTAAAATATAATGAAATAGCCAAAGCGAGCTTAGCTCAGCGGTAATTGACATGTATCCTCGACTATGACGTCAGAGGTTCGAATCCCCTCACCCCGAATGTTGATGTATTAAAAAAAAATAATGAAATATTTTCTTAATTAAAAAAAAAATCCAGTGAAGTTAGTAGTTAGTACTTGATTTTATGGCAAGATTTAGGTGTTCTCCAAACTGAGTTTTTTTTTTTCCCATTATTTTTTCCTAATTGAATTTGGATATTGATTTATATAATTTGATGTTGGTTTTTTTTTTTTTTTTTTTTTCCTTTCTTTCTGGTTTTTTTGAGTTCAACAAAATTGCTAGCTATTTTTAGAAAGTATTAATTTCATCCACTGAAATTCAATTATATGGTCTAATTGGATGATTGGAAGTTTGAAGTTAACATTGGACTTATTGAATGAAGTACCAAGGTTAAATTGAGTTCGAAACATATTAATTCATATAATTTGATTTTGGGTATTTAATAATTAGAATCATGAATAATTTTTTTAATTACTTCTAGAACATATTAACTTCACCCACTTTTTTAATGGTGGTTCAATTTGATGAGATTGAAAATTTAAATTTGTTTGATTTATTGGGTGAAATACAAAGGTAAAAGTAGTTTTGTTATCCAATCTTTTCAAGTGAAATATACATATATAAAAATTAAGAATCACATAATATAATCAAATTGATGCAATATGTTTGTAATTTAGCACATACATCATTTGATATGTTATTATTACTATATTGACCTATTTCAATAATTATTACATACTATTCCATAATTATTAAATCATGCTATTTATTGGTATTCATGTAATTATTAAAAATCATAAAGTGAATTTGATTATATTTAAATTATAAATAAATATATACATATATGGGCTCTAAAAATCTTAACAAAAATTTCACTTATGTGAAATTGACATTATATAAATCATTATAGTGTTACAACATGCAAGTGTATATTGATAAGATGGTTGTTATGGATAATACATTTAATAGCCAATCTTATATTTTTTATAAAAGAGATATTATTTTAGTATCTTTTAATAAAAATGAAATCTATATATATATTCTTTAGGGGAAAAATCAATTTATATCTCTAAATTTTGGAGTTCTATCAATTAAAACTCTAAATATATAATTGTATTGATTTAAATTTTAAATCATGAACTTTCATAAGTGTAACAATTTACCCCCTTTATTAATTCCAGTTGAAAAACTTTAGTTTACACACATATGCATACTTATAATAACTATGTCAATTAAACTCCATAACTTTCATAAGTGAATTGATTTAGACCTTCTGTTTCAAATGCATGGATAGACGATTTTCAGATTTAGACCTGGACAATTTTTCGATTGAGAGTCTAAATTAATTCACTTATAAAAGTTTAGAAGTTTAATTGATACAGTTATAAGTCTCCATACACACTATCACATGTGAACTAGCGTTTCTCAAATGAAATTTGACGGAAAGTATAAAAGTGCAGGACCTAAATTGATACAATCTCTGGTTTAGGGTTTTAATTGATACAACTCCAAAGTTTAGGGATAAAAATTGATTTTTGCGCATTCTTTTATTACCCTAAATATTTAAACCAAACACATATATGCATTTCGACTCTTTTTACATTTGATGATATTTTAAATATTCAGTGTTTGGACAGTACATATGACAAGTATCTATCATAGGAAGACATTTTAACCCTATGATCTTTTAATATATGCATAAGTTTAAAAAAATTTTTTTCCATTTTAATTCGGAAAAAATTTGTCTTTATTATCTTTTATTTGTCTATTGCATAAGATCCAACGACTGTATATATAAAACATAAATAGATATATTTTCAAAAAGATATATCTTTAATGAAATCCAATATTCTAGTAGAGTATCTTTCAATACATTAATGAATGGACCAAATATATGTCACAAAATCAAAGATAGACTATACATATATATATATACACTACAAGTTGTGGATGATGAATAATTCAGCTAAAGTCAAGAAACTCCATATCATATACATAGGGCTAATTAATAATTGCAAAGTAATTTTTCTATTTTGAAAATCATGCATTATATCACATGTAAGCCATTAGGTATGAAAAAAATTAAATAAAATTCTAAATTATCGAATTAAACTTTTTGGTCCAATAGCAGTTCAATTAATTATTAACGTGATACCAACCTTGTACAATGATTGATAGTTCACTCGTTGAGTTTGATCAACTGGGTATAAGATTGTGTGTCAGCTCATTCAATTAACCGAAAGAGAATCTAACTAAATGTAAATAGGTCGATGGATTATAATTGCAAAGTAGATGGGAGTGCATTAAATTGTCGAAAAGGATGTGCGTGGGAAAAACTTTGCAATGTATGATATTGGGGGAGGCTGATCTTGTTTGAATTATTACCAAATTGCTGACTTTTAGCAATGATTTTGGTTGTCTGAAAAAAGAAGAAGGCGAAACCAAACATGTCGTGTTAAAGAATTTAACACCGACGACTATGGCAATATTGTAGCAGACAAACATGAATTTCCCCAAAATATAATTCCTACAAACAGTCATCATTTTCAATGCCTTACCCAACACACACTTCCAAACACTTTTTTTTCCCTTTTTTTTTTTTAATATGTTTATTATCAGAAAAAGAAAAAATCACGAGTAATGAAGAAATAGAATGAATTTAGATTGAAGATGACTTTTGAAAAAAGTGCTTTCGAAGTGAAACATTAATTTTTATATTAAGTATTAGGGAAAGATACATATTAGTTAAGTATTTTTTGACATAATATATGAAATATTTAAAGGTATTTTTTTTTGGTTAAAAAGTGTTTTTTTAATCCACTGAAAGGGCTTTCTTGTTTATGAAAGTCATTGGTAAACTAGTAGAAATGGAATTAGAGACCCAAAGAAAGACAAATCAAAATGTGGAATGAAGAAATACTTGTCAATTTCAAATTCTTAAATCCAAGCTAATTGACTTTTTGTTAAATTATAGTTTTTTTATAAAAAGAAAATAGTTAAATTATAGTTTTAGCCTCTCACATTTTCATTTTCTAATTTAGTCTTCATCAAGTTAGAAAAACACACTATCCTAGTCACTTGAGTTTTAATAAATTTTAAATTAAATATTATTAAAATCAAAGTAAACAAATTAATATACATGGTGAAATTCTTAAAATCTCTAATAAAACCAAACATAATATTTCATTTTAGTCCAAAATTATCTATATATGTTCAGGGAGATGGGCGCATTTCTTAAAAAAAATTATATGCATATATAATTGAAAATATATTAAGATAGGAACATTACCTCAAATCCCCCTCCCACATCCTATTTGAGAGAAATTATTAGATGCTCCCGGTGCAATGAGGTTGATAGTTTTGTACCGTTGGATGTAAGAGAGAGAAATTGTGAGAGTCTCGATTTTGTATCCAACGATTATTAGGAACAGACAAATTTAAGAATCTACGACCGACGGTTTCAAAGAGGGAGTCTCATTGCATCAGGAGTACTTGATATTTTGTCCCTATTTGGGGAGGGTACCCCTCGGTCAATCACCACAAGGAAAAGTGGTCGTCCTAGTTCAATGATTTTAACAATAAATTTATGATAAATGTCTGTTTCTTTGAGTTCAACAATGTGTGAAGAAGATGGATAGTTTGAACGTTTGAAACTTGACCGAAGATATATGTCTGGACCAATTAAATTATAGTGTGGTTTGATCAGAATATAAATTAATTATTAAATATTTGAAGGGGGGTGGTTATAGGATAGAGAGAGTGAAAGTGAAAGGAGGAAGGAGAGAGAAAGTGGGGATAGGGAAAGAAAAAAAGTAAGAGATGCGAAGAAAGGGACAGGTGAGGGCTTAGATTTGAGGGTCCCACTCGTAAATTCTGTCATTAGATTTTCCTCGTTCCACTTTTTTTTGACGCCACTCCCCCATTCCCACACGCCCACCGCCAACCCGAACCCATCGCCCCGCAACCCGACCCGAGACCCGAACCGCCGTTATCCTAAATTCCCAATTCCTATTCCAGGTTTATCTTCACTCCACTCCCAAACAACCTTTTCCTCCGACTTCTTTTTTCCTGGAATTTTTCAAACCAAATAATTGAGCGAAACAATTTTTTGTTTTAGTTTGAGTTTTTTAGTTATTTTTACACATATAAGAATATGAACTAATCATGGCTATTTATTAGTATTATTGTTTTGTGTGGTTGTCGAGGAATTTAACTTCGATTAAATTGAAATAAAAATATAAGTTAAAATACACATTTGGTCCCCGAACTTTTATAATTGTGTCAAATAGGTCCCTACCGTTAACTTTCTCCCAACTCCATTAGTTAAATGTTTATGTGGCATTGCTGACACTGCAATATATAATTATGTAGCAAATAAAAATTGCCACATTGAATAAATTATGAGATTTTGCTGCAATACAGCCACAGATTCCTTAACTCGATAGAAAGAAGAAAAGAAAAATCTAAAACTTGCCCAATTTTAGACCCACTCCGAATTTATCCAATGTGGCAATTTCTATTTGTCACATAATCTGTACATTTGCAATGTCAATAGTGCCACATAAGCATTTAACTAACAAAATTGGACAAACTTATCCGTAGGGACCAATTTGACATAAAATTGAAAGTTCAGGAACCTATTTGACACTTTTAATAGTTCAGAGACCTATTTGACACAACCATGAAAGTTCAGGAACTAAATGTGTATTTTAATCTAAAATATATTGTCAACAATGTTTTAAATGTTGATATCAATAAAAATGGAGAGGTCAAAATTTGATGAACAATAGAAATATCGATAAGATATCAAGGTTGATGGATATTTCTATAGGATTTTAAAGACAAACAAAAATCAAACAAATACCTACAAAAATAAATAAATAATTTACTTTTTTTTTTGTCGAAAGCAATAATTTACACTTTTTTTTAATAAGTTATAATGATTATTATTAATATTTTATAATGTCATATTTTGTCGCTAATCTTTCTGTATATTTAATATTCTAATTGTAAATGAGAAATTATTTATATTTTTATAGTAAATATTTTGGAATGTGAGTAGTGTTTATTTATGATTCCTCTTAAATTATGTGTGTATATACACGAACATTTTCATCCATATAAATTTAATAATTTTTAGAATCGGTAGTATTTTTTTTTGGGATGAGGCAAATTAGAACTATAAAATGATATTTTTTATGTGAAGTCGGAAAAAAGGAAAAAAAAAAAAAAAAGACACTATTTTTCAACTGTTTTGTTATTTGTAAGAGTATTTCGAATTTCAAAAGGGAAAAAACCCCCAAGAAATTCCAAGGAAATTGTTTGTTAGGGTAAATTTTAGTTCCAACTGAAACAAAAAGTGGATTCTTTTTTCCTCTTCAAGATTTTGATTCACATCACATAAAAATTTTACTATTTTTTGAATTACCTAATAAATCAAAGTATCTATATCCAAAATTCCCAATCCACATCGACATCTAAAAAGAATCATAATCCAACGTACACGTCAAAAAAGTTCAACCATACAATACAAATGACTCGAGATATATTCTTTTAAGAAAATGTACCAAATATCTAAACATCGTTCTAAATCAGTTTTGAGTTCATCCTATCAGTATCAACTCTCTCTGTACACAAATAGCACGATAAAAATTTAAGAAACAGAAATAATATTTGTCTTTCATGTCGTTTAAGATTGAGTTAGATATTTACTCGACGTGACATAGTGACGTTAACTCGTTAAGAGTCGAATCAAATAGTCAACTAAATATAAAAAATTGAAAAAGAAATAAATGGTAGGGAAAAAAAGAAAGGGGGAAAATCTGCATGCAAATCCACAAGCAAAGGCGTGCACGTTTGAAATGAATAAGAAGAAGGCCACCAACCAATTATCCTTTTGATAAATAAATAATTAATAATAGAGAATCAAATGCCAATTAGCCACTACTTTACGACTAATAAATAAAGTTTTTGAAGAACAAATCATTTCTAAAGCCATCATGTGGGGCCCTCTTTTTTTTTTTTTTTTTTTTCTTAATCATGTTTGTTTGTTTCTTTGTTTAATGAGACCCCACAAATCCCACTTTCTTTATTTCTTAATTTGTATATTTAGTCGTTAATTATGGTCTCTAATCTTTGTCATTAAGGACTTTAATTGTTTGTCTTCATCTCTCTTCTTTTTTTGTTTTACCCATTGTTGCAAATTTTTTCCCATTTGAGGATATAGATTAAGTTTTAATGTTTTTTAAATTGATTAAATATGGGTAGATACATTTTTTTTAAGGAAAAGAATCTCTGTCATTTGTAGTCGCTTTCTTTGTCTCTGTTTATCGTTTGCCGACCATAGTATCTTTCCTGTCATAAAGTGATTATTCTAATTTCTTTCTTTTTTAATTTTTAGAATATTTTTTTTATTGGATTGAATTTATATGTCAAAATAAAATATAGTTTTTATCTTAAACTACAAAATCATGAAAAGTATTTGAATCTAACTACAAAATCAAGTAGAAAAAAAGCACTTAAACTTAACAACAAAATGTTCAAAGTCAATTAGAAGAACCCATATCCACAAAAATAAATTCATACAAATAGAAAATGTTTATAACCAGCTAAACACAAATCTTTTAGAAAAGAAAAACCTAATTAATTGATATACTAGTTTCGTTCAAGTTTAGAGATCAATTTGATGAAATATTCAAAAGTTTAATATTCAATTTGTCTCACCTCGCCACCAAAAGAACCATTAATTTCTTTCTTTGTCTCTGTTTATCATTTGTTGACCACCTTACCTTTCGTGCCATAAAGTGATTATCCAAGTTTTCTCTTTTACAAAAAAAAGAAATTTTTTCCCCCCCTAAAATTGTTATTAACATGAAGGATAAGAAAAAACACTATAGAATTTCATAAATTCTTTTAGGCCTTTATCAAGGGGCCCAATTGTGATTATACCATGATTTGAAAATACATAAAGAAAAGGTTTAAAAATGTCATTTTATTAAATGAGACCCTTCTTCTCAAACTCCTAGAAGAAGATGAAAGGGAAAACAAAACACAAAATCCATTTAGGGTTTGTAAAAGAAGTTCCTTTTCCACTTTGTCTCTCCTTTTTTTTAGGGTTTTTTTTTTTTTCAATAAAAAAATCTTTTCCCTCTTCATCTCCTTTTTGTGTGAAGAGGAAAAAAAATAAAGAGAGAGAAAAAAAGAAGAGGAGAGAGAGAGAGAGAGCAAGAAAACAAGAAAGCAAAGAAGTCAGTGTGTTAAGATTTTTTCTTGATCATGTTTTGGGTGACATTGAGTTTCCAAACAGAACCCACAACTTTCAATTAGCACAAAAAATAATAATTATTATTATTATTATTGTTATTTATTTAAAAAAAATTCAATTTTGATGTTTTTGGTGACAATTCCCACTCTAATCATTTCTATATCATCATCAAGTTTAGTGAGAAAAAAGACCAACATGCCCCATTATTGCTAATCATTTTCTTGCTTAGTCAAATCCCTTAAAAAAAATTTCTTTTTTTGCATTAATTAATTCCATCAATCTAATCTCTCCCTTTCTTATATGCTCAAAATGGCATATTGTTTTTCTAAAAAATGAATGCTAATCAATAAGATAAATAAATGAGAGCTATCATTTCAAGAATATTATCCTTTTTAGTTGGGTTGGTCTTTTTTTTCCCATTTTATTGAATGGGGTAATTAAGTAAAATAATGTTATGTTAATATCGTTAACCAAGGTTTTAAAAAAAAAAATACTTATCTAAAAAATAGGAAAGAATGAAATCAATAATAGAAAGTTACGATTTTTTTACAAAAAAATAATGATATTTTGATTAATTATAGATGGGGTCCTAATTTTTGTTTAAAATAATTATTGATGGGGATTTTCTAAAGATAAATGTTGAAAAAGCTTAATCCATACAATAATTAAATTCAGGTATAGTAAATTTCTCCACATGGGAACCAAATTTGAACAACTTTTTAGGGCCCGTTTGGTAACGTTCTCGTTTCTTGTTTCCGTTTCTTGATTTTTAATAAAGAAAAATAGAATCTCATGACCCTAGCACCTATACATTCAATAATAACAAACCTATATTCTTATTTATGTTTGGAAAAAATTGGAAACAAGAACAAAAAATGAGAAACTAGTTTTAGTTGTTCCCAAAAGTTCTATACAAATTTTGGGAGTGTTTCTAAAAAATGAGAAACAAGAAACATACATAGTTATTAAATACTTAGATTTCTTAATAAAATTGGAAACAAGAAACAAGAAACTAGAACGTTATCAAACGGGCCCTTAGGTACCAATAAAGACAATTGGAATATTTTTGGAGTAAACAAAAATAAGAATGTATGGAGGCTGCCAATTCCAAAGCACATCAAATTAGGTTTGGTATAAGTAACATCACTTACTTATTTTATAATTTATAATTTAATATCCCTTTTATTAATTTTTATTTGTGGGATAATTGGTTTTAATGCACTCACCTTATTTAAAGAGAACCGATGACCTCGCTAATTCATACAAAATTGATACTTTTAAGAAAAATCATATATTTTGTAATATGATCAAACAAATGTTTTTTTTTTTTTTTTTTAATTCTTAATATCTCAATTCTTCTTATATAATAAACATAAGAAGAGAACGAATTATTCGTTTGGGAAAGAAAGTGAAATTTGAATTTATACAAAGTTTCCTTAAAAGAATGAGTTTATGAACACGAGTGAAACTTGTGTTTAGTTTGATGAGTTTATAAATCGTAAAAGTAAATTTAGTAACCAATGGGGCAAAAAAAAAACTTCCTAAAAAGTTTGATTTTAAAGATTTTAATTTTAACTCAAAACAACAATCCTCTTATTTTAAATGTGATGAAATTATATTTATATTCAATTCATCTTTAGAACGATCATAATTACTATAATTCTTTTGTCCTTTATCTATTGTCGGAACGTATAAAATAGTTAAATATAAATTGAATTCATCCCATATTTCTAAATATGAAATGTGATATAGTTTCAAAAGATGAACTAGATTGACTTATTGATAAAAGAATATATCGTATAAGGAAATTTGGAGTTAATGCAAAATTTAGAAGAGATTAATGCCTACAAATTGCAAGCCTTATTAATTGGACAATATGGAATGTGTGGGCAAATTTAGCATAAAAGGATGGGTTTTAGCTTAGGGGATAGCATTATTCTTTCATCACAAACATATCATTAATCTTCAATGATGTCCAAAAAAAAGTTACCATTAAAGGCAGCCTTTTTTTTTTTCAAAAATTGAAATTTTAAATCAAAAGAGGCAAAATCTGCTTACATCATATTAATGCTTTATTCTTTCTCATCCTTTTTAATTTCTACTTTTTTTTTCCCCTAAATTATGCAAAAGCATAATCTATGATTAGTCTTGTAGCTTTTTCAAAGAGATTAGACCTAGAAAGAGAGAATGGGAGAAGCTTCTCTAATTATTTATTGAGCTTGGATAAACAGTTTAAGCAAATCATGTAGTTGACAAAACATTTAATCCAACGTTTTGGAGATGTTTTTTTGGTCTTCGAAGTTTTACCTTTATTTTGTGTTGGCTTTTAAATTGTAATAATGCGTTTGAAAGTAGGTGACCAGAAAATAACATTTCCAAGGTATTTTTTGGTCTTCGAACTTTTATATTTATTTTGTATTGGTTTTTAAATTTTAATAATACTTTTGATAATGGCCAAAGCGAGTTTAGCTCACCGATAATTGACATATATCCTCGACCAAAAGATCAGAGGTTTGAATCCTCCACCCCCAAATGTTGATATACTAAAAAAAAATAATAATGCTTTTGATAATGGGTGACCAAAGAATAACATTTCTGAAGTGTTTTTCAGACTTTGAACTTTTATATTTATTTTGTGTTGGCTTTTAAATTGTAATGAGTTTGAAATTGGGTAACCAAAGAATATTATTGAGTAAGATATAAAATTGATTTAGAGATATTAGGTATAATTTTGACAACAAGGCACAAAGGAGGAAAAAAAATGTTTTTAGAAAAATGATTGGTTTTTTTTTTTTTTTTTTTTTTTTTTTTTTTTTTTTGAGAAGAATGATTGGGTTTAATTTGATGGCAAAATAAAAGAAACATCTCTTAAAGAGAATGAATGTGTGGTTGAAAAGAGACTAGATTTGCCAATCTTGGCATCCATGATTAAGACATTTCTATTTCCTCTAAAACGTCTATACATTGAAATCTCTGATGTGATATTACTATAATTTGTAATTTTTCTAAAGAACAATATAAATCTATAGATATTTATTATAAATAGATCCTATAGGAAAATTTCATTTACTATTATTATTGTTGAATTGAAATCCAACCCATTATTTTAAAATTGCATAAATGAGTGAGAAGAATAAAAAATTGAAAGCCCCAACTCGCAAGAAACTAGTTGACAAGCCCAATTTTATGACCAAATTCCAACAGTATTTTCTCTTTTCTGGTCCAGCTCAAGCTCTGTTACAATTTCTTTTAAAACGTGGGAGAGAATTTAGAACTTTTATTTCAAACTCAATGTTAATAATCTCGCCAACATGAGCATAGCTCAATCGATATAAAACTTGTACTAATGACTAAGAGGTCTGTAGTTCAAATCCTCCCATCTTCCTATGTTGTAAAAAAAAAAACTTTTAAGTTCAAAACTTAAAATCCCATCCATCTTTTGAACTAAGATGATTTAGACCTCGTTTGATAACCATTTGGTTTTTGGTTTTTGGTTTTTGAAAATTAAGTTTATACATACCTACTTTCACATAAGTTTCTTTATTCTAGTATCTACTTTCTTCCTTGTTTTCAAAAACCAAGTCAAACTTTGAAGAGGAAAAAAAATAGTTTTCAAAAACTTGTTTTTGTTTTTGGAATTTGACTAGGAACTCAAATGGATCCTTAACAAGGATGAAAACCATTGTAGGAAATTTGGAAAAAAAAAACAAACATAATTTTCAAAAACAAAAAACAATAAGCCAAATGGTTATCAAACGAACCTTAGCTTACCATTTTAAGAACTCTTAATCTCTGTCAGACAAACATAAGGCAAATCGAGGTAAAATTTGCAGCTTAAAAGGAGATTTTAAATTTATGTAGATTGGTTAAAAATAATAATCACAAAAGACGAAATTTCAATAATCATTTTTCACAATTTAAATTTATAAGTTTAATAATAATAAAAAAAAGTTTTTCTAAGAAAAATACTTTTAATACAAAACCCCGTTCAAAAAATAATTTTCAAGACTTTTTTTTCTTTGAGTTGTCTTCAAAATGACCCCCCAAACTTTGAGATTAACTGTTTTAAAAAATAATAAATTTTACTAGCCATTATCAATAGAAATAAATGCACAACATTCCTTGAACAATAGAAGAATGCAGTTTAAACACAACTTCATTGAATAATATTGAAAACTATAATCAACAAAAAAAAAAAAAATGCACCCTAAAGAACAGTCAACTTCTAAAAAGGCTGAAGATGCCAAGTAAACAAATTGAATAAATATTTTGAAGCGTTAATCTTCACTACAAATTCACGAGTTTCGATGAACTATAACATTTAAGCCTCAAGATTATTCGAACAAATTATGGACCTATTCACAGAGTAAACTCTGTGTGTGTGTGTGTTTAATTTATTTATTTATGATAAACGAAATTTGTTTAGCTAAATAGTTTTAAGCAGTACTCTATAAAGTAGTGACTGTACAGTTGAAAACATTGTAATGAAGCTATCGTGAATCAAAATTAGTTGTCAAAAGCAAGCCACCAATGAAAATAAACTAAGAGAAAACTACATTTTTGTGGTAAAACAGTCTGCTAAGTAGAAAACAAGGGCTTTAAAATGGTAAAAAGTTTTCCCACATTACCAAAAGTTTAATAGCTGAGCTTACTAATGATTTTATCATTAGATTAATACTATGGAGAATCTTGTGAAATCAAAATTTTAACAGACAGATCAAAAAATTCACTTCAATAGGTTTCTCTAGTGGATTATCTAGTGGCTAGGAAGTAGAAACTTTACGTTTAGAAGTTTAAAAAGGAAAGAATGATCACTCATCTTCTTCGAAGTCCATAAGAAAATCAGTTCAAGTTCTCAGAGTCATCAATGGCTCCCTCCAGTGATGCTGGATCCTCCTTTTTAGGCTTCCCCTGCATTTTCAGATAGACATTGGGGTGATGGACTTGTGAGGCATATAACAATCACTTGGAAATTGTACCAAAAAAAACTAACTTTCCAAACGGTTTTCTAAGTTCTATTCTAACAAATAAATTTCAGAGAATCTACTAAAATATTTGCATAATTTATTCATTACAAGAATACAAACTGAAATGGAAATAGACAAACTATATCTTTCATCTTTACATAATTATGAAATATAAAAAATCTATCACTCCAAGAACCATCTCATAGTTAGGACTGCGTCCTTGCAACTTCAACTGAACTGAAAAATCAAACTTGAGAGATATATTTCGAGTTCTTTTCCTTGCATGACATGTTTATTTTCTTTTGCAGCTCAAACTGATAAAATGTGCAGGATCAAGACCAAAGTTTTTCAAACGAAATTTTTTCTGAAAAGCCAAATAATACAAACGAAAATTTTAGATTATCATGCGTAAATATTTACTTAAGACATCAGTATGTATTGATGACTTCAATAGTTCTGTATTAGTGTAGCACTGAGATTGTCCAATTTCACATTATTTCCGAACTTGGGTCATGCATGAAAAGGGAAAAATGTTCAACATCTAAAATATAATGATCAACACGAGCATATGGGTCTTCGAGTGCACACACAAACAGAAGTTGAGAACAAAATGAGTTAATCACCTTTGACTTGTTGAGATGGGGACTACTTTTCAAGACGCTCCAGATGTTTTTTTATAGCATCCTTCGAGGTGTCCCTCATCCAAGCTTTGACCCACTCCGAGTAGAACGCTATGGGACCTATTCTTTCCAACCTCTCCTGTTCAGCTTGAAGTCTGAAAAGATAGAATTTACTTATTATCCTAATGTTCCTAAACCACGTAAGTAAACAAAATGTTCCTAAATCACAGAGGTGCACAAGCAGTCTTGTTCAGCTTGAAGCTTATAGAGATAGAGTTTATTTATTACCAAATATACCTGAATCAACAGCAGTGTACAAAACATTCTTAAAAACCAGCAATGAAGTTAGCAAAAATTCTGTAAGCACGTGAAGTAAGAATCAAGAGAGGAATTACTAAGCATCAAATAGAATCCGCTAGCCTTTTTAAAAAAAGAAAAGTCCTAGATATTCAAAGGATCCAATAGATTTCTAAATTCGATATATTTCAATGTATTTCACACTGCTAAATGAACCATATACTAAAGCCTTGTAGAGGTCATAGTCCATGTTTTTTATTTATATCCATAAGTGTCGGGGTCAAGCTTATGCACACCTTGACTAATCTCACGGAACAACCACAAGAACCTACTACATTTGGTTGTTAACTTGTCAAGGACACTTATATAGGATATCAAATCATTCTCTCCAAGCACTCTACTTTTTTTCATCGGTCTCAATAACTACTAGGTCAACCTAAGAAGGTTGCTACCTAGTCCAAATTAGAAGGAAAAGATCTAATTTTAAGTTTCATTCTGCTAAATAATATACACAATATATGGTATCTGTACGTGATTTTAGAAAATTATAAACTACATTCATCCTAGTTAACTTTAAGAATATATATCAACTGCTAACAATAACATACAGTACATCCTAAACTACTAAATAAGTACGCTTGATTAAGATAAATGACAACTTCTGTATTATAATACCCCTCAAGCTAGGACAAAATACCTTTCTTCCTTGTAAAGATGTCGTCGAGCCCTGTATAGAGAAACTTCAGTTAATGTTGGATGTTCACCATAGAGCTTTATCTGCCCAGTCTCTGCCATTGCTTTGAGAAAAACCTACAGATATTATAAATAAAGAAGACAAATATAAAGATTTAAAGCCAAATTTCCTCGTTTTAAAAAAGTTTTTGATTGTGTATGGTGCCTAGATTAGTCATTAAATGCAAGAAAATTAGATCAACGAAGAGCACCTTCAAGGTTGATGGATTCTTTTGATGCATGAAAAAGAAAATTCATCTGTGATCCTAATTTACACTGCTTTGTTATATATATTAAGTTTTTTATGAATTCTAGTTCAACAATTGCAAGGATCAGAGATTGAGAACCATAGACCTTTGAGATAGTCACTTGTGTCTTGTAATCCGAATTAAATTCAAAGATGGATAGATTAACTGAATCACACTCCACACTTCGAACTTAGGCTTTTAAGTTGGGCACAAATCAGATCAATAGGCGGAGCTTAACTAGCTTTGTAGGCGTTTTGACAACACAGAATAGAAAGAGAGAGAGAACATGAATAGGAGGAAAAGGAAAAAGGGAAAATGGCTAATGGCTAATGGCTTGGTGGGTGAGTGAACCAAGGGCGTTCATGAACCAGCATAAAATGGAGGCAAAGCGGCAAGTCAGTGAGTGGTATTCAAATCAAATGGACTTCTTTTCTCTAGACTCCCAAAGACCCAAACCAATAGGAAAAAAAACTGGATTAACTCGAGGATCCTAATCCCACTTTTGTGGTTGAGTAGAGGCTTCTTTGCCATTCACAGATAAATCCATGAATCCTCATCCAACAAATCTACTTTACCTTACCGAATGAGTCAGTTATTTGACAATATCTCTCTCTTTCCTTTCTGCTGACTGCTGTGCAACATGTTAAAAATTTCTCCACAGCTCTTCCCAGTATCTTGCATGCCATGAAGCATTCCCTTCATTTTCAAATAGCTCCAAACAAACTCTTCTGCATAAACACTTCAGTATTTCACAGTTACATTTTCTAGAATTTCACACATCTTTACAGGATAGCAGTTTCCTTCTACAACGATCTAAGTCTGCCTGCAATCCACTCAACAGCCATTTTTTTGTTATTATAACCTTCTGACTCTGTGACTCGATGTATCCAGAAACAACAGTGAAGCAAATTATACAAAACAGACCAGAATGTAACTACTATCGAATGAAACACTTTAGAAAGTGCCAAGCATGAAACTCATCTAATAATTACAATTACATGACACAGATACGTTAGAATAGGTAGATAAAGGCATCGACAATAGTATATGAACAACTCAAATTAACTATGATCCAAAAGGCAGTCACACACTCATTCTGGTATATGAACAACTCAAATTAACTTATGAGATACTACCCTCCAGGCTCCAACTAACAGTGTTGTGATTCCGAATTAGTGGCTCTATCCTTATCCATAAGCAAGATGGTCCTCTTACCTCTATGATTTCTGCCCGTTTCGATAGTGTGCTCCATACAAATGATTTGACAATTTCTATATTTGTAGTTAAAGCCAGTACATAGTTTCTCCGAAAAGGAGACTGAATAAATGGCTGAAAGATTAAACAACAACATAAGAAAAGCCCTTACAGAATTCTTATTGCTTATAAAATGAACCACAAGGGGAAAAGTCGGTTTGGGATAAAATGCTTTTCACCGATTAAAAGCACTTTCCAAAATTTTTGTGGTAGTTAGTCAGTCAAAACTGAATTCAAGCATTCTGAAAACACTTGTACTATGAAAACACTTAGTCTCAAGAGTTAGTATCCTCACTATATTGTATTGATATTCAGAGAAAGAGTTCCCAAAGGGATTACAAAACTCTCGGCCAATTCGAGAGGGCCGACAATCTTTCCTCTCTCTCTAGCTTTTAGCTAACAACAAGAAAAAGCAAAATAACGACTATAGCAGCATATAATACCCACGGTTGGTCCTCCCCTGCACACTCACTCAAATAACTCTGCAGGGTCTGAAGTTCCCTTTTTACCCCTTCTAGTATACTGAATAATAATTGGTGGCCTAACAACTCACTCTTAAGTCTAAACCATTATAGTCTAGTTGGTACTTTTAAGATCAGTAACCAGTGAATTGCCTATCTTGTTCTAGGATAGCACGACTTCTGCTAAGCTTCTATTCTAAACTTTCTTGTTCTGATCCCTCCTCCTGCCGAAATGGTATACCAGAAAGTTGGAATCCATACAGGTTGAGTACCTCATGTTCAAACAAGCATGCATGCCTAGCAGCCTAGGATTACAGTCAATATATCCAGCAATAATGTCAAAAACAAAATATGGAAAAAATTCCATGTGAAGCATGAGCAAGGGGTTTCAGAAGAAGAATACAAGAGAATCCACAGCCTACAATTCCCAACATTCATTCCAGGAAAATCATCTCAAATTCTTCAACGGGAAATCACAAAAGAGAATGCATTAGTTGCATATCGTCCTGAAGGTAACAATAAACAAAGGAAGCTAGAAAATCTAAAGAAAGAAAAAGATATGTTACAGAGCATGCCAAAAAAATTATAATCGTACAATACCTCACAGGACAATGACCCTATAGTAGCAAATAAGATGACCATAAAAAAGGAATCTCACGAAAAGGTAACAATAACTTAATACTCTAGCAGGAAGATAATAAAATTTAAAACTATGGAATACGCTAACTGGTACATCCTAATTCCTTCACAATGTAAGAGAAAGCAGCACTCAACAAAAACAATAATGATATGAGAAGTTCATAAGCCTCTAAGCACTAGCAGGCATTTCTTCACAATGATAATGTTCTGACACTACTTTTCAGTGGATTTATCTAGCAGAATCAGTTGAAGGAACGTACAGAGATGGCGTAGAAGACTAGGTCCAATGAAGATTCAAGTTCCAGAGGGGAAGAAGTTTACATTCAATCTTGAACAAAGTACATGACTCTAATAACACACTCGGTTCAATCTTGAACGAACATATATTCTGCCAACAAGTAGCTCATTTTCATTTTTTTAGTAACACTAAAGAGGCTTATTCACTTAAAACCTATGAACTGTAACATGATAAAAATCATAAATTCTTGAGAAATAGCAAAATCTTTCCTTCCTTAGGGGGCTCTTGGGTCAGTACCATGCTGCCATACATAAACAAGCTCATCCCATCCAGTGCTCGCAAGCAGCCCCTCAACAAGCACGCTCATATCTATTCCTACGGCGAATTCAGTGTGATGATCATATCTCCCAACAAGAGCATCCTCCAACATGTAATCCCACAAACACACAGTCATGTCGTACGAGCAGGACGCTATCAAACCCTGTCGATGCGGGGAGAATTTCACTTTTCTAACTGCATATCCATGGCCATTCAATACAGAAACCGGTGTCCTGTAGCTCCTCACATCCCATACCCTAATCGATTTATCGACCGAAGCCGTAGCAATACAACAATCATCGTACTTATTCCAATCGCAAGATAGAACTTCGAAATCGTGAGCCGGAATTATCATTGTCGAGGCTGGTTCACGCACGTCCCAAATGCGAACGGTGCAATCCCCAGAGGCCGAAGCGAACACATCGCCGTGACGAGGGTTCCAAACGGAGGAATAGACGCAATAGGCGTGCTCTTTGAATGTTCGGACGCTGGTGGGACGGTCCAGGGTCCAGAGCTTGCTGGTATCGTCCCAAGAGGAAGTCAAAAAGGAGTCGCGACGAACAGGGTTGTAGTCAGCAGAGTGAACCTCGCGAGTATGTTCGTGGAAGGATCGAATGGGATTAGATGTGGGGGGAAGAGCGAGGTCGTAGAGCTTGACAGAGCCATCGGCGATGGCGGCGACGAGAAGGGAGTCGTGAGATTCGGACCAAGAGACGTCGTAGACTCCGTCGGCAGTGTCGAAGGCGATGTGCTCGGAAATGGGACCGGCGGGATTGAGATCGAGGACGTGAAGGCGACCATTGCCGAGGATTCCGAAATTTTGGGCGGTGGCGACGGCGATGCGAGACTCGTAGAAGGGGCTGAACTTGACGGAGTAGCCATTGAAGGGGGTTTTAAAGACGGGCATGGTCCTTGAAATTGTATGGAAATTAGAACTCGGAGTGGTTCAGGACTCTCTCTCTCTCTCTCTCTCTCTCTCTCTCTCTCTCTCTGTTTGTTCGAATCTACACATCTTTACTTTATCTACCAGAAATTGCATGCCCCTTTCCAAGAAAATCTTCATTCTTCTCTTTATCCTTTGAGTTTTGACTTCGATAAATTCAAACCTCTAAATCGATAGTACATGTTAATTACTTTTATTTGTTTAATATATATTTTGTGACCTACCAGACATAAAATTGAAAGTTTAGGGTTTTATTAGATGTAAGTTCAATTTTATATATTGATAAATTCATTCATTTTTTAAAATTTTGATGATGTCAAATACCCCTTGAGATACAAAAATGAAAGTTCAAAAACCTATTAAACCCAAAATTAAACATTTGGTCTTCTGATAAACGTTAAATTATTTAAAATGCAATATGAACTTTAGGATGCCTTTAAATAGAGCTACATGTGAGCACAAATTGATCATTTCAATTATGTTTTTAAACTTTGAGATAAATTTCAATTATACTTCTATTATTTCAAAGTTTCATTTAACCTTTAATTTTATTTATTTATTTATTTATTTATTTTTAAGTTTAACCCTTCATCTTTAAAATTATTTCAAGGCAATAACTTTTTTTGACACATGTGAGAGTGGGAATTCGAACCACATACATTTTGGTTATTAGTACAAGCCTTATGCCAGTTGAGCTATGCTCATATTGGCATTTGAAGGCAATAATTACATTAACTTCTCGATGGAATTGTAATGTGGTAGTAATTAGTAAAAATGAAGACTGCAAGTGAGCACGCCATTGCAGTGAGCTATAAAAGAAATGAAAAGATTTTAGTTACATTTTAAATGAGGTTAGATTTGGGAGGGAAGCAAATTTAGGGACTAGAATCTTAGTTGAAATGTTATCTCATTCAAAAGGGGAAAGTCACTAATTGTGAGGAAAGTTGTGCATTAATAAAAATCAATAGAGTAACATACTCGAATGAAATTGACAGAATGTGAGGAAAGTTTGGTTGAATTTTTAGACATGAACAAAAATGGAGGCAAAGGTGTTTCTGACGGCAATTGACTTATATGATGAAATTTGAGTAAAATGTATTTAGAGTTGAGTAATGGTAAATTAATTATTTATTAATTTGTCGTAATGGTAGTTTTTATTATGGAAAGAATCACATTCCAACCAAATTTTAATATGCAGAATTTTGAAGAACAAAATAAGGAAGATTTAGATGAAAAATCTTGAGCCAAAACAAAGTCGAAATTTTTTCATAACTAGACATTTGTGCAATATTAGTTCTAAAAGAGTCTAATTCCCATAATTTCAGATATTAATAACCTCGCCAACCTGAGCCTAGTTCAACCGTGGTTCAAATACTCCGATCTCCACATGCCTCTCTTAGAAGTTGAAAACTTAGGACCCCTTTGGTAACGTTCTCGTTTCTTGTCACTCCCAAAATTTGTATAGAACTTTTGGGAACAACTAAAACTAATTTCTCCTTTTTTGTTCTTGTTTCCAATTTTTTCCAAACATAAATAAGAATATAGGTTTATTATTATTGAATGTATAGGTGTTAAGGTCATTAAATTCTATTTTTTTTTATTAAAAATGAAGAAACGGAAACAAGAAATGAGAACGTTACCAAACGGGCCCTTAAATTCTCATCCATCTTTTGAACTAAGATGATTTAGCCCTTAATCTCGGCAAGACAAACATAAAGGTAAGCCGAGGTAAATTTGCAGCTTAAAAGGAGATTTTTTTTTTTTCTTTTTGAAAAGAGCTTAAAAGGAGATTTTAAATTTATGTATATTGGTTAAAAATAATAATCACAAAAACGAAATTTCAATATTCCTTTTTCACAATTTAATTTTTAAGTTGTTATAAAAGGCTAAAATTCACTGGAAGTGAAGAGAGAGGTATAACAAATTCTTCCTCTTCCTTTTCTTCTCCATTGATCGATCAAAAAGCATCCAGAACAAAAATTTTTAAGAATATTTGCAAATTAAACAGTCAACTTCTGAAAAGACTGAAGATGCCAAGTAAACAAATTGAAGAGAGACTAATAAATATTTTGAAGCGTTAAGCTTCACTACAAATTCACGAGTTTTGATGAACTATAACATTTGAGCCTCAAGATTATTCGAACAAAATATAGACCTATTCCCAGAGGAAACTGTGTGTGTGTGTTTTTTTAATTTATTTATTTATAATAAACGAAACTTGTTTAGTTAAGGGATTTTTGTACGGATGACCCTCTAAAATATAGGCAGAAATGATAAATGTCTCACCTTTTCAAAACAAGGATATATGTCTTTTTGCTTGCGTCAGCATCCTAGTAAAATTACCATTTTACTCTCTACTCCAACCTCGCTCTCTCTCGCTCTAGTTTCTTGCTCTCTCCAATTTCTCTCTCCAATCTCTCACTTTCTCTCTCCAATTTCTCTCTCCAATCTCGCTCTCTCTTCTCGCTTTTCGCTCCTCTCTCAATTTCTCTCTCCAATCTCGCTCTTGCTCCAACCTCTCACTCTTAAATGTCTTAAATGCGTGTTTTCATATAGAGAGTAAAATGGTAATTTTGCTAGGATGATGACGTAAGCTAAATGACATATATCCTTATTTTGAAAAGGTATGACATTTTTCATTTTGGCCTCTCAAAATGGGTCATCCATGCCATTATCTCTTTAGTTAAATAGTTTAAAGCAGTACTCTATAAAGTAGTGACTGTACTGTTGAAAACATCGTAATCAAGCTATCATGAATTAAAATTAGTTCTCAAAAGCAAGCCACTCAGGAAAATAAACCAAGAGAAAACAACATTTTTGTGGTAAAACAGTCTGCTAAGTAGAAAACAAGGGCTTTAAAACGGTAAAAAGTTTTCCCACATTACCAAAAGTTTAATAGCTGAGCTTATTGATGATTTTATCATTAGATTAATACTAGAGAATCTTGTGAAATCAAAATTTTAACAGACAGATCAAGAAATTCACTTCAATAGGTTTCTCTAGTGGATTATCTAGTGGCTAGAAAGTAGAAACTTTATGTTTAGAAGTTTAAAAAGGAAAGAATTATCACTCATCTTCTTCGAAGTCCATAAGAAAATCAGTCAAGTTCTCAGAGTCATCAATGGCTCCCTCCAGTGATGCTGGATCCTCCTTTTTAGGCTTTCCCTGCATTTTCAGATAGACATTGGGGTGATGGACTTGTGAGGCATATAAACTTGGTACCAAGTAATTGTTTAAAAAAAAAATTAAAACACTGGGCCAAACGAAGGAACATCCTTTCCAGTTGAGAGATATATTTCTAGTTATTTTCCTTGCACGACATGTTTATTTTCCTTTGCAGCTCAAACTGATAAAATGTGCAGGATCAAGACCAAAGTTTTTCAAACGAATTATTTTTTGAAAAGTCAAACAATACAAACAAAAATTTTAGATTATCATGCGTAAATATTTACTTAAGACATCAGTATGTATAGATGACTTCAATAGTTCTGTATTCGTGTAGCACTGAGATTTTCCAATTTCACATTATTTCCGAACTTGGGTCATGCATGATTCATGAAATGGGAAAAATGTTCAACGTCTAAAATATAACGATCAACACGAACATATGAGTCTTCAAGTGCACACACAAACAGAAGTTGAGAACAAAATGAGTTAATCACCTTTGACTTGTTGAGATGAGGACTACTTTTCAAGACGCTCCAGTTGCGTGTGATTTTTTCCTCTGCCTCTTCATCGCCCTCAACCTCACTATCCTCTCCATCCTAAATAGTAATTGAAGATAAAGTCGACTCATTTTTAATTAGAAGAATCATCAATAGTGATATCAAGTATAAAGACTACAATTTGATATTCTTATTTAATAATTTGTTTTAAACTTGCCTCCATTCAGTTCTACTAAATCTTACACATAAAAATTCAGGTTGTAAGAAGAATCAATGCAAGATTACTACCAAACGAACAATAAAAAGAACAAATGAAAGGATATGGAGGCAGCATGAACTCACGTCATTTTCACCAATATCAATAGCTTGGGCCATAGCATCATCCATATCCGTCACCTGTTTTGAAGGAAAAACATTGAGAATTGAATATGATATACATCAATTTTTTAAGGGTATTCTTCATTCAACTTAAATGAATGATCAGTCTTTTTCCTCTCCACATAAATCTTTTTCTCATCACTGACATGATCATCAGTATCTAAGATTTATGAGCATCTTCACCCATGGGGCAATCACCTAAACCTACATGGTGAACCATGGCGTGAACTTATGATCTCAAAGTATTCTGAACTTAGCTTATTCCTTAACCATGGGGTTAATTGACGATGATTCGTAACATAGAAGAATATTATAGCGAGCAAAGAGTAATATTTTATTCTATCCAAAGATTAAAATAACAAAGTTGAGGTCAATAGTTGTACATGACAAGGAAGTCCTCCTCAAAGATTAAAAGGTTTTACCGTTTACACAAGGAATATCACAATCGTCCATCATAATGAATGCTAAAAGTACATGAATCCAAAAACTTCATGTTTTACTTTTAACTCTAAAACAGCAATAAATTTCACCATAGACCACACCACTCCAAAGTCTATCCAACTCTCCCCACAAATACTTAACGGGGCTGAAGGGTTGTATACATGTGAGGTTTTTGCTATGTTATTAGAAATAAAAAAGATTCAATTGTTGGCAAATATTTTATCAATTATGAGCTAAGTCCTCTGGGATACTTCAAAAGAAGTTAAGGGGCAGAAGCGCTCAACAAATTCACTCATCAGTCTGGTGGCAAGCAAACACACACTAATAATAAAAATAAATAAACAAAATCCTTCTACAAATTCTACTTCAGTAATATAATTTGGTCGTTCAAATTTTTAATTATGTTTAACCAAGTTGCAAATCAACTTCACTACTTGAATTTCATGTGAGAACCAATGTGCTGAAGTTGTTATATAAATACCTCAAGCTCCTCGTTTTTCTCTTTAGCCAGAATTTCTTCAAGCTCCTCTCTTGATATAATTTTACCATGCTGATTGAAAAAGGGAAAAAGAAAATGTCAGTACCATATGTGTAGCATAATCATCACAAGCATCAACTTGTCATGCACTATACTCTATTCTAGAAGCTGCTAGGCAGTTTTCTTTTAACAAAATATGTACATTTATAAAGAAGAATAAAAACAGAATCATCCTATCGATGTGGATGGGATATTAAAGTATCCAATTAATACAAATATCATTAAAAGAGAAATTAATAAAAGAAATAAAAAGAGAACATCATTGGGAGGCTTTGAGCTTGGCCAAGTCGAACTGCTAGGAGCTGCTAATAGTTTATTAAAAATCAAACTTTTATTGGAATATTCTCATATAGGGGGTACTTGCAGGGGGTTGGGGGTTTGGCTTATTGAACACATGGCTAGCAACTTCTACCGTGCATAAGAAACCCACATGTGTAAATTTAGGTTCACTATCAGCAGTAATGGTAGTTGAATTCCAGACATCAAGCCATTAAATAAGTTACAGTTCATATGATTTCAAGGCCAAAGACACTATTAGAACCAGAGAAATCATTGGTTGGCTCCATTCGAGGATGTTCGGTTGGTTAATAGTCAAAGGACAAACTATAAATTTGACAATTTTAAGGTCATTGTTTCAATTTTTGATGGTGACCAATTTAGGATATTAATATGCTATAAATTTCTATGTCCAAAATAAAATATCGCAGGATTAGATAGTTGTGCTATGAGATTGTTAAAGGTGTATATAAACACCTATGATTATATATGAAGAAAATGGAATTTGGTTGAAGAAATAAAATAGAAAATAACTAGAACAAAAAGTTCTCATCCAGAGAATGGACTGTCAAAACAATGGAATAAGTATTCCAACTGAAGGATCGTCCTCCATTGCTAAACAACACTTCAGTAAAAAGCAAGTAGAAGCACCAAATTGAGATAATAAGGTAATAGCAACTCCTTTTTTAGAAAGTGGTGTCAGCCTCATCCCACTAATCAATGAGAGAGCAGAAGGTACCCTGCTACCTGCTCCCCAGTCACATACAACAACAGATTTCCCTTTTTTAAGCATTCTACTTGACGTTCAAACCTAGGAGTAGTATCTAATCCAGCCCAACACTCTAACCTTCACTGCAACACTGCCCAACCGTATTCACAATTTTGGAGGAGAGAGTGAAAAGAAATTTGAAAATATAATAAGCAAAGTAAAGCAACCTCTTTCAGATAATCTAGCATGTCAGGTGTTGGTTCGTGAAAATCTGGACCCCTATAATCAATTATTTCATTAGGATCTTGAATGTAGTTGATGGTAGGGTACACAGGATCACCACCCCATACTGCAAAGGTCAACAACAAACTAAATTAGATTACTACCAAAAAAAAAAAAAAAAAAAGATCGGTGGATGAGGTAAAAAAATGCAATTTACTTGGTAGAAGAGTATCATCAATTCAAATAATCAGAAGCGGAAATACTTGGTAATTGATACTGCGCTAGTAACAAATCCTTTGAATTTAAGTCGTCAGAAATATTGAGAAATGAACCCAAGAGAAGTTGGTGGTAAATGCCATGAAAACTAAAATATAAAATCAATTTTTTACAGTTATTTGGAAAGAACTTGGTGCCGGAAATTGTGATGATAGAGCAACATGACAATCAATGAATAAAATTGAAATACCGCACAAACTTATCAGCTTTGAAGTGGATACTTTGCTTTATCTGATCTTCTCGCATACGCATTGCCAATGGATCCCTGCGAATGCGAATATCCGTCCCCATCATAATGCGAAACTCTTTCTCTGTTTGATTTTGGAACATTTCAATCATTTGGGTGTTTTCATCTTCTCCAGTCTCCTCAAAATGTTTTTTTATAGCATCCTTCGAGGTGTCCCTCTTCCAATCTTTGACCCACTCCGAGTAGAACGCTATGGGACCTATTCTTTCCAATCTCTCCTGTTCAGCTTGAAGTCTGAAAAGACAGAATTTACTTATTTTCCTAATGTTCCTAAACCACATAAGGAAACAAAATGTTCCTAGACCACAGAGGTGCACAAGCAGTCTTCTTCGGCTTGAAGCTTATAAAGATAGAATTTATTTATTATCAAATATAACTGAATCAACAGCAGTGTACGAAACATTCTTAAAAACCAGCAATGAAGTTGGAAAATATTTTGTAAGCACGTGAAGTAAGAATCAACAGGGGAATTACTAAGCATCAACATAGAATCCACTAGCCTTGAGTCCTAGATATCCAAAGGATCCAATAGATTTCTCAATGCTATCTATTTCAATGTGTTTCACACTGCTAAATGAACTATATACTAAAATCTTGTAGAGGCCGTAGTCCATGTTTTTTATTTATATGAGTGCCAAGACCACCTTAACTAATCTCACGAAACAACCGCAAGAACCTTCTACATTTGGTTGTTAAGGACACTTAATAGGATATCAAATCCTAGGTAGATGGCCATAAACTCATTCCCTCTGGCTCCAAGCCCTTTACTTTTTTCCATTGGTACTAGGTCAATCTAAGAAGTTAGCTGCCTTATCCAAATTAGAAGGAAAAGATCTAATTTTAAGTTTCTTTCTGCTAAATAAACACCATATATGGTATCTGTACGTAATTTTAGAAAATTATAAACTACATGCATCCTAGTTAACTTTAAGAATATATATCAACTACTAACATTCAGTAAATCCTAACCTACTAAATAAGTATGCTTGCTTAAGATAAATGACAACTTCTGTATTATAATATCCCCTCAAGCTAGGACAAAATACCTTTCTTCCTTGTAAAGATGTCGTCGAGCCCTGTATAGAGAAACTTCAGTTAATGTTGGATGTTCACCATAGAGCTTTATCTGCCCAGTCTCTGCCATTGCTTTGAGAAAAACCTACAGATATTCAAACAAAGAAGACAAATATAAAGATTTAAAGCCAAATTTCCTCCTAAAAAAATTGTGCATGGCGCCTAGACTAGTCCTTAAATGCAAGAAAATTAGATCAAAGAAGAGCACCTTCGAGGTTGATAGATTCTTTCGATGAATGAAAAAGAAATTTCAACTGTAATCCTAATTTATACTCCTTTGCTATACATATGCAAGCATCAAATATCAGTCGTTGGTACACAAAATATGTGTATATAATAACAAACAAGACTTGAGTAGAGACGAGCAATTGGAAATAATCTATGACTCAAATCCTGTATTCTCACTTTATATTTATGGCTCCCGATATATTTTGCATCACAAGGCATGTTTTGCATGGAGAGGTTCAAATTCCACTCAACGCAATTAATGAAAGTACATATGCAAAGTCATTGTTCAACATTCACTGTTCTTTTCTTTCCATATGGACTAACCGTTTCAACATCAGGTTTCCTCCTTTGCCACCTAGACCATTGCTCTTTTTCTGGCTTTCTCCAATTCCACCAAAGTTCTTCACTTGTACGCGGCTCCTCTATCGGCTTCTTCTTTTCAGGGTCAATGAATGGGTGGGGATTTCCAAGTTTTTTATCTAAATCAAACCCAGTTTCTTCCTCATCAGGTTCTGTCCGATAAACAACATACTGGGAAGTAGCATCTTTAGGCTCTTCTATTAAATCCTCGGAAATGTCAGTGATCACTAGGTCACTTGAATCTACTTCAGTCACTTCAGATGAATCATGAGCAACAGCTGCTAGGGTTCTATTCTTCTTTCTCCTACTTCCCGGATTTTGGCCATAAGATGGAGATCCCACAGATACGCCAGTTGGTTCGGGAGCCCTTGCAGCTCTAACACGACTGGCAGTTCCTTCTGGCCAGTATTCTTCTCCTGGAATACTTGCACGTGCCCCTGAAGCTGGTTCAAGCTGCCCAGAAGTTGAGTCCATATAACTATAGTAAGGTGGGCGCTCTACAGATACATCTTCATATGATTCATCCCTATTTTCACACTTTATGCAAGGAACCAACTGATTTCTCTGCGGTAATCTGTTCAAGGCATTTCCAACCAGCAGTAGTCGTACTGGAAATGAACCTACAAACGGTTTCTGCGGATGTTCAACATAAAATTATGCGTGTTAAGACTAGTGGCAAGAGAAGACGAACTAAGACAAAATCACTCTACTACTGGGAGAAAAAAGGGTTTGGCAATCTTGCATGATAAAACTGCAAACCTTCAGGTAATTAGAAAGAAGTTTCCCGCCAACACATCCATTTGCATAGAACACTCCATTCAGTCCTCTATCTGCCATTCATTATCTTTAGAATGTTAGGAATCAATCCCATTCTTCACTGGCTTGTAACAAACTAACAAGTTCTGTACAGTTAATATGATCAGCGGATATTTATAAATCATAATCTGGACAATGCTAACGCACCTGGATAAAGACATGGAGTAGACATGGAAGCCATCTCCAATCCAGAAGAAACCGAATATTTTTATACCTGTAAAATAGTACAGAGCGTGGGGAAACAAGAAGAACACCATTATTCTCCGGGAAATTTTTTCAGTCTCTAAACGATTCTGTTGCAAAATTTCACAGACGACTCGACAGTATTGAAGCTGGAAAACAATAACATTGTCCAGCAAATAGACAATTCATTGTCTATTTTACCAAAATTCAGAGGCTATTAACATATAAATAAACAGAGGTCTGGAATGCAAAACTCACTAGTTAACAATGGAAATTCGACGACGTCTTAACAGAAGACGGAGCAACGAAGTCCGGCTGCGGTCAACTCCGGTGGGATTTTGATTGAGCTCGCCGGTGAATTTCTCCGGCGGGTTTAAGCTGAGGTTTTTCGCGCTCCTGCTGCCCCAAGAGGCAAAGGGAATGAATTCAACGGTTTGAAGTGGATAAGGTTAAAAATGGATCGATCTTTATCATCTCGATACATTTTTGTTTAGGTTGTTGAATTATGGACGTTTGGTAAGCCATTTAGATTATGTTTTATGTTTTTTTTTTTTATTGTTATTATTATTCTTTAATTCAGTTAATATATTGTATCAAAAAAAAAAATAGTTAATATACGTTTGGCATATGTTTTTTTTTTTAAAAAAAAAAGATGGCATATGTGTTTTTTAAAGAAAAAAACACATTTTTATTTTTAATTCTTAAAGTTTGGGTTAATTTTCATTTTGGTCTCTCCCGTTTTCAAACTCAAGGACCGTTTGGATTTCGTTACCTTTTTGGTTCCGTCAAATTTTATGTTGAACTCTTACAGAATGCTAACGTGGC
Organism: Luffa aegyptiaca; assembly: GCA_017139565.1. NCBI lineage: Eukaryota > Viridiplantae > Streptophyta > Magnoliopsida > Cucurbitales > Cucurbitaceae > Luffa > Luffa aegyptiaca. The sequence goes on from CM029398.1 coordinate 54,360,083, forward strand.
ATCGTTTTTTTATTAAAAAAATTATTTTCTTAATTTTCAAAATAAAATAATAATAAACAAATTAAAAAATATATATATTATTTATTTTATTCTTCTTCTTCATTTCCCTTCTTCAACCCCAACCCTACCGGGCGGCAGCGGCTAACATTTTTTTTCCTCTTCTTTTCTTTTTTTCTTCTTATCCTTTCTTCATTTTCCAAAGATTCAGTGGTCAAATTTCTGAATATGCTACCATTGATTTCAAATTTTTGTTTTAACATGTGGAGTAGGAGGGATTTTCCTTTCCAATAAATGTTGGACCTCTCGACATTATGATACATTGAGTGAAATTTCGACAAGTGTCACTTGACTTTTAACACCCTTTTATAAATGTGACAACATGTGGAGGTGGAGGATTCAAATCACAGACTTATTGGTCGTTAGTACAAGAGCTACGCCCGTTGAGCTATGCTCGTGTTGACGTTTGTAGTAACATATTCATTTGTTGGTAAACAGATTAAAAAATATATATACTTTTTTTTATTATTTATTTTATTCTTCTTCTTCATTTCCCTTCTTCAACCCCAACCCTACCGGGCGGCGGCGGCAGCTAACATTGTTTTTCCTCTTCTTTTCTTTTTTTCTTCTTATCCTTTCTTCATTTTCCAAAGATTCAGTGGTCCAATTTCTGAATATGCTACCATTGATTTCAAATTTTTGTTTTAACACGTGGAGTAGGAGGGATTTTCCTTTCCAATAAATGTTGGACCTCTCGACATTATGATACATTGAGTGAAATTTCGACAAATGTCACTTGACTTTTAACACCTTTTTATAAATGTGACAACATGTGGAGGTGGAGGATTCAAATCACAGACTTATTGGTCGTTAGTACAAGAGCTACGCCCGTTGAGCTATGCTCGTGTTGACGTTTGTAGTAACATATTCATTTGTGGGTAAAAATATTGTTTACAAGCTTAATTTAAAAGAAACAAAACAAAACACAAAATGATTATCAAAACGGGAGCTACCATTTTTCATTCACAATAATTACTCTAGACCAAGGGTTAAAATGTCGAAGTCGAATAAAAAGTTGAGGTTGGGTCTCAGTTTTATGGAAATGTCAATGGAAATATCAACAAAATGTCGATGTTGATGGACATTTATGGAAAAATATTTAAAACAAAAAAATCAAAAAAATATTTAAAATAATCAATAAATGTTTTACATTTTTAAACTAAGTTAAAATACTTATTATAATTATTATATCCATATTAATTAGATTTTGTTGTCATTTTAATCATGTCGAACCCATGAACATGTGAAAATATCGATGGAAATTTAATACATTGCTCTAGACATTCATCCATCCTTAAAAAAAAAAAAAAAAAAAAAAAAAAAAAAAAAAAAAAAAAAAAACATCCATGGGGCCAAAAATGGGATAAAATATAACAGAAATATAAACATTATATTTGGACAAAAAGTGCACAATTTAGTGAAAATAAATTGATTGGGTGAGGATATTGATAAAAATTCGAATTGTACCCGACCAACCAAAAGTTTAGTGGAAGTTGTTTTCCATTTCAGTCCTTCAAAGGTGTTCTTATTTTCATTTCATGGCTTTTACTTCAATCTAACATGACAGCTTCGTTCTCGGCCCTTCCCGATTCGTGGTTGTTCATCGGACCTTCCATTTCTGTATTCAATCCAAACTTCTGGTCACGTTTCTTCAGCCAGACTCTTCCCCCATTAACTTGATCTTCGGCGATTTCTCGGTCTTCCCCCGCCGTGTTAATTGGTTTCAGTTTTTCCGATTTGCATTCCCTAAATAGGGTTTCGATCTGGAAAGGAGACGACGAACCCCGTTGATTTTGGGGTTCTGCAGCAGTTCTTAACGTTTCCGATTGCAATGTGTTGATTATCTCTGAAATTTGGTGATTCCTAAACCCCGTATTTCGCATTTGTCCGATCTTCTGGTTACTGCGGTATGTGCTCTTGCTCGCATATGAGATTTTTGTTGGCGTATCACATCGTATTGTTCCACGTCCGGATGTTGGGGTGAAGGTTTGGTTGGTTAGATGAATTGGTATGTGTAATTTATGGTTGCTGTAGAGTACGTTTGAGTCTGTTGTTAGGTAATTTTTTTTTTTAGATGAAGAAGCTTAAAACCGAACCTCCGGGTGCGAGGAGACTCAGGTTGTCGCATCTTCTTCTCGTAATTGGAGTGTTGTATTTAGTTTTCATATCATTTAAGTTTCCACGTTTTTTGGAAATTGCTGCAACGTTGAGCGGGGATGAAAGTAGTATTGGGTTGGATGGGACTACGGGAGTGGATAGTGAAGGGGTGGGTTTTAGCAAGGCATCGTTGAGTTCTGTCTATAAGGATACATTTCATCGGAAATTGGAAGATAACCAGCACCTAGAAGCACCATTGACGCCTAAAAAAGAGCCACTTGAAGAGGTGAACAATGTTACCGGACCCATAAAGCCAATTCAGCACAAATACGGTCGGATAACTGGTGAAGTTTCGAGTCAGCAGAATCGTACTTATGGTTTTTCTATGCTCGAGAAAATGGCAGATGAAGCTTGGACATTAGGCTTGAAGGTTTGGGAAGAAGTAGATAAATTTGGGTTAAACGAGACTGCTGAAAGTTCTATACTCGAGGGAAAGCCCGAGTCATGTCCTTCATGGATATCTACAGACGGGAAAAAACTGTTGGAGGGAGATGGAATCATGTTCCTACCTTGTGGACTTGCTGCAGGTTCTTCTATTACAATAATTGGAACCCCTCATCATGCTCATGAGGAGTATGTACCCCAGCTTTTGAAGGTGGGAGGTGATCCTATGGTTCTGGTTTCACAGTTCATGGTTGAATTGCAAGGATTGAAATCAGTAGATGGTGAGGACCCACCAAAGATCCTTCACATGAATCCACGACTGAAAGGCGATTGGAGTAAACGGCCGGTCATTGAACATAATACATGTTATAGGATGCAGTGGGGAACGGCTCAGAGGTGTGATGGTTTGCCATCAAGTAGTGACGATGAAATGCTTGGTGAGATTTATCCCCTCCGTTCTAATTTCTTGCGTTTGTCATCACTAGCACTCAAGCACTCATCGTGCGACACTCATAATCGGTGATGGTGCATAAGAATGTAAAATGACTTACAAATTATTGTTCTTTTTGATAATGACGAAAACTAGTGAATGATGAAATATTTTCCATTTTGGTCCAGCTAAAAGAAGAGAATATTTCCAGCAAGATTAAATTTTTTGGCCCTCTACTTAGAGTTAGGGATTTTTAATTGGTTAGAGTCTTAGCGCGTATTTGATAGTCCAATTGTGCATTTGGAGTTCTGATTTTAGACGGATTTATTGTACTCATTGAAGTCTAGTCAGGAGTCCTCATTTTCTGAGTCTATGGTGAAGAAGGTAAAAATTGTAAAATCTCATCTTGTTTTATTTATTTTCCGCTAATTTGAATCTGTACACCGATGGTTATGATGTTCACCTCTCCAAAAAAATTATTCGATGTGGTTATTCCCACCCCTTCTAATAATTGGATGCACAGTCAAATCATAACTTTTAAGTTCTTTCAATTGCCTACCACATTGTTCCAACCCTCTCAAATAATTTTTATCTCATGCATCAAAGGAAAAATTATTCAATGTGGCTACCCCTCCTAATAATTGGATGGAGTTTCTTTTTGTAGTTTTTTTTTTCAGACTTTCTTTTTGTGGGTTTTTTTTTATGCCTTTGTATATTCTGTCATTTTTCTTGATGAAAGCTCGGTTTCATACCAAACAAACAAAAACGAGAGGGAAAGAAGAGAAAATTTCTCTCTTATACATGCATTCAACAATATATTTTTTATGATACATCCAACAATATAGAATTGCTAGTCACGTTGTTCTAGTCCTTCAAATAATTTCTTTACTTCTTCACATGCAGACTTAGTTTTCTAGTCCAGTTTTGAGAATGCTATAGCAAAGTGGATGGAAGTTTATCCCATTCTCCTCCTATAAATTTTTTTCATGTCACTTCAAATACCATTACTGTTAATTGTGTACTTTTCTCCCCCCTCCAACTCCTCGATTTTGTTCATACTTCTAGCTGTGCTATAGTGCCAATACCACCTGACATTTTGTCCCCTTTCAATCTTTTTATTTGACAGTTGATGGAAATCGTCGATGCGAAAAATGGTTGAGGAGTGATAGTGATATTATAGACTCAAAAGAATCTAAAACAACCTCATGGTTCAAGAGATTCATAGGGAGGGAGCAGAAGCCAGAAGTGACCTGGCCATTTCCCTTTGTGGAGGGCAGATTGTTTATCCTAACACTACGTGCTGGTGTTGATGGATATCATATTAACGTTGGTGGTCGGCACTTGACTTCTTTTGCCTATCGCCCTGTAAGTATGTGGAGAAGAGGAGGATGCAGATGCAGATATTTCACCTTCTATTAATATTCATTTGTGGTTGATGTTTGGCTTACTGCTGCAGTTCGTATAGATCATCTCCTCCCATCTTGTCTTAATATTAATTTTCTTATATCTTTGTTTGACTTTTGTTTAGGGATTTACACTCGAAGATGCAACTGGATTAGCAGTTAAAGGAGACGTGGACATTCATTCTGCATATGCTACATCTCTTCCTACTTCTCATCCAAGCTTCTCTCCCCAACGAGTTCTAGAGATGTCAGAGAAATGGAAATCTCAGCCTTTACCCAAGAGACCCGTTTATCTTTTTATTGGTGTTCTATCTGCTACTAATCACTTTGCGGAGCGTATGGCCGTTAGGAAAACTTGGATGCAATCTTCAGCTGTCAAGTCATCAAATGTAGTTGTTCGCTTCTTTGTTGCACTGGTATGATTCTTGTGCTCATCCTTCTAAAGTATATTTATAGTAGTAGATCAAAGAATAGTAGTTGTTGTAATTGTTGGTGTTTCTGATGCATACAGAAGATGAAGAATCTCGTTACTTTGATTAATGTATTCTTTTATTTTCGGATGGCAAGAAAAGCTATATGTGCTTTCTTCCACTGACAATGGAACAGGTTTACATATGAAAAGGAAAACAATAAGAAAGCATGCAATGGTTATGCTAGCTCACATTTTTTTAGATAAGAATTTATGAACTGCTGCAATGTTGTATTGTAATCCTGTGAGTCGGATGTTACAGCTGTACTTGTATCAAGTTTTACGGTGCAGATCTGAAACAGTGATTCAATCCATAATTATCTCTTTCCCCTAACGCCCTTTATATTTAATATGCTACACACCCGTTTACTTATTCCAAATGAAATTATTTTCTCTCTTCTTCCGACTATGTTTTTGTACCCCCAGAATGATTCCAGGATTATCAATTCATTTATAGACTCACTTATTTCATTCCAATTGGTTTTTATTTTGGTTTCACTTCAAATTCATTCTCGTTTGGTAGATGGAGTGCATTGGCTGTTTATAAAGCTAAATAAAATTATTGTAGGAATCTGATTAGACAAAATCATACCAAGTTGAACCTTAAAGTTCTTCCATGACTAACCATATTCCAAAATTTAAAAAAAGGTCGATTCTTGTAACTAGCATTCTTTTTTTTCTATTCCACATCATTTTATCCTTTTCGTAGTTGTGCATGTGCTTTTGGTTTTAAAAGTTGTGTATCAATCTGTTCCCTAAGAAACGGTTAACCTTTTAAGGTTGAAGGTTCAAAATTTGGATCACAAACAGATTGGTAAAATGCAGTCCCTTATGGTAGATATCTCTTTAATCTCGATATCTAGTATAACTATCCTATCTACACGCATGATATAGAGTTGGTTTATAATACTTGTGCGTTCAGTCCTAGCTATTTTTATCAGTGCCTTTGTAGCTTGATTCATGCAACTCTTGAGTGGATGAATGGGTGTTAGTAACTACTACCTATACCCCCAATTGCCCGTGCAATCTCGAGTGCTAGGAATGATCACTTAGCTTTTCTTTATTTTTTAACCTCATGGTCCCCAATAAAGGCCAATGAAAGCTTTGTGATGATGCTATTCTTGTCGAGAGTGACTATTGATAAGAAGGTGGTAGCTGCATATGATGTTAGAAGTAGAAGCACCAATGTGGAACTTAACAGTTTGCCTCCTTGAAAGAGAGGTTTTCCGTACATCTTTTCTTTGGTTATGAAAGCATTTTCTTGGCTGCTATCCTATATGGCAAACAAATGGGAATTTAGATTTTACTGGAAGTATTGGAAAGAGAAAATGACCATTATATGTTTGCAGATGACTTAGTAACTTCCGGAGCGGAAATTCCTCATGAAATTCACATGTAGCATATAACTCTATCTTGGTCATTGACATTTAAGCTTGAGTGGCTCCCACTCCAATGACTATGACTCTTGTTCAGACCTCCCATCCTCTTTGGCACTCGGGATTTCTTTTCATTATTGTTTTTTTGTATTTCTTCTCACGTATAAACTCACCATGTAGAATCCGAGGAAGGAGGTCAATGCTGTGCTGAAGAAGGAAGCTGCATACTTTGGTGATATTGTGATCCTGCCCTTCATGGACCGCTATGAGCTTGTTGTTCTCAAGACTGTTGCTATATGTGAGTTTGGGGTGAGTTCATGTTCTCTTCTTCTGTTTATCAATATTTGGATCTTCTTCATAGAACTTTGTATTATGAACTGAGAAGTATTTGACCTTAGTGTATGCTGTTTTTCATTATGAGTCAAGTTGTCCACTTTTCCTCTTGCAGGCTGTGAATTTGACGGCTTCATATATTATGAAATGTGATGACGACACCTTCGTGAGGGTGGAAACTGTTCTAAAACAGATTGAAGGCATTTCATCCAAGAAGTCCCTATACATGGGCAATCTCAACCTCTTGCATCGCCCTCTCAGACATGGAAAATGGGCAGTCACATATGAGGTAAATAAAATATACGCATATAAAAGTTGGCTATTCTGTGCTCTTATCCCACTTGGTGCATCCTTGAGTTACAATGGCTAATCCTCCAATTTTTCTGGATAACTTTCATCAATTGACAAATGTTTGACATAGCGCTGCTGCTTGAAACTATAATTGGCAATTGTCATAACTCCTCCTAAGTTAACATAAAGGAGGGCCTTTTCTGATAGAAAGAATCCAGTGTTATTATTTATTAACAAAGAGGGTATACACTTGGGGAGGATCACATAACTCTTTCTTCTCTCCCAAACCTGATTAGCCTAATCATGAAAATATACCCTGCACAACGCTTGCATTCTCTAAAAATTTCTTCTGAATCTGTTTCATTCCTATGTCTCATCACTTAATTACAAAAGTGGACCCACCTAACTCCCTTCCTTTAATATACATCTATCATTGGTAGCCTGTCATTTTCTTTCAACTTTTTAAACAAGCTTTGAACAATCCTTTTTGTTTTCGTACGCTAATGATTTATTTCCATGTACAATAACAGGAATGGCCTGAAGAAGTTTATCCTCCATATGCCAATGGGCCAGGATATATCATTTCCATTGACATTGCTAAGTACATTGTCTCTCAACATGAAAACAGGAGCTTGAGGGTCAGTTTGACAATATAGCCCTTATTGTCTCTGTTTATCTGTCCGTGCCCCCTTTTGTGTATTGAATGGTATGTTTTGGGTATGGCAGATATTCAAGATGGAGGATGTGAGCATGGGAATGTGGGTCGAGCAGTTCAACAGTACCGTGACGACGGTCCAGTACTCTCACAACTGGAAATTCTGCCAGTATGGGTGTATGGAGGACTATTTTACAGCACACTATCAATCTCCAAGGCAGATAATTTGTCTGTGGGATAAGTTAGCGCGCGGTCAAGCTCACTGTTGCAACTTCAGGTGACAATTTTCCACAATTTTTCCACTGTATTTCTACCCATGTTTATTATTCAGTGTAGGCTTCATGAATTCAAACTATGATGCATTATAATTGCTAATGTTTATTTTTTTTTTCATCAAGATCAATTTTCCTTGTATAGAATATGATGTGGAATTGGCATTTTGATATCAAGTAGCTTGATTCCTCCATTTATTATGTTACCTTTTGCCTTGGATGTTGCTAAGGGATTTTCACCCTTAACTCTTGAGCTTATGATGATTTTTTCGATATACAAGCCAGTTCCATGATATGAAGTAGCTTGATTCCTCCATTTGTTTCCTTTGTTTTTTGTTCTTTTTCAAAATATATAAAGGGTTTCTTTTGGAGTCAATATTTAAACTATTATCGTTTAAAAACAAAACAAAAAGGATATACTTTTTATTTTAAATAACTGAACTTATTTATTTTACCATCTGAAATTGGGTTATGTTGCTTGAGCTACAAAATGGCAATTTGATTATTGTAACTTCAACTTTTACAGACAAACTTCTAAATAAACCTTGTGGTATTATTTGGAAATTTTGTTGAAAAACTATTCTTACTTTCCTTTTTTGCTTTTCCTTTTAAAAAAGGAAAAATAAACTTTTCTTTTTCTTCTTAACGGGAGTTTATTAAAGTTATTCTCTCCCTTTCTCTCCTTTTTTTTAAACATTATTAGAATTATTCTCATAACAACTCTAATTAGTCATTTGGCAATCAAATAGATCAGGTTAGTGGCTGTGAGATTAGGAGGTGTATGTAAAAATCCAAGTTTTTTTTTTTTTTTTTTTTTTTTTTTTTTTTTTTTTTTTTGTGAGTTCGATAACAATTGAGGGTGTGTGATTTGAACCACTACTCTTTTGGAGGGTACATATCAATTACCGTTGAGATATGTTCATTTTGACAAAATCTAAGTCATTTTAAAAGGCAATTTCTAAATATTACATCACAAATTTCCAAGTTGATCCTATTTAACTAATCTATCCGTGCACATTTTCTTCTTTAGGTTGAGTACCATACAATAAATTAATAAAATGATTGGAGAAAGAAAATAATTATAAAAAAAAAAACATTCATAATTAACATGCTAATCTTATAAATTATTAGTAAACAACTTGTTTTTTTAATAATGACTAAATTCCATTAAGATATCATGGAAGCCATGTTATCAAGTGAAATGTGATAACGACTCAGCAACTTTCCCTTTTTTTTTTCCGAAGCTTTAATTTTTTGAACAAAAGGTCATATATTGAAATGGTATAAATTTGTTATGTAAAAGAAATTTTAGTCTTTTTTTTTTTATAGCTAAAAAAAGTTATTAATTATCTTTATCAATTTAAACCTAACTCAACTATTTAATATATATATATATTCAACTAAAAATTCAGATATTCAAGTCTACTCCATTGTTAACTTAATAAATAAATTTAAAAAAAAAATGATTCTTATCCCTTGTTTTTCTTTTTGGGAGCAATCTTAGTTTTAAAGTTTGTGGAGTCTAAAATTCATGATGGTAATGAGTAGAAAGGATAGGATGACCAAATTGCAAAAGAAAAGGATTTTTTTTTAATTTTTTTAATAACAAAAGAAAAGGATTTGATTTGAAGTAAAGCCTCAAATCTTCTTTCCCTCCCATTGGGTGTTTCAATTACCCGGGTCCCATCCTTCTCTTCCTATGTTTATTTATTATTTTCATTATTTAAGAAAAAAAAAACGAGAGAGGAAAGAAAAAGAAAAAGGAAAACCAACAATTTTTACCCAAAAGTTGTATTAATTACACTTTTATAAGTGTTGCGAAATTTATTCTCGATTCAATTTCTACTAATTCACTCCATAATTAAAACTAAAAGTAATTTAACAATCTCTAAAATTCACTAGTTTTTTCCTTCTGAATTCAACAACATTTGAAAGCAAAATATATATATATATATATATATATATATATATATATATATATATATATATATATTTGAAGGGAAATGATTCGATCTCTTGATCAATGATACATGTCAATTCTTGATGAGTTCTGCTAAAAACTCTTAAACAAAATAAAGTTGGATTGATGTATAAAATCGAGTAAACCTTAAAAGATAATTAAAATAAGAACTCATTAAAAGGTAAAATTTGTAAATTTATCGAAGTTTAAGATGCAATTCAATGAAATTGGAAAATCTAGACCATCTTTGATAAACTATTTCATTTTTTTGTTTTTGGTTTTTGAAGATTAAGCTTATAAACACTAGTCTCACCCTCAACTCTTCTTTGTTTTGTTATATATAATCTTCCCATGTTTTCAAAAACCAAGTCAAATTTTGAAACACAAACAAAATATATAATAATAATAATAATAGTTTTTAAAAAATTGTTTTTGTTTTTTGGAATTTAGCTAATAATTCAAATGTCTATTTATAAAAAATGAAAATCATGGTAAGGAAATTGAAAGAAAATAAACCTAATTTTCAAAAACAAAAAAGCAAATGGTTATCAAACTACGCTTTAGAAACCCAGACTCCGTGAAAATTGATATTAAAAAAAAAAAAAAAACATATGTATATGTTCGCACGTGCGAGGGACGATATCCAACGTACGTTCCCAACTTGATTTTTGTTTCTCCATCGTTGCCGACACGACACTCGTCTGCCTCGCTGGCTCTCGCGTCGTCCGGACGCGTAATCAAAGACAGTGAAACAAAATTTCCCTGTGGGTCCCACTCCGTTCGTCGGCAGCTCTGGAGCGTGTTCTTCACGACCTCCATTACAAAACAAAAACAAAACGGTTTCTACGCGGCCGTTGGACGCGCGCCGTTATGATTCTTGTGGGGATCACTTGCTTGGCAAAAACGCGCCCACTCTCTCTGCGAGTATAGAATACGGTTACTCGCTCCTACTTCTTCACGCGAGGGTGGCTCTCCACGTGGCGAGTTCTGGTCCCGCGTGATGGGAACAGGCGCGTGGACGATTCTGTTGTTGAGCTGTACTTTTAGATTTTATTTGCAGTCACGGAGAATTTATGACGCCTGGTTCGAAATGTCGAAAGTACCCTTTTGAGGTCCTTTTTTTTCTTTTCTTTTTAATAACAAAAAGCGTTTAGTAGGTATTTTTTTTTAATGACTATTAAATTCTAAGGACGTTATGTATTCAATAATTATTTATTTGCATAATGTTAATTGAAACATGTGAAGCAATTAATGTGTCAGAGATTCAGAATTGGCTATTATATCATGTGACATTTGATTAATTATTGTAATTGTAGTACAATATAAAAATGTCTTTTTGAGATTTTAACTAATAATTTGTGTAATTTATTAATGAAACATGTACTCTTGCGTTGTATTTCTATTATTTGTTGATGTTTCAACTATTTCTTAATATTAGATTTTGTGTAATTTATTAGGATTAAATTATTCTAAAAACAAAATTATTAGGATGAAATTATAAGTCTGGTCTTTAAATCTTTAGTGTTGTGTCAATTTGGTCCATTAACTTTAAAAAATATCTAATGAACTTTTGAACAATCGATTTTATATCTGACATGTCTATGAATTTTACTAATATGTACCTGAAAGTTAAATAACTAAATTTGTAATTAAACCTTTATTATTCAAACATTTAGACATTTTTTTTAGTACAGACCTTGAACCTAAAAGTGAGGTTATTGGTATCTTAACCACTGAACTATATTCAAATTGGATATTGGTTTGTTTTATTTTATTTTATTTTATTACTTTATTTTTTAGATTAGGGTTGAGGGTCGAACTATCTACATTTGAGATGGTAAAATGAAACCTTATTTACGAAGTCAGGCTTGAATTGGTGGGTACGAGTATTGTATTGTATTGTATTTATTTTTTTTAATATATAAGAGTATTGTATTTTTAGACTATTGAAAATTTGTTATTTATAATTTGTATCACTAAATTTTAATACTTGTTACCATTGTTTTTTCCCCTTTTCATATGGTTGCGTTGATCAATTCTAATATTACGAATATAAATTCATTAAATTAAATATCGATACATCACAAACATTGGTCAAAGCATTAGAACTATTCTTATAATACATGTGTCACATTATCACTGACTGAAATTGTAATACTCTAAATAAAAGTTGCAAAGTTATGACAACTTTGACAATCACGATTAAAAAAAAAAAAATCAAGTATAATCACAAACTCAATTTAGTTGAGACATCACGAACATGGTGCATGCTCAAATCAACACCTCTAATTTAAATTGGAATATTCTTATAAAAAAAATGTATAGGAGAATCATTAGAAAAAGTAAAAATCGAAGGTCATCAACCTATCTCGTTTGGGGATAAGAGTTGAATTAGTATAAATTACAACCTCGAAACTAAAAAGGACCATTTGATTAATTACGAAAAATACAAAATGATTTTTTTTCCTTAAATAAAACAAGAATAAGCTGCAAAAATCAAACAATGAAGAAGAATCATTCTTCTCTTGAGGGAAAGAAAGACAATCAAATGAGGAAACCCAACAAACACTTCCCTAAAAGAATAATTGCCATTTCAGTTAAATATCTTTAGTGGTCAACCCATAGATTCTATTTTTTTTTTTTAAATAATTTCAACAATACTAAAATGAAATAAATTAAGACAAAGTTCACTTAAATAAATAAAATTCAAAATCAAAGGAAAAAATTTATATCTAATGTGCATATCCAAACTTTCGGATATTCAGTTCGATAACTTGAGATATTAAACAGGAGACACTCTTTTTTGAAAAAAATTTAGTATATAAATGAAAATTTGTAAAAATGAGCATAGCCCAATGATAATTGACACAATACATATATATGCTGTCACATTATTCATTTGTTAAAAACAAAATCACGGTAAGAACTTATACATTTATTTTTGTAGAAGTTTAAAAACTCAAATCTATATTTTTCAAAACATAATATCCAAAAATATAATATAATTGAAAATTCAGGGAACATGATTTTTTTTTTCTTCTTTTAGGGAAAATAGTATAACAAAAGTAGAGATGACTTGTCAAAGTGAATGGTTCGGCGTTAATTAACATCCACCATCAACAAATAGGTCATGTTTGAGTCCTTCATTCTTCCAATGTTGTTGAACTTAAAAGGATGACTTAAAAGCTGACCATAGGTCGTTTTACCGCAGAATAAATTTTAAAGAGGGTAAATATTTTATACATTTAATTTTTAATATTGTTTTTTTTGTCTAAATTTGAAAATTATATTATTAAAATCACTTTAGAGCCAAGGCACCTGATTCCAAAATGGAAAGAAAAGAAGGTGTTTTTCGTCTTTTACACTTCGTCCTCTCCCATCGTCTTCAATCAATCAATCAATCTCCATCTTTTCCTCTTATCCACAGCCACAGTTCACTCTCTCTTCCTCAGAATTAAAAAAGCATTGAAGAAAACGATGAAACACGGACCCAACCCCACAACCAGCTAACACCAAATCATCCAAATTTCATCCCCAACCCCACACCCAGATTTTTTAGCTCACTCTTCCTTTACGCCATGCCATTTCCTTTCATATTCGTTATAAATATCCCACCCAACCACCGTTTTTCAACGGTTACTTTATCCCTCTTTGAATGACCCAGAAAAGAAACGGAAGAATCAACTAAGAAACCCCTTAAAATCGCCCTTTACTTCCCTACATTCTGACAGTGCTGGAGTTTCTGGAGGTGGGTTTTCCAGATTCAGTCAGGAGTTGAAGAAATTTGGCTTTTAGAGACAGACCCAGATGGATTTCCCTTCGTTTTTGACGTCCTTAGGGACGTCCTTCGTGATATTTCTGGTTTTGATGCTTGTTTTCGTTTGGCTTTCTTCAAGGCCTGGCAACCATGTCATTTATTACCCAAATCGGATCCTTAAGGGTCTGGATCCGACCGGCGGGTCGAGGACTAGGAGCCCGTTTGCTTGGATTCAGGAAGCTCTGTCTTCTTCTGAGCAGGACGTGATCTCCATGTCTGGGGTTGATACTGCGGTGTACTTCGTGTTTATGGCCACTGGTTTGTCTTTCTTTTCTTTCCAGAATGTTTCAGTTTCTATTTCAACTTGAATCATGATGTTGGGTGTTCTTTCTTTTCTTTCTATTGTTGTTGCCCTGTTTCTCATTTCATTCTGTTATCGAATTGTTTTCAGTGCTGGGGATTTTTGTGTTGTCTGCCGTTGTTCTGCTGCCAGTTCTCATTCCAGTTGCCGTTACAGATGATGGTATTAAGAATGCCAAAGCAAACAATACCCAAAGTGTTGGGACTTTCAGTGAACTTGACAACTTATCCATGGGAAATATTAATGTAAGCAACAATAATGTCCTGTTTGATTATGATTTAGTTATGTAAGTTATTATAATCATGTTTTCTTTCTTTAGTTAGTACAGAACAGTTTTTGGATTAGAAAATGGAAAACGAAATAACGTTGCTTTGGTTCTCAGATTTGAGTTTTGACTTGTTTTTATATGCAGCTGCGGAGTAATCGGCTTTGGGCCTTCTTATTAGCCACATACTGGGTTTCCTTTGTTGCATATTACCTGACATGGAAAGCTTATAATCACGTATCAGCTCTGAGAGCTGCGGCGCTAATGACTCCAGAAATAAAGGCTGAACAATTCGCCATTATTGTTAGAGATATCCCTCCAGTTCCTGAAGGTCAAACTAGAAAGGAACAGATCGATTCTTTCTTTAGAAATATCTATCCAGATACATTTTATCGATCGATGATCGTCACAGACAACAAAGAGGTTTGTTCACCATTTTGCTTTTTGAACAGTTGTCATGTCATTCATTATCTCAAGATTGCTTGGATTCAATACTTCAGTTTCTTCAATTTTCTTACTTTTGCCTGATCTATTTGAACTTGTTGATTGAGTGGAGTTTACTGTATTGTATTTACCCATGATTTTGGTTTCTTCTGGTTGAAATGTTTCTGTGTAGGATATTTAAGACAAGATGTGAATCGTATTCAACAAATTTAAGGAAGGTTAACAAAAAAAAGATCAAATTTGCCTCTGTGTTGGTTTTGAGTTCTTCCACATTATTTAAACCTTTGTCATTCATTTCTCAGGATTGCTTGTGACTCAGTAGTTCCATTTCTCTGATCTTTGCTTGATATCATTCAACATCGTGATTAACTTGTTGCTACGAGTAGAAGTGTGTTATTGCATTTGGATCGTGATGTGTGGTTATTCTGGTTGAAATATTTCTCTGTGGGATATTTCAGATAAGATGCGATTGTGTTTTAACTCATTTAAGGAAAAGAGCAACAGATAAGATCATGTTTGCCTCTGTAGGAGTGAAAAGTTCTACATTTAATTTCTATGTGTTAATGTTCAAACGTCAAGCAGGTCAATAAATTGTGGGAGGAGTTGGAAGGATACAAGAAGAAGCTCGAACGGTCTGAAGCAGTCTTTGCGGCTTCAAAAACAGAAGCCAAGCCAGAAGGTGTAAGACCAACACATAAAACCGGCTTCCTTGGTCTTATTGGGAAAAAGGTTGACAGCATAGAATTCTACTCGGAGAAGATTAATGAGTTAGTCCCCAAATTGGAATCTGAACAAAAGGTTACTCTCAGAGAGAAGCAGAAGAATGCTGCCTTAATCTTCTTCAATAACAGGGTAGCTGCAGCTTCTGCAGCTCAAAACTTACATGCACAAATCGTTGATAAATGGACCGTTCTGGCAGCCCCCGAACCCCGCCAGCTTATCTGGCCTAATCTTTATATAAATTTTATTCAGAGGCAAGTTAGACAGTATGTTGTGTATGTCATCGTAGCTCTTACGATTTTCTTCTACATGATCCCAATCGCTATAATTTCTGCTATTACCACGCTCGATAACTTGAGGAAGTTTCTGCCATTTTTGAAGCCGATTGTGAACATAGCTGCTGTCAAGAGTATTTTAGAAGCTTACTTACCTCAATTGGCCTTGATTATCTTCTTGGCCATGCTGCCCAAATTGCTGCTCTTTCTATCTAAAGCTGAGGGAATTCCTTCAGAGGGACATGCTGTGAGGGCTGCTTCTGGGAAATATTTCTATTTCACAGTGTTGAATGTTTTCCTTGGAGTCACTTTGAGTGGTGCATTGTTTAGAACATTCAAGAGCATCCAGAAGGATCCAAACTCTCTTATTCCATTGTTGGCAAGTAGTCTTCCAGGCAGTGCAACCTTCTTTCTGACCTATGTGGCTCTCAAGTAAGCTCCCAATTCTAAGATCCTTCGATTTCGTTTTATGTTTTCCCATTCTTTGTGTATGCATAAATGTAATGATCCTTGAACCGGAACAGTTCAGAACAAAAAAGAAAAATGTGATATAATGTTGATACCATCAGTAGTTCTAAGTTTCTAATGAGTGTAGATTAAGAATCTAAATTTAGCTATCATCATTAGTGAACTGATTTTGGTTCTTTTTTCGTGCGTGTTAGGTTCTTCGTCGGTTATGGTCTTGAACTATCTAGGATAGTTCCTCTTATCATATTCCATTTGAAGAAGAAATTTCTTTGCAAATGTGAAGCTGATGTGAAAGATGCTTGGACTCCTGGAGATCTTGGTTATGGAACTAGGATTCCTGGTGACTTGCTCATTTTTACTATAGTCCTCTGCTACTCCATCATAACACCTCTGATTGTCCCATTTGGCGTCATATATTTCGGTCTCGGATGGCTTATCCTTCGCAATCAGGTAATGTAAATCTATCGTAACATCGAATGGAAAACTGTAACAACTAAGCAGATTTTGTGTCTAATTAGATCTTTGTTATGTTTCTGTATTATAACGTTTGACTTCCTTTACAGGCCCTCAAAGTTTATGTTCCTTCTTATGAGACCTATGGAAGAATATGGCCACATATATTCAATCGTATAATGGCGTCTCTCTTGCTGTACCAACTTACCATGTTCGGTTTCTTCGGAGTGAAGAAATTCTTCTATGCTCCAATCTTAATTCCACTCCCTATAATTTCCCTGATATTTGCCTTCCTTTGTCACAATAAATTCTATCAAGCTTTCGCCAATACCGCTCTCGAAGTCGCTCGTAATGAGTTGAAGGAAGCTCCCAACATGGAACAAGTGTTCAGATCTTTCATTCCACCAAGTTTGAGCTCTGAGAAGGTTGATGAGGACCAATTTGAAGATGCAAGGTCCCAGGTTTCAAGAACAGGATCATTTGTTTAATACAAATTTATGTCGTTCTTGCTTTATCCATTAATCTTGTGTGAAAGTTAGGTGAAAATTGTTGATAGTTTGCATTAGGGATCAAGAAGTTTAGATTGTGATTAATGAATACCTCAGTTTGTGTTTATGGTTTTTCCACTTGGTCTAGTTAAATAGCCATGAGAAAGGCTAGTGATATGTATTCAGGGAGAATGACTTGTGTATTTAATGAAATTGAAATAGTGTTATTTCCTTCTTTCCAGTTTTGAACATGTATTGTTTTAAGTTTTTAACATGTAATTGTTTGGTTTACCTTCTAACTCAACATAATTGCGTGATTAAGGAATTTTTACTATTTTTAACTTCAAAATTTGAGTCATTTACTTCGTGTAAATAAAATTATTTATATATATAAAAAAGTTAATGACTAAAATAAATATTTTTAAAATTTAATGACTATAACGGTGAGCCTCAAAGTTATGGATAAATAATTTAGGATATGTTTGGTTTAACTTTTCAAGTGTTTGATTTTTTTTAAAAAAAATTATTTTGAAAAAATTTATAGTATTTGGCAACCACTACAAATGACTTATCAGAAAATGAGATTGATAAATAAACAATTTTGAGAGAAACACTTGAAACCAATTTTTTTAAAAAGAGTAGTATACAATAACTTGTGTATAAAAACACCTATGAGGAAATAATGCAACCGTATATGAGTGTTTAAATTATAAACATTTTTTTATACAAAATGTTTTTTAAAAAATGCATTTTTGAAAAAACATTTAAATTAGAATGTATTCCAAACGGACCCTTAAACGAGATTAGTAAAAACTAAAGATCCTCTCACACACGCTGAGTAACATCATATCGGAGGCAAGGTTGAGGGTTATCTTGAAGGTCAAGAACCATAGAAAGAAAGGCCAACCTCAATCTCAAGATGAAATCACTCCACAAGTTTGATAAAAAAAATAAAATATATATATATATATAAATCCTAAAATTAAATAATTATAGGGCATAATATGCCGGCTATACTAAACCACACATTCAATGTGGACTCTTGGTACTCAACTAGAAGGAGACAAAACAACTTTATTTTCATTCAACTCAATGAACTTTGTTATAAATAATTCATACCTAAAAAAAGAAAAGTCAACAAACAACGTTAATAATTATTTCAGAGAGAATAAGGAGGTCTTCAAAATATGGTTTTAGATAATTTTACAGGTTATTTGTCAAAGTGAGCATAGTTTATCGGTAATTGATATGTACTATAGATCAAAAAGTTAGGTTCGAATCTCTCCCCATCTAATGTTGCTGAATTCAAAAAAAAAAAAAAAAAAAAAAAAAGGAATTTACAAGTTATCTGAGGCCAAAATGATCTAGATGGACAATTCATGTTAGTTAAAGATAATTTAAGAGGAAAAAAGTTTTTTTTTTCTTTTTTTTAAATCACTTTGGATTTATTCCCTCATTTATAAGGGTAATTGTAAATGTCTAATATTTTAATCAATTGAATCAAACTCTCATTAAATCGTTTCGGAGCCAAAAGTGTGCTCATAGCTTAGCCAAAAGTGGTCTAAGATTTACCCCGATGTTATGGATTTGGGATTTTCCATATTGGTTAGCCAATATGGCTCTTAGTGAGGAATCACGTTTTGTACCTAGGGAGTTTGCTTTCTTAATGAAATTGTTCCTTAAAAAAAAAAAAAAAAAAAAAAAAGTTTCGGAGCCAAAACACCTATTTAACAATGGAAAGAAAACAATACTTCTTCTTCCGTCAACAAGTAATGTAAAAAAAAATTGACATTAATTATTTGTTGGAAGAAAGTAAAAAAATTATTATTATTATTTTCAACTTCCTCCTCTACTTGTGTAGAAATTATTGGAGGAGTCATATTAATATTAAGTTTGTACATGTTAATTACCGTTAAGCTATGCTCACTTTGATAAATATTTCAAATTTATATTAGTGATTATAGAAAAATACAAATTCTTGAAGCTCATTTTTTCTCTCTTTTTTCTTGTAAGTTCAACAACAATTAGATGAGAATTGCGCTAAAGAATGGTTAATAATATATATATATTTTTTTTTGTAAAAAAAAATAATTTTTAAACTTTTAAAAAATTGAGAAGCTAGTAGGATCCGAAGAGAGAATGTATTTTCGATTTTTTTAAACTCGTGCTTTCATCGCGCCTTCTTCTCTCTTGTTCTATCTTTCACTGAATTAAGAAACACAGAAGAAGAGGATGAAATTCGGAGGCAACCCCACAACCACTTAATCCAAAATCTTCGAGTTTGATTCCCACCCCACATCCAGATATTCATTTTCTCTCTCACGATTGCTCTTCTTTTAAGCTCACTCTTGCTGTGCGTCATGGCATTTCCTTCCCCTATTCGTTTCAAACAAAGAAACCCCTTAAAATCGACTTTGATCACTGTACATTCTGAGAGTGCTGGAGCTCCCGGACGTGGGTTCTTCCAGATTCAGTCAGGAGCTGAAGAAATTGGGCTTTTAGAGACAGGCCCAGATGGAGTTCGCTTCGTTCTTGACGTCCTTATTGACGTCGTTTCTGATTTTTCTGGTTTTGATGCTTCTTTTCACATGGCTTTCTGCAAGGCCTGGCAACCATGTCATTTATTACCCCAATCGGATCCTCAAAGGTTTGGATCCAACCGGCGGGTCCAGGACCAGGAACCCGTTTACTTGGATTCAGGAAGCTCTGTCGTCTTCTGAGCAGGATGTGATCTCCATCTCAGGAGTTGATACTGCTGTGTACTTTGTGTTTTTGAGCACTGGTTTGTCTCTCTTTCTAGAATGTTTCAGTTTTAACTTCAACCATGTTCTTGGGCGATTTTCTGTGGCTGCCCTGTTTCTCATTTCATTTTTCAATTGAAACGTTTCAGCGCTGGGGATTTTTGTGTTGTCTGCCATTGTTTTGCTGCCGGCTCTCATCCCAGTTGCTGTTACAGATGATGGTATTAAGAATGCTCAAACAAACAATAGCAAGACTTTCAGTGGATTTGACTACTTAACCATGAGAAATGTTAATGTAAGCGACAACGATGTTCTGTTCTGTATCGATTTTGTTTCATAAGTTTGTATAATCATGTTTAGAAGTATTATCAAACGAGTTCTTATCTTTTAGAAAACTATAATTTCAGGCTTGGCCTGTATGTTGCTTTGGTTCTCAAATTTGAGTTTTGACTCGTTTTAATTTGCAGCCAGGGAGTAATCGGCTTTGGGCCTTCTTAGTAACCACATATTGGGTTTCCTTTGTGGCATATTACCTGACATGGAAAGCTTATAATCATGTTTCAATTCTGAGAGCTGAAGCTCTAATGACTCCAGAACTTAAGGCTGAACAATTTGCCATTATTGTTAGAGATATCCCTCCAGTTCCTGAAGGTCAAACTAGAAAGGAACAGATTGATTCTTTTTTCAGAAACATCTATCCCGATACATTTTATCAATCGATGATCGTGACAGACAACAGAGAGGTCTGTTTGATACTTACTTTACTTTTGGAATCTTTCTCATTTATTATCTCAGGATTGCTAGTGACACAGTACTTCAGTTTTCTTTCGGTTGATATCGTGCAATGTTCTGATCCAAACTCGTTGCATTGAGTGGAGTTTACTCTTGTATTTACCTCATGATGTGTGGTTTTTTCTGGTTGAAATATTCCTCTGTAGGATTATTAAAATAAAGATTTGAATTGTTTTCAACAAATTTAACGAAAAGAACAACAAATAAGATCAAACTTGCCTCTGTGTGAGTGATAGTTTTGAGTTCTTCCACATTATTTGAACCTTTGTCATTCGGTTTCTCAGGATTGCTTGTGATTCACTACTTCCACTTCTCATTCTGCAACATTTGATCCAAACTTGCTGGTATGAAGTATGAACAGAGTTTGTTGCTGTATTTGCATCATGACGTGTGCTGGTTGAAACCTCTCTTTTAGGATATTTAAGATAAGAAGTGAATTGTATTCAACGCATTTAAGGAAAAGAGCAACACATAAGATCACATTTGCGTATGTATGAGTGACAGTTTTGAGTTCTTCCACATTAAATTTCTCTGCGCCATAATGTTCAAATGTCAAGCAGGTCAATAAATTGTGGGAGGAGTTGGAAGGATACAACAAGAAGCTTGAACGGTCCGAAGCAGTCTTTGCAACTTCGATAGCAGAAGCTGAGCCAGGTGTAAGACCAACACATAGAACCAGCTTCCTTGGTCTTGTTGGGAAAAAAGTTGACAGCATAGAATTCTACTCTGAGAAGATCAATGAGCTAGTCCCAAAATTGGAATCTGAACAGAAGACTACTATCAGAGAGAAACAGAAGAATGCTGCTTTAGTCTTCTTCAATAACCGGGCAACTGCAGCTTTTGCAGCTCAAAACTTGCATACACAAATGGTTGATAAATGGACCGTTCTGGCAGCTCCAGAAGCCCGCCAGCTTATCTGGCCTAATCTTTATATAAATTCTACTCAGAGGCAAGTTAGACAGTATGTTGTGCGTGTCGTCTTATCACTGATGATTTTCTTCTACATGATCGCAATCACTATAATTCCTGCAGTTTTAGAAGCTTTTACCACGCTTGAAAACTTGAAGAGGTTTCTGCCATTTTTGAACCCAGATGTATATGTAGTCTATACAGTTTTAGAAGCTTACTTACCTCAAATAGTTCTGATTATCTTCTTGGCCATGCTGTCCAAGTTACTGCTCTTTCTATCTAAATCTGAGGGAGTTCCTTCGGAGGGACATGCTATGATGGCTGCTTCTAGGAAATTTTTCTATTTCACTGTGTTGAATATTTTCCTTGGAGTCACTTTGAGTGGTGAACTGCTTAGAACTTTCTTCAGGGAGGATCCAAGCTCTCTTATTCCCTTGTTGGCTAGTAGTCTTCCAGGCAGTGCAACCTTCTTTCTTACCTATGTGGCTCTTGAGTAAGCTTCTGATTCTAAGATCCTTTCATTTCATCTCCGTTTCTTTTTATAATGATCCTCGAACCAAAACAGTTAAGAACGAACAGTATGTGATACTTGATTGTGAAAAACAGTTTGTTGCTTTTTTCCAAAATGGTTCTTTACATATGTACAGTCGCGTTGATACCATCAGTAGTTTAAAATTTTTAATGTGTGCATTAAAAATCTAAATTTAGCTGTCGTCATCGGTTGTTGAGGATCCCATATTGAAAAGATAAGTGGAGACCTCACAATTTATAAGATACATGGACTACTCCACTCAATACCCATGTAATCTAATATCAGTGAACTGATTTTAGTTTTATCGTGCGTGTTAGGTTCTTTGTCGGTTATGGTCTTGAACTATCAAGGATAGTTCCTCTTATCATATTCCATTTGAAGAAGAAATTTCTTTGCAAATGTGAAGCTGATGTGAAAGATGCTTGGACTCCTGAAGATCTTGGTTATGGAACTAGAGTTCCTGGTGACTTGTTCATTTTTACTATAGTCCTCTGCTACTCCATCATAGCACCTCTGATTGTCCCGTTTGGCATCATATATTTCGGTCTTGGATGGCTTATCCATCGCAACCAGGTAAACAACTAAGTCGACTTTGTGATTTGTGTCTAATTAGATCATTGGTTTGTTTCTATGTTAACATTTGACCTTGTTTTGCAGGCCCTCAAAGTTCATGTTCCTCCCTATGAGACCTATGGAAGAATATGGCCACATATATTCAATCGTATAATGGCGTCTCTCCTGCTGTACCAACTTGCCATGTTTGGTTTCTTCGGAGTGAAGAAATTCTTCTATGCTCCAATCTTAATTCCACTCCCTATAATTTCCCTGATATTTGCCTCCCTTTGTCACAATAAATTCTACCGAGCTTTCGCCGATACCGCTCTTGAAGTCGCTCGTAATGAGTTGAATGAAGTTCCCAACATGGAACAAGTGTTCAAATCTTTCATTCCACCAAGCTTGAGCTCTGAGAAGGTCGATGAGGACCAATTTGAAGATGCACAGTCCCAGGTTTCGAGAACGGGATCATTTGTTTAATACAAATTAATGTCGTTCTTGCTTTGTCCATTAATCTTGTGTGAAAGTTAGGTGAAAAATGTTAATAGTTTAAGTTAGGGATCAAAAAGTTTAGATTGTGATTAATGTATATCTCACTTTGTGTTTATGGTTTTTTCACTTGGTCTAGTTTAATAAGAACTAAAAGAAAGGAATATAAGATCTGCCGTGTATTTTAGTACACCAAATGTGAGGTATGAAGATTTGGACCTTTGACCTCGAGAGAAGAAATACATTTAATGTTTATGTACCAAAGATTTGGAGATAATTTATTATTGGACTTTGAAAGTTAGAGATCAAAATAAAATTAAATATTTAAAATATAATTTAAGCTTAAAAGGTTCCTACAAAATTGGAAACTTTTTTTATAAGAAAATTGGAAACTACATGGTTGTTCACTAGTTGATAGTAGTAGAAAATTCCCAATCATCACTATTAAATTGATTGCTCATCAGTTGATCGTAGGAATCTTCGGTTAATTATTAGAATTTTAAAAATCTTGATAAAGGAATTGTAAACAAGTATAATTTCAAAACAACCAAGAAAAAACAGAATTTGCAATGGGTGGCAAATAAGAATTATATAATTACAAATATAGTACAATGTAAAAAAAAATTTGTAAATATAGCAAAATCTATTAGAGTATGTTATTGATAGACTCTGGTTAATTAGAATCTATCTGATAGACTTCGATTATCAGAGTTGATAGACTCTGATTAATCTGATAGACACTTAATCAGAGTCTATCAGTGATAGACACAGATAGAATCTGACAACAGCATTTTGGTTTTGTACAATTAATTTTGCTATATTTGTCATTAGTTTGTAACTGTGCTATATTTGCTATTAATATGGTCCAATTTGTCATTCATGCATTTGCCCCGAGAAAAAACCTATAACTTTTGTGAAAACCAGAATTTTCAAAAGCGAAAATGAGTTGCTAGTTACTGTACTGTTCTATTACTAAAAAAAAAATTAATACATCAGACTCAGCGTTTTCCCCCCTAAAAGGAACTTGTAGTTGTGGCTTTGTGCGCTACAAACAATTGAATTGGGAGATGGAAATTGGAGTCGCCTTCCAAGCATCCCACGCCTAAATTCCAATTCCTAACCAAAGACCTCTCTGCAACAAAGACTCTTACTCTTACAATCAAACCCACTTGATTATTTTCAACTCTCGAGAGCGAAGATCGCGCTGGGCTTCGATTTTGATTCTGCAAAGAAAAACCCACTCAAAGATGCCTTCGTCTTCTCCGTTTTTCGGACCCCCCGAAATGGTTGTCAAGAATCGCTTTCTGGGTTTTCTTATTTGGCAGTCCATTCCTTCCTCCTTCGTCTTTTTCCTCTTCAAACTCTTCGTTTCAGCCATTTCTTCTGTGTCTGTTGGCACTTCCTCAAGTGGGACTAGGAACCCATCAGCCCCTTTTGCTTCATTGCTCACTGGGTTCCTTACTTTTCTTACATTTCATCTCTCTCAACTCCTCTTCTCTGCTTCGCTCTCTCTCCTTGCTTCGCCCCAGCTCGAACGACCTGCCGCGCCGCTCGAGCTCGCCGTTGGGCTTGTTCGGTTTCTTGTAGTTTCAGGCGGTGACAATGCCTCTTCGACGTCGGCTTCGAAGGATTTTCTCCGTCGGGCTATGGTTTCGTTCTATTTGGTCCTGTTTGTAGTGGCTACTGCGGTTTCGGGTTCCCTGGCGGCGGTTTCTATATGTTGGGGGAAATCAGATGGTCTTAGAAGTGCGTGGCTTACGGGTCTTTCGATGGGTCTGATTTATGGCTCTTTCTATGTTTACAAGAAAAGATGGGTTCTGACGTTCCCAATCATACAGGTTAGTTTTTGGTCCTCAGTTTGTAATTTCCATCAGCATCGTTTTCATCTCCTGTGTTTTTATGGTTTATCTTCTGTTTGATTGCTAGAAGAGTGGAATGTGAAAGGATAGAATGAGTAATTATAATTTACTCGGCTGGTACCGAGTATGGAGAAATAGCTATTTGAACCCTTCAGAATGGAGTTGTTGTGGGGGTTTTTGAATTGTTAACAGGGTTTCTGATTGTCTTATATCTGAAATATTAGGGCTTGAATGGAGAAGGAAAGGCATTGATTAGCATATGGTTTATTTCCAAAATTTACTGATGGGCCTGAGTTCCAACTGGGACTCATTGTTGAACATCATGGCAATGCTGCATTCATTTTGATTGTTAAGTCGAGTGCTAGCTATTTAGATATTTGTACTTACTTTCTGTTGGGAGTCTGGAGTACTTGTAGAGGAAACTACAGCTCAGTTTGCTTGCTTGGAATTGGGGTAATGTAATTCTTGCTCCATTTTGTTTTGTATTTCTTGATTTCAACTTTCAAGATGCGATATTAATTTGATACTTTCTTATTAGAAGAAAAAAAAAATTGATGCTTGCAAGATGTTCTGTGCACAAGGAAATGTCTTTGGATTTTTGTAGTTATGATGCAACTTCGGAAACTGTGTTGAATAAGCATACTTATTTCTTGAGATATATAGGAACTATGAAGATTTTGAGTGCAGTACACCTTGCTTCTTTGAGCATCATTTATGGTTAATTTGGGAGGATACCTTTTGGTTTATTCACAAGCAATCTAGGTTTATCTGTAGATTTGTTTCCGTTTTATAGATTGTGTTATCACTTATCATTCCTGGTTGGTTATCCTCTCCAGACAACAATATTGTATTCTCTATCTTGTAATGTTTGTAATTAACAAAATATTTTCTGCACTCTTAACTTGTTTCTACATTTTATAATATTATTCTACATCATTGATTAATGATTTTGGTTAAGTTTCTGCTTTAGCTAGAGACTGGTGCTAGATGTCTGTTGTTGATTGTTTGTAGTTACAATTATGCTTATTTGATCATTTTGAAGTTTTTTTCTATATAATCATGAACTCACCGTGTAGTATTATAATATGAAAGCAAGTATTGTTTTCTTTTGATGTGCTTTAGCTCAGTAGAAGTTTAAGCTACCATATCCCCTTCACCACCTATCTTTGATATTTGTGTTCTTGCATGTTCCAATGTTGAACCATTAAGTTTCCTGTTTACTGATTTCAAATGCTTTTATCAACAGCGGCCCCCTTTTTTCAGCTTCAAGATGGGTTTCCCCACAGCTACCACATTGGCTTCCAAACTTTCTGCTGCAGCTTTCCTATTTTCAGTAGTATTAATGGTGCTTTTTCCGGATCAACTTAAGAGAAATGTTACAGTCAGGAAGTTCATAGCAAACCAGGCCATTATTTTCATTGGAAGCTTTGCAGTATTTCTTTCTTGGGAATTGACTCACCACTTGCATCGGGTTAGTACATTGTGCATATAATATGTTTTAGGTTTGATACTCAATATCAACTATGTTTATGGCATCATAATCTCATTCTCATGCCGTATTTCTTTGCCAATTTTATGTTCTACAATCTCTTGGAGAACAACTATCATTACAACCAGACTGGCAGAAGAAATTGATTGCCAAATTAAGATCTGTTGTTTAAAGCATGCATCCTAATCAGGCATGCCCGTAATTAAATGGGACAATTGGTTATATCTTTCCTCAAAATGGTGTTGGTGTTGCAACAATCCTTACCAATCGGTCACCACTTTAATGTCCTTTAGCTATTCATTCGTACTCCTTTCTTATTAATATTATTAATTGAGCCATTTTGTAGTCCCCTTTGGGTTTTTTAATTGAGGGATGCAAGGCTTTTTGAAAATTTCATGTTATTATTTTAATCTACCAAGCCTTTTATCTTTATTGTTTTTTTTTTCCCTCTATGATTAAATATATAGAGGAAACTGTAAATACACATCGAGAACATTTTGATGTCCTTTGGCTATTCAAAGTCCAGCTATTCCATTTTGGCTGTGATTTTCACATTGAGAACATTTTGTTGAGTGCTTTCTGGCTTGCAGCAGATATTCTGACTCTTTTGTGAGCTTGATGAATTTTCCCCCTCCTGGAGACCAGCTGCTAGACTTAATTTTAAGGCAAAAATTACTGAACTTCATACTGGCTCAAACAAGAGCTTTTAGATCTTTAAGACGCTATATGATTATAGAAGCATCATGCTAAAAGATCATTTAATTGAAACTCTGTGACTTGACTTTGACCGTCTTGTTTTAAATTCTACAAAGGGACTTCACTTGCAGAAAAGACAGCATGGCACGTTAATTCAAACATCTCATTCATCTTAACAGTGAAGAAAATGGGAGGTTTTACGCTTTGGATGGGCTAAATTCTTACCCAAAAAAATAATAAAATAAGAAAGGGCTAGACACTACTCCAGTTTGAGTCACTATCTTAAAGCAACAATTTATTTTGTCAGTCGTTTTCTAATAAAGATGTTTCAACAGATGTTACTGCCCTCCATGAATTTATCTCTTTTGTTCTGCCATTAAGTATGGTTATTTACCAGTTTGTAACAGCATCTGTCATATTAAGACGCGTTTTACGCCTTATATTGTTCATCTGAATGTATGACAGGTCAGCTTTTTGATTATTTACTGTGCGTGATATTGATTTTGTACTTCAGGTCCTACATACCAAGAGGTTCGCTTTCGCACCTCCAAAGGGATCTGCTGCTGCAGAAACAAATCCTAGTGAGTACCTCTTTGCAGCTTTGGAGGACAGCAACTCTGGGTCTCTTTTGCAATATCTTGCATTTCTTGATCTCTGCATGGTTTGTGAGAATAATGTCGATATATGGAGGAGAGCTGCATTTTTTGAAGAAACAGGTGAGACGTATAAGCGAGTTATATCCATATCCTTGAAGCCTCTGGAGCAATTTGCACTGAACTTGGGTGAAGGTTTGGAAGGTGCTGTGGACAGAACCTCCCAACTATCCAAACAGCTATTACCGCCAAAGGATTCTCACTTCGACCTGAAACAATTGGAAACTCTTAAAAACTTTCAGGTAGGGGATGGATTTTAATTTGGATGGACTGTGGCTATTCTCTTGATTGCTTGTTTTTTTTTTGAGAAGCTCTTGATTGCTTGTTTTCTTTTAATTTTTATTTATTTTGGTGGGGAATGGGCAGTGTCCTTATGGGAGTTTTGCAGTGGTTTTACTTTTACCTATCAATCCTATACTCTTTGCATATGGGTTTTCTCCTTTATGAGCTGGAATCAATATTAACTCTGTTCTTCACATGCCGTATCCTGGGTTTTAAAATCTTTTGAAGGAAAGAATGGAAAAGGTAAAACTGTGTGCAAACCTTCATTGTGATGGCAAATCCTTCTCCACCAATCACCTATTTGCATGCTTACATAGTATTATAGTACACATTTCTATGTAGTCTTGTCCATGACTGCACAAGGACAATATTGGAATCTAATGCCAGACATCTAAGCCATGTTTATGAATATCAAGTCAAACGGTTTAAACTTTAGTAAAAAGAAATTCTTTACAAGATGCATATAAAAGAACGGAAAACTTTTGAGAAAGAAAGTTCGATAGCCCAGTACCTGTATCCTTCCTTCTCGGGATGACTAGGTAAGCAAAGAGAAGCTTTTTAAGATTGACAAACTCGTTTACATGCATTCATTTTCAAATTCTTATGCTTGCCCAGTGTAGAAGATAGTATGACCATTACGTTTCTGTTCTTCTCATCTTTATTTTGCTTGAATTTGTGTTCTTTGTCCCTTTGCTGCATGGTGGCATGAGGTCCTCTGTTTTTTTACAGTTTTTATGTTTAACTTTGAAGATGAAACGAGTTTACTGTGAACATCTGTGGGCATATTGGATATAACTAATCATGCTCACTAAATTTGGCAGTTGTATGCATGGTGTGCCCGAACGGTTTCTACGTTGACTGCTCGCTCACATTCGGAAGATCGATTCGGGGTTGCCCAACTCTCTGGTAGTAATGCTTCTGTTATGTCGACACTGTTGTCTTGCCTGCTTGCTGTTGAAGTGTTGATGGGGAAGAAGACTAATATACAATCTTCACACGACTTATTCGGTCCGGCTAGTATTAAATGGGCAACATCAAGTATTGGAAGAGTAGACGCTTCGGTTGGTAAAAAGAAAAGCGGTCCGCTGCATTCGAAGGCATATGCGATTGCAGATGTATTGAGGGTGTCCATCTATCTCATTGTTTCTGCATTCCATAGCGAGATGCTGAATAGTGCCAAGTCTGGTGTTCTTGAGAAAGATTGGATCACTGGTGAAAAGCCCCCTTTCGGTACTCGCGAGTTGCTTCTGCAGAAATTGCATATTTTCTTGGATTTTCAAGCTTAGATATACGGCGAATTCATTACCCGTCTGTGCCCCGTTCAGCGAATTATACCGAACTACTCGTGAGGCAGTTTTGTTGTCTTTGTTTCTAAAGAGTTACAGTTGGAATATGAAGAGCTTGTTAGACTGATGAAAGTTCAGAAACTAAGTTGGTAAGTTTGTAATACATTGCCCTTTATAAACACCAATCTTTTAGTTGAATCTTTGTCTTGTTGATAACACTTGGAATTTCATATCTTTTGTAGCCTTCATTTTTTCCACCATAAATTGCTTCATTTTTAGAGGAGAATTGATTTTTGCTTCTGTTATAGCTCTGTTGCAGGTTATCTAATTATCATTTATGTCTCTGATATGAGTGATAGAGCATATTGACTACAAGAGGCACAGTTAGTCAATTCACTATTTTCCAAATAAAATTTATTGGAAAGTCTAAAATGATATGTTTAAATATTTTCCTAGATTTTTTTTCCCATGTCTTAGAGAAGTGCTCTGAAAAAGGAGAATATAAAATGTAACTTTATTCTTAAAATCATGTATGTTTTATTTTAGTATAAGTTTGGAAAGTCAAGGTTGACATTATTTATTAAAATTTAATGTTTCTAGGTTAGGAGACACAAATCTCTTCTTACTCTGTCCTATGATTACTGTTAAATGTAGTTCCTAAAAACTGACCAATACTTAAATGTGTTTCTAAGAAGGTAAGAAATACAAATAAAGAAATTAAGGAGTAAATAAAGATTTTTTAAAATTTAAAAAAAAAATGGAAGTTGACTCTTAATCAATTTTTTTTAAGAAAAAGGAAAATGGTGAATTGGCTAAGAGTTCAAAACTATATAGTTAATAATATTCTCACAATAATTTTTGTTTAATAAAATTAAAAGGAAAAATGAAATTTTCTTTACAAGAGTATAAAATGAAGGAACAAAAATATGAGTTAAATAAATAAATCAAGAACATTGAAAAGAAAAGAAAAAAAAATGATAGAGAGATAAAAACAGAACATCATAATAAGATATTCAAAAAGATAATGAAAGGATAAAAATGACGTGGAAAAAATAAAGTGAAATTTTGAAAACAAAATTGAGGTTTAAAATCAAATCAAATAATTTATTTAAAGTTCTAATAAATTTTAAATATAAGATGAAGAGGATCTGATTTATTGAATAAATCAAATTAAAAAAAAAAGAATCCATTCATATTTTATAAAAAGAAATTCTCCGGCTATATCAAGATTCAAAAGCAATAAAAGAAAATTTAATTAAAAATTAATAAAATAATAAAAGAGAATTAGTATGTAAATATTTAACCATATTTACTCAAAATAGTATAGTTCAGTTCAGACCATTCCGATTTAGCTTTGGCCTCAAATTACTTTGGATAGTCTTGCAAACGCAAAGGAATATTTTTATCTCTTGTTATCTAAAATAAATGGTTTGAAAATTAAATATAAATTTAAAACTGACTTTTACTTTTAAAAAAAATTAAAATTAAAATAGTTAAATGTAAAGTCTCATTAAACTAACCTACATTAAATTTTAATTTTCCATTCTCAAATTATGACAAAAAGGTCAGACTTGTAAAATTACTATGTTCTAAATCTATCCCGTTTTAGAAAAAATTAAAAAGATTATATCATATCTTAAATTTTCAAATTACAAAACTTAGTATATACAAAGAGTATTTGCAGTGAATATTCTTGTGATTCTAAAAGTAAATTTTTTTTAATAATAAAAAAAAATACAGTTTATATGAGTTCCTCTAAACCCAAATCGCAAAAGCCTCCATTGAATTACGGCTCACCATGTGCAGCATGTAAATTTCTAAGAAGAAAATGTCTTCCAGACTGCATTTTTGCTCCACATTTTCCAGCAGACCAGCCTCAAAAATTCGAACTTGTACATAAAATTTACGGCGCCAGTAACATCTCTAAGATTCTTAACCAGTTGAGCTATGATCTGCGCGACGAGGCCGTCAAGTCTCTAGTCTACGAGGCGGAGGCTCGGGTGAATGAGCCTGTATATGGTTGCGTTGGTTTTATAGCAATTCTTCAATTGCAGCTTAGACAGCTTCAAACTGAACTCTCTGCCGCCCGGAGAGAGCTTTCAACTTACATGGTATCAAAGACACCAGCTGCAAACTTTTCGGTTCCGCAGTCATTGCAGATGCCTCGCGATGGTTCGTCGAGTTCGTTTGCAATGACTCGACCATTGAGTGAGAACACTAGAAAATCTTTGTATGAACTGATGCCGCAACGAATGACGATGGACGGTCGATCATCGAGTCAACAAGCAGCAGATCAACTGCTTGAGATGTCCTTTGATGCTTCTCATAGATTCAATACGAATGATAGGATTCAGCTACATGTACTGGATCAAATGTTGTACGAACAGAAACTTCAACGGTCATTTGGCAATCAACAACCAGCAACGGCAGAGCAGAAGCCACCGACGACAACACGACCACCGTAGCCACCGTCGCCTGCACAATAATCAAGAATGGTGATTCTTCTTGTTTAGTTTTTTTCCTTGCTATTTTGTTTATTTACAAGTTTTCAATTTTCAATCTTTGGTGGTTGGTACTTTTGTTTGAATGATTAAAGATTTTTGGTACTTTTGATCTAGTTCATGTTTGCTCACTTTTGAAATTTTTGTTGCTTTTTTTTTTTTTTTTTTGGTTAATTTTTTTCCTTGGTATTTTGTTTATTTACGAATTTTCAAATCTCAATCTTTGGCTGGAATCTTTGTTGAACTAGATTTTTTTTTTTTTTTTTTTTTGAGATATAGATTAAAGGTTATTGGCACTTTAAACTAGCCCATGTTTGATCACTTTTCAAATTTTAGTTAAAATAAGTTCTTTTAGCCATTTATATTGGTTTTAAAATCTTATTTATGATTTTAAGAATTACTTTTAAAATAAATTAGAAAGACGAAGATTTCTCTTTAAGAGAGAGATAAGATAAGATAAAATAAAAATAAGAACGTTGTCACACCAACTTTTATTATTTTTTTTATATTAAAAAATTTAAGAATAATAAAAATAAACCTCTTACAAGTTAAACCTTTTATCACTGGAATTAATAATACCTTTTTAATTCAAATTGTAGTATGGATTGGTAGAGAATTGCATCTCGTAATCAAAATAATATTAAATTTTAACAAAAATTTTGAGTCTAGATTATCCCAACAAATGCTAAAGAAGTCACTTGACTTTAAGTTTTCAATTCTTAGAAGAGGATAAATGATTTTTTTTTTATAATAAAGGATAAATGATTTAAATAATAAAGCCAATTTCTAAGACATTTTATTTTAGCCAAGTAAATGATTCGAAAAATAAAGGAAACTAATATTAATTCATTTAACTTTCTGTGATTACCAAAACAAATTACAATTGTTCCTTCTCTTATTATGCATCTGTTAGCACGTTTAACCTTATGCAAAACCATGTATTTCGTTGGGTAATAATAAAATAACAACTTT
Organism: Luffa aegyptiaca; assembly: GCA_017139565.1. Taxonomy (NCBI): domain Eukaryota; kingdom Viridiplantae; phylum Streptophyta; class Magnoliopsida; order Cucurbitales; family Cucurbitaceae; genus Luffa; species Luffa aegyptiaca. The sequence goes on from CM029398.1 coordinate 54,392,857, forward strand.
TTATTACTATTATTTTATAATTGCCTACAGTTTTTTAGAAGGAAAAAAAAAATCATATCAACATTTAACCATAGAATCCATCTTACTACAATATGAGTTTTTCAAATATGATCAACTTTGAATTCAAGTACCTTCACTTTGAGAAAAAGAGTAACGAGTTTGCAGCAAAATCAAAACATTATATTTTAAACTTGAGCTCATCCAAAAGATTACAGAACTTCAGTTGTACATATGGTTTAAATGAATCAAACCAAGTACTGGAAACTTCAATAGTAAGAGATTTATATTTAAAAAAACAGCAGATTGAAAAATGGTTGAACCATACAAATGAGGATCAACAAAACATTGCTATGATATGTCAGTTTCGTGGCTTTTCTGTTGCCTAGAAAGAAAATCAAATTCTTCTAAATCATTCCTTCTCAAAAATTTGGAAATAGAAGTGGTAAAAAAGATATATAACACATGAAGTGTGATTGAATGTCATCAAAGGGTGCAATAGACCGAAAAACGTACCAGAGCTTTGGCTTACACGATATCATTGGGGCGAATGACAAGCCAAGTCTAACAGCTCTTATGATTCCCTTAGCATCTGAAAGGAAAAGAATCAGATGAATAGACTTAGTAACTGGAAATTGAGCCAGAAAAAGGGACAAAATGCACTCGACAATACTGTTGCGGTGGATGTTCTATGTCATTCAGAAATTAGAATGATAACAACAAAGAGATATTTGAATGAGACATTTCAAAACAAACAAACGAACAAAAAAAACATCACAGCGTGTATCAACCTGCTTGAGGTATTGAGATTTTAGCGACCTCAGGCACATGCACGTTCGATGCTTCGGATCAAGGAAACTAAAAAGGGATCTTCTTTTGAACTTGTGATTGCCAATGTGCTTACAACAATAAGAGAGCAATGATTGTATATGTAGAGCCACTAACTTTCAAAGTTCTTCCAAGTGATCATCTCATAACCAAAAGGGTTCCATGAGGCTCTAGTTGATATACCACTGTTTTTAAACCTCACGAGACAAACTTCTCAACGTGAAGCTCTAATATCACAGTGAATTATGGTATATGAAGTAGGATCCCAAAATGAAATGCACAAAACCAAAAACTGCAGCATGTATAAACAAGTACATTAATAGCGATTGACATATGTGAATAGAAAGAACAATCTGACAGCCTAGTTGTAGTTGGAATAAACTTGCAGCTGAAACAGGGCTGAACATTAAAAGAGCTACACTGAAAATAATCCGTTTGTTCAGAATTACTTCTAAATCATTTAAAACTAATAGAAGTAGAAACACAACTAAATAGTTTAAATCAAATATCAGATTAATGTACCCAGAGATTAATGATTGCAAATTAAAAGAGTACGAATCCCAGATAATCCATCAATATCATCAGCAGAAATTATATAAATTCAAAACGCAAACCTAAATTGAACTAGCATTACTCAGAACTATCTTGGCCATAAAACACTTTTAACGGCTTGCATGAGTATAATTACAGACACATTCAATTGATCTATGTTTAAACATGATAGACAAATACAGAGCTAAACATACCAATTCTATAAAGAGCATTGTGCTTTTTCCATATAATGAGAGAGTATGAGAAATTTATGACATCAGGTTAAAAAGTAAGAAACATGGGTTATCAGTTATAGGAAAAAAACAACAAAAACATTCATCAGTAACCTGCCAAATGTAATCTTCATCATCCAAAACATAAAACATCATTTCCCTTCATATATCTAATTCTTTTCTTAAACATGGGTTATCAGAAAAAGTGAAGATTCGAATCATGACAGCTTCAATTAACTAATGAGTTTTAGAGGAACCTCCAGAACCACTACAATCCAACCCAGAAACATTTGACGACCCACAAAAATTCAGAATCCTATCATCGAACCAATGCTTCGAAACGAAAACCTAAATCTCGATGTTTATGAAATTGGAGCCAATGTCTGTTTATGAACGAAATTTCAGATGAATGCACATGAATGTAACTAATATTTGAAAGAAAGGGAGAGAGAAACGCCTGAATAACTTGAAGAAGATGAATTTGTAACGAGAACCCCGGAAGGCGCGCTGGAAACGAACCAGGTCGAAGGGAAAGTTTTATGGCGATATCAAGAGATTCTACGGAACCGATATGGAAAGTTTCTTGTGTGAGAAGAAGCCATATAAATTGTGAGAGAAAGATTGGCAGACGGGCGGCGCGGGAAAGGCATCGCTGTTCTCAATTACCAAAATGTTAACCTTCAAATTGCACGCCTCTTGGCGCCAGCGGCCTTGTATTTCAATTTTTAGGGAAGAATTTTTTTTTTTTTTTTTTTGGTCATTTAGCGGAAGGATTTTTTTTTTTTTTTTAACCATAGAAGATTTGAACCATAGACCTTGTGGTTATCAGTAGAAGTTTACGTTAGTTGAGTTGCGAAAGGATTTAGTTGCTCGTAACAATTTAATCCCTGAAATTGTTTGTAAATTTTAATAAGTAACCATTTAATTTGTATATTTAATAGTGTAGTCTGTATCTAAAAATAATAAAAGATAGATGTTCGAATCCCTCACTCTAAGAATTGAGTCTATGTATTTTAAAATTTTGTAACAATTTATTCTCTATAGTGAAGAGTATTAAACTTAATGAGACTTCTTACAAAAATCAAGTCATTACATGATAAAAAATAGGTTAAATTATTAAAAGTATCCATGAACTATCTGATTGGTTTCAATTATACTCATAAACTTCCAAATGTTTCATTTTAACTATTGAAGTTTGAACTTGTTTGGGAGGAGACCAATATATGCCCCTAAACTTTAGAGGATACGTCAATTAAAATCCACTAACTAATCATTGTTATGAACTACAATTAATATGCTAAATTGTCGCCAATAAGAGCACAGCTCAACTGGCATAAAGTTGTACTAATAACCACAAGTTTTTTTTAGAAAAAACCATAAGAAATTGTCTAAAAAAATACTTAATTGTTACCTTCTAAAGTTTTTTTTTTAAAAAAAAAAATAGTTACCTTCCAAAAGTTTATAGTTCTAAATGTTGATTCAACTTAAAAAGTGAGGGTATGAATTGATTTTTTTCGATTTCAATCTTCTAGTCTCTTATTTATAATTATAATATCTTAATCAATTGAGTTTTTTTTTTTTTTTTTTTACAATATGTGGATGTGGGAGACTCGAACCACAAACCTCATGATGATTAGTACAACTTTATGCCAATTGAGCCAAGCTTTTGTTAACTTAATTAATTGAGTTTACTGTGTGGTGGACTCTTTGTTTCATTATTGTTAGTTATCAATTTGCTTCTTTTGAATATGATTTTGTCACACTTTGTTGTTATTGTTGATTTTTTACCTTGACTATAGCATTAACTTTCAAACGTTTCATTTTAACATTTTGAAGTTTGAAGTTTGTTTCAAAACTATCATTATAGACATTTTCCGTTAAATTTATTGACAAAAAAATGATGTGTTTGCATGTTTTTTTTTTTTTTTAGGGAAAAATCAATTTTGACCTCTGAACTTGGCAGGTTGTATCAATTATAACCCTAAATTTTAAATTTCATCAATTGAACCATAAACTTAACAAATTGTATCAATTTGAACCTCGAACTTGCATAAATGTTGCAATGTAGACATTTGGTCAACTTTTCATTTGAATTGCTATTAAAACATGTAATCGACAATTTTCTTTTCATTTTTTTAATTCACATTGCACATGAGTTAGTGTTTTGTAAGTTTTTTTTTTTTTTTAAAAAAAAAAAAAAAACCATAAGAAATAAAACATCCCAAACTATTCTTCTCATTATTATCCAATAAATAATCAAGTTATTGGCAACAAGAAAAATCCAACAAATATGATAAATAAAAAACTCTAAATTTCTTTATTTTCGTTTCCTACATTTGTACATTATTATACTTAGCAAGAAAAAAAAAACGTAAAAGAAGAAAAAAAGCACACAAAGTTCTTAGCACCAATAAAAAACCAACAAATATTTGAAGATAAAAAATCTCTAAAGGTTCTCTGCTTTCAATTAAAGTTTTCAACAATAAGAAAAAGTCATATAAAATAAAGTTTCTCAAATATTTTATTTATGAGAAGTCAATTTTAGGTGCAATGTGAATTAAGAAAAAAAAAATGAAAAAATAATCAATTACGTATGGTGGCTCAAATGGAAAGTTAACCAAAGGTATATATTGTAACACTTACGCAAGTTTGATGTTAAAATCGATACGATCTGCTAAGTTTGAAATTCAATTTGATGAAATTGAAAGTTCATGGTTAAAATTGATGCAACTTGTAAGTTTATGGTTCACTTTGATGAAATTGAAAGTTTATGGTTAAAATTGATACAACTCCCAAAGTTCAAGGTTAAAAATGATTTTTTTTCCTTTTTTTTTTTTTTTTTTTTTTTTTGTCTATTGTTTTTCCTAGGTAAGTGTTCAAATTTATTCACATAAGTAACAATACATATACAAACACGTTATTTTTCGTTTATGAATTCAACAAAAAAAAAAAAACATTCAAAAGTCATTTTGAAACAAATTTCAAACTTCAACAACATTCGAAGGTAGTAGGCTCGAACCTCTAATCATTTGATCGAGAGCACATGTCAATTACCATGCTCGTTTGACAATGCTCTGATATATATTCGTACGGAGTACAAGATAACCTTTTAATTTCTCTGATTTTTTTTCTCTTTCCTAAACGGATTTCTGATTATGACTTAAAAATGTACATTTATCATATACAAAATCGTGTCTCAACGGTTATCCAAAAAAAAAGTCGAGTCTCTCTCAATGGCAATAAATTAGAAATTCGAAATCAAAATTCTCTGGTACAAATATTAATACGATCATTAAAAAAAGAACGATAATTTTTTGCTATTTATTGCTATTTAATGGCCAAAACCCAATAACTAATCCTCATCTCCATTTCAAAATTCCCTTGAACTCTCCCTCAACTTCACGATTTTCCTCTCAAATACAATACACTGTTCCTTCATTTCACTCGTCTGTTGATCTATTCCCGTTTCATGGAGTCTAACTCTGTGATTCAGTCGGAAGCGGAAGTGAGGAACTGGCTTGAACTGCCTGCAGAAGTAATGTCTATGATTTTCCTGAAGCTAGGCGCCATTGAAATCCTTACCAGCGCTCAAAATGTCTGCTCTTCGTGGCGTAAGATCTGCAAGGACCCTCTCATGTGGCGTGCCATCGATATGCACAATCTGGGCGATTTGCATGATATGGATCACGATTTGGAGATCATGTGCAGGCACGCTGTTGATCGTAGTTGTGGCCAACTGGTCGACATCAATATCGAGTACTTTGGCACCGACGAGTTGCTCCAATACATCACTCAGAGGTATCGATTCTATCTCGTAGTATTTTGGTTTGGTATAAAGACCTTGACGAAGTGGGAAAGAACCATCTGTTAAGCTTGTGTAGTATAAAGGCTAAATTAATTTTCATGGAAGAAGGGTTAATTTATGGTGGGAGAAGGGAAAAAAAATAACATTTTTCAATTAGGGTATTTTTGAAATTTTTTGAAAGTTCAAGGGTATTTTTGAAACTGAAACTTTAACGGTTTCCATCCAAAATTAACGGCAAGGGTATTTTTGAAACATTTTTCAAAGTTTAGGGGTATTTTTGAAACTTTTTAGAGTTCAGGGACATATTTGAAACAAACCCCATAGTTTAGGGGTATTTTGTATAATTTAGCCTAGTATAAATGTTCTTATATTTTACTTCTATTATGTAGAAAGCATTTTTATGGATACCAATTTTTTTTTTTTTTTTTTTTTTTTTTTGAGTACATCAACATTTGAGGATGGGGGGATTTGAACCTCTGACCTCATGATCGAGGGTACATGTCAATTACCGCTGAGCTAAGCTCGCTTTGGCATGAATACCAAATCTGTCTTGTGTTTACTTATAGTTGTAGCAATCGATTAGGTTATAGAAATATTTTAAAAATTTTGCCTCATTTTCCAGCTTCTAACAGTTATAAATCTGAGTTCTTATTTTTTTTTTTTTTGTTCCTTTTCCTTCCAAAGTTCCACTTGTGTGGGTGACAAGTTTGATGTGAAACTGAGAATTAGTATTCTCTTATATAAGAGAGGAACCCTAAATGTCAACCATTGCTGCAATTCCTTGTGAAAATACTCTTTCATTCTTTTTTCATTAGAATTGTCAACTATTTCATTAAAATCTCCACTCACCAAAATGGAGAGCTGTCCCGGATCATAAATCATGAGGCACTGAATCCTAGAGAATACCTAGGATATTAAATCCTAGGTGGGTGGTCATCACAATTGAACACATTCCTTTTAAGCCCTTTTTTTCCATGACCCTTATTTACCACTAAATGTGCTTCTCTACTTATTTTGTCCAATCTGTATGATTTCAATTGTTCTGTTTTGTCTGAACTTTGAATAAAAATCTGTTTCTGTTCTTTGCAGTTTTATTTCTGCAATGCATGTAGTACAGATCAGAGATTATCAATTTTCTTACCATCAAATACATGTGACTTAACATGAGTCCGTGAGATGGAACTGAATATTACTAATTTTGACTTTTAGCAACCAAGACTAAAGTGATTTGTTTAAGATCAAAATAGAATATTGAAAGTATAAAGACGAACCTAAACTGGGTGTGAAAGTGAGGACTAAAATAAATTTTGAACCATCTATAAAGCTAGTCTGGTATAGATTTTAAGTTCATATATTTTACTTATGGCGTGTAAAAAGCATGTTTATGAACTTAACTTATAGAAATGTTTTAAATTTTTGGCATCACTTTCCCAAATTCTACAGTTATAAATCTGAGTTTTCTTTTTCCAAAGTGTCCCAAGTGTTACTATTGCCTCATAAAGTGTTTTTTTGCTCATGTGGGTGACAAGTTTGATGTGAAGTTGAAAATTGGTATTCTCTGATATAATTCAGGAAGCCTAAATGCTAGTTATTGCTGCAATTTCTTGTGGAAGTACTATTCCATTCTTTATCATCAGAATTTCCAAATATTTCATTAAAATTTTTACCATTGGCACTGATATTGGAAGTTGAACTCAATGTGCAATTCCATCTATTTTTCTTTATCTCTGTCTTCCATTTGATGGAGAGCAGGCCCTTGGTAAGTGCACTGCGATTGTTTGAAGCTATGTTCTTAATTCTTATGGTCTGTCTATCGTTTATGAATATCATTTTGTATGATCTTGATGTTTCTTTCTGTATACTCACTTGCTGCAGTTCAAATCAACTCAAAAGTCTGCGGATTGCAGTTTGCTATGACATCTCAGATGAGGGATTGATCGAAGCAGTTACGAAACTTCCATTGTTGGAGTGCCTTGAAATATTTATATGTTCATTCGAAGTGGAAACTTTGAAAACCGTTGGACAACGTTGCCCTCTTCTGAAATCGCTGAAACTGAACCAACAGTTTTGCAGAGGACGTGAGATGGTAAGCGACGAGGAAGCCATTGCCATTGCTGAAACTATGCCTAAGTTACAACACCTTCAGATATTTGGCAATGGCCTAACTAACAAGGGCTTGCTGGCCATTCTCGATGGCTGTCCTGATTTAGAATCTCTCGACTTACGCCAGTGTTTGAACTTGAATTTGGCTGGACAGTTGGGACAAAAATGTGCTGAAAAGATCAAAATCTTGCATCTGCCTCATGATCCCACTGATGGCTATGAATTTACCACTGAAATTATCAATGATTATGATTCTGAAGATTACGCTTCTTCTGATTACAACACCGGTTACGTCCACGACCACTACTATGGTTTCTCAGAGGACAGTGATTTCTTTGACTATGATGACTTCACAGTAGAGGAGAGTGATTTCTTTGACTATGATGACTTCACAAGATGGTATTGACATTGACGACAGGTTGGTTTTGGAAGCAAATGTGAGGAAGCCCAGTTTTTTACTTTGGTTGAAATTCAAGACAAATACGAAAATTTGTCTTTCCATTACAGAACTCTAACTGCTATTTTGTTTTCTGGGTATCTTCTGTTTGTGATTTTGATATGTGATTAAGCAACTTTAAGTTGTCTTGAATGGTTTTGTACTTAGAACTAATGGATGTATGCCATATCAAACGATTGGTTTCAGTGTTGGAACTTTTGTACTGTTTAAATGGATGATGTTTCGGTTCAAATAGCTTTTGGTTCAATCCATGATGACTATCTTCCTAGGATCTAATATCCTACGTGTTTCCTTGGCAACCAAATGTACTAGGCATAGACAGTTGTCCAGTGAAATTATTAGAGGTGCACACAAGCTGGTCCGAACACTCTCACACACACATATATATAGCTTGGTCAAAATTATTCCACTTACCTCGATGACTCGTTTGGTTCATGGTGACGAGTGGTGGGAAAGAAAATGGACTTATTATGGTCTTGTTTAGTACGAGTTTTTCAATCATGGAAATGAAATTTTAATTTGTTGTTTTTTTTTTAATTATTATACTGTAAAAATATTGATGCGATTAAAAAAGTTGAACAAGATATCGATAATATAAGCATAATGTTAAGATTAAGAATTATTAAACATTTATTGCTATTTAGTACAAGTTTTCCAAACATTTATTGAAAAATTAATTTCTTGTTTTTTTTAAGATTATTATACTGCAGAAATATTGATGCGATTAAAGAGTACAAGATAACCTTTTAATTTCCATAACCTTTTTTTTCTTAAACAGATTTATTACGACTTAAAATTATACATTTCTCATATACAAGACATAAAATCGAGCGTCAACGGCAATAGTTTTAAGAAAAATGCATGTATGTGGCTTTTTGTTTTTTATGCATGTACGTGTTTTTATGTTTTACGGCGGCTTTTCGTTTTAATAAGAAGTTCATTAAACTTTTTTTTTTTTTTTTTTATTTATTTATTATCATTTAATTATATTCAATTACAAAAGGTTTTATAATCCTTTCATTTCCTACCACTACAAAAAGCTCTCTTCCACTCTTTTCAAGCAACAACTCGAAGATCATTTTTTTATTCATCTTATTTTTTATGATTTTCTCTCTCAAGATTTTTATATTTTTTTTATAGGTTTCTTTAAATATGCAATAAAGCACTAACCATTCCAATTTTTTTCAAATAGTGTTGTTTAGCCACGTTTAACATTGGTGAAAGGTAAGTTTATTCTTTTAAATTATTATACAGTTATACAATATATATGCACCATGTTTTTTCTTATTCACAATTATTTTGTTTCTAAAATTTTCAAGATCTGCAAATACTTAAATTTTACATATTTTATTTTTAGTTATATCATGTTTTTTATTCTCTATTTTGTATATAACGAATGCTTGAACTTTTAGAAAACATTGAAAAATATAAATATATAAATCAATTTTATTTTTTACTTAAATATATTTTTTTTAGAAAAAATTCTTTAAAAATATCATATATATAATATTTATTCTAAAGTCACACCTTTTCATTTTTTTCGTCAAATATAGCCTAAGTGTGGATTTCTTATTTTATTTAAAACACAATAATCAAAACACAATCTTTTATTTCAAGGCAAGGTAATAGGAAAGCAGATTATCTAGCTAGGGATGCTTTCGTTCATCGACCTTCTATGCTTTGACTTGAGAATTTCCCTCGAGAAATTGTTTGTAAGAATGGAATGATTCAGGCTTTTGTAAAAAAAAAAAAAAAAAAAAAAATCTTTTAAAATTCATCGCTTTTCATTTTCTCACTTTTAATGTTCGTACTATATATATGAATAATCATCATTTAATGTTGTTTCTTTAGTTTTCTTGAATTGTCATATGTAGTTGCTACCTTCTGGTTTTTCTCAAAAAAAAAAAAAAAAAAAAGTGTGAACTTTCTAAAAAAAGAAAAAATAAGTGGGAACAAAATTACTCCAAATTCCCAATTAGCTAGAAAGCATTTAAAACATATAAGTGAACACAATGACATGTAAAACCAATATTTATGTGCTTATTAAAGGATAACCGTTTCAAATATGCACAAAGGAATTCGAAAAGAAACAAAAATGGAGTTTCCTCTTCTCCCTCCATTTGATTTTCCCTATATGTACCGATTTTTAAATTAACATAGTGGTATATCGAACTTCGAAGCGATTGTGTTCGAATCAACCAACCAGAAAAAACAAATTTTGAAGGATTAGATTTTCGTTAACTTTCATCTCACGTCCAGTTCACTCCAATGGTTTAGTTAAAACCTCATAAATCATTCATGTCTTTATAGTTCAGTTTTTTAACATCATAAAGGTATAATATTGGTATAGTATTGTTTTTTTTTTTTTACCATATTGGTCCATATATCTTATGAAAAAAAAGTTTTCAATTTATTATTTTTTTAACTGTACTAAAAAAAACCTTAATTCATATATTTTATGAAATTGAAATTGAAAGCATTTAAATGAAATTGATTACAATATTTAATTTTTTTTCTTCTGTGAAACAATCACAACATTATTCAACTTTTACAATAAATTCATTATAACATATAATAGCACAAAAAGAAATATCACGAACGCACGTATTAAAGACTAGTATATATAAAAAATCAAATGAACATATGAAAAAATGACTTTACTTTTTTTAGGATAAATGACATTTTTTGTGTTTGAAAATTGGATTTGATTTATATTCTATTTAAAGATTTGAAAAATAACATTTTAGTCTAGATTTAGAGATTTATTTGAATTTTGACCTACGAAAATTTCCCCAACAGTTTTGCAAATATATTGGAAGTTAATTTGATGGATTGCGATGCGAACTGTTAATGCGAGCAGCGGCAGAGCAACCTTTCACATTTCTTGAACTAAACCCTAGCTCATAGTCATGATCATCACAATTTCCCTCTCCCATGGCCATATTCATCTGATTTTCCCCTAAAATAATCAGTGTTCGTTTCAATTATTTATTCTCCCATGGCCATGGAGTCGAATTCGAACCCTAATTCCGTAGAACATGAAGCGAGAAACTGGCTTGAACTGCCTGCCGATGTCACGTCTATGATTCTTCGGAAGTTGAGCATCGTTGATATCCTCACCAACGCTCAATACGTTTGCTCCTCGTGGCGTGAGATCTGCAAAGACCCTCTCATGTGGCGCGTGGTCGATATGCGTTGTTCCGGTGCTTGGTGGGACACGGACTACGATCTGGAGAAGATGTGCAGGCAGGCAGTTGACCGTAGTTGTGGTCAATTGATTGACATTAACATTGAGCATTTTTGCACCGATGATTTGCTCCACTATATCACTCAGAGGTTTGTTTTTGTTTCATTATCTTAGATGTTCGTAAGGTTCTCCTGTTCTAACTATAGAGAAAAATCGACCTAAAAAGATTCTACTGTAATGGAATGTCGTTGGATTTAAAGGTCATTGCGTATTGGATTTGCTGTTTAGATTTTATTTTCCAAATGTGTTTCTCTACTTATTTTGTTCTAGTTTTTTTTTTTTTTTTTTATTTTTTATAATTTCGAATGATCTGATGATAATCTGCTTTTGCTCCTTGCCGTTTTATATTTCTGTAATGCATATTTTGTAACGTGAGGCTATGAGATGACACTTCATAATTTTGACTTTTAGCAACAAAAACTAGAGTAGATTTTTATCTAAGCTAAGAGATCAATAGTGAATGCATAAAGATAAACTAATAAGGACGAACATCCAGGACCAAAATTGTAATTGAACCATTTATAATCCTTGTGTAGATTAGTATATATATTTAATTCATTTATTGCATGTAAAAAGCATATTAATGGATGGAAAATGTGCCTTGCGTTACCTTATATTGATATAATCCGTTTGTGGATAGCAATAGATGAAATTATGAATGAGCCGTGTCTTACATTCATACATAGGATATAAATGAATTTAGGAGAAAATTTTATTCTTTAGGGTCATTTTCCTAATTCCTAGCAGTTCTAAATCTTACATTTTTTTTAAAAGAATATCTTTTATGTTCACTGCAAATATATATTTCTAGCAAATATGTGAATGTGATACAAACTGATCATCTCCCCCTCCTAAATTATTTAGAATCAGTTGTAGGGAACTTAAATGATAGTCTTGCTTGCAATTTCTTGTGATTTTCTTTTCCATCATAATTATCAAATGTTTTATTAAAATTCTTCTTCCCTTGGCATGAATATTGGAAGTTCAACCCAATGGAACATATGCAATTCCATTTATTTTTCTTATCTTTGTCTTCCATTTAATAGAGAAGAAATTTTCCACTAGCCAGAATGGAGAGCAGCCCCTCGTAAGTCATGAGGAACTGCAGATTCTTTCGGACTATTTTCTTATGGACAAGTTTTCTCTGATGGTTTGTGTGTTTATGTGGTGCCTTGATTTCGAATTCCTATCTCCTTGATTTTGACGGTTCTATATATTAACTTGTTGCAGTTCGAATCAACTCAGAAGGCTCCGCCTTGTATATTGCAATCACATCTCAGATGAGGGATTGACTGAAGCATTTTCAAAACTTCCGTTATTGGAGGATCTTGAATTATATTTCGATTCACTTGAAGTGGAAACTTTGGAAACTTTGGAAACTCTTGGTCGGTGTTGCCCTCATTTGAAATCACTGAAACTGAACTGTCAGTTTTACACACGGATGGAATGTGATAAGGCAGCCCTTTCCATTGCTGAAAATTTACCTAATTTACGTCACCTTCAGATATTTGGCAACAGCCTAACTAACAGGGGCTTGCAGGCCATTCTTGATGGTTGTCCTGATTTAGAATCTCTTGATTTACGCCAGTGTTTCAATTTGAATTTGGTGGGACAGTTGGGAAAAGAATGTGCTGAAAGGATAAAAAATTTGCGCTTGCCTCATGATCCCACTGATGACTATGCATTTACAACCCAAATTGTTGATTATTTTGATGATTATGTTGAAGATTACCCTTTTGGGTTGTCTGACACTGATTTATTGACTGATGACGACGACTACTATGAATTCTCAGGGGGCAGCGATTTCTCTGACTATACAGATTTATTTTATTACTGAAAGTTCGGTTTTAGAAGCATAGTGAGAAAACCCTGGCTCAGTTTTTACTTGCTTTCTCTCTGCCAATGGTGCTGGTGCATGAGCCAAGGAGCCTTGCAACTGCTGAACTGCAAGAGAAGTATGAGAAGTCCACTTTCCGCTGAAGTAAGTAACTTTCATTTTGTTCCTCTCTTCTGCTTGCAATAAGCAACAATTTAAAATAGCTTCTTGGTATCTTCAATTTGTCCTATGTTTGCATATGAGATAATTCTTAGAAGTCTAAGAAACTTAACTAACCAAGTGATATGATGTAAAGGTACTAGTTCATGTATCAAATATTCAAAATGTTTATTTATACTTGAACTAATCGATTTTATGCTGTATCACTTGGATTGTAAAATTTTGATATATCTTGCAATGTATAGTGGTTGTTTTATATCTTTGTCTTGGAATTATCAGGTGTGGCTTTGTTGAAAGGAAAGCTTTCTTCTCTTTGAGGTGTATTTGGATATCATCGTTACTTGCTTGGTCTAGTGGTCAATAAAGTTCATGTTAATAAAGGGCATAGTAAGAATGGGTTCAAATGATATTGGTGGCTGCCTATATTGGATTTTATATCCTACTAGTTGTCTTGACAAATCAAATGTAGTAGGGTCAAGCGGATGTCCAGTGAGAATAATCGAGATGAGCAATGCGCACAAGCTGTTGGATGCTCACGGATTAAAAAAAAAAAAAAAAAACTATTGGAGATGAAACCGTTGATGGAGTTATATTTTTATCTTATAGTATGCAATAAGATGCCTTTAGATTGAAATTTTTGCAAATTCCAGTGATTATATATTCCCTTTCTTTCATCTCGTTAGACTAAATATTAGTTTGCAATCTTTGAATGATATTCATTTTTATTCCTCTTTGTCAGCAACGGAGCAGCTCACCGTCTGGCTCGTGCGCGGCCCAGCTTTTGTACAGTCCCCTTCCTCCATGGAGGAAGAAGATAGGGCCATAGGGGTTCTTTTTGTGGGATTTGGGAGGGTTTTCTTTTCGCGTGGTTATTAAGTCTGTTGGACGATGGTCGTTGTACCTAATATTTTTTTTTTTCTTTAATGAATTGCTTGCTTAAAAAAAAACGACAAAAATCGATAGACAACGTTGGGATGGTCTGATATTAACAGCTTTGTAGTGTTTGCTTCTTTCTAGCCATATCAGACTGTTTCGAAAGTCGGCATTATATAAACTAAAAAGGCAAAATAAAAGAAAGATCACTGCATGGAAGCTTATGTTCAAGTACACTTTTAAGCCCCAAGTAAAATCCTCACTTGTTTCGTTTTCAATTTTATCAAATTAGCATTGAATCATCCGACCAATTCTTCAAAATAATAATCTGTCATTTGTTTCTCAAATTGTTTAGGGCTTGTTTAGGTTATATTCATGACATTAGGCTTTTAAATTTTACTATTTTCTTTTTGTTTATCCTAATTTAACAAAAAATTATTAACAAAATTGTGTTCTTCATCCTCATTAATGGAGTTTATGAAACAAAACTTCACTCTTGTTTCTCTCTTTCCTGATTTTTTTTTATTGAAATTTGAAGGATGGAATTAAATAGAAATCAAACTCAAACCTAAAAGTTTTTTTTTTTTTTTTTAAAAAAAAAAAAAAAAAACCAAAAAAGAATGAGAACATTTTTTTTCATCTGTTCATTTAAATGATTCTCGATATTTCTATTTTACTCTATCTTCATTCTCTTCACTTCTGTCTTTATACTCTTCTAATTGGTAATTGTCGCCATGAAGGGAACTTGTTTTCAGGTCTTCAACCCAATTGACCGAATACTTGTGATCTCTCGGACTCAATTTATATGTCCACAAAAAAAAAAAGGATTTAAATATTTATTATCTAAAAAAAACGATTTAAATATTTATGTCCACAAAAATGTCTAAAAAATATATTGAATGATAGAAGTAAAACAAAAATCCAATAATATATTTAAGTTAATAGAAAAGGATTATAGACTCACATTAGTAATATTTTGTTAATCTTTTTAGAGTATAATAGGAATATCAAATTAATTACCAACAAGAGCGTAGTTTAACTGACATAAAACTCTACTCTTGGCTAAGAGGTACATATCGATATCAAACATATGAACATGAAGATCATAAGTGGATCAATTCTTGGCCACAACTTTAATTAAACTAATACATCAATTCAAAATGAATAAACAATCTAACTTTGAAACCTTTTTTTTATAGGGTCATAATCCATAAATTGATTATTTCAAGCATTACTACATATTGAATATTTGATACATGAACTGGTAACTCTACAAAATTTCACTAAGTTCCTCACACTTCCTAGAGTCACACATATATCCTTTTTTTGGATTTAAACAATATGTACAATTGGAATTCAAACATCTAACCATTTGGTTGAAAATATATACATTAACCAATTTAGCTATGCCAAGGTTGACAAAATTACACCTAGCAACACGACAAAGAGAAGATACTCCGAAAATAAAATAGTAGTTAGAGTTATTGTTATGAGAAGATAAACTTCTCAGACTTGTCTCGTAGTTCAGCAGAAGATAAATTTGGACTCTGACATTTGCTTCTAAAACCAACTTGTCAATGTCGATAATAGCATATTATTGAGAAATCGTTGCCTCCTGGGAAATGATGGTAGTCAGCATCACCATAAATCATCTTCAGAATCATACCAAAAATTAATTTCTGTGGTAAATTCATAGCCATCAGTGGAATCGTGAGGCAGATGCAAAATTTTGATCGTTTCAGCACATCTTTTTTCCAACTGTCCTGCCAATCTCAAGTTGAAACACTGGCGTAAGTCGAGAGATTTTAAATCAGGACAGCCATCAAGAATGGCCTGCAAGCCCCTGTTAGTTAGGCCATTGCCAAATATCTGAAGGTGTCGTAACTTGGGCATAGTTTCAGCAATAGCAACGGCCTCCGCGTCGCCTACCCTCCGTCGTCCTCTGCAGAACTGTTTGTTCAGTTTCAGCGATTTCAAAAGAGGACTACACTGTCCAACAATTTTCAAAGTTCTCACATCAAATGAACAGAGAGATATTTCAAGATGCTCCAACAATGGAAGTTTAAAAGCTGCTTCAGACAATCCCTCATCTGAGATGCTAGAACAACTTACGATTCGAAGTTTTCTAAGTTGATTTGAACTGCAACATATAGAAAGTAACATCAAAATCAAGGAAATAGAAATGCATGAAAATAGAATGCTGTCAATAAGAAAAATAGTCCCAAAATCTTCAGAATTTGCACAACAAATTGCAGCCTCTCTTATATCATAGAATAATAATTCTCAGCTTCACATCAATCTTGTCACCCACATGAGTGGAACAGCACAAAAAATTTAAAATATATGAACTTATATCTACACTGCACTAGCTTTATAGATGGTTCATCATTAAGCTTCCTCACTTAGTTTAGGTCTTTATACTTTCAAAGTTCTATTTTGATCTCTAGAAAAAACCTCCTTAGTATGCATTGCTAAAAGTCAAAATTACATCTAAATACTAAGCGTCTTCCCAATGATTCATGTTAACTCACACGTATATGGTCTGATATTGGATATAGAAATGGACTATCTTCAGATTTCTAGCTTTTCAATGTTGGGTTTGAAAAGCTCCATAGTGCTAGAACAAAAGAAGCTTATAAGAACATCAAGGTAATGAACCACTGAAAATACTGCAAAAGACTAAAGTGATGGTAGATAGAATCGATACCTCCAAGTGATGTACTGGAGCAAGTCATCGGTGCCAAAGTACTCGATGTTGATGTCGATCAATTGGCCACAACTACGGTCAATGGCGTGCCTGCACATAATGTCCAAATTGTGATATATATCATGGAAATCACCCAAATTGCGCATATCGATGGCACGCCACATGAGAGGGTCCTTGCAGATCCTACGCCACGAAGAGCAGACGTATTGGGCGCTGGAGAGGATTTCAATGGCGCCTAGCTTCAGCAGAATCGTAGACGTTAAATCTGCAGGAAGATCAAGCAAATTCCTCGCTCGCCTTTTCGACTGAATCATAGGGTTCGAATTCATGGCATGCGATGAGACCAGCAGAAGGAAAATGAAAAGAATTTCAGAGAGAGTTCAGATGAATTTTGAAATGGAAATGAGGATTGTGTATTAGGGTTTGTCCATCAAGTCAAAATCATTGTTCGTACTCTGTATTTGAATCAGATGATTTTGATTTCGAGCGTACTTTGAGACGTGGACTTCAAACAAATTTGAGGAAGAAAATCAATTTATAACCAAATTTTAGGTTGTAATAAAACTATCGTTAATTTACTAAATTTCATTAAAAATCAGTTCAAAGTCATCCTGAAAAAATTATGATAGTTTAAATTTAAATTAAGGTAATTATTAGATTAGGATTTTAATTATTACAATCCAAAATATATGGTATAAAATAATTCTTTTGAAAACAAATTAAAAAGTTTTAAAATTAAGTTTACTTTTTCTTTTGAGGAACAAAATTTAATATATTTTACAAGTAGGTCTTAAAATTAACAAAAAATTAATAATATAAAAAATTAAAAATGAAAATTAATAAATATATATATATATATCAACCGAAGCCGTGAGCATACAGAAAACTTATACTAGTAACAAGAGGTCTATGGTTCGAATCCCCCATCCCTCATGTGTTGTTAAAAATAATAAAATATATATATATCATCCACTTTTTATTTTATGTGCAAAAGTATCACCTACCTAGAAACTCAATTAGTATAAAGATTGTTATAGGTAATTTTGGACCACACGGGCGCGCAAGGAGCTGACGAGGACAATCGAAGAGAGGTAGGACCAAAAGACCGACCCAGAGGAAGAACGAACCAAAGGGTCGGGCCAGGCCGAGGCCGACCATTTGGCCCGCTTGCGCGGGCCGAGCCCGGTGGCCTCTTTTCGGTCCCTGTTGCCCCGAATCGCCCTGGTTCCGCCTGGTTCGCCCCGAAACACCTCCGGATTCCTAAAAACCCTAGGAGGACAAACATGTATAAAAACCCCTCTTCATCACGGAAGAAGGGTTCGAGAAACTCTACTCCTGACTGTTCCCTTTACTATCTATAGCTTCTCCTCGGTTTTCTGACTTAGGCATCGGAGGCGGTGTGGCCTACACCACGCCGGTGTGCAGCGGTTTTTGCTGGTCTTGCAGGTCACGTCTTCCCCAGTTTCTACAAATTCACTGTTGGTGTCACGTGAAGGTCAGGTGAGACCTCTGTCCAGATTTTGGCATCAACAGTTGGCGCCGTCTGTGGGGAAAGAGAGTGCTTGCCAGTCTAGACCGCGCATCGGTGGTGGTCTGCAGGATGGATCAAGTTCAGAAACCAAAAAGAAACCTCGGATATGAGCAGGAAACGACGAGCCCGACTGGGGCCGACCTCGGTAGGGAAGAGTCCGACCCTAACTTCAGAGATTGTAGAAAGGATCCGTGTGTCCACAATGCTGTCGGACCTGACCCAAGAGGACAGCCAGCGAAAGAACTGGAGTCTGTGCCACTAACGTCTGAGGAAAGAAGAGTGAACATAGGCACCAGACTGGGGGCTGAGCAGAGGGATAGACTGGTTGATTTCTTGAGGGCAAATGCAGATTTGTTTGCATGGTCACACGAAGATATGCCGGGAATTGACCCGGAAGTGATGGTTCACCGGTTAAACGTGGACAGGGATTTCAAGCCAATAAAGCAGAAACGAAGAGCATTTAATTCGGAGAGGAATGAGGTTGTTGCCAGTCAAGTGGATGAGTTGCTTAAGGCGGGGTTCATCCGGGAAGTTCATTATCCCCAGTGGTTGTCTAATGTGGTACTGGTAAAAAAGGCTAACGGGAAGTGGCGGATGTGCATCGACTTCACCGACCTAAATAAGGCATGTCCAAAGGACAGTTATCCTCTGCCTATGATCGACCAGTTGGTTGATGCCACAGCAGGGCACGAGATGCTGAGTTTTATGGATGCATACTCAGGATACAACCAGATTAGAATGCACGAGCCCGATCAGGAAAAGACTTCCTTTATCACCAGTCGAGGGTTGTATTGTTACAGGGTCATGTCGTTCGGTCTAAAGAACGCCGGAGCGACATACCAACGGATGGTGAACCACATGTTCGCTCCGCTGTTGGGAAAGAACATTGAGGTATACGTGGATGATATGCTGGTAAAGAGCTTGAAGTCTCAATGCCATGAGTCTGATCTTAGTGAAGCTTTCCAGATACTCCGAAAGTATCGAATGAAACTAAACCCGAGTAAATGCGCTTTTGGAGTAACGTCTGGAAAGTTCCTAGGGTTCATGGTACATCAGAGGGGGATAGAAGCAAACCCAGACAAGATCAGAGCAATCATGCAAATGTCTTCCCCGACCAATCTCAAGCAGCTTCAAAGCTTGAATGGGAGGATTGCCGCCTTGAACAGGTTTGTTAGTAGATCAACTGACAGGTGCTTACCCTTCTTTAAAATTTTGAGACAGGGATCACGTTTCGAGTGGACTGGAGAGTGCGAAAAGGCTTTTCGAGAGCTGAAGGACTACCTGAGCTCGACCCCGCTCTTGGCCAAGCCGCTCCCTGGAGACGAGCTACTGCTCTACGTCGCAGCCTCGGATACGGCTGTAAGTTCTGCACTGATCAAAGAATAAGGGAAACTCCAGCGACCCGTGTATTATACCAGTAGGTCAATGGTTGGAGCAGAAACTAGATACCCCCAAGTGGAGAAGCTCGCTCTGGCCCTAGTTACGTCGGCCAGAAGATTGCGTCCGTATTTCCAAGCCCATAAGGTAACAGTTTTGACCAAATTTCCGCTAAAACAGGTGTTGCAGAAGCCAGACGCCTCGGGTCGCCTCATGAAGTGGGCAGTCGAGCTGAGTGAGTATGACATCCACTACAAACCTCGAACTGCCATGAAAGGGCAAGCTGTGGCAGATTTCCTGGCAGAATTAACAGCTGCCGAGGATGAGGCCGACCCTCAGAGGCCTGAGGCCGAGCAAAGCAAGTCAGGCACAGAGGTCAATATGCTGAGTGTAAGGGAGGTAAAACAGACTTGGACACTCTTTGTGGACGGGTCTTCCAACACCAAGGGTTGTGGAGCAGGAATTTTGCTAGAATCCCCTGACGGAGGAAGATTTGAGTATGCCCTGAGATTTAACTTCAAGGCCTCGAATAATAAGGCTGAATACGAGGCACTCCTTGCAGGATTGAGATTGGCAAGGGAGATCGGAGTCTCAGACATCATGGTTCAAAACGATTCACAACTAATCGTGAAGCAAGTGTTGACAGAATATCAGACTAGGGAACAGAGAATGAGTAAGTACTTATCCAAGGCCAGGGAACTGCTGTCCAAATTTGAAAAGTGGGAGATCAAGCAAATCCCGAGGTCTCAGAACGCCAACGCAGATTCACTGGCCCGCTTGGCGGCTGCCTATGATACAGAGTTGAGTAGGACTGTACCAGTTGAGGTTTTGTCTGAGCCTGCGGTGTGTACTAAGGAGGTTCTCGAGACAGATGGCCGAGCAGAGGCCGAGCCAGAGGATAAGTCCAAGGCCGAGGCCGAGCCTGAGGACAAGTCTGAGGCCGAGGCCGAAGATCCGAGGCCTGAGGTCGAGGGTCCTACAGACGGGGAGGGTGTCCCATCAATTGAAACTGAACCCTCCCCTGAAGCAAGAGAAGCTTCGTGGATGGATCCGATCCTTGTTTACTTAGGGAAAGGCGAGCTGCCAACAGAGAAGACGGAGGCTAAAAAGGTTCAGAGGCGAGCATCGCATTTTGTGTTAAGGGAAGGGAAACTATATAAAAGAGGCTACTCGATGCCGTTGTTGAGGTGCCTTCCTCCTAGTGATGCTAACTACGTTATGAGAGAGATACATGAGGGGGTGTGTGGAAATCATTCAGGAGCAAGGTCGCTATGTCACAAGATAGTCAGGCAAGGTTACTACTGGCCAACCATGTTGCAAGACACTAGGCATTTCACGAGGTCTTGCGATCAATGCCAAAGGTTTGCACCCATTCCAAGGCAACCACCTGAGCCTTTAACAAGCATTATCAGCCGGTGGCCATTCGCACAATGGGGGATAGATCTGATCGGACCTCTCCCCCAAGGTAAAGGGCAGACCAAGTATGCAGTCGTGGCTGTGGATTATTTCACAAAATGGGCAGAGGCAGAACCGCTAGCAACCATAACCGAAAAGAAGATTACTGACTTTATATGGAAGAATATTGTGTGCCGTTTTGGGATTCCTAACACCATTATATCAGATAACGGTAGGCAGTTTGACAATGCCGCTTTCAGGAAGTTCTGCTCAGATTTAGGCATAGCACATCGTTGTTCATCCCCAGCCCATCCGCAAGCTAATGGCCAGGTGGAGGCTGTGAATAAAATAATTAAACAGAATCTGAAAACGAAGCTTGAAGGGCTAAAAGGATCATGGGCCGAAGAGCTCCCACGTGTACTATGGGCGTATCGGACGACAGCACGAACCTCAACAGGGGAAACACCATTTTCCCTTTCGTTCGGGGCAGAGGCAGTAGTCCCAGTGGAGGTTGGCATCCCCTCCCCCAGGACAGAGCAGTTTAGTGTGCAGAGGAATGATGAAGCTATGAGGTTGAACTTGGACCTTCTAGACGAGCATCGTGAAATGGCACAACTCCGGGTTGCAGAGTATAAAAATAGGATTGCCAGGTATTACAACACAAAAGTGAAAAGGCGCACCTTCAAAGAAGGAGATCTTGTACTGAGGAAAGTCATGCAAAACACCAGAGATCCCAATGCAGGTGCATTGGGACCAGCATGGGAAGGACCCTATCAAGTTAGCAAAGTGGTCCAGCCCGGCACCTATGCATTGGTTGACGAAAACGGGAAACCAACTCCACACCCATGGAATGCAGAACACTTGAAGATTTACTATCAGTAGCCATGGCAGAAGCAAGTGGCAGGCAACGCCACCACTGCAAGAAGGCCGAGGCCGACCGTAGGAGGCTGAGGCCGACTAGGAACAATGGCTTTCTCTACTTATGTTTACTTTACATAGAGACTGTCTAACATTTATCTCGCTATAAAACACGCGAACATTTGTAAATTCAATAAAAGCTATTATATTGTGTTTTTCATAAAGCATGATGTGACGCGTACGGCCAGACGAGAATAATTCTTGCAGAGGCCAAACTTTCGCACTTTCCCAGACAAGAATGATTCTTGCATAGACTAAATTCCTGCAGAAAGGTTGACGCATGTCCTCAACCTCCCCAAGTTTTCCACGTCTGAGTGCATGCACCCTTGGGACGAAAAACGAGCAAACGTACAACACAGAGGA
Organism: Luffa aegyptiaca; assembly: GCA_017139565.1. NCBI lineage: Eukaryota > Viridiplantae > Streptophyta > Magnoliopsida > Cucurbitales > Cucurbitaceae > Luffa > Luffa aegyptiaca. Next base: position 54,415,218 of record CM029398.1, read on the forward strand.
GCTGGTCAGCCTCATGCCAAGGCCGAGGCCGACCATCCAGAGGCCCAGGTCGAGCTCCACCCTTAGAGGCCCAGGTACGAAGTTAATTTTTCCTTACTCAAAAAATGCACGTCCAAGATATTGAATGCACATTTTGAGTGGGGGGTTGGGGATAAGGACAGGTCGAGTCCACCATAATTATGGTCAAGTTGCAATGCTTTGCGTTATGTTTTGCATAAAGTGCTTTTTCCATAGGATGTAGCGCGTGTGGCCAGACAGGGATGATCTTTGTAGAGGCCAGACTTCAGTACTTTCCCCAGAAGAGTGTACGCACCCCTGGGATGACCATGCAGCTTGAAGAGAGGCCCGGGAACTTCCTAGGCCTCCCCAAGCTTTTCCCCAGAAGAGTGTACGCACCCCTAGGATGAACGCAGCAGCTTGAAGAGAGGCCCGGGAACTTCCTAGGCCTCCCCAAGCCTTTTCCCCAGAAGAGTGTACGCACCCCTGGGATGAACGCAGCAGCTTGAAGAGAGGCCCGGGAACTTCCTAGGCCTCCCCAAGCCTTTTCCCCAGAAGAGTGTACGCACCCCTGGGATGAACGCAGCAGCTTGAAGAGAGGCCCGGGAACTTCCTAGGCCTCCCCAAGCCTTTTCCCCAGAAGAGTGTACGCACCCCTGGGATGAACGCAACAGCTTGAAGAGAGGCTCGGGAACTTCCTAGGCCTCCCCAAGCCTTTTCCCCAGAAGAGTGTACGCACCCCTGGGATGAACGCAGCGGCTTGAAGAGAGGCCCGGGAACTTCCTAGGCCTCCCCAAGCCTTTTTCCCCAGAAGAGTGTACGCACCCCTGGGATGAACACAGCAGCTTGAAGGGAGGCTCGGGAACTTCCTAGGCCTCCCCAGGCTTTCCCCCGACTGAGTGTACGCACCTTCGGGATGGATACAAAGGAGCAAATTAGCAAGCAAAGCAGAGGAAATACTCGACCTCATGCCAAGGCCGAGGCCGAGCGTCATAGTTCTGAAGCCAACCCTCAGGCACGCATTCAAAGCAGCAAGGAAATGTCCGACCATGGAGCAAATTTACACATAAGTACAACCATGAAGTGAACGAGCACGCGATGTAAGAACATGGATCCGCCTCATGTCAAGGCCGAGGCCGACCATCCACCTACAAATGGCCAGGGGGCTAAGTATTGAGCTAACAGGGGCCCAAGGCCGAGGCCGACCCTAGCCCCCTACTTCATTTTTCTTTTGCAGAAATTAATTTTTCAATGCAGGATTGTGAAGTCTTCTGTTTTTCCTGTTTTTCAATTATGGATAAGCCCTGGATCTGGTATAAAGCACTCCGAATGACCAAGTACGGGGGTCTCGCTAAAATGGGAGATGCTATGCTCGGCCACCTCCCGAGGCCGAGGCCGACCAGAGAGGCCCTCCAGCCACTTTTATAACCTCTCACTCTTCTCATTTCCATTTCGCCTAACCCCTATTCAGGAAGTTTCTACTTTGTATAGTTTGTCCTACCTTGCAGGATAAAAAATAAGTCATACAAAAATCAGCACGAGACAAGAGTTGTACTCTTAAATTGGGCTTCAGGAGCTCGGCCTATAGCATTAAGTCGCACCTGAATCCCAATTCAAGAGTGGGGGCTTAATGTTATAGGTAATTTTGGACCACACGGGCGCGCAAGGAGCTGACGAGGACAATCGAAGAGAGGTAGGACCAAAAGACCGACCCAGAGGAAGAACGAACCAAAGGGTCGGGCCGACATGGCCCGACCCATATGGTCGGCCTCGGCCTTTTGCCAAGGCCGAGCATAATGGGCCGAGGCCGACCATTTGGCCCGCTTGCGCGGGCCGAGCCCGGTGGCCTCTTTTCGGTCCCTGATGCCCCGAATCGCCCCGGTTCCGCCTGGTTCGCCCCGAAACACCTCCGGATTCCTAAAAACCCTAGGAGGACAAACAGGTATAAAAACCCCTCTTCATCACGGAAGAAGGGTTCGAGAAACTCTACTCCTGACTGTTCCCTTTACTATCTATAACTTCTCCTCGGTTTTCTAACTTAGGCATCGGAGGCGGTGTGGCCTACACCACGCCGGTGTGCAGCGGTTTTTGCTGGTCTTGCAGGTCACGTCTTCCCCAGTTTCTACAAATTCACTGTTGGTGTCACGTGAAGGTCAGGTGAGACCTCTGTCCAGATTTTGGCATCAACAAAGCTTATACTAATGATCAAGACGATCTCAATCAAGATATCAAACTCGAATTTCCAGTCTAACTAAAAAAAAGATAAATAATGCTAAAGCTAGCGCAGCTCAGCGGTAATTGGTATTGGCATGTACCCTCGACCATGAGGTCAGAGGTTCGAATTTCCTCATCCCCAAATGTTGAAGTACTAAAAAATAATAATAATAAATATTTTTTCTACCCAGTTAAAGTCCGTGATATTTTGTTAATCTTTTCAAATTTCATCGGTATTTGTAGTGTACAACAGAAATATCAAATTTTACACACACGAAGGAAGGAAGAAGAAGAAGGGAAAAAAAAAAATTAACGCCGAAACCAATTCTTTTTTTTTGGTATGGCCACAGTAAATCAATTAGTTCAAGTACAAATACATGAACAAAATTTCAATAAGTTTCTCACACTTCCTAGAAGATACCCAGAAAACAAAATGGCAGCTACAGTTGCTCTAATGCCTCGTACTTGTCTTGAAGTTCATCAGAAGTAAAAACCAACCTGTCAATGTTAATAACAAAAACTCATCATAGATCTAGATTCAAAGTTAGAAACCAGAGGGCTTAATCTTCATCTACAGAAGAATAAACATAATCACGAAAATTGATAATTTCAGTAGTAAATTCGTGGTCTATAGGATCACGAGGCAGCTGCAAAATTTTGATCCTTTCAGCACATCTCTGTCTCAACTGTCCCTCGAAGTTTAGATTGAAACACTGGCGTGAGTCGAGAGATTCTAAATCAGGACAGCGACGAAGAATGGCGCGCAAGCCCCTGTCAGTAAGGCCATTGCCAAATATCTGAAGGTGATGTAATTTAGGCATAGTTTCGGCAATAGCAAGGGCCTCACGATCACTTACCATTAGCTGTCCTCTCCAAAACCTTTTGTTTAGTTTGAGCGATTTCAAAAGAGGGCAACACCATCCAACAGTTTTCAAAGTTCCAACTAAAAAGTAACAGACAAACACTTCAAGATGCTCCAACAATGGAAGTTTTGAAACTGCTTTAGTCAATCCCTCATCTGAGATCTCAAAGCAAGCTGCAATCCGGAGTCTTCTAAGTTGTTTTGATCTGCAACGAGTGAATGTATAGAAAGAAACATCAAAATCAAGCAAATATGAAACTCATGAAAATAAAACATGCACAGGGAAAGTGACCATCAGAGAATACTTGTCAATAAGAAAACAGTCCCGAAATCTTCAGTGCCCCAAGAATTACGAGGGGCCAGTCTCGTGGAAAAGGAATGAAATGGTATTTTCATAAGAAATCGCAGCAATGACTGGCATTTAGGGAAGGATTAGTAGAATACTAATTCTCAGCTCCACATCAAATTTGTCATCCACGAAAATAAGCAGATTTTTATTCAAAGCTCAGAACGGGAATGGAACAGTTGAAATCATAAACACTGGAACAGATAAGTAGAAAAACACATTTGCAGAACACATCAGAATTGTTTTAACTACCACAGCAACTATACACGAAAGGTTTTAGGCTGGTTTCTCTGAAGCTGGAACGGAAGAACCTTATAAGAAAGTCAAGATAATGAAGCTATACTGCATCTTTCTATGATCGAGAGTAAAATATTGAGCAAGTGAAACAAGAACATAATCTCAGCGATATATTGGAGCAAGTTATCGGTGCCGAAATACTCAATGTTGATATCGACCAATTGGCCACGACTACGATGAACAGCGTGCTTGCACATAATCTCGAAATCGTCCATGTGATGCAAATCGCCCGGATTTTGCATATTGATGACACGCCACATGTGCGGCTCCTTGCAGATCTTGTACCACGAAGAACAAACGTGTTGGACAATGGTGAGGATTTGAATGGCGTCTAGCTTCAGCAGAATCGTAGACATTACTTCTGGAGGCAGTTCCAGCCAGTTCCTCGCCCGCTCTTTCGACTGAATCATACGGCGCTTTTTCGACCGAATCATAGCGTTCGTCGCTGTGAATTTCGGAATGAGTTAGAGAGGATTTTTGAAATGGAGAAGACGATCAGTTTGGCCGCCCGAATCAGAGAATTTTGATTTGATCTTCTTTCCTCGGTCTCTAGAGACATTGATTTGTTTTTTTCTCTCTTCGAAAAAACTTAATTACAAATTTAGTTATGCAACTTTTATTACGTGAATTTAGTCTAACTTTTCTAAACAAAAAAAACTACTATATAAACTTTAATTTTGCAGAACTCTACAAACTTTAAAAAGTACTGAGTAACTTTGTAGACTTTCACTTTACATCCATTACGTTTTCAATTTCGTGTCTAATTAGTATCGTGTCTAATTAGTTTTTCGTAGATTTGATATCCATATTTTTTCAATTTAGAAGTCTATTAGAAGTGAACTTGAAAATTTAAGACCCAAACTATAAAATTCAATTTTATAGTTTGGTCAGGGGTGTATAAAAAAACTCGGACTACCCAACCCAATTTTTATAAAACCAAATATTTGGTTCAGTTCACGGGTTTGAGAAATTTTGGCTCGGTTCAACTCAATCTGAAACGAAAAGAAAAAAAAAAAAATATAGCTTCCAAAAACTTATTTTTGTATTTTAAAAATTGGTTATAAATTCAAAAAATGCAACCTAAACTATGGATGAAAGTCATGGTACGAAATTTAGGAGAAAACAAGCATAATTTTCAAAAACTAAATGATTACCAAACGGGGCCTAAATTTGTCATATTAATTGTATGACATAGTGGTCTTAGCCCCCGTGGTTGTGGCTAGCCCGTGTTGACATATAAGTTCGTTTGATTCGGGAATCCCCTCAATCCAATCCAACCCAACCCAACCAGTGTACACCTTTAATATTGGTTAATTTTTAAAAGTCTCAAATACATCAAAGACCTACCAGATACAAAATTTAAAATTCAAATATTTATTATACAATTTAAAGTTCAGAGATTTATTGAACACAAAATTAAAATTTTAAGACCTACCAAATAAAGATTAAGGACTAAAACTATAATTTAAATGTTTATTTTTTTTAACGAAAGCCTTTTTTTTTTTTAAATTAGTTTAAAAATTAATATGTTAATTTATGAAGATAATATTCCTGAAAATACTTGACTGTACTCGTCCAACGTTAAAATCTGATCTTGTGGTTATTAGTACAATTTTATGCCAGTTGAGCTAAGCTATTGCCCAACTATTGTTATTATAGTATAAAACTAAATATTTTGTTTGATAAAATGCTCTCAAATCTAAAATGCGCGCGTTATTGCAAACAAGAGCATACCTCAGTTGACATAAGGTTGTTCTGATAACCACAAGGTCTGTGGTTCGAATCCTCACCTCACATATTGTAAAAAAAAAAAAAAAAAAAAAAAAAAAAAAAAAAAAGCGCTCAAAAAAAAAATAAATAAATTGCGCGCCGTTATTGCCTCATTGGTTCAATTTATGTGGTCGCGTGGATTTTACGCTATCGCTCCTCTTCCAACTTCCAAGCATGTTCTGATGCGCTCAAATCCACCATCACTCCTCTGCACTACGCGTTCCATCGCTTCAACTTTCTCCTCACAAACTTCGCCGGAAAATCAGCTCTCTTTCGTTCTCAGAAAATGCATCTCTCTCTTACAACTCTGCGGCTCATCCGAATCCAAGTTGAAGCAAATCCACGCCTTCTCCGTCAGACATGGCGTCCCACCGCCCAATCCCGACTTCGGCAAGCACCTCATCTTCGCTCTCGTCTCCCTCTCGGCTCCCATGTCCTACGCCACTCGAATCTTCCGTCAGATTCAAGCCCCCAATATCTTCACATGGAACACCATGATCAGAGGATTTGCCGAGAGCGAGAATCCCAGGCCGGCCTTGGAGCTGTATTCCCAAATGCACGCGTCGTCTTCGATTCTGCCTGATACGCATACTTTTCCCTTTCTTTTTAAGGCCGTTGCTAAGTTAATGGATGTTAGAGTAGGCGAGGGGTTTCATTCGATTGTTGTTAGAAATGGGTTTGATTCGTTGCTTTTTGTTCAGAATTCTTTGGTTCATATGTACTCTGTTTTTGGGTTTGCTGAGAGTGCGTACCAGGTGTTTGAGTTTATGACTGAGAGAGATCTTGTGGCTTGGAACTCTGTTATTAATGGCTTTGCTCTTAATGGAATGGCAAATGAAGCTCTGACCCTTTTTAGGGAAATGGGTTCTGAAGGTGTGGAGCCTGATGGGTTCACTATGGTTAGTCTGTTATCTGCTTGTGTTGAGCTTGGGGCACTGGCCTTGGGGGAGAGGGTTCATGTGTATATGTTGAAGGTTGGTTTAGTACAGAACCCACATGCTAGCAATGCCCTTCTTGATCTCTATTCTAAATGTGGGAATATTAGAGATGCACTGAAGGTGTTTGATGAAATGGAAGAGAGGAGTGTGGTTTCTTGGACCTCTCTGATTGTTGGGTTGGCTGTAAATGGATTGGGAAATGAAGCTCTTGAGCTGTTTGGGGAGTTGGAAAGGAAGGGGTTGAAGCCTAGTGAGATCACATTTGTTGGAGTTTTGTATGCTTGTAGCCACTGTGGAATGGTTGATGAAGGCTTCAATTACTTTAGAAGGATGAAAGAAGAATATGGCATCTTGCCAAGAATTGAGCACCATGGCTGTATAGTTGATTTGCTTTGCAGGGCAGGCAAGGTTGGAGATGCTTACGAGTATATTCGAAACATGACGGTCCCGCCCAATGCAGTTATTTGGCGGACTCTGTTGGGAGCTTGCACAATCCACGGGCATTTGGAACTGGGTGAGGTTGCAAGAGCTGAAATCCTACGCTTAGAACCGAAGCATAGCGGCGACTTTGTCCTTCTCTCGAACCTTTATGCATCGGAGCGGCGTTGGCTGGACGTGCAAAACGTGAGGAAGACGATGCTTATGAAAGGAGTGAAGAAAACTCCCGGGTATAGCCTTGTCGAGTTGAAAAATCGTGTTTATGAATTTATCATGGGTGATAGATCTCATCCTCAAAGTGAGGAGACATATGCAATGTTGGGGAAGATCACAGAGTTGTTGAAAATCGAAGGATACGTTCCTCGCACGGGCAATGTTCTTGCAGATATAGAAGAGGAAGAAAAGGAGACAGCTTTGTCACATCACACAGAGAAAGTTGCAATTGCTTTCATGTTGGTTAACACCCCACCAAGAACTCCAATTAGAATCATGAAGAACTTGAGAGTCTGTGCAGATTGTCATCTGGCAATCAAACTCATATCCAAGGTTTTCGAACGAGAGATCGTCGTAAGGGACCGAAGTAGGTTTCATCATTTTAAAGATGGTTCGTGTTCTTGTAAAGATTATTGGTAATCTTAATAGTGTCTCCTTATACATACCTCCATTGACGTTTGCAGTTTTTGTGAAGGAGAAAGATGATTCTCCATGATTGAGCTTTGGATAAAGGGTTATGTTGGAGGTTTGTAATGTGTATTTTAACTAGTTCATATAATTCCTCTACAGATTAGAGTATTTGATCGCTAGGTCTAAAATCAATCTAAGTAGAAACTGCAAAGCTTTCTAAGAATAAATGAACAATGCTCTTAAAAGTGATTTTAGATGACAATTTTTTCTTTTAATTTTGTGTATTCTCCAGAGAAATGGAGTTCAGGATGATCTTGTTCAACAAGATTAGTTCATACTTCCATTCCAAGCTGTTTTACTAACTACCTTGATTTAAAGGTAAAAAGTTTGAAGATTCACTCGAATATCTTATTAAATTCGTAAAAAAGGAAAAAAGTCCATGATTTAAGATCTCGTTTTATTTTAAAATTATTATTTAAAGTACACAAAATAAAGTAATTAATTACAATTTAAAATCACTTGTTTTATTTCAAAATTATTATTTTAAAGCATACACAAATAAATAAATTCATTAGGATTGTATGTGTTTCAGATTTTTTTTTTTGGTTGAAAAAATGTGTTTCAGAATTATTATTTGAAAGTATACCAAATTGATAAATTCATTACCCGTGACAAGTGTGTCTGTATGCGTGTTTCTTGGTCTCCAAACTTTCAATAACGTTTCATTTTGTTTACTAAACTTTCAATATGTCTATTTTGGCTATTGACCTTTCAATTTGATACCATATCAAATTACATGGGTTTCCATCTCAAAACCAATTGGCAATGAGTGGGGTGACCTTCTAACATATAAATTGTGAGGTCTCCACTTTTCTTTTCAATATGGGATCCTCAACACTCCTCCCATCGTAAATTCTAATGGTTTCTATCTAAAAATTAACGACAAGGGTATTTTTGAAACACTTTTCAAAGTTCAGGAGTATTTTTGAAACTTTTCAAAGTTCGGGGGCATTTTTGAAATAAATCCCATAGTTTAGGGGTATTTTTTATAATTTAGCCTTTCAAATAAAAAACATTGTAATATAATTCTCATAAAAAAAAAAAAACATTGTAATATATATAATATTAGCTCTGAATCTTCTCGCGCACTCCTCAAAAAAAAAAAAAAAAAAAAAAGAATCTTCTCGCGCAAGAATTCGGCCTCCGGTTGGGACATCGTCCACGTGGCAAAAATAATATTAATAATCAGTAGGTAAGGAAGGAAATTATAAATATTTACCTGAAAAGGTTTTTCTGTAACCCGCGAAATTGTCTCAAGAAAATAAAAAGGAAATTGAAAACAAAAGGCGCGCGTGGGTTTCGCGTAAAAATTCAAAGATATATATAGAGGCAGCATTCTCGCGCCTAGGCGTATTCTTCTTCTTCTTCGTTTTCGCTCGAAGCCGCCATTTTCACTGCTCCTTTGCTCAATTTCTCTTCACTACGTTTTACTTAGGTATCGTATTCTTGATTGTTTCTCTCAATGGGGGATCTCAGCCACCTGGAGAAGATGGGAAGAGAGCTCAAATGTCCAATCTGGTAACGCTCCTCTCAATTTCTTGACTCTTCTAATCGTCTCTCTCCCCCTCTCTCCTTCTCTCCTTGCTCCGAGTTTGTTTTCCAAGTAAATTGATGCGGAATACGGAAGAGAAGTATGTTGCATTTACTTTTGCTCATAGTGGCGGATAGGGATAATTTGGAGATTATGTTCATATGTATTTGTTTGTTGACGAGATGATGTATATTTGTCTGATTTATGTGCATTCATTTTTTTTTCGCTGCTTCTATCGCGAATTTTGCCGGAAATTATCTGTAGTTTGAGTCTTTTGAACTCCGCCGCTTCACTGGGTTGCAATCACGTATTCTGCAAGTAAGATTCTCACAATCGATTTCCGTTCCTGTTTAATTAATTTTAAATTCGTCGGACGAAGGACTCCCCTATGGTTTTCTTAACTCTTGTTTGCTGTGAATTTTAGTGTATGTATAGAGAAATCAATGAAATCGGACTCAAACTGCCCAGTTTGCAAGGTGCCTTATCGGCGAAGAGGTATGATTTTCATAACGTTTGGATACCTTAAACTGCTAATATGTCTCCATTTTCTGAATGATACAGATATAAACATATCTGCTATTAATCTCTGTTAGTTATGGTATGTAGGAGTAGCTTTGAGAACTACGACTGCAATATTTTCTCATTGACTTATGATTTTTGGTACAAACAGTCAAAACCTATATTATTTGTTTTTTCGTTCAATAATTTACACTGTGACACTTCATATTCTGTATTTTATATTTATATTGTCTTTCATATTCTGTATTTTATATTTATATCGTCTTTTGGTTTTTGAAGAAGCTTCCTTCTCTCACATTCTGACATTTTTATTCATCAGGGAAGAATAAAATGGCAAAAATAATAATTCGTTCTAGAATAGTATATCCTGTGTTATTCCCCTAGAAGTATGATTGCTGTGTAAATTTATCATGTCTATTAATGCTATTCTTTCTGTCTACAATCTTGTCTGCAGAAGTTCGTCCAGCTCCACACATGGATAATTTGGTGAGCATTTACAAAAGCATGGAAGCCGCTTCAGGAATTAATATATTTGTTACTCAGAATTTGTCTTCTGCTAAGTTATCTGGTAAGATTGTAGTCCATAAGTTTCAATTTTTTTTCGATGTTTATCTTCCTTCCATATGATCATGACTAATAATTTCAAGCTTTTATTTCAAGAATAAACCGGTTTTCTGCCTTCCAGAGTTTATACATATTTTTTCCCTCATAAAACAGCTATTAACTAGATGGATTTTTTATGTGGTGGAGTGAGGTTTAGTTTTGTCTTTAAATTTAAAGTTTTGTAGAATTTCTAAGCATGCTCTTACTCTTTTGCTATTCCACACTGAAGATGGAGACAAACAAGTTGAAGGTGATGGCAATGATTCAAAACGGCTTAATGCAGAAACCAACGAAAGTTCCGAACGGAGAACTTCGAAAAAAGAGCCACAAAAATTACAAACATCGAAGCGGAAGAATTCTGCTTCTTCTCCTGTGAAACCTTCATTTCCCAGAAAGAAGAGGGTTCAGGTGCCGCAATGTCCCCTTTCAGAAACACCAACCAGACCTGTAAAATTAGTAAGTAGTTTTAATGAGGTGAATGAAGAAGAACCGAGAAAAAGTGCAGTTGCTTCGGAGGATAAAGGTCAGCCAGTTCTTTCACCATTTTTTTGGTTGAGAGAAAGAGATGAAGAGGATGAAAAGTCGAATCAGCAGTCTGATTTGGATCAACCTACAGACTCAATGACAACGAATTTTCTTTCCTTCAGTGATATCAAAGATTCACTGGATGAAAGCCTTTCAAAGCCCCCAATGGTGAGTTTACTGGAAACATCTTGTGATTAAATCATTGTGGATATTGATTACCAAGCAAGCACAACAAAATATGCAATCAATCTCAAAACTTTTATGTAGTTGCAGTATCTTCTACATATAAAGTAATGTAACTCATGTACAACCTTTTTGAAAGCATCCTTCGGGAAAAAAACCTGTATATAAAATGCAAGATATTAAAACAACCGTTAAGCCTTGATATAGGCGGCAGGATATTGCTATTCAACCTCTCTTGGTTATGTCTTACGTCGGCCTGCGGCAACCTACAAACTTGGCGTCTATTTTATTGAGAAAAGAGAGAAACAAAGCTAGTAAGCCTCTCTATTTTGAAGTTCTGATTTTGCTTATTTTATCTCGTTTTCCTGATGTAGGAGGAAGTGCGTGGCAAGCCATCCCATGGCTTGGATCTCTTTGACAGTGAAATGTTTGAATGGACTCAAAGAGCCTGTTCCCCCGAACTTTGTTCGAGTCCCTTTAAACTACAGGTATTAATAATTTCATTATCTTCATTATCTCATCTGAAGTCAGACATCTACCAGAATTCCCCCATTACACTACACATTTAATTGATGCCATCAATACATGCAGGTTGAAGATATTGCTAGAACCGAAATAGCATTATTAGGAGCAGCACCTAATGAAGAACCTATGAATCAAAATCCAAATGGAAGTTCTAATCAAAGTGGTGGTATCCCAGACGAGTTGGTTCCTGATGTGCTCCCTCCGGAAGGCAACAGTATGAAGGATCATACTGGGCGTACTAAACTTACCAAAAGAGGTGGGAAGAAAAAGAAAACTGCACTGAAGAAATGTGCTAAAAGATTGGGAGAATCAGCTATTGGGAATTATTCCCATTCAGCTACCGAAACTAAATGCTCAAGTCAAAAGCAAGAACACGATGTTAGTAACAGCTTTGGTAGTTTGAAAAATGGTACCAGAAGAAGCAAGAAGAAAATGCAGTTTGGTATTGATGCTAATAAGGCGACTCTTGAAAATGTTCCTGTCGATCCAATTAATTTAGCAACGCCAAATGAGAATTTGGGTGCCGAGACATCAGCCTTTCCAGAAGTGGAAAAGGTTAGTCAATTCCCGGAAAAGAGTCGCAAGAATGGCGGGGCCAGCAAGAAAACACACTCTGGTATTGATTCAAATAAGGCGACGCCTAATGTTCTTGCCGATCCAGTTAGTTTAGAAGCTCCAGATGGTGGATGTAAGAATTTTGGAACCGAGACATTAGCTTTACCAGAAGTCGAAAAGGTTTGTCAATTCCCTGAAAATAATCGCACGAAAGGCAGAGGCAGGAAGAAAGCGCACTTTGGTAACGATGCAAATAAGACGACTCTTGAAGACATTCCTGCCCATCCCATTAGTTTAAGAACTCCAAACGATGGTTCTGAGAAGTTTGGAACAGAGGTATCCACTTTTCAAGAAGTGGAAAAGGTTAGTCCATTCCCCGAAAAAAGTCTCAAGAATGGCGGAGCCTGCAGAGACCAGAGGATGGTCCAATGCCGCAGGAAGTCTAAGAAACAAAAGATGGATTCAGGGGACGACAAACTGCGAGAGAAACCATCTTTCAATCAGAATCAACACAATAATTGTGCTATTCCTGGTTTGGCCACCGCACCTTCTGCAATTGCTACATCTACTGATCAAAAGAGGGGACTTGAGAAACAGGAGAAAATTTCCTCTGTTTGCATAATAACTAGTGAGTATGATAACATCACTCTAGAGAAGCATGTTGGTGCTCAGGCAAATCGAAGTCAACTCTCTGAAAATCTTCAATGCAGTGCCGATGCGAAAAACCTGGATTCTATGGCCAAATCAGTTTGTTCAGAAAAACATGAAAGATTGGATAATGAATTTCATTGTGCTTTCTGTCTCTCATCAGAAGAGTCAGAGGTAGATCAACGACGCCTATTCATTTACTTCCATCTGTTACTAATTTTAATTGTTTGTATTTCACCTGTCTATACCCAAATTCTTTCTGCTATGAATTGCTTTAAACGCTACTTTTATCTTGAAACTGATACAGGCTTCTGGAAGAATGGTCCACTATTTCAACGGGAAGCCGATTGATACAGATGACATAAAAAACCCAAAGGTCGTACATGCACACTGGAATTGTGTTGAATGGTAAAAGAATTCTTCACACTTTGCAACAGGATATACTTCAAATTGTTTCCTTTAATTTCATAGAAACTGCAGTTGAGTTGATTAGGCTTTTCTTATTTCAAAAGTATAGTGAAGTCAATTTACATACCCAGGAAATATGTAGTATGTTAACTGAGAAAATGCACAAGGTTTTCTTAGCTCTGATTTATAAGTTGCTTTATATAAGCAGGTGCTTAAAAGTTAAATCTTATATATATACTTCGCATGTGGTACGATTGGGGCCATGGGACTGATGGGCTAGACGATCATTGTCATGTTGATTTTCTGTACAGATGTCAGTAAATCTATATCGTCTTTATTTTAATGTGTAGGGCACCCAATGTTTACTTTGATGGTGACACTACGATTAACCTTGAAGCTGAGCTCAGTAGAAGTCGAAGAATTAAATGTGGTTGCTGTGGGAATAAGGGTGCTGCTCTTGGGTGTTATGAGAAGAGTTGTCGCAAGAGCTTTCACGTACCTTGTGCAAAGTTGATGCCTCAATGTCAATGGGATACTGTAAGTGCTGCGTGACATGAATTCTTATTACTGAACTTTGTGTCACGCATCTTTCTTTATATCCATAAATTTTATGTTCTGATCCCTTGTGCAGGAACATTTTGTGATGTTATGCCCTCTTCATCCGGATTCTAAACTGCCAAGCCAAGATTCCGGACATCAAGAACAGAAAAGCAGCTGCGCTCCTAAGCGGTATGCCAATATTTGCTGATTTGGAAAAATGTCTTGGCTGGTCAGCATTTACATTATTACAGTTTTCTGTATGCTTCAGTTTATTGCCTTCTCAATTGCAGACAATCGAACACTAAATGTATGGCTGTTGCGCGTGAGATCAGCAATAGTGGAAGGTTTACATTTCGTGAATCATCAAAGAAATTGGTTCTGTGCTGTTCAGCTCTCACCACAGCAGAGAGGGTAACCCTCTTTTAAAAAAAATATAATTCTGTGGCGTTCTTTATCTTTCCTACCCGAATTTCAGTGTTCTGATGGTTGGAATTGCAGGAAGCTGTTGCTGAATTTCAGAGATTATCTGGTGTTCCAGTGTTACAAAAATGGGATAATAGTGTTACTCATATTATTGCATCAACAGATGAAAATGGAGCATGTAAAAGAACCCTCAAAATTTTGATGGGTATTTTGAAGGGAAAATGGGTATTGAGTATTGAATGTAAGCTCTATTTCTACCCATCATATTTTAGGTCTTAGTTTCACTTTTTTTTGAAAATAACAATAATTTGTCATCCGTCAAAAAAGAAATTGTCAACTAACAATTGTGTGATAATAAATGTTTGGTGGAACATGAATGGGACGAGTTGTATATCTGATACATTCTTGCTCATTGTCGATGTGCAGGGATTAAGGCTTGTATACAAGCCATGGAACAAATAGAGGAAGAACGCTTTGAGATTACTCTAGATGTCCATGGAATCAGAGATGGTCCTCAACTTGGAAGATTGAGAGTCCTGAACAATGTAAGTTCCTTTTGCCTATGCGTAATGATTTTATCAGATATTCATAGATTTATGCAGTGAATCGCATTTGGTGTGCTGTGTTCGTCTAATGCTAAGTAACATGACCATTGTTCTTAATTACTTCTTGTAGGTTGCAATCCTATCTTTAGAACTTTAATTCCTGCTTAAATTTTACCATCTCTCTTTCCATTTTCTTTGCATTTGGCGTTCGGACCTTTCCAGTTATCTTTATCAGCCGTTTTTATTGCCGTTTACTAAATGCCCCCTGTAGCATTTCCAGATTTTACATCATTTCCCATAAAATGTGTATAATTTGAGTGTTCTAGAATTTCAAATTTTGCTCTACTTGTTGAAGTTAACAAGCTATAATCAGATACATCCTTAGCTATTCTAATACTCTTTGACCTGTCCCTAGGCTTAGGGTCTATTTAGTTGAATCTTTTAAATGTTTAAAAAAGTGTTTTAATATGCAACTGAAACAAAATAAAGAGCTGAAGTTTGGTCCCTTGTTGATATGCAAGAAGGGTCTTTTGTGGATATGTTGCACTTGCACTTGTGTTTTGCTTTGGGGTATTTGGGGAGAGTGGAACAATAAAGTGTTAGAGATACGTGTCCTGTATTCTTTCATTTAATGAAGAGCTGAAATCACCTAGTAGTGAATCCAAGTTGAATACTTTTTGTTTGGGAAAAATACCATTTTGGTCCTTAAGAGTTTTGAGGAATAGATTCATTTGGTCCCTGAGTTTTCAAAATAGACTTTTTTAGTCTCTAAGTTATGAAAAATAGGTTTAAAAGGTCCTTTAGTTTTCAAAATGGACCTTTTTAGTCCTTGAGTTTTAAGAAATGGGTTTAAAAGGTCCCTCATGTTATTTTTTCAACTTTTTAAAATTAATATTTTTTATTATTGAATGTTTGTTTTTTAAATTAAAAATATTAATTTAAAAATTTTGAAAAAATAATATGAGAGACTTTTTAAGCCTATTTCTCAAACCTTAGGGACTAAAAAGATCCATTTTGAAAACTTAGGGTCCTTTTAAACCTATTTCTCAAAACTAAGAGACTAAAAAGGTCTATTTGAAAACTCAGGGACCAAACACACCTATTCCTCAAAACTCAAGGACCAAAAAGGTATTTTTCCCTTTTTGTTTTGATTTTCAAGCATGCTGGTTTGTACAAAATGTTGGCAAAAAGGCAATAAATTTTCAAAACCCATGACCAATGTTCATTTGATGTATCATATTAATAATAACACAGGCCATTGAAGAATTGCACAGTTAACGGTTGTTTTCTCTTTGCAGCACCCAAATCTCTTTTCTGGGTTCAAGTTCTTCTTTACAGCGGATTTCTTACCTTCATACAAAGGATATCTCCAACAACTTGTAACTGCAGCTGGAGGAACTATTCTCCTTAGAAAACCAGTTTCAAGCCACCAAAACATCTCTTGTTCTCCACCTAACTGCCAAGTTTTCATCATTTACAGTCTCGAGCTTCCTGATCAATGCAATCCAGGCGAAAAGAATAAAATGCTGAGTCGCAGGCGTTCTGATGCCGAGTTGCTTGCTAAGTCGGCCGCAGCCAAAGTTGCAACCAATTCGTGGCTGTTAAACTCAATTGCAGGCAGTAAGTTAACAAATCTTGTGGAGTAATATGTCAACCATGTATGTATATTTTTCCTACTCAGCTCATTTCACTTATATTTCTGCTAGAATCTAGGACTGTCTCAATACAGTCACCTAGTAATAAGCATTTGAAGGCACAGTTCTTAAGAATGGCCAAACATGGCAAGCTAAATGTTATATCATAAACCATGTCATACTGGTCTTGTATCTATAGATTTGTAAATGTATTTAGCGTTCTTATGCTTCTCTATGCCTTCTTGTGCTTGTAAATTCATCATTCATGTTTACTATTTGATGGGCTTTTTCCTTTGATTTATTTCAATTCTTTCTTTTTATCGGATATGATTGTATAGCAAATGTTTCCTTTGGAGTCAATGAGAGACAATTTTGTTTTCAATAATAATAATGATTATGATTTTATTCTATTTTAAATGACCGGTTAAAATATTATTTTGGTATTTCAGGTTAAAATATTATTTTGGTATTTTTACTTATGTTTTCAAAGGTTTAGATTTAGTCTTTATTTTTAATAAGTTTTAAAATTAATTTTTACTTTTCTTTAATCAAATTATTATGGTTATTCAATCAAATTTAATAAAATTTAATTTCAAACTAATAATTGTTGTTGGCAAAATTCGGCCAAATGCTCACTTGATCTTCACGTGACACCAACAGTGAATTTGTTTGAATTTGAGGAATACGTGACTTGCAAACAAGGAAGTAAACACTACGCATCGGTGTGGTGCTTGCCATACACACTCCGATGTCTAAGTCAGTGATCGGCGGCAAGATCGTAATAATTATGTCAATGTATTGAGTTAGGAATTCAGATTTCCATCCATTTACCTGGGTCCCCAAAGGACCTTTTATATCTCCTCTCCAATTAGGGTTTTTCCTCCTCATCGCTGTCTGCCTCTTGTTTTATGAACCCTGCCTCCACTAGGCTCAAGAAGGCTTCCCCAAACAACCCAGGTGGCTATTGGGCCCAACCGCCTGGTCGGCCTCGACCCAATGCTGAGGCCGAGGAGATGGCTTTGCCCTCCTGGGTGGGTTTCTTCTCACGGGCCGGATTAGATTGGGCCCAAGGTCTCTTTCTTCCGAAATCTCCGTTATACCAAAATTACCCATAATCAAATTATTATTGTTATTCAATCAAATTTAATAAATTTTAATTTCAAACTAATAATAATGTTAAATTTTGAGTTTATTAAAAGTCTTTGGATTAAATTTGGACATTTGAAAATACAAGTATTAAATGGAAAGAGTCAAGTATCGACATCAAAATAGTATTTTAATCTTTTTTTTTTCCTTTTTGTTCCAAAGTTGATTAAGTAAATATTATTTGGGAGGTTTTTTTTAGGATGGCTTATTCTCTTATTCAAATAATGGAAATTTTGGAAATAACATTTTTTTTTTAGATTCATGAAATAACATCTTTTATATTTCCAATGGATCCAAATTTTAAATTGCAAAATCTAAATGCATATATTGTTTATACCAAACAAATTTTGAATAGCGTTTTAAATTTTTTTTTTTTTTAAAAAAAAAAATCTATATGAGTTGTCAAACACATTGAAACACTAAAAACATGAAAGACAATTATGTTTAATTGGATTTCTTGTTTTTAACTTTTTATTTCTACTCTTACTAGATGCAGGGTGTGTTTGGTTTAACTTTTCTGTTTAATTTTGAAAAAAAGACATTTTGAAAAAATTTCTAGTGTTTGGCAACCACTAAAGTTGACTTATTAGAAAATGAAATTGATAAATAAACCATTTTGAGAGAAACACCTAAAACTAACTTTTTAAAAAAGAGTCTAAGTATACACTAACTTGTGTGTAAAAACATTTATGAAAAAATACAACCAAATATATGAGTGTTTAAATTCAAAACAATTTTTATACAAAATGTTTTTTCAAAAACGCATTCTTGAAAAACATTTAAATTAAAATGTATTTCAAACGGACCCGCATTCTAATCTTTTGGATTATTTTCAATAATGGATATTAATATATTTTTTAGAACATGTTTAAAAGTAGGCTAAGTTATTAAAAATACATTTAAAGGGATTAAATTGTTATAAATTTGAAAGTATGAGAAATAAATTGTTATTCATTAAAGTTCATGAACTAAATTGTCACAAAATTGAAAGTATAGTGACTAAATCGTTACAAATAAGTTCGGAACCAAGATTTTTAACCTTTAAAATTAAACCATTTTTCATTAAAATAATAATAATAACCATTTATTAGGAGCAGGCTAGCAGCTACCTAATTGATAAGCACGACAGATAACCCTTTATAAACCAAACCAAATCAAACCCAACTTAGCAAATAGTCATTTCCGTCTCAAAATTCTTCTCTGTGTTCTTTGTTTCTACTCCCATGGAGTCGAACCCTAACTCGGAAGAGCCAGCGAGGAACTGGCTCGAACTGCCTGAAGACGTCATGACCACGATTCTGCTCAAGCTTAGCGCCATTGATATCCTCTTAAACGTGCAAAAAGTCTGCTCTTCTTGGCATAGGATCTGCAAGAACCCTCTCTTGTGGCGTGTTGTTGATATGCACAATTTGGGTAATTTATTGGACATGGACTACGATTTGGAGATCATGTGCATGCAGGCTGTTGATCGTAGCTGTGGTCAATTGGTTGATATCAATATCGAGTACTTCGGCACCGATGAATTGCTCCTCCACATCTCTCAGAGGTACGTTCTTGTTCCACTCGCTCCTTTTTGTTTTTGATTTATTTTATTGTTTTTCGCAATTCTGTCTCATCGGCCGGTAAGTTATCAGTTCGTATCGTATTATGATTTCGTTTCCGTGTATGAACACTCAATATACGATTCCTTCATACATAGATTCGCTAGTTTATTATTGTTTAAGGTGCCTTTGTTCTTCTAACTGTAGAGAAGACATTATCCTGAAACGTTGTCTAGTTGCTGTGATAGTTTTAAAATTTTCTACCGTAATGGAATATTGTTGCCGTTGGTATAATTTTTATGTTTCAAATTGACCATTCTTCTTATTTTGTTCTTGCATAAAACATATATTTCATTGCTGTTATATTTCTGTCGACTGTAATGCATGTAATTTAAATCAGAGATGCCCATTTCCATACTCAATTTCAGATCAAATGCATGTGACTTGACGTGAGTCTTCCTTTTTGGTTGAATGTAATCTTGATTTTTAGCTACAAAGACTGAAGTGGAACCTGAACTATTAAGCGTGGAAGTTTTGGACCAAAATTGAATTTGAACCACCATTCATAATGCAGTATAGATTACAATTTTATGGATATATAATTTACCTTGCTTTAACTTGTAGCAGTAGATGAAGTTGAGATCGGTGTCTTACATTCATATGGATAAGATCGTGGGGTTATGATGATGATTTATATTTTTGGTGTCATTTGCCAAATTCCTAGGAGTTATGAATCTCAGATATTTTTAAGTATATCTTTTATGCTCAATGGGAATATGTATTTTTTAGCTAATATGTGACAAGTTTGATATGAAGCTTAGAATCAGTTTTAGGGGAACATTGCTACAATTTCTTGTGAAAACACTATTTCATTCTTTTTCAATTGTCAAATATTTTCTACCCTTGGCACTGACATTGAGAGTTCAACCCGATGTAGCATATAAAATTCTGTTCATTTACCTGTCTTCCGTTTAATGGAAAACAAATCTTGCAATGGAGCCTGTATAATCCATGCTTTGATAATAGAAAACAGATCTCACACGTTTTAATTTTTATGAGTTCATATTTCCTTGATTTTGACGTTTCTATATTTAATATGTTGCAGCTCATATCAACTTAGAAGACTCCGGGTTGTATATTGCTTTAACATCTCAGATGAGGGATTGACCGAAGCGGTTTCAAAATTTCCATTGTTGGAACATCTTGAAATATCAGAGTGTATATGTCCTTTGGAAACTTTGGAAACTGTTGGACAGTGTTGCCCTCTTCTGAAATCTCTGAACCTTAACTGTCAGGCTTGCCGAATAGAAGAGAATGAATGTGATGAGGAAGCCCTTGCCATTGCTGAAAATTTGCCTAATTTACGTAGCCTTCAGATATGTGGCAACCCTCTAACTGAGAGGGGCTTGCAGGCCATTCTTGATGGTTGTCCTGATCTAGAATCTCTGGATTTAAGGCGGTGTTTCAATTTAGATGTGGTGGGACAGTTGGGAATAAAATGTGCTAAAAGGATTAAAAATTTGCACTTGCCTCGTGATCCCATTGATGACTCAAGACTGGCTGAAATTGTTGGTGATGATTCTGATGAAACTCTCAGTATTGAGTTCTTTGGCTCCGATGATGATTACGATGACGATGACGACTTTGAATTCTCTGGGGGCAGCGACTTCTCTTTCACAGATTTGTATTTTGATATTTAAATTTAGAAGCAGCCTTGTTTTTTTCTTGCTGTCCCTTTACCAATTGTTGCAGGTGCATAAACAAAGCAGATGAGCCTTGCAACTGCTGAACTGCTTCAGAAGTTCTCATCCCATCAGAGTAATGTACTGCCATTTTGTGTCACTCTTCTGCATGCAGCAAATGAAAATCGAATGTGGCTTCTTGTTGTAGATTTTGTCATGTTTATAAGGGAGAGAATTCTAGGAAGTCCAGGAAACTCGTCGGAATTTAACTGGCCAAGTGACATGATGTAAAGTTACTAGTTCATTTATCCAAAAAAAAAAAAAAAATCATACTTGAACTAGTCGATTTATGCTGTATCACTTTGTCGAATTTCGGTGACTCTTGGAATGTACAGCTTCATTTTATATATGTTGTGGTTGCAAATATGAGTCTAGCTCGACTGGCATTCCCCTGGATCGATCAAGAGGTCATTCGAATCCCTAAACTCTACTTGTTGGAAAAAAGAAAAAAGAAAAAAGAAAAATATGATTGTCGATAGGAGATTGGACCAAGATTTTCAATGTCTTTACTAAAATTTTGATGGAAAATTTTTTAATTTATTTTGATGTGGAAATATTAACAAAAATTGGTCAAAGGAAAATATTTACACATGTCACTAATTCTAAAATATTGAGGGTTAGAGTTTGGGTTTTCCTTTGAAGTAAGTTTAGATTTTGTTTTAATGAAATACTATTAGTTTAGATTTTATTCAATTTTTTATGCTTTTAGAAAACCTGGTTCGATATCCTATTTTTGTGCAAGCATTCTGTCCCTAGGGGTGTCAAGGGGCATGCATTCTTTTATTTCTTTCTTTTTCCTATTGGAACTCGAAACGTTTCAAATCTTCGAGGGCCCATTCGGCCCAATGAACATAA
This sequence comes from Luffa aegyptiaca, assembly GCA_017139565.1. NCBI lineage: Eukaryota > Viridiplantae > Streptophyta > Magnoliopsida > Cucurbitales > Cucurbitaceae > Luffa > Luffa aegyptiaca. The sequence goes on from CM029398.1 coordinate 54,436,687, forward strand.
TGGGCTTAAGAATGTACGGAATCGATCAGCCCAAACCATTTCCAGGCCACAGTGAAGCCTGGCCCACATGCCCAAAATCCACTACCCTAAACCTTATCCGTTGGGAGAAATCCAATAAAAGAGAGCCACGTAAGCAAGCAGGATCTAAAACTGTATCCAAATCAACGAATCTGAGGCCACAAATTTAGCCTCTGTGGCTGAGTGGATTGTCGAATTAGCAGAATCTCTCCCTTTCTTCCTCTTAAATCCATATATCCTTCAAACAAACAAACACAAAAGAAAAATAAAAAATAAAAAATCAGTGGAGGAAGAGAGAAGAAAATGGCAGCCACCATGATGACTTCGATCCCTCAGTTTAATGGGCTGAGGCCCACTGTTTCAGTGGCTCCGGTTCGCAGCCTGGTAAGTTACCGTCGCCGTCGCCGCCGTACTCGACGGCTTTCTTATTCTGAATGATCGGAAAAGGCTGAGATGTGTTTGATTTTGCAGGTGGCAGTGCAACCGCTGAGGCGGAGGGGCGGCGGCGGCGCTCTCAATGCTCGCTGTGGTGATTTTATCGGCTCTCCCACCAATTTGGTAATCACTCTCTCAATTTTTCCATTACTCTTTTTTTTTTTTTTTAGTTCCCATTACTCTGTCTTTTTTTTTTTTTTTTTTTTTGAGAAGAACATTACTCTGTCTTTTTGCTTTTTGAATGATTTATTGTTGATTGACATCTATGTATAACTAATAGTTAAATATATGAACGTAGATTGAAGATCAATCATTTAAAAAAGAAAAAAGAGAGATAAATTTAGGAGGAAAAATGGGATTAAAGTGCATTTAATAGAAAATTAAAATGAAAAAGTTACGCCCGTTTGATAACTATTTGGTTTTTAGTTTTTTAAAATCAAGTCAAATTTTGAAAACAAAAAAAAGTAGTTTCCAAAAACTTGTTTTTGTTTTTTAAAGTTGGCAAGGATTTCAAATGGTTGCTTAACAAGGATGAAAACCATCGTAGAAAATTTGGGAGAAAACGGGCATAATTTTCAAAAACCAAAACCAAATGGTTATCAAACGGGATCCTAGGTGTTTAAGATAAAGTTTAAAGTAAAGAAGATCAATAAAACAAATTATATTACTTCTTTGTTAAAAAGAATCTAAGTGATCTACCAGTTGTAAAATTTTGGGAGAGTAAAATGTAATATTTTTTATTTTTATTGACTTAGACACAGAGGTAAATATTTATTTAGTGGTATTGTATTTATATTTCTAATTACATGATGAATGTAGTTTAGAATCAAATTAAAAAGCAAATAGAACAAAATATTTCAAGTAAATGAGCCAATCAAGTTTTGAAGCAAAATAACAGATAGGGAAAAAAAAAAGTGTGAGAATTGAAGAACAAAAATGGCAAGTAATTAAATTACCGGGCAAAGCAAACAACTTAAGTAACGGACCAAATGATACGTGTACACGTAATGGAAAACAGATAATGGTGATATCGACAAGCCTGATGCTGTTCGCTGGACGGTTCGGATTGGCTCCATCGGCAAACAGGAAATCAACGGCGGGGCTGAAGCTGGAGGTGAGGGACTCTGGGTTACAGACGGGTGACCCAGCGGGTTTCACTCTCGCTGATACTTTGGCATGTGGCGTTGTCGGCCACATCATTGGCGTCGGTGTCGTTCTTGGCCTTAAGGGCATTGGTTCACTGTAAAAATTCTCTTTTTCTCTTTTTTGAATTAAAATAACTCAAAAAAAAAAAAAAAAAAAAAACACAAAGACCTGTATGATTATGTTGTTCAATCTAAATCAGTCTTTGCCATTTTTAGTTTATATATATATTATTTGATTTAGCTTTCAATTCAAGTATTAGTTTAGGCATCCTTTCATAATCTTTTGATTTTTTTCTATTTTATTATATACTTTCTTCCCATGTTTCCAAAACTAAAAGAAATAGTTTTCAAAAACTTGTTTTTATTTTTTAAATTTGGCTAAAAATTTAAATGTTTACTTAACAAAAATGAAAGTTATTATAAGGAAAGTTAAGCGACACGAAGTTGTTTTTTTTTTTTTTTTTTTTTTTTTTTTTTTTTTTAACTTTAAGTTTCATTTGATGACCCATCTTATTTTTTAAAATTTTGAATATTTTATTATTTTTATTAATTTGAATTTTCAAAAATAAGTTTGTTATTTTTTATTTTTTTAGTTTTCAAAACTTGACTTGACTTTTTTGAAAACATGAAAAGAAAATAGATAACAAAACAAATGAATTTCTTGGTGGAAATAGAAATTATTAGCTTAATTTTAAAGAAAAAAAACAAAAAACCAAATTGTTATCAACTGGGACTTTAGTATTTATACCATTAAAGTTGTAATGATTGAGTCTCCACTGTGAAAGATATTGCTTTTGATGGAATTTCTTACACGTGTACGTCAATAAATCGATTAGGAACCAAATGTATTTATAAACTACAAAAGACTAAGATGTTGTATATAAATATTGACACTTGATTTTTTTTATTGGACTGTTTCTCATGGTATGAATTAAATTGTTAAAAGAAATTAAAGTTTATAGGTTTAATTGTTACATACTAGAGTTTAAGAATTAAATTGTTATAAATTATTAAAATACAGAGATTTAATCAATGGACTAGAGTTCAGGATTAAATTGTTATTTCCATGAAAGTTTAGAGACCAGATGTGTTCTTTTAACCTAGTTTAAAATATTGAAGATAAGTATTTAATTACACAAATTCCTTTTATAATTTATATAATCAAAGTAAGTGATGAACCTCGGTGTCTTGATTTTTAGATTTTTTTTTTTTTGGTTGATGAGTATTTAAAATATATTGTTTTAGTCTCTAAATTAAAAAGATAATGACGACGATGTATTGTTTGTCTCCAAACTTTTCAAAAAACAATTATTTTGATCTACGCTATTATTTTACCACTAAATGTCTACTTGTCATAGTTAGCATATGTGACTTTAGTAGATGTCCACATTAATGCATTGATACATGTGGTCAGAGTCACATTATCTGTTTATAAAAACAAAATAAGAACGCCAACAATAATACAACTGAACGATTATCAAAATTAATGTTCTTTAGAGGTTGGGACAATAAAAAGATGTTTTAGAAATTTAGAAACAAAATTGAATAATTTTAAAAGTTTGGAAATCAAAATATGTTTGAACTTTGGAATTATTTATATTTTTGTCCTAACTCTCTTTTTCATTTTTTAAAAGATAAATCCTTATCTATTTAGTTATGGTTTTTTCTTTTTCTTTTATTTTTTATTTTGTTGGATAAAAAGGAGATATTCAATCATCGTATTTATTATTATTATTTTTTTTTTACCATAGGTAAATAGGGAGATTCTAACTACATAACTCTTAGTTATTAGTAAAAGTTTAATGTCAATTGAGGTATGCTTATGTTGACATATTCAATGATGATTGTGTAGAAATCAGGGAAGAACTTAAGTGAATGGTATTGCTTAGCAAAAATGACTGAGCATAAACACTACATAAATAACAAACTTGAGGGACACATGTCACAGTACAATAGGACAAAAGAGCAGGAAATAAATTACTATTACAATACCCAATTAATACATAATAACGAAAATAACACGATCTGATTAATACACTAACAAATTGTATTCGAAAGTAATTAATTTTGATAATGTTTTTGACAAGACTTTATACTTATCTATCTGGTCTAGAACCGACTTTTTTTTTAGTTGAACAACATTTGGGATTGAGGATTTGAACCTCCGACCTCTTGATCGAGGGTACGTGTCGATTATGCTGAGTTAGGCTAGCATTTATACCAAAATTCTTATTTTATGTTTACATAGACCAATAATTTGATTTTTTATAATTAAAAGGGCAACAATAATAACTGCCAATCGAACAATCATATTTGGAAAAGTGTCAATTTTTTTTATATGACATCATCTTTCATTTAATTACCCATCTGGTAATAATAATTACTAATTAGCAGATCAAAAGTAGACATTAGGGTTAGTCTGTTATCAATAATTGATTTACTCTGTTTATCTTCTTATATAACTTTTGTTAATGTTTATATACTCTTATTTATGATCATCAGTTTAGACATGTAGTAGGTAAAGCACTAAATAATTTTTATAAGATTTAAATTTTGATTTGTCGGGCTTGCCTTTTTTTCCTTAAAAAATCTTCACTCGTGTTTGTTGTACCAAAAACGAAACTAGATATTTTTTTTATGTAATATTTTAAATGGACGAATATCTTATGGTTAGCATCTCATTTAACTAATCTATGTGATTTCAATACACGTTTGTATCATTATGTTAAAACAAAAAATCAAGATCACGTTATCTATCTACTAAACAATTGCTGATAGAACGGTAATAACTAAAACAATATATTTTTAAATTTTCAGAATCAAAACAAAAATTTGGGAAAAATACATTTTTGGTTCCAGAGGTTTGGGTTAGATTTCATTTTGGTCCCTGAGTTTTCAAACTCAACAATTTAGCCCCTGACGTTTAGATTTCGTTACACTTTTGGTCCATTCGTCCAAATTTCTGTTAAACCCTAACAATTTGCTAACGTGACGTTATTATTTTAATGAAAAATTATTTTTAAATTAATTTAAAAGTAATATTATTATTATTATTATTATTTTAATTTATTTCTTCATCTCTCACCTCCCCTTCTTCTTCATCTTCGTTATTCTTCTTCCTCATTCTTCTTCTTCAACCACACCACCCGCCGTATACCTTTTTTTTTTCGCATTCTTTTTTTTTTTTTAATAAAACGACCATAATGGGGAGGGAGGCCTCCGACGGTTGCTGGCGGTCTCCAACAGTTGCGGTTGAAGAATAATAATAAAGATGAATAAGAGGAAGAGGGAGAGGAGGGAAATAAATAATAAAAATAATATAAAATAAATTTATTTTTATTATTTTAATATATTTATATTTTAAAAAAATAAAAAATTAGTGTCACGTAAGTTAATTATTAACAGAAAATTGGATGGAGGGACCAAAATGAAACTAAAACCAAACCTCAAAGACTAAATTGTTGAGTTTGAAAATTGGATAAAAATGAAACTTAACCAAAACCTTAAGGATAAAAGTGTATTTTTTTTCAAAAAATTTATTAATTCATGCACCAAAATAAAATAGAAATAAAAACTAATGGACAAAAGAAAGATTTAAACCAGCATATAATTTATCCAAGTAGGTTTAAAGCATTTTGTAATCTGAAATCAATGCATAAAAATGCAAATCAAATATAATCTTGTGCGGACCGGTCCAATACACTCACGAATAGGCTGGTCAAACCGAAACCAAAGTCAACGTTACACAAACATTCACCAATCAAATGCCAACACAACAAGAGGCTCACCTGGTTCTCGCCGCAGAGGAAAATCTCCGCTTTCTTCTTCGACTCCAAACATCGCGCTCCATTCGTCGTTTTACAATTTGCTCTGCTATAAAGAGCCAACAAATTTCGAGCTCTGAAGCTTTTCTGATCTCTCTCCGACAATGGAGATCTTCTACTATTTTGTTTTTGGAGCACTGGCTTCCATAGTTGTAGCTATCGAGCTGAGTAAAACGAACAGGGACAGAATCAACACCACCACCGCTTTCAATTCCTTCAAGAACAATTACCTTCTTGTTTACTCTCTCATGATGGGTACGTTCAGCCGTTTCTTTTTTTCCGATTTAGATCTGAATCTTCCTCGTACCTATAGATCTCACTCGACGTCGTCATTGTTGTGTTTGTTTGTTAATTCCCACCGAGCATGTCCGTGTTTATGTATCCGAGATTTGTTGTGGATCTGATCTAATTTCTTGCGCCTTTTTGATCGTTTATGCCATTTTGTTGGAATCTGTTTCTGATATAATGGTTTTAGTAATGGGTGTGTAATGAAGATTGATTGGTGGTCGCTTTGTCGGTGCGTTTCTCAAATCTCATACTGGAAGCGAAACAATTATCCAATCGTTAATGCTTTTGCTCTTTTCTATTCCAGAGTGGGTCTTTCTGCAGTTTTAGGTAAAATGTCACTCTTGTTTAGCAATTTACATGGGTTGAGATGGCTTAAGTATTGCCAAGATATCATGTTAATGAAACATTTACTCATTAGTTTAATGTCCACGTGCAACAAGATATCCCAAACTGTGGCCAATACGCTATTGCCACGTCCTTCCCTTCCCAGTATTGGCACTCCCTACCATTGCATCAGAAAGTCCTCAACCCTACTGTTGGCAACAAAACAAACACTGTTTTGAAGAACCTATGCCAGATATTGAATGCAAATTTGAACGTGTGTAAACTTCTTTAGATATGATGAAGCTGCAAAGAAATATATAAATCTTAGCAAAAAATTTATTTGTAGAATAAACACTGGACTTGTTATTTACATGAATTACAGGCTTACAGCTAGTTAATGTGTTCGTACTTATTTTTGTTTTAGTACTTGTGTGCACGTTTATATCTTTTACACTATCTTTACCATTTATCTTCACTTCCCACCTTCCAAGAATAGGTTCTGTTTAGTTTTATGAATGCGCGTGGGAAAGTTTAGTCCCCTCTCCCTGTAAAACAGTATTTGTTGTCTGCAACCTTTCTTTACATTAACAAAAATGATAGAATTTTGTTCCTTCTCAAAGCCTTTTTGGCAGTAACTCCTTTTCTGTTATAAGACATTAAATCATTAAGATATATGATTAATTAGTTTTGATTCATCAAAAAAAAAAAAAAAAAAGATTAATTAGTTTTGATTTCCTCTGCAAACCTTTTTGGTAAGAAATTAGCTCATCTAGAATTACAGTTAGCTTCTTTAGTTTCACACAGGTATTGCGTTTCTTGATCAATGTTTTATGTGGTACGCTGAATTAAAATACTATAGTATAGAATGATACTTCGTGCTCGAAATCATTAGAATTAAAAGGACTATTCCCATCATATTTTAGGCCTACTTTTTTTTATAGATGATGTCATTATTGTCTGGATCTGGACTTCTTGGCCAGTAAAGTTCTGATACATATCCATGCTTCTCTCGCAATAGCTGGGGATTGGTTGCAGGGCCCTTATGTGTACTATCTTTACAGTCAGTATGGCTACGGGAAAGGGGAGATTGGACAGCTTTTTATTGCTGGTTTTGGCTCCTCTATGTTGTTTGGGACAATTGTTGGATCACTTGCTGACAAACAGTAATTCTTCCCTTTTGAGCCCTGTTACATCACCATGGTTTTTCAAAGGAAAAATAATATTAATATTGTTCCCATGCTTGTTAATTCAGAGGTCGAAAGAGAGCTTGTGTGACGTATTGTATAACTTATATACTGAGTTGCATCACAAAGCATTCACCCCAATATAAAGTTTTGATGTTGGGCCGTATTTTGGGAGGTATTGCCACTTCTCTCCTCTTTTCGGCATTTGAGTCATGGCTTGTTGCCGAACATAACAAGGTAACTCATTGTTGCTCTGCCCTTTCTCAGTTTATATAAGTTTTTAACTGGATGCCATGTATTTGACTTTATGCAAATTTTCCTTTTCTCTCTATTGACTGTAAGTGGGACGATCAAGAGTACTTTGTAACTATCATGATTTTCAACTGGAATTGGTTGAGAACCTATGATGTATGTGGAACGTAGCATTTATCAAGATTGCAAACATGGCTATATTATTCAAACTAGGCAGCTAGGCAGTCAGTGCATGTGACTATCTTTTTAAATGATGCAATTTAAGTTTGTAGCCCGGCTAGGCAGTCAATGCATGTGATATGACATTTTTTTCAAGATAGTTTTTCTCTACATCATGGTCTCTGCAATGGACACAAAAACAATTTTGCATCTTCACATTGAATTAGTGTGTATGTTTTATTGTTGTACATCTACTATAATCATTCTCGGGAACTCCAAAATTTGTCCCCTTGCAGGAGGTCTTAAAAACTTCTGCCAATTCTTTTACCAGCCCATCTTCCTATTCCAACCATTTATTTAAAGATCTCCTTTTAATTTAGTTCCAAAATCAATAATAGTCTAGATTCTACACCTCTGCTTTTAGTTTTTGGTTACCAATTGATATATTGTGTGTTTCTCCATGTCAATATGGACTTTCTTGATGATGGTGTTTCTCAAATGTTAATGACCGTTTATTGCTATTAGTATATATCTTAAAGGTCTTCTGGTTATTCTCAACAGAGGGGCTTTGAGCAACAATGGCTATCAATAACATTCTCAAAGGCAATATTTCTTGGCAATGGTCTTATTGCCATTTTATCTGGACTTTTCGGGAACGTACTAGTTGACTCCTTGGCTCTTGGGCCAGTGGCACCTTTTGATGCGGCTGCTTGCTTTCTTGCCCTTGGTATGGCCATCATCTTATCATCATGGACAGAGAACTATGGAGATCCATCTGAAAACAAAGACCTTCTCACCCAATTCAGGGGTGCAGCCGTGGCCATTGCTTCTGGTAAAGTCCTGATTGTGTATTTTTTATTCAGGCTAATGAATGAATGTCACTATATGGACCTTTTGACATTATACCTGCCATCTGGACTTCGAAAATTATCTCCTACTCACACTTCACTTCAGTGTTCATATTCACCAAAAAGGGGCCATTGTTTTCTCGTTTTTATTTTTACTGATCCTTGAACTCAGTTAAAATGGTCCCCTGGGATCGTAAAAGGTTCTAAGAGATCGAGAGAGTTACCTTTACTTTTTATTGCCTTTTAGTTAATCTGCACATTAGATTGGGATACTTCAAAGAAAAAAATTTATCGATGTTCAAAAGCAGCCCATATTTCTTATAAAATCCATCCATGTTTCATAAAATTTATTGATGTTCAAAAGCAGCCCATATTCATGGATCATATAGTTTCATTAAATTTTCTATTTGGTTGAAGGGGTCCCCCCCATTAGGCCATTATTACCATCTTTATTTAGTATATCTTCTCTGTTGATCAGATGAGAAAATTGCCCTCCTTGGTGCTATTCAGTCCCTGTTTGAAGGTTCAATGTATACCTTCGTTTTCCTTTGGACTCCTGCTCTGAGCCCCAATAATGAGGAAATTCCCCATGGCTTTATCTTTGCAACGTTCATGTTAGCTTCTATGTTAGGTAGCTCCCTAGCATCTAGGTTACTGGCCCGCGCAACATTAAGGGTGGAGAACTACATGCAGATTGTTTTCATTGTCTCAGCTGCATCTCTTGTTCTCCCAATAGCTACGAGTGTAAGTGTGTTCCTTGCCTAACGCCATTATACTTTGAAGTATCTATTGAGCTTCCAATTTATCGTTCTTTCTACTTTTTTGGATTCTGAACAGTTCTTGGTAGCACCATCCCAAGTGAAAGGTGGGAGCATCTCTTTTTCAGGCTGCATCCAGTTGATTGGATTCTGTGCCTTTGAGGCTTGTGTGGGTATATTCTGGCCATCCATTATGAAAATGAGATCCCAGTACATTCCAGAAGAGGCGAGGAGCACCATTATGAATTTCTTCCGCATTCCTCTCAATATCTTTGTGTGTGTCGTGCTGTATAACGTACGTATAAAAAAGCCTTTCCCTTTTGAATGATAATATACCTTTCCACTACTATTTCATAATCTTGGGATTGTTTTGAGGCCTTTAGGCTTTCTGTTGTGTAGCCACCTTAACAAAGCTTGGCCCCACTGAGTTGTAGGGAAGCCTGTGCATTTTCCTACAGATTTTGTATATTCTTTCTTTTTCCCTCTGTCAACTATTGACTGCTTGTCATTTTTCTTTGAAGGTTGACGCATTCCCAATCACCGTTATGTTTGGTATGTGCTCGATTTTCCTGTTTGTGGCCTCCATCCTGCAGCGGCGCCTCATGGTGATAGCAGACAAACTAAGTAAGTTTACTCCACGCACTGGCTTTTTCCTTTCAATGAATGAATTTGACTGGATTCAAAGGCATAAACTGGTCAACCTTGCACTGCAAGTCTGCAAGTAGTTTTCGTAATGGGAAGTGGGACATGATAAATCATGTTTCCCATTCCAATTCCTTGAATCTTTACATTTCCTAGCAGATCTTTTAGTAGGATTACATTGTTTGTGTAATTCATTTGACTCGACCCTTAAACTCGGCATTGTTCATCCTATATCACAGAGACAGAAACCAGGCCTACTTACCGGGAAAAGGATGCAGAGATGGAGCCTTTGAATGCCTAAGTTCACAAGACATATCTGTGCCACATATGGTGTTCAGGAGTTGGAAATTCACTCATTGTTATACCGAAAATCGAAAAGTAACTGTTTGATTTGGTATTTTATATAGTAGTGAAGATTAAAAATGTATAAAGTGAAGATCTCATTTTCTCACTCAACTCATCAGAAGGAAGAACAGAGGATGGAAGAGAAAAGCTTTGAATATATCACATGGCTGCTTTATGCTTGAAGTTATCAGTTGTGCATTGGATGATATCCCCAAAGAATTATCTTCAGAGTGGATATCTGATTTTTGTAGTGTAATTGTTATTCTTTCCCAATCAAGATCTATGGCTGGTGGTGCTTTCCCAGTGATTTCTAGGTGAAGATGCTCAAATTTTTTTGCCATGGAAATTGTTATTATGACTTGGTGCATCATTCTATATTTCATTTAAAATGTATATCTTACTTCTTGAATTTTGCTTTTAAATCTTTCTTATGGTGATATGAATGTTGGTAGCTCTAGGTATATGGAGGAATGGCCATAATAGTTGTGGGCTTTTCGAAATATAGGCTTTAAAAGACGACAGAATTGGCCTACATATGTGTTTGAGAGTAGATTTAGAAACTGGATACCAATTAGAAAATTAAGATCTCGTTTGATAACCATTTTGGTTTTTTGTTTTTGCTTTTTGAAAAGCGGTAACTACATAAATGGGCCAATAGTAGCCCATTTATTTCAAAAGTGTCTATTTTGTTATAATTTTACATTTTTGTCCGCTCACAACTGAATATTAAAGGAGTTTAAGAAGTCCATTTACTCCCTTACTGATTGACAGAAAAAAATATATATATATATAATACTAAAATAAATTAATAAAATAAGAGTTACCAAATTAAGTAAGGACATTTAGGGAAGAATAAAAATTGAATTAGTGCATGAAATCTTAACATTGATAAATTTAGAAGATTTAGACAAATTTGAAATTAATGATTTAAAGGGATCCATCCACCATAATTTCTGTTTTGAAAATTAAGCTTGTTTTCTTTAAATTTTCTCACCATGGTTTTCATTTTTGTTAAAGACACACTTGAATTCCTAACCAAATTCCAAAAACAAAAACAAGTTTTTGAAAATATGGGAAGAAAGTAAGTGAAAAGCCAAAGAAACTTAGAGTTGGAAGTGGTGTTTATAAGCTTAAAAACCAAAAACCAAAGAACAAATCAAATGATTATCAAACGGAGCTCAAGTGATTATTAAAAACAAACATAAATAAGATAGATCATAGATAAAGAACAATATTCACATACAGATAAAATGAAATCTATGAGGTGAAATATGGATAAGGAAGTACATTTTCCTTTTATTTTTAGTATAATTTTTAAAATATATTTAGAATCTCCAAATTTTGGAAAGAAGATAAACGAGAAAGAACAAGTTTTTCAAATGTCCATTCATCGAAATTTGACCATTTTGTCAACCATACAAGAAAGTGAAAAACAAACAAACAAAAAATAATGGTTGGACATTGAAATGAAGTTTAAGACCATGTGTTTTAGTCTCAAATATTGAAATATTTTTCTCAATCTAATTGCTTACATTTTAAAATTGCACGCCAAAACAAGCATAGCTTAACACTTATTGGCAAGTACCCTTGATCAAAAGATCAAATGTTCGAATCTCTCCCTATATGTTGTTGAACTAAAAAAAAAAACAACTGTACGTTTTTTTTTTTTCTTTTTTCTTTTTGGCAGTAAGCATTTAAATCGCATCGAGTTAATGAAAATGAGTCACTCCCTCCCAAATCAATCCTTTGTTCCTGTTCTTTTCTAAAAAAGAATATTCCAACATTTAGCATTTTTCTTTTCCTCTCTCTAGTCACTTTCTATCTTTTTCTCAATAGGCATGTGCATCCAATACCACTATTTATTGTAACTTTTAGGATAATAGAATTAAAAGATTGGTAACCACTTCAATTGGTTCATCATCACGAGTATGACCAAAAACACACATTATGATGTTTGAACTTTGAGCCAATTTCAAATATTTATATGGTTGGTGATAAAATGATAAATTTGTTCTTGAAAGTTTTATTTATCGAATGAATGTTGATTTTAGAAAACTAAGAATTTGTTTGGGAGTCATCTAGAATATTATTGTTTAGATACTAGACGCCAACTTAAATATATACAACTTTGCATAACAGGTGTTATAGGCAATTTTGGACCATCCGACGCACAAGGAGCTGACGAGGACGTCCGGGCGAAAATCGGGCTAGGAGACCGAGCTCGAGGAAGAACCGACCAAAGGGCCTGGCCAACTTGGCCCGACCATTCGGCCCGCTTGCGCGGGCCGAGCTCGGTCACCTCCTCTCAGTCCCTGATGCCTCTAGCCGCCCCGATTTCGCCTGGTTTGTCCCGAAACGCCTCCGAATTCCTAAAAACCCTAGGAGCACGAGCATGTATTTATACCCCTCTTCACCACTGAAGAAGGGGACCCGAACTCAATTCTCGACTCTCTTCTCTTGCTCTCTAGCTCTCCCTTCCGTTTTCTGACTTAAGCATCGGAGGCGATGTGGCTAGCACCACACCGGTTTGCAGGTTTTCTCTTTTGCAGGCCACGTCTTCCCCCTCATCTACAAATTTACCGTTGGTGGCACGTGAAGGTCAGGTGAGTTTCCTCTGACCAAAATCGACCATCAACAACAGGATTACTTGTATGTTGTATCATACAAATTGAACCGTGTTCATTTTAGCTATCAACTATACTTATTACCTCAAATGTTTATAGTTGAGTAACTTTTTTTAAACAATAAATTTTTAATAACCCAAATAGAAAGTATTTTCAAATAATCAATGGTAAAGGTTCTTATTAGGAAAAAATACACTTTTAGCCCCTGAGGTTTGAGTTAGGTTTCATTTTGGTCCCTGAGGTTTCAAATTCAATAATTTAGTCCCTGCCATCCATTTTGCCGTTAAATCTAACCGACTGCTGACGTGGCACTATGGTTTTAATTAAAAAAATATTTTTTATTTTTAAAATTTAAAATATATTAAAAAAATGTTTGAAAAATTATTTTATTATTTTTTTAAATTCCCTCCCTCTTCTCCTTCTTCTTCCCCATCCCCATCACCTTCTCCCTTCTTCCCCATCTTCTTCTTCTTCAACTCCAGTGCCCGGTCGGCGCCGGCTGCCAGTTTTTTTTCTTCTTCTTTTCTTCTTCTTCCCTCCTTCTTCTCTTTTTTCTCTTTCTTCTATGTTTTTTTTTAACAGAACAGAGTTGGGGAGGGAGGAGCTCCTCCCTCCCTCCCCGATTCGGAATCGGGGAGGAAGGGCTCCACCTCGATTCGACGCCGGAATCTCCTCCTCCCTCCCCAAATCTGTTCTGTTTAAAAAAAAAACACATAAGAAATAGAAGAAGAGAAGAAGGAGGGAAGAAAAAAAATCCGGTAGCCGACGGTGGCCGGCCACCGAAGTTGAAGAAGAAGAAGATGGGGAAGAAGGGAGAAGGTGATGGGGATGGGGAAGAAGAAGGAGAAGAGGGAGGGACAGAAAGAATTAAAAAAATAATAATTTTTTAAATTATTTTAATATATTTTTTTTTAATTAAAATAATTTTGCCACGTGAGCAGCCGGTTAGATTTAATGGCAAAATGGATGGCAGATACCAAATTGCTACTTATCTCAAACCTCAGGGACTAAATTGTTGAATTTGAAACCTCAAGGACCAAAATGAAACCTAACTCAAACCTCAGGGACTAAAAGTGTATTTTTCCCTTCTTATTAATAACCATTTAGTTTTTTAGACTTTTAGTTTTTGAAAACTATGTCTGTTTTCCGCCAATTTCCTTACTATGATTTTCATCCTTTTTTAATTGGTTTTCATCTTTATTAATGATACATTTGATTTCCTAGCCAAATATTAAAAACAAAAACAAGTTTTTGTAAACTATTTTTTTTTTTAGTTTAAAAAAATTGACTTTGTGTTCTTAAAACATGAGAAGAAGGTAGATAAAAGACAAAAAAAACTTATATGTAAAAGTAGTCTTTACAAGCTTAATTTTCAAAAACCAAAAACAAAAAAATCAAATGGTTATCACACCTAAGGCCCCGTTTGATAACTATTTGGTTTTTGGTTTTTGAAAATTAAGCTTATACACACCTAATTCCACCTATAAGTTCCTTTGTTTTAGTATCAATCTTCTTCCTTGTTTTCAAAAACCAAGTCCAATTTTGAGGGGAAAAAAACAAAAAAAAATAGTTTTCAAACACTTGTTTTTGTTTTTAGAATTTGGCTGGGAATTCAAATGGATCCTTAACAAAGATGAAAGCCATGATAGAGAATTTAGGAGAAAACAGGCATAATTTTCAAAAACCAAAAACCAAAAACCAAATGGTTATCAAACGGGAAGTTTTTTTAGTTCATACACTTTCTCTTGATCTTTCCATGCTTTTTTTCCCTACTCTACCTACAATTTTTTAACAAAAGTTCTTCTTCTTCTTATTATTATTTTTAAAAAAAAAAAAACATCCGTGAATGCTAGGACTAATATGGACACATCTGTTGGGAATGACTAGCATATTTGCTTGTATATTTTGGTTTTTCCATGTTTTCATTATGTTTGTCCCACATGGAAAGATTTGGAGTTGGGAGGAGTGTTTTTATACAATCACTCTTCCCTACTCTTGTAAAAGTGGTTAAAGGTGGTGCCTAAACCTCTTCCCACACGTTCGTGCGTAATAAAGAGAGGGGTTTTATACCTTTTTGCCAAAATATTTTTTAATCATTCTCGATATCCCACGTGTCGGCAACGTCTACGTCCACGTGTCAATCCAGCGTCCACACACTCCAGCAGTTGACCAGTCCGTTCGTTGACCGAGTTTGGTGCCTTTTTGCGTGCCTTTGACCGAGGAGTTGTTATGCGTGGACTCCTCCATGGCTGACACGTGGCAGCTGGACCCTGTTTTGTGGAAGACGGTTATTTTTGAAGCCTATAAAAGAAACTTTTGAGCAGAGTGGAAAGTATCGAATTCATTTTCATTCTTCCTACTTTCTCTTCTGATTCCAATCCTTCTCTCGAGTGCACGAACGAGGAGGGTGTTGTGTTAACCTTGGGGAGCAACCGGCAATAACGATTTAGCACCGTGGTCGTGCCGAAATTGCTTTCAAGGCAGTGGTTATCTCCACGACACAACAATTGTTTTTCCATTTTCTACCTACATTTTGAAAGCAATTTATAAATGACCATCAAATCCGGGAAGCCTGATGGTGCACAAGCCAACGTTGTTGAAGCAGTGGTGGTGGAAGCCAACTTGGTGGAGAATAAATCAAACTGGATTCTTGACACCGGTGCCTTAGGACACTTCTGCTCAAATCGAAGTTTGTTCCACGAGTTCCAGGACACTATCGATGGCAAATGCGTATACATGGGGAACTCAGCCACTGCTATAGTACTTGGGAAAGGGAAGGTTCTCTTGAAACTTACTTATGGAAAAACTTTATCTTTAAATGATGTGTTATATGTTCCTTCATTGCATAGGAATCTGGTGTCTGGAAGTCTGTTGAACAGGGCAGGGCTTAGAGTTGTGTTTGAAGCTGACAATGAGGTCATCACTGAAAATAGTGACTTTGTTGGTAAGGGATATTTAGCTGATGGTCTATTTGTTTTAAATACTGTCTCTTTTCTTGCTGAAATAAATGAAAGTACATCTCGTTCTGCGTATATTGTTGAACCTGTTGATGTGTGGCATGGTAGACTAGGTCATGTGAATTTTGCATCTATTAAAAGGCTTAAACAATTGCATCTTCTTAATGTATCTGAGACATCTGAAAATAGTAGATGCTCTGTATGTGTAGAGGCAAAATTTGCTAAAAAAAAAAACCTTTTAAGCCTGTTACAACGAGATGTACTGAGTTGCTTGAATTAATTCACTGTAATCTAGCTGATTTCAAAAACACTACTAGTAGAGGTATACAATAATCCTAATAAAGATCATCGGGTTGTACTTCATCGTTTGTTGAGGTACCTTAAAGGTACAATAGATTATGGTTTGCAATTTGATAAATTTCCTGCAGTATTAGAAGGTTATTTTGATGCAAACAGGTTAACTGATGAAGTAACCTCAACTAGCGGTATGTGTTCGTTTTTGGAGGAGGAGCTATATCATGGAAATCTGCAAAGCAGACGTGCATTGTGCGATCCACCATGGAGTTAGAGTTTATAGCTCTTGAGCTTGCAGGGCAAGAGGCGGAGTGGTTGAGAAGTTT
Source organism: Luffa aegyptiaca (assembly GCA_017139565.1). NCBI lineage: Eukaryota > Viridiplantae > Streptophyta > Magnoliopsida > Cucurbitales > Cucurbitaceae > Luffa > Luffa aegyptiaca. The sequence continues at coordinate 54,453,110 of CM029398.1, forward strand.
ACTTCAAGACGTACCACTGTGGGGGGTGTCTGTTCCAGTCTCCTTGCACTGTGATTCACAAGCAGCCATAGGAATTGCCAAAAGCAGTGTATATAATGGCAAGAGAAGGCATATACGCCTGAGACATGGAGTTGTGAAACAGTTGTTGAAAAGTGGAATTATCTCCTTGGAGTATGTGAGGTCTGAGAGGAATTTGGCAGATCCTCTCACCAAAGGCCTAACAAGGAGAGTAATTCTAGAGTCCTCAGCAAGTATGGGACTCAAATTGTTGAAATGAGTCCATAGCCCAGTATTTGGGTGGTCCAAGTACAGACTTGATGGACATATTTTTGAAAGTCTTCATAGCTCAAGATTTTGAGTGGTTTACTGCGGTAGACTTGATGAAGCATGACGTGATTGTGAAGGTGTGGCCGCCTTCTATGAAAGAGTGTAATGGATCTCTTTCTAGAGCTTTCACGATGACCCAAGGTGTTTTGTGCATGGCCTTAAAAATAGCACTTGTTCTACTATTGTATCGCGGAATCAAGGGAAATTTGAGGATTCAAACATGTTGTGGGGGTCTAAACCATGACTATTGAAAGTTCAAAAGGTAACTTACTTTCTCTATGATGGTTATTGCCTTACTTCACTATGCATTAATTCAAATCGAAAGATATTAATGCTTAAGTTTAAATCCTCCTTTGCTTAGAAAAATATTGCTTACCGTCATTCGTGGGGGATTGTTGGGAATGACTATCATATTTGCTTGTATATTTTGGTTTTTCCATGTTTTCATTATGTTTGTCCCACATGGAAAGATTTGGAGTTGGGAGGAGTGTTTTTATACAATCACTCTTCCCTACTCTTGTAAAAGTGGTTAAAGGTGGTGCCTAAACCTCTTCCCACACGCTTGTGCGTAATAAAGAGAGGGGTTTTATACCTTTTTGCCAAAATATTTTTTAATCATTCTCGATATCCCACGTGTCGGCAACGTCTACGTCCACGTGTCAATCCAGCGTCCACACACTCCAGCATAGTGGAAAGTATCGAATTCATTTTCATTCTTCCTACTTTCTCTTCTGATTCCAATCCTTCTCTCTCGAGTGCACGAACGAGGAGGGTGTTGTGTTAACCTTGGGGAGCAACCGGCAATAACGATTTAGCACCGTGGTCGTGCCGAAATTGCTTTCAAGGCAGTGGTTATCTCCACGACACAACAATTGTTTTTCCATTTTCTACCTACATCTTCCCTATTCTCACGAGAGAACCGTCTAATCCTACCATATTTAATTGTCAGAGTATTTCAATTGATATTAAATCATAAGCAAGCGGTGATCGGAATTTTGTATAATCGTTTTTTTCTCACATTTTCTTACAAACTCTCTTTTCTGCACACACTCTCTCATAGATAAATAAATAATAATAATAAATTATCTATATACACATATTCTCTTCGCATAAATATATATTTTCTTACTTCACCTAGTTTACTTTAAAAGTTAACTAATTAAAAAAAAAAAAAAAAAAAAAAACGGTTTAAAGTTTTTTTAGTTCAACAATCTCAAAAGCATAAAATTGAACATTCTACTATGAACATCGTAATAGAATCGATTGACGTTGATATCTTACCAAACTCTCCTCGAATTCATGAGAGAAACAAAAGGAGATAAAAGAGTGGAAAAGGAAAAGGGATAGAACACCAATGGGAAAGAATTTCAAGTACTATTTGCTGCACTCCACTCTGCAAATGTCCAAAACCAAACGTTACTTTTTGTCTAGAAAACCTTTTTAGGGACAATTACTTTGCGGTATAAAAACACAATAACAAAACAATCATGACAAATTATTAATATAGAGTCGATATTAATTGTGAAAAAACATTTTCACTGTTTTTAAAAATTTCAAAAAACAAAACATCACTTTTGTTGGGTGCGACCAGGACCAAAGTCTCGTGAACATGAATTCACAAAAGAGGGATAATTATCTCCATTGGTTCGAAGTCCTATGGGGTGAACCAAAAGAAAGGTCAAGAGAACTTATGTGTCACAGTGGACAATTTCATATTATTATAGAGATTTGTGTAATGTCCTTGTCCCTAACAAGTGATATTAGAGTCATGTCTTATACTTTGTAATGTTAGGTAAGAATTCTCGAACAAAGAAGTTGTGAGCCTGAGTAGACATGGGAAAAATCTGTGGTTGGACTCTGTTGGGTAGGTGGTATACTTCGAAAAAGAGTAGTCGTCCTGGATATATGACTATTTAAGGGGAGGCTCGATGGTACTCTGTGTCTGATTGTCCCCTAATAGCTTTAAAAAAAAAATTCAATTATTAACATTGTTGGATAAAAATATGAGTTATTAACATTGTTGGATAAAAATATGAGGTCTCCTCATCTTTTTAGCGTGAGATCCTCAAATCAGGTCATCGGTTTTTGAAAAATTGTGTTAGATCCACTGCATAAAATATACATTTATGAAGATAAATTTATAATGTGAAGTATATATATATATATATATATATATATATATATATATATATATATATATATATATGATATTTAGTATTATAAAATTTTCAGATAGTTTCACGTGGTTAACAAAATTATATTCCCTGAGCGTCTTTCACGCATTTTAAATGCCAAACACGTTCCATGGGGCTACTGAAGGCACGTGACGGCCATACCATTATGGCGGTTCCTCCCACCTCGTAAATATACATTATAACAAATTAAAAAAAAAAAAAAAAACAAAACAAAAAATGGTCTTTAGATTTTATATAATTAAAATTTTACAAATATTATATTTCTAGAATATCATAAAATATTAAAAGTGCCTCGATCTCTGAATTTGTTGCTTTGTTTAATTTCAATCACTGACCAAATCCGTGCTATATATACTTTCTCTTGCAATTTAAGATTAAAATAACTTAGGAGCTTTGAATGATTTTTTAAAACAATTTAATTTGCATGTCGGTCTTTTAATTTATAATGCTTTTTATGGGTGGTTAGTTGAAATTTTAAACTTCAAATAATAAGTATGTAATGTCTCGACCAATTGAACTAACATGACATAACTAAAATAATTATCCTATAAGACTTGGACAAATTATATCATGAATAGTTCAAATATCTAATGTACATTGGTCATTGAATATTAATTTTCTTAATGAATGATGAGATATTATAAGATATGTTTTTAGCTAAATTTGTTTTCAATATAACAAGTGAATGTCTAAAAAAAAAAAAAAATTAATGCAGTCTAAAAGTTGAAATTGTCTCGGTTTAAATTCAATGAATTAGACGCATTCAACATACAATTGAAAACTCATTTATTATGTATATGATCTAATTATAAATTGTCTATTTAAGTATCTTCAACTGATTAAGATATTAATATCATCTGTAAGGTTAGATGTTTAAATCTCCATCCACATGCTACACGTTGAAAAAAAAAAATCAAAATGGTTTACTCACATCAATGGTTTTATTAAAACGTTACACGAGCCAATAACTCATTTCATTAAAAAGTACCATCTTTAATCTTTATTTTCTAAAAAAAAAAAAACAATATGAGATTGACGAATTCGAACTTATGACCTCTTGGTCATAAGAACACACTTTATATCTTTATTGCTGGATTTGGTTTATCCAAAAAATAAAAGCTATGTTTTGATTTTCAATACTCCTGTTCCACAAATTATTCCCAAAATGTTTGAAAAGGGAGTTTTTTTTAACTACCAGTCTAATCTATTTTTTTTTATTTTAATTATCAATATATTTTATAAATGTTCGTGTCGCATGAAAATAACAAAAAAAATTACTCAAGCATTGTAGCAACGAAAAAAAAAAAATAAGTAACCTCCTGAACCTTTTAAATTTATTTTTCGAAACTTGAGAATTATTTTTTTTCCACAATATGAGGGAATGGAAATTTGAACTACGAAGAATCGAAGATGTCATTTTTTTTTTTTTTTTTTTTTTTTGACAATACGAAGATGTCATTAATCAAAACTTTATGTAAGCTAAAAAGTTATCTTTTAAAACCATCAAACTTACTTAATCCCAAAATTTCAGTGATAATTTTCCCAAAATTAAAAATTCAAAAATATTAATAAAAAAAACAAAAGCTTAAAAGTATTATAAATAATTCCGTATTAAAAATTCATATAGATTTTGGTTGACGATAAGAACTTGGAATTTGTGTAATGTGCAGACTTTTAAAATTCAGAGAATAAAACTATTGTTAAAACACAATATTCGGTGTTTCATTTTGGTTAGGCTATTGACGACTTTTCCAAAAAGTAGTCGTCCTTTAAGGAAAAATATGCATATATAAATAAATAAATAATTACAGCTTTTTTTCTATTCAATATAATTACAGCTTTCTCCGCCGTTCAAAAAATGGAAGATAATATAATAATAATAATAAATAGACCGTAAGCAATGATGCATCGCCCTCAGTCGGATGTCGGCAGTCAACGATGAAGAAGAAAAATATAAGACAGCTTTCTCTACCGTTCAAAATGATATATATATTTTCATTTTAGAACTTTTAAATTTATTCTATTTTAGTCTTTAAATTTTTAAAACGTTCATTTTGGTTGTTAAACTTTTAAATTTGTTCTATTCCAACCCCTCAACTTTAAAAAATAATCATTTTAGTCATTGTTATGTTACTTTTATACTTGTAATCTGTTTTGTCTAATGTTCGTCTATAACTTATTTGACTTGAAATTATGCTCAAATTAACAATGTAATACACATACTCAAAGTTGTGTCTTTAATTTGTTAAAATCAAAATAAAAGTAAGGGTCAAAATAATATATTTTTTTAAAGTCCAAAGAATGAAATAAACATTTTAGAAATTCAGGGACTAAAATGAACATCTTAAAAGTTCACGAACCAAAATAGAATAATCCTAAAAGCTTAGTGACGAAAATAGGATTTAAATGAAAAATTTATTTTACTAAAAAAACACTTGCATCTTCGGTCAACTTTAAAAAAAAAAAAATATAATAATAAAATGATTTTTTTTTTTGTTTAAAAAATAAATTGAATTTTTAAAACATTGGTAAAAAGTAATTTAAAAAAAAAAAAAAACCCATAAGAAAAATGGTATTTATAAGCCAAATTTGAAATTGATAAAAGTATTATATAATTTCAAATTTTGTAGAAGCAAGTAATGATAACTTTATCAAAAAAGTATTATAAAAAAGAGAAAAAAAAAACTTTATCAAAAAAGTTGTCCTTCCCTTTCATCCAAACAAAAATGAACTAAAGAGAAAGATTAAAGAAAAAAAAAAAAAAAAAAAATCGAAAGCAATGATGCATTTGAGTTTAGTTGTTGTGGCCCACCAGCCACCAGCCACCAGTCAAATCAATAAGGATGAAGAAAGATATAACCAAACTTTTCCCAAAACATTAGAATCCAATGATATTGGAAATGTAAATGGTTGGTATATTATAAAATGGTGAAATCACAAAAATATAGTAAACGTTCCGATAAGTTAATAAAAAAAAAAAAAGAAGATTGAATATCACCAAGAAAAACTCACAAACATTGATGCATTCGAAATTGACTTTTTGCATTTGTTGCTGTTGCTAGTCAGTAGTGAACAAGAACGAAAGAAAAGTATGATAGAACGTTTTCAAGTGAATGGTTGAAATTGATAAAAAAAAATATATATATATTTTTGAATATAAATGAAGAGATTCGAATCTCCGACTTCTCGAATGAATTTTGACCAATTAAAAAGGAAAGATATAACAATAAAACTTAGTTAAAAAAAAATTAATTAAATAATCAAATCATTTTAGAAAAACTGATCCCAACTTACAATTTTTAACTAATTAAAACATTAATTAAAAAAGAAAGCCAATCAAAACACTAAATATTTTAAAAGAAAAAGAAAAAAAAAAACGATGACACTAACTATTTAAAATTCCAATATTACTAGTACAACTTTATGTCAGTTGAGCTAAGTTATTGTTGGCGTTGAGACAATGTCAATTATACGTTTATTGTCGTACTTTATTTGAATATAATAATATTCCAAATGGAACAAAAAAAAAAAAAAATCCACTAGTCAAATTTAGGGTATCAAATATAAACAATTAACCATAAGAATAATTGATATTTGCATTTTGTTGAATTACGATAAAATAAATTATAATATGAAGAACAAAAGGCTGCATACCGATAGTAGGGATCTCCCAATATATCCAATTAAAATCTTGATAATTAAGAAAGAGGGAGGGAGAAAATGAGAAATTTTTTTTATCTCTCCTAATTGTCAACATCTTAATGGTGGTAAGTTTTTTTTCCTAATATGAATATATGATTAATTATTATTGTTGTTATTTGAGTTCAATAAATGCACGGAGGGTCCACACCTTCAAATCCTTCCCTTTTTTCAATACAAATCTTCTACTTTTTTTTTGTTATTTTACGGATCTGACCCTTTGCCTTTTTCTTCATTTTATAAATTAATGAATATTTGATCTTGAGAAAGTAATAAAAACTCCGATTGCTTTGTTAATAACAATAATATTTTTTTTACCAACATAAACATAGCTAAATTTGACTAAAAAAAAAAACATAGCTCAATTGATAAAGACTTGTACCGATGATAAAAGAGGTATGTGGTTCAAATTCTCTCACTTTATATGTCTTAAAAAAAACAATAATATATTTTTGTATGATTTTAAATAAAAAAAAATTAAAGTGATTAAAAGTTATTATTCCAATCAAGTGTCCCAACTCCCCATGCATGAGATGGTGCATTTATTTATTTATTTATTTTTTTTTTAAGGAACATTTATTTACAATTTTTTTTTACAAGGGACTGATTTTTATTATTATTTTTTTCTGAGGAAAAAGGGACTGATTTTTATTATTATTTTTTCTGAGGAAAAAGGGACTGATTTATAAATATCAAGTTGGTTAATATATATAAAAATATTATTAATTAGATTTTTTTTTGTTATGTAATTTAGGTATGATATCATCAATTTGACACCGTTCATCAAACCGGTTGAACTATTCCTCGGTATTTGTATATTATTTTTCGCGTCGTGTTCGCAAAAGAAATGTAATGGTGGCCATTGCATCCTGCTGCTGCACAAGGCTATGATTCTGGTTCTGTAGCTGGATTTCTAGAGTTCGGCTTCTCGATCGCTTTTTGGCGCGTTTGCCTGTCTACTGTTCTTCAATTTTCCGGGAAATTTGATCGTTGATTCGCCATCTATCAGGGTAAACTGGTGTTTTCTGTTTCTTTCTACTATTCCTCCTCTCTCCGGCGTTCAGTCGCGGAGGTTAAATTTCTGCTTTTTAGTTCTGTGGATGTTCTTATGGTTTTGGTTAAATTTGACTTGTCGAGTAAACAATTTCCGTTTATATTTATTCATACCACGTACCTGAGTTAATTAGCTTCAACTTTTTTTCAACTCAATGTTCTTGTGTTCTTGATTGTACCTGCGCTTAAATTATCACACTAATCGGAAATTGGAGAAGTGCATTATTACAGCCAGGAATTTTAGTTCTTCGTTTAAGTTTCTTGGAACTTTTCTGTTTGGTTTTGCGTCACAATTGGAGCGAAATGCTAATAATTTTTTTCAGCCTGTATCGATAATTTGACCACTGGATTGCTTACAGAACAATCTGGAAAATAAATTTTCGTTTATGAAAAAGTCAAGCTCGTGCAGCTACGACCGCTGTCTTCGGTTGCAACAAGCATAATTATTCTTCTTAGAAAACAAAATTTAAAGATTGATTGGATTTTCTGTGTAAGGCTAATTGTTGTTGATTAACGGTGTATAGGTTCATCCTGGTGGAAGGTGACCGCGCCGGGTTAAGGAAGCAGCAGAGGGCGCAGAGGTGGATTATGTGCTTGCAGTAGAAAAGTGAAAAGTAAATCAAGAATGGCTTTTGAGCCGTTTGTTTGGTATTGTCGACCAGTTGCTGGTGGTGTGTGGACGAAGGCAGTGGAGAATGCTCTTGGTGCTTATACACCATGTGCCATTGACTCTGTGGTTATTCTTATTTCTCATCTGGTCATCCTAGGTCTATGTATCTACAGAATATGGCTGATCAAGAAGGATTTTAAAGTACAGAGGTTTTGTTTGAGGTCAAAGATATACAACTACGTGCTGTGTTTATTGGCTGCTTACTGTGTATTTGAGCCTTTATTCAGACTGATCAGAGGAATTTCCATCTTGAATTTAGATGGGCAGGATGCACTTGCTCCATTCGAGGTAGAGTTTTCTTAAGATATTTAGAATTATTTGTCAATGGTGCTTCTTTACTGAATTTTAAGTATTCACAGTTTGCAATGGGAAATATGTTTAAATGAGAAGAATTAAAAAACTGTTTCGATCTTTTACTTTGCAATTTAGCCATTGCAAAATAAAAAAATTGATTTTTTTCCCCCATAATATTATTTCAAAAGCTAAAAGTTATATGAGATACTATAAGATATATATGATATGTGGGCTGTTAAAAGAATGGTGACTTAGTCCATGTCACTCCTAAGAACCAAAGAAGATTCCAGGGTAAGAAAGATCGAGATATTGTCTGGTGTAGCCTAAGAGGATAAAAGAAGAATTCTCCCCAAGAATCAATTAAATCTTTATTATTATCAATCAAAAGTTATAAATACAAGAGGGCATAGAGAATTGGAAAACAAGCTAATCTTAATCCTAATTAATCAAGATACTTAATTTACCCTAATCCCACTATATCATTCTATCTCTCTAAAAGAAAAAAACTCGTCCTTGAGTTTTAAAAAGAGAAGGAAGTAATCAAGTTGCTTCTTTTGATGGTTGGAAAAAATTCCTACTAAAAGTGTTTTCTTTTTCGACATTTTCAAAGCACAACCATGAACAAATTAATCAACAATTCCATGAAAAAACCTTTCTCTATGGGCTGGATCGAAAAAACCCTCACCGAAAATCTTGTAAATATTCAAATTAGGTTGGATCGACCCCAATCAAGCAAAATACAACTTAACGGATATTTACAAAACGTCTTAGTGACCGAAACCCAAAGAGAAACATGATAACGAGTGAGGGACCACACATCCTCAGGATCCCTCTCTCTCCCCCTAAACACTCTATTGTTCCTCTCACCCCCAAAGATTCCACAATAAAGCACACATCCCCCCGAGCCACAAAAATCTCGCTCTCTCTCGAAATGGCGGATGGAGGAGGAACTCCTCGATCATCTCCCTGTGGTCAACAAAAGATAACCCTTGCATCCCAAAAACCTGACCAAACCGATCCCACGCAGCACGCGCAGAGGCACAACTCCACAGAATATGATCCAGATCTTCCTCCGCCTTCCGACACAGAATACAGCAAAACGGACCAACCAAAGAAGGCATCCTTTTCAACAGACGATCATAGGTATTAACCCTACCATGGATAACTTGCCACATAAAAAACCTAATCTTCTTTGGGACTTTAACCTTCCACACACGCGAAAAAATGGACTCACTTTGGGGAGAAGGGAGCAATAGCCAATGGAAAAGGGAGCTACAAGAGAACCCGACAGAAGGACTAGGGCTCCAACAACAAAAATCCCTCCTCCCCACCCTGAAATCAAACTCCTCAATCAAAGACATAAGGGACACAACATCCGTCGTTTCCCTATTGGACAACGGACGACTGAAGCCAAAAGAAAACGAAGGAGAGCTCCCTGAATGAAACAAAACATCAGCCACTGAACGATTTTTCATGGATGATAAATAGAACAAACGAGGGAAAGATAGACAGAGGGGTCTATCCCCCAACCATCTGTCTTCCCAGAAATACGTATCTTTCCCATCCCCTACCAAACAATGAACAAGGCTAGAAAAGGTAGGGTAGGAATCTCCTTTTTGTGGGCTTGTTTTTTGTATGCCCGTGTATTCTTTCATTTTTTCTCAATGAAAGTTGGTTCTTCATCAAAAAAAAAAAAAAAAAAGGTTGGATCGAGGGTATGTAAAATACTTAAGATGTGGGTCAGGTCAAACTTTGTAACAAAATGGATCGTGCTTGGAGTTGAATGGGTTGCACAAATTATGGAGCAGGAAACTCAACTTGTAGGTCGAACTCCTTAAAGAAGGATGTGTATGGTTCCAGATTAGGATTCGCAGGTATTGGGACACAAAGGACAAAACTCGCTTGACGGGTACTTGGTCAGGTTGTATAGGCGTTGGATCAAACCCATCTTCTTCCTTCTTTTCACATGCAACATTGTAAAGCACTCGGTTGTGGCTTTCGCCTTAGTTTACTCGCTTCATCTTCTCCATTCATATCATTCATGCCTTCTTCCCCTTCATTGTGTATGACTTTGCTTAGGATTATGAAAATCTTCGATTTGGGTCGCACTTGTAATGGGTCAAAAAGAATTAAACAACTTTTCTCTTCGAATGCGTCTTCTTTCCTGAACGACTTGCCTTCACATTTGCTCGACTGGTTTTCATCTTTGCGTGAGTTCCATGATTCCTCATTATCTCCTTCGCTCAACTCGACTTTATCTTCACTTGTTTTTTCTTTGCATGTTTGCATTTTTCGCCTTTTTTTGTTACGCTCGGAGTTTTGAAATAATTGCATGCTGACTTTGCTCAGGCAAGTTCTCTCTTGTATCGAACTTTTTGATAAAAATTTAACGCGTCTCAGTGGGCTTCGGTTTCTAAGCTCTTTTAATTATCAGCTAGGGCTTATTCTTTTAGATTGGGACCCGTTCTTGTAGTTTTGGCGGGTGTTTTTTGGTGGGCTTGTTTTTTTGTAAGCCCTCTTGTATTCTTTCATTTTTTCTCAATGAAAGCGTGATTTCTTATCAAAAAAAACTTTTTAATTAAATTGATCCAAATCGTTAGACATTTTATCCAAAAGTCATGGACTTCAACCATACCTTTATTGATTTCCTCCAAGACTTTATGATTGATGTAGGGATTTAGGTGTGTCCTTGAATAATTTTCCGTGTCCATTGGTCATGATTCAAATCCGAAAGTGGATTTTCTGGCTTTGAACAACTCCCTTCTTGTGCTGTAAGATTCCCTTGAAGTTTTTTCCTTGTTTCTTGAAAAGAAAATACTCTGAAAGGTACCCTCTTGTGCACAAGAATGAAGAATTCTCTGGTACCATTTTGGTGTATCCTATGAGGATAAAAGGAAAATTCTCTCCAAGAATCCATCAAATCTTTATTATCAATCAAAAGTTATGAATACAAGAGGACAATTCTCTATTTATAGAGAATTGGAAAACAAACTAATCCTAATCCTACTACGTAATTGTCCATTTAAGTTCTTGATGTCTTAGCTAAGAAGAAGTAATTTTGTTTATCTTTGGACGTACTGGGTGAATTTTGGATCAATGAGTTCATCGATATTAAGTATTATGCTCTATTGTTTCAGGTGGTTGCTCTGATAATTCAGGCTCTTGCTTGGTGCTCGGTGCTCGTAATGCTTGTTGTAGAAACCAAAGTTTATATCTTTGAGTTTCGATGGATCATCAGGTTTGGAGTTCTTTATACATTAGTAGCGGATGCTGTAATGCTCAATTTAATTCTTTCTGTGAAGAACTTTTACGAGAGGTATTTTTCTTTTTTCCAAAAAATCTGTTCTATTTTCATCTTATAATTATGTATGATAGCTGGATGCCATCTTACTGCATTGTTCCTGCTGTTCTTTCTTTGCATAATTATTTGTTGTCAAAGTTAAAAATACACTGTGCATTGGAAGATGCAGAGAGTATTAAATATTGCATCAAAGATATTATTTTGCCTGTCATAACAGATAGAAAAGTAAAGAAAATAAAATAAATTAAGATATTAGGAGGAAATTCAACTGAATGTAAATCTTAGATAATTGTGAAACATGACAATCGGATTTGAAGTTTAGAAATGTAGAGCATATATCAAGCTAGGATGAAATTGTTGTGATTGTGATAATCTATCAATCTTATGGTGGTTAAATTATTTTCTTATGCAAGTAATGAGATCTGGAGTTTAAATGTAAAAATTTGACCCCCTTTTTTTTAGGTAAGAAAAGTTAAACCAGTTTCTTGAGCATGCATTCAGGCATAACACTGAGTCACTGGTTAACGGTTCTGTTTTTGTCTTTTTAGATACGTCCTATATTGGTACATCAGTGAAGTCTTTGTCCAGGTTGGTTTATTTCTGCCTCTCATCTGTTATACAGCATCTGCATTATTTTGCAATTTATGGTTGGAGAAGAATATAAGGATCCCGATCTCCAATGAGTAGTTTGGTGAATTGCTTTGGTATGGACTAAAGTCAAAGTTTTTAACAATATTTTGGTGTTGGACTGTTAAAACTATAAAAATCTCTCTCTCCCTGCAAGCTTGCATTGTGAATGAAGTTATTTTCTACGCTACCTTGTTTAACTCTTTTTTCAGCTTTGTTGATAAGATTACTTGTCCGTTTGACTAAATCATGCGTCGTATTTCTGCTTAGTATACATGAAGGAAACTTTCCGTTAGTACTAGCTTCAGTCTCTTTTTGTCAGTGACCTGTTTTATTTATTTATTTTTTTGTGTGGGGGGTACCACACAATTTCCCTTGATGAAATAGGTAAAGGTGTTGTTGAATGAGTACAATTATTTTCTTTTGTTGAATATACATTTTTTTTCTTTATATAAAAAGAAGAATGAGTACAATTATTATGCATGAGCAACTATAGAGAGTTAGATTCTGTTCTTCGGTCAGCCATTTATCATACTAATTCTAACTTAAAGCTGCGGAATATTATACTTGTAATAAAATAAATTTGTGTAATTAATGAAATATTTAGTGGTTCAATAAGAAAAATCAAATATGCAATGTTAGTTTCATTTAGAAGTTATGACTAAACATTCATTTCGTTGTGTATGTGTCGGCAATAGCTTTTTTCTTGCTGGTTTGTTTCAGTTTCTGCTTCTTTGTGGGTTGATTGTGTAGTTTTTTTTTTTTTAGAAGTGAAACAAATTTCATTGATGAATGGAATGTGGAGAAAAACTCCAAACACCTAAAGGTGGATTACAAAAAAAAAAACTTTTCAGTTCGAGATCAAATAAGACAAACTATAATAAGAGAAAGGGTGTTTACATTTACACCAATACAAAACATGAAACAAAATTAAATCCATGAAAGTATCAAAGGAAGAGAAAGAGTTCCTGAAAATTTTGCCATTCCTTTCACCCCATAAATACCAAATAAAGACTCTGTTCAAAGCAAGCCACAAGATCTTCTTTTCTGATGACCCACAAAAATGAGAGCAAGCGAGTCCTTTGTATTTCGCCCCATAAATTGGTTGTGTAGCTTGTATTTTAGTCTTTATTAGGATTTGGGTGTGAGATTTAATCTCGTTGGGTTGTTGTTGCTTTTTTAGTCTTTTGTATTCTGATTGTAATGTTTCATTTTATCAATGAAAAAATCTATTTCTTAAAAAAAAAATTTGAACCAAAACAAAATATTTTCATCAATACAATTAAAGTTTTACAAAAGTATACACTCTGGAGTTTGAATTGGAGTTAATTAAATAATTGTAAAATACTTCTATTTGTAATATTAAAAAAAGTTATGTTACTGAATTTGTCATTCCGCCTTGTGAGCTCCTCTTCTGAGATTTTATTCTTGCTGTAGGCTTTATTTGGTGTTCTTTTGGTCGCATATGTGCCTAGCTTGGATCCATATCCTGGTCATACCCCTCTAAATAGTGAATCTGTTGATGTTGAGTATGAAGAACTTCCTGAAGGGGAACGTATATGCCCTGAGCGTCATGCCAATTTATTTTCAAGTAAGTATTGTTTTCATAAAATCCCATGCCATTACTTTTTGTGAGATGTGTAGGATATAAATTGTTGTTTTGTATTGTCAAAGACTGTAAATAATGTATGGACGTTATGAATTATTGTTAACAGTAGTGGGGGGGGGGGGGGGGGGAGTTAAAATAATCGGGAAGATGAGTGTAAAAGGTCCTGGTTTGGACAGAGCTAGCAATTTTCTTGGGGTGGGAAAAATTTTACATGCTAACACCATGTATGTATAAAATATTTCAATTGGGGGTGGGGGTTACAAAATCTTAAAAAAGTATTATATATATACTTTTGGACAATACTTGGCTCCATACTGTGTGTAGATATCTCTTATATACCACTATTATAATCTTGACAACTTGGACAAAATATTCTCATTTTTTACTTTTTTTCCTCACTTAGTTGTCAACATTTTAATGGTGGTGTGTAGGTATATGCAGCCAAGTATTGTCTGTACTTTTTGAATTACAACAAACGGGAGGGAACTCTCCTTCTTTGTTTGCCTCTGGTCCTAACTTATGTGGTGTAGTTCAAGAAGGAAAATGGTTAAGCAATTTTATACATTTGAAAGGATGAATTAGTGAAGCTAATATGGTTAAGATTCTAACCGCCTCAAATTTCAAATTTTAAAGGTTAAATTATCAGTTTAGTCTCTAAACTTGTAGGGTTGTGTCTAATTGTAAGGGTACTAGTATGATATAGATGGGAAATAGTAATAGAAGATAAGTAAGGGTATAATAGTAATTAGTTAGGGTGTCTTGGTTGGGTCTTAGGAGGGTGTGGAGAATTTTGGTGATGTCTCATAGAGGGACTTTGGGAGAGTGTTAGCCCTCTCGAAAGGCTATCGGTTATATTGTAACGTCGTTTCGATATTGCAATATAATATATCAGTGTTTGGTGTCTTTTCTTAGTTTGGATTCCTAACACTAACAAATCCTTAAACTTTAAAAAATGTGTAATAGGTTCCTAAACTTTTAATTTTTGTACCTAATATGTTCCTCAAAGTTTAGAAGTGTGTGATAGATCCTTAAACTCTCAATTTTGTGTAAATAGGTTTCTGACCTATTCGCCAGTATTTACCGTTCATGGACCTATTAGAAAGAAATTTGAAATTTGTCTGTAATAAAATCCTTTTTTTTTAATTTTTATTTTTAAAGAGAAACATTTATGAGAATTTAATTGATAGTATGAAATTTCAAAGGAAGGCCTATTCATGGATTTACAAAAGACTCTTCCAATTAACCAAGAGGGAAGATCAGTACATGAACAACAGAGGCTAGAAGTTTTACACCAAGTAAGAGCTAAAAAGGATAGATTACAAAAAAAACTATCAAAGGTCTTTTTCTTGTGGTTAAAGATGCGGTTGCTTTTTAGTTTAATTCTTTAGCTTGTTTGCGATCTTTTGAGGATCTGTCGAAGGATTTTTTCTCCTCCGTTTTCTGAAGGAAGCTGTCTCCTTAGGATCTGATTGTTCCTTTGCAGTTTACTTCGACTTAAGTTGTTAATTTGCTTCCTTGCTGTGGTTCTCTGTTATTTGGTGGTTGTGGCCTCTCTGATTTGATTTTGGTGTTT
The DNA here is from genome assembly GCA_017139565.1 of Luffa aegyptiaca. Classification (NCBI taxonomy): domain Eukaryota; kingdom Viridiplantae; phylum Streptophyta; class Magnoliopsida; order Cucurbitales; family Cucurbitaceae; genus Luffa; species Luffa aegyptiaca. The sequence goes on from CM029398.1 coordinate 54,468,458, forward strand.
GAGGAGGTCTAAAGGAAGCGTTTTTCAATGGCCTTTCTTTTGTGGTTCGTTTTTGATGATGTTCTCTCTAAAGCTTGGTGGAGTGTGGTTTCTTCTTAGTCCCCTCCTTGCTTCAGTCTTGTGGGGTTTGATTTTGTTTAGGGCTCTAAGTTTCTATGTCCTTTTGGGTTTCTTATTTAGGGTTTTATTTTCAGTTATGTTGGTATTTTGGGTTTTTTTTTTTCTTCTATTGGTTCCGTTGAAATATTGATATAAGCTTTAGATTTTACCATAACCTATGGGTTGATTGGTGATTTCTGGTATTAGAGCAAGAGGTCTTATGTTAAAACTCTTCTAATGTCATTTACTCCTCAATTAATATTGATTTTCATCCGTGGGCCTTTTACAAATTTCCAAGTTCACAAGTGAGGGGAAGTGTTGAAATATTGATATAAGATTAAATTTACCCTAATCCATTAGCTTAAACTTTTGGGTTGATTGGTGATTTTCAGGTTCTTTTTTCTCTCCTTTGCGGAGTTTATATTCTTTGAGCATTAGTCTCTTTTCATTCTATCAATTAAAAGTTTTCTTTCTTATTAAAAAAAAGGACCTATTAGGCACAAAATTAAAAATTTAGGGATCCACCAACACTTTTTAAAGTTCAAAGACCTACTAGACATACTATGAAAGTTCAAGATTAAATAGATAATTAAACCAATTTTAAATAATTGAAACTAACTATAACAAACAAGTAACTATGCTTATTATTTTACAGCTAATGGAGAATACACATAAGTACTCGGATAACTGTGGTCGACCACATAAGCCCTCTATCTCTTCTAGTCGAGACTTGCCCTTGAGCTATGAAATCAAGATCTCTTTGAAATTATGTTGGTCTCTTTTTCTTAACCTTGGGAGATATATACCTCTTATTAATTCACTCTTTGCTATTTGTACCTTTTAGCTTGAATTTTGGCAACCCAATCAGTTCGCTAAAGAACAGACTGAATGCTCTTCCAACCATTTATTTTGTTCTTTTTAAATATATATTGCCTTTCTAATTTTGATTACTTTATACTAGAAACTACTTTTGCGTGGATGGATTACATAATGAAGTTAGGATACAAAAGGCCACTCACGGAGAAGGATGTATGGAAATTGGATTTGTGGGATCGGACTGAAACATTATACAATAGGTTTGTCTCTCTCTCCCTACATTATTTATACTGTTTCTTGAACATTCTTTTTGGATCTTATTTATTGTTTTTTGTAGTTTCCAGAAAGCTTGGGTGGAAGAGTCTCAAAAATCCAAACCGTGGCTTCTTAGAGCATTGAACAGCAGCCTTGGAGGAAGGTAAGTAGAATGCAAGTGGCAAATGGTTCCTTTTTTAATGGATTGCTGTTTCCCCGTTGCTAGTAATAATAAGAAAAGTTTCTTTTGAAGGATAGATAATTGGGTAAACTATTAGTTTATTAGCATTTGTAATCTTCTTTTATCTTTTAGTTTCTTGTGACGAAAATATTTTCCTAGTTTTAGTTGACACATTTTACTAGTACATTAACACTTGTATTATTTGTGACATGAACTTTTTCTATAAATAATCAACGAGTTAATAAAGACTATATTGAATTTGCTCAACAGTTTCATTTTTTTTTTTAAAATGATGTAGAAATTAAACAAGTGATTAAACATAGCTTTTTTGAATATATTGTTATTATTTTTAAGAAAATAAAACATTATACAAAAAATTAATAATATTCATGAAAAAAAATAGGTTATGAAGTTTTAAAAAATAAGGAAACAATCAATTTATATTAAGCTTTTAGAGGTTGTATCAATTTAAACCCTAAACTTTTATGACTCGATTTAGACCCATTAGTGATTTATAACTATTTTCACCATTTAAAATCAACTCAAAATCACTTAAACAAAATTATTCTTCTCTCAAAATCTTACCAAAGTAGCATAATTCTTGAGAAAAATAGATGAAGACAAAGAAGATGAAAAACCACTCATATTAATGAAAAGCCACTATTTTTAGCATTTCTTTCTAATATTATGTTAATCCTTGCATTGAGAGAAGTTTTATACATGCACATGGATAATTTTAAAATGAAATTCTAATGGAGGGCCTAAATTGATTAACTTATGGAAGTCTAGGGTTTTAATTGATATAATTATTAGTCTAGGGTTTTAAGTGATACAACCCCAAAAGTTTAGGAGTATAAATTGATTTTTTCTCCTAAAAAATAATATTTGAAAATTGTTTTAATGGATAATAAATTGTCAAACTAAACTTATGAAATAGAATTTTATTTTGTAGGGAAAAAATTGTAAAGTTATGTTAGTTTTAATGAAGTACTAATAAGTTGGTAATTATTGAGAGAGACAGAGGGCACATAAAGAGTTAAATGACTTGTTGGTAATTGTCAATGACACGTTTTGTACATTGAAGTAATTGTAAATACTATAATTAATAGTCGAAGAATATTTCAACAAATTAATATCTTTTCAATACATTATAATTTGTTTTCAATTTTTTATCTTTTGAAGTTATAAAACAGCATGATAGGTTATAACTTAGGCAAAATTTGGCGGGGTATTACTGACTTTGAATCCAAGATCTCGCCAAAATATTCAGGAAAGTACACTTGCAAATTTCGGAACCAGCCAGCTGGTTGCTTGTTGACCACATTTTGGGTCATTAAGTCAACCTGGCACGACCTATAACCTCTATGCCAACTGACGCACGGGTTCCATTGGCTCGTGAAATTGATGATTATTAAAAATTTAAGAACTTGCATAGAATTTTAATTCAAATATAGACAATTTGTACGTAATATAAATTTTTTGAACTTTTAATAAATAATTTATTTATTCATATATTTTTTTTTATTTCACTAAATCAAGTTTTAAATAATGTTTCATATTTTCAACAATAATTTTTTTTCATTGAATTAATTAAATACAATATCATGTTTCGCTATTGATCATGCTAGGTGTACTAGGTTGCGTGTCTAGTCATGCAGTGTCAGGTTGTGTGGCTGATTAACTTGATGGCGTGTTAGGTCAAATTTGATCCAGTAAATCTTTTTTTTTTTTTGAAAAGAACTTGCATTAATAACGAACTCAACTGCCAGAACTACAACTGGCTTCCTCATTTATGATAGAGGAGAGCCATTCAGGGGCTTCAGCATTGATTCCAGTAAATCTTTTGAGTTACATCTATCATGATTCGCATTGATTCAATTCCACCATAAATGATATGTGAACTCGTGGTCATTGGGACAGTGAAAAAGGAAAGGGCTTAGATTCCACATGTACATTTTGTTTTAAGCACTTTCCCGATGTTTTCTTTTTTTTTTTGAAATATTAGGACATGGATAGTGAAGAGATTCACTTAATATGATATTTTCATCCACTTCTATGCACATCAATGCAAATATAATGCATTATAAGAGTAAAAACAAAGATACAAACTTACTTCCTCATTTATTTATTTTTAAGCAAAACTAACTATGCTTAAATTTTAACTAAAAGTGTATTATGTGAAATGCTGAAAATGAATTGGGGATGTGCTACTTTTAGTGTGTGATAGGATACTACTGGTTTTGCTGCTTATTTTTTGCATTATCTTTCATTAATTTTCCCTTCTCTCTTTTTCATTTAATAGGTTTTGGTTGGGTGGCATTTGGAAGGTAATATGATCTACCTCTTGAATTTACTAGCATATTTAGAGGAGTTTGTTTTTTTTGCAAACGTATCCATTTATGAACAAATATTTGGTTATCAAATTTGAAACATGTCATAATGCACCCAATATCTGAACATTTTTTTAGCCTTAGTAAAAGTTATTGTGATTGTTTATTGGTTTAGCTTAAAGAAACGTTATATTTCCATCTCTAATATTTAAGGGAGCATCTTTTCCATCTTGGAAAAAGGAATGGATAATAGAGGCTATTTCACAATTCACAGGCAAATTGAGTCGCGTTCTTGTATTTTTGCGTTATTTTTGTTCTCTCTGTTTGACTGAAATGTTGTGGGATTTGTAGGTTGGCAATGATCTCTCTCAATTTGTGGGACCTGTCATCTTGAATAAACTTCTTGAGGTTGGTGCCTTTTTTTTTATTATTATTTTTTTTTGTCTGGTGTACTATACTTTCTCTTCCACCATTTAATATTTGATACTTGGTGGTTCGATTTGTGAACTCGCATCACATACCATTTACTATTTTTGATAGCACTGAGTAGGTGTGCTGATTAGTCGAAGCTTTGAAGGCATATTAGGCATGCCTAAGTTTTCACTTTCTAAGTTATCCTGTTTGAAATGAGGTAAATTTTTTCCCCATTAATTATTTAGTGAAAGATAACTTACAACTGTTCGACGTTGATGAGCGATTTTTTTTAAATAAATTAATTAAAAGGAAATAACCTTTTCTTTTCTACCACTAGGGTGGGAAAGTTGCTGAAAAAAATATGGACAAGTTATCCCCCTAGAAATGAAAAGTTCAGAAGTTACATTGCACCAACATGAAAAATCTTAAACAAAGGCAGTCCATGGAGATGCTTGGCTATGGAAGCACATAAAAAGAAAAATAAACGACTTTATCCTCAGTCCAACACTATTAGATTTTTTTGGTTCTTACTTTTATTTACTTTTAACAAATCGATGTCACAGCTTCAAGTTTGTGTATTGTTGTATTAATGTGATCATGTAACAACGCCTACTATTGTAAGGACCAAAACAGTTATTTACTAAAACTTGAGGGACTAAAATAGAGATTTTGAATATTCACATTAAATTCAGGGACTAAAATGTGCATTTTAAAAGTCAAGGGAACAAAATAGAACAAATCTAAAAGTTTATGAATCAAAATGAGATTTAAATCAAAAATATATTTTTCCATTATGAAAATTTTAGTTTTCTATAAGAAGAATGATGTGGACAATCTTCTATATTTGATCAATTGTAAGAATATAATATATGACATGCTTTGGACAATAGGCCTTCTTAGCTGAACTACAATGGGTTAACCTAGTGTTCAATAAGGGTCCATGTAAATTATAAAGGGCTAAGAGGAAAGGGATTCAAGTCATGGTGGTCATTTACCTGTGATTTAATATCCTATGAGTCTCGAAAACAATCAAATATTATAGCATTAGGCGGTTGTTCTGTGAGATTAGTTAGGTGTGTACAAACTAGCTCCAAGACCTATGGATATAGAAAAAAATAGACCTTGGATGGTTCTTCGTCCTATAAAGTGTTAACAACCATACAAGCCTTCAAAAAGCAAGAAACAAAGCCCATTCTTGTTGATTTGAAAGCCAATTTAATCCATGTCATATGAATTATGGTTCGAGTGAAATCATCGGACTTTTGAAGATAGGAGTAAACCTTGGTTGGAGCTCTTCGATATTGCTAAGTTTAAGGCTGTTGCAATATTTACTTTATGTTCAATTTATGGTAATTAACCCACTAATTTTTAACAAAAGAAAAAAATAACACGCTGGTGGTGATGCAAAAACTCTAGCAATTTGTAAATTAGGAACTTTTTGGGTACATGAATCCCTAATTCACAAATCCTAAAACCCCCAAATCAAATTAACACAATTCCAAGGGAGAGTTAGAGAAGGTTACTTTGTGATCGAAGACATCCACTCCCCAAATTGTTGCTGCCTATGTTACAAAGAATCGGAGTCTCAAGTCCATCTCTTCAGTAAGTGTGTTTATGCAGCATCTATCTGGGACTACCTTCCGCAGGCTTTTGGATGGTCCTTTGTTCGACCGGGAGACATCCACTCCTTGCTACAATCCTCTCTCACCGGGCATCCCTTTAAAAAGGAAAAGAAGTATCTTTGGAGGAACTTTCTGTATGCTTTCTTCTGGAACTTATGGTTGGAAAGAAACGCTCGTATTTTCTCGGGGAAAAGTCAAAATTTATGTACCTTCATCGAATCTACATCATATCTAGCCTTATATTGGGGTAGTCACTCCCCCTTTTTGTAATTACTCCCTTACTACACTTATGTCTCATTGGAGAAGTCTTTTGTAATTACCTATGATAGGCTCCTTTTGTATCTATTTCATACATCAATGAAATGGTTCTTGTTTCCTATAAAAAAAAACTTTGTGATCGAAGACCAAGAGGTTTGAACACTCCACAAGTATGTTGATCAAACCTACTTGAATGTTCATGCATGTAATCAACATGTAATTTTGGATTCAAGAATTGCGAAGTGAGTAATGAGACTCAGTCATCAAGAGCACAAAAGATTTCATTCTAAAAAACGTACGACATACAACGTATAATTTCTTCTTTAAACCTAGTCTGTTTAGTTATTTAGCTAAAAGACCAATTTACTCTTGAGCATATTTAATTAAAATAAATAGCTAAAAAATAACTCAAATTAAAAATAAAAACCTAATCAAAGTTATAACAATGCTCCAAACATAAAAACACCTAAAATTTTCTAACATAAAGCTCTATTTTCTTCCTGTAGCATCATCTAACATGATGTGTAGAACATTTGTTCATGTTTCCTTCCTTGGCCTTCCTTAATTCAGTTCAACATTGTTTGTATGTTGGAATCAAAAGTCAATTGTAGTTGCTTGGCCCTTGAGCATGTGATTGAGCTTGAAGGTAAAGCAAGGACATCCTGGTTCCTATCAGGTGGGGTGTGAGGTTAGCTAGTTTCCTTCCACTTATGTAGGGCCCCCTTTGGGTGTAAACCCTAAAAGCTAAGTGTTCTGGGATACTGTGGTGGAAAAGTTTTATAGAAGGTTGTCTACTTGGAAAAAAAGCTTTCTTCTCCAACGAGGGAGACTTAACCTTATCCAAACTGTCTTAAGTGGGATCCCTAGTTTTTTTCTTGTCCTTGTCTAGGATCCCGGTCTGTATGAGTAAAAGGCTTGAGAGGTTGGCGAGGAGCTTCTTGTGAGAGGGGGTCGAGGAGGGGGATGATCCCATTTGGTTGAGTGGGAGTCCGTGTCCAATCTTGTGGAGCTTCGAGGTTTGGGTATTGAGAATCTGAGATTACATAACGAGGCTCTTTTAGCTAAGTGGGTGTGGTGGTTTTTTTTTGGAAGTTGACTCTATATGGTATAAAGTGATTGTGAGTAGGTATGTGGGTCTTGAGTAGGGGTTTGAAAGGTGTCTTAGCAAAAACCTCTTGAAAACTTTCTCTTCTTGTTTCCCTTTCCTTTTCTCATTTTGTTTGATGCTTTGTGGGGGAAGGCTTTGATGTATATTTCTGGGAAGACACTTGGGTAGGCGATAAACCTTTAAGCATCTTATTCTCTTGTCTATATTTTCTGTTAGAGAAAAGGTTGCATTCGGTGGCCTCTGTGTTGGCTTCTCCTGACCTTGTCTCCTCGATTTCTCTTGGTTTTCGTTGCCCTCTTTGTGATAGGGAGGTGATTGATGTGGCAGTTTGGCAAACCTCCTTTATATTCTTTAAGATCAATTTATATTCATCCTAGGAGGAGGGATGTCAGAGTTTGGTTCAGAGTTTGGTCCCCTAACCCGTCTAAGGGTTTCTTTTGTCATTCCTATTTTCATTCTTTGTCCCTTTCTTTTGCATCCCATGCTCCTTTTGAGGCTTCTGTTTTTTGTCCAACGAAGGTGAAATTTTGCTTGACAAGTCTTGCTTAGGAAGTTTAACACTTTGGATTGTGTTAAGGCATCCTTCTTTAGTTTTGTTCCCGCAATGGTGCATTCTTTGCAAAAGGCATGAAGAGGACTTGTATCATTTGCTACGGGAGTGTCAGTTTCCTAACTATCTTTGTGATTGTTGGAGGAGTTTGTTCGATGTAAGTGGGTTGTGTAACAGAGATGAGCAAGGGTTGTTGGAAGAGGTGCTCATGCATCCTCCTTTGGGGGCAGAGACGGTGTGTTGTGACAGACTTGTTTCTTTGCTGTGTTGTGGGGTATTTGGCTTGAGAGGAATAATAGGATCTTTATGGGGAAGGAGAGATTGAGTGAGGAAGTTTGGGAGGTTGTTAGGTTTAATACTCGTCGGCGTTGGTCACTAGACCTTTTTGTAATTATGGTCTTGTTCTCGTTCTTTTGGATTGGAGTCCATTTTTTGGTTATTTCGGACTTCCGTTTCTCTTAGACTTATTTTTTTATGCCCTTGTATTCTTTCATTTATTCAATGAAAGTTTGGTTTTTTACCCAAAAGTTTAAGGCTTCTCCATGGTGTTTTTTCTAATTTATTTGAGCCTTATTTCGTTCGTGATATTTGTATTAAATATTAATTGGGGTGCCTTTATTCACTTTTCTTTAAGTTTCTTTGTTTTTGTTTCTGCAATTTTCCTTTTTTCACTTCGAAAAACCAATTCACATATGGATAAATAATTGGTCATAACTCATAAGAAAGCCTTATACCTGATACTTACCTTGTTATCTTGGTTAGCAGTTAGCAAATACTTGAGTTCAAAGGGTATTGATTAGGGAATTTACATTACCATGAAGTTTAACTTTTGTGAACAACTTCCTATTTAATTCTATCTCTGTGAATGTTCACATATATCTTTTGAATACTTGCAGTCCATGCAGCGTGGAGATCCATCTCGAATGGGTTACATTTATGCTTTCTCAATATTTGCTGGAGTGGTATGACCCAAAATCCTATTTTATTTTGCCAAATCTTTGCATGTTAATAAGTAGATTGGTCTTGGATATTATGTATAGCTTTGTTTCTTGTTAAAAAAAAAGATGGTATATCTTATTATTTTAACGTATCTTACAAAATTATTAATGTGTCAATAAATATGCCAATTTGAGCATAGTTCATTGGAGGCACCAATTACCATCTAAGACGACTTGGCTTGTACATTCTTAAATATACAGAATATTGGATTTCTCTCCCAACTAACTTGGTATTAGTTTCTTGTTTGATCTAGGTTAGAACATGCATTTTTTCTACTCATGTCAAACATGTTTTCAATATGCTCATTTTGAGCATGGATTGCATGACTGCAGTTTGATTCCACATATAGGACACATCTAATGGGTTTTCACTTTTGATTCAGATCATTGGAGTGTTATGTGAAGCACAGTATTTTCAGAATGTAATGCGTGTTGGTTATCGACTGAGGTCAACCTTGGTAATTTTATCCCTTATATTTTATTTCTTATGCTTGGTTATTACCAATGTGAAATGTTGCAGTGGTGATCTCTCTTTTGTCTTTTATAAGAATGCAAGTTTAGCTTTTTGGCTGGAGGATATTTTGCCCGAGTGAACTTTTTTATCCTTCTAATCAATGTTATGATCTTCTTTTTTTTTAAAATAATAATTTAGTATTTAATATGTATCCTCAAACGTTCAGTATTTAAAATAATATTATGTCTTTTCTCCATGCCTTTCAAAGTGATTCGGTCTCTTGAGAAAATTGTGAGTAGCTTTATTTGGAAAGGCGGCACCAAAAAACCAGGCCTTCATTTGGTAAGATGGGAGCATACTCTCCTTAGTCCTTGCCTTGGAGAGTGGGGGGGTTGGGCCTTCATAGTCTCAAAGATAAGAACAAAGCCCTCCTAGTTAAATGGCTATGGAGACACCAAAATGAAAAGACAGCCCTTTGGAGAAGGTTTATTGATGCAAAATATGGCCTCTCACCTTGGCTTAAGCCTTGGGGTTTCTCCTCCTCCGCCAATGCCAAAGATCCATGGAAGGATATTATCAAGGATTACAAATTGTTTTTGAAAGGGTCTCTTACAAAGTGGGCAATGGAGCTCACATTTCCTTATGGAATGATTCTTGGCTGACAAATGACCCCATTGCAAGAAGGTGCCCTGCCCTCTTTTTTTGGCTCTATGTTTAAACAAACTATTGGTGGTGGAGGATTACTGTTCAACCAAATCGGGTTCATGGATCCCAGAGTTTAGAAGAAACTTAAATGAAGCAGAAATTGAAGAATGGGCTGCCCTTTTGCATCTCTTCTCTCTTAGTCAGCTGTCACAAGCCCCGGATAAATGTATTTGGAGATAGGATTCCAGTGGTGTCCTCTCCATGAGTTCCCTGTTATAAAGCCTTGCTTTTCCTAAGTCAGAAGATCTCCCTCTCTTTTATGACTATATACGGAAAGACCTCTACCACAAAAAAAACGAAAATTCTTATTTGGGGGGTAAGTCATAAAGTCTCCTTGGTGCAGATACTTAACAGTAAAGAAGCTATAGATCAAGTCCCTCCTATGTTGACATTATTTGAAAAGCTTGTATTGCGAAAGAGGTGAAAGTGTTTCTGTGGGTCTATGCTAAGGAAAAACTCGGCACAGTTCGCAGATTTCAGCAAAGGATGCCCCTCGCTTGTTTGGCATCCAACTGGGATGTTCTGTGCCAAAAGGAGATGGACGGCTGCATTTATTTCCTCTGCCCCTTTGCTACTTATGGATGGGATTGACCTCATTAAAGTTTTAATTAGGGTTCTTCTTTTTCCCAAGAGTTGCTTTGAGGCTTTTTTTTCCAGCTCACACACGGGACCTTTTTTTGGAGGCAAAGCTTTTTCTGTGGTTCAACTCTGTGGTGCTGCTCCTTTGGAGGCTTTGGTTTGAAAGAAACAAGAGGACCTTTCAAGAAATTGATTCCCCTCATGATGAGTTTTGCGACCAAGTTAGATTGTTTGTGTCTGCTTTGTGTTCTACTGTTCTGTATTGCCTGATTTTTGTAATTATGATTTAAGGCAAATCAACGCCAATTGGGATCCCTTTTTGTAACTCCCTAGGCTCATGGAGATTTCTCATCTCCTCTTTTGCACATCCTTTCTCTGATCAATGAAATTCGTCTTGTTTCTTACCTCCTCCCCCCCCCAAAAAAAAAAAAAAAAAGGTAAGCCATGAAGCCATAAATACTCGTGACAAACTCCAATGCAGGCTGCCTTACTGTCTATTTCTCCCCACTAAAAAACAGTGAAGAATCTCAGAGCCATATCTTTGCCCAAACCTTTTGGAAGAGGATTCTCTCTTATTTAGGATGGATCATAACTCTACCGATTAATCCTCCTCTCCTTCTCTCCTACAGTTTGATGGGACACCCTTTCAAGAAAGAAAAGAAGATCCTATGGATGCACTTTGTGAGGGTGTTTTTCTGGGCTACTTGGACGGAAAGGAACCAAAGAATATTTTTTGAACAAGAAACGAAACTTTTCTTTGAAGAAATATTTTTTAAACCAAAGACTAATGCTCAAGGTACACACTCCAAAAAGGAGTGAAAATATAATAAAAAATTAAAAGAAACCAAAGAATATTTCATAAAAAGGAGCTCACTTTTGAACAATTTTTTGATGCTATAGTTTCTTTTGGTTATATATTGATGTAAATGCTCCCCCCTCTTTCACTACTTTAGCTTTTCTTCTATGATATCTAAATCGGACAAGTTCTTTGACTCCCTTGGATTGGATTCTTTCCCTTTTTTTTTTTTTTTTTATGTGATTTCGTTCCATCAATGAAATTGTTTCTTATAAAAGAAGAAAAAAAACGTTTACCAAGTTATAAGTTTCATTTGGATCTCTTGTACCCCAGAATACACGCATTTTAAAAATCTAGTTACAAAATTAGTTCTTTTCTTAAAAATTCAATGTAATTCCTCAGAGAAGTACTATGAGTGCATTTATTTTTGAAGATATCCATTTGTTGTTTACTTTTTAGCCCTATTCACCATCATGACCGAATACAACCTTGTATTTTATTTTGGTTTTTGGCTCTTTCATTAACTGCTATAAAGATAAGATAATTCCATGAGCTTAGATTCATTATTTTAGTTCCTATCCAAGGCATAAAGGTAAGTTAAAGAAAGGTTATCCTGATACATGTATGCTCGTTTAACCATTTTAGGTTGCTGCTGTTTTTCGCAAATCTCTGAGGTTAACCCATGAGGCTCGCAAGAAGTTCGCGACTGGAAAGATAACAAACTTGATGACTACTGATGCTGAGACACTTCAGGCACTTTCAAATTTCACTCTTTTGTGATGTATATGCAAGATTGTTTTTTTATTTGTTCATATCTTTTCCTTTTGTTCTTCTCTATGCACTTTTCCCCATCAGAATTTCATACTTGAACATAAATGCATTTTTCTAGGGTTACACATGGTCATGTAGAATGTAGATTGGTTTTTCAAAATTTACTACTGGTAGAAAATAATGCTAATGAACTATGATTTCTGCACCCATGGGTTTGGGATGATCTTGGACTTAACCAAAATGATCATGGGATCGAAACCCCTTGGGGTCACTTGCTGGAGTTAAAATTGAAGGGTTGGATAAAGATTTCTAGATTCTAGTTATATCAAGAAGAGTTGTATAAAAAGGATTCCTTTTTTTTAAAAAAAAATTATCGTGTAACGATTATGTGTGGATATGCCAATGAAGATATTGGTCTTCTTTTCTTTGTTATATGGAGTTCAGTGCTACTATCATGATCTATATTCGTTCATCTTTTATGGGTTTGAAAATAAGTGTGTTAGGTCCCAATCGTGAACAATTGCTAGGAAGGATAATAAAGGAAATAACCATTTTGATAGTTTATTGAATGTTGTACATTGGACGTGGGACTGAGGGTGGCTATTAATGCAGTGAGGACCATAGGGGAGGGTATGCCTTTTGTGGTAATAGAACAGTAGCGATCAAGCGAGAGTTGGAGTTTTCTTTGTTTGTGATTTCTCTGTTGTTGTGTTGATTTATCTTGTTTTGAATTTCAAATCAAAGAACGTGAGAAAGTTACCTTACAAAGTGTTATGATGCAATAAACTACTAAATCATATTGTTGTTTTAACTTCATGTTGTAATACTGGGTTGAGAGAAAAGATAGGTAACCTTCAAAATATTTTGGAAAAACATCATTGACACATAATTTGATTTGCAGGATGATTTGCAAACCAATAGTTTCGTAGTCCATGTGATTTAAGTTTGAATGGTCAGATCTTGTACTTACTGTGGATTTTTTTTTTGTTGGGCTTTTTGGTCTCGGTATCCAGCAAGTAGCCCAGTCACTTCATACATTATGGTCTGCTCCATTTCGTATTACGATTGCAATGGTTCTTCTTTACCAGCAGTTGGGAGTGTCTGCACTTTTTGGTGCATCGCTGCTAGTACTTTTGTTTCCCATACAGGTATGTATCTAACAACTCTTAATATTGAAATAGTTTCTAAAGCAAGCGCAAGAATTGGAGGTTGAAATTTAAATTTGGTTTGTTCCTTTATGCTTCCTTATAGTCACGCCAGACTTTGGAATCATTAATCATCTGAATGCTCGATGGCATTCCTAATAAAGTATTTCTTTCGTTTTGATTTTGTGTTGTTTCTCTTATGTAGTGTATGAAACACAACCAATGGATTTAATATGTTATTCTTTTTTCGGAGAGATTTTTTGAACTATTAATGTGCTAAATGGTTGTAGGTTTAAGAGATGTAAGTAATCTGATATATGAGCGAAAGGAAGGCTGTGAGAAATTAAAGACTTGGGGCTCTCTTTAACTTATTTATTTTCCACTTTCATCTTTTCAAAAAATTCGAACTTTTTTCTTCCACAAACCCTATCATGTTCATATTCACATTCCCCCTCTTGGTTTCTATCATCTATCCCCCCGCCCTCCAAAATCATGTTGAAAGTAATCTCATTATTAATTTTTCATTCGACTTTTTAGTTTCATATAAACAGTATAGCTTTGCCACTACATCTTTTGTAAGAAACTATTGCACCATGTACATTTGTTAAGAACTCCTGGTTCAACATAGTTTTTGCTTGCATTTATTTGTGCACTTATGATCTTTATCTTCTTGCAACTGTATTGACATATAAAGCAAGTAGGTTTTGCATGATGTTGGACCCAGTAGTTATTATTTTCTTACCTCTCAACATTATACTATACCTGAAATACCTAATATTTATGTTATCGTGTTTTGTGGTTACAGACAATTGTGATCAGCAGATTGCAGAAACAATCCAAAGAGGGATTACAACGTACAGACAAGAGAATTGGTCTCATGAATGAGATCTTAGCTGCAATGGACACAGTGAAGTATGCAATCTAAGAATAAAATACTCTTAGTCTTCGTTAACTAAAACTTGGTAATAATTTTACTAATTTTTGGAAATGAATCAGATGTTATGCATGGGAGAGTAGTTTTCAGTCAAAAGTTCAAAGTATTCGAGATGATGAGTTGTCATGGTTCCGTAAGGCATCACTTCTTGGTGCGGTATGTTATATCTTTTTTGGATGTTATTTTCCGTTTGTTTTGTTACCTGCGAAAGAAACAAAAACTTATAGTTAAGGTTGCCACTTAACCTTTTAATTCAATGGTCTGGAGTTTGGTTAAAAAGGAGTAACACATTTTTTTTGGTTACAAGTGATATAGTTGATATCCAGTATGGATTCAATTTCTTTTATGGAGTTTTATGATGGAAAACATTTTTTTCTTCCTCTCTCTCTTAAGGGTACACATTGGTTGGTTAGCGTTAGTTTTGGATCAAAACAACACCAAAAACTGACTTATTGGTTTTCAGATGGTTTTAGGCCGTTCATTTAAACTAGGTTGGTTTGGTTTGAACAAAAATTAAAATGAGGTGAAAGGATTTAGATGAGCGAAACACATTCTTGGCTAGACGTGCAGCGCCTACTCAAGGTCTTAATTGAATGAGTGTTTATGGACCATTGAGAAAAAAAAATAGTATTTTTTACAATTAGATCTTTTGTTGTAGTTACACTCTCCTTCGATAGTTATGTTCTTCCCCCCTAATGGAGAGATGAGACCGTCCCCCTAATGGATTGGTGTCTCATCTCTCCCAGTGACAAAGCCTTGTTGGATTCTCCTTTTTCCTTCGAGGAGATTAGGAGAGTGGTTTTAAAGCATGAAAGAAATAAGACACCTGGGCCGGATGGGTTGTCAATGGGTATTTTCCAAGATAATTAGGAGTGTATTAAGGAGGATCTTTGAAGAGTGTTGGAATAGTTCTATGACAAAGGCATTCTTGATAGGTCTTTGAATGAAACTTTTGTTTGCCAAAAAAAAAAAAAAATCCTTAAGAAGGAAAAAGTTACGAAGGATAAGGATTTAAGACCTGTTAGTTTGGTGATTAGCGTGTATAAGATTATTGCCAAGGTTCTAGCCAATAGACTTAGAAAGGTTCTCCTGGCGATGATTTCAAACTGCCAAGGGGTTTTTTTAGTGGGTTGACCGATTTTGGATCAGACTTTATTGCCATTAAAGCCATCGAGGATTATAGGGTGTGTAGGTAGGGGGATCTTATTTAAGATTGACTTCGAGAAAGCCTTTGATCATGTGGATGGAGGCTTTTTGGATAAGATTCGGCTGAAGAAGAGCTTTGGTTATAAGTGGAGATCGTGAATTTGGAGTTGCAATAGAATTATTTCCATTCTTGTTAATGGTAAGCCTAGGGGTCGGATTCGTGCGTCAAGATGCCTTAGACAAGGTGTCCCTCTATCTCCCTTCCTCTCCTTTTTCCTCTTAGTTGTGGACATTCTAAACATAATTATCTTGAACGGGGCGGAAGGCTATATTATAGGTTGAAAAAGGTAAGGCAACCTTATCTCACCTTTAGTTTGCCGACGATATGATTTTTTTTTTCCCTCTAAAAAGGAGGATTCCTTCCTTAATTGAATCAAAATTTATCATTCTTTTAAGGTTATTTTGGGTCTTAGGATTAATAGAGGCAAGTTTCAAATTTTGGCATTAATTGTGACCCTCTTAAGCTTGGCAGATGGGCTTCTTTGGTGGGGTGTGAGGTGGGTGGCTATCCTTCTTCCTATTTAGGTTTTCCCCTTGGTTCTAACCCTAGGAGCCTCACGTTTGAGACCCCATGATTGTTAAGATTAGGAGGAGGCTTGCTTCTTAAAGAAAAAGCTTTATCTCGAAACAAGGCAGATTAACCCTTATTCAATCATTCTTGTGTGGTAACTCGTCCTATTTTATGTCCTTGTTTGTTGAGTAAGGTTTTTGAGAAGTTGATGTGGGATTTTTTTTATGGGATGGGGTTGAAGAGGGAAAAGGTTTGCATTTGGTGGGATGGAAGGTGGTCTATAGGTCGTTGGATCTAGGGGGTTAGACAGACACATGTAACATTAGGGCTAGAAGCAAAGCCTTACTAGCTAAATGACTGTGTCGATTCCATCATGAACTC
Organism: Luffa aegyptiaca; assembly: GCA_017139565.1. Lineage (NCBI taxonomy): Eukaryota > Viridiplantae > Streptophyta > Magnoliopsida > Cucurbitales > Cucurbitaceae > Luffa > Luffa aegyptiaca. Next base: position 54,484,571 of record CM029398.1, read on the forward strand.
GACACCTTATGGCACAAGGTTGTTGTTAGCAAGTATGAGCCTTACCCTTTTGAGTGGACCATTGGTGGGGTTAAATGCACTTCCAAAAATCCTTGGAAAGATATCATGGATGAATTTCCTTTTCTTTTCCAAGAGGGATGCTTATTTTTGGAAGGATAAGTGGTTGGGGATGGATCCCTTTGCTTTTTGTTTCCACATTTATATCTGTTGTCCTTTTTGAGAAATCATTCGGTGGCTTTGATTCTGTCTCCTACCAAATTTCTTTTGGTCCCTTCCTTGTGTTTTCGTTTTTTGTTGACTAATAGGGGAACACCGGATGTTTTGGCCACTCTTAGCGTTGCTTGGTGACTTTCATTTTCGCCCTCTTAGAGGGGATGTCTGCTTTTGGAGTCCTTGTCCGTCCAAAGGCTTATCTTGCCGCTATTTCTTTCGCTACTTGGTTAGTTCCTCCCAAGGGAGTGATTCGATTTCTTCGGTATGGAAGGTGAAGATTCCAAAGAAGGTTGGTTGGGTCATTTGTTGTATTCTTTCTTGGAGAGTGGGTGAGATCTTGGATCATTTGCTTTTAAGTTGTGAGTTTGCTGGTGCTGTGTGGAGTTGCTTCTTTGAGATTTTCAGCTTCGGCTTTGTTAGCTCTCAAGGTTGTAGAGAGGCAATTGAGGGGCTTCTTTTCCATTCACCCTTTTTCGAGAAATGGAGGTTTTTGTGGTAGGCTGAGGTTTGTGATATTTTATGGAGTCTTTGGGGTGACCGAAATAATAGAAACTTAAGGGGTTGGTGTAATTCTTGTAGCGATGTTTGTCCCTGTTAGATTCTATATTTCTCTTTTGGCTTTTCTGGGCTTTTTTGTAACTATTCATCATGTCTCATTTTACGTAATTGGAGTCCCTTCTTGTAGTTTATCTCCCCTTTTCGTGGGCTTCATTTTTGTATGCTCTCGTATTCTTTCATTTTTTTTCTCAATGAAAGCTTGGGTTTTCTATTAGAAAAAAGAATATTATTTACTTTTGATTATTAGTTGTTTTAAAATATATGAATTCTTCATTTTGTTAGTTTTTTTTTTTTTTTTCCTTCTGTTGCTTTCTCTTTTCCAATGTCTACTCTTTGTAGGCTTAGTTTCTTATATCTTTCGTAGCTTATTCAATATCAATGAAAATTTTTGTTTCCTTTTCCAAAAATTAAAAAAAAAACCATAGAAATTTTCTCTTAGGGGTCGTTTGGTTTAAGGTTTTATAGATGCCTGGGAATAAAGGATGCCTGGGGGCTGGGAATAAGATTGCTGGGAATAAAAAATAACTGTGTTTAGTTGTGCATGGGAATGTCATCAGAATTTTATGAGAACGAATTATGTCTGTATTTATTTTTTAGAATTAATCAGGTAAACTTTATGTAATTTTAATAAATTAATCAATAAAATAATCAAAATTAATTCAAACTATTAATAAAAATTAATGAATTAATAATCATGAAATAAATTTAATTGTATAAACTATGTTAATTTAACTAATTAAAATTATTTAATTAATTTTTTTAATAAATATCCTTAACTACAATAATTTAATATATTTGTATCCATAAAAATTAATTAGATAAATATTTTAATAATAATATGATTATTTATTTATTATAAAAAAATCCAAAAAAATAATTAATTGATTATAAATAATCAATAAGTAATTAATTATAATTATTAAAAAATGAATTTTTATACTAAAATCATTTAAATAATTTTAATTCAATAATTAAATATATTTTCGATAATGTTAACTAATTAATTATAATTTTAGTAAATATGTAATTACATCCCTTAATAAACTTGGACTAAGTATTTGTTTAAAAAAATTGAAATTATTGACAAATTATTATTTAATCTAATTAAATAATTTATTATATTATTTTTTAATTTAGTATCCATTAGTTAATTAAATTGCATATAAAAATAAAAAAGAAGAGATGGGCAAAGAGAAAACCCATGCTTTTACAAGGGCATAGAAAGCCCTTGGTTATGGGCATAAATGATGCATGTGAATCCTTTATTTCCTGGGCTCACCACAAAAACCTTGAAACAAACAAGGGTAGTAGAAACCCTTGCCCATTCCCATCTCCAAAACCCTTGCACCAAACGGCCCGGATAATTCTGAAGTGATGAAAAAAGTATTTTGTCTGCTATACATGGATATATAATTTAACAATGCCAAAGAATTATCGGTAATAGAAATTAAGTGAATTTTTTCTCCATTTATCACATCTATGTTTTAATGGTTTTATTTATTTTTGCAGCTAAATGGTTTTATATTGAATAGCATTCCTGTTTTGGTGACTGTGGCTGCGTTTGGATTGTTCACGGTTCTTGGGGGAGACTTGACTCCATCTAGGGCATTTACGTCACTTTCTCTATTTTCCGTGCTGCGATATCCTCTATTCATGCTTCCTAATATTATAACTCAGGTTCTCTCGTATTTGCTTTTCAAGTTTCATCTTTTTATGATTGGGCATACTATTGCTATTCATAATGGAAAGGTCCATTTGCCATTTTTGGCTTGGATATAAACCTGATATTTGATTGTTGACATTGGAGTTTCTTGTTTATGCATCTCACTATCATACTTCCCTTTCTATTTTTGTTATTTAGTTTTTCCCCCCCTCTTGTTTTTGTGGGGTGAGAAGCTACATTAGTAAACAAAGTAAAACTCCTCTGCCTACATCCAATTGCTGCAAAATAAATTGTGGCCAGCTACTGTGCACCTAGGATGGAATTTAACCATCATATCAAATGAGATTCAGAACTGATTTGTGCCAGAAAACTCAGCTATATTTGGATGCTAGAAGATTGGACATGATTGGTGAGAACGTCCAAATTACATAATTGATAGTGGAATTGGTGTGCTTAAAATGCAAGATGCCATCAGCATCAACAAAATTGGAACTGGGGTCCTGATCTGGATGTGGATTAGAGGAGGATACTGAGCTGAATGACCAATTTGGAATTCGGAGAGTGGGTAACCTGGATATCAGATGGCAACAACGAACCAAAGAGTGAAGTGATTTTAAGTTAAAAATGATGGCCGGCCTTTGTGTAGAGGTAGTCGACTCTGTTTTGGGAGCGTATTCTGTCTCCTTGAGATGTATCTTCTACGGCAGAATTGAAGGGTGGGTTACTGGGGTATATGGCCCCTGCTATTATAAGGAAAGGAAATGGTTTCTTAGAGAGTTATATGATCTGTTTGGGCTTTGTCAGGGTGCTTGGTGTGTTGCTGGAGACTTTAATATGACCAGATGGATGAGCGAGAAGCTTAACGCCAGCCGTTCTTATAGATGTATGAAATCTTTCAACAAGTTCATTAACTCTGTCGAATTGCAGGATCCCCCTATGTCCAATGGGCAGTTCACGTGGTTTAGAATGGGAGAGAGAGTTGCGGCTTCTAGGCTTGACAGATCCCTTATCTCTATAAATTGGGGGACAACTTTTAAAGATTACAAGGTAGAGCGATTGCCAAGACCCACCTCAGACCATTTTCCTATTATGATGCAGATTGGGGCGTTCAAATGGGGGCCTACCCCCTTTAGATTTGAAAATATATGGCTCGAGGATAACGATTTCAAGAGGTTAGTGGAAGTTTGGTGGAACTCCTTACAGCCTACTGGTTGGGCGGGATTTAGATTCATGGAAAAGATCAAAGGGCTGAAAGTTAAAATTAAAGAGTGGAATAAGGCTGCCTACGACTCGAAGATGAAAAAGAAAAATGATGTTATTCAACAAATTGAGCAGATTGATATTTTAGAGGGGCAGGACAGTATTACCATTCCTCAGATTCTCGAAAGGAAAAGGCTGAAGGCTGAGCTTTTGGAGATTACTATCCAAGAACAGCGATCCATCTACCAAAAATGCAAGATTAAATGGCTCCATGAAGGGGATGAAAATTCAGCTTTTTTCCATAGATGGGCGTCGATGATGAAAAGCGCCCACATCTCTCTCCTTGAGAATGATAGTGGGGAGATTTTATCCTCCGAAGATGACATTGATAAAGAGGTTTTAAATTATTATTCCCAGCTCTACGCGAAAGAAAACTCCCCTAGATTTGTGATCGACGGTTTGGCTTGGTCCCCTATTAATGAGAGTGATAGCAAAGCGCTGGAAACGAATTTCAGCGAAGAAGAGATTTTCAAAGCTATTCAAGGCTTGGGCAACATGAAATCCCCGGGGCCGGACGGGATGACGGGTGAGTTTTTTAAAAAATTTTGGAACATCTTGAAGCCAGACATAGTAGAGGTGTTCCAAGAATTTTTTAAGAACGGAATAATCAACAAGCGGACCAATGAGACCTATATTTGTTTATTGCCCAAGAAGAAAAATGCTGCCAGGATTAGAGACTTTAGGCCGATCAGCTTGGTGACTTCCCTTTACAAAATCATAGCTAAAGTTTTGGCTGAAAGGCTCAAGAAGATTCTTCCCCATACAATTAGTGACTACCAAGCTGCCTTTGTGCAAGGAAGGCAGATTTTAGACGCCATTTTGGTGGCTTCGGAAGCTGTGGAAAACTATAAAGTCAGGAAAAAGCAAGGTGTGTTGATCAAACTAGACTTGGAGAAAGCCAAGTTAGTTGGAGCTTTCTAGACGCCGTGCTTGAGTTGAAAGGGTTTGGCTTAGTGTGGAGAAAATGGATATCTGGTTGCCTCAACAAGACTAATTTTTCTGTTATGATAAATGGGAAGCCTAGAGGTAAAATCATAGCTTCTAGAGGTTTGAGACAAGGGGACCCCCTTTCTCCCTTCCTTTTCACCATAGTGGGGGATGCCATTTCCAGATCAGTGCAGTATTGTTTGGAAAAGAAAATCCTTAGAGGGTGGGAGGTTGGCAGTAGCAAAATTTCGGTTTCTATGTTGCAATATGCGGATGATACTCTTGTTTTCTACCCCTACAATGAGCAAGACTTTAATCAATGGTGGGACATGTTGAAAACCGTCTTTGCAGGATCGGGCCTATCCATCAATAAGGCTAAAACGACTTTGATAGGGATTAATTCCCAGGGAGATCAGGTGAAGAAATGGGCTGAGTTCGCTGGCTGTGGTGAGGAATTCCTCCCCATTAATTATTTGGGATTTCCTCTTGGTGGCAAGTATAAAAGAAAAGCCTTCTGGGAGCCTTTAATTGACAAATTCAGACTGAAGCTTGATAATTGGAGAAAGTTCCCCATTTCCAAAGGTGGAAGAATGACCTTAATTCAAGCGGTTCTTAATAGCATCCCCCAATATTTTTTTTCCCTCTTAAAAGCCCCCAAATCAGTGACTAAGTCCATGGAGAAGATTAGTAGGGACTTTTTCTGGAATGGAGGAATGTACAAGCCGGGTAGTAACCTTGTGAAATGGGAGTGGACCGCCCTTCCGGTTGCAAAAGGAGGGCTAGGTGTGGGAGCTCTAAACCATAGAAACGAAGCCTTAATTACCAAATGGCTTTGGAGATTTACACAGGAAAAAGAGTCTTTGTGGAGAAAAGTGATTGTTAGCATTCACGGTGAGGATCCTCTTGGATGGAAATCTGGTAACAATTCGGTTAAAAATAAAAGCAGCCCCTGGGTCGAAATTGCTAAACACTACCCAGCCTTCAACCAATCCGTGAGGTACTCTCTCAATTGTGGGAAAAACATAAGATTTTGGGAAGACAAATGGTGTGACAATGATACTCTCCAAGCCTCCTTTCCTGATCTCTATACCCTCTCTGGAAAAAAGGCTCTTCTATCTTTGATTGTTGGGATCAAATTAATCAAACTTGGAACCTAGATCTCCGTAGAGGCTTGTTCGACAGGGAGTTAGATAGCTGGATGCTTTTGGTGGAGAAAATCAGCACTGTTCAGCCGAATGCCACCCCAGACAACATATGGTGGTAGCTTGATAAGAGTGGTAAATACACTACCAAATCCTTTTTCCACAATGCTGTAAAAAGTAAGGCCAAGATTAATCACAATCTGATCAACCTTATATGGAAACACAACAGCCCCAAAAAAGTGAAGGTCTTCTTATGGTCGGTTGCCTTTCGTAGCTTAAATACGGATGAGAAAGTTCAAAAGAAATTTCAACACTGGGCTCTTTCTCCTTCAGATTGGAGAATGTGTTTAAAAGAGAGGGAAGATATAGACCATTTGTTTATCCACTGTGACTTTGCTGGAAAAGCTTGGAACTTCATTGCTACACAGTTGGGCATCTCTTTTTGCCTACCTAAAAAGGTGGATGAGTGGTTAGAAGAGGGCCTCAATGCTTGGAATCTGCCTAAGAATGCTAGAGTGGTGGCCAGCTGTGCTTTTAGAGCCACTATATGGGGTATATGGAAGGAAAGAAATTCAAGATCGTTTGAAGACAAGACTTCTAGTTTCGATTCTTTTTGTATTTTTGTACAAAATACGGCCTCTTGGTGGATTTCTCTCAACAGGAAGGGAGAGAGGGGGTCCCCTTGTCTCAAACCTCTAGAAGATTTTTTGTAATGAAGTTTTCCGCAAGAAACAATTCCACAAGGACATTTCTCTAATTGATGCTTTACAGAGGAAGTTTGTATTAACATATGAGCAAATAGAGGTGTTTTTTTTTTTTAAGAGGAAACAAACTTTTCATTGAAGAAATGAAAAGAGTCTAATGCTCAAAATACAATGAAACAAAATGATAAAGGAAACGAAAATACAGGCAATAAAAGAACAACAAAATAATGACAAATACAGCCAATAAGTGAACAACAATCGGCTTTAAAAGCAATCACAAAAACAGCCAAAAAAGAACAATCAAGACTTGGGATGGAAAAATGAAAGCATCCCAATTAAGCCAAATATCCTGAATGGAGTAGGCTGAATAAAGCTTGGACAACGAGCTCCATGACGAGGCTTTGAGGCGAGCTGAGTTAAAACGATCCAACCAAGAAAGAGAAGTGTCCTGAAAAACTCTCTGATTCCTTTCAAACCAAATTTATGATAAAACAGCTTTAACACCATTCAACCATAATAATTTAGAAGTCGGCTGAATAACTGGACCAATTAAAAGTTGCAGCACATTTTCTTTGAATGACTGATCAAACACCCATTGAAGCTTGAAAATAGACATAAACTTCCCCCAACCCTGGCAAGAAAAAACACAATCAAAGAAAAGGTGCTGTAATGATTCACTGACACTTAAACATAAAGGGCAGATGGAAGGAGATAAAACATGAGACGGTAGCCTCCTTTGAAGAACCTCCGAGCTGTTTAAAGAACCAAAGATCATGATCCAACAAAGAATGTTAATACGCTTTGGACATATAGTCTTCCAAAGAGCTTTAAACACATCCTTGTGCATATCTGAAGAAGCAGCTATGGAACTCTTTTGAAATCTTATTAGATGTCTAAGTGTATTACATCTAAAACAGTGGGACCTCATGTTAGCACAAACTAAATTTGTACTCTACCACGTGTATAATTTATCAATGGGGAAGCCACCATTTGAAATTGATCATACTAGTATTCCTAGATTAACTTTTGATTTAGAAATGTTACCTCTACTTTAAATGCAAAATACAAAGTGGATGCTAGTGCTCACAGAAGGAAGAAAAAACTTAACAAAAAAGATTTAGGCTTAGTTTGTGACTGCTGAAGTTGTTTAAATAATTGTTGTAAGCTGCCCTTTTAGAATGGTCCAATGTGAAGTAAATTGGTATTCGGTAAATTTCAATTTTAATCATGAAAAGTGATGTAGTTGCTATTATTGTCTTATTGACGGATGTTTTCCTCTGTTCTTTACTGTTTGATGTATTCCTTAGTTACCGTTGGAAGTTGTATTTCTTCCAGCTGTTTGTTTGTTTTACAGGGTTGTTATGTAGTAGTTAGGAAGTTGTTAGGAAGTTATGGGCTGATTGTGGCCCTATATATAGCCGCTTATTAGAATGTATGAGGCACAATTCTTCAAATAAACTTCCTAAAACTTAACTATTAAACCAAAAAGCAGGATAGAACGGAAATTTTAAAGAGTTTGTTAGCATAGGCGCTTTTTGAGACTGTTAAAATTAATATACAATTAGTTCTACCATATACTAAAACATTTAAAATTCTCCCCTAATTTTTAGTTTTCACTCAACTTTGGCTGAGAATAAGTAAGAGAAGATAAGATACTAAATTAATCCCATTGCATGGGATAATCAATGGTGCATTTAAGCAAGATTTCCGGTAATCTAAAAAGTAAAAGGATTGGACCATGCAGGAAAATAAAGAAGATTGTTTGCATGGTAGATTTTCCAAGTCATGTACATATTAATTCTTCTGCTCCTTCTCCTTCTTCTTTCTTCAGATGAACGTTTTAGCTGTCCAATTAATTTCTTTTTGAGCTCATGCATGCCCTTATCTGCAGTTCCTATTTAGTATGAGCTATTTTCGATTCAGCAATTCTTATCTATTTCTAACTTCTGTTATGAGATCGGTAACTGCAAGGTTATGCAAGTGCCATTATATTTCTATTGTGTTACTTAATATGCTATTGATTGACAGGTGGTAAATGCCAATGTATCCTTAAAACGTATGGAGGAGCTACTTCTGGCCGAAGAGAAAATTCTACTTCCAAATCCACCTTTAAATCCACAACTTCCTGCCATCTCAATCGAGAATGGATACTTTTCTTGGGATTCAAAGGTGCCTTCGCTCTTCAGTAAAGATTTCTTTTGGCTGTATTTTGATTCATGTATTTTGGCAGGCATACAAAAATAGAAGGTTATTTAGACACATGTACATTGTTATATTAGAAATTGCTTCATTGTTCACGTTGAGCTTGTGGTTGGCTTGTGTGGCAAAGGAAGAATAGTTACAAGATGTGCGTTTGACGTGCCCATAAGATGCCAAGAATAAGAAAATTTCTTTACAATTGAAAAAAATTATTTTATGCCTTTCTCTCCAAAGAATTACTCAGCAGTCAGCTCTAAAGCCTTTTTTTCCTCTCTTGTAAGAGCCACAGTGGAAAATATTTTTCTGAGAGAGTACTTTGAATTCCTTGGGCTACACCTATTGAAATAACACTCACCCAAGGTTTCCTCCCGAGCTCTTTTACTCGCATTTGAAAAAGATAGGATCTAGATAGATTTCAACGTCCTTTCTGCACAGAGCACGTTGAGTGTTTGGTATGTAATAATGAGAGGGAGAATGGAGCATCTTAAATCTGGTATATTACTTGATATTCTAAAGACAAAAATAACTAATGTATAATTAATTGCTCCAATATAATTCTTTCATTTTACTTTATCCATTTGCAATGAGAATTAGTTAAATATAAATTTACTATAAAATAATTTAATACAAAACAATACTACTAATGTTTTTAATTCTTGATGTTGTGTCATTGGTTTATGTTGTACAATCTATCTCAGTCGAGCTAATAACTTAGCACATTGATGGAAGTTTGATCATAAAATGTTTTTTTTTAAAAAGTGACAAAATGTCTTAGTCCCAAATAGGTTTTTTTTTGTCTCTACTCTCTAGATGTATTTTCTTTAGATTTGGCTTGCCTGTATGGAAGTGTAATTATCTCCCATGCTTACCAAAACATCAAGAGCTCTCTGTTATTTATATTGCTTTTCAATGATTTTATTTTTCATTTGGCCATTTCTTACTCTTTAACCAGGCTGAGAAGCCGACATTGTCAAACATCAATTTGGACATACCAGTTGGTAGCTTAGTCGCAGTTGTTGGAAGTACAGGAGAGGGGAAAACATCACTAATATCAGCCATGCTTGGAGAGCTTCCAGCCGTTGCAGCAGACGCCAGTGTTACTATTCGGGGAACTGTTGCTTATGTTCCACAAGTTGCATGGATTTTTAATGCAACGGTGAGTTGAAATACCTTGCAATAGAATAGAGATAAAGATAAATATTTATTTTGTTTTTGATCAGATCATGTGTGTGATTTAAGTTTTTACTTTGCTTGGAAATAATGATGCATTTATTACTATTTAGCTCAATGAGCTTGACGCTTTTACTAGACATTTGTCTGATATGTCGTTTAAGGTGTATTTCTACCTTCTTTTCAGAAACTGTTGACCAATCTGTTCAATAATTATTTTCCATCTTTAGTCTTACGAGATTGGGTTACTAGTTTTAATATATAAATTCTCTTATACTGTAATATATTGTTATTATTTCAAACTATAAACATTTTCATTGTTAAATTTTCTTTCTTATAGAGGAAAGGATACAACTTGACTATTTTAGACTGAAGAACTTTACGTTCATCATCTGTTACTAACTTGTTATGTTTATGGAAAATTTGTAGGTGCGTGATAATATTTTATTTGGTTCTTCTTTCGAATCTGCTAGATATGAGAAGGCAATAGATATAACTGCGTTGCAGCATGACCTCGACTTATTGCCGGTAAGTATTTGAGTATGGCTTTAGATTGGTCCTTGATGACAATAAATCCAGCAGTGAGCTTCTTCTTTTGTTTGCTGTTAGGGTGGTGATCTTACTGAAATTGGGGAAAGAGGAGTGAATATTAGTGGTGGTCAAAAGCAAAGAGTTTCCTTGGCCAGGGCAGTGTACTCCAATTCAGATGTCTACATTTTTGATGATCCCTTGAGTGCTCTTGATGCTCACGTGGCTAGAGAGGTAGATGTACCACTAAGATATTATTCTCCTTGATTTTGATTTTGTACTAAATATTTGTACATGTGAGACTTTAAAGTTTGGATGATTTATAACCTATAAGATATATGGTAAGTTGACATCCGCTTTTTTTCTCAAATAACTTGCACTAGTATAATTCATGCACTTTTTTGGTTTTCAATTTGAGTATATCTTCTATTTCATTTTAGTTTTACTAGAAGCAATAATTCTATTTAGAGAGTTTTATTTAGCATTTAAAATCACTCTTACAATTTAATATTTGAAGATCTATTAGCAATTCCATCCCCACCTCCAGGTGTAATGCATGGTCATTTTGCTATAGGGTCATCCTGTAACTTGTTACCTTATTACTGTTAGTTGCCGCTACCAAAGTAATCCTTGTTATTGGTAGCAACCCTGGTATACTTGTCTGTCACGTTTTCCCCATTTTAAAGGTTGTTAGGCTCAGTTCTGGAAGTTATTATCTGCATTCAGGATTCCTTTTGTTATCATTTACTTTCAAGAGGGTTTTGACTGTAGTTTCTTGTTTGAATTTTCTTGTACCATTCTTACGCCGATCATCCAACCACTGACAGGTTTTTGATAAATGCATTAGAGGAGAATTAAGGGGGAAAACAAGAGTTCTTGTGACCAACCAGCTGCATTTTCTCTCACAAGTCGACAGAATTATTCTTGTTCATGAAGGTGTGGTGAAGGAGGAAGGAACATATGAGGAACTTTATGAAAATGGAAAGTTGTTTCAAAGGCTAATGGAAAGTGCAGGTAAATTGGAAGAAAATACCGAGGAAAAGGAAGATGGTGAAACCAGTGATACTAAGAAATCATCAGAACTTGCTGCTAACGGGACGGGAAATGACTATGCAAAAGATGCTAATTCTTCGAAAAAACATAAAGAACAAAAATCTGTTCTTATCAAGCAAGAAGAAAGAGAAACAGGTGTAGTCAGTTTGAAAGTTTTAGTGAGGTAAGAATTCTTGACTGTGAATCCCATCCCATTATATATATATATTATTTTTCCAATTCATAAATCTCGGCAGGAGAGAGTGTGCGTCTTCTGAACATTATTATTGAAAAAAATCTTGTAAAAACTGTTGTTGGAAGGACTATTAACTGACGAAGGATAAGTTATTAGTGGATATGTCTCTTCTCAAATGCTACAACAGAAGAGTGCAAATTGGTTGTAGAAAAAACAACGATAGCAAGCTTGGAAAAGAATATTTCACTGCACCAAATACCTTTCCAAAAATTCAATAAGCTCTCGTTACTGAACTGATGGCTAGAAAAATTAGAAATACCAAACAAGGCAGAACTTTCATTCAATAGATACAAACTGAGTCAACCATCATGGGTTGGCCCTAATGGTCAATAAGGGCCATAAAAAAAATAAAGGGCTTGGAGAGAATGGGTTCAATCCATGGTGGCCACCTACCTAGGATATTTAATATCTTACGAGTTTCCTTGGCAACCAAATGTAGTAGGGTCAGGCGGTTGTCCCGTGAGATTAGTCGAGGTGCGCGTAAGCTGGCCCGAACACTCACGGATATAAAAAAAAAAAAAAAAAGATACAAACTGAGTCAAAACAGCCTATGGGACAAAGGGACAAGACATCCAATTTCCAAAAAGTGGGGTTCCGTTGGTAGTTACAAAAAAGCCTGTATTTAACACTCCAATTAGAGGCTGTGAACTGTACAAGGTCTCACGAAAATTGAGATGTGTGTTAATACTGTTCACGTTCCAAGAAAAGTTTTCTGGTGGCCTGAGAAAAGGGATTTTTTAATAGGTAGTTCTAGAAAGCCGTGAAATTTTTTTAGGTGCGCTCTCTCCTCTCTCCTCTCTTCCCCTCCCCTAAACCCTTCAGCCTTCAGCCGTCGAAGCAGTGGTAGTTTTCTTCAGTGCTTTTTCCATGGAAGTCACTAGTTGTTGCATTCAAAACAGGTATTTTTGTATTTGGAAGGAAGGAAATATATATTTTGTTGAAGATACATGCAAGAAACAGTTGATTTCTTTGTCCATCTCCTTTTTACAGTGGTTTGAAAATGTTCTAGTTGAGGTATTACAAAATCCTGTTTCTTCTTTCTTTCATCAAAAAAGTAAGGAAGACTTTGGAGTCATTAGATTGACTAAGTTCTTTTCAAACAATGAATGGTTCTTTGAATGTGCGATATGGCCTTCCACTGGTGGGAGAAGGTTTATTCACGCTCCAGCGGGTTCGAATAAGAAAGGATGGTATGTATTTTGGGAAATGATTAGGGATGAAAATCAGCAAATTCAGCCTTTGTTAAGTACTTTGACGAGTCATTCGGTTCCAGTTAAAATTTCTAAAGGTCATGTTTCTTCTAATTCTTATGCTGAAGTTGTTAGGTGGTGTTTCGATGAAAAAATCATTCGCTTTGGAAAATTCAGTTAGAAATGATAAGTTTGTTAATAAGGAAGCTTACTGGGTTCAAAAGAATTGGGATGTGCTGAAAATAGATTTTTAAAGCTCTCTTGTTGTTTCTAGATTGATGGCCCATTATTCTTGGAAGGAGGTTAAGCTTGTCCTTGAGGATTTCTTTAAATCTTCAGTCTTGATCAATCCTTTTATGGATGATAAAAGCTTTGATTCAGGTGGCTGATTGTAGTTTGGATCCTTCTGTGAATGGAAAATGGAAGCAATTCGGGAACCTTCATTTGAAATTGGAATTTTGGTCCTCTGATTTTCATTCCCAGCCAAAATTTATAAAAAGTTATGGAGGATGGATTGCAATAAAAAATCTACCTTTGGATTTGTGGCACCGGGACTCCTTTGAAGCTATTGGGAAAAACCTTGGTGGGTTGGTTAGTATTTCTTCCAAGACTCTCAATTTATGGGACTGTTCGGAAGCTTTTATTGAAGTAGAAATTTTTTTTTGTGGATTTATCCCTACTGATATTCATGTTAAGATTGGCAATAAGTGTGAATTCTCTTTAAGATTTGGAGATATTAATGTACTAGATGATAGAAATTTGAATTTTGATTCAAGTAAAAGATTATCTGTTGATGACTTTTCAAATTCCTTAGATGTTATTAGGGTCAGGCAAGCTGTTTTTGATGTTGATTCAATTTTGGGCATTGAAGAGGAAAGGATGAATGAGTTGCCTTCTTGTTCTCGGTCTCAGGGAAAAATTAATGAGGTGTTGGGTTCTCCAAAGGGTGCTTTGTTGCATGATGAGGGCATTAATAACATTGGTTGTATGGGTTTTAATGATAGCATTCAAGAGATGGATCCTATTCTCTCTCCTTTTAATGTTATTAATAATAATAATTCCAGCAACCACTTTCTTTTGATTATTCTCCCAAAAATATTAATGCTAGCATTGGAATAGTGTGTAATCAGCCAGCTGCTTCCGTAAATATCATTGATAGCATTGAAAATGAGTGTATCCAGCAGACAACTTTAAAGACTTACTCTCGGAAAAAGGGGTCTCGAGTATTGGTTGAAAAGGCCAATATTAATGCTGATCATTTGGAATCTGAATGTACTAATATGATTATCTCAAATAAGGCGTTGGGATCCTCAAAAAACAGTGGTGAAAATAGTCTTTCAAAGCCCAAGGCATTTATTGAATCGTTTGTGCAATTTTCAGGGGTAAAAAATCAATTTGTCAAAGGAATTGTTTGTTCTTCCAGCCCTAAAGTTCATTCTTCTATAGATTCAGATGATGAGTCTTCGGTTAGTGTGAGTAGTGATGATTCTGGGTCTTTGATTGCTGAAGAAGATTGTGTTGGGCTCCTCCAAAATGATCAAATTGATGAGTCTTTGGCTTCTTTTTTTCCAGGGGAGGATATTGGTTTAGGCAATCGAATTCAAGACACCTTGCTGTCTCCTTCTCAAATCCCTAATGAGTTCTCTTTACTAGTGGAAACTTGTGGACTTCAATTGTGCAAGATCTCATCTCCATCACCTAAAGTCTTAGCTTGATTCTTTTTCTTCGGTTATGAAGATTATTTCGTGGAATACATGGGGTCTTGGTGATAAATCTAAAAGGGTGTCATTGAAAAAATTCCTTCAGAATATTTGTCCTGATTTGGTCTTGATTCAGGAAACCAAACAATCGAAAATTGATTTAAAATTCATTAAATCTTTATGGAGCTCAAAGGATATTGGATGGACTTTTGTGGAAGCTTATGGGAAATCAGGAGGACTTCTTATTATGTGGGATGAGAGCAAATTATCAGTGCTGGAATTTTTAAAGGGTGGTTATACTCTTTCGATTAAATGTCTTACTCTTTGTAAAAAAGTTTATTGGGTCACCAATGTTTATGGTCCGAATGACTACAAGGAAAGGAGATTCTTATGGCCTGAATTGCGTTCCCTCTCCTACTATTGCACGGATCCATGGTGTATTGGTGGGGACTTTAATATTACTCGATGGGTTCATGAGAGATCTCCTATGGGAAGACAAACTAAAGGTATGCGAAAGTTTAATAAATTCATTGAAGAATCGGGCCTCATGGAAATTCCTTTATCCAACGGCAATTTTACTTGGTCTAAGTCCGGTCATTCCTATTCTCACTCTCTAATTGATAGATTCTTGGTATCAAAGGAATGGGATGTTATTTTTGAAAATTCCAGGGTGTCAAGACAAGCGCAAATTTTCACAGACCATTTTCCTTTATTATTAGAGGCTGGTTCATTTATGTGGGGACCATCTCCTTTATGGTTTTATAACAGTTGGCTTTCTCAAATGGATTGTGATAAAGTTATCTTGGATTCTCTTTCGCTTGATCGCTCTCTAGGATGGGCTGGTTTTGCTTTGAGTTCTAGACTCAGAAATCTGAAGGTAGCTATTAAAAAGTGGTATGCTGATTTCGAAGCTGGCAGGAAAAGGAAAGAGCAATGCTTGCTCTCGGAACTTGAATTTCTTGATGCAAAAGCTGAAAGGCTTCCTTTGTCCAATGTTGAGATTGATGTTCGGCTGGCTGTTACTGGAGAAATCATGGAATTGTATTTGTCTGATGAAAGGAATTTAATCCAGAAAAGTAAGCTTAATTGGTTAAAGCTTGGAGATGAGAATAATGGCTTTTTTCATCGATATTTGGCAGCCAAGAAGAGGAAGAATCTGATTTCGGAATTAATTTCCAGCGATGGGGCTTCTTTAGTTTCTTTTAGAGAAATTGAACATGAAATTCTGACTTTTTTCTCCTTTTTATATCAGAAAATTCCAGGTAATCGGTTTCTCCCTATTATTTTTTCATGGGATAAAGTTTCTGCTGGTCAAAATCCGTTGCTCTCCGCTCCTTTTTCTGCTGAGGAAGTAAGGGCGGCCTTGAGTTTTTTGGGAAGAAATAAGGCTCTGGGATCGGATGGTTTTACATCGGAATTCTTAATTAAATATTGGCTTCTTTTGAAGTCGGATTTTATGCGGTTATTTGAGGAGTTTTTCCATAATGGTCCAATGCGTGCATTAAGGAGAACTTTATATGTTTAATTCAAAAAAAAGAAGCGGCTGTCCGTATCAAAGACTTTAGGCCTATAAGTCTTACTACCTCGGTTTATAAGGTAGTTGCGAAAGTGCTTGCTGAAAGAACAAGGAAAGTTATGCCTCATATTATTTCTCAGTCTCAAAGTGCTTTTATTAGTGGTCGGCAGATTCTTGACTCAGCTCTCATTGCCAATGAAGTTGTGGAGGAATATAGAGCTAAGAAAAAAAGGGCTGGATTTTGAAGTTGGATCTTGAGAAAACTTTTGATAGAGTGGATTGGGATTTTCTTGAGTTTGTTCTCAAGCTTAAAGGCTTTTGTGGTAAATGGGTTGAATGGATAAATGGGTGTGTTTGGGATCCGAAATTTTCTATCTTTGTTAATGGCCGGCCAAGAGGGAGAATCTGTGCTTCTAGAGGCCTTAGGCAAGGAGATCCTCTTTCTCCTTTCCTATTTCTTCTAGTAAGTGAAGTGTTGAATGCCCTTATTCAAAATATTCATGAGAAAGGTATTTACGAGGGTTTCATTGTTGGAAAGGATAAGGTACATATTTCTATTCTTCAATTTGCAGATGATACTCTTTTATTCTGTAAATATGATGATATTATGTTGGATTTTCTTATTTCCACCATTGGTCTTTTTGAATGGTGTTCTGGGCAAAAAGTTAATTGGGAAAAATCTGCTTTGTGTGGTATTAATGTTGATAATGGAAAGATTCAAGCCACCTCTTCGCGGTTGAATTGTAAAGTGGAATCCCTTCCATTTTTATATCTTGGTCTTCCTTTAGGTGGTTATCCGAAAAAGATTTCCCTTTGGCAACCGGTTGTTGATAAGATTCAAAAGAAGCTTGATAGATGGCGGCGCTTTAATTTGTCTAGAGGTGGGAGATTGACTTTGTGTAATTCTGTTTTATCAAGTATTCCGTTGTATTACATGTCTTTATTTCTCATGCCTCCCAAAATCGTTTCGGAAGTGGAAAGATTAATGAGATCTTTTTTTATGGGAAGGCAGCAATGGTTCTAAGTTAAATCATTTGGCTAGATGGGAGTTCATTTCTAAACCTCTTTTAAATGGAGGTCTCGGTATTGGTGGCTTAAAACATAGGAATTTGGCTCTTCTTGCTAAGTGGGGTTGGAGATATTTGAGGGAGCCGGATTCGTTGTGGTGCAAAGTTGTTAAGAGTATTCATGGGCAGAATCGTTTTAATTGGCATACTTCCGGAAAGGCTGGCTTGAGTCTTCAAAGTCCTTGGATTAGTATATCTAAGGTATGGAATCAAATTGAGAGTTTATCTATTTTTAAACTTGGAAATGACTCTCGAGTAGTTTTTTGGCATGACTAAGATTGGAGATCTTCCTTTTTATCTAAAATTTCCAAGATTATTTCGAATTGCTTCTCTTCCGAATGCTTCTGTTAATGATCTTTGGGATGGGGAGAATTTTTCATGGAATATTTCTTTCCGTCAGCTTCTTAAAGAGGAAGAATTTCTTGAGTTTCAACAGCTCATGGGTATTTTAAATGATGCCAGAATTTCAGATCTTTCGGATTCCCGCACTTGGTCTTTAGAGAGTTCGGGTTTGTTCACCGTTAAATCTCTCTATAATCATTTGGCTACTTCTTCAGATATGCACAAGGATGTGTTTAAAGCTCTTTAGAAGTCTAAATGTCCAAAGCGTATTAACATTCTTTGTTGGATCATGATCTTTGGTTCTTTAAACAACTCGAAGGTTCTTCAAAGGCGGCTTCCGTCTCATGTTTTATCTCCTTCCATTTGCCCTTTATGTTCAAGTGCCAGTGAATCTTTGCAGCACCTTTTCTTTGATTGTGTTTTTTCTTGCCAATGTTGGGGGAAGTTTATGTCTATTTTCAAGCTTCATTGGGTTTTCGATCAGTCATTTAAAGAAAATGTGCTACAACTTTTAATTGGTCCAGTTATTCAGTCGGCTCCTAAATTATTATGGTTGAATGGTGTTAAAGCTATTTTATCAGAAATTTGGTTTGAAAGAAATCAGAGAGTTTTTCAGGACACTTCTCTTTCTTGGTTGGATCGTTTCAGCTCAGCTCTCCTCAAAGCCTCGTCATGGAGCTCGTTGTCCAAGCTCTTTTCGGCCTTCTCTATTCTGGATATTTGTCTTAATTGGGATGCTTTCATTTTTCCAGCCTAAGTCTTGATTGTTCTTCCTTGTTGGCTGTTTTTACAATTGTTTCTTAGCCGTTTGTAGTCACTTATTGGTTGTATTTGTCATTATGTTGTTTCCTCTGATTGGCTGTATTTTTGTTTCTTGTTTCATTGTATTTTGAGCATTAGTCTCTTTTCATTTCTTCAATGAAAAGTTTGTTTCCTTTTCAAAAAAAAAGAAAGCTATGAAATTTTTTTTAATGGATAAATGCAGTTTTTTCTGGCAGAGCCAACAAGCCAAGAAAGTTAGTTTCAATTGATATTTTGAGGAAGACAAAATATTTGTGAACATAGGAGATCTTTTTGAGGAGAAAGAAGTGAATCAAAATGGACCGAGGGTGAATTCTGTTTGGTTAGTGATGCTTGGGATCCTTGCTCTAATTCTTTGTCGGTTGTAGTTAGAAGGAATTGGAGGAAGAAAAGAAGGCTGAATTCTGTAATTTGATGGAAGCTAATAAATGATGTGAGATTGTCTAAGGATAGTTGAAGATGGGATCTTGACAAATCGGGGAGTTTTTCAGTTCAATCTTTTATTAAAAGTTAGGTTTGTTCTCCTTTTTCGAAAGGTTTCGTCAAAGCCTTGTGAAAGCTTAAAAGACCTCAAAAGGTAAATATTTTGATATGGTTTGTATTGAAGGGAGTTTAAATACAGGTAATAAATTGTAAAAGAAGTGTTAGGAGTGCGACCAAAGTCCCACATTGGCTAGATACAGGGAAACCATGAGTATATAAAGGAGGACAACTATCTTCATTTGTATGAGGCCTTTTGGGTGGAACCAAAAGCAAAGTCACAAGGGCTTATGTCCAAAGTGGACAATATCATACCACTGTGGAGATATGTAGAGTGTCTAGTTGTCCTTAACAAATTTTATTAGAGCCATGCCTTGACTTAACAATGTTGGTAAAATTCTCTGGTGTCAAACAAAGAAGTTGTGAGCCTTGAAGAAGTAGTCATGGTGGAGATCCGTGGTTGAGCTCGAGCAGGTAGGTAGTATACTCTAGAGAAGGAATTGTCCTGGATAAAAGCAAATTCTCGGTAAAGTGGTAAAGCCTAGAGAGTTGGACAAGTAGATGACTATTTGAGGGGAGGCTCAGTGGTACTTTGTTCGAGGGGAGGATTGTTGGGAGTGCGAGCAAAGTCCCACGTTGGCTAGATAAGGGAAAAACCATGGGTATATAAGGGAGGACAACTATCTCCATTGATATGAGGTCTTTTGGGTGGAACCAAAAGCAAAACCATGAGAGCTTATGCCCAATGTGGACAATATCATACCATTGTGGAGATATGTGGTGTGGAGATATGTGGAGTGTCTGGTTGTCCCGAAGAAGAAGTGCCCTTCATGGTGTTTGCAACCAATCTTTTGTATTTTTTGCTTGAATCCCGAAGAAGGTATCAGTGATGTATTCTTTAATTGCCAGTATTATGGTCAAATTTGGGCTGCGCTCCTTCAAGAATTGCTTAGTCTTTTTGGTTTTAGAGCAGAAAACATTTTGCATTCTCTCATGATGGTTTCCTAAGACGTGAAGATTATGTGGATAAATTTAATTAAGGCTTTAATTTTGGGAGTTTGGCTTGAGAGAAACTGCACAGTTTTCAAAGATAAGTACTTATCATGGTCAGAAGGTGTGGTTTTATCAACCTATCGACGGCTTCTAGGTGCAGGCGTTCAAAACATTTTGGCTACTATTCTGCTTTAGATATTTTTTTCCGATGGAATTCTTTTTTGTTCAACCAGTGATAATTTTTTTTTTAGTTAAAAATGATGATTTATCTGAATCTTGGCTTGTGCCTAGTTAGAGATTATCAAGTTGGGCTTGGAGTGGTGTAAGTCTGGTGTTGTAGATCTTTTGTAGGTTTCATGGATTCTATTTTCTATGGTCTTCTTTAGGTTTGGGAGTGTGATATGTATTTTGGTTTTGGTGCTATTTTCAGGATGAGAATCTTTTGTATCCTTGGGTCATTACTTTGTAAGTTTTCAAATTCTTAACGGAAAGTTCACTCTGTTTTAAAATGAAAAAAAAAAAAAGAAAAAAAAAAGAGAGAGAACCAAGAGAAATTTCAGATCAGAATGTTAAGAAGGGTCGAAGAAATTCATCCATTCCTTTTTACGTACCTTATCAAATCTTTTGTGTTCAATAGCAATTCTTGCCTCCTTCTAGAGTTCTCTATTGAAGAGCTTTTGTAATTATGCTTACTTTTCTATTAAGGTTAATTAAAGATCATTTCTATATTCTTCATTTGCTATTCCTGTTTTTTGTTTTTTTTTTTCTGTCTTAGTTCTACATGTTTTACTCTAAACAATTACTGTTAATGTAAATACCCCTGCAATGTTGTCATCATCCAACTGTTTTCCTTTAATTTCTTGCAGATACAAGAATGCATTAGGAGGCCTATGGGTGGTAATTGTACTCCTCCTATGCTTTGTTCTAACAGAAACTCTTCGAGTTTTTAGTAGCTTATGGTTAAGCAGCTGGACCGACCAAAGCAATATGGGATCAAGTGAAACTTTTTTCTACAACATGATATATGCAGGCCTATCATTGGCTCAGGTATGAACATAACCAACCAATAATTTGTGCATGTTGTTAATCTTTGTCTTCTTTTTGACTGAGGATGAGCCTTGACTACTTTTTTTTTGTCCTCCATATTTATAAATTAGTAAACTGTTGTTGCTAACACATAACAGTCTAGGTTCTAGCTTAAAAGGAACATTACTTTTTTTTCTCTGTTTGGACTTTAAAGAACTTTTGATGCCAGGTACTTGTGACACTGGTAAATTCTTATTGGCTGATCGTGTCAAGCTTGTATGCTGCCAGAAGGTTGCACGACCAAATGCTTTCTTCTATTTTAAAAGCTCCAATGGTGTTCTTCAACACCAATCCTCTTGGAAGGATCATCAATCGGTTTGCGAAGGATCTTGGCGACATTGATAGGAATGTTGCCCCTTTTGTCAACATGTTTCTAGGGCAAATTGCACAGCTTCTTTCTACCTTTGTCTTGATAGGAGTTGTCAGCACTTTATCGTTGTGGGCAATCCTTCCACTTTTGTTATTGTTTTATGCAGCCTATTTATACTACCAGGTAATTGGAAATGCATCTTCTATGGTTACTTTTGAAAAAATAATAATTTAAATCGTTGTTTAACTATCCAATTATACATCCAACTTCTCTGATTTATATCTTTCAGTTCAACTTTTCTCTACTTTTGATTTTGAGTCACATCTAATGAGTCTTCAATAAAATCTCATCCTAAAAGTTGGTTTGAGTTCTCATGTAGGCCTGGCTTGTCCAGTAGGTGGGTTATGCCTATATATGTTTAATAAAACATGTATTTTATATGCATTGTGAAAGAAAAAAAAGAAGAAAGCATTTATGGCTATGTTCCCTATAAAAATGTTCTTTATAGAATTTATAATCAAATGCTAAGGAATATTAATCAATCAAAATTTACAAACATACATTATTTAATTTTATTTATTATTGATATGAAAAAAAATCGAATCAATTTCTATTTATTAGTATTAATCAATTTCTATCTGAAGATTTTAATATTTTCAAGCATTGAACAACGAGTACATAATAAGCTTATATTTAAAGCTTTTAATAGTTACAAGCATTGAATAGCATGGGTAATACATGTATTCAAGGGTTAACTGTATATATTTATTTTTTTAATGTAGAGCACAGCCAGGGAAGTAAAGAGGCTTGACTCCATAAGTAGATCTCCTGTTTATGCACAATTTGGGGAAGCTCTGAATGGTCTTCCAACTATTCGTGCATACAAAGCTTATGATAGAATGGCTGATATTAATGGAAAATCCATGGATAACAACATTAGATTTACACTTGTGAACATGAGTGGAAATCGATGGCTTGCAATCCGTCTAGAAGCAGTCGGTGGTCTTATGATATGGTTTACAGCAACCTTTGCTGTGATGCAAAATGGCAGAGCAGAAAACCAGCAGGCTTTTGCATCCACCATGGGTCTTCTTCTTAGTTATGCTTTAAATATTACTTCTTTGTTGACAGCTGTACTAAGGCTTGCAAGTTTGGCTGAGAATAGTTTAAATTCCGTAGAGCGTGTTGGGACCTACATAGATTTACCCTCAGAAGCTCCACCAATTATTGAAAGCAACCGCCCTCCTCCTGGATGGCCTTCGTCTGGACTTATAAAATTTGAGGATGTTGTCTTACGTTACAGACCTGAGCTCCCTCCAGTCTTGCATGGGCTATCTTTCACAGTTTTTCCAAGTGACAAGGTTGGCATTGTTGGAAGAACTGGTGCGGGAAAGTCAAGCATGCTAAATGCCTTGTTTCGTATTATTGAACTTGAAAGGGGGAAAATATTGATTGATGGTTTCGATGTTGCAAAGTTTGGACTATTGGATTTGAGGAGAGTTCTAGGGATCATACCACAATCACCCGTTCTTTTTTCAGGTGAGCGATCTATAGTAGCATCCTAGTCAAGAATGTATTGTAGTTGATATCATTTACTACTTAGTTACTGAAACTGCATCCTTCATTTTCTTCTTTTTCTCCATTGTGATGTATTAATAATTATGTGGTTCAAATCATTTTTAATTTTAGTGTAAATGATAGTTTTTTTAAGATACCTAGGTGGTTATGCCTTTATAGCAGCTTCTATTTTGAAATATTGGTTTTATTTTGGAGCTTAAATCTTTTAAAAAACAGTAGAAAGTTCAAATTGAAAGCTTCTTTATGGTGCTCTCTAAGTTTTTTGCTGGTTTTCTTTGCTAGATATTAATGAGAATGTGATGCATTTATTATTTCCTTTGTAATTAGTTTGTATATTTTTTTCCTTTTTTTATTCACTCCTTTGTGAAGTTTCTATCTTTTGGGCATTAATCTCTTTTCATTTCTTCAATAAAAAGTTTCGTATCTTGTTAAAAAGAAATATATTTATTTGCTTATTTTTGGAATAGCTTAGTTTTTTTTTTATTTCTCAACATATGCACAATATTTATGAAGGAAAAATTTTCAACCTGACTAAACAATGTTGATAATTCTCATGCAGACATTTGTGCCCGCTGTAATGTAGTTTTTCATTTTGTTGTTGTGGTGATAGTGATACTAACTGAATAGGGGAAGTGAAAAATACTCTGCTGTATTGCTTCATGTTAAGGCAGAAAGATGTATTACAACTCAATTTAGGACTTCCGTGTCAGAATACTAAAGAAGATAAGGACCTGATAGAATGATTGGCAGTAGAACTACACTTATGATACAAGAACTAAAAAGTACTTGTTTATGTGTGCGTTTTTTTTCTCACTCATAAATGATTACCTTTTTGTTCTTATCTAAATAGATAAGAATTGAGAATCCTCCGAGGCCAAACTATTTTTCGATCACCAGACCAGTAGTATCTAGCAGCTGAAGTGTGAGACTTCCCTCTTACCCAGTTGGTATCTTCCATTCACAATGTTTCTACAATTTTGTTCAAAAGATGTTTCTCAAACAGGATAAGGAAAAGAAACACTTATGCTACTGGGACTGGTTGATTTCCACTTTAGATGAATTTTTGAGTGTGGACACATGATGACTGACGCTATTTACTCAAAATCTCACAAAATTTTTTCTTTAAAAAAATACTTTGGATTTATTTTTTATGATGTTGGCTATCTTTTTTTTGAATTATTAGATATTTCCAACATATTCTAGTAGGGGTCATCAACATAGTATGAACCATGTATACTCAAAAGTTCTTTCCATGCCATTTTGCATAAATGAGGAGTAGATTTTTCAGAGATTTTGGATATTAGAATATGCAGTGTTGGTGTTTTGCAGTTTAACATATCATTCTAAAAAATAAGAAGTCTTGAAATAAACTAGAAACCTGTGATTTGAAAAATAAAGTAATGGCATAAATATGTGGCAAGATTCTGGAATATTATTGAGTTTTTCTACAAGGGAACTCTTGAAACAACAGGTATGAATTAGTTGTTATTATTTATTCTCATTCTCTTTCTCGTTTTATCTAGGAACGGTTAGGTTTAATCTAGATCCATTCAACGAACACAATGATGCTGATCTTTGGGAAGCTCTGGAGAGGGCACATTTGAAGGATGTCATAAGGAGGAATGCCTTCGGCCTGGATGCTGAGGTATGTCATGACTCATGATGAACTTTGTGTGTGTTTTGTGATGGAATGAATTAAATGAAATACTCTTAGTGTATGTTTGGGAGTGATTTTAAAAGGGCTAAAATCACTTTTGTCATGTTCAAAATCTCTCGAAACATTTCTTTAATTATACAAAATCAATTTCATGTTTGATTTTACACTTTTAAATGTGATTTTCATATCATCAAAATTGATTTTGAATTATTAAAGACGTGTTTTGGAGTGATTTTGAATATCTCAAAAGTGATTTTAACCATTTTAAAATCACTCCCAAACATGCACATACATCTGTTTGCAATTTGATTGTCCAAGTCAACAGTTTCCTATTAAAATACTTCGATCAAGCTTTTATTAGACAATCTTGAGGTCAATAACAGCCACTCATCAAACTCTTGGTGAAAAACTTCAGATGGAACAGTAAAATTGTGATGTCTCAGTTATTCAGAGTGTTCCCAAAAGATTCCTTAGTGTATTAGGTTCCTTGCCATGTGACTTCAAAATAGAACCAAAAGAAAGTGATGAACTCATAAAACTTACTGAACCGTTGCAAATCTTTATCCCTTACAAAACAATCCTTTTACATGCATCTAACTAAACCAGATGTAAAAATTTCACCCAACACCCCCTCCCACAATTGGAATGCTTTTATTTCTCATGTTTAGTTCTTATTGTTGCATTTTTGTTTGTTTTGTCTCACTCCCTTGTGGAGTTTGTATCTTTTGAGCAATAGTCTCTTTTCATTTCATCAATGAAAAGTTTCGTTTCTTGTTTCAAAAAAAAAAAAAAAAACACCCCCTCCCACAAACAGAAGCAATAAAACTAAACTGGTAACTTTTTTGGTTTCCAGGTTTCTGAGTCTGGGGAGAATTTTAGCGTCGGACAAAGGCAACTCTTGAGTCTTGCTCGGGCACTTCTTCGAAGATCGAAGATACTAGTTCTTGATGAGGCAACGGCAGCTGTTGATGTTAGAACTGATGCTTTAATCCAGAAAACAATAAGGGAAGAGTTTAAATCCTGTACAATGCTCATTATTGCACACAGGTTAAATACCATTATAGACTGTGACCGGATCCTTCTACTTGAAGCTGGTCGGGTATGTTTATGTGTTAAAAGTTTTTAAATTATCAAAATGCCTGCTTTTATTTTGCCTTCAAATTTTAATTTCGAGTTTGTTGATTCTGCATTATCTTAGGTTTTGGAGTATAACTCTCCCGAGGAACTTTTATCAAATGAAGAAAGCTCTTTTTCAAAGATGGTTCAGAGTACAGGTGCTGCCAATGCCCAATACTTACGCAGCTTAGTACTAGGAGGTGAGGGCGAAGGTGAGAAGAAGTTAGGAATAGAAGAGAACAAGAAGGTGGATGGCCAGAGGAGATGGTTGGCTTCCTCGCGGTGGGCTGCAGCTGCCCAATTTGCTTTGGCTGTTAGCCTTGCATCTTCACACAATGATCTTCAAAGTTTGGAGGTAGAAGATGAGAACAGTATCCTTAGGAAAACCAAGGATGCAGTAATAATGCTACGAGGAGTTTTGGGAGGAAAGCATGATAATGAAATTGAAGAAAACTTAAATCGATACGAAATCTCTACAGATGGATGGTGGTCGTCTCTTTTCAGAATGATCGAAGGTATCGCCGAATCATTTCATATCTATAACCATAAGCACCTAAGTTCAAGTATTCTTGTCTTAAACTTATGATATAGGCTATTGATTCCAAATGTGCAACTATGCAAAAATCCTTTACTATAGCAACCAGCATAGCAGATTTAAACTACTGTTCCCTAAACGGTTTAAAATACGTTTATGGTATTATGAGATAGGCAACAGAATTTCATGAACCTATTTATTTATTTGCCTTTTCCTTTTGCTAACTGCCGGAGAGGGTTTAAAATACTGTGGTTTTTGCTCTCCAGGACTTGCTCTGCTAAGCAGATTGGGCCGAAACAGGCTTCAAAATGCGGAGTATGGTTTCGAAGACACGACGATCGATTGGGATCAAAGCGCAATGTAGTTTTTTTGAGTGAAATTCTGTTAGGTTAGCTTGGGACTTTCTTCCTACTTCCAATTGTTTAGTTAATGTTGTTTCTTTGCATTTACGTGGCTGTGGAATGGGGAGGCATCTTAGATTTTGCACCAATAAGTGATTGCGAAGGTGTAATGTATTTTTTAGACAGCTTTAGTTTTTTTTCTTTCTTTCTTTCTTTTTCTTTTAAATTATGAATACAAACAAAGAATCAGAAAGAACAAAAACTAAGAACTCCTGTCAGATTCTGCTAAACCAAACCCAATATAGACAGCTTTAGTTCTGATGGTAATAATAAAACTGTGTCATAGGACAAAAAGTTAATTTAGGTATTACACAATTTATAAACCAAATATGATTTATTGTCTTGTACATCTCTTGACCTCATTGTTGCCATAGGGTCAAGAGATGTACAACCAAGTTCATAGAGAACGCTACTATATTATACCTATTGTGCTATGGATAGGTTAGGTATTAAAAAAGACTATTGAGTTTATTAGATGGACAACCAAGTTCATTATTCCTTAAAACATGATAATTTTTCAATCATATTTCTCCATATATGGGAAATGACTTTGTTTTCCTCCTTCATGACAACAAATGAACGATTCTTCCCTGTATATTTTTGTCATTCCAAAATAATATGTAATATTTAGATTTGAAAGTTTAAATCTAAGTCTAGTTCAATTGGCCGAGGTATATGTCTCATATTTTGTTCATTAATCCTTTAGCAATTTCATTAACTTATCTACATTATCTAAATGTGGCTTAAGGTGATAAATTTTTTATTCTCTTTTGTCCATTCTTAGTTGAAATATTTCATGTATATTTATTTATTTACTGTTTTAAACCATATTTAATTATTGTTCTAAAATCTCTACGCATATTTTCAATCTTCTGATTATTAAAATCTATAAAATATTTGAATGAGTATGATACTAAACAATATTTGAATAAAAATTTTAAAATCTCAAACATCTATGTCTAAATATATTTATTTTATAATTATGGCTTAGTGGAGAAACTTTTGATTTTTCCTTTTGCACCTTATTAATCTGAAGATTTTCCTTTTGCCGATTTTAATTTAAGTGTATATTATGATTTATTTTGATTCGTTGTTTATTTTAGTAAATTGAAATATGAAGAGTTATAATTAAATTACATACGTGGATTAAAACAATCCTAATAAATAAGTTATTGTTCACATAATGTTATATGTTAATCTAAATTTCAACTAAGATTTTTGTATTACATAAAATTAATTTATAGTTTATCTATGTCGAAACTTGAAACCAACGGTTTTTATTTATTAAATTAAAAATATAGTTTTTGTTCCTTTTTACTATTTTATCAATGTTTCTACTCATTTATATTTTAAAATAAACTAAAAATTTCACGTGCATAGCACATGTTAATTACCATTACATCTATGTGTGTCCAAAATATATTAATAAAACAACAATTTAATGTTTTTTTTTTTGACAAAAAATGTTTTTTTTTTTTGACGACAACAACAACAATTTAATGTTACAACTTTTTGTCAACTCTATTCTTCAATGATCTCCAAAATTTGTAATTTATTAAAAGTGAAATTGAGAATTTTAAAAGAAGAAAGTCCCTATCAAAAATTACTTCTTTTTTAGTTCAAAATAAGTGAGTAAAACTCGAACACAAATTTTTTTTTTAATTCAATAATATTTGAGATTATGAAGATTCGATCAGACATTTTGATGAAGAATACATGCCACCCATCATGCTCAGGATTAACTTTTTTTTTTACCGAAAATACAATTTATTAGATGTATCTGACCAATTTTGAAAATGACTTGTGGCAAACGGAATATCAAAACTTTTGGAAAAGCTCACTTTTTGTATTCTTTTTTTTGCAGTATGTCTCTGTCTTACTTCAATTATTCTCCGGAAGTGGAACTCCCATTTTCTTCAGTCACAGAGTCTTGACCATTTTGCTCGAGTTGTCTCTTTCGCTTTCTCGAGCTCTGTGATGAAAATGAAGCATAATTTTAATCATTCCTTTGGATGTTTGCGGATTAGATCCATTTCATTTAATTTGTGGTGCGAGGCTTCTTCGTAAGCCGTGACGCTTGCAATTATGTTTGTATAATGCGTAACTGCACTTATATTGTCCTTTTTTCTTGTTCTCAGTGTTTTAAAGTTTCCTCAGCCCTCCAAAGAGAATTTACAAGCCCATATATGGATAGTCCATTCGTGCATGTGAGTTGCTCTCGTATTCTTTTACTGAATTATGAACCGAGTTTGAAAATATTGCTTCAAATCAGACGTTCTTTGTGATTCTATTGCTGTTCTTGCTCGGAAGTTGTATAATTAATTGATGTTGCTACATTGAAGCTGCTCTTTGACTTTTGTGCGTGAAATATGGAGATGGGTGTTGAATTGTTTGTACTTTCTAATCCTCATCTGTATTGGCCAACTCTATGTGGTATTGGGTTGCTATGTTCGAAACTGTGATGGCTGTTTCCACTTGATGCAGTGGATTCCCGATGTTTCTTTAATTGAAAACTCATTTCACGGGCTTTCTAGTTTCTGGTTTGAAATTTTGATTATGATTTTTCCTATTGCAGGAAGCACATTGGGTGGAGAGTAGATGGTAAAGTAACTTATCGAGACTGAGCACAAAACGCCCTGAGCCTGTAATATTTCGAACAAGAAGGAAACGGGTCTTTGACTTCCTGCTGTAGTAAATAGTAGAGTAGGAGAAAATATGCCTTTTGAGCCGTTAGATTGGTTCTGCCAGCCGGTAGCAAATGGTGTATGGGTAAATGCAGTTGATAGTGCCTTCGGATCATACACACCTTGTGCAATTGACTCTCTAGTGGTCTCTACTTGTCATTTGGTTCTTCTTGGACTTTGCTTCTACAGAACATGGCTGATTAAGAAGGATCCTAAAGTGCAGAGGTTTTGTTTGACCTCTAATTATTATAATTACATGCTTGCTATGGTTGCTGGTTGTTGTTCTGTTGTGCCTTTAGTAAGGTTAACCATGGGTATGGCGATTTTTAGCCTAGATGATCCGACGGGATTTGCTCCTTTTGAGGTACGCCTACTTTTCATATCTTTGTCAAGGTTTGCTTTTCTTTTTCTGTTTAAATGGTGCATCATTAATCTACCCCATTAAAAAAAACACACACACACACTGGATTAATATATTGAAATTCAGTGGATTCAGTACCATTGTTACTTGTCAGCATCTTATGAATTCAAGATTTAAAATTTTGAACCTAAAGAGAAACTTAATAGTTATAGTTCTTGCATTATATACTAAATGCAGTATGATTTGCTTTGTACTGTACATTCAATTTAGCAGTAGCATTGTTTGATTTGAATACATGGATTGATTTTTGTTCCTGCTGCAGGTCATTTGCTCAATTGTGGAGTCTCTTTCTTGGTGCTCTGTGTTAGTTATGGTTGTTTTGGAGACTAAAATTTACATCCGTGAATTCCGTTGGTACATACGTTTTGGACTAATCTATGTTCTGGTAGGGGATGTTGTGCTATTAAATCTTCTACTCCCACTTTCGGATTACTATAGCAGGTTAGTTTCTTATATTTCACTTTTCCTTTTGTTTGTAATATTCCTTTCCAATACTTTTGTTTTGGCAAACATGAAAATACTTATTTTTCTTGCCGGTACTTAAAATTAAATATTTGGAAATTGTGCAGTTGATAATTTTGTTTTCCTGTTTGGAGTTTTTAATCAAAAGAAAAATCAAGTTCCTGCGAATTTTTGGTCAATAACGGCCATGGAAAATATAAAGGGCTTAAAGGGAATGTGATGTAGTAGGATTAGGGCAAATTTAGGTATCTTGGTTAAATCTTTGATTAATTAGGATTAGAATTAGTTTCCTTGACTAATTAGGATTGAGATTAGTTTCCTTGTCTAATTAGGATTAGGATTAGTTTATTTTCCAATTCTCTAAATAAATAGAGAATTGCCCTATTGTATTCATAGCTTTTGATTCATAATAAAGATTTGATTGATTCTTGGAGAGAATTTTCCTTTTATCCTCTTAGGCTACACCAGAATAAGTTCAATCCATGATGGCCACCTACCTAAGATTAAACATCCGACGTCTTTTCTGACAACCAAATATAGTAGGGTCAGACGGTTGTCCCGTGAGATTAGTCGAGGTGTGTGCAAGCTGACTTGAACACTCACGAACATAAAAAAAAATTCTTGCGAATTTTTGAGTTTGCTCATCAGTATGGTTTATACAATGGCAGGGGGGTAGCCAAGTAATCAACTATTTGAGTCTCAGAATTCTTTTGATAAGATCTGAGAGCTGAAAGAGTTGATGGAAAATCTAGTAAATATTTAGGGTTAGAAGATTACGTGATTCTATCCCATAATGTTGGTTAATGATTCTACACTTGTTAAAAAAATTGAATGTGTGTACCGAGGGGGAAGAACTACAGATTTGTGGTGTTTGTACTCACCTTGGTTGTCTTCCTTTCTGATTTTTAAAATTAGAAAGAAAATGTAAAAGTGGAGGGCCTTTTAGGCAAAAGGATTAGAAATTGAAGTAAAAAAGCAAAGTACTTCAAGTTGGGGGTGCCGACCAAATTGAATAGGTTTAATTCGTTCAACAAAGGAGCATCCAAGGCAACCACAACAAACTAATCATCACTTGCCTTTCCACCTGACACTTTGTATGAAACCAAATTCATAATCTTTTTAAATGTCATATTCATACAAGAGGAAAACATGTGTCTGCTTTCAAAGAAATTATTCAATGTGGTCGACTACAATATAATTGTCACTCTCATAACCGCAAGACATTCAATACATGGTTAACAAATATATTTTAAAAATTTATCCCTTACATCTATCGTGTTAGTCATACTAAATAACTTCTCCTCAACATGTTCATAACTTTTCTATAACTGTGCATGATTGATTTTTCCTAGTCTTTGTTAGGAGTCTAGCCGTGCACATTCTTCCACAAGCATAATGCACTGCAATTGCATTTAGTGAGCAATATGCATGGAACAATATCCCTACTAGACCTTTAGGCATATAATCTTAGAGGTGCATCGGAAGATTTTTCATATATTATGAGTATCATATATGATTTGATACACATCATGTGTATGTAGAGAGTGATTGTAGGTAGGTCGGTCAAAGGTGTTTAATTGTATGAATTATCTTTTTTTGTATTTACTTATTGGAATTCTTTTGTTGTTAAGTAATTTTTTATTCTATGAACTTATCGAATTAATACTACTTTTTAAGTTTGTACTGACCTTGGTTGTCTTCCTTCTGAACAATTGTGGCTGATGATGTAAAAGATACTCGTGGCTTTAGTAGTTTGCTTTTGAAGTGCATTTCTTTTCATTCTTTTGGTAGTACTGCATTTTTTTCTTTTTTTCTTTAAAAAAAAAACTTTCCCCATGCAGTGCCGTTCTCTGTATGATCATCACCACAGTTTCTTTCCAGGTTAGTTGCTTTCTTGTGAGAATAGATATACTTTTCTTTAATTAAGATTTCTCTTAAAAAAAATGCATCCGTAAATCTAAATTCCTTGTTTACTATCTTTTTATGGTTGTATGGCTCCTTGTTGGGATTTTTTGTTTTTTTTTTCTGGCTCATTGTTTTTATTTCTTTATATATATTTTTATAGCTGTAATGCTCCTTGTTGAGCTTGTTCTTAGTTTTTCCCCCTTTTCCATCTCACTCCCTTGGGAGTTTGTCTCATGAACATTTCCTTCTCATATTGTTGTTTCTTGTTCAAAAAAAAAAAAAAGGTAATGCATGACTGCATGTGTATTCTTTGGGTTTGCACTCTGAGACTGTTTTGGTCATTGCAACTATTTTTGGTACTTTCCTCCCTATTGATGGAAGTCTCATTTTCTATCCCGAAAGGCAGCATGTAGCCAATTTTCTCCATCTAGAGAGAAAATGTTTAGTCATCAAACAGAATTCAGGAATTATCTTCTGCATCATGAAAGGTTGATTTGAAGTCAGTTTCTGAACCACCCCTCCTTTTGACCCCATTTTCAATTATTTTCTTGTCAGTTAATGAAAGTTAAAAAAGATCACCTTCTTTTCACAAGCCACCTTGACTATAAGAAATTGTCTATGACATCCCCTCCTCCGAGTCTTGCAATTAGCACTTTTGCTCATACCTTATAAAGATTGGTGACAGGACTAATGGGTATAACTCCGTTGGTTTCTTTCCAATATATATATATGTCTTTGTGTGTGTGTTTTCCCCTGTATCAAGCACACACGTATTGTTAGTGCAATCACTTAAAGAAAAAGTAGACGAGACATTTATGAGATGTTGATATTTCCATTTTCTTTGATCTTTTCATAAGCCAATGCAAGTAGATGCAGCTAAAAGATTTTAGCTGGCTATCAATGTATCTTGCTTACGCTAACATGAGCATAACTTAACTGGCATAAAGCTTGTACTAATGACCAAGAGGTATGTGGTTAATGTAGCTTAATGGTTTATGGGACAATCAAAGTAGATTTTATTACATAAAGAAAATCTCTTGGTGATAATTGTTGAATTAGAATAATACCCTTTAGGTTTTGTATGGAGTTGTTATTTTGTTTTTGGGCTTGATAAGATATTTTGTAAGGGTATTAATATGGTATATTTGGGGAATAGTATTAGAAGGGTAGTAAGGGTATAATAGTAAATAGCTTGGGTGTGCCTTGGTTATAAATAGGGTAGTTTATGGAGTCTTTAGGGTGTGAAGAATTTTGGTAGTGTCTCATTGTGGGACTGGGGAGAGAGTTAGCCCTCTCGAAAGGCTATCGGGTTATATTGTAACGTCATTTCGATATTGCAATATAATATTTTAGTGTTTGGTGTCTTTTCTTAGTTCGGGTTCCTAACATTTCACATTCAGTACATTTTCTTAGACTGAGATGGAAAGGTTCTACATAATATTTAACACAATGATCAAGAAGTTAATTCCTTCCTCGGGAATGAGGACTCGCTTTTTAATTCTATTAAAGTCAAGTTAATAGCTCTTCTTGTAATGCAGGTGTTATTTGCAGTACTTCTTCTTGCTTATGTCCCCAATTTGAAACCTTATCCTGGTTATGTTATCATGCAATCCGAGTATCTAGACAACATGGACTATGAAATGCTTCTGGGAGCAGAGCATGTTTGTCCTGAAAGGCATGCTAATATCTTTTCTAGTAAGGCATGCTAAAATTGTTTCTTGTTAAAAAATCAATCCAAATTCTGTATCGCTTGCACCAATTGGTGCTTTTTGAGGTGTAAAAATTAAAATATATGTAAGCTCAAGTACAGAAATATCTTCTTTAAATAATCAAACATGTTTTTCATGCTATTTTTTTTTTTTAGGGTTAACTTTTTAAATATGAACAAATGGAACTCTAGAAACTAGTTCTTTGCTTTGTTAGTAAAAGTGGACAAGCAGAAAAATTATTGTGAAATCTAAATGGTAGTGGGTTTTTGAAGTTTGTGATAGTTATTTACTTGGATTATGGATAACTAGCTTTGGAACAATGTGTTAGGCATATTTTTTGGGTGGGTGACTCCACTTATGAAGCAAGGCTATAGAAAGCCTATAGCTGAAAAGGATATTTGGAGGTTGGACGTCTGGGATCAAACTGAGACACTAATTACAAGGTTTTCTTTATGATTTTTATTTTTCTTTGTTTATTTTCTTTCTCCATATCTATTAATTCTGTCACTAAGATCACTTCTGCAGGTTCCAGAGATGTTGGGCTGCAGAAATTCAAATGCCTAAGCCTTGGCTTATCAGAGCATTGAATCGAAGCCTTGGACGAAGGTGCGGTGACACACCTGTTTTATTTGTGCTTTCATTTACACATTTTGTTTATTCGTGAGTTCTTTAGAAGTTACTAAGATTTGTATTACTTTGTCATTGTTTCTTACCTCATTTTATTTGATACTCTTCAAAAATTTTACTAGGTTCTGGTGGGGAGGTCTTTTCAAGGTAACCTATATATTTTCCCTTCCTCTGTCTTCTACTTTTTTTTTTCCTGCAAACATTGATATATTGGCTTCTATGAACTTGGTAAAACTTCATTAAAGTTTCATTTCTTATTAAAAAGAGAAAAAAAGAACTTGGTAAAACATTTTCTTTCATTGTATTTCATTTATTATTTGGTTCAATCTTGACCATAGAGTTTAAGCTGATAGATTGTGGTAAATTCAATCTTGACCATAGAGAAAATGTTTTACCAAGTTCAGTCAAGTAAATTGCTTTGGAGGGTGATAATTTCTCAAATTATTTTCGTAAAGAGGGTGATAATTTATCTCAATTAGCTCAGTCAAGTAAATTGCTTTGGAGTGAGTCAGTGACTTGATCAAGACTAAATAAACTACTGTCTTCCTGTATTTCCGTGTGTTTTCTTTTATCAGGTTGGAGCTATAGACCTCCATGGAAATATAGCTTTTGTGTTTCAGTTTGGATTGATAATGAATTTTCCTTTTAATGCCAATGTGACATATCCATCCTTGAGCATTACTCTTCTAGCCTTATTTGTTTAAATTGGGATGTATTTATTTTCTCCCCTTAGATAGTTCTGTTTTTTTTGTCCCTTTCATTTTAACTCGTCAGGGAGTTTGTCCCCTTGTATATTATTATTCCTTTTCATTAATCAATGAAAATTTCATATATTGGCAAAAGAAAAAAAGAAAAGTAGAGAATTTGTGGGGGAATGCTTTTCATGTCTGACCATGAAGATCTGGCAGGTTGGCAATGACCTCTCTCAATTTGTTGGACCAATAATATTGAACCATTTATTACAGGTTAGTTTTTTTTTCCTCCTCCCTTCTAACAAAGGTTTGCATGATAAATTGCAAATCAACTACTTGCCTCCTATAGGAGTGTCTTTTTTGTGTATTTTTAAAGAAAAATGAATGGACTCTGACCATGGAAAGAAAAAATCCTTCTTGAGAGTACCCGCTCTAATACCATGTTTAAGAGAATAATCTGTATTGTTTTTCATATTTAACTGTGAGAAAAGAAGGATATGGTAAAGAAGAAACTAAACATTATTTACATATAAAATAAGAACAAAATGTCAACGTGGATCCTCACATTTTTTTAAAAATAAAACTTCAATTACAGTTGACGTTGTTGATCTTTTTGTTTTTATCTATTGAAACAAATATTGATGGGCTGTGTTTGGATCATGGAAGTTTATTTTTCTTGTACTTGCAGTCGATGCAGCAGGGAGATCCAGCTTGGATTGGTTTCATCTATGCATTTTCAATTTTTGTTGGTGTGGTATGACTTCTGATATGCACTTTTAAAAACCATATTATGTTTAATTCCTTCATTTTTTTGAATATCTTTAAGCTATATATTACTTCTGCCGACACAATGGCTTACTGTTATGTTACCATTGGCGAACTCTTGTTATAGGTCTTCCAAGGCACAACTTACCATGTTAATGACTTAATATTTTAGGTTTTGTCTCCCAACATATTGTTTAGAAGCTGTTTAGACTCTGAACTGCAAATGACTACTTTAGACTCTGAATTGCAAATAACTACTTCAATATTATTTATTCAGTCATCTGGAGTGCTATGCGAAGCTCAGTACTTTCAAAATGTTATGCGAGTTGGTTTTCGACTGAGGTCTACTTTGGTAAACAATCTCTCTATACTTGCTACTTATCTTCATTTAAACTCATTTAGTCAATGAGATTAAGTCAAGTTTGGATTTTCATCTTAATGTGATGAATTGGAGGCTTTGGATCTATCTTAAAACAAATGTGTTCTTTTGTTGATTTTACTTTAAATGATATTTATTTGAATTGACATGCTTTTACTGTTCCTTTGTAATTATTTGTTTTTTTTTAATTGTTTTCTTCCTCTCACTCCTTTGTGGAGTTTGTATCTTTTGAGCACATATAATGAAAAGAGATTAATGCTCAAAGGAAACAAGCTCCACAAGGGAGTGAAAATGAAAGCAAGTCTCTTATCATTATTTCAATAAAAAGTTTCGTTTCTTGTTCAAATGGCGTGGTCTTTTTATTCTTTATTGTCAGAGGTTTTCTTAAATGCAGGTGGCTGCTATTTTTCACAAATCACTCAGATTGACTCATGAGGGACGCAAAAAGTTCCCATATGGGAAAATTACAAATATGATATCAACAGATGCTAACGCCCTTCAAGTAGGCACTGTCCCTCCTAGCATTTTGTATACAGTATCTATCCTTAGAATAAGCTTAACAAATTTTTTTTCCTAAATGTCACCTTAAGATCTATCAGTTAGCTGAAAATTTCTATTATTGTATGTCTTGAAAAATATTAGGCAATCCTTCTAACACTCTTTTTCTTTGAGAAGGTGATCCTTCTAACTTGGTCAAAAGTGAATACTGCTAATTTCCTAAAACTTCTGTTCAGCAAATATGTCAACAGCTTCATGGGATATGGTCTGCGCCATTTCGTATTATCATGTCAATGATTCTTTTATACCAGCAACTGGGTGTTGCTTCACTTTTTGGAGCTTTAGTTCTAGTCTTGACTGTCCCTATGCAGGTAATTAAGTTTGTTTGTGCACTTTCATATTGTACCTGTAGAATGTTTTCTCAAATTTGAAGTTGAATAAAAGATCTAATGAAGAGCAAAAACATTCTCTCAGTTAAGTCATTATAGCATTTCCCAACTAAAACCATCCCAACATATCTATCTTATGACCTTTGATTCTGTGCACTAAGAATTATGATATCTTTCGCATTTTTATAATTTAAAGAATGAAAATTGTATTAGTAATTAATATAAAAATTTGTACGAAAGGCAAGATATTGATGTTAATGTTGGTGTTACACCAACTTATTTACATTGGTGAACTATTTACTTCAATTAGGGAGGATATGATATTGCAAGAGTTAGACGGTAGGATCTCTTGTTCTGTTACCATGTTAAACTAACACAAAAGAGGGAATGCATCATGTGCATGCAGACAGTAATACTAATAGTTAGTAAAATTCATAATCTCGTTATTGAATTTACCTTTTATAACTTTTCTCATCTATTTGGAATGTGTTATGTGCATGCAGACTGTAATAATTAGTAAAATGCGAAAACAAACTCAAAAGGGACTTCAGGGGACAGATAAAAGGGTTGGCCTCACAAATGAAATTTTAGCAGCCATGGACACTGTGAAGTATGGTTAAAAGTTTATGATATAGTTTACAAGTTCAATTCATCTCTTCTTTTCTTGACACCAAGCTGGAAAATGTTTTAGATGCTATGCATGGGAAGCAAGCTTTTCATCTAGAGTCCAAGAAATAAGGAATGATGAGCTCTCTTGGTTTCGTAAGGCACAATTACTTTACGCGGTATTGCCATCAGACTTGCTTTTTTATTGTTTGCTAAAAGGCATAGACAGCATGATGTATTGCAGTGCAAAAAAATAAAGTAAACAAAATGACCATACATAGCATATTCGAATGTTATATGGGAGATTGTGCAAGTAACATCAGCCTTATATATATGCCTTGCTGGGGGGTTGTGGCATCATATACAGAACAGTAGGGACAAGTTATGCACTATTCATGATGTCACGTGTTTGAACCTTTGAGTGAGCTTAATAAGGAAAGCCCTCGATGACTCTGGGCCTTGGGGTGGGAGCATGGGTTCCTTCGGATTAGCAGGGGTAGGGCCCCTAATACCAAGTTCTCCGAAAGAAAAAAAAATTATGCACTATTCTTCTGTTCTTTGTGCTATAGCATAACAAATTTACATAATCGGCGATCATAGTTGTGTACATTATCTGTTCCATTTTATTTTTATAAGCCATTCAGCATACGTTTATAGGTCATTATATATCAATGCAGCTGTATAAAATGCAGACAAAGTCAAACTGCATCTATGCTATCTGAGAATGATGGATTACCTTAAAGAAATACTTATCATGTGTACTACTTGTCACCGGGTTTATGGTGATATTTATATATGAACTTCACTTATTGCTAGAAGAAATTTTAATATCATCTCTTTCAATATTAAACACGATGCTTTGGTTTTATTAGAAATTTGCAATCTGCTCTACCATAATGTTGGAAATGATTTATAAAATATCATCTCTTATGGTATTAAACACCAAATCCTTGTTTTATTTTTATACTCGGCCCATGGTTTATGAAATTTGAGTACTGATGAAGCCAGGAGTTATTGCCTTGTATATAACAATGGAACTTTAATTTTTTGTGTAGCATGCATTTGTCAACTTTTTAAGTGAACATTCAAGCAATTAGCTGTACATTGTTATGAAAATATTATGAGTAACAAATAATCCTACAATCTCATCCTTATCTGTGACCAAACTTCATCTATTGCAGTTAAACAGTTTTATTCTGAATAGCATCCCAGTGTTTGTAACTGTAATTTCCTTTGGGGTATTCACATTGCTTGGTGGAGATTTGACACCTGCAAGGGCCTTTACATCACTTTCCCTGTTTGCGGTGCTTCGATTTCCTCTAAACATGCTTCCTAATTTATTAAGTCAGGTACTCAATCATTTCTATTCCACTTGTATTTTTCCATTTTCTTTTGATAATTACGTATTTCTTATTGGACCTTATCCGAAAGAAAATTTCAGAGGATATGAGTTAGTTTGGAAGTAGGGAATTACTTAATGACAGAGGAACAGAGGGAATGATTAGGTAAGTAAATGCAAGTGATTGGATAGAGAGAGAAATGAAAGATCTAGATGAAAAAGATTCTCTAGTTGATGTTCAATCGAGTTTCTTTTGGTATCTTTGGTGTGAGAGGAATGCAAGGTTTTCCAGAGATGTCTCCTCGACCTTTGATAGTTTTTTTTATTTGATTTTATTTCATGCTTTATATTGGTGCAAACATACACATTCTTTTAGAGATTATAAGCTACTTTGCTTTCTGATTGGAGAGCTCTTTTGGTATTAGGAGCCCACCAAGCTCTTAAATATTTCATTCATCAATGAAATTTGTTTCTCTTTTCTGAAAATGGAAAAAAAAATTGAAGAATCTAGAAACACTTCCTATTCAACTTGGTACTTGGTGAATGAGACTTTCCTATTGGATCCATGTCAACATTTATCACAGCCAACTTCATAAGGAAAACATATGATACAGTTTTATATATTGTTCACATAGCTATGCAAAATGAGTCCATTTCAATACTTTTAAAAAATTAAATCTATAAACATCCTGCATCTATATTGGTTCATGGTTGGGTTGCTTATGTTCTAGTTTTGGAAATTATTGTAACTTTCTTCATAATTTTACATTTTTTCAATGAAAAATTCTGTTTTCTTCTCTATCAAGTTTTTGGGTTTAATGGTAGTTTAATAATTAATGAAATCTTATTTGGATTTTGGAGTCAGTGTTGAGACCATCTCGCACCAGGAATATAAAAAAAATAAATAATCTCGAACCTTAAACTTCCAAATTGCTGTAGCAAGATTTTTCTTTAGTACAGGATTAGCCACCAAAAGGAAAGGATAAAGCTTATCTACAACAGAAAATCTTTGAACGTTCCGAGGACCAAAACCGCTGACATGAAGATTATGGTTCAAATGAATTGATATTAATCTACTGTTCATTAAGTCTTTTGTAAAGTGGAAATACCAATTTAGGTTCTCTTCTTTCCAAGAATATTTAACAGATAAAAAGAACTTTTAATCGACCACTTGATGAAGATTGGGGAAACTTGCATTAAAGGGTGTGATCAACTCAAAACACCATATGTGCCCAAAAATGTGAAAGATTGACTTCTGTTGAGCTTTTGGGATCACGACTTAAGGGACCACTTCAAAGCTTTGTGGTTTATGACTTTCCTGCAATCCTTTGGCAGTTAAGGGAGGGGAGAAATAGAAGATACCCACAGAAATTTCGATCACCTGTGGGAAGTCATGTCAATGTCTCTTCTTCATAGTGTCTTCGGTCTATGTTCCTTTTTTCAGTCATTCTCTCAACACCACATGTCTAAATTGGAGATTTTTTTGTGAAGCTTTTTTGTATATATTTCATCTATCAATATAATTGTTTCTTATTCAAAAAAAAAAAAAAAAAGAAGAAGAAGAAGATATTAGCCTATTCACTTTCTAATTCTACTTTAATAGTACAGGTTGTAAATGCACATGTATCATTACAGCGTATGGAGGAGCTTTTCTTGATTGAAGAGAGAATTCTTGCTCCAAATCCACCATTGGAACCTGGCCTTCCAGCAATTTCCATAAAAAAGGGATGTTTTTCATGGGATTCCAAGGTTTTTTATTGGTACACTTTATATCTTCATATACATGATTTTCTTTATGGTGTTTGTTTCTTCTTTAATACACGGGTCTATAACTGCATCTATATGCAATTTGAATTTGACATGCTGGTAAACAGATGAATGTGACAACTTTTTGAGGCCCGCTTTTTTCTTAAAGAAGTATGTTTTTCAGAGCTCTTCGTGCAGTTACTGGCAGAATGTTTGCTCTTGTTTGTACTAACGATAAAGATGACAATGAATTCGACTTTTATTTTCAGTGAATTGGCAACATGGATAGGAAGACCTTTTAAGGTGGAAGAATTTTTATTTTTATCAAAGGAAACTAAATATAAATAATTATGAGTCTGTCTCCAAGAATGCCCATTCACAGATAAGAAAAACAGCTGAACAAATTTCTATATCTATATCTATATGCACACACATGTATATAAAATTCCACAACCCAATCCAATTAATACTAAATCTTTTTTGGAACAAGATATTAAATTTTCATTGATTAATGAAAAGGACCAAAAATGAACATAGCTTGATAGGGAAGCCGTCGTCATCTTCAAAACTGGCAAAGAGCTCCTACATAATCCAATGGAAGCAGAACCTGACAACCCATCAAACGACCTTTAGGGAGATCAAAAAATAAAATAAAATAATCACCAGAAGCTAAAAATTCACCAGGCCATGACCCGACCACAACCATCTATCTGTAAATGATCCAAGAAAGCTAGACCACTAAAAACCAACGAAAGGATCCGAAAAACCTTTGAAACCTACACATCTTATTTAACCAACAAAACCCCCTCACCTCCACCCATGAAAAAACCTTAGCAAAATAAGAAACTATTCCTGATACCTCCTAACCAACAGCCTCTTCTTTTCTTTGTTTTTTCCCGCCTAGTTAAACTTTTCTAACTAGCAACACCCTACAAGCCCAAACTCCCAAGACTAGTACATCAAATCTTTGACTTTTGTGAACTTTTTTTCTCCTTTCCCCTTCCCACTCGAAATTAGATCCAAAATTATTCTAGATTTATTCAAAAAAAATTTCAAAAACCATCCCAAAATTGACTTTATCATTTAACATGAAATATATTATGCGACCAATTATAAGAGATTTCATGTAGAAATGATAAAAAACTTGACTGTATTTTGGTTTCAGAGTGTACTTTCTAGTATCTTTATGGGTCTCATTGACTAAAGAGTTTCAAGATTGCTCTTCGTTCTTCATTTTGCAAAATTGGCATCCTGTTGTGTTATATAATCTTTATGTCATCTGAGAATGACAAATGCAATTGATTATTTTTCCAGATCTGATGTAGTGGCTGTCAAATGTAACCTTTTTGCAGGTAGAGAAGCCGACATTATCAAATGTCAATTTGGATATAGAAGTTGGCAGCTTAGTTGCAGTGGTTGGAGGTACTGGAGAAGGAAAAACATCACTTATATTGGCGATGCTTGGGGAGCTGCCTCCTTTGGCAGACACAAACGTTGTTATCAGAGGGACAGTTGCTTATGTTCCTCAGGTGTCATGGATTTTCAATGCCACTGTGAGTAACAATTTCTTTCTTCCCAATTATAACACATTTTTCCAAGAAAATGAATATGACAGTGCATTTTGGATATTAATCATAAGATGGCAGCCTTCTACTTGCTGCTAACCCTTAAAAGAGGAAGGACAAAATATTTACTCAACCCAACTGTTTACTCCTTTTAACTATGCCCTTCTGATTTACAAATGTTTTCTTCTAGGTGCGTGACAATATATTATTCGGATCAGAGTTTGAAGCAAACCGTTATTGGAAGGCCATTGGTGTCACTTCCTTGCAACATGATCTTGAATTGCTTCCTGTAAAGTGGATTTCAAAGTTATTTATCTAGAGATACTTATTTAAATTGAATGCTTCCACAATTTGCCTCACAAACTTGCTTCTCAGGGCCGCGATCTCACTGAGATTGGTGAAAGAGGTGTAAACATAAGTGGCGGTCAAAGACAGCGAGTTTCTATGGCTAGGGCTGTATATTCTAATTCTGATGTTTACATTTTTGATGATCCGTTAAGTGCCCTAGACGCTCATGTTGGTCAACAGGTATGCTGCTTGCCTAAATTGCCTTGAATTTCTGCATTTTACGTTAGCATTACAACTGCTCGATAAGAATTTGTGCTGCATGTCAAATATGTAATTTTAGCATATCATTTTTTTGGTACTTACAAGTAACATCAACTCCTTTTCAAAAAGAAAAAAAAAGAAAAAAAAGTAACATCGATTCTATTTTTGTCATTACTATTTGTTCTATTTCTTCATTTGGGTTCAAGTCTCAGCCCATTGGGTTCTGAAACTATCAACTCTATTTTATATTTGTCCCTTTCATATTCGTTATTCATTTGAGTTTAGTTCTTACATTATCCAATTCTGAAAATAAACAAAAATTAGGCAACTGATGGTGCTCATATTTTTTCTAATGTGAACTTTATGTATTTCAGGTTTTTAACAGCTGTATCAAGGAAGAGTTGACAGGGAAAACCAGGGTGCTTGTCACAAACCAATTACATTTTCTTCCCCAGGTTGACAAAATTATTCTCATTTCCAAAGGTATTGTTATAGAGGAAGGGACCTTTGAGGAGCTCTCAAGAAACAGCAAACATTTCAAGAAGCTAATGGAAAATGCTGGTAAACTGGAAGAGCAAATGGTAGAAAATCAATACAACAAAAATCATTACGAAGGAAGCCCCATGCCAACTGATGGTGGACTTGGGAATAAATTGCCAAAAGACACAAGCTATGCAAGAAAAGGGAAAGGAAGGAACTCTGTACTAATCAAGCAGGAGGAAAGGGAGACAGGAGTAGTAAGTTGGAAGGTTTTAATGAGGTAAGATAGCAACTTACAGGAAATCGATGCTTCAAAAATATTTTGTGTTTAAAATCAATTAATAGTCAACCAGATACAAAGAAGCACCCTTTTAGTAATTCAAACATTTTTTTTTTTGGAACAACAAACAAGTTTTCATTGTAAAATTAAAATATTTTTGTGTAAATAAAAAAAAATCTGGTCAAGAAAATAATGAAACTGTTATTCAAGTATATTAGGATTAAACTGCACGAAAGATGTTTGGTTGAAACTATTTGGGCTTCTGTTCCTCAATCTGGACATCTCTATAGTTAATAGTTAGACTCATTTGTTACATGGTGAGGATGATAGGTAATTTCAGCTTGATATAATTAGCGTCAACACGTATCTGTCACAACTCACAACCAACTGTAGCCAACATAACTGTCTTTTATACATTAGCTATTACAGCTTTTTTGAACAAGAACCAATGTTTTCCATTGAAGAAACGAAAAGACATTAATGCTCAAAAGAAACAAGCTCAACTCGGGAGAACAAAAAGAAAGTAAACTCAAACGTTTAGCTATTACAGCTTACTTGTGTAAAACTTTAAAATAGGTAGTTGGGCAGGGGAGCATCCATGAAAATAATTTGTCAATACTTGGATGTCCATAAAGTTAGTTCTTGGTCAGGGTAAGAGTCTTCTTTTGGGAAAAGGAAGATGATGGGAGAGTGTTAGCCTCTCAAAAGTCTGACTAGGTAATCTATATTTCAATACATTACAGTGAATTGCTTTAAGTTTTATCACTGCTATATTTCAGCATGGAAGGTCGTAAGTTGCAGTTTGTTAATATAACTTTTTCTGTTTTGGACAAGAACAACCATAGTTTCTAACTGTTTATTGGATCTTATTAATAGGAATTTTGTCGTATGTGTAGGTATAAGGATGCA
Source organism: Luffa aegyptiaca (assembly GCA_017139565.1). Lineage (NCBI taxonomy): Eukaryota > Viridiplantae > Streptophyta > Magnoliopsida > Cucurbitales > Cucurbitaceae > Luffa > Luffa aegyptiaca. Next base: position 54,529,000 of record CM029398.1, read on the forward strand.
TTAGGAGGTCCATGGGTAGTTATCATACTCTTTTTATTTTATCTGTTGACAGAAGTCCTTCGTGTTTCAACTAGCACGTGGTTAAGCTTTTGGACAAAAAAAAGTACTTCAGAAAATTATAATGCTGGATATTACAATCTCATCTATGCAGTGTTGTCCTTTGGCCAGGTGAGTTAATGTATTAACAACCCATTTGGATCTTGGGATTTATTTGGTGGGTATTGATATTGATATTTGGGCATTAAATATTCAGGATTTAAATGATCAAGAATACCAAATATATATCTAGATATGCAAAAGAATTAACGTTTAAAAATTTGAAATGTTTGTGTTTGTTTGGCAGGTTTTGTTATTGGGAGCTAATGTTAATGAACTGACATTCTCACTTTTTATTTCATAAGTTCAATTAATCAACTAACCATTCCTTTTATGTTTAGTAATTAGGCATAAAAGAAGAAAACAAAAAATTGTAAAACCTACCGCCAAACATATACCGGTAAAAAAGAATACACTCAGTGAGATAATAAAAAGCTATACTTATTTACCTAAAAAAAACTACAAAAAAGAAAAACCCTTCATGAGGTTTTTTACATGGATTTTATGCTATGCTGACTAGTTGGAGAGCCTTCTTATAGTCTCCTTAGTTGTTGTACATCTTTCTCATGTACTTTTCAATATCATAACGGAATGTCCTTTGTTTCTTAGCATAAAAAAGTGAAAACTCATATAGAAAATAAAACTACTCATCACAAAAGCTGTACCTATAAAACAAACAGTAATTTTTTAACTCATGAAAATAAATTATGGTCTTTAGCAAATGAAACTTCTATTTTCCACATTTATTTCAATAAAATTATCGTGGTAGTTGAAAATTTAAAATATCAAGCAGTGTTTTTACTCTTGAAAAGTTATCCATTAATTAAGTATTAAGATTTGAAATCTAAAAGATATTAGGATGTAAGCCTTGATATAATTTGTTGCTCAACTTACCACTACAATATTTATGAATTCTGGAAAATACCAAGTTTTTGGCATGGAGACGTTCTGTTCATCAAAATAGTGGAACATGACAACTTGTGCTTTCTGGGTCTAAGACTTGTTCTGTTTGTGCTCCTTCTAGGTGACCTTTACACTAGCAAACTCTTATTGGTTAATCATTTCAAGCCTTCGTGCGTCTAGAAAGTTGCACGATTCCATGCTAAATTCAATTCTAAGAGCTCCAATGGCATTCTTCCACACCAATCCAATTGGACGGATTATCAATAGGTTTGCGAAAGATCTAGGAGACATTGATCGTACTCTTGCCAATATTATGAGTACATTTCTCGGGCAACTGTGGCAACTGCTGTCCACTTTTGTTCTGATAGGTATTGTGAGCCCAATCTCCCTATGGGCCATTACACCGCTATTGATTGTGTTTTATGCCGCCTATTTATATTATCAGGTATGATGTTAATTAACTACTTTTCACTTTTCTTCAACTAATTTTTCAGATATTTCCTTTTTAGCCTTTCACATGCTTCTAATTAACGGCTATCTATTTGTTTGCCTTTTTGTTAAGAACATCTAATTATACCTTGTTCACAACATCTAGACCTTCTCTTTTTTGTTTTAACATTTGTTAAAACTGTAATTCAAATTGGAGAATCTGAGTATGCATAAATCTAAATTAACCCTTTTCTCTTTAAGAAACTTATTTCTTATCCAATGGGAAAGATTTGTATATGCATCAAATTTTTTTGGCCTTGGAAGCTAGTGAGTAGGAGAATTCACTTCAGTTAAGTGAATTTTTATTGATATAGTATGGACGGAAATCCCATATAGGCTTAGTGGTAATGTATAGAATAATGGAATAGCCCTTGTTCCAGAAAATGTCTTTAAATAAAGATTTTTTTTTTGGATTGTTTATTGTTTCTTTTTTTAAAAAAATGGATTATCTCAACAAAAAAAAATTGTCAAATACAATAAATTTATCTGCGTTTATTCTCTTTCTTTTTGTCAATAAAATATGGAGGCTGTTTTTGGAGGAGAAAATGAATTGCATCACATGATTCTTTCAGAGTACCTCACGTGAAGTCAAACGCTTGGATTCAATTACTAGATCTCCTGTGTATGCTCGATTTGGGGAAGCGTTAAATGGTCTGTCATCTATTCGTGCATACAAAGCATATGATCGAATGGCAAACATCAATGGGAAGTTCATGGATAATAATATCAGGTTTACTCTTGCAAATATCAGTTCAAATCGCTGGCTCACAATAAGGTTGGAAACATTAGGAGGCCTTATGATCTGGTTGACAGCAACTTTTGCCGTTTTGCAGAATGCTAGAGAAGACAACCAGGTGGCATTTGCATCTACAATGGGGTTACTTTTAAGTTATACTCTAAATATCACAAACTTGTTAAGTGGTGTTCTAAGACAAGCAAGTAGGGCTGAAAATAGTTTAAATGCAGTTGAACGTGTAGGCACATACATAGATCTGCCTTCAGAGGCTCCAACTGTAATTGAGTATAACCGCCTCCCTTGTGGTTGGCCTTCATCTGGGTCAATTTATTTTGAGGATGTTGTCTTACGTTATAGGTCTGGACTTCCTCCAGTCTTGCATGGACTATCCTTTAATATTTTACCAACTGACAAGCTAGGAATAGTTGGAAGAACTGGTGCAGGAAAATCAAGTATGTTGAATGCATTATTTCGAATTGTAGAAATTGAAAGAGGAAGAATAACAATTGATGGTTGTGACATTGCTAAGGTTGGGCTAACAGATTTGCGGAAATCGCTAACTGTCATACCACAATCACCAATTCTTTTTTCAGGTATGACTAGAGTGAACCTCTTCTATATCAGCTAGCTTCTGCATTTAATTCAATAGGATTTTAGGTTTTAAACCTTGAATTATGTCTTTTTACCTCTCTTCCTCTCTTTCTTTCTTCCTATTCATCCATCTATCGTTTATTCAGGAACTATACGTTTTAATCTTGATCCATTCTGTGATCATAATGATGCTGACCTGTGGGAAGCTCTTGAGAGAGCACGTCTTAAGGATGTAATTATGAGGAGCTCTTTTGGCTTGGATACTGAGGTAAGAAACTTTTCCGACTTTAGCTTAGGTTGAATGTCCAGTAACAATTTCTAATAAATAAAACTCAAGAATTGATATGCTTTTATTTATCCTTTGTTATTTATTTTATTTGGTCCTTTTGCTTTTTGTTTCTCTTTCATTTTCACTCCCTTGTGGAGTTTGTATCCTTTGAGCATTAGTCTCTTTTCATTTCATCAATGAAAAGTTCCGTTTCTTGTTCAAAAAAAAAAAAACTTAATTCATACCTGTGACTGTTACATAATTAGCATTAATTTTTTTATGCATTGGATATCAGTATAATTACCTTGGCAACAAAGTTTGAGGTTGTAATTCATAATCAAGAACCTCAATAATGACTCAGCTCATAATATAAACCATTTGTTCTTCTCTTTATTCACTGGTCTGTGAATGCTGTTCTGTGTCGATTAGTTTCTGGCGTATTGGTAATTATGATAAAAAATTGTCTGCACATAGTGCTGGTCTTTTTTTGTCCACGGTTTAAATAGTTTGTTGGTATGACTGAAATGAACGTGAATACTCAGGGAAAAAAAAATAAGGCAGAGTATGGTATATCTAGTATTAGGAAGCATGTGATCCTGCATTTGATCCAAATCCTCATATAGGAAGTTATTGTCAGGTTTCCAAAATAATCTTTTAGAATCAACATATTTTGTGAGACCTTATTATCATATAACATATGGCAATAGAGTACAAGTTCTAGTTCTATTGAAGTGATTTTGAACTTCATTATTGCCTAATGCTAGTGTATAACTGTTCAAAGGTTTCAGAGGGAGGGGAAAATTTCAGTGTTGGACAAAGGCAACTGATAAGTCTTGCTAGAGCATTGTTGAGAAGATCAAAGATCATTGTTCTTGATGAAGCAACTGCAGCCGTTGATGTTAACACAGATTCTCTGATACAGAATACTATTCGTGAAGAGTTCAAATCATGTACTATGCTGATAATTGCTCATAGGTTAAACACAATTATTGATTGTGATCGGATTCTTGTTCTTGATGCGGGTCAGGTATGCCTCAACTTTATTTCTTCTTACGGGGAGTTATTGGAATATTCCGATTATAGGAATGACAACATAACCTCCTCCAGTTTCAGAAAGTTCAGGTAGAAAATGAACACCGAATTATTCTTTACTTGTAGTTGTAGCATGCGCATTATGGTCCCTATGCTTTCAAGAGTTGTAATTAGTTCCTAAACGGAAGTTTATGGTACTTGACATTTATGGAGGTGTTTTAACATGGGTATTATGGAATTGACACGGTACGTAAAGCTCTTTAAGAAATTCTTGACAGAAGAAAAAGAGAAGGAAATATTTCATAGAGAATGAATCTTGTCTGCCCAATGTTTATCTATGTTTCTGCTTATTTGTTTGCTTTAAAGCAGTCTTCTTTAGCATCTTTGTTTTAAAGTTTTCTTAGATATTTGATGTAGTTAGGTTGGTGGTTAGTGGTTGTTATCTTCTTTAGCATCGTTGCTGGCTTTTTTAGTTGGGTTGTCTTTTTGTATGCCCTTTTGTAATTTTTCATCTTAGTTATAAAACTAGCTATTGGCAAAGATGTGGGAAAGGGTAGTTAGAAAGTGCCTATAAATATTCACTCTAAATTGCAATAAAAATACTTGAATTATGAAATCTTTTTCACCAATATTCAACCTCCTTATTCTCAGCATAAAGGGAAATTCTTTGCTTTCTTTCTATGTTTATCCATATTAATGGTTGTAATTTTCCTCATTTTATTTTGGGTTCGTTTCCTTGTCTGTTATATTGCCCATGGTTCTGTGTATAGTTTTCTATTTATGCAACTATTGCTCACTTACCTTAGAACTACAAATCTCCATTCAGGTCATAGAATATGATACCCCTGAAAAACTGCTTTCAAATGAAGGAAGCGCATTTTATAGAATGGTTCAAAGTACAGGACCTGCCAATGCTCAATACTTGTGCAGTTTAGTTCTTGGAAAAAGTGAGAACAATCCTCATGGTGAGAATGATGGCCATGGGAGATGGCTTGCAAAATCCCACTGGATGACCGCCGCACAATTTGCTCTGTCCAGTAGTCTTGTTGCCTTTCAAAATGACCTTGAAAGGCCAGATATTAATATTGTTGGTGGTAATGATATCATTGGGAAAACAAAAGATGCAGTTCTAACACTGCATGGAGTTTTGGAGGGGAAACACGATGGACTTATAGACGAAGTACTAACGCGAGACTCGATTCCCAAAAACAGTTGGTGGTCGTCTTTCTACCGAACAATTGAAGGTACGCATGCATTGATGTACAAGAGGCAAACATCAAATATGCTTTCGAGAAATCTGCATCCTTTTTCTAGTTTGAAGCTCGTTTACTGTCAATATTTGATGTGTTCTTGCCTGAGGTTTGCTGGAATCTTATTTTACAGAGTTTTGATGTGGATACATCAATCTTTCCACACATTTCTACCATGTTAACTTCTTTCCAAAACATTCTAGGATATTATGCTTTTATCCGTTAAGCTATGTTTAAGTTGGTTTTTGAGAATATTGTACAACATTAATTAGTCGTACAATATCATATAATTTAAACATTGACATAAGAAGGGATATGAAGTTATTCTTGAAGAAGAAAAAACAGGCACTTTCAACTCAATGAACTCCACTCATCCTCCTGTGGGATTTAGGAAATTTCCCATACAGATGATTGCCACTTTGTACAATGAATTTTTGTAATTTGATTTATCCATTTTGTGTTCTATTTGTCTCAGGGTTGGCTATGATGAGCAGATTGCATAGTTACAACAAGCTTGGGGATATTGAATATGATGAAGCTGAAGAGAGGCCGCTTGAATGAAACCATGATCGTATTGTCTTCTTAAATAGATCTACATCGGTATCAAGCAAAAATGAATTGTTGCTAGTCTCTCAAGTCTTAACTTGAGGCTTTTTCTTTTTTTTTTTTTTTTTGGGTCCTTACAGCGTCGCCTTTAAATTTATATTTTTGTCATTAAAATTTAGGTTTTAAATTTATAAAATCTTAATTTAACAGGTGGTCTTTTGTTTTGAAATCAACATCTAAATTTACGGGTGGGGATGAGAATTCAAACTGAGAGTATTTGTCTCAACTATTTCAGCTATATTCAAGTTGATGATTTTACCAATAATTTCTAACCTATTTTATCAAAAATGTGATATAAATATAATCTTGCCAGGAAATTAAGAACATAAATCTATGGCCCAAACAAGATGTCCAAATAAGAACATTCATGTCCAGACTGATAGAGTATTCATACCAAAGAGATTATATCCATTGATAAGTTGTGAAGAGTTTAACCATAGATAATCTCTTAACCATCCCATTAAATAAGTGGAAGATTTATCAAACTGTGAGATGCCTATATTATAAATTCACTTCGGGAAGTGAAATAAATGTAAAATTTGATAAAAATCTAAGGATTGAAATTTCAATTTAATTATCAAAATAAATCTTTTACAAGTTAAGAACAAATAGAAAATAAAATATGTTTGAAGGATCAAATTATTAGATATATTACCATTACATGTAAGTGCTTTGTCAACCGTTGGTTAATTTTCTTTATTACAGTTGTTAGTTATTCTGTTATTACATTAACAGCTCGTTATTGTATTTAAGAGAGAGTTGTAAATCTTGATTAATTGAATGAAAATCATTTTATTCTCTCTCCATAATTGATACAAATCATATTAAAGATTTTCACTTCTCTTAAATCAATCCACTTTTGTCAAAAGTAAATTGCCTCCAAATAACTCGTATGATTGCTTCATTCCGCAATGGAGATCATTTTCATATCAAATTTTGATAGTAACAATCACGTTTGAAAATTCTTCAAAAGCACTTGCCCACACTAGGATGTTAATTTTCCATTTATAATATATAAATATAAAATATATTTAAAAAAAAAAAATCATTTTCACTGGGCAAGATTCACAATCTCGAATCAATAAAATGAACCCTTCATAATCCATCGAATAGTTGTGCATATTTCTTGCAGCCCAAAAATCCATGGCTGAAATCGAAAAAGAAAATCCATACATGAATTAATTTTTTAAGAAAATAAAAAAAAAATTTAAAAAAAAAAACCTCTGTTTTAAAACTCTGATTGCCCAAAAAAAAACAAAAGAAAAAGAAAAAAAAAAGCTCATCGTCAGATCACATCACCTCAGAAGAGGATAAATATGTAATTGTCTAGAATTATGACATCAGCAAAAGTGCATCATGCTTGTACCAATTTAGGGTGTGTTTGGTTTAATTTTTCAAGTGTTTAATTTTGAAAAAAAAAATCATTTTGAAAAAATTTATAGTGTTTGAACAACCACTAAAAATGACTTGTTAGAAAATGAGATTGATAAATAAACCATTTTGAGAAAAAACACTTTAAACCAACTTTTTTAAAAAGAGTTTTTAAGTATACAATGACTTGTGTATAAAAACACTTGTGAGAAAATGCAACCAAACATATGAGTGTTTAAATTATAAACAATTTTTATACAAAATGTTTTTAAAATAATACATTCTTGAAAAACATTTAAATTAAAATGTATTCCAAACGGACCTTACTCATGAGTTTAGTTAGTCACTTAACTAGTTAAATTATGTTCACATGATTTTCTTTTTCTTAATATTTAAACATGTAATTAATGTATTAACTAGTTAAGTTATTTTAATATGGATTTTTATTTTTTTTTTTTGTCAGGATCGTAGATACTTAAATAAAAATAGGATAATGTCATTTGAAATAAACATTAATGTACCTCTAAACTTTTAATATTGTATTTAATAAATCTCTATCATTAATCTTATCAATTTATTACTTACATTAGTGAATGTCTAAATTTATTTATTATACAAAATTTTAAAGTACAAACACTAAACAAATGTCAAAACGAGCATAGCTCAGTGGTAATTGACATATACTCCCGACCAAGAGGTCAGAGGTTTGAATCTCCCCATCCCAAATGGTTGATATACTAAAAAAAACACTAAACATATACTATTATATTATTAAAAAAAATAGATACTATTATAAAAATTGAAGAGTAAGCTTTATAACTTAGGTCGCAATAATTTCATTTGTAATCTTCTATTTTTAAAAATTATGTTTATTTTTGTTTAAAAAAATGTTTATTTCTTCCCAAAATTTTACTATGTTTTTCACCCCCTTAAAAACGCATTCGAGTTTTCAATCAAAGTATATAAAAAAGATACTACTTTTTTTTTAAAAAAAAAAAAAAAGATTAGATATTGAAAACATTTAAAACAAAAGTGGATACCAACCGAGACAAAGAAATACATAAGATGATAGATATTTATTATTTATAAGCTAGAAAAATAAAAATAAAAATAAAATAAAAATAAAATTATTTATAAGCTAGAAAAATAAAAATAAAATAGTTATGAAAAGGAAAGTTAATATATTTTTTTTTAAAAAAAAGGAAAGTTAATTTTTAAAGATTGGAATCTATTTTCAAAATTTTCAATTATTTGTTGGGAAAAAAAGTAGAAAAAGAAAAATAAAAAGAAAATAAATCCCTGCCCGCCCAGCCGCCCGCCCTCGGCTCCCTCCCTTTTCTGTCTCGTCTCGATACATTGCTGCAGCCCTCTTCCCTTCCCTTCCAATCCCTCCACTTCTCTTCTGTCGGTCGCCGTATCCATCTCTCTTTCTCTGTAAACTCTAATTCTCCTGCTCCTCATCCTTCTCTCTCTCTCTCGCGCGCGCTCGTCAATGATCTCATCCTCGTCTCTAACAGACCCATCTCTCGCTCGCACCGAAGCTTCTATTTCTTGAGGGTTTCGGGCCGCATTTTCCTCTGTTTCAGCTTCCACAACTTGCATGATCTTATACCCCCCCTAGTTCTCCGACATCAGGTACGGTTTTTCCACTATAGCGTAAACCCTGTATTTGTGTGTTTTTTATTCAAGATTGAACTCTCCGCTTCTTGAGAAATTATCGTTTTAGGGTTCATTTTGTTGCTTTAATTAGATTGGAATATGGCTCATTGTTTTGTTTTTTCAACAAAGAAATACAACTTTTCGTTTAAATTTGGAAAGTTACGAAGATGTAACTTCATCAAGATACGAAATTAGGTACAATTTTAAGATTTCCACTCTAAAACCAAACCCTAGAACTAGAAAAAAGCATTTCAACTCAAGTTGATATTGGCAGAAGAATAATTACAAAATTATTTTGACAAAGCACACGAAGCCGCATTAACGATAATATCAAATCTATCCAACCCCTAGGAGCTTGTTTGTCTTCTAATAGGTGTCGACCCCTTTCCAACCAAATATCCCACAACATTGGGTTGACCATATTTATCCATAGATTTTTCGCCTAATGAATCACCAAATTGCCAGTTTCGTCTTTAGTTTGGCAATTTGAGGGATTGGGCTTTTGTGGGCGGTTCAGGAAGTTCGAGGTTATGTTGGCGGGTGGGTGCTACACATTATTACAATATAAATGACATCTAAAAGCAATTTTCTTATTTAAATGGTAGGTTTGAGCACGTTCAGATGATTTTTTAGTTTTACAGCCAACTGCATTGTAAATTTGAGATTTTTTTTTTTTTTTTGATTGCTTGAAGCCTTGCTAAGTTAGGTTAGTCCTTTTTCCCCCTATCATGAGGTATCTATTAATTTATTCATTAATTCATAGGATAATTGTATTAGACCGCAGATTGTGAAAATGTACTGTGTGCAGATTGTGAGTACTCTGGCACCAGTTTTTAAAAACTGTTCGTTCAGCCATGGGAGTAATTGTTTGATTCTTTTCAAGGAGGTCATAAAGACTGGAAACGAAAATCTTAACTTGCACTTAAAAATTGGTTTGTGCATTTGTGATCATGAGATGGATATTATAAGCGATGCTTTGGTTCAAGGAAAATTATTTGTGATCAAGGAGTTTGCACTTTATGCCAAACTCTTTTTTGTGAGTTGCATTTTCTGAATTTTGTTGTGTTTCCTGGCGCTGTAGATATAGCTCAGCTTGAAATATAAACTGGCATCGTAAACATTTTTTGTTTGCTTCACGAGTTAAAGTGAAATCACATCTCTTTATGTCTTAAAAAATGAAGATGTATCCCTAACTATTAATCCAATATTATTTGAGCTTTATTTCATTCTTGACTGTTTGATGATTTTTTTTTTTTTTTTGGGTGAACTCCCCAAACATTAATTTCTTTTTGGCTTATTCACCTGGTTTGGGGGTTTTTGGTCAACAGTGTTGTGGCTGCATAATCTCTATGGCTGATCGTAGAAATGGAAATAGCCAACCCCCCAATGGGAAGGCTAGTGGAGCAGGGAATACGTATACTATTGATCTAGTGAACTTCAGCACAAGACTGAAAGCTATATATGATCATTGGAGTGAACACAAATCTGATATGTGGAGCTCTTCAGATGTACTAGCTATTGGGACACCTCCAACATCAGACGATTTGCGGTACCTTAAGTCTTCAGCGCTGCATATCTGGTTGTTCGGTTACGAGTTCCCAGAGACTATAATTGTGTTCACCAAGAAACAAATCCATTTTTTGTGTAGCCAAAAGAAGGCCTCTCTACTTGATGTTGTAAAAAAATCTGCCTCAGATGCTGTCGGTGCAGATGTTGTTATGCATGTGAAGGCAAAGAATGATGATGGTTCTTCCTTAATGGATGCTATATTTCGTGCCATTCGAGCTCAGTCAAAGGCAGATGGCCTGGAGAACCCAGTAGTTGGATACATAGCTAGAGAAGCTCCTGAAGGGAACCTTTTAGAGACATGGTCTGGGAAGCTAAAAAGTGCTAACTTTGAATTGGGTGACATAACTAATGGGTTATCTGACTTATTTGCACGCAAAGATGATAATGAAATCATGAACATCAAGAAAGCTGCATATTTAACTGTCAATGTGATGAATAAAGTTGTGGTCCCAAAGCTGGAAAATGTGATTGATGAGGAGAAGAAAATCACCCATTCGTTATTGATGGATGAGACGGAGAAAGCCATTCTGGAACCCTCAAAAGCTGGCGTGAAGTTAAAGACTGAAAATGTTGACATATGTTACCCTCCAATATTTCAGAGTGGAGGAGAGTTTGATCTCAGGCCTAGTGCTGCCAGCAATGATGAGTTACTTCACTACGATCCTGCAAGTGTGATAATATGTGCAGTTGGGTCCCGATACAAGAGCTATTGTTCTAATGTTGCCAGAACTTTCTTGATTGATGCTAATGCACTGCAAAGCAAGGCTTATGAGGTCCTTCTAAAAGCCCAAGAAGTGGCCATCAGTATGTTGAGGCCTGGAAATAAGGTGAATGCTGCATATGTAGCTGCTCTTTCTGTTGTTGAGAAAGAAGCTCCTGAGTTGGTTCCCAACCTAACTAAATCAGCTGGGACAGGCATTGGTCTGGAGTTTCGAGAGTCTGGGTTGAATCTTAATGCCAAAAATGACCGCATAGTGAAGGGAGGCATGGTGTTTAATGTTTCACTTGGTTTCCAGAACTTGAAGTCAACAGAAAAATCGAAGAGCTGTTTTGGTAAAACGAAGATCCAAAACTTCTCATTACTAATTGCTGATACAGTTATTGTAGGCAAAGAGAAGACAGAAGTTTTGACTGCTCCAAGCTCTAAAAGTATCAAAGATATTGCATATTCATTTAATGAGGACGAGGAGGAAGAAGAAAAGTCCAAGGTAAAAACTGAAGTTAATGGAAAGGAGGCAGTGGTCTCAAAGACGACTTTAAGGTCAGATAATCATGAGATCTCAAAGGAGGAGCTCCGCAGGCAGCATCAGGCTGAACTTGCCCGTCAGAAGAATGAAGAAACAGCTAGGAGACTAGCTGGTGTTGGAAATGGAGCTGGTGATAATCGCTCTTCTATGAGGACTGCAGCAGACTTGATTGCTTATAAGAATGTAAATGATTTGCCTCCTCAAAGAGATCTGATGATTCACATTGACCAGAAGAATGAAACTGTACTATTGCCTATTTATGGTAGCATGATTCCTTTCCATGTTGCTACTATAAGGACTGTCTCCAGCCAACAGGACACCAACCGCACTTGTTATATTAGAATAATTTTCAATGTTCCCGGGACTCCTTTCAGTCCTCACGATGCAAATTCATTGAAATTCCAGGGATCTATATACTTGAAGGAGGTTTCATTCCGCTCCAAAGACCCAAGACACATCAGTGAAGTAGTACAGCTAATTAAAACATTGCGGAGACAGGTTGTTGCTAGGGAGTCTGAGAGAGCAGAAAGGGCGACATTGGTTACGCAGGAGAAGCTCCAGTTAGCTGGTAATCGTTTCAAGCCAATTAGGTTGCCTGAGCTTTGGATTCGCCCCCCTTTTGGTGGACGTGGGAGGAAGTTACCTGGGACTTTGGAAGCACATTTAAATGGATTTCGTTATGCTACCACTAGGTCAGAGGAACGTGTGGACATTATGTTTGGCAATGTAAAACATGCATTTTTCCAGCCAGCAGAGAATGAAATGATCACTCTACTTCATTTTCATCTGCACAACCATATAATGGTGGGGAATAAGAAAACCAAAGATGTACAGTTCTATGTTGAGGTGATGGATGTTGTTCAGACCATAGGAGGTGGAAAGAGATCAGCCTACGATCCAGATGAGATAGAGGAAGAGCAAAGGGAGAGAGACAGGAAGAATAAAATAAACATGGACTTCCAGAGCTTTGTAAACCGTGTCAATGATCTTTGGGGCCAGCCCCAATTCAATGGTCTTGATCTTGAGTTTGATCAGCCTCTGAGAGAGCTAGGATTTCATGGAGTTCCTTATAAATCTTCTGCATTTATTGTCCCAACCTCAACCTGCCTGGTTGAACTTATAGAAACACCTTTCCTTGTAGTCACACTTGGTGAAATTGAAATAGTAAATCTAGAGAGAGTTGGCTTTGGACAGAAGAATTTTGACATGACCATTGTGTTTAAAGACTTCAAGCGAGATGTTCTTCGGATTGATTCTATCCCTTCCACGTCACTGGATGGTATCAAGGAATGGCTTGACACGACAGACATAAAATACTATGAAAGTAAGCTCAATTTGAACTGGCGACAAATTCTAAAGACAATAACTGATGATCCACAGAGCTTCATCGATGATGGTGGATGGGAATTCTTGAATTTGGAAGCTACTGACTCTGAATCTGATAACTCTGAGGAGTCAGACAAGGGGTATGAGCCATCGGATGTTGAGCCTGAATCAGACTCAGAAGAAGATGATTCTGACAGTGCATCATTAGTTGAGTCGGAGGATGAGGAAGAAGAAGATTCTGAAGGTGATTCGGAGGAGGAGCAAGGGAAGACATGGGAAGAGTTGGAGAGGGAAGCAAGCAATGCTGACAGGGAAAAGGGAGACGAGTCAGACAGTGAAGAAGAGAGGAAGAGAAGAAAGATGAAAACTTATGGTAAGTTTCGAGCTGGTCCTAGTGGCAACGTCCCCAAGCGGCCAAAGATCAGATGAACTCCGTAGGACACCCATTGTTTTATTTTAATATAATGTGCTTTTTGTGGATTAGATTTAGATCTAGTTCTTTAGCAAGTTCTGCCTTATGTAATTCAGTTGTCTGACTTTGGTTGCAATATAATCCTTTAGATGTTCGGTAAAGAGTTTTATGATCATTTCGTAGTATGTTTAATTAGTAACGTTCTCTGCTTGTAAATGTTTAGCATCGCTTTAGATGGAAGTCATCCGTTTTGGACAGAATGACGAGAAGCTGATGTGCGATCTGGTGTCTGTATCGTTCACAAAAAGCAGATTTTTATATGGTTTAGTTTAGTTCTTATTGTGATGGTGTCTTTCCTCTTGAAAGTACTGTTCAATGTAAAATCACGTTTATCTTTGGTTATTATTCAGTATACTTGAGGATCTTTTTATCTCTTTTGCCGATTCTTGGTCTCTCTTTACTCTTTATAGACTTTCCCTCTGATACTGAATGGTTTGTTGGAGAGTTATTCCTTTCGTGATAGTCTGAATTTCTCTTTAATCACAATAGATTGTTGGATGGACTATGTAAATAATCAAGAACTATTAGAGCAATGGAAGCCACCTACCTAGAATTTAATATTCTATGAGTTGTCTTAAATACAAAATGTAATAGGATTAGGTAGTTGTCTTGTGAGAATAGTCGAAGTATGGACAAGTTGACTTGAACCTTGAATGTGTGTGCGTATATATATATGTTTTATATATGTTTCAAATTGCAAGTTTTGAAACGTGAACTATTTTAGCATCCCTTCTAGCTTCATATTTCTAACCTTTCTGATTTTCGAAGAGATTGCGTGGGTTGTTTAGGCCTCGTTTGATAATCATTTGGTTTTTGGTTTTTGGTTTTTGAAAATTAGGCTTGTTTCATCTCAAATTCTTTACAATGGTTTTCATTTTGTTAAGACTACATTTGAATTCCTAGTCAAATTCTAAAAACAAAAACAAGTTTTTGGAAACTACTTTTTTTAGTTTTTAAAATTTGACTTGGTTTTTGAAAACAAGGAAATGATGTAGATAACAAAACAAAGAACTTTGTGGGTAAAAGTAGAGTTTATAGGCTTAATTTTCAAAAACCAAAAACCAAAAACGAAATGGTTATCAAACGGGGCCTTAATAATTCATTAATATTTTATTTTTGTTCTTTTCGCGTTTAACAATATTTGGAGATAGGAGATTTAAACATCTGATCTCTTGATTAAAGGTATATGTTAATTACTGTTGAACTATGTTTATTTTGGTCATTATTATTTTGGTTTGTTTGAAAGTTTTGTGATATTTGTATTGCTTTGTAAAATTACGTAGGTTTTGGCCACATCTACACTTGTTTTAAACTAGTTTAAGGTTAACACATCATTTTAATCATTATATTTTGAAATTTGTTGAATTTTAGTCTTTATACTTTACAATATTCAAATTTAGTTTCTATACTTTTAACAAATTTTGAAGCTAGTCTTCTCGGATGATTATGATTAACTTTTTCACCTAAAAAAAAACTCTCTTGGTCTTTCATTTATAAATTTTGGAAACATATTCACATTGTATCTTTTTTTAAATTAAAATTATTGTTGTTATTTTACCAAGTCGCATAAAAAATTAACTTTAAACTAACAATTAAGATTAATTTTAAGATGTATTGGAAAATACAACTAAATTTGGACATTTAAAAATACAGAGACTAAAATAAAACGAGTTTCAAAGTAAAATGGTCCAAATAAATTTTTAGCCTTCATTTAACTTTTCACTCATACAATACAAGATATGTTTAGTAAATTAAAATATGAGTGTGATTAGAATAAATAGACTAAGAACTAGCATGATGTTCTTCACCCAAAAAAAAAAAAGCATAATGATGCATCAAATTTCCATTTTTACTTGAGCTCTTGCTTGTTATGTTGGGGAAGACAACTTCGCACGGATTCTTCCCTTTCCAATCCAATTTCCAAGACTCCTTGAGCCACTAAAGCCGTTCCCAGAAAGACAAGCAAGAGACTTGCCTTATTTTTAAAACATTAACATAAATAAAACAATAAAATATATTTTCATCCCGAAAAACTTTTTTTTTTCTTTTTTTGTAAGTTCAAACAACATTGGAGAGTGGAAAATTTCAACCTCTAACCTCTTGGTTGAAAGTACATGTCAATTACCACTGAACTATGCTTACTTTGGAAAAACAATGTTGTGAAATTAATTTGAGCATATCTCAACGGTTGTGACATCTTGAGATTCAAATCTAGGCAACAATGATATTTCTTTACAATTTAAAAAAATTATTCTCCAAATATTTAAATGAAACATTGATATTCAACTATTGACTAAATTATAAAAGAGATATATTTGACATTTGTTATTTGTTTAAAAAATACTCTTATTCTTTCAAAAGTTGCAATATTACCCTTGACTTTTCATAAACATTTTAAAACTACCCTTGAAGTAGAAATTCGTTAGAATGTTGGACCACAAGTCGACATAGTAGAATACCATTCTTGCAATTTTTGAAAGAATAAGAGCATTTTTTAAACAAATGACAAAGTTCAAAGGTATTTTTTATAATTTAATTTAAATTATTTTATTAAAAATGTCAATAAAAGTATTATTCATATGATACTAACATGAATCACGGTCAAGATATATATCTTCAATTAAGAGATCAAAGTTTCGAACTCCCACCGCACATGTTAAACTAAAAAAAAAAAAAAAGAAAAAAAAAACGGTACACATGGTTTAGAACAAAACTTGGTTACATATCGGTATGTAGGGATCTCCAATAAAATTCTAATATCTAAGAAAGAGAAAAGTAAAAAATGAGAAAACTTTTTTATCTCTTCTAGTCGGAAACATTTTAATGGTGGTATTTAGAGAGATTCCTATGTACCGATATGCAGCCAAGTTTTTTTTTTTTTTTTTTTGTATGGTTTAGCTATGATGTAAAAGAGAAGTTTAGATTTCTGACTCAGAAAGGAAAAAGAATGGTTAGAAATTCCATTTTGTCTCCCCAAACCCAACGCTATTCAGACAAAGGAGGCACGGTTTGTTTCAACTTTCAACACTTTTCTTGGGCTTCATTCCACTGCCACTGCCACTGCCACTGCCATGCCCATTTCACTCAAAAAAGCTTTGCCTTTTTTCATGTCCAAAAGTAAATAATTTTGGGTTTGGGTTTGGTTTTGGTTTTGAGGTCCTTCAAATATATTATTATCTTTGTGACATTGAAATTTCTCCCACATCACATTCATCATTATTATCTTTCCCACAACATTTTTCTTCTACCTTTACCTTTATTTTTATTGTGTGCCCACAATAATGTTTCCAATATTATTATCAACATTTTTTTAAAATAGAAACAATGACCATTCATGATTTTTTTTTTTTTTTTTTTAATGAAAAGTGTCAAGCTTTTGTTCCCTTTGATGATAAAAGTACAGGTAGGATGAGAATTTAAATTGTAGATGGAAAATTTTTATGTTATTGTAGAATTGTGATTGGAGTGTTGATTGGATAGGTTGAGTATAAATCACACTGAACAAAGACAATAACACTATAGAAACATGGTTAGAGAATCTTTGTAAGAGTAGAGTGTGCTAGATATTTTTCAGTATGGTATATTTCATATACTTTTCTTAGGCTTAAAATATATAATTAAGAGTATTGAGTGAGAAAGTGTTTTAGCACCCATGATATTGAGGAACACTCTTTCCCTCTACTTATCAGGGGGAGAAATGTAATTATTACAGTTTAAATTATAGGTGACTTGTTATGATGATATGTTGACAAGACATTAAACAAGTCGATAGGTGTGCACGAGAGGGAAAGTTAGGGGTGTTTGTTGGTGGGTCAAGCTACCCTTTTCCAACAAGTAAGTAGAGCTATTATTTGATAAAGACAGTCTAATCTCAAAAATTGGTATCATTTTTCTAGAATGTCATGTTCAATCAATGCAAAACAACTTCTCATATTTGGTGAATTCTATAGAGAGTAACTACTTTGATTGACAAGGTGGGTAGTTAAAGCTATCGTAGGCTAACAATTGCTAAGCTAGCATAGCTAGGTGGATAAACCATAATAGAATTAGTGGTGAAAAGTTAAATTGTATGGTCTAAGTTGGTAAGGCTCGAGTTAATAACCAAATTAAACAAATAAAAATAAAGAAAGTTGAGTAAACAAATTTATTTTCAAAAGAGGTACAAAGCTAATAATAAAATGACTATTAAACCTACATTATACTAAGTAAATTACACTAATGAAATGTGTGGTTCATAATTGATCATATTAAATTAAAAGATATATATGAGGCAAAATTACAATGATTTCCTACATTATATCACCATCTCTAATTTTAAGTAGTCTCCATCTAGATATCAATCAAACTTTTATATCTTAGGGAGATCCTTATATATGGACCACACCATAATTTTCTTGACATAACAAGTCAGTTGTGTTAATTTACCTCATAAAATATCTTTC
Source organism: Luffa aegyptiaca (assembly GCA_017139565.1). Lineage (NCBI taxonomy): Eukaryota > Viridiplantae > Streptophyta > Magnoliopsida > Cucurbitales > Cucurbitaceae > Luffa > Luffa aegyptiaca. Next base: position 54,547,057 of record CM029398.1, read on the forward strand.
CAAAAAGAGAACATTCTACAAGAGGATAGAGACTATTTATAAAACCCCATTGTGTATTTGAGAAAAGTTGTATATTTCTATTTCTATATATAAATATATATATATATATATATATATATATATATATTGGCATGACAGTTGAGATTTAGTTAGACAGAAAAGTCAAATAAAATGTGAAAATGTATATACATCGTAGAGATATAGAGACAAATTTTTAAATTTAACGTATGTATGGTTTGTTGATTAAAAGAATCATGAATGGATGGTTGAAGTGGCAAGACAAGGAGTAATATTAGTATGCAAGAAGGCAACTCACACTAGTATTGTGTCGTATCAATGTTTAAGTTAGTATTTAGATTGAGATGTTGTCAGGTTAGAGGTAGACTGAGGTGTTGTCAAGTACTTGTATACAAAGTAATTAAAGCTCAACTATTTATAGAATTCCTCTTTGTTGCTGGGCAAATAAGTACTTGACATGTCACTAGAGATTCCCAAGTATACAGATTGGCTCGACTAAGACTAAGCTCCCCATAGGTCAATATGGCTCTTGAACTCCTCTAATCCACTCGGAATACTTTCCGCCACATGTATTGACATGTGGGGATTGATTGAGAGCTATGTGTAATCCATGTAAACCATGTTGTTCCTACCCATAACATGTTTTATTCTCTTAAAAAAAAAGAATATTGTTAATTATATTTCTTTGCTAACTCTTTTTTTTTTTTTTTTTGACAGCATGTGGGGGTGAGAGACTCGAACCACGGACCTCTTAGTCGCTAGTACGAGAATTATGTCCGTTGAACTATGCTTATGTTGGCTTCTTGCTAACTTTTTTTACCCACATTCTCCTTCTCTTGTAATTACATAATATATATTAGGCCAAATATTTTATTGCTCTCGAAGTATATACCATTTTTTGAAGGAAAAAAGAATATCATGTTCAATATTTTTTAAGTTTCAATCAACTGCTTACTCAATAATTTCATTAGAATTAAATAAACATGATCGCAATTTGATATTTAAAATTATCACTTTCCATAATTTAAAATATTTAAAATATTATATATCTAATTTATTCTATTTAATTAAAAATATCCAACTAACTCTATCCTAAATAAATCAATCTTAATGGTCAATGGTTCAATTCTACCCTAAATGAAAGTTGTGTTCAATCCAATAATTTTTTTTTGAAGAGATTGTTAAAAATTTGGAGGAGTGCAATGTTTTTTCTTAACCTTATGTGTTAAAGTCAAGAGAGATAAGAATTATTCGTGTGATAATACCTTATCAAATTGATTTTTTTATTCATGCGAGGTGAATTGAATTTTAGTTGGATAAGCCATTAATATAAGATCAATAATTTGACATTTAAAAAATGACAATGAGAACATAATATTTTATAATCCCATGTCACAATTCAACTAATCAATTATATATATCCATATACATGCATACAAACAAAATACACACATATAAAATGAAACTTATTGGTATTGATTAGAATATAAATAGAATCATCTAATTTAACCATATCATAATAATTTTATCAAAAATTTGACTTTACATTAGCTACATATGTATTATTTCTTTAAAAAAAAAAGTATTATTTAATTAAATAGTAATTAAACCCATGAAATTAAAAACAAAAATGATTAACATTTGGTATATATATATATTATAAAAAAAAAATGTCAATATGAATATAGTTCCAACATGTATAAAACTTGTATCAATGATTATGAAGTTTGTGGTTCGAATCTCCCACATGTTGTCAAAAAACTTAAAAAAAATCTAAAAAAAGTATCCCTTCGCCAACCAGTTGCCTCACATGGCAGACCTTGGAAGTTTCCCTCACCAACCTTGATTAGAACCTAAAAGATGTGGCTTAGCAATTGCAGCTTTTGTCATTCAAATAAAGTATGAACTTTCTTTTGTCTAATAGTTGAAAACTGCAAAACCCAATAATTTTCTTTATCCCAAAAAAAAAAAAAAACCCAATTATTTTTCATCAAAGAAAAAAAAAAGTGAGTGTCAAAATATGAAGTGAAGGATGCTTTTGATATTGAATGAATAATTAAAGTGATTAAGGAATAAAAGTAGCCTAAGAAGAGAAAAAAAAAATATTTAAAAAAAAAAAAAGTAGCCTAAGAAAAATAATTGGCAAGTATTGGTGGACACTTCAACAATGAGGAATTTTTTTTTTTTTTTTTTTTTTTTTTTTTTTTTTTTTTTTTTAATGGCAAGCAAGAAAAGAGAAAATTCCAATAGCAAAGCAATTGAGAAGACAGATGTTTCCTCTTGAATAAGAAAGAAAGTGATGACATTTATTGAATAATGGTAATAAAAATGGCCCTTTTATTGTCTTAAAAGCTCATATATTATTGTCTTCAATTTCCATCAATATAGGCAGAAAAACGTCTCGGTCAATCCAAGAGATCATGGACCCATGTCGATGAGGTAATAATTTCTCTAGAGATATTCGTGAGAAAGAAAAAAAAAAACTTTTAATTAATTAAATAAATTACGAGTTTCTCAACTTTTAAGTTTATATTAATAAGTTTGAACTTTCAAATTTGTGAATCCTTTTGTTACTTTGTCTTTCGTTTGTGTTTGTTTTGGTCCTTGTTTGTGCTTTGACTTCAGACTGTGAGGTCTTCTTGTTTTCTACTATATTGTCTTTGAAAAAAAAAATCAATTTTGTGTTTAATAGGTCATTGTACTTTCAAACTGATTTTCCTAAAAAAAAACCTTTCAAAGTGTTTAGAAAGCTATTATATTTTCAATTTTGTGTCCAATAAATTCATAACATATTTGTTCTTGTTCTAATTAATCAATCTATCAACCTTTTTTTTTTCTAATAGAATCCTAAATTTTATTTATTTAGGCCCTGTTTGATAACCATTTGATTTTTGGTTTTTGGTTTTTGAAAATTAAGCTTATACACACATACTTCCACCCATAAGTTTCTTGGTTTTAGTATCAATCTTCTACCATGTTTTAAAAAAACAAGTCAAATTTTGGAAACAAAAAAAAGTAGTTTTCAAAAACTTGTTTTTGTTATTAAAATTTGGCTAAAAATTCAAATGCAATCTTAACTAGAATGAAAGTCATGGTAGGAAATGTAGGAGAAAACAAACATAATTTTCAAAAACGAAAAACCAAATGGTTATCAAACGGGGCCTTATTTATTTATTTTTGTGTAATAACTTTGTGAATTTTTTTTAAAAAAATTCAAATAGGTCAAAGATTTATTGGACATAAAATTAAAAATAAAAAAAATAAATTTGAAAATTTAAAGAATTACTAGATATTTTTTAAAATTTAGATATGAAATAGACACCAACTTTGTAATTAAACATAATTAATTTATTGATTAATTAATTGTTTGCTTTGTAAGTTTCGCTGAAATCTTTACATTACATCAACGGGAAATTTTGTATTCGATTTAATATATAATATAATCATCCAAAAAAAGCCAAAATTATGTATCCACATGGCCTAGCTGGACAAAACGGATAGCTGTTACTTCAAAGCTTCTAAATTTGTCTGTAAACTGAGGAATTGTTCTTCATTTAATCCAGATTATGATCTTGGTCAACTGCGTTACTGTTGGAGGCCATGTTTAAAGATGCTTATAGGAACAAAATACTAGAAAGTAATGAGTGTGTTTCAAGGCAAAGGACCCCACATGTGCTTCTGAAAATTGCTCTTTCTCTCTCTCTCTCAGAGCTGCCGTTAATTGTAATTCTCAAACCAGCGTTGGGTTTTTCAATTTCTTTCAAGCCCCGCAGCCTCAGGCTGGCTTTATGGCAAATGGGTCTCGCGTGGACATTGCTTTCAGCGTTACTCTTGACCCAACGAGTGACTCCTTCGTGCCCTTTTCTTTAATCGGTTCTATGAGTGGTTTTCGGTTTTGGTCCCTTCTGCCCCATTGGCGTTTGGATTTTGGAATCTTCTAGGTGAGTTTGAGCGGCTGGAGAAAAAGAAGAGACCATAAATTTCTTCTTCTTTGAGCAGCTGGTTGGTGTTAGGTTAAAACTTGTAGGGGTTGAACTAACTTTGTGTCCTGATTTGCTTTCATTTGGGTTTCTCTGTTCTGGGTGTCCGTGTTTTCTGGGTGGTGTTGTATTTTGGTGAAGTGGGTGGCCGGAGGATCTGTTCAAAAGAACTCAGAGCTCAATTTGTAAAGGGATTTGCCCATTTCTTCGATGTATTGATAGATTGTAACCGTTTCTTCCTGAAGTTTGACGGTTTTTGACTAGTTTGAACGATACCCGTTTGTGTAGTGAGTTGTTTTTGTTAGGGAAACTAGTCAACGAACTACATTGCCTCTGGTTTTGGGAATTTGAACTTTCGGTTTCTAGGGTTCTCTTCTGATTTCGGCCTTGAACGAGAAATTGGCTGGGGGCTTGCTTCAGTTTTGCTTACACAAGCTTTTCACAGAAACTGCCAAGGTAGTGTGGGGGGGCTTTCAGTGGCCTCAGTTGAGGAGATTCTGTGTGATATATGCTTGATGGGTGCTTTTGCTCTTTATCTAAGTTGTATTTTGAGGCCCTTACACTGAAGTATTTTTTTTTTCCTACTTTTTTTCAGTGGAAAAATGGCTTGCGTGAAGCTAGGATCCAAAAATGACGCATTCCAAAGGCAAGGACAGGCTTGGTATGGACCCTGAACTTAAAATTCTACTTCTTTCTTTCCTGCAACAGATATCTGTTCGGTAACTTGCATACAGTTCTATTCATCTGTCTCAATTAAATAGGGAGAGAATGGGGCTTTAGCCCAATAGTATTATAAATTTCATGATGTTAAGTTCTATGATGCTACTGCAACTAACTGTGATTAGAAAGCCCAGTGTGCTTCAGGTTGCCATGGTTTCTAAAGGGCTCTCTTAGTACTCAAATGCTTTCAACATCAACTTTTTCTAGAAAAATTTGACAAAATTATTTGATAGGTTTTCTTGTTATCTACCAATTACGCCTGTTCACTTCGATTGTGCTGGGATTTTTTCCTTCATTGTTCTAAGTTAAGATGGAAACTTCTAAGTCAAGTAATATAGGCGTGTTTTAAAGGTTATATCTGAATGTGGCACCCATCTACATATATGATGGAGCTCCTCGGGAGTAGAAAATAAGGGGAAACCTTCTCACTTGATTTATGCATTTTGTTAATGATTGCAGGTTCTGCACTAGTGGACTGCCTAGTGATATTATTGTTGAAGTTGGAGAGATGTCATTCCATCTACACAAGGTAATTTATCATTTATGTCATCTCTTTGATTCAAATAGGCATTGCACCAAATGATTCTAAATGCTTCATGCAGTTTTAATTTTTATTGTTGGAAGGGGGATCTAAGAATGCTTATAAACTTTATCATTGCTTCACTAGTGGATGGAAAGTAAACTTCAATGAGATGTTTTCTTTCCTACATTTCCCCTGTAGAGATTCTCGTATGACATTCTAAACAATTTTCTTGTATAACTTTCTTTTTGTTGTTGTGATTTTACCTTGTTTCCTCCCTTTTCTAGAGTTACGAGTACCTTTCACTTGATTTGGAATTGTGGAAAGACTTCTAATTTGTTGTTCACATTTCTGTTGAAGACCTTGTGGAGATAAATCTAGATCGAGTGTCATAGCAGTTCAAATCATATAACTTGAGTATTTAAGAAAACAAACCCATGGTTAAAATTTGATTCAATGTTCAAAATTTTTAATTTTTCTGATTTAGAGAAGACTGTTGAGGAATCCTCCCTCCCCTTGTATTTGTAGCTGTTTTGGTTAACTTATGTAAATATTAATTGTTCTCATGGAACAATTTCCTAAACCTAAAATATTTAAGGTCAAGAAAGTTGTAAGATATTGATGTCCTGACCTCTAAGGCATTTAGGTATAGACTATAGTATAGGATTGTCTGTTAGACTTCTTTCCCCTATTAGTCTATTACTACACAACTACAAGCATAGTTCTAGAATAATTGAACTAAAGTATGAAGTATCTATATATGATATGGGAATTAACCCTAAGGAGTTGGGCATACTAGCTGACATCCTTTGATTTTACTGAGTTACAGTTTTAAACCTGTTATCTTTGAGGCTGCTGCCTCAGATTTTGAATATTCCACTAGTTTTCTGATTATAATGGATAGTAATGTTAGAATGTAGCCTTGATTATTACAAAGGTGTATTTTATGCACATGCTCTATTTATTTAAATCCTTTATCTTTCATTATTGCAGTTCCCTCTGCTATCCAGAAGTGGAGTTATGGAAAGAATGATTGCTGAAGCACCTGAAGAACAGGAGGAAGGAGGTGTAATAAATATTCCTGACATTCCTGGGGGTGCCAAAACATTTGAACTGGTTGCCAAGTTCTGCTATGGGGTGAAACTTGAACTTACTGCCTCTAATGTTGTCTACCTCCGCTGTGCTGCTGAGCGTCTAGAAATGACTGAGGAGTATGGGGAGGGTAATCTCATTTCTCAGACTGAGGCCTTTCTGAATCAAGTTGTCCTCAAAAACTGGAAAGACTCTCTGACGGCACTGCAGACCTGTGATGATATTCTCCCCCATGCAGATGAACTCCATATTACTAAAAGATGTATCGAGTCACTAGCTATTAAGGCATGCACTGACCCAAGTTTATTTGGGTGGCCAATTATAGAGCACGGAGGGCCCATGCAAAGTCCCGGTGGTAGTGTTTTGTGGAATGGTATAAGTACAGGAGCTAGGCCAAAAAATTCAAGTCTAGATTGGTGGTATGAGGATGCAGCGACCTTAAGCTTGCCTCTTTACAAGAGGCTAATTTCTGTCATGGAATCACGTGGGATCAAACAGGAAATTATTGCAGGGTCTGTCACTTCCTATGCTAAAAGGTATATTCCTGGTTTAAATCGGCGTCAAGGTCCTAGTGAATCTAGTAGTCGATTAGCACCAGTGGCTTTGGGGACCCCACCCTCAGAAGACGAACAAAAACTTTTACTGGAAGAGATTGATAAGATGCTTCCAATGCAGAAGAGCCTAGTTCCGACTAAGTTGCTTTTTGGTTTATTGCGTACATCCATGATTCTTCGAGTCAATCCCTCTTGCATTTCAAGTTTAGAGAAAAGGGTGGGTATGCAGCTTGATCAAGCCACTTTAGAAGATCTTTTGATGCCTAATTTCTCTTACTCCATGGAGACACTTTACAACGTTGACTGTGTCCAAAGGATTCTTGAGCACTTCCTAGCAGTGGATCAGGTCAATCATGGGGGTGCATCTCCATGTTCTATCGATGATGAACAGCTGATTGGGTCACCCTCTATGGCACCAATTACCATGGTCGCAAAGCTGATAGATGGATACCTTGCGGAAGTTGCTCCCGATATTAATTTGAAGCTTTCAAAGTTTCAAGCTCTTGCTGCTGCAGTTCCCGAGTATGCTAGACCCTTGGATGATGGCCTTTATCGTGCTATAGATATATATCTGAAGGTATGGATTATATTATAATAGCAATTGAGTTACATGTGACTATAATTGCAAGTCATGTTAATGTCTAATTTGGCTGGCTGCATCATCTGAAAGAAAGTGTCTCATGGTCTAATATTTGATTTTCTCTAACATTGATCTTGGCTCAAGAATCTCAACCCCATTCTTTAGGATACTTTTGGCATGTAGTTGTAGAATAATTTAATGTCGCCTGATATTATATGCCTCTTTACTTGGTTTTTATTCTTAGCTGAATCAGCTTGAAGTATTTATTTTTATCATTCAGCCTGAAGTGTTTGTTTTTATTGATTAATTTTTTCTCATTATTTTTAGTAACATTATTATTATTTTGGATAAGAAATATTTCATCGGAGAGATGTACGAACAAGGAGGGTGTGGAGAGAAGAGCCAACCCAAGTTGAAAAGAATAGCAAAATCCTCTTCAACTGGCTTTAGTCTTCAATCAAGAATAGTGATAAAAAGTCTCTTCTAAGGCATTCAAAAGGAGCCATAATAGCAATTATATTTCAAATCTCAACAAAATTTCTCTCAACCCCTTGAAAATTCCTTCTCTATTCTCTCTAAGTCAAATATCCTTGGGAAAACTTTTGAGTACTTAAGCCTGAGGATTGATTATGATCCTACTTTCTGATCCCACATCTATCTCTTCATTGTGCATAGCATGTCACTGGTATCACATATTGCACTCCTTTAATTTCTGACGAGAAGAGAATCTGAACATCGTAACAACTTGTGTGGTTATGAGCATTAGTATGCTCTCTGGATGCTCAGCTCCAGGAGAAGACAAATCACATAAATTGGGGAACACTACCCAAAACAAATTAATTTTATTCACTGAAGCAGGAATAAGCTTATAATTTGATGCTCCACCTTTCTGTTTAGGTGCAAAGATATGTCATGTAACCAAGTAACAAGCCTATGGCTTGATTATGTTTGCTAATTGTTCCTAGTGTTAATCTGCAGTCACACCCATGGTTGGGAGAATCCGACAGAGAACAACTATGTCGACTGATGGACTGCCAGAAGCTTTCTTTAGAAGCTTGTACCCATGCTGCACAGAATGAAAGGCTACCCCTTAGAATCATTGTTCAAGTACTCTTTTTTGAGCAGCTTCAGCTCAGGACTTCAATTGCTGGCTGTTTTCTGGTTTCAGATAATCTTGATGGATCCAGACAGTTGAGAAGTGGGATTGTTGGATCTAATGAAGGAGGTTGGGGAACAGCTGTTAGAGAGAATCAGGTTTTGAAGGTGGGGATGGATAACATGAGGATGAGAGTGTCTGAGCTCGAGAAGGAATGCTCAAACATGAGGCAGGAGATCGAGAAATTGGGCCGAACAAAGGGTTCGAGTGCATGGGGAAGCGTGTCCAAGAAATTTGGATTCAAGTTGAAGTCTCAAATGTGCAGTGCTCAAGAGGGTTCAGTCAGTAACCAATATAATGGGAATAGGAAAACAGATAAGTTGAAGAACAGCCAAGGAAAGAACAAGAGGAATGCTGCAATTTCAAATGAGTAGAAAGACCTTTTACCACTTTGCTTCTTTATTTGTTTCCCAATGTCCTTATTGCTAGTGATGTTGCTGCTTGTACTTTCAAGAGAAAAATACAATAGACAAAAGAGAGGTCCATTGCTTGCCCCTTGCATTTGTTTATATTATTCATTTTGTTACAGCCATCCTACACAATCCATTTACAAGGGGAAAGACAATTCTCAATGTTGTATGTTGGTATTTAGTTGCAAAGCACCTTGAAAAATGCATCTCTTCTGAATATAATAATAGGGAGGTGACAACAAGTGGAACAGCTTGAGAGTTGGTTTGGAATTAAGAAATTGAAAGCGAGCTATAATTAATAGCTTTTAAAAAAACCATTCCCTCAAAAAAAAAAAAAAAACTTTAAAAAACAATTATATTTCCCCCCCTCAGAGTATCATGGTGATTGATTGATGTATCTTTACAAATAAGCTTAGTTCTATTATAGATTATCAATTTTTAGTTCAAAAATGAATTAAGGATTTTTTTTTTTTTTTTTTTGAAAAAGAAGTCAGGAGTTAAACTTTTTTGAGTTCAACAACATTTGGAGTAGGGAGATTCGAACCTTGTGATCGAAGGTACATGTCAATTACCACTGAATGATGCTCACTTTAGCGAGGGTGGTTATAATTGTGATAGAATTATGACCTACGCTATCTAAACTAGTGGGGTTGAGAGATTTGGCATGACCCTGTAAATAACCTATAGTAATTATAACGTCATTTTATCACAAATCTAGAATGGAATAGTAAGATATGATCACTATTATTTAATAGCCAACCTGAGCATAGCTCAACTGACATAACTCTTGTACTAACGACTAAAAGGTCTGTTGTTCGAGTCGCCCCACTCCCACATGTTGTCAAAAAAAAAAAAAAAATCACTATTAATATACCAAATTTTTGTCCGAATTGATTTGAGCATTAGAGTGTTTAACAAACACTATACACTACATGTTTTTGTAGGTAAACTTCAATCAACTCTTTTAACAAAATCACATTACCAACACTCGCCAACTGATAATTAAATTCGATTGCTATCAAAATTCCAAAACACAGTTGGTCATATATATATATATATATATATATATATATATATATATATTACCCACAAATGACAATTTTTCCTTGTCCTAGTCTTACCTATCCATCAATGCACATTGTGGCATCTCAACTTATCATTTATAAAAGGATAAAAAAGGGATGATAGATCACACTTGTTTATGCCATTCTTAATCTTTTAATTTTGTCACAGATTTTGATACAAGAAAACATACATAAGTTAATGGGGAACTGCAATACTCAACAGCCAAAAAAAAAAAGTGCGTCAATAGAAAAAGTTCATCCAGGGAGAGGCAGCCTTTAAGTTTCTCACTCAATGAAAGCTCGGTTTTTTCTTATCGAAAATAATTGTTGTCCTAAAATTAAATAAAAATGAGTCCAGAATAGTTTTATGGTGCAATCCTTCTCACTATCTAAAAGAGAAATTGCCTCTGCTTTTCTAGGTAATAAACAAGCACATTATATTAAAAGAAGATAAGATACAGGAGTAGAATACAACAGACATCTTGAGATATACAAGAGAAGAAAACACAAATGATATACAATTGAATCTGGACCACCAATCCAGTGACCACTGTTCTACACAACAATGAGCACGATGAAGCTTTATATAAGAACTAATTAAATTGTGGAAAAAAAAAATTAAGATGGGAAGTGGCGGGTTGAGTGATGACTCAGTTTGACAAGAATTTGCTATACTTTCTTCTTTGTTTTTGTTCTTCGTACTGGAGCGACAATCATGCATCTATTTTGAGGAGAGTGTTAAGGGATGTACTGTTGAATCTCTGAGCAAAGCCTCTAATCACTAGGACGATAACATCTCGGAGGTGTCGGGAATGCACTATCAAGTCGACTTCATTTTCGCTGTCCACTACAATTCTAAGCCGATGTTGATCACTTCTAAAAAGTTCAACCTGTTACATCATTTGGACACATCAGAAAAGATTATGGATAGCAATCTAATGAGGTGATCAATGAAAGAGTGCGAAGGCCAATCCTAGAGAAACAACTTCCAGAAACAAAGTTGTGGTAGAACCAAAAATCACATGTAAACCAACTGAAGTGTCAAATCCTAAGAACATGATGATACACTTCAAAACACATTGAAGGTAAATCATATGTTAATTTATATTTCATTAATTGTGCATTATTCCTAGAGCCATAAAAATATGTTGTTCTTACTTATTTGTTGCATAATCTTTCAGTGAACCCATATGGTCATGAAATTGCCAAATTCTAAATCACTCATAAGTAGAACAAGTAATTGAACATTGGCATCACTTTTCTTTCCAATATCTCCAGTGCCAAATAGAAGTACAAAGCTCGCGACCATTAATCACATCAAGCATCTAAGAAAGAATAAATGTAATTGTGAATAAATAGCTAAACTATTGGCACCAAGGCACTCGATAAACAAAAGGGGAAAAAGAAGACAACTATTGAGATGTCAGACCAGAGGGAAGGCTTAAGGTCAAGCACGTTTAAAGCCAAAGAAACTTACATGAAATGGAGGTGCATAACTTCCACGAATTTCAGTAGTTGGAAAAGATGTCTTTGAACCTGGCTTTACAACCTTCACTCTTTTTTTATTAATTTCCAGATTTCTTCTCTCGAGGCTTCCAACTATGGAAATCTGGGAGGATATGAACCGAATAATGGTTAATTTGTCTTCCATCAAGATCCCTTAAAACGAATAATGTAAATTGTAACAAGAAACATTGTGTGAAATAAGAAGTCGCACCTTCTTCTGAGCATGGTCCTTATCATACAGCACCTGTTTCAAAAGTGTTGAGCAATAAATCCAAGGGCCATGACTTCGTAATAATCTCAATCTTACGTCAGCCAATCATCAAAATATAATATTACAGTATTCTAAAAACACATCCCTTAGTTTATGACATGAACTATTGGAAACTAGGGCTTGTACTTGATCATTATTTTTGAGCTAGACTAAGCCCAGACTCGACTGGAATTAGAGAAGTCCCAACTCAATCTGAAGCTGTGAAAGATTCAACTCCTCCCTTTTGATATCCTTACCTTTTAGGATGCATAATATTTTCTATCGACAGAATTATGTCATTTGATGACATGTTTCAACCAATAAGCACCAACACAATACCCTAGATTTTGACCAAAATAAAATGAAATATGTCTTTTTATTTTCATACCTCAAACTTCACAGAACCAAGATCAAGCTTTTGCTTCACTTCCTTAACAACATCAGGCTCTGAGAAAATAAACTTCAATCAAGTTATTTCATAGAAAGAAGAATATGAAATATTATTTGAATCATATAACAGATGAAAAAGGTCCTTGATATAATAGTAGGACATGCAATAAGTTTACACACAACATTACTTGCTCAGTGAGATAAATATCATAAAACATTAACGTCTTCAACAAGTTAATGTTTATGCTTGCATTGGAAGCATATCATCATATTTGGTCCATATGAAGTATTTGTGTGCACCATAGCCCTTTGGTTATAAGGTTGTACATCTGATCTGTGTATTTTCAATTTTAAATTTAAATATCTGTGTATTTTCAAAAAAGAAAAGAAAAGGATTGAGTTGGGTTATATATATTTTTTGTTCTTCCTCTTCCCTCTTGTACAATCTTTTGGTGATCATATACTGTTTAAAAATCAAGTACAAGAGCTTAGAATAACAGTGACATGAGATGAGATTCTGTCTTACCAACAGCAATTGACTCTGTAGATGCTGAGACAGGTTGACCCTCAATACCATCTTCTCTTACAGGAGTATAAATGGCAACTAACCTATAGCCCACGTCATCAACATTAGCTTCATACATCCTGCCAGTCTCTCCTGGAGTTTCATGAAATCAAGATTCAAAATCACAATAATCCATGTGAGGACCTCATGTTAATTCATAAGGCAACATAAAGAGTGTGTTAAGAATATAATTATTTTTTTAAATCTATCATATCAAGCTCATGATGCTGCAGCACTTGATTCCAATCGCCGTCAAAGGCAAAAAAGTGAACATAACATATTAGAGGTGATGCTCTTATTCATTGACATACGAATTAATATTCTTTTTTATACCAGAAACAGGGAAACATCATTCAAAAAAGGGCCAAAGCAGGGGTGTCGAAACTTAATATTAGAAGGGAAGAAAAAGTATCGAAAATACCTGGTATGGAGATAAGATCAGGGCTCCCAACCATGGACCGAAGCCACTGAATTCTACTCTTTCCTTCTTTTCCTCCACTGTAGATGCCACGAACTGCATATAAATTGGTATGGAAACCTCTACCCTCTATCTCCAGCTTATCAATCTTAGGAACTCCTATAGGGAAAGAAGGGTTTAAAATATAGAAGGCTGTAAAAGTAGTAGTAAGGAAATTTAATTGATTGTAATGCAGGAGATATGAAACGCCTAACTTACCACCCAAGAAAGAATTAAAGTTAACCTAAGGTTTTTCTCAGCAAAAAGGAAGTAAAAAGGCCTTGAAATATACTTGTATATAGACAAAATAACAATTTAAACAGTTAACATCAATGAAATAATGGTAATGATAACAAGGAGTTATAAAACTACTGAATTGGTGTTGAACTTTTTGTCTCCATTTGCTTCATACCTCATAATATAATGTAAAGAGAATAAGTTTAACTTTTAACGATCAAAGAATAGTCTCTAAAGTATGATGTTAAAAAGGAAAAAAGAAAATTATTTTGGTTCATTTGAAATCACAAAGGGCTCGGAAATTTAATCTGATTGATCTCTGTCTTCAGAAAAGAAAAGAAAGAAACTATTATGCATATTTTACTTAATTTATCATTTATGTTATTATACATTCATTTATCTCACAATATTATTTGCTATTTCCTTATTTAATTTAGACACCCATTACAATTTTCCATATTAGTATATGTTCATACATTATGAGGAATTGTATTGAACTAACACAATTTACAGTGGTTAAAATCCATAAACTCGTTTCACTTATAACCTTAAAGGACGACTACTTAGTGAGCAACAGGATAAATTTGAGTGCAATTGAAAAGCATATGACCTGGCAACACCGGTGAAGTCTCAGCATGGGTTGGCTCAGTTGATCTTCCAAACGAATCTATGACAATGCACTCACATCTCAAACAATGACCAATGTCCTCAAGACGAACTTTGTAAGAGCATGAACGCTGTGTAGGTAGAAGCTCAAAAGACTTGGTATCTCCTACTTCAGCTGAACTGGACCTGTTTTTTGTATTGGTTGCATTAAGAAGAAAGTCTCAGAGTTATGAAACCTTGCATGTAAATGTCATTGATACATTTTCGATTCCAAAACATCAATCCAGTAAACAAAGTGGACTGCAATTGGACGCCAAAAATCTTTACACAATCAATATGCCATTCCTATGAAACATTGTGCATTAAATTAGGGAGAAACATAATCCTAATCATCAGATCTTATATCCATGCTCTGATGGATGGAATGACAGTGAACAGACATTCGGTTTTGACAAACTAAAAAAAAAAACATATATTTTCTAGAACCAGTATTTTAGCAACCAAAGAAGTCATTTAACAAGAATTTAAGAACCAGATAAGCACAGTATTAATGTATGATACCATACCATTGGTATATCACTTCTTTTATGTACTTATTCCAGACACATTGCTGATGGTCACTCTTCGGGATCACTTCTACTGCAGTTAGGATTTCACCTTCGATTGCCTTTCCAGTGAGAGCAAGCATTTCCACCTTAGGAAGCTCTATAGATCAACATGTCAAAATTTAAGGATAAAACCTGAAAAGCTTCACATAGGCAAATTAATTAGAAGTAAAAGTTCCAAGCAGATTGAAAAATTTTATTACCTGGGAGAATAATGTCTGTTGGATCAGACAACACGAGTTCTCCAACAACAGAATCTGAACGAACTGGTGTGTATCTGTAGGAAATTAAATGACATCAATTAGAAATTAAATGCACTTCGAAACTTGAAGGAGAAAATTGATGTTTATTTTCTTAATATTTCTATTAAACAAATAAAAATGACACACCTCATCGTTTCATCACAAGGAATTTTTTTGATAAGAAATCATTTCATCACAAGGAATGACCAATTTTCAACTTTTATCCTCTTGACATCCTTCACGACCAATCTTTTCACTCACTTCCAAATTAGCCCAATTGATCAACATCTTTCTGATTTTTTTTTATAAGAAACCTCCAAAGGAATAATATTTCATCAACAAAAGGCAGCCTAAGGGCCAGGGGTGGAGATCGCCCCCTCCCAGAAACTATCTCAAAAGAGCCTGCCAATGATCTTTCTGATTTTTGTACATCCAAAATACTCCAAGCTCAAGAATTCATTTCAAATATAATTGAAGTCATGTCATTCCTCCTTGAGTTCTTCAATACTTTCACATGGTAATATTAGTGTGATTAGTGGTGTTTTGTAAAGCATGAAATACATTAAAGCTTATTTCCCTTCTAGGACTTAAAAATATAAAGAGAAGAAAAGAAAACGAGATAATAAATTATTTTTTTTACAAGAACAATAGATAATAAAAATTAATGTATTAACCGTAGGCTTTTAGGCTTGTTCATAATATTTTTTAACAAAATAAAAGAAAAAAAGGACTTTATTTCCCTTAAGGAGCCTAGCACCTAGCGCAATTAGGCATTTGCCTCTCAGAATGTGAGATATAAAAGCAACTATCATTTTCCATTCAGACCCACTACCATAACCCCAGTCCAATAATAGATTACAGCTGCAGGGGAATGCTATAATTGATGTATAGAGTTATAAGGTAAGGGCATTGAACATTGCATCTTAGAGAAAACAGGAAGTGTAATTACCCAAATAACAGACGGCAATTATAATCAGCTTCAGTAACTTCATAGGTCATAGAGGTGGCCCCCTTAATGAGAATGATTGTTCCATCATTTGTCTCTTGATACCAACTATAGAGGCTGGATCCCTCATAACCACCAAAATATTTGCCTTCTCCAGAATAAATACCAAATGACAATTCTTTGACACAAACACTAGTAACCACTGGTAAGGCTGTCACAATATTTTACATCGATTAGTTAATAAATTAAGAACCGAAAGAAATTAGCCCACATGTTGCTATGAAGGGCATAAGAAACAAGAATTGCTGATGGTTATGATGTAAATGCACAATAGCAGAAATAATATCAATACAAGGATTCAAACCCCATTCTTTTCTCTAAACTAAAGTATATTCCAACTTGGACTAAAAACTGAAGATTTATAGCCACAACTGTACCTGGGATTACAGGTGAACTTGAAATTGCAAATAATGGCTTTCCACATTTGCCATCAACACGTGTGGGAACCCAATACAAGGACAAATATGTCCCCACATCATCAAGAGATGGAGTGTACGTTCTGGCACAGTAAATAACCATTAAATCCTTTTTTTTTGTCAAGTGAACTCAGTTTAATGAATTGAAAATCAAAATCATCACTTACAGCGTTCTATCACATATGAAGACGTCTTCACAAGAATTCAACAAGTCACCTAGTTCAGATTCTTCAAGCTTATGCCTTGTCCTGTACCAGATGTATTCTCCAGCACCTTCATGCCCACCAAAATACAACTTGATTGGAACTACCTCCTGGCCCTCACAACAATCTGGTATCACAAGTTTTAGTCCCATAGGTTCCCCTACACCAAAGAAAACGGGTTCAGTTACTAAATATATGCATTGAACTATGTATGCTAGATTTTCGTACAATTCATCTAGTAAGACATGCCAGTTAATTCGAGGGAATAACAGATTCAGAAGAATGTTTGAAAAGTCGTGTGTGCTCTGCAAAAAAAATGCTTGAAAGCATCAAAGGTTCCTTAGTGCGATGACCTTGCTCTCCGTTTGTACAAGAAATCAAGGAACATCCTTTGCGTTGCCTGGTCTTTCCCTTCTCCGTGAGGGAAAAAAAACAGAGAAGACTCAGAAGTGAGAACTATGAATTTTCTCTTTTTGGCGTTGCAGCCAGCGAAAGGAATAGCATGTTTTAGTTAACTGGGCAGGGATGAATGCTTTTTAAGAGATTCCCAAATAGTGAGCTCCACATAGAAGTTGAAAATCATTTCCATTGTTGATTCATTCACCATTAACTGGGTCCCACCACTTTTTCCTTCTATCCTATTTTCTCTCTACTTGAGAGCCAATATCTGTTTCTCATTCCAAGCATAGTAACATTCTCAATATTAAGTTTCTTCATTCTAATTCCGGTTCTATGAAAGTTTATATGAGATATCTTGGCACGAACATCATTAAGTTAAAACAGCAACATGGAATGCAAATCTTCTAAAAAAGAACAATGCAACAATCCTAATAAGTAGATAAAATTACCTGGAGCAATTGCATCTGACATTATGCTTCTTGGGTTTCCTTTCATTCCATCATTTCGTACTGGAGTGTAAACAAGTTCAATATGGCTTCCCACATCATCCAAAGTTAAATCCAGAAATTCTGTCACATAAGAACATTTAATGAGAATTTGAGGTCAGAAGAAACTAAAACCAATCAGATAACTCAACATGATCTCACCATCTTTCCCGAGTTCCTTCTTTATTCCATTATCATTAACCCTAAACCACTCATGATCACAATCTCCTCTCTCCCTGCAATTAAAGAACAAGTAAACAAAAGAAAGCCTTGGTTTGGTATCAAGAACAAAAGTATATTTCGCGGAGTCACACCCCCCACTATAAGCTGCATTGAAGCTCAAACGTTGGCCCTCAACCAGCAATCCAGCAATCTCCAAAGACTGACAAATGGGAGGACCTGCATTATATATATCACACATACATATCAGAAGCTGCAACTAAAAAATAAACACACGCATATATTAGTTAACCATAAACATATCAACTTTTTGTTCATTTTAATGTTCCTGATAAAATAAAACTGCATTTAACAATCCCCGTTAGAACTTGTCAAACTACATAAGCGAAAGTACAAGAATTTGCTGACTGTTTGAGAAGCAAAAGGGAAACAGAGCTCCTCATAAAATTTTCCTATGTGAAGATGAAAATAACTTACTTACCAGGCACTATAGGTCCAATTTGTTCAGAAATAACAATAGGACCACGAGCCCAGTCATTTCTTACAGGCTCACAAGAAACAGAAATAAGGAAGCCAATGTCATCAACTGAAAGCATGTACGTAGCAGAAGTTGCACCCCTAACTTCATTCTGGCTCCCGTCACTGCTAGTCTGTACCAACAATAAACTCTAAGACATAGAGCGTTGCGCACATAACCAGAAAATAAATGAATCAAAATCAATTTCATGGTATAACAGACTTTTAAATTACTAGATTTGAATCTCCTACTGGCTAGGACCATTTTTATTTTTATCTTTTTCCAAAATGACCCAATCTTGTGTGGTATTTGTCAAACTCTGAAAAACTTTTAGATACAAGGTTACAATAATAGATGTTGAGGTAGAAGAAAGTACTCGAAACCACCGAAAAACTGATTCACCCTCATCGCCACCCCAGTAACTTTTGTCAACACTAAGAATTGTTCCTTCAACAACACTTCCAACAATCTGCAGAGAGAGCAATCTCGGGCTACCTGGTCATAAAAAACCGACCAACTTGAATAGAAACTAACTTCAAGAAAACAGATATAGCCAAATAATAGAACAGAGCTCATAATTTATTTGAACAATAACAAAGGATGCTTGCAGCATAGGAAAAACGATACCTCATACCAATAAAAGACATCAACTTGTAGGCATTATTGCAACCTTTTGTTTCCTTAGTTTTTCTTTTAATGTTAGTTACTGTTGATTGTTTAGCTTCTATTTTGACAGTTGCGTTTATGCCTCACTGGAGCTTTACTTAAAATTGGCAGCAGCAATGAAATTTGAATAAAATTTCAGAAAGCTATTTGAATAAAAATTATTATCTTAGTGGTGTGCGTTAATTAAAGGGGATTTTGTTAACCCCCTAGAGATCTTCCTCCCTTCTGTAATTTCATTACTTTAATGGCATTGCACTTATCTTTGAACATATTTGTAAAATTTCACTCATCTCCTCAAAGTTTGTTATATATATATTGCATAAGAAACAGAGAAAACTATACTATATTCCACAAAAGAGAAAAAAGAGAACCTAGAGGCACGGGGTAGAGAGGACCTCTGCCCAAGAAGAAACTAACAGAATTGTGTTTCTTGCTAAAACTATGAAATTGTCTCTTTAATATAAATTTCAGAAAGCTAGTTCTATCTTCGTTCACCATTTCATAATGTATTTTTTCAGTAAAATACTAGGGAAGGAAGTCTGAGAAGGTAAAGTTGAATTTATTATTCTATATGCCAGAGACCAAAAGTTTTAGATTCTTTCGAACTTCATCTATCTTTTTATGGATTCATTCGTTTATATATATATAAGCACATTCACATTTTAAACTATATATCATAGAGAATTATGATCAAAGTAAACATTTTAAATAAATGGACAATGAATTAGGATAACAACTGGATAACTGCAACCACAAGCAAGCAAAAAGAAAATTACCAGGACGAATTCGCTCTTGTGCCATGCAAATTCTTGGCTCACCCATTATCCCATCATCACGAACAGGTGTACATTGAAATGAAACAAATTTTCCAATTATGTCCTTAGTAATACGATACTGAAGAACTCCCGAAACCTCAGGTATTAGAGTGCCAGAGTCTTTTTCAACCTGCAGATTCATAGAACGGTTATGTAAACACCATATACCTCTAGCACCTATTCCAGCAAAATGATGATTATAATCATCAGGCTACCTATCAGTATGGTTTGTCGGGTAATCAATCAAGTGAATAGGAGAGAGCAAGGGATGGCTTGGGGGCATTAGGCAATTTTTGTACAGTCTTGTGCTTTTGCACGTGATCCTAAATCAGTATTAAAATTCTACCCTGAGCACAAGCTGTAGTTTAAAAGAAACCCCTTGAGGTTCTACAAAATAACAATTAGCAAGGTGATCTGTGAACAACAGTTCAAAAAACTAAAAAAAGCACATTTGGATGATGAGAAATACTACTGTGATTTAACATCTATGTGATTCCCCCCCCCCCCCCCCCCGCCACACACACACCTCCAAAACGCTCTCTCCTCCCTTCCCCTTCCTCCTCACATTTAGCCTTCATCCGTTTTCTCTTGATGATAAGGAATAGTACTTGAGAGAATTTGAATATAAATTATTGTTTAGAAAACCATAATACAACTTGAAAAATTTTTAGATCAGAAATATACAACCCAAAAAACAAGAAAACATATTGCTAGCCTTAGAAGTCCTTGGATGAATATTTCCAAATTTTGGAAACAGTTTGAATCTTTTGCCACTCCCAAATTAGGAAATGGTTAAAGAATTTTCTTTTGGCAGAATATTTGGTTAGGAGATTCTTCGTTGCAGTTTCATTTTCCTCAATTATTTGCTATATCATCTTGCCCTAATGGATTGGGCTTGTAAACAGTAGGTCTACATGTTGATTAACAATTGTGCAAATCCATGGTGATTATCCATACAATAAATTATTATTATTGCACATGACAACGATACACCACTTAAAGGAACAGAACCAAAGTGCATACCTCATGAAGATACCATCTGTAAATGCTTTTTCCTTCATGACCCCCAACATAACCATATGATGCTGTTAATATCCCGCCTTCAGTGTAATCACCAGTAATTGATAAGAAGTTTAAGCTGGGAGGAAGAGCTACAAGAAAGGAAACTGAATTAGGAGACATTCAAAATCTAATTGTCCTGGAGTTGAAGAATATACAGGTATACTATGGATAGAGTGCACGCTGATAGGGCAATAAAAATCCCAATTATACACATGTCGAATATGTAAGTCTGTAAGATTTTATTTTCCAAATTATTCATGATTAAACCCAAAATGTCATTTAATACTAAAAGCAGGTTTCATGCAAGCACATTATTTGTCGCCACATTGCCTTCACAATGCAAATGATTTGCACTGTCACCTGTATTTTTGGGTTTTAATTTTTTAGTTTAAAATGGTTTAGTTACCTAGTCATTTTTTACATAATAAAAAAAAAATTGAAGGATGGGAAAAAAATTATTCTGCAGAAAAATTTGTAATGGAGATAAGAGTTGAAGAAATAAAATGTATGTAAATAAGTTTGTATGCATGTGTCTATAAAGTTAATCCTAAACAAAATGTTTACAGTTTTAAAGTACGTCAAGGTCATAAAGTTAAATTATTTGACCATCAACAACTTATGAATTATCCCCACTCTTCAATTAGTTACAATTTCAATAAATTCAAAGACACAAAAACAAAGTAAGAATGACTTACTATCAACTGGATTATTTGAGATTGCATAAGCCGGTTCCCCAGATTCACCATCTGGAGTCATTGGAGTGAATTTTGCAACAATATAGAAGGCAACAGCGCCTAAAGGTATGCGAAATGCCTAGACAGACATAAAACTTAAAGGTAGAAAAGGCCAATAAAGATATTCCAATATTTGAAAATTGCCTAAGATGCAACTGACAACCAGATCAATGTGATTATTTACCTTTGCAATCTTGGATGTGCTCAATGCCTCAAGACCATCCAAACTTTCCAATATTGAAGAACTTGTTTTAAACCATTGTACTCGACTA
Organism: Luffa aegyptiaca; assembly: GCA_017139565.1. Taxonomy (NCBI): domain Eukaryota; kingdom Viridiplantae; phylum Streptophyta; class Magnoliopsida; order Cucurbitales; family Cucurbitaceae; genus Luffa; species Luffa aegyptiaca. The sequence continues at coordinate 54,568,764 of CM029398.1, forward strand.
GAGCCTTCAGATCCTCCAGTAACAATACCAGTTACAGTAATCTTACTGTTCTCTCTTATATCGCCAATTATCTTCAAGTTTGTGACTTTTGGAGGAGCTGAAATTGGGAAAAAGAAATGGACAGAGAAGGAATATACCCAAGTAAAATAACTTTCAACTGTATATATAGTGAGAACATCTCTATTAAAAATTTACATTTCCAGTATAAAATATTTAAAAGCGAAGTTAAAAATTCTCAAAAAAAAAAAAAAAAAAAAGCAAAGTTAAAAAGGAAAGGATGGATAATGTGTATATAAAATAACCTTATGGCCTTCTCGCAACATAGAAACTTAAATGCATGGTTACAATTTTCAAACAGAAGTACAAAAAAAATAGAATAGAACATAATTGGAAAAATAAAAACACAACACCTAAGAGACTTAGGAACAAGTGAACTACACAGGTGTTATTTGCTTTTTTTCTTTTTCGTTTTTTTTATTTAATGAGAAACTGTGCCTTCATGGAGCAAAATGAAAGAATATATAAGGATATACAAAAAAACCAGCCCCTCAAGAGGAGTCCAAACTCTAACTAAGTAGAAATGAACTTCAATCCAAAAGAATTAGACATTGTTGATAATTACAAAAAGCCCGAATTACTAATGCCCACAAAGAGGTGTTAAATATAACAACCTCCCAAACCTCCTCCCATGACCTCTTAATCCCGAGATATTGATGCTCACGAGTTGTCGTTTGGTTAAAAGAAACCAAGACTATATTTAAAGAAAACCAACAAAATGGAAGGGCAAAACTGAAAAGGTCTTAGGGATGAAGAATCCCTAAGCCTAGGAGGGATCAAACATGAAATTGCATATGAACTCTATCTATTAAAACTAGAACTAATTGTACACATGAAAATGGAATAGCTAAAAAGGCACATCAAATACTATTCTGCATTGCCCAGTGCGTCATTTAACATAATTATTTATTATTATTTTTTTTTTTTGTCAAGAACATTAATAGAATTAGAAACTTATAGATCTCAAAATTGAAACTACTCAAATTACCTGGCTTAACTGCATTAGATGTCACTGACACAGATTCACCTTCTTGCCCTAAGACGTTAAATAAGATTATTGATTATTTTCATAGCAACCAAATTTATAATCTAAGACAAATTATTAAAAAACAAAAGGGCAAAAGGCAAACCCTCCAAATTGACAGGCACATATACAAAAGTTAATTGCCGCCCAACATCTTCCTTATTCAAGGTATATTCACATGTACCAGAAGACACCAAATCAAAGTGTCTGCAAAAGAAGTAAAGGAAATTTCAATTAAAAGGATATAAAAAATATATACAAATAACAATTTGCAGAACTAAAAGTGTGTCGCTGCTTCAAGTTTATTCTTTTTAACAGAAAAGATGGTGTAGGAATGCCTTAGTGGAATTACATCTGGGCTTATTAAGTGGTAACTGAGTAACTTAGCACGATTTTCCAGCTTTTGAGAGGCTTCCCTCCCTTCCTACACTATTTCATACCCTCTGTTATACAGTTCTCACTGTCCCTAGTAACTAGGTCTAACTACCAGATAACATTCTAGCCTATTACTAACCAATTAACCGACTCTTGGCCCTTCTGACATATGTATAATGACCTGGCAGTCCAGCAATCCAATCATATGTGTATTACATTATTAGTATAATCAGGCTGTGCATTACAAAAAAAACTAACAAAAAACAGATGTGTGGAGCAGAAGGGACAAGGAAATGGCAGTTACAAGCAACATAACAAAAACTATGCAGTATATCAGGTTCATCAAGTTCACAGATGAAAGTCTGTAAACCTTTAGTTCATTCAAAGCACAGGCCGATCTTTAGGGAGAAGGGGATATCAAGTGGGGAAGTTTGAGAAGTTGCTAGGTTTAATACTTCCTTGTGGGCATCGATCACGAGACCTTTTTGTAATTATGATCTTGGCCTTGTGCTTCTGGATTGGAGTCCCTTTTTGTAATTTTACCGGACTAGTTTCTTTTGGGCTTGTTTTTTATATGTCCTTGTATTCTTTCATTTGTTCAATGAAAGTTCGGTTTCTTGCCCACAGGCCAATACTGGAGTAGAAGAAAATTGTCCAAACTAACATTCATGTCCATAAGACAAAATGAAAAACACATTGCTCGTTATCTTCATCAAAAGTTTGTTTCTTATGATTAAAAACAGACGTATACTTATAACTCACCCAGTATCCTGGTTCTCATACAACCATTCAAACTTGCTTGGACCTTCTCTCCCTCCAAAGTAATCACCAACTCCCTTGATAGTAGTTCCTTCAACAACATCTCCTATTATTCGAACGTTACTGACTGACGGGGGAGCTGCCATCAGAGGTCATGATTAGCAGTAGCACCATTTCCAACGCTTTTTAATAAATAAAAACAAAAAAGAATTTCTTTACACTAGGAGCTAAAAACCAAATCACTTTGTACATCCTCTTGAGCTGTTAACACCATAAACTTTATTATTTGAACATATCTAAATAATAGAATGGCTCATAACTTTTACTATTGGCTTTCATGCGCAACTTCTTTTCCCTTTTCTTTTCTGATAGAAACCTAATATCCAAAATATATTGAAATATAATAGACAGAAATTACAATATAACTCCCAAAGTATTTGAGGTATTTGAACCTCCCCGATGTTAAGTTACCACTCGAGCCTACTTGCTTACCTTCCCCAAAGACCAATCCTTTTATTTATAACAAACTCCTAACATACTACCATACCAATTCCTATATTATACCTAGCTAATAATATGTCCTAACTTTTTCTCTTTATTTCCTTTTTCATTTTTATGAAAACTATACTTTTTATTTTATTCTTTCGCTGGATCTATTAAAGTATGAAAACCACACTTCAATAGACCCAATGAAAGAATAAGCAGGAGGCAGTATAAAATAAATAAATAAATAAAGTCATTAAAAAGAAAAGGCAAATTTTTAAAATTTCCAAAAACAGAAAACAAGAAACAAAGTCCAAAAAAAAAAAATACAAAAAAAAGGGCTCCAATTGTTTAGGATGATAGACAAAGGATAAGTATAAACTTTTTGATCTCCCGGCATAATTCTAAGGAAACTGACTCTTTTTCAATTCCTCAAGTGTATTACCTTTTGAATCATAAATTAGAAAGAAGATGAATGAGATATAATAGTTTAGAAACAATATTTTATTTTAAAAAATGAGAATGTTTAAAGAAACAAAAAGTGTAAAGGAGCAATTAAAAGTCCTCAATAAAAATTATAGTTTAGAAATTATTAGGCATCTTAAAATTTGGCTTACAGAGGTCAAGTCATTAATAATGTAGTATTATATCATTAAAACGTCTTTCTCCTACAGACTATCGATGCAAGGCTTTAATCTAATCTTCTTTTTTATGGGATAAATCCAAATCTTATTGAGGTAGACAATGAGTTCTGATTTTTGTTTAGCTGCAGAATTTCACATTCATTTTCCTCCCTGTTTCCTTCACATTTCATCTGAGTGACACCTCAATTGATCAATATTTATCATAAAACCTCAATCAATAAATAGTAATAAGTAACAGCTCAGTCAATTAATAAAATGTGTATTCTAAAAGAATATTAGAAACAAATTTATTTGTTTATTCCAGTAGAACATATATAGCTAGGACTGAGAAAAAATCTAGGCAGTTATTCATCCACATACCAGCTTTGATGAAATCAGTATATTTATATTGAGGTTCTCCTTTGGCACCTTCTTCTGTAACGGGTGTGTACATGAAAACCAAACTTGAATCAATATCATCTACTGTCAAGCAATACTCCTCGTCTTCTGCTCCAACAATAACAACGGGGGGGCTGTTCCATTTTCTCCTTAACCAACTGAGGATGTAAAAGATGGTTTTTAGAAAAAAGACCATGCTTATATGTATACGTGCATTTGTTAGCTACTATGTGTACGTGAGGGAGGATAAGCTCAACTTTGCTTTTCAATATTTTGAAAGGTCCGTTGGGTAGTTTGATTATCAATATTCAGGGGGGTCTCTTTACTTTAAGATAAACTTTAAAAAGATGATTTGTTTATCATTTTATATTAAAGGGCAGGTTAAAGTTACCTACAAAGTATGTTTGTTAAGTTGAAGATCTTTTTATAGTTATTTTCAGCTATCCTTTCAAGGCTTTTAGTCTCCCTTACAGTGTTGGGGGTCCTTTCTTCAATTTTTATTTGCAGCAGTGTATACGTGAAGGTCTTATATTTTTTTTTTAATTCCGGTAAGCAAAATTTTCCTTCTTTCACAGGAAAATTAAGGAACAAACTTTGTTGGGGGAAAAAAGGTAAACAAAAAGGATAAAGAACCATGTATATGATCCGGAATCATAATCATTATATATTATGATCAAAACCAACTTGTAAATGTAGTAAAATATTGGTTAAATTATTAATTGGGTCCAACAGTTTGAGCTTAATATCAATTTCCCCCATAGTTTAAAATTTTTCAATTTGGTTCCTATAATTTACTTATTTTCAATCCGGTTCCATGGTTATAAAAATACAAACAGCAAATCGATCAAACTCAAAGAAGAGATCAGAACCACTTTTAATATAGGGAGGGAGGCTGACAAAGTTGTGTGGACTGCTGAGGGTTCTGGAACTTTTTCCACCAAATCAGCATTTGAAAACCTTGCCAAGCAAAGGGTAAAAATCCACGCCCCTCTTGTTAAGTTCATATGGAAGCACAAAAGTCCTAAAAAATCAAAGGCTTTCTTGTGGTCCTTAGCCTTCAGAAACATCAACACTGATGACAAGGTGCAAAAAAAGTTTAGAAATTGGGCCCTCTCCCCTTTGGCCTGCAGATTGTGCAAGAATGATGCTGAAAACGTAGACCACCTGTTCTTAGATTGTAATTTTGCCTATTCGGCATGGAGTTTCCTAGCGAATTTATTGGGCTTATCGTGGTGTTTACCAAATCATATTGAAGATTGGATGGTGGAAGGCCTAAATGGTTGGAACTTTCGGGGAAAAGCTAAAGTGATCGGTACGTGCGCCTTTAGAGCTCTTTTGTGGCTGTTATGGAAAGAAAGAAACAACAGAACCTTTGCAGACAAGTCTTTAAATTTTGAGTCCTTTTGTAATGGTGTACAGAATATAGCTTCTTGGTGGATTAGCCTTCATAGGAAATTCTTTTGTAATTACAGCTTACTAATGATTGTAAATGACTGGAAGGCTCTCATGATATAGTTTTTTGGGGGGGAGGCTCCCTCATCCCCCAACCCTTAGGTTGTTTTGATACTTTTTTTTTAATACAGCCAAGTTTGTTTCTTATTAAAAAAATAAAAAAATAAATAAAAAAGAGATCAGAACCACTAAGCAACTGAAAAGACCAATTTTTTTTTTTAGAAGAGAAACAGACATTTCATTGATAAATGAAATAATGGGAAATAAAATTCCCAGAAGGAATTATTACATGAAAGAAGTCCAATTTGAGATCAAAGAAGATAGACTATAGTCGCTAAAAGGGTGCTTTAATTTACACCAATACAACGCATTAAATAAAACTAGATCCATAAAAGTTTTAAAGTGTAAAGAAACGTCCCTGAAAATTTTGCCATTTCTTTCACACCAAAGATACAAGAAGAAAGCTCGATTGATTGCGAGCCAAATAGTCTTCTTAGTACCATGAAAAGGATGGCCTAAAAAAACTAAAGCTAGCAAATCAAAAATATTTCCTAGCAAGACCATATTCCAACCAAAAGCTTCCAACATAATAGACCAATACTGAGAAGCAAAGGAACAGTGAGCAAAAAGGTGAATTTGGCATTCCTCATTTAAGCAGCACATAACACACCAGGATGGGGAGAGAAAATAATTAGGCATTCTTCTTTGTAATCTATCAGCAGTGTTGATTCCACCATGACTAAGCTCCCATAAGAAAATTTTGATCTTTTTTGGGTATTAGTCCTTCCAAATTATTGAGAATAGGTTGTTCTGAGATGACCCATTTGAATGGACTAAATCTTCCATCAGAGATTTGACTGTAAAGGCATTAGAAGAGTCAAGAGGCCATAACCAAGAATCTTGAACATTTCTAATGATGACGACAGAAAGGAGATTTGAGCGATTGGCCCATTCCATAATCTCCTCCTCGTTTAAATTTCGACGGAGGCCCAAATCCCATGCTTTAGATTCTGAATTCCAAACTTGAGCAACTGAATCTGTAAGTCTAGTTGATAACCGATGAAGTCGAGGACATGATAATTTAAGAGGAACAATGCCTAGCCTTGTATCATTCCAAAAAGATGTATGCATCCCTGGTGGAGCCGAGAACCAATTTGAATAAACAATCAATGAATGCCTTTTATTGAAGATCTCTTGCCTTTAAATAGGCAAGGAGAATAACTAAAAGTAGTTACAACATGTGCCATGCACATGACTACTAAAAATAAAAGACTTTACTAACTAACTCATATTCGGCTACACCAAACATTCCCTCCCAAAAAATTAAACTCGTCCTCGAGTTAAGTAGTTAGGCTAAAATCATCTGGTGGTTGATAGGCGTATAAATCAGCCACATTGAATGTTGGATTGATATGATAGTCCTCGGGTAGCTCGATTTTGTAGGCATTATCTCCATACTTGTCAATGACTGAAGAGGGGCCCAACTTTCGTTGCTTGAGCTTGTTATAAGTGCCTACAGGGAATCTGCTCTTGCGGAGGTGTATCATGACAAGGTCGCCAATTTGAGAATCCTTGAAGCGCCTTTTTTTGTCAGCTGCTGTTTTGTATGCTGCGGTCTGGGCTTCAATGTGTTCCTTAACTTGGTTGTGAAGTGTTGTAATTCTTTCAGCCATCTCCTCAGCCTCTATGCTAAGATCAACATAAGAAGGTACATTAGTGAGGTCCATAGTTAACCGAGGGAGTTTAGTGTAAACAATTTCGAAGGGGGACTTCCCTGTTGTTCGATTCCTCATGTGGTTATATGCGAATTCTGCTTGTGCCAAGGAAAGATCCCACTGTTTGGGTTTGTCTCCACTTAGGCAGCGTATTAGGTTCCATAATGTCCGATTTGTGGCTTCAGTTTGGCCGTCGGTTTGTGGATGGCTTGTGGAGCTATATTTTAGAGTGGTATCGAATTTCTTCCACAAGGTTTTCCAGAAATGGCTTAGGAACTTGACATCACGATTAGAGACAATTGTCTTTGGTATGCCGTGTAGTCGAACTATTTCTTTAAAAAAGAGGTTGGCAATGTAAACAGCATCCGAAGTTTTCTTGCACGATAGGAAATGTGTCATTTTGATGAATCTGTCAACAACTACAAACACCGAATCAAAGCCTCTTTGTGTTCTTGGAAGGCCAAGAATGAAGTCCATTGACAGATCTTCCCATATAGTTTCAGGAATAGGTTAAGGAGTATATAAACCGGTGTTCTGAGAATGGCCTTTGAAGGATTGACATGTAAAACAGTGAGATATATAATTAGCTATGTCCTTCCGGAGTTGGGGCCAATCATATCATTGCTCAAGGATGTAAAGTGTTTTGTCTCGACCCAAGTGACCAGCTAATCCACCAGCATGAGCATCTCGGATTAAGGCTTCACGAAGGGAGGAATGAGGAATGCACAGGGCCTTGTCTTTAAAAAGGAAGCCCTCAACTATGTGGAAATCGCCGGCCGATTGATGATCCTCGCATTTTTGCCAAATGTTTCCAAAGTCACGGTCATTAGTGTAAGAATCTGGGAGGTGATCGAGGGCTATAATTTCGTCTTTCAGAATTGTTAGCAAGCTGTTTTTTCTACTCAAAGCATCTGCAACTTTGTTAGATGTACTCGTGGTATGTTTAATAACAAAGTCAAAACGTTGGAGAAAGGAAAGCCAGCGAGCATGCATTCGATTTACTGTTTTTTGAGTATGTAAAAATTTGAGGGAGAAATGATCAGTAAATAAAATGAATTCTTTTCCTAACAAATAATGTTCCCATTGTTTGAGTGCTCTAACAAGGGAATAGAATTCTTGTTCATAGGTGGACCACTTTTGTCGTGAGGGACTTAGCTTTTCACTAAAGTACTCAATGGGATGATTATTTTGGGAAAGGACAGCACCAATTCCTACCCCTGAAGCATCTACTGTGACTTCGAAAGGGTTATTGAAGCTGGGAAGAGCTAAGACAGAGCTGCTAGTTAACTTCTTTTTAATGTCTTCAAAACTATTTACTTGAGTTGTTCCCCAAATAAATTGACCCTTTTTTAAGCAGTTGGTTAACGGGGCAACAATAGTGCTAAAGTTTTTGATAAATTTTCGGTAAAAAGAAGCTAAACCTAGAAAGCTTTGCAATTCTTTTATAGAAGTAGGTTCAGTCCATTCACTAATAGCCTTAGTCTTCAAAGGATCCATTTGAACGTGGTTATGCCCGATGATATATCCCAGAAAAGAGATTTCAGAAGATGCAAATAAACATTTTTTCAGGTTGATGACTAAGGCATTGTCCTGAAGAGTTGTAAATAGGGTTTGAATGTGTCCTAAGTGTTCCGTGATGCAACTGCTATAAATTAAGATATCATCAAAGTAGACCACAATGAATTTATTAATAAATGGTAATAGTACCTGGTGCATAAGCCGCATAAATGTACTCGGGGCATTAGATAATCCGAAAGGCATCACGAGCCACTCGAAGAGTCCTTCGTTAGTCTTAAATGTTGTTTTCCATTCATCTCCTGGTCGGATGCGGATTTGATGGTAACCACTCTTTAAATCTATTTTTGAAAAAATAGTTGCTCCTCCAAGTTGGTCCAGCAGGTCATTAATTCGGGGAATTGGGAATCTGTACTTTACTGTGATTTTATTTATCGCTCTACTGTCCACACACATTCGCCAGCTACCATCTTTCTTTGGAGTTAACAAAGCTGGGACGGCGCACGAGCTCAAGCTTGGTTGGATATGCCCCTTATCGAGAAGTTCTTGAACTTGATCGTGAAGAATCTTATATTCTGTTGGGCTCATCTTGTAGTGAGGTAAATTTGGGAGCGTAGCACCAGGCAAGAAATCAATGGCATGCTGAATGTCCCTTAAAGGGGGGAGACTGTTCTGGTTATCCATGATGATGGTGAATTCGTCGAGCAAATTTTGCACCTCCAAAGGTATTTCAACAATAGGAGCTTGGTTAGAAAAAATTTTGACAACCAATCCAAGAATATGAGAGTTTTTATCACTAAGCAAATTTTTTCCTGAAGTTAGAGTGAAAAGCTGACCTTTCTTTGGAGGAATCGAAGTAGGTGAAGCTTGTTTTGCCGGATTCAAGGGTAGAAGAACGATTTTCTTTCCCATCCATAAAAATTCATTCGTATTGTCCCGTCCTTTGTGTGTTGCTTGCACGTCATATTGCCAAGGTCTTCCTAATAATATATGGCAAGCGTCCATGTCTAGGACATCACAAATGATCTGATCCTTGTAACTTGCCCCTATAGATAATGGAATAGTGCTTGTATGAGTGACTTGAGCTTCTCCTCCTTTCTTGATCCAACTAACCTTGTATGGTGCTGGATGTGGATGTAAAGGGAGGTTCAAAGTAGAAACAAGTTTGCTCGCGACCACATTTTCTGTGCTACCGCTGTCTATAATGACATTGCAGATTTTCCCATTTATTGTACAGCGAGTCTTTGAATAAGGCGTGGCGTTGATAGCTTGGGTCTGATTTCGGGGCAAGAAGAAGTCGTTGTATTACTAGGGAAACTGGTTCTCCTTCATCAGGTTCAAGAAAATCAGTGTTGTCGTCTAACTCTTGCTCATCCTCCTCATCTTGATAATCCACATTGTCAGCAATTGCCAAGGTCCGCCGTTGAGGGCATTCATTTGATAAATGACCTGTCTGGTTGCACCGGAAGCATTTACCTAGGGTTGGCCTGGCATATGTGCTGGAAGCTCGTTTGTTGTTCATTCCATCCGAGCTCTTGGCCTCGCGGGAAACATTGGTTTCTACCTTTTTACCTTTGAGGGTGGTATTTTGTTGAGCTGTTTTATCCCCGGCCATGGTTTTGTTGAATGCATTACCTTGATCACCCAGGGATCTTCTGGAATAGGTGCGTTTGAACCGATTCGAAATTTGTTCTTCGATTGTTGCCGCAGCAGAGATGGCCTCGTTCAGATGTCCTATAGGTTGCAATGCCAATTGCTCCTTAATGTCATTACGCAGCCCGCCTTTGAATCTTGCGATGAGGTGTTGTTGGTTTTCTATAAGGTTTGTTCTTGCCCCCAACCTATGAAATTCCTCGGCATATTCAAGAACTGACCTTGTCCCTTGCTTGCAATTTTGATACTGATCGTAAAGGATTTGTTCAAAATTGATGGGCAAGAATCTTTCTTTCATAAGCCTCTTCATCCTCTCCCAGCTTTGGATCGGCCTCTTACCATATCTTTGACGTTCATCTCCAATTGGTCCCACCACGCTTGAGCTCCACCTTTTAATTTCAAAGCTACCAACCTTACCTTTTTGGTCTCAGGTGTGCTCATATAGCTAAAGAAATTTTCCACATGTTTGATCCACTCGAGGAAGGTCTCAATGTCCATCTTTCCCCCGTAGGTTGGAATATCGATCTTCATCTTGAAGTCACTTTCTTGATGTTGATGGTGTCTAAAATTTCTTCGTTCCTCTCTTTGAATCTCTTCATATTCTTCCTCACTTGAAATATCTCCACCCCATTCCGTTTGTCTTCGAAATAAAGGGTTGTAGTTGAATTCTTGGAATCCCGAATGTTGTTCTTGGAGAGTTCTTGGGGCTGTTATTACTTCTTGGAATGGTTTCCCCTCAAAATTTTGCCTATCTTGCCAAATTTTTGTTCTGCCACCTTCCTTCAGTAATTCTTGCGGCCTTTTCCCCATACTCTCGTGTTCTTGAAATTCCGAGGCTTGTTGTCCAATTTTGCAGCTCATCTTTATGCACATCATCTCTAAGATTTTCCTAATCTCACGCACATCATCCTCAACTGACAGCAAGCGTGCAGTCGTTTCTTGTGGTGAGAGGACGGTGATAGTCTCCGCCTCTTTGCCCGTCGATGTTGAGTCTCCACCCACACTGGTCGAGACCTTCTTGGATGCCATCGAGGAAGCGCCCAAAATCAAACGCTCTGATACCAAAATATGGTGGAGCCGAGAACCAATTTGAATAAACAATCAATGAATGCCTTTTATTGAAGATCTCTTGCCTTTAAATAGGCAAGGAGAATAACTAAAAGTAGTTACAACATGTGCCATGCACATGACTACTAAAAATAAAAGACTTTACTAACTAATTCATATTCGGCTACACCAATCCTGTTTCCAAGCCCTTTTTTATACGGCTACCAACAACATCAATTGTAGAACAAATAAACTTCCAAAGGGATTTTGTTGATCCTCCAATTTGCTTTGGCCACCAACCACAACCAGCAACATTATAATACTTAGCAGAAATGAATTTTCGCTAGAGGCTATCATGTTCATGCAAAAATCTCCAAATCCATTTTGATAGAAGTGCAAAATTTCTAAGTTGAAAATTGCCAATGCCAAGGCCTCCCATAATATGAGGGAGTTGGGTCTTCGCCCAATTGATGTTGTGTAAACCCCCATCACCTGTGGAACCTTCCCAAAAGAAGTCTCGAATGAGCTTGTCTAAAGTTTTGGCTACCTTAGATGGCATTTTAAACAAAGAGAGGTAATAAATAGGCATGCTCGAGAGAGTTGCATGAATAAGAGTGTACCTACCACCTTTTGAAATGTACGAATACTTCCAATTATGAAGCTTGTGTTGAATTCTCTCAATCACTGGCTGCCAAAATGATGTTAACTAAGGATTTCCACCTAAGGGAAGACCAAGATAGGTTGTTGGCCAATCTCCTCTTTTGCACCCAAACTTTGAAGTTAAAACTTCTAATTCTGAATCACCAACATTAATCCCCAAAAGTTCACTTTTGCCAAAGTTAATATTCAAATCAGATGCAAGTTCAAATACTTTAATGATATCAAAAAGATTGTCCATGGCAAAAGAATCAATAGTAGAGAATAACAAAGTATCATCTGCAAATTGTAAGTGACTCACATTTCGAGAAGAATTGCTAACAGGATGAGTCATAATCTTCCCCATTTGTGCACTGTAGGTCAATAATCGACTTAAACAATCAAAGACTAATACAAATAGGAAAGGAGATAGGGGATCCCCTTGTCGAATTCCCCTCGTTGGAATGATTTTACTTCTAGGTCACTCATTGATAATGATTGAAAAATTTGCACTAGAGATACAACCCCTAATCCACTTACGCCAAACACAACCAAAGCCTTTAGCCTGTAGGACAGCATCCAGAAAATCCCAACCAACTTTATCAAATGCCTTTTCCAAATCCAACTTAATAACCACACCTCTCTTATTAGAGAATTTTCAGTCATCAATCAATTCATTCGCAATCAATGAAGCATCCAAAATCTGTCGATTAGATACGAAAGCCATCTGATTTTCAGCGATGGTGGAAGGGAGAACTTTCTTTAAATGATTAGATAAAACACGAGCAATGATCTTGTAAGCACAAGAAATAAGACTAATGGGTCGATAATCATTTACCGCTCTGGAGTCTACTCTTTTAGGAATGAGACAGATATAAGTTTCATTTAAAGCCACATTAATGATACCACTGCTATAAAACTCATACAAAATTGACATAACATCTTGCTTAATAGTGCTCCATGAGTTCTTAAAGACCAGATGAATAGGAAGCGAGAAAAAGGATCTCCAAAAAAAACCAACCACTATTAAAAACTGCACCAAAGAAATTTGACAAGAGCCTAACTTGTAAAGACTAAATCCTAAGAGAAATTCAAATTTGAGCTACCAAGAAAAAAACTAAAGAGCTTTAACTACAAGAGACAGATTAGGAATTGTCCACATCTGTAAGTCACATATCTCAATAAGAGAAGAAAATTTGACTGGGATTTGAGGACAAACTACTCCCTCAGAATTACCGACACCTTGTCTTAATACCATGTTAAAATACCATTGAACTCAAAAGATCAAGTTGATAGGTTATAGTAAATTTGATCTTTTTATCACTACACTTTAACACTGAAAGGGCCATCAAATACAAAACATCATCCCAAAAGTAGTTCAAGGGAGGGATTATATTCCTTTTGTCGTTTCTTATCACCCAAAATAAAAAGAAAAAAGAAAAAAGAGCAAAGCAGTTCAAAGGAGGTCTCCTCATTGCCAAAAAGTGAGTCTATTATATTCGAGCCAAAGAACCCAAGAGATGGCCACAAAAGCTAAAGACCGAAGGTCTAACATTTGAGCCTTAAGATAGTGATTAGCAAAAAGGCCGAAGAAGAAGCGCTTAATTGAGCAATGTTTGCCCAAATCTACTCACAATTCAATAAAAAACCTCATCCAAAGACTTCTAGCAATCATACATTCAGCGAAGAGATAATCGATGTATAGAAAATATGTCAGGTATTTTATATGGTAATGATTGGGAACGAAAAGGACAATTCATGAAGTAGAAATTTGACCAAACCATATGGAACAAATTATAACCTTTAAAACAACACGGAAAAAATTATAACCTTTAAAACCATAGAGATCAAATTGAAACTAAACTCAAACCATTTGACCAAAATTAGTAATTTGACCTATTATATTTAATATAGGTACAGGTCCAAATATTTACTTACATATGGACTGTCCGTTGAAAAATTTCGAGGCATCCATTTTCATCATGATGCCAACAACCAAATATAATACATAATCATTTCATTTAAACCTTACCTAGCAACACCTTTCCCAGGAGATCCTCCACACCATGCCACGACAGCTGAGCCTTTGATAATATTACCCTCCACAAGCTCCCCATGCACTTCAAGGTTTACAACCTTCGGAATTCTGCTTCCTTAAAAAAAATTAAAAAATTATATGACTGGATAATTCATGATCTAAGTTGCTCGTAAGTAAAAAATAAATAAATAATTCCAACAAAAGACCAATAATAAGAGGAAGGTAATCTTCAATCCTCGTAGCTTTTTTTTTTTGTGGAAAGCATTCTTTTGTTCCTCTTAACTTGATTTTTTTTTCCCGCATAACAACATAATCATTGAGTATTAAAATGTACAAGGGCTTCCCCAGATTACAAGAGGATTTTCGAAATTCAAAGTAATCATAATTGGAGAGTAATTACAAAAGAAATTGGAGGAAAAGCTCATAGTTGCCACCCTCTGGGCTAGTGAATATTTCTGTGTATTCTTACTCAGAAGCCATGCATTCTAACTTGAAAAAACTATAGAGTTACCAAACAAATCTAATAGGAAGCAAGTAAGACAGATATTTCATAACCCTCAAGAATTTGTACTTCAAAGAGACGCCACAAAAGTAACGAAATCCCAAACAACACTTCAATGATAAGAACCAAATACATTCTTTCAGGTGGCCTCTTTTTATACTTTCCTTCTTCTAATTGAAGGCAGGAATCACAAAGCCATATTTTCATCACTAGCCCTTATTCTACCAGAATCAGGAGGCTTATTCTCACTGCCTTTGGCTGGTCTGTGGCTACTTCCAACATATTTATCCATGGTTATCCTTGGTCCTCCTTGTTCACCTTTTCCAAAAAGCAAAGTAGACAATGGCTTCACTTCAACCAAGCCTATATTTGGTCGCTCTGGAATGAGAAAAATCACCGTATCTTCCAAGATAAGGAGAAGACATTTGAAACTTAATTTTGAATCTTCATCTTTTTTTACATTATCTTGGTGTAAAAATGTCTCTCCCTATAGCGATTACAGCATGAGCCCTCTCCCTCTTTTATCCAATTGGAGTAGTTTCTAGTATAGTAACCATATTTTGATGGGTTTTTCCCCTTTCTTTTGTATAATATCATGTTATCCAGGAATTTTTTCTTTTTTCTTTTAATGCTGGACCTCCACCAGACGCAAAGTCTTCTCCGTGCTCTCTCTAGCCAACAAACCAAGGCATTAATTTTATCAATGAGATTGTTTCTTATCCAAAAAAAAAAAAAAAAGAAGGTTTTCTTATACATAAAAATATAGGAAGGAAAAAGTAAGAAATAAATGTATTGGACGCCGAAAACATATATTAGTAAGGGAACGTCCAATCTCACCCATTTTCTTTCCTAACAAAACAAGCATAGGTACCTGGGGCAACTGGAGACGATATAGCAAAAATGGAATTATACTTTGTATCTCCAAGGATGGGAGTGCACTCTACTTTTAACACTTTTCCAATATCTTCATGCTTTGGCCAATAAACCTTCCCAAACATCAATCGACATAAGAATGATGTATCAACCATCCATATAATCATAAGGCTAAAACAGAAAATATATATATATCACTCTAGGGACTTTTACCTTGGCAGTAGCATCAGGTATAGCAACAAAATTCGTAGCTATTCTCTCCCCAATAAACCATTGATATGTTAACACTAATTGTGGGTCACTTGAATTGTCTTCTGGGTCAAATGAGAAATGACAGCTACAAGTATCTTCTTCAAATGGTCGATCAACAGAAGCTTCCTTGAGCAAGTACCCAGGGGGAGAATGATCTTTCCATTTCTCAAGAAGAAAGCGAAAAGTTGAGTCTGATCATTCAAGGCACACATGGAAAAAAAGAAATTAGCCTTGATAATATTTTTTTCATACCAAAAAATCCTTGCCTGAAACTTAGTTTCATCAACAATATCCAGTAACCTGACTCTTACAAAATCATATGTCAACTCTGAGGATAAAGAATCGAGTGAAATAGCTTTGTAAAGTAAATCAAAGACAATGAACATGTTTTAAAAGCATAATAGTAAAGACCTGATGCAAGCTCTGGACGGCAAAACTCCCAACCATCTCTAATGCATAAACCAGTATGCGCAGGATATCGCTTAGCCAATGCAACCTCCTCTCGAGAAAGATCTGTCCAAAATTTTCAAATATAAAAGATAATAGCCAATAGCTAATAGTCAATACAATGTACAACATATTCCCCATTTGCTGTTTGAGTAAAACAGTTTCTCTACATGAAATGTTGTTTCTTCTTTAATTAAATAGAAACGAAAATTTATCTTGTTTTCTTTTTTTTTTTTCTTTTCCTTTTTTATCAGAGATGGAGAAGAGTATTATGGACACAAAAGGGAAGCATACAACCAAAGTCCAGGGAAGAGATGACCCCCACCCAAAAAGAAACTACACAATCAAAGCCCATCAATTATTTGTAATCAGGAAAAGACTATAATTACAATAAAAAATTTCGTGGTTTGAGCACCACCAAGTAGTGTGTTGTATATTGTTCCAAAAAATCCATTGTAGTCATCCTATTTTCAAAGGTCCTCTGGTTACACTCCTTCCATATCATCCACACAGTGGCCCTCACTGCACACTTACAAACAATTCTAGCTTTCCCAGTAAAAGGCTTTCCCCTAGACCCTCCACCAAGTATTTCATGAAATATATAAAGAGCTTTCAAGGTTTCAAAAAAAAAAATTCAATTGAAGGCTATCAAAGAGAGAGAATAGTTCAAACAAAATCTTTGAAAAAAGAACTCCAGAGAGAAGCAGACCAAACAATCTCTTCTCGAATCTCTAGCTGTTGAAGTAAGAAGCTACACTAGTCAATTTATGCATACATATGAAATTTTTTTTATCAATATATGCATACATACTGTGGTTTTTAGGAGAAAATTGATTATTATTCACTAGCCTCCAAAAACAAATAGATATAGAGTACAAAAATACATAAAAGGAAAAAACATCAAGATGGAATAGAATCTAATCTAAATAAGGGAAAAATAAAATTGAATGAAATAATCTACACTCCCCCTCAAGCCGGATTGTATATAGTATACAAGCCAAGCTTGGAGTTGAATTCTTCAAAGCTTGTCCTTGGTAATGCTTTGGTGAGAATGTCAGCAACTTGATGACGAGAAGGAACATAGTTTAGTTCCACTATTCTATTGTTGACCTTCTCAAATATGAAATGTCGATCTATCTCTATGTGCTTTGTTCTGTCATGATGAACAGGATTCTTTGCAATACTGATGGCTGATTGACTATCACAAAACATTTTAACTGTGTTCTGAGTATCAATTTTCAGTTCTGTCAAAAGTTTCTGAATCCATATCCCTTCAGATATTCCCAAAGCAAGAGCTCTGTATTCCGCTTCTGCACTGCTTCTTGCAACAACGGCTTGTTTTTTACTTCTCCAAGTAACCAAGTTACCCCAAACATAGGAACAATAGCCTGTCGTAGATTTTCGGTCAGTTAATTCTCCAGCCTAACTAGCACCAGTATAGAGTTCTACCATTCTGTTTGAAGATTTTCTGAATAATAAACCATGACCTGGGGTGCCTTTCAAGTATTTCAAAATTCTGTTCACAGCTCCCAGATGACGTTCATTTGGATTGTTCATATATTGGCTAACAATGCTAACAGAGTATGCAATGTCTGGTCTGGTATGCGACAAATAAATTAACTTTCCCACAAGTCTTTGATACATGCCTTTATCAACTGGAATAACTTCTTCACTTTGGTGTAAAGTTAGATTTGGATCCATGGGTGTTTCTGCAGGTCTACACCCAAGATTTCCTGTCTCCTTTAATAGATCTAGGATATACTTTCTCTGGGAAATTATAATACCATTATTGGATCGTGCCACTTCCATGCCTAGAAAATATCTCAAACTTCCTAGATCTTTGATTTCAAACTCAGTTGTAAGCATCCTTTTGAGGTTGAGAATCTCTTCTATATCATTCCCTGTAATGATGATGTCATCCACATATACAATCAAAATTGCAGTTTTGTTATTTGAGGATTTCACAAACAAGGTATGATCAGCTTGGCATTGATAATAGCCGCTTTTAATCAGAGTTTTAGTAAATCTATCAAACCAAGCACGTGGAGATTGTTTCAATCCATATAGAGACTTTCTCAACTTACACACCAAGTTACTATTAGACTTGTCTTCCATTCCAGGGGGAATTGTCATATAAACTTCTTCTTCGAGATCACCATTCAAGAATGCATTTTTAACATCAAGTTGGTGAAGTGGCCAATCCTGGTTCACAGCTAGAGACAGTAGAACACGCACAGTATTTAATTTTGCAACAGGGGCAAAAGTTGCTTGGTAATCTACACCGTATGACTGAGTGAAGCCCTTCGCAACAAGTCTGGCTTTAAATCGTTCCACATTGCCATCGGATTTGTATTTGACCGTGAAAACCCATTTGCAACCAACTGGATTCTTTCCATGAGGAAGTTGGGTAAGAGTCCACGTTCCATTGCTTTCAAGAGCTCTGATTTCTTCATCCACTGCCTATTTCCATTTCGGATCTTTGAGTGCATCATGAATGGTTTGTGGAATGTGAATACTGTCCAGCTGAGTGATAAATGTTTTATAAGTAGGAAGCAATTTTCCATATGCAACATATTTTTCAATGGGATGGCTAGTGCAACTTCTAACACCTTTTCTCTGAGCAATTGGTAGGGTTAGATCATCGATCACAGGTGCCATAAATGTGATGTTCTCATCCGTGGAATTCAGCGATGATGAATTTGGTTCAGGTGGTTGACATTCTTGGTTTTGCAAGGTAGCCTCTTTCCTTCTTGTATAAACAATAGGTGTGCGATTTTGTGGTACTTCAGGAATATTAGACTCAGAAATAGGGGGTACATCTATGGTAGGGGGTAAGGTCTCATTAGTGATAGGAATAGTAGGAATGACAGAAATAGGCTCAACATCTAGAGGCTCAAATTCCCTCATATTCTCCCCCTGAATTTGGGACTTGATAAAGAAAGGATGATTTTCAAAGAATGTGACATCCATGGATGTATACATTTTTCTAGTGATAGGTGAATAACATTTGTATCCCTTTTTGTGGGATGCATAACCTAGAAAAAAGCATTTGATGGATTTTGGATCAAGTTTAGACAGGTGAGGAGAATGGTTATGAACAAAGGAAGAACAACCAAACACCTGAAGAGGTAAGTTTGAAGAAAGATTTTGGAATTGGGGATGAATTTGGAGGAGGACATCTCGGGGGGATTTGAAGGTGAGAACCCGACTAGGCAGTCGGTTGATAAGAAAGGTCGCAGTAAGGATGGCTTCCCCCCAAAAATGTTTAGGAACATTAGTAGAAAACATGAGAGAACGGGCTACCTCAAGAAGGTGTCTATTTTTCCGTTCAGCAATCCCATTTTGTTGAGGAGTGTCCACACACGAACTAGTATGGACGATACCATGAGACGATAGATATGGACCAAGAGTCGAATTGAAATAGTCTCGAGCATTGTCTGTTCTAAGAACTTGAATTTTACTTCCAAATTGAGTAGAGATCATTGCATGAAAAGAACGAAAAAGATTGGAAGTTTCAAATTTGTCCTTCATTAGGAAGGTCCAAGTCATCCTAGTATGGTCATCAATAAAGGTTAGAAACCATCGTGCTCCCGATATATTGTTTACTCTAGAAGGTCCCCAAATATCACTATGAATAAGTGAAAACGGTTTTGAAGATTTATAAGGCACACTAGGATAAACATTTCTGGTGTGTTTAGAGAATTGACAAGTTTCACACTGAAAAAAGTTTGGTTTTTTATTGATAAATAAATCAGGAAACAACTTTTCGAGGTACATGAAATTTGGATGACCAAGGCGAAAATGCCATAACATAACTTGACTTTCAATTGACAAAGACTCTGACTGGGAAACAAAACTAACAGACTGGGAACAAGACTTAGAATTAGGACTGAAAACGGAATGAGAAGGCCACTGTTCTTGAAGAAGATAGAGGCCACCATGTTGCTTAGCACTGCCAATCACCTTCCCCGAATCCACCTCCTGAAATTCACACAGAGTTGAAAAAAATTTAGAAGTGCAGTTTGAATCACCAGTAAGTTTGCTAACTGAAATCAAATTGAAGTTCAACTTAGGAACATAAAGCACATTAGAGAGAATGAGATCATTTGTCAATTTTATTGACCCTGTTCCTGTAACTTCAGAGAGAGATCCATCTGCTATTCGAACAGATGAATAGCCAGGTTGAGATTTGAACTGGTGGAATAAAGAAATATCACCGGTCATATGATCTGATGCTCCTGAATCCACAATCCAAGGTTTAGTCTTGTTATGCTGCACTGAAAAACAAGAAAAAACAGTACCTTGATAAGCAAGATTGCTAGAAGGTTTTTCAACCGAAGCTGATGGTGTGGATGTTGAGAAAGAGAGATGGCCAATCATTTGCTGCAACACTTCCAATTGTTCCTTCGAAAAAACAGCAGAAGTTGTTGGTTGTGGAGAAGGAGAAGTAACAACATGAGCATGATTATCTCTGTCACTTTCTTTGTTGGTTTCCAATCTGCTGGTTTGCCATGAATTTTCCAACAAGTATCTCGTACATGTCCCACTCTCTTGCAATGATCACACCAAGGACGATTGCCTTTCTTGGATTGCCTATCTTGAGATGAACTGTGAGTCAACATGGCTGAAACCTCTGGTCCCGTAGATGATCCGATCTCGGGCATCATTAAGTGTTTTCTACTCTCCTCACGTCGTACTTCAGCAAATGCTTCTCTAAGAGAGGGTAGATCTCTTGATCCCATTATCCTTCCTCGTACGTCATCTAGCTCCTTGTTAAGCCCTAGAAGGAACCTCAATATTCTCTTTTTCTCAACTATCTTCTTGTAAAGGGCCATGTCTTCTCCACACTTCCATTCATAAGTTTCGTACATATCCAACTGTTGCCAATTGCGAACAAGAAGATTAAAATACTGAGTGACATTAAGGTCGCCTTGACGTAAATCATACAACCGAGTTTCAATGGCCAGTAGAGCAGACGAATTCTCAGAGCTAGAGTAGGTGTCACGGGCAGCATCCCATATCTCTTTTGCCGTTTTGAACAATAGAAAATTCTCTCCAACATCTGTAGTCATAGAATTTAGTAGCCAAGACATGACTAAATGATCATCCGTTTTCCATGATCGAAATTTCGGATCTTTAGCATCTGGTGCCGGAGTATCGCCAGTTAGATGACCATCTTTGCCTCGGCCACATATATATATGAAAACTGATTGATTCCATTGAAGAAAATTGTGACCTTGAAGTTTATGATTAGTCACAATTTGATGAGAGGAATCGTGAGGTTGAGATGAGTTTTCATAACTAACACTCGCCAATCCATGTTTTGCCATTTGCCTCTGAAAATTTTTAAGAAACAAACAAATAACTCACTGCTTCAGACTACTAGGTTACCAAGAACAGCAAAAAAAAACCAGCTATGATTTTCAGATCCACAAATAACACAGGCAGAGGACCGGCGGCGGCGGCTGAACGGCGGTAGAGCGGCGGCGGCGGCTGAACGGCAGTAGGGCGGCGGCGGCAGACAACTAAACCACGACCCACAAACCAAAGACACCCACAAACGGTGATGAACGAAGGCAGACGCGCATTGATGAGCAGTCGCGGTGGAGAATGGTAGGCTAGAGCTGACGGACGAAGAACCGACGGTGGGAGGACTCGCGAACGGACGAAGAACGGCGGAGACGAACGAACGAACCAGAAAACGACGGTCGCGAACGCTGGAGCAATCGCAAACGTGCGCGAACGATGGAATCGTGGAAGACTCCGAAACGGCGGTGGGAGAGGTCGCCGGTGAATGGGGTCGTCGGGAGATGGGCTCGCCGGAGAATGGGTCGTCGGGAGGTGGGCTCGCCGGAGGAATTAGGGTTTTGACGGCTAGGGTTTTATTTTAGGGTTTTGCTCTGATACCATGTGGTTTTTAGGAGAAAATTGATTATTATTCACCAGCCTCCAAAAACAAATAGATATAGAGTACAAAAATACATAAAAGGAAAAAACATCAAGATGGAATAGAATCTAATCTAAATAAGGGAAAAATAAAATTGAATGAAATAATCTACACATACAAATACATATTTACATCCCAAAATATTGAAGTTATAATAAAGGAAGTGCAATCCAGCGGTCTTTAGCTAAAATGTAAAGTGCCAAGTTGAAAAGGAGAGGGCCAACAAGGCAAAAATTCCAATATAGATAGCTGAAAATAAAATTTAATTAGGTTACCTCTATCGTTAAATTTTTTCAAAGTAGGTCCAACTAACAAGATGGAAGCTGCTTCCAGATGTGTCATTTTGAGTATGGGATTCTCCTCTACACGCAAATGCTGCAGCACAAAAAATCATCAGGAGTTAATGGACTTACAAACTTTAACATCGTCTCTATTGACATTGCCTCTGTTCAAGAGGTTGATATGAGATGAATAATATCTCTTTTTTCACCCCTTGTGGGGTTTATATCTTTTGAGCATTAGTCTCTTTTCATCAATGAAAAGTTCCGTTTCTTGTTCAAAAAAAAGATATGAGATGTTCAAAAAAAGATATAAGATGAAAACTTTAACCTGAGTTCACTGAAGAGTTAATTTACAGTTCGAGTTAACAGATTTTACAAGTAAATATGCCGTTTTATTTGTCATGCAAACCTTTTGAGCCTAGATGTGCACAACAGTTTTGAGTGGTTGAATTTAGGTCATTCGTTTTATATAAACCTATATAAACAGATAACTAACCTCCAGCGCTGGTAAATGAGGAAAACCCTTAAGGGTTGAAATTCTGTTTTTGCTGGCAGCTAGTACCTGCACAAATTTTTTCAGCATGTCTTAAATAAGAAAAAGAAAGAGAGGGAGAGAGATTGGAATCAACAATGTAGAAAGAATTTAGTATGAGCTGCTGACAAAGAAAAACTTTTAAATAGATAAAAACCTGAAGTCGAGGCTGACTTGCCATTGAAAGTGACTTCAACTTATTTTGGGCGACAGAGAGAAACTATAGAACAATAAGGTCGCAAAGAAGCATAATAACAGAGAAAAGAGCAAGAATGTCAGAAGGATTGCTAAAGAACATTTGGGGTGGGGGTGCTTTATTCAAATTTTACCTCCAAATTTGGTAGTTGTGGAAGACTCGCTAATGAAGTAATTTGATTACCAGCCAGATACAATTGCTAAAACCATCAAAAACATATAGGAATAATAGTTAATCTGGCATGCAACAAATGTTTTTCATTTTTCATGCTAGCTAAGGGAAAAAAAAACGCATGAGATACCTGAAGAGCTTTGCAATTATCAAGAGGTTCAAATCCAGGTCCTTTAAAATCATTGAAACTTAAGTCGAGAACCTGAAAAGAAAGGGTGAAAAAGAGACTTGAGACTTTAAAAACCAAGACACAAAAGTCAAATTGAAAACTTATGAGCATAGGACTATGTTACGAAGTTTCAGAACTTTATTGATTAATTGTGTTTAGTTCGTTGCACATAAGCAATACACATCAAAGGAATCAAATGTGGATATTAAGAAATGGCAAACCTTGACTCTCTTCAGTATCTCTACTCCTTCCAATGTTGACAAGAGGTTGTCCCTCAGATAAACGAACTACCAAAAAGAACATCAGTAAATCAAATCATACATTTAAAATTACCAGCGAAGCAAAAGTGAAGAAATTGGTTGAATTGTGATAGAAGATAAGAAAATATGAAACCTGACTTTATAGAGAGAGAGGAATAGTAAAGCTTAAATCTACCCTTAAAGATGCATTTATGTCTAAGTCAAATATGAACCTACTGGGTAATCTTTTTAATTATAGCTCTCCTGCTCCTTTTTTCAGTGAAGTTATTTTTAATGTGTAGGATAGCATCAAGGTGCGTTTGACCCTTGAAAATATGACATGACCCCTTGCTACCTCCATGGAGAAAAACATATGAATGCCAACTACACTATTGATCAAAAAGTGAACTTGAGGAAAGGTAAACGACTGAGGAAATATACTTCAGTATTAGTAATCAATTCAAAAGAAAATAAGGAAAAGACAAGGAGAGCTCTACTCTCTCCCATGACGAGAGCTATTTGCTACCATCCTTTACAAGCAATTCCCTTTACATTCATTTGATTGCCAAACAAACCCCTGCATTGTCGAACTAACTTTTTCTGTCTCACGGTAACATGCAGAAACACTCATTTATTACTATCCTGCCCTTATCCTTCTCTATCAGTCCTTTTATATGTTTTTAGGCACCTGGGGCTTATCAACATGTTCCGTGTTAGTTGTTACCTCACTACATAAATCATGGATTGTTCACCCACAAAAACCAATTTCCATATCAATCTATCATATCCAAAAGAACGGCTTAGGTCCTATAAGCATGCTTGATCATTTTACACCAAACTAAAATCTAATAATTCATTAGAGTTCAGTATATAACCAAAAAAAAAAGTAGCAGAAACAATGAAATAAAGAGACAGGTAAATTTATTCTTTAAAAAAGGGCGATGCTACAAATAACAGTTTTAGATATAAATAGAGCATGTCAGAGTACACAAGGCCTACCTCTAAATTAGGCGACAAGTTCAACCCACTAGCATTAAGACTGCGGACTCTATGGCCCCTGAGATCCAGCCTCTGATGCATCACATCAAAAGAAATTTAATAGTGGTATTTTCACATACATGGATTTCTAACAAGAACAAATTTAGATGAAACAACAATAATATTTTTCAGCAAATAGATGGGACATCATAGAGACAGAGTTCAAGTCAGTGGTCACTCTTGGCAAGCCAAGAAAAAAATGTCATCATTTTTTTTAAACCAGAAATTAGAGGCAACAATAAAATAGAGGGAGGTGATAGAAATGTAGAATTTTTCAAAAGAAAACATCTGCTTGCTGTCCTCCTTAAATATATGCCATATGGGCATTGTCTTCTAGTGCCTTAGACAAGAAAATTTTTCAGGTTTTACAAATACCCTTCAAACCCTTAGGTTCAAGCCTTCAAGTAGAAAACTTGATCTTAAAATCTCTCGTTATCTCTCAAAGTTGGGCTTTAGAGTGGGCAAAACCTCTCCAAAGATTAGAGGGTGGACCATGAAGATAATGCAAGGAATGGCTCCCAAAACCCAAGTTATAAAAGAAAAGAAAAAAACATGTTTAGTAGAGTATTTTCCAAAAGGAAAATTAATGAAATTGAACTAGCATGGAGAATTATGGTCCAATTTTAAAGCTAAAGTCCAGTCAAACCAGAAGCTATTCTTTCAGAGAATTGAACAAGAATAACTAAATCAATAGCAGAGGTTTCGTGCTGTTACCAACTTATGAAGCTGGTTGTTCTGCCAGTTATAAATTTTGTTTATCACAAATTCTAACTATCTTTCAATTTAAATTCAAGTTCAACTCAACTTGCCATCAATAGGGAGTCAACATTTATTTCTTTGTTGGAATTATTGATTAAAATTTATAACTGGCAGAACAACCAGCTTCACCAACTTCTCATGCTTTATCTCCTTCTATTTGCCCTGAATGCCAGTGAATCTTTGCAGCATTTGTTCTTCGATTGCGTTTATTCCAATCAGTGTTGGGGAAAGCTATTGTCTATCTTCAAGCTTCAATGGGTATTGGATCAATCATTCAAAGGAAATGTGCAGCAATTTTTAATTGGTCCATCTGTTAAGCCGATCTCTAAATTGCTTTGGTCTAATGGGGTCAAAGCCGTTTTATCAGAACTTTGGTTTGAAAGAAATCAGAGAATTTTTCATGATATTTCTCTTCCATGGGTGGATCGTTTTTACTCTGCTCGGCTCAAAGCTTCGTCTTGGTGTTCTTTGTCCAAGCTTTTTTCAGGATTCTCCATTCAAGATATTTGCCTCAACTGGGAAGCTTTTATTTTTCCGTCATAGTTCTGTTGTTTTCTTACTTTTATGATGTTTCTTTATCTTATTCGGTCTTTTTGTATCTTTTCTCCTTTGTACTTTGAGCATTAGTCTCTTTTCATCTCTTCAATGAAAAGTGTGGTTTACTTTTCAAAAAAAATTATTGATTAAAATTGATAATGGACTTTCGGTTGCCAGTGATAAGTGAGAGTCTAGCACGGCAATGGGTAGTACACAAATTAGATCCTTCCAAATTTGTACCATAACGTCAGAATTCAGTTTCTACTTTAGAGACCAAAAGGCAAGAACAAAAAAGTCCACAAAAATATGAGCGGCACACTCCATGACCAATTATGGTTGAAAATAAACAGTGGATTATCCCTTTAGTCATTATATCCTCTAATCCTAGTGAAGGGAAAATACTATTACTAGCAGTTTGTAGACTTGATGTCATTTGAAAACTAAATTTTGATGTTTCATAACAAGGAGTACCTAGGCCATTTAATTTTATTTCATCGAGATGAGGTGGAGGGGCATATAACATTCTACCAGAAAATTTATATAGGGATACATGCCATTCTTTAACACGTGAATAAAAAAGTGAGTGTACATATGATTAATTAGCTGTGTATAATAGATGCATATAAAGAGTAAACAAAACTTTGGTATATGTACTCCAGTTTCCAACACCCTAAGCCTACTTATTACATTATGACTAAGCAGTGGAGGGATGTGGCCAAGCTGAAGTTCGTGAAGATGAGCGTGCATTATAATATTTTTGACAAAGTTTCTTACCAAATCATCACCCGCTTTTATCTCCACCTGAGGAAGAACAACAAACCGAGAATCCCTGCTTTCAGGGGTTCTGCTGGCCTTTCTCTGTCCCAATGATCTAGAATTCTTTTCAAGAGGTGTAGATAAAGATGCAGTTCTTGATCCGCTTGAAACTGCAGGGGATCTAGCTGATGGAGAGGAAGCCTTTGAGATTGTCTTTCTAGCTACACTGCCACTACTGGCACTGCTGTCCTGGGAAGTGGAAGTGAGCCTTCTTGAGGTAAAAGAAGATGAGATTGATGGTGTTGACTTAATTGAGGACTTCTTAGCACCATCTTTACTGGTTTCTTTCCCAGGTGTATCAGATGGTTTTGAAGATTTCAAACTCCTGTCTGCTGATGAAATCGGAATAGACTTTCTAGTCTCCGGGATGCTTGTTCGGGGTGAATGCTTGGAAACAACTGAAGATAATGAGCTCCTTTTAAGTTCAGGGAGAGATCGCCTTGTTGGTTCAGATGCTGGAGTCCTTGTGGCTGCAACAGTGTTGACATTGTTTTGCTTTTTTGAGGAAGATGCAGGTGACTTCTCGGGCAATCCTCCAGTACTTTTTCTTCTCGTCACTGGAATTGAACTTGACACTCGAGTAGACCCACTTGCAGTTGATTTAGCGACATTAGAACTGGAATCTAAAGCTGTTTTAGATTCAATGCTCCTTCTAACTGAGCTAGCCTTCGGTGCATCTGCAGCAGAAGGTTTCACGGCTTTTATACTTCTTTTTGCACTTCCAGACGAAATGACGGCGGGAACTTTTTGCGAATTGGGATGCTTCACAACTATATCTTCACTCGGTATGGGAACTGGATCTTCCAATTTCGTTTCATCTGACTGAGCTATGGAATTTTCCAGTTTTGCTTCCACTGGTTGGTCCAGGGAACCCTCCATTCGCGTAAAATCAAGCCAAGCAGAATTCAATCAAAATGACAGGTCGGTCAAACGAGGCAAATGATCATCATTTTTTTATTTTGTTTGCCAGCTGAATTCAATCAAAACAGGGCAAGCTTCAATTCTTCCCGGTTCTTCAAAAAGAAAAAACCAAATAACACACAACAATCAACTCAACCAAGCTCGCTAAACCCGTCCGCAATTTCTCTCTACACACCCATCAACAACTCATTGCAACATTCTTCAGCCAACAAACAAAAGGCAACAACAAGAACCGCACTACAAAATTCAAAACCCACTAAAGCTTTCAGTATACAGAGCACAGTACTTCGATCCTGCACAAAATGAAGATTCCAAGCTGAAACCCAGTCACCCAGAATCAACACCAGCAAGCAAATGCCACCAGCGCAGAGAAAGCAAACCAACAAAGAAACAATTCAAGCTAAAAATGCAGCACACAGAACAGAGCATAAACTAACAGCAAACTTACGAAAACAAACAATGCCTTGGATCTGAGAAAACAAGAAAGCGAAACAAATGGGTAAAATCTGAAACGGAAAAACAACTCTAGGGTTTTTGATTTGGCAACGAGAAAGCAGAGAAAGCTTAGGAATTTTCGCAGAGTGGCACCAAAAAAAGCAAAAGCAAGAGAGAGAGAGATGGAAGAAGAGAGTGGGGAAACCAATAAGCTAAAGAGGGGAGCAGCTGGCTGGGTCCACTGTCGGATTATTTGAATAAAATTTTCAAAAAAATAGAAATAAAATGTTTTGGAATTTGGAAACTTGGACCTCAATTCATTTTGGCGGAAACCATTTTAATTTTTAAAGGTGACAAATTTAAAAAATAAATAAAAAGATCGAGTTGAGTTGAACTAACTCGGACGAGTTGACTCGGTAGTTGGCTAAGAACAGTGTGGGAGTCTATAAAGTCAACATTATATCATTTTTGGCCTTTTCATCAATCAAGTTCTTCTTTTCTTTTTCTTTTTCTTTTTCTTTTTCTTTTTCTTTTTAACTTGGGTTTGCAAAGATGCCAAAAGTTTGATGATTTCTACAGGTTGGATAAGTAGTAATAATCAATGTTTGATACTTTTACAAAAAAAAATAATCAATGTTTGATTATTGCCTTTTCTTTTGTTTGAAGTACAACTCTATTGGTTTAAAAGCTTTCAGCAATATTGGAAAATGTCATCTTTATGTACACTTTAAAGCATTCAAGTTGGGGAGATTGGAAAACGCCTTTTTTATGTGATGAAATATTCTTTTTTTTTTTTTTTTTTGACAACATGTGGGGGTGGGGGGCTTGAACCACAGACCTCTTGGTCGTTAATACAAAAGTTATGTCAGTTGAGCTACGCTCATGTTGGTTGTGATGAAATATTCAATATATTGTTTGTTTGACAAATTTTTTTAATCATTCGTAGAATTTTTTAAAAGAATTAGCTGTATTTTGTTTAAATCAATTAGAAGCATACATATTAAATGTTTCGCTTAAAAAATATATAAACAAATTTTTTAAAAGTCCCCAAACACACCATAAAAATATATATAAATTTGTTTTTTTTATTGTCTTAATCTATCGTTTTTGTACACTTTTGAACTAGACTCATTTTTAAAGTGAGAGGATTGTTAAAGAGGAGAATAAAGGGAGTAGAGTGAACAGAGTGCTTCCTATCATTCTTTCATATAAAATATCAGTGTCTTTTTAACTTTAATTTGACATAAATTTCTTTAAATTCTATCAATGTCACTATTATACTATGCTTGACTTATTTTAAAGTTTAGTTCCTAAAAACGTCACGTCATGAAACTATTCAATTGAAGAGAGAGAAACAATCATTTGATCAAAGTAGGTTAAATTAAATAGAAAATGTTTGATTATTTCAAAAAAAAAAAAAATAGAAAATGTTAGATTAAAATCGTAAGACTTGATTTTCAGCCACTACATATTTTAGGTTTGACGCAACATGTTATAATCAAATTATTTAAATTAATATTTTATTAGTTAATTTGAGTTAAGCTAAATTTTATTTTACAACACAACTCAAATAATAATAATTAATTGAAGTGACCTAAAATATCATCATCCAAAAAATTCTATGCAAACTCTTGAAACAGTTACGAGAGTAATGTGGTCACCTTATATCATGTTTTGAATTTGATGGGTGCCAAAAAAATTATTTAAGGAGGCTAGAATAATATGACCGAGAGTTCTATACTATTAGATGTATGAGTGAGAAATTTAAAAGCAGTAATATAACAAAGTTAAGAGCGGTCACACGAAACAATTTTTTGTGCCAAAACATCTTATTTCATAGACCAGCTACATCATACGGTTGTAGCTTCCTTCGGGCAAAATCAGATCTTACTACGGGTCACCACACCACCCATATCGTCCCTGATTTTAGGAAGAGTTCACAGTGCCCACATCTGCCATGATGACCACCACATTCACATCTTAGAATTGTGCTTCAAACACTATATCAACAGGCTACAGGAAGGAAGACCAATCTGTTGCATGCAATAGCTTTCAAAATGAAGGAAGTGAGCATGAGTATGAGGCACCAAAAGGGTCCAAGGCATGGGTATCTATCTTGTAATGACAGATTGTGGCACTCAAAAGTAGTAGATTTTCTCTCATGGATGCCAATAGTATGAAACTTTCTCCTTGTTTTATCCCCCACCAAGGAGTTTGTCATCCCTGTTATCTGATGCAATCTATTTCAATTGGCTCATTTACCTTACATTTAACAAGTAATAAGCAAATCTCGCTAATATTCTTAAGCCAATAGTAGACCATGTTTGAAAGTACAGAGAAGCCCTTCTTCATTGGCCCAAGCAAGTCTTTAATAATGACGAATGCACAGACTTAAACCATACCAGCAAAGTAAGCTTTGGTGATTAACATGTCCCCATCAGAGCAAGCCATCTTCTAATATGCAGTACAATGTACATAGGTTGCCTTGAAAAAGAAGTTAATGGCATTTCGTTTTCACGTAATGCACCTCACCCTCCTAATGCTAAGAATAAGACATCACAAAGTTTTGTACTATTCAAAAAGATCTAATGCATAAGAAGTCTAAGATTCGATATCAGTCGAATAAATGCAACATTTATCAAATATTTAGAAGGAAATACCATACGAGGAGATAATTGTCCTAGACTTCTATATGCTATGTTGTCATCTCATTAAGCATACATAGACAAAAGATGATCAATACCCAGTTCCAAACGCACATGCTGGGCTCTTGTGTTCTCGATTGGTTTAACACGTACTCAAATTTAATCTGACAATCATCAATATTCTGCCCAATGATTCCATAAATAGAGGTGAAGTTTTCAGGCACGAGAATTCAGATAAACCTTGTCAGCGGCCATTAATAACTAAATGCTATTCAATTACCCGCAAAAAATATCTGACATCAGAACCTTATCTTTCATAGAGATACCGTGAGAGTGACAGACAAACATAAGACCTCAACTTTTCTACAGAGGGTGAGAAAGAATAATCAACCTATTATACCTTCACCTTGCCCCATTGATTGATGTACACAAGGATCTAAGAATACAGTTCCCTAGCCAGCAAAACATGCCTAAGGGTTCATCTACCCACGGGATCAATGTTGAACATATCAGTCAGCATTTCATTTGAACTAGTTCTCAGCTTCCTTGGCGCTCTTTTCACCCGTTGTTACATCATCGACTGTTTCCTCACTAGTGGTAGATTTTGATTTTATATTAATATTTTCCCCAGATTTCGACATATCAGAAGAATCCAATGTATCATCATCATTGGTTGGTGCTGGTACTTTTCCAACAGCAGCTTCTTCACTGATCAATGCATCTGCGGATGGAGAGGGTTCTGGGGCATCTGATTCAGAAACCTCTGAAACTACTGCGACTTCCCCATTTGGAAGTGTTAAGGACGAACCTTCGTGATTTGAGGTCTCCCTCCATTCGACCCACTCAGGTGGCTTATCAGTCTCGTTGGCTACCATTTCTTTTGAATTGCTTGTTACATTGTGCGAGTGTTCTGACGTCCCTTGTGATTGTGGAGAGGATGTTGCCGTGTCATCCAAATCATCTTCACCGACAATAACATCATCAGCACCATCATTGACGACTCCAGTCTCTTTAATATCAGGGGAAGGAGAAGCAAGCAAGCCAGTTGCACGATCATTTGCAATTAAATCATTCTCAAAAGCAAACCAATTTGAATTTGTAAAGAGAGAGCCACTGTATGAAACAGAAAAGCGTCTTAATTAATTGGTTGATGGAAAAAATGGGGAAAATTTTCAGCGCATGGATATTTGCCACTGCTGAAAAAAATAAGCAAACTTGATTAGATTGACCAATTTTAACTAATGCACCAAATGACTAGAATATATTTTCATAGGACAAACGACTAGAATATCAATGCTAAGAGAAATAAAAAGAGAGAGAAGATGTACTAATTTAGAAACAAAATAAGTAAAATGAGTCCAGACATTATTTTGAAGGAGAATTTTAAAACGAGGCTAAAATCCTTATGAAGAGAGATTCTTGTGCTAACCTCAACAACCCACCAAAAATCAACCCCATAGTATTTTCACACACTGGTCGTTTTTTCCCATTTCCACAAATGTCTCTTTGTTCTCCAACCCTTCCCTCTCTCCACAACACTTAAACCAACCTTCTAGCTCACTCTTGGGTTTCATTTCATCTCCTGGTTTTACCTCTTCATTTTTCACTATTTATTTTTTCTTAGTACAAAAATCAACCCTTGCTCATTTTTAATAAATGCATCAGTGAAAGAGATTGGTTACTATCACATTACATATCTTACTATGGAAGCCGCCTCATTTTTCTGGGAAAAAATTAAAAACTACAAAATTATTATAATTTACAGGAAATAGAACCACTCCATGACAACGATCCATTGATCCTAAGCAGAAAGAGGCCATTTCCACAAATGTAATGCAATAGTTATAGATTCTTGGTAACCATTTGTTGAAAAAGAAAAATCGTTAAGGCGATTGGATTTACCTACCTTTCCTGGTCATCACCTAGACGGAGAGAGGATATAACAACTTCAGCGGATTCATCATCGAAGTAAACATCCTGCAAAAGCTTTACATTAGGAAACTCGTCTACATTCAAAAGACAATTTGCAACAAGACCATCCCACGAGCAAAATATGAACATTAGCCAATCCAATGGAAATATGCAGACATATCTAATCCTAGTTTAGGGAAGTGCAAACCACCTCAAAGTCTTTATGAGGACGTTTAAATATGACAGCCGCTAACTATCCACGCGTGCACACCCAAACTTAATTATTATTTTACTTGCAGAAACTGAAACTTAAGATAGTCATGCTATGATACCCAAACCATGCCTGTCAACAAATACATACAGCTCATTCTATCAAAGCCTTCCACCAAGTTATCATGACATGACAAGAACATAATAGTCATTCATGATGGTCTTTTTATAAATACAAGTGATTGAATTTAAAAAATCCACGAGCTATTGCAAGCAGAAGAAAGGGGTGAAATGAATTCTGATTTGGAGGAAAGAAAAATAAATACGGTATTTTTTTAAGCAATAAATAAACACGGTTTAAAATGCACTGCTTCAAGTTCATTCAGAAAATTAGCTTTCACATTCAAAAAGTAAAGAGTGAATTATTGTCGCCATACCTCATCATCACGTTCAAGTGAGCCATGAGCCTGAAAAGTAAGAAAATAATTGGTGAACAAGAGATTTAATCAAGAATATATTGAAGTCCATTAATCTAGCAAGTTGTATAGTTCAAGTAGAAGCACATATCCTTCAAAGATTAATTAGAGGATCCAGAACCACCTCGTGGAGCAACCAATTAACTTCTCCCCAGGAATCACTCTGATATATTTCTATTAGAAAAATGTGGATTATCTGAAAAAGAGCATTTGCTCATCATCCTTAAACTTCTTTTATAATATTTTATTATATCCAACGGTGTTCTTTGCAATTTCACTATTCAGTTTGCTTTTTTTTTTTTTTTTTTTTTTGGGGGGGGGGATAGGAAACGATATGAATTAAGAGAAAGATAATATACAACCTAGCAGCCGGGTAGAGAGAAGTGAGAACCCCCTCCCACAAAAAACTAAAAGAATGCTTTTCAATTCATAAGAATTGTCGAAAGGTTGTAGACAAGAGGAAATGAAAGTGGTAGACAAAGAATTATATATAAGAGGAAGCTCACATCCTACTTATATCTTGCAATTGAGAAGTCAGAATGCATTTCCCTATTGTCCTCTGACTCTCCATATCAGTTTTCCGCTCAAGGAAATATTAAGAGTACAGACAAGGGTAGTACAAAATGCTTCAGTACCTCGTCCATATCATCATTGCTGTAAATTCCATATCGAAAAGCCTGGCTCAAATTATTTGCTAGGGCTGCAACATCGTAGTCTCTGTCCTGGTAATCATCTTCATCACTATCCCTAGTTCGATCCTGCAGTGCTGTTGGGCGCCTATAGGAAAT
Organism: Luffa aegyptiaca; assembly: GCA_017139565.1. Lineage (NCBI taxonomy): Eukaryota > Viridiplantae > Streptophyta > Magnoliopsida > Cucurbitales > Cucurbitaceae > Luffa > Luffa aegyptiaca. The sequence continues at coordinate 54,602,685 of CM029398.1, forward strand.
AATCATTTCATAATCAGAAGATATGCTTGAAAGTTCAATGTTAAGCGCACAAATATAACTCAACATCATGATAGAGATAGCAGTAACTAGGAAATAGAAGAATTCAAGTGAACAAATATAAAGCGGACAGTGTTAAAATGACAAAAATTCAGCCAATATAAGATTTGAGTGAAAATATTTTAATGAAGATTTCTTGTATTTTAATACTACAAAATATGATGAAAAGAACACAATCTACTGGCCATTTTTAGAAAATTGTTTTCTACTGGCCATTTTTAGAAACTTGTTTTCTCTGTCTTAAACGATTGATATCATAACCAATAAAGGTAAATGAAAAGGCTTCTTATCAAAAAAGAAAAGGCTTCTTAAAAAGCCAGGCAAAATTACTTGTCCACATCAAGTTGCTAAACAAAAGCATGGTCTCCCTGAGTTCCTGAAAATATTAACGTCCCCAATCTATCTTTTTCAGGCAAATACCAATTCAAAAATCAGTTAAAATAGTAAACAGTCACATTCACATATTATAGCAAATTCAGTCATTTGACGCTAAAATGATTCCATGAATTCCAACAGCCCAATGTAATCTAATTAATTGTATATCATAATCACTTCAGCCATTTGAGGCCCATAAAATACGTATATAGCGCCACATCATGGGAAACTAAAAATGCTCTTCCCCAATCTCTAGTACGTCTTTTTTTGGCTGGGGAGGTTGTAGCCTTAAGATGGAGGCAGTTATGATCTAGATGTTGTGCTGATACTTCTTGTAATGGAAGGATGTGAAAAATAGCAAAGGAAAGACATACCCACACGCCCACTGGTAGACATTTTCCAATGCATTACGCTTCAAAAGGACATTTGTTTGCCAGTCATTCCACTCAGTGTTTTCCTGTTAAAAAGAAACATGGGAAAATTTAAGTACTGTAATGATGTCACTCAGAATTCAAAAGATAGGACTGACCTGCAAATGAGATTGAATCTCACTACTGTTGTTTGCCAGTTGAACAAGTTTGTTAGATATATGAGTTAAGTGGCCAATGTTCCCTATCCTAGGTGGTGATCTACCTTCTGCAGAAACCGTTGGCTGAAGAACAAGTTGGAAAAATGAGAAACAGAAAGACTTTCAGGAGCAACGATTAAAGATAAAAAATATATATATATATATCTTAGGTGGACAATGTATCATAATTTTTTAATATGAAACAGAGAATTTCATTAAGGACAATGGAGTGTACAAAATCTCTAGGACTTTACAGAAACACATTCTAATAGGAAGTAATCGTAGAAGGGTCCAACTAAATTCGGGAGAACAAACTTTTTTTTGAACTAGAAACGAAACTTTTCATTGATGTAATGAAAATAGACTAATGTTCAAACGATACAAACCCCAAAATAGGGTGAAAGATAAAAACAAAAGAAACAATTACAAAGGAATGATAAAAGCATGCCAATTAAGATAAATATCATGAAGCAAGAAAGCACTAAAAGTCCTAGGAAGAGAACACCATGAGGAAGCTTTTAAACGTGCTGAATCGAAATGGTCCATCCAAGGAAGAAATTTTTCTTCAAAAATTCTCTGGTTTCTTTCCAACCATAATTCGGACGGAAGGGCTCCATTACAACAGGAAAACATAAAAAATTATGAAAAGCCTTTGAGGAGGAACTCCACATCAAAAAATTAAAAACAATAGCCTCCCAAGCTTCCTCACAATCCCTTTGTTTCTCTTGTGAAAAGCGTTCATAATTTTTGCATATAGATCATGCATAACTTCAGTAAGACATCACTAGAAATTGGAAATTTACCTTGCTCACATCAAATTGCAGAGTGAAATGCTTTTCTGCGTTCAGTATCTTCCCCACAAGATTACACTCACGAAGAAGGTGCTCTACAAGGGAAGAATTCTTGCTCTCTAAACATGACACTACAATATTCTCTACATGGTGATGCAGAAAGTTATTGTATGGGTACCTATTTTATCATATAGAAGCAAATGTCATTGTGGATCTCATGAACAAATCAAGTTGTAGTAGAAATACAGAAACCTACTCAAAGAACAAGTCCAAAATTCGTTTGACTGCTCCAAGATTAATCAACTCCTCTGCAGCTTTGCTACCCACCGTGAGTAAGACTGATATGAACTCTACAATCTGGAAAAACCAGTCTCAAGGAACAATCAGTGAAACTTTCTTTAACAAGAAACAAAACCTATCATTGAAAAATAAAATATACAAGAGTAGAGCTCCCAGAGGAATCAACAGAGATACAAAAATCCCGACCAACTGGCCAAATGGTAGAAAGCGAATACTTGCAAAACGAGAAGGAAAAGAACTCCAAGAAGACAAAATAAAAACCAAAGTATCCCAAATCTCTTCAATATTTTGATCAACCCGTTGGAAGATTCATATTTCTTTCTATGTAAATTTAAAGAAAAGAAAGCTTTTAGTATTTAGCCATTAACAAAACAGATAGCCTTATGTTTAAAGCATACAGCCATAACAACTTCATATGATCACATCCACGACTTTAGCCGAATGGATAAATAAGGTACTCCCCAGCACCACTTCCTCATCTCAAGTAACCTTCATGAGTGGAAGAAAAATCCTTGCTCAGGTTCTAATAGGCAAATTAGCCTTTAGAAGAATATTGGACTAAGAAGAGAGAAGGCATCTTTATTGAGATTGACTTTGAGAACACCTGCGGCCATGTGAGTTGGGAGTTTTTGCATAAGGTTTTGTAGGAAAAAGTGGTTTTGGATTCAAGTGGGGAATGTGGATTGGGAATTGCCTATTTTAATAAAAGGCAGACCGAGGGAGAAAATTTTTTTGCCATGAGGAGAATCAAAAAGATACACTTTCACCATACCTTTTCATTATTGTGGCATGTATCCTACACCGCTTGTCGATGAAAGGGATGGAAAAGAGTGTTGATTGAGGGCTTTAAAATTTGCAAAAATTGTGTTCATATTTCACATTTACAGTTTGCCAACAACACTATCTTCTTTTTTTTTAGGGAAGAGAAGAGTTTTTCCAAACATGTCACATTTTTCGAGCCTATGAATTACTGCCAGGTCTTAAGGTTCATAGGAAAAAGTGCTCTATGTCAAGATCAATTGTGATGAAGGTAAACTTAGTAAATAGGCCTGTATTTCTTGTGTTAATTTGTTTCTATTTCTTTGTCCTGTCTAGGTATACCTGGGGCCACAATACTGGGGCACCGTCTTTTCTGGAATCCAGTAGCAAAAGAGAACTTTTCCAAGGACAAAAGCTTCTTTCTTTAAAGGGAGAAGACTTGCCTTCATTTAGCCAGTGTGGAGTAGAATTGTTTTGACTTTTCTCTCTTTTTAAGATTCCTAGGTGATTAAGGTTAATTTAGAAAAGATCAGAAGGGGTTTTTTTTTTATGGGAAGGGATGATAGAGGGTTTCAAAACCTATAGTGCAGAGGGTGGTCTGGGTAGAAAATCGAGGCAGCAAAAATGTAGTCCTTCCCTTGAAACAATTGTGGCGATTCCCTTCAGAACTTTAGGCTCTAGAGCCTCGGCTAATGTTTTTTTTTTTTTTGATGAAAAAACCAACTTTCATTGAGAAAAAATGAAAGAATACACGGGCATACAAAAAAATAAGCCCACAAAAAGGAGACCAACTAAAGGAAGGGACCCCAATCAAGCAAAATACAACCTAACGGATAGTTACAAAACATCTTTGAGACCGAAGCCCAAAGAGAGACATGATAATGAGTAAGGGACCACACGTCCATAGGATCCCTCTCATTCCCCCTAAACACTCTATTGTTCCTCTCCCCCCAAAGATTCCACAACAGAGCACACATCCCCCCAAGCCACAGAAATCTCTCTCTCTCTCTAAAAGGCGGATGGAGGAGGAACTCCTCGATCAACTCCCTGTGGTCAACAAAAGACATCCCTTGCAAACCAAAAACCTGGCCAAACTGATCCCACACAGCACGCGCATAGGCACATCTCCACAGAATATGATCCAGAGCCTCGGCTAATGTGAAAAAGTACAGGTTTCATTTCAATTCCAGATCATTTTCTAAAGGTACCTTTATTCCTCTTAATGAAACCTTTTCAGCACATGTTTAAGATGTTCCTTTCTTTTCAATATGCCACGTTAGAAATTAAATAAGAAAAGGAAAGACAATATCATGCATTTTTTTTCTTAGTACTTTTGACAAATAATCATTTCATTTGATACCCATGAAAAGTCGTGGGCAACAACCTAACTTTATCAAGAGCAAACTTATTTATGTCTTTTAACCTATCATGTACACTTATATTTTATATAGGAAATGCTATGCTTTCATTAAGAGGGAAAAAAGCTTAGAAAGGAGAGGTGACAAGATGTCAACAAATCACCTTTGAAGGGTTCCATTTCTTTTTTACCTATATTTCTTTTCATCAATGAAATTCATTTCTTATAAAAATAAACAGATGATTTAAGTATCATGTTTATAGTAGCCTACATATATATATATATATATATATTTTTTTTTTTTTTTTTTTTTTTTTGATATCCGTGAGTGTCCAGGCCAGCTTACGCGCACCTCGATTAATCTCACGGGACAACCGCCTGACCCTACTACATTTGGTTGCCAAGGAAACTCGTAGGATATTAAATATCCTAGGTAGGTGGCCACCATGGATTGAACCCATTCCCTTGAAGCCCTTTATAGCAGCCTATATTTACTTAAACCAAATGAAAGATACCTTCAGACGGTGTTTCCCAAGTGGTGGCTGTAACTTTCCATATGTAGTAACTAAAACTTTCTCTGATGAAGAAACATCCAGAAGCTTGAGTAACCTACCTGAACGATAGAGACCAGCACAGTATTCAACATCCCCCATAAAAAGTTAAATAACACAAGCAAGCAAGCAAAGATTACATATTCTCGTCTTCAATCCCTCTTTTGTACATTTCATTACTAAAATGAAATCTAGTTTCTCCAGGAAAACAAAAACAAAAAAGTCTTCAAATACCATAACGTAAGAAATTTCTTTGACTATGAAGACTCAGCAAGTAAACTACAAGTTATCAAATTGGACGATTCATATGATTCATGGCTATTAATACCTTTGATTAATAAGGCATAATAAGTAAAAAATCATTGACCGAACAAGACCCGATGGCCAATACAATACCTAAACTCTCCAACATGCCTTCTACCGTCTCCATAGTTGCTGAAACTGTAGATCCATGGGTTATTTGGCGCGTGTATGCATAAGTTGTTCCAGTAGTTAGCCTCCTAGGATCTAACAGAGATATACACACCGATAACGAGTTTATTAAAACAGATGTTGGTCGTGAATCTTCCAAGGCATGGTGAAACAATCTTCCTACAAAACTGATTTGAAAAAGAGAACCAGTGTTAGGTGACCAATGACAAAATGCAGGTATATAATTAAAACCTCGAGAAGGGAAGCACTACCTTGGGCTGGAAATTTTAGCCAAAAGACCAGGAGGAGCAAATCGAGTAATAGCACAAAGCGTTTCTGCTGCATTAGAATGAACTTCTGAACAATCCTGAAAGAATGATCACATTTATGATTCACCTATGACTAATCCATAGGTTTTTCAACTAAGTCTACAAAGTCATATCGTTGACAAAAGAATTCATTAAGCAAAGCTTCCTTCTGTTTCAAATTTGTCACGAGCAAATGAAAAAAGCAAAAACCATGTTTTTTTTAACAAGAAACAACTTTTCATTGATAGATGAAAAGATACAAGAAGTATGGGGAATAGGCTGCACATATTCTTAGAAGCAACTTACTGAAGAGCTGAACTTGTCCACTATCATCTCCAGAACATCAGTCTCTTCAATCCACTTCATTGATTCTGTATAGCTTGAATACAGATGCTCATCAGCACCAAGAAGCCTTATCAAAACCTGTTCAGAAAGAACCATTCGTATGAGCTTCACAATGTACAGTCAGTAAAGATATCAAAGCCCAACAGTTTTCATATATAGGAAGGGTGATGCCCATGGTCTGAAAACATAATCCTCAATAATTATGTAGACCATAAGAATCAAGGTAATATGATGCACATAGAAACTAATGCTCCAAAGATCAAAGATGTTGCTCTAACTGTATAATTTTTTAAAAAAATGCTAAAGAGTAGAAGTAACCACTGGAGTGCAAAAAAACTAACTCACATGCCATAATGCAACTAACATAAACCATTATTGTAAGAAATGAGTTAAAATACCAGATGCAACAAAGAAAGGTTACCAACAACCAACCTCCATGATGGAAGTAATTCCTATCAGATCAACTAGCTTCTTTATAATTTCTTGATGCGCCTGGAAAGCCATGTGAGTGATCAGTCAACCAACAAAGTAGATCATCAGCATTAAAACAGTTGTATATGTTGCTTTATCTTTTTTGGATGAGAAACACTTCAACAAGAACTAAAATAGAAAAGATATATTACTTAGACAGAAAATAACAAAAAGAAATAAGAAATGAAAGCTTTTCACATGACTCAAAAGAAATGGACAAACGCACACAAAAAGTTTGGTCAAGTATCTTCATCGCTTTATGAACATGTTTACATTACTTTTTCTCCGAAGAAACTACCCAAATGTTGATGTTATTTCATCCAAAAACATTACAAAATGCTGTTGGAAAAGGATACAGAACTGAATGATAAATAATGGATTATTAGCAACATCTTGAGAAAAAATACAATAAACAATTTGCAGAAATATTGAAAGTAATACATTAATAAGATTAAATGGCATATATCATCCATCACCTAACTTTTTTGTTAAGAGACTTTCCAAATAAAAAATTGAACTAGAACCTAGCTCTTTATCATCAATATCCCCAGGCTAAGCTTAGTAAACAAGAGCATCGTCTACCTAAACCCTTCTTCCTTCCATAGAGTACGTGACATCAAACAGGTGAAATACAGCTTTACCTGGAAAACTACATAGTGTCACACCATACTTCGGTTATGCATAAAATGTAGAGGGTCAAGTGAAATTGAGAATGCCTCAATCTTTCAAACTCTTTAAAAACAGACGAAGAATATAAGTGAAAATGACATGCAAACTTACTTGAACATATTGCATAAAAGGAATTGTCTTCCGCAACAACAAGCATATGACAACCTGGCAACGAAGTAAGTTTATATAACAGATATTCCAAAAATCTTTCCCGTCTAAGACATAGAAAGTGGGTGAAACAAGGGAAAGACTATTACTTGAGATTGTGTTATCTGGCAACACAACAAACCCAATATGCAGAAGATAATCGAGAACTTAAATATTATGAAAATGATACCTTGCTGAAGTAACCGGCCAATAGTGTGCTGTGAGAAGGCTTGGGTTCTAGGAAGGAAAACAACAAGTTCATCAACTGCAGACAACCATATCAACGAAATCAGTAATTGCTCTATCTTTATCATTTATCATTTAATAGGGGAAAGAAAGCAAGTTCTTCACCTCTTCATCCTCCACCAATGCTTTGAGAATTATATCAACTTCACAAGTAAAAATCTCACAAACGATGAAAGGAAACCTGGGCAAGAATACATGAGAATAACCAAATTTAAAATTAGAGGGAGAAAAGGCACGAGGAATAACATTTAGAATGTGCAAGCAAAAAATTACTTAAAACTTCGTTTCTTTTCAGCCTCTTCAGGAGCTTCTTCAACAATATATCTGATTAGCTGTTCAATCTGAGTTCTTTCTCTCAAACTGCAAGGCATGAAAGCAGGCACGACAATCATCAATTAACCATATATGGGGAAACCTTCTAGATAAATTTCTCGTATTTATCTATTCCAGGTTTTATTATCTGCCCAACCGTTTTGTGGTATTTGTTATATGAGCTAGCAGCTGTGGCAGTTAGCTTAATCAATGTAGCACAAATTGACAAGGCTGACTAACAATATAGCAGCATATAAAAACTAGTAGAATGGGATGGAAATTACAACACTACTAGGTGACTAGTTACATGATCAAGTACTATCAAGGTCAGATACAATCAGAGTTACATGATCCCATCAATTAATTTCTCTGCATGTGTTAGCAACTCATCAACCAAAAGAAAAGACAAAAGGAATATTACAAGTTAATAAGTCGACTATTAAGTGCTTTGCATTCCTGAATTATTTCATCCTCGTCTAGAAGCTCCTCTAACGTGAAATTTTCCTTATCCAAAATTGTCTCCACCTGCAACAAATGAAAATGAAATGAGTAAAAAAAACACATTTACATTAAAACTCAAGAAGAGCTGGTGCACTGTGGTCTTCCTATTCACTGAACTAGGGGAATGCAATAAAAAAAAAAAAGTGTACTTGCCTTACTGGATTCTAAATTCTCTAAAACTAAATACATTAAAAAGTTCAGAACTGTCATGTCTTAAGAAATGCCAACTCAATAGAAAATATGTGTCCATGTCATTCACATCTGGGAAGATAATTTTTTTTTATAAGAAACTAGAGTTTCATTATCAAAAAAGAAGATACAAAAGGGTGGAGATGAGGAGTCCCCACCTTGCCAAGGGCATTATAAGAAAGCTTCCCAATTGGCAAAAATTTGAACAAAGGAGTGATTACAAAATTCATTAGAGATTAAACACAGGCTAGAACCATAAACCCTAACAAGCTCCCCTCCCCCTTGGAAAGTCATCTTCTTTCTTTCAAACCAAATTCTTTACAGAAGAGCTATCACCGTGTTGGCCCAAAGAAGCTTCGCTTTGCCATGAAAAACAACAGCACTTGACAACTGAAAAATAGCCTCCAGACAACCTTGGAAAGCACCAATTAAGCTTGAAATAAGAAAAAATTTGTTCCCAGAAAAAGTCAGCATAAGGACATGAAAGAAAGATGTGTCAGAAATCGTCAGCGCTTGCTTTGCAGAGGACACACCAGCTGGGATTCAAAAATGCTTCAGGCATCCTCCTTTGCAAGCTACAAAAAGTACTCAAATTCCCATGAGCTAAAATCCATAGGAAAACTTGACTTTTTTTTGGGGATTTTGGTTTCCAAATGTCCTTCCTGAAAAGAGAGCTTAAATACTCTCTACCACTCATTAGGTTGGTCATGAGAGATTCAACAAAACTTTTTTTAGGATTTTGATTTTCCAAATCAGTTATACATGCCTTGTCTGTATTTAACTAAAGAATCTTGGTCTTTCCTGACAGAGTATGACCATCCACCCATTACCGTATCATATTGTATTTAGCCAATTAATCTAGTGTTACATCGTGTATATTGATACAAATATGATCTTATTAGTCTTGTGTCCTCTACTGTAATTTTACAATATATTATTTTGGGGCTCTCATATATATGTAACTCTATTGTATAGAATGATGTGGAGTATTTTCTCATATTTAGTTTCTCACATCATGTAACAAGGTACCAAAGCTCAAAGCTCTAAGCTCTGTAGGATTTAGGATCTTTTTTTTTATCAATCAGAAAATGGTAGGATATAGGATCCTGTAAGCCCTCATACGTTTGTGTCATTGCGACTTGGAGCTTGGAACATACCTCAAACTCAGTGCTATTTTTCATTACTACCCAACCGAGGAAGACTGTCAAGCATCAACCAATCCACAAAACCCCAAAAGTCCAAATGCCAGCTCTGCTAGATCAGAGTGATGCCCTTTGACCAATGCACTGACATGTAATGGCTGGAATTTTTTCTTGGCCACCAAGTTTTGACTCCCCTCTTTATTCACATTTTGCCTATAAATTCTACTCAGATTTGGAATTACCTTGAAAGAACACATGTTTTCTGGTTTGCAATTCTATTCAACAATAACCCAGTTGGATTTTCCACTTCTCGCTCCTCCATCTTTCATGGTTCTACCACTTAGACACTGTTTGACACTTCAATCTTCCATTGTCTTCTCTGAATTTTCAACACGCCACAATTCTTCCATACCTTTCTCCAATAATTTATGCATCCCTTCTAAAAGCTTAATTATCTCTCTTTTGCTTTTGTCCTCTCTGAATCTTCAACATGCCACATTCCCTCCAAACTTCATACATTTCTCCAATGATTTATGCATCCCTTCAGAAAGCAAGAATATCTAAAGTTGAGGAATTGGAAATTGAACTACTTGAATTCCTTTACTTGAAAATCATCCCAGTAATCCCCAGTTTCTAAGCAAATACAACACTTAAGTCATATAGAAACACGCTTACCCACAGAATATGAAAGTGTTCAGCAGTTACTTCTCTGTGGAGGGTTGAATAATCAAGTTAAAACACCCCAACCCATCTTTTTCTTAGCTGCTAAATCATGTGAATAGAAATGAAGAAACGGTGAATTGACTTTTCCATTGGCGCCCTCTCAGCTCGGAGTATGGAACTATGGAGGAGTAGAGGTGCATTATACTTTCTTTTTCGTTTAAAAATAGGAGGGAAGATGAAAAATTACACTTCTGATAATTATGAAATCTGCAAATCATTCTTTATGTGTTGAAAATGGGTTTAGTTCTGACTTCATCAACTATAAATTCCAAAGATGAAAAAAAAAATAATAAAAATAACGATAATGAGTTACACCACTCCTGCACGTCCCACCACCGAGGGGTCGAGAGCAGGAGAAAGCATGGAGCTAACGGGGGAGGGTACGACCGGACCATGTCGACGAGAATCATATTGAACATGGAAGAAAATAGAGAGGTTGAAGACCAGACATTGCATATTTGATGTATTGAGCAATTAAATCAAATCCACGTTCTCGAACTTCGATTTCCTTCCCATGATCCTCGTTGAAGCGCGTGTAAAATCCAAAATAATGTTGATAAAAATCTTGCCCGATAGGAAATGAAATTGAAACAATTCCCAGTACACAATCCACAGTACAGTAATGATGAATGCTACAATCAAAAAAACTGGATGCAGGAAGATAAAACAAAAAGAAACTCACAGGCGACGCTGTGGACAATCCGGCCATGCGCCAGAACATGGTGAATTGTGGGGAAAGATTGCCAAGCAAAACTCAGATCTGCAAACCCAGAAATCGAACCGCCTGGACGACCCTCCCTAGCGAGGATTCTCAAAAACCACAGAGACCACACAAAAAGTAATGATCCAGAGTCGCCTCAACGAAACCCTAGAAGTATAATCTGAAAGTGCATGGATTCGAACAAGTTGAAATGGATCGAAAGGAGGGTTTGAGGAGCAACGATAGAATAGAATGAGAATTCACAGAAGCGCAAATAAAAACCTGAAATCGTGGGAATGCGATAGGATTTGATGAAAAAATATGGAAATGATTATAAAATTTCTGTTGTTTGTTATTTGTATTATTTTTGTTGCTAGAAAAATATAATTATTTGTAGTTCGGTAGAAAAATATAATTCAAATTAAGTTACATTTTACATTTGATTGTTTATAAAGAAAAATGGGTCGTGCTTATTACAATACTTTTTTTTAGTTTTTTTTTTTTATGTTTTTGGATAGAAATTTTCTTTCGTAAAAATTATGAATTTTGATGTTTCCATTTACCCTACAAAAAGTTGGGTGTGCAATTTTTTGACATAATAATTAATTATTACTATTTTTGTCTTTAAATATTTTGGTTTCTTTACTTACCTAAAGCACAACAAACTCATTGCTAACAAACAAGTGGTGTTGTTGACCACTCGTTGTTTTTAAGATAATTTCCAAGAAATTTGGAGCGGTTTCTAATTCTTTTTATCAAGTTCCAGGACACACTCTTTATTATTTTATTTTTTTTATTCTTCTTTTTTAAATAAGATTTTAGACAACAATTTAGAAAATGGCATAAATTTAATTTTAATATACTTTTGGTTTGCGATCCTATAGTTTTTCAGGCACTTTGAGTGACAATATATTTTTTAAAAAAATCTCGATACACGAAATAATTTAACCATCATGAGTTTCCCAGAGTGATCAATAAGGTCATTGAGAAAATAAATAGCAAGGGAATTTGTTCAATCCAAGATGGTCACCAACCTAGGATTTAATATCTCATGTGTTTTCTGGCAACCAAGCTGACCCGGACACTCGATATTTAAAAAAAAAAAGCGAATGATTTTAAAAAATTATAAAATTACACTACATAATGTATCGATATTGGCAATTTAAACATGTTTTTTTAGATAAAATATCAATTACCATCTTAAAAATCGATGTTCATCCACTATATTCACGCTAATAATTTTCCTTTCATAAATAATGATTAAATGTTTTATGGACCTCAAGTGATTGTTGAAGAATGTTGATGTGGCAACCAATTGATGGGAGTAGTAACCGTATAGTATGTTATGGGTAATTTTAGCGTAATCATAATTATAGAAGAAAACGGATTTGGGCCCATCCCAAATCGCCCCCACGAAGGAAGAGGGAGGCCAAGTTAGGGAGGAATAGCCCAACACCCTCCTCGCCCTCGGCACTGGGCCGAGGCCGACCAGGCTACAAAGCCCGATGGCTGCTCAATCCATGATGGAGGTTCCCCTAGGCCCGAGAAAGCTTGATCCGTGAAGCAGGGTCCACGAAGAAGGAGGACGAAGGAAAACCCTAATCTAGGGGAAGGTATAAAGGTTCCCTTAGAACCCAAGTAAGGGGTTGGAAAACTTGATTCTTTAAACCGTTTTTTTAGAGTAGCTCTTATTGCTTTGCTGGTTTTCCCTCCAGTCACTGACTTGGGCATCGAAGTGTGTGTGGCAAATACCGTACCGGTGTGCAGTGTTTGCTCCTTATTTGCAGGTCACGTTTTCCCGTATTTAACAAATTAATTGTTGGTGTCACATGAAGGTCATGTGAGTTGTTTGGCCGAATTTTGCCATCAACGTAGTATAGAAAGATTCATCTATCTTTGGAATTGTAATTTGTGTCTTATTCAAAATCATGTTTTTTTTTGCCTTTTAACTGTGTCGTTGGTTGATAATTCAATTGATGAAGTCTACTTTATTTAGAAACATAAATTGAAAATAGAAACTAAAATCTCCTAAAACATATGAGTATGGACCATTTGCATTTGGTATATTCATACTAAAAAAGACAAACTTGTAGAAATTAAAAATAATAATAATAAAAAAATGAGAAAAACAAAGGGCATTTGTCATGCCATTGCTTGATTCAAACGATAGATGGAAATACAAAATGATATAACCAGGTGCTAAAACATTGAACCATGTGTTGATGAGCTCAAACTATGAATACATAAATGATTTATTGGTGGTATGAGTGAGTCAAACCAATCCATTAATTGTTAAGCGAGTGAGTAATTGCAACGACAATTGAAAGGACAATACACAAAAAAAAAAAAAAAACATTGTTGTTGCTAATATAGTTCGACTTTTCAACCTAGTTCGCAAAGCCACACCTAGATAATAAGATCATTAGTCAAAAGTTAACTTACGAATTAGGCATCAAAATAACTTATTTCTCAACTCACACCACAATAATTTGTTGACTCTTCTTTGTCAAACATTCCATAACACAAACTCTCATTGTGTTTTTTTCGAATACTCAATAGATTTATTACCAACAAAATAAAGCACAATTAAATTCGCCATTTTACATCTACATGAAAGCTTTCAAATAAATGGATAACTTCTCGATCTTTGCCTGTCCATTTCCTTGGCATAGAAATGGAGAGGTTTGTCAAGTAACCTAAGGGAAACACATTCCTTTGGAATTCACAAAACCTGCATTTGTTTGAAATATATTTAAAAGAATAAAACAAATCTACGCTGTTCAGCAAATTAACATGACGATAACTCAATTGAAATAAAGCTTGTACTAATGATGAAGAGATGTGGTTCAAATCTAACTCTACGTATTAGTAAAGGAAAAAAAAAGTTAAGCCGAAATTATCTTATTTATCTGAAAACTATTAGCCCGGAAATTGACAGGTATATACTTTTCAGTTTTTACCAATTGTTGGAAAAATCCCTCTTTCTACTTCATTACTGTCACTCAAATCCCTAATTCCGAGTACTCCCAAATTTTGCCAATTTTGCCGACCAGTGTCAACTGTAAACTCCCTTCTCCGATTCTGCTTCCATTTTGAAATTCCTGGCGTTTCAGAGATTCCAAGGAGAGAAGACATAGTCACGCGTACGATATGCTCGGTGGATTGTACGGAGACCTCCCTCCGCCCTCTTCGGCGGAGGAAGATAAGCCTAGCAATTCTACCGTCTGGTCGAGCAGCACAAAAATGGCGCCGCCGACCCTACGTAAGCCATCGTCCGTCTTCGCGCCGCAGACTGTTCTTAGATCTCAAAGCAAAGTAAAAGCAGCCACATCGACGCTTCCGAAGGCTTTGGTGTCAGCGCCGGTGGAGCCGTCTCAGCCGATTCTGGCCGAGGCCATCACGCAACCGGCATTGGTGGCTGTTACGTCGACTGTTATAGAAGAGTACGATCCAGCGAGGCCGAATGACTACGAGGAGTATAGGGTGGAGAAGAAGAGAAAGGCCATGGAGGCTGAGATGAGGAAGGAGCTCGAGAGGCGGAGACAAGAGGAGGAAGAGAGGGAGAAGAAGGAGCGAGAGGATCGAGAAAGAGAATATTCTGATTCTAGGTTAAATATTTCAGGGGAGGAAGCTTGGAGAAGGCGCGCGGCGAAGAGTGGGGCAATACCAAGATCGCCATCACCACCAAGCAGCGCAGACGGCTTCAGCATTGGAAAATCGGAGACTGGCGGCTTGGGAGTTGGGGCTGGTGGGCAGATGACAGCGGCTCAAAGAATGATGGCTAAGATGGGGTGGAAAGAGGGGCAAGGGCTCGGGAAGCAGGAACAAGGGATTACCACCCCTCTGATGGCAAAAAAGACAGACTTGCGTGCTGGAGTAATTGTGAACGCTAATGATACGAAATCAGAGAAGAAGGTGAAGAGTGTCAACTTCAACGGGCTACCTACTCGGGTTCTTCTGCTCAGAAACATGGTACGGTATTGTAGAATCCTGACATTTCTGTCGACTTGAAATGAATCTTAAGTGGCAGGTTTGTTTTCGAGGCATTAGAATTTCAGTAGTTCTTTCTCATTGCTCTCTTTACTATTAAAATATTTAGAAATTTCAGTTAGATTGGAGCAATCTAGACAGTCTTACGGTAACCGATCATATCGTATTTTCATCCTTTAAGCAGTTTGTAGATAGTTGCAAACACCCTTATTAGCTCAGGATTCTTCTTTTAATCCATCATTAAAATGCATGCACTTGAGAAAAATCTTGGTTGTCTATAATTTGATGAAAGTTCGATTCCTAACCTTGGTATCCTTAAGTGCTTGCCAATTGATATACGCTTATTTAGTTGCAATGTTAGACCACTACGGTGAATGGATTGTTAGTTAGGCAGAAAGGTTATTGTCAGCCGCCAGCTAGCATTCTTATCAGTAATCAGCCAATTTCTCAAGCAGATCTTTATAAATTTCACCTTCACTTACGAGTATAAAGGAATAAGATATGGACTAAATAATCCATAGTTGCATATAGAGTTCTCGTGTGGAAAGTGGTGGAGGGAAAAACAATAAATTACTAGTCCATTTGAAAATCAATTAAAAAGCAGATAAACTACGAAAACTTAATCAAGACTTGCCACCTTTACTCATCTGGGTCTGTATATAAGCCTGGATCAATCTTAGATATTTTACTAGATCATTTCAGGTTTGAAGTTTATTGTTATACCAATATTCTATTTTGCCTTGAGAAAAGAGTCGCATGTCGAGAGATTAGAAATCTAGGGGGGAAAAAGGATAGGTCAATATAACACATTCTATGGGTTGTACGAACATCAAGATATACCACATTTGGTTGAACTCTCATGTTGTAATTTGATTCTTTGTCGCATTAGGTTGTACAAATTCCCCCCCCCCCCCCCTCCTAATATGTATCTTTGGATACCCTTCAAAGATAGAGATTCTAATGTTATGGCTTCCCTCCTAGGTATTATCTAGGGCGTGAGGTTTTAGGGACCATATGCTCTGCTTCCTAGAGCCTTTTGGTTTCTTTTCTTGTAATTCTTTTTTGCATCATTTACTTGCAACATTCCAAGGTCTCCTCTCTTTTTTGTACCAAGTTTTTGAAGGTCAACATCTTTAAGAGGTTGTCTATCCATCAAAAAAAAAAAAAAGAGGTTTAAGGGTTGTCTCTTTGCTCGTCTGTTTTGGTTTGGCCCATGTTATGTCTTGTATGCACGAAGGCATTGGAGGATCTATGTCATATTCTTTGAAGATATTCCTTTTTGAGTATTTATCGTCTAGTTTCTTTCAGGTTTTTCACTCTTTTCACTCCCATATACTTGAACCTTGTTTTTTCTTTTCATTTATCGATGAAAAATGAGTTTCTTGTTAAAAGAAGTTTATGTGGTTAGGATGGAGGAGGTCCTTTGTGTCCTTTATTTAAACAGAAGGAAAGTTCTTTGGTGGGCTCTCTCTCTCTCTCTGGTGTCCTTTGGAGTTTATGGTTTGAGAAGAAAAGGAGGATTTTTAGAGTGTCAAAGGGTTCTTGGGGGGAGGTTTGGAACATTACAGAGTCTGTAAAAGGTGATCACCGAAGGGGAGAAAATCGAAAATTTCCTGTGGGGAAAGTAATTGAGAAATGCTTAGTTGTTTAGCCAACTGGAATATTGCTACATGGCCCCTAGAAGATAGAGGCTTAGAATTAAGCTTTTTTTTTTTTTTTTTTTTTTTTTTTTTTTTTTTTTTTTTTTTTTTTTTTTTTTTTTCCCTTTTTGTTGGAAAAGAAACAATTTCATGGATAGAATTAAGCAATTTAAGGAAGAGAAGTGAGGCAATGTTAGTACTAGTGAGAGGCTGTGGAGATATCCTAGAGAAAGTTATGAGACATGCTGTAAGCTGATTACTTTACTAGAAAATATGGAAATGAAGAAGGGAAGGAAGAAAATAGGCAGTTTACTCAAGCAAGGCGATTTGGTTGTTTTCAAATCCCTTTTGTGGCCACCCTATCAAATTCTGAGCAAAAAAGCTGGGCATCGAAGAGAGAACTTCTTTCTAGATAGGAAATTGCTGGTTATGTCATGGCTTTCCTCAGGTTTCATTGGTTCTTTCTGGTTATATCCCAAACCAAGGTTTTCAGCAAGAAGAAATCTAGCCGAGGAGGAGGCATACAAGAGTTCTGATTCAAATTCTAGATGATATACAACCTTGTGGCATGGAGGATAAATGGATTTGGGGAATAAATCCTTCAGTCTAATTGTTTGTAAAATTACTGCTAAAAGAGCTCATTGGATTGCAGCCAGGAAGAAGAAGGCAAAAATCTTTTGGTTTAATGTTGTCAAGCCATTGTTTAGGGATTATGAACTCAAAGAAATCAAAGATTATTAGGAGAAAAACATGCAAGTTCAGAAGAAATAAGGTTTAGGGTTTAGAGTTTGGATTGGATTTATCAGACTAGCACAATTCTTGTTCTAATTATGGTCCCCCACTGTAATTATAAAAAAAATGGGGTTTTCCCCATCCTTTTTGTTCTTTTTGGGGACAATTTCCCATTTGGAGTATTTTATAATCTCAATGTAACTTTGCACCAAGTCAATGGAAAGCCTTCAGGCAGGGTTGAAGAACAGGGTGTTTCACTGGATTAGTTGGCGAAGCAGGGTTTGAGAGTTCCTTGTAGATTGGGGAAATGAAAATTTTCTTTTACCTGAATGGTTTTCTACTTGCACACTTTCTTCAATTGCCTCGTTCCTCAGTTTTGCTCATTAGCTTGTTTGTAATGATAAAAGCAACTATATTGGCAAGATTTTTTTTAGGGATTAGTGGACAAGCGTGTAATTTGGTTTGTAACTATTATTTAATGTTTTGGGTGCGGATTATGATATTATAGGGGCTTTAATGAAGTTTGTTGGTAGGAAGTTACTAGGTACTACTGCTAGAGTATAAGTCGATTTCAAAATTTTCAGAAGCTGTTAATTTCTTGTAAACCTCCATTTTGGCTATGAGTGACATGTACCGTATTGATTTCATCATTTCATTTTTGATTGAAGAGGTTATTTGAACAGTAAACACATTATGTGATAATATTTACATGTGAGAGAGACTGCTGTTTGTAAATAGTACGTGGAATTTCATGAAGAATCTATGGCGGAGCTTGTAATATAGAAGAAAAAACAATACATATTTCAGATTTTTACTTAATTTAAGAATTGTGTTTTACACGCTTGAACCTCTCCCTCCACTTCCTCTATCCTAGTGACTACTTCATACAGATGTGAAAATCTAGGTTATGTTTTAATGTCATTAAACAAACTAGATGACAATTATTATTATTATTATTATATATATAGTTAAAAAAAAGAAGGAAAAAAAAAGAGATTATATATAGTGGGTTGATCTTCTAATCTTTCATTTATGCTTGGGATGGTTTTGAGCTTTAGTATTTTCTACTGTTTAATTGTGTAATGGAATTTGCACCTGTAAGTGCTTGTATTATGAGGTTAGTTAGACGAGGTAGTTGGGAGGTATAACAGTGCAAATAAGCTGATGAGTGAGAGAAAAGGAGGGAGAGCAGACCTCTCAAATACCTGCACTTGTATAGAACTTATTTAAATAGGAGAAAGAGCTTTTGACCATAAACAAGAACTTTCCATTAAAGAAAGATGAAATACCTGCACTTGTATGGATTGGAAAGCTCTTGTTGTGTAGTTTGTTTTTGGGAGGGTTCTCTCTACCCCGGCCCTTAGGTTGTCTTCCCTTTTTTGTTGGAATGATATCCTTTTGTCGTTTCTTATCAAAAAAAAAAAAAAAAAAAAATCAATTTATTGGGTTATTTCCCGTTAAACTCACATCACACGTGAGTATAGCATGCTATGTTTATATATAAGGCCGTGAACAATTTTATCCTCAAGAATATCTAAATAATCAAGCATTTTGATGATTGAAGCATTTTTATAGTATAGATAGCATTACATTTTTCTCCAGACGTCAAAAGCATCTAATTTGTGATCTTTCCCAGATGAAAATGATGAGAATGGCTGTCTTGTTTGATTTTTCTTGAAGGTGGGCCCCGGTGAGGTAGATGATGAGCTAGAAGAGGAAGTAGGATCAGAGTGTGCAAAGTATGGAACAGTGACACGGGTTCTGATATTTGAGATCACAGAACCCAATTTTCCAGTGGATGAGGCTGTTCGAATTTTTGTGCAGTTTGAAAGATCAGAAGAAACAACAAAGGCTTTGGTTGATCTTGATGGTCGGTACTTCGGTGGAAGGGTGGTTCGAGCTACATTTTATGATGAGGAAAGGTTCAGTAAGAATGAATTAGCACCAATGCCAGGAGAAGTCCCTGGATTTACATGAAATCCAAGAAGAAGAAAAAAAACGCCAGACATGCTCACTCTGGGGTGATGAAGCTATGATTAATTTGGATTGGATTGTGCAATAACTTTCCTGTTGTAAAGAGATTTGCCCATGATGTTGTTGACTGAATGAAGCCCAAGAATGGAATTGTTGAAATGATCTTATTAGCTAGCTAGTGCAGATTGTTCTAATCAAATAGTTGCGACAAGATATTTACCTGCTCTTGTTGATTGAACAGAAGGTTCTAATTTCGCTGGCAGATGGTAAAAAAACTGGCTTTCTTTGCAGTCGTTATGAGAATCTCTTTTTTCTTGGGACTGGACTGAATGATGATGCACGTTGTAAGGGACATAACCATCCAAGATAAACCTTTGACGAGTTCATT
The DNA here is from genome assembly GCA_017139565.1 of Luffa aegyptiaca. Classification (NCBI taxonomy): domain Eukaryota; kingdom Viridiplantae; phylum Streptophyta; class Magnoliopsida; order Cucurbitales; family Cucurbitaceae; genus Luffa; species Luffa aegyptiaca. The sequence goes on from CM029398.1 coordinate 54,622,331, forward strand.
TTTGTTGACAAATTCTGTTATAGGAAAATTTTCTTGTATTCACGTGTCTGTTTGTTAATAAGAGCTTGGCAATTTATCTTATTTGCTTCCTCGCAGCTTCGATGATTTCTTGAACAATAGTTTCTACCAAGATTGTAATTCGATTTGATTGATACAATGAGACTAACGACGACTTTATCTGCATGTACAGCACATTGTTGAAGATGGGCGTTCTTTTGGGGCTGCAAGTGGATAATCATTGGGCTTTTACGGTAATTTTAGGTAAAATCCAAGATTCGATGTATGGTTAAAAATGAATATTTGAATTAAAAAAAAAAAAATGTAAACTTCGTAAATTTTAAATATGGTCAATCAAAGTTTCCACATAATATGTTATAACAGCATATTGAAATAGTCATTTTTATAATTTTTCATTGAAAAAGATTTTTTTTTTTTTTTTAAATTTTATAAATTGTACATATATGTAAACAAATCCTAACAATTACCATAAGCAATTAAAGTAGTCTTGAGCTTGAACATTCAAGCTTTGATTATAGGTGAAGTTTATACAGTTCAAAATTAAGAATTTGTTCTTGTATTGCTCAGGATTTATCACAAGTTCCTTTTCAAAAAAAAAAAAAAAAAAGGATTTATCACAAGTTCCAAAAGCAGGTTGCAATTGCATAACTCTAGAGACAAGCGAAATCTTTTTTCAGCACTATAGATTTTTACAAGGCTAAAATTCCCACAATCCTTTTTCTTTTTTGCACCATTTTACCAATTCAAACCTTTAAAAATTTAAAAATAAAAATCCTATTTTACTGAACTAAAAAGGGAAAAAACGAAAAATAAAGAACAAATGGTAATTATATAATAGATTTTAAAATGGATTGGGCCAGTCAAATCTGAATTAAATGGGGGGAAGGGGTTAATTTGAAAAACCCTAAGGATTATAGAGTCTAAGCAACATGATAAGGCCTAGTCTCCATCCTCAAGCTCTAACAAAATCTTAGAACTGCTGCAATACAAAATCTTAAAAACAGCTGCAATTCCAGAGAAAAGATCCTCTTTTTTCCCATATGAACTATCATGAATTGCAAACCCTAGCCCCCTCCCCTGCCTGCCCTAGGGTTTACAAAAATTCAGACTCAGATTCTCTCTCTTCACCACACTTTTCCTTGGGTTTTGAAACTTTGCACTTTAATGCCTTTCCCTTTGGGGCGGGGCTGGTGCTGGTAGTGCCATTGTATGGACAATCGCCCTTGAAAATGGTGTCCATGGAATGGAATACAACCAAAATACACTTTTGGAATCCCCCCATTTCCTTTTCCAACACTTTAAACCCCAAAAATATATATAAAAATTCAATCTAAATACATTTTCCAACTCTTCAAACTTCATTAAACTTATTTTAGGGTTTAGAGTTCAATACTTGCTTATAATCATGTTACTACGAGAGTGAATATTTCGTTCCTTCATTATCTATCAAGTTAACATCCTTTTAAAAAATGATGTGGAGATCACCAATATTAAATAATTATTACTTATACATTTTCCTTTTAACTTTTTTCTTTATAAATTTACATGGAACAGATCAATAAGCAAACCCAACCGTACTATCCTCTCCCAAAATAAGGAAGAAAAGAAGGGGTAAGTTATGGGGAGAGAGAGAAAGCGTGGTACTGTGCATTAGAGGCGAATCAATGGCTTTAAATTAAGTCTGCACCAAAAAGATAGGGAATTGATTTTTTCTTAGTTTATTTAAATAAATTACATTATTTTTTGGGAAAAAAAAAAAAAAAAAAACTGCACAGACAAACACTGGCAGCAGTCTCGAAATTACAGTCCACAGTACCTTTGGCACTCACCCTTTTACCCCCACCCCATCATTTTTTTTAACTACATCAGAAAAAAGAAGTGACAAATATTTATAAAATATCATAGAAATAATTATACATTCAAAATATCATTATTTTATTTCATTCTTTTGGGGAGGGTGAGTACAGGAACAGGCAGCACTAACAAGACAATAATACCAAAATGAGAGAAGGCAAAAGCCCGTTCCATCAAAGATGTTATTGGGAAAAGTAGAAACTATAAAGAGAAAGTATTATGAAAAATTAAAGTGTGATTAGACCCTTAAAAATCCCATCCTTGTTTGGTTACAGAGAAAATGGAAAGCAAAGGAAAGGAAAGGCAGGAAAAACCAAAACAGGGAAGATCCTTGTCTGGTCTGCTCTGTTCCAAAGATGATGATTATAGGTAGAAATAGACTGATTTTACACCCACCTCCCTCTGTCAAAATAGTGTGTAGTTATGAGACTTGTGAAATGAAACAGAGGGCTTTGCTTAGCTCACCTAGCTGTATCTTCTTACCATAAATGAAGCTGAAGCTTAACCCCTTTCTGGTTCTGGTCTTCTTTATTAATGGGTTGCTGTTAAATACTGTTGGGTTTGTTAAGGCTTAGAACTGCCTATTATTTATTCTTTTACTTGTTTTGGTGCAGTGGCTGGTGCCTGCACTGCACCCCTTCTTTTACTCAAACAACTGTCAAACTGCCTTTTCTTCTGTAACAAATTTTACTGTCTCATCTGTTATAAAGTTTTGGTTAGGTTGTAAAAATTTAGTGCCTTTATCTTTGAACTATTATCTTTTTATCCTGTCTCTGCTAGACTGCTACTGAGACTATTTAACTGTCTTGCAAGATTAATCTAATAAACATGTCTTAAGAATATGCTTTGGGTGTGAAGGAAGTCATGTGGTGAAGGGACTAAGTTGATTTTCAAGTTACTTATAATCATTTTCTTACCTTCTTGTTACTTCCTTATCAAATTTTTTATACATGAACTTTTTGTCAGTTTTCTTCTTGATAAGTTGAACTGAATCCTGAAGTATCAGCTACAAAATGAAGCAGACTGTAGCTATAAAGATAAATGATCCCTAAGCAGAAAGATAACCTCACATAGCATAAAAGTGTTCATGAAATTAACGACATTAAGTCAAGGTGTCTAAGTTGAAAACAAAGGGTCCAAGTAGCTAAGCATTTGTTTTTCCAACAAAAAAGGAAGAAAAGCAAAAGACCATAAGTCAAGAAGTCCTGCAGTAAATGAAAGGCATCATGTCTAAGTTGAAATTACAATCCCACTACTTGATAAGAGTTAACCAAAGTCATGTGATTCTTCTCCATCACACAAAAGACCAGTTTATGAACATGAAAGCTAGACAGTGATTGGAATCATCATCATTGAGAACCTTCCAGGCAACAGCTTGCTCGTAAGAAATGGGACGGCCCATACTGGATATGCATATACCAGATGGAAGATTTGCAAATCCCTGCAACGTGAAAGAACGTATATATGTAAGATATTTAGGAGAAAAGATGGATCATGATCCATCATAATTCATATCATGTTTTTAATTTATACCTGCTGCATTATTTTGGGGAACTCAGAACAGAGAATCTTCCGACCTGCTTCATCGAGAATTTTGTCGAGCATTATATCTTGCAGGCCAACAAGAGTGGTTTCAAGCATGTCCAGACCAGCCTGGTTAGCAAAGGTGAAAACAGCAGATGCCTGCAATGAAAATTTTCCAAATCATGTCAGCTTTTCGGAGCAGTTCCATGACTTTTAATTGGTTCAAATTTTACTGTAGAAACGTCGATTACATTGGTTTTGACGGAGCAACACATGATTGCATCTGAGTGGTGCCAGAGCTGCTTCAACATGGCATCCCCAGATTGGGAGTCGGCTTGAAGGAGCTCAGCTCCAACATGGATCCTGAAACACAAAACTGTTGTAAGTATGTTCATGGCTCAGAATTGATATTAACCATTTTCATGGCTCCTTTCATATAACTATAAATCAGACATACGAAGAGTAAGCCAAGTTTTTTGAGGAACAAAAAATTTGAAGACAGGGATAATGTATTCGTACCTGTAGCTTCGGCAAATCCATCGAGCCAAAGTAAGAGCTTCAGGAGAACCAGGAAGGGGCTTTAGTCCCATATTGGAACTCAGCCGTGATGGGGCAATGGCCATGGCAACCCTCTGAACAGACCCCACAACACTGCGAACGTATTGTCGAGCCATAGCAGCCACATTTTCCCGCAAGTGATTCTCGAAAGTAAACTGAAAGGCAATAGTCAAGACTGACCGAAGATTGTAGCTGCTCAAATCAGTTTCACCAGCAGAACGTGCAGCATTGGCACCAACTTCAAGAGTAGAGGCCAAGTCCAATGTTCGAGCAGCAGTAGGTTCATCCTGCTATGTGCGGGAAAACAGAGACAAGACAAGGAAAAACAAGTTAGTTAATGCTTTTAAATTTAAGGCATTCACAAACAAAAAAAGGGTCTGAGCCAGACGGTAATTAAATGCAGAGGCAGACCGTTTTAGGATCCAATGGTATGACACGAAACCCAGAAGGAAGTAGAGGAGCATCATCAGCAAAAGATTCATCTATAGGTGCAAACACAAGCTGAGCACAAGCTCCAATTGCATTCTCATCAACTCCACTACAGAGCTGCCATGAAGAAGTTGAGAGAACATATCAGGAGGGGGAAAAACTCACATTAGATAAGGTCCAACTAATACATATTAGGAAACTAACCTGCAATAAGTACATATCTCGTCCGGCCAAAGCAACGTCTTCAGGGGAGAATGCAAGGCCCTCCAGTCGAACCACCTCCAAAAACTGTACAAAGATGTCATATTTACAGTAACAGGAAGAGACTGAAGAAGTTACTTTGAATGATAGAAATTGTTACCTCCTCGTGCTCCACAGTATGAGCAAGAGGCAAAATGACCTGGCTGCTTGGGAAGCCACCAGGCCTTGCACATGGAACAGCATATGGACTGGCTTTTAGACTCGCAGCAGAGTAGGCATCAACTCCATAATCAGCCCATTCAGACCGATGCTCTCTCAGGAATCGAACAAGCAAAGCAGGGGGAACATTCTGAAGATAATGAGTAGATGAGTTAAGATTGAAACCAAGTACCAATTATTCAGATGCAACAAGTAGCAACCAAATACTCACCTGAAGCAACATCGATGCTTTTGCGCACATCACACCTCCGCCAAAGGAGGGATACATAGACGTGCTGTACTGGGAACCTGGAAACTTGTTTGCTGATGAGTTTATGACAATTGTCACATCCTCCAATCCATCACTGCCCATAGGTGACCAACCATCATCCGCAAACCCATTAACAGCATCATTGAAACCCCTAAAGACCATTTCAAGATATGATTAGAACTAAAGAGAGCAGTACTCAATGACAATCATAAATCATAAAGGATAATGTTCTCCAAAGTAGATAACCCAGGTATGTTCATACAAGCACTACCTGCAAAGTTTTTGACTAAATGTCCGTAGTACAGCTGGTTGACGTCCACCACTATATTGAATCTCTCCATTAGTCTCTTGAGCAATTTGTCTAATGTGACGTAATGCCTGAAAAATAAATTTGACCTATATAGTAAGAACAAATATGATTTACTTGTCTAGAGAACAGAATGTCGTCTAAACAATTCTTACAGAAATTGTCATTTTCTGAGCGAGGATCTTGGATGACTCGTAAAGTGGCCTAAGAACTTCAGGGACACTCCAAACCTACACATGGAATGCAAGAAGATGAAAAAAAGTGTATAAACAATCAAGAAATATGATGATCAAATACTTGAAGTTGAAAGCTCACATCCAAATCAATGTGATCAACAATGTGAATAATCGATCCACCGCCCTCGCAAGCTCGTATTAAATAGCCACTAGGAAGCATTTCAGCTCTCACAAAAGTAGATGGCGGAGGCCCTGCTGGGCCACCACTTGAAGAAGTTAATGACCTCTCACAGACCTGCAAATCATTCCAAAAGAAAAGTTGCAATCAAGACTCACCCTGTTTCTGTTCCCACAAAGTAATACAATGCCTAAAAAAAGGCTATGTCAGGCATCAATGATAGAACCAAAGCATTGAATTTCCATAAAATAAAGTGTCTTTTACAAAAAGTCATAATAAAATTAAAAACTAGCTTAAAAAGATGAGGTCAATAAATATACCACTAGACTGCCATCTTCTAAACTTGTTGTATATCTCATAGTCCAGAAGTCACGTGCTGCTGCTAATGTTGTTGGAGCATAGGTCTAATAAGGAGAAACAAATGGAATTAGAAATTGGTAGAATGAAAAATTAATGGTAGAAGTGACAGAAAAAATAGTATAGCTAACCTGCATATATATGAGTTCAATTGTTCCCCCATTTCCAGTAGGGATTACACTTAAAACATTAAGACAGCGACAGTCACGATACCATGAAAGGCGATCTTTAAGAATTTCTGCAACCTGCATCAATAAACTTCATGAACATGATGCACACAGAAGAAAACTCCCAAAATGTAACTTTCATTTTCAAGGGATGTAAAATTAGTTCATAAGACAAGTACCTTTGTCGGCTCTAGACTAACAAGACCACAGGCTCGCGCTGCTACCCCACTGCAGTTGCGGGAAACAGCAACGATTCCAATAGAATCCGGACCAGGCTGTGAAAAGAATTGGGAATATTCATTAAGAAGATTAAGTAAAACTTAAATCCAGTAAGAAAGTTAGAAATTGAACCAACAACCTTCAAGATAAATTGAAGTGCAAATGTGCTAAAAATCATATCATTCAAAGAGTACTTACCTTCATCCCAATCATCTGGACCCAGTCGACAGCAGTTCCTGTAGCCTTGGAAAGGAACTCTGCCAGGGTCTCCTCAGCTACCGCAAGAAGACTATGACAATCAATTCATAACACCAATTTCAATATTGCATTAAAAAACAACAAGGGTGAGAAAAAAAACTAATGAAATATGCAGCAAGAAGTTAAAATATACTGACCCAGCTGGGTTGTTAACATCCCTATTGGGATGCTGAGGATTTGGGTTTTGCTGTTGTTGGGGCTGACCGCTCATGACTACAGACTCACAGCTATTGTCTGTAGTCGTCCCAGATGCCTGTTCAAGAGACAAGAAGAGCTATTTGTTATACAGAAGGAATCAAAATTGAATGATAGTTCAGTTTTAAAGGAATTAAGATTAAGAAATAACAGTCATAAAGCACATTTGTTGAAAGACAAAGATCAAGATAATGGTTCTAAAAGGTGTTAGATGGAGGTGAAAGGGATTACACTATGCAGTTGCTGGCGCATATATCCATTCTCATAAACCAAATGGGACACCTGCTTCTGTAAACGGTCATTCTCCTCCATCAACAATTTGTTCATCGCAGACAGCTTTCGATTTACGCTCTGGAGGCGAGAAGATTCCTTCCTCTGCTTCTCACGGCATCTAGAAGAGAATTAAGGAAAAAAAATTTGTGAAATTGTTTGATACTATTGCTTTAAGAAATTCAATTTAGAGATGATCTAGAGCACTAGTTCATCTTCTTTCTTCACTGTTGGCGGATGGTCAAGACATCAAGGAAACAGTAAAAACAGAAGCTAACAATTTTTCAACTAGTGTTTGAAAATGACAGATATGTTATATGAAAAGTGAAGTCCTTGCTTTAATATCCTCCAAATAAAAAAATGAAAACCCTGTTTAAAACCATCGGAAATCCACAGCCCAGTATCCCAGGAGAGACTGAATCCAAGGGATAAAAATGAGAAAAGTTTAGACCAGAAAACTTGCGACTTCGAGAGTAGAAAATTGTATGCTAAATATTAGAAAACTAACCAATAGATTAAGAAGTTTTAGTTCAAATACAAAACACCCAGATGAACAATAAGCAGCACTTGACTAAAAACACAAAAGGATGTTTCTTTTCAAATAAATCGCGCCATATAAGAAATATCAGCAAAGATTTTGAACTATAAATTCACCATAAGCATTAATTTCAGCCCAAAAAGGCCAAACTGAAGGTCAGAATCTCATAACCACGGGGAGATCCAGTTCCATATTGAAGAAGAAGACGAAAAGAAAAGGCAAAAATGAGTAAAGTTACTGAACATAGAAGTTCTATGGAAAAAATGTGGTTATTTTCAATCAAAAGCATCATTTCCATATAAACCCATCTCCTACAGCTATCTAACTCCTTATCCAGATGTACCAGAAGCCCAGACCCAAAACAAAAACTTTTGACAATACACAATAGTGCAGATAGGAAAAACAACCAAACAAAAAACGAAGTACAGGTTTAAAAAACAAACATTATACCTGCGATTTTGAAACCAAACTTTGATTTGTTTAGGCTCAATATTAGAAAGGATTGGGCACTCTCTAATGAGCTGCTGCCTTCTAAGAGAACTGGGCTTTGGACATTCTGCATAAACTCTCTCTAATGCCTCAACTTGCTCGGGTGTATAACGTACGTATTTGCTTGTATCCATCTGTTTATTTGATGAATCTTTGTGCATAACAAGCGCCATAAACCTTTTGAAACGAACTCGAACAAAGAGGCAAACCAAAGACTTAAGAGCTCAAAAGATTCAAAACCCACCAAGAAGAAAGCCTCAAGGACTAAAATTTTTTTGCTAAGGAAAAATGGGAAGTTAGCAAAATGGGGTTTTGGGGTCGTCTTGGTCTTCTTCTTTGGCGCTGTTGGTGTTGTTAGTCTTTTTACCGGGCAGGCTCTCTCCTCCAAGAGAGCCTCCTCTCTCCTTCATCAGTTAGTGCTCTGCTTCTTCCTCAAAGCACACAGGTTGAAGAAGAGCATGAACAGAGTCCTCTGGTCTTTATCACACAAAAACACCAATTTCGAGGACTTAAAACACAAGGAAGAGGAAAAGAAAAGAAAAAGAGAAAAAAAAAAAAAACCAAATTACAAAACCAACCCACAGAAAGAAAATTGATTAAAAAAAAAAGAAAAAGCAAAAGAGGTGGGGTGTTTGAGCGAGAGGAATTGTGGGTTTGTAAGTGGACAGAGAGAGTATAAACAGAAGAAAACAAACATCCAATGGCAATCCAAAAGCCAGGTGGCTAATTTCTTTTCTCAACTTTCTCTCTCTGGGTTTTTCTGCACAAATAAAAATTGAAAATCCCACTTTCTTCCCACTGAGTGATGTGAAAATTCAAAAGAAAAGAAAAAGAAGGATTAATTGAGAGTAGGCAGAGTCAGAAAAACTGAGAGGGGCATTTGTTTTATTTAAAGCCTGTCACATAAACACAGAAGGCAGAGAGAACGTTTCTTTTGAACAAATGTCTACTGTTCATCTTCATCTCTCAATCTCTAAGAACAACAACAAAAATAAGAGAGAGAGAAACAGCCAGAAGAAGAAACCATCTTCTTTCTTTCTCTTTCCCTTTAACAACAAATATTCACGAGATGAATGTATGTTATTGTTATGCATCAATCTATGGACTATGAAATATACAGCATGTGTGTATGTATTTATACATGTGTGATGGATTGACAACAGAATATCTGAGAGAGAATACGACTTTTAGGTGAAGATGAGAGAGGAGAGGAGGCCTTGGAGCAGAGAGAAAGTGGCCAAAATTATTACCTTTGGCCTTTGGCCTTTGCCTACTTATACTTTATTTTTGGCAGTATTCTATTTCATTTCTGTTTTTGTGCTATTTTCTTAACTGGGTAATCTTTTAAATCCATGTTGGTATTTCCAAGTTCAGCATTTTAGGTACCATCTTCATTTTTTGTGATATGATTTTTTCCAATGAGTTTAGCTTGTTATAGCCTGTTTTAGTAAGTTTAGTTTGTTAGGGTTTGTAATTAACTCATGTGCTTTGTTACTCTCACCCTGTACAAGTAGTGGTCATGTGCATGCACTTAGTCAAATGAAGGGTTTATTTTTGTTATTTTAGTTTTGTTTTTGGTGTCTAAACTTTATTGAGATTGTTGTCATGTGTCTAGTTTTTTAAATAAATATGTTAGGCCAATCAATTTCAATAAGATGTAGCTTTGACCACATTAAAAAGATAGCTAAATAAAAAATTTATCTTAGTAAAAAAATAATAAATATGGTCTCTTTAGCAAGTTCGACTCAACTCAACTTTCATCGACAATCCAACTTTAGAATTCTATAAACTTACCAAAGTATAAGAGTAACTTCAGCTAGCTACTTTAGAGACACAATATCTAAATAGTAGAAATGAGCTTATAATTAATGTTCAACAAAGTAGACACGACTTTCCTTAATCTGGGGTTTTGTGCAAGTTTTAATTACATCAATTATGGGTAAATCAATAACAGAATTTTCCTTAAATCTTAATTACATCCATAAAATATGTAATTGTTGCAAGAAGGGGTAATGGCGCCGTTTTTGCAATGCATCACTTTAAGCTTAGTTTGAATGACAAATTTAAGTTACATGAGTTGTTAACTACACAAATTTTCCAACTTGAAACTTTAATCAAGCTCAAACACCAAGAAAGATTTGGCTGTAGATACTACACATTTGATCATTACATGAATTATTCATCATGCTTATATATATATATAATCCAAGCAAGTCATGACAACTTACAAACCAAAATAATACAACTATGTGATTGCCATGGAGTCCTCATTCTGTGGAAACCTCAAATCTCTTCTTCTATTGGAACTTTATTCAGCAAAGAATTGAAAATAATCTATGAATGTGGACAACTCTTTACCTATTGCTCAACTCACATCCCAAAGTCAATCAAAGAAAGTGGTAATAAAGGGAACAACTTTACCAATAGTTATGGACACAAGTTGTTAAAAAATGATTTTTCTTATAAATAGGAAAAGAAAGAGATCTAAATTCTTCGGGTGGAATGGTCATAGAACACTACTAATAGTCTTCAATGTTAATTATCCATGATAAATATAAATGGTATCACAATTCATTTTACCATTCATTTTGGTAATAATCCTTCTTCAATCCCTATTTTACAATTCATTTTATGTCGTAAAAATTTTGATCAACAATACTTAAAATGTACTTGTCCCTGTCTCACTTATCTTCATTTTGATTTAAATAAAACGTTGAAATTTTAAAATTGACTTGTTAATTGGTATTGTATATGCAGAATCAATATTAAAAATGATGCTGAGTCTAAAAAAATTACTTCAGGCATGTTTTACAGAGTAATCAGTAACCTCCTTAATTTCAAGCAATTTATTTATTTATTTACAGTGGAGAGTCCAAATTATGAGTCAAATTCTTCTCAAATGGATTATCCACTAATCCATTATTTCAAAGACTGATCACTAGTCACTACAACTCCATGCTTTTTGAGTCATGAGTTTTAATTCCAAGCTTACATTAATATTTTAGTTAAGTTGACTCTCCTTTTTAATTTACCAAAACATAGAAAGAAAAACTCTGTTTTTTTTTTTTTTTTTTTTTATAATGCCTAGCTCCTCCTTAAATAAGAATCTGTCTAAGCAGGAAAAATGAACATGAAAATATAATGGTTTTAGAATTTGGAAATAACAATGGATAGAAATATTTTGAAAAAAGCTAAGGCCTATGGTCTATATAGTGACTTTAAAGCAATTTGTTGTGTTTGAGACCCAAATTGATGATTACTTTTTCAATTAAAACGGTTTAGTGCTATAATTATTAGATAGCACTTTTTTACTATCGATAGTAAAAACTCTAAAAACAAAAAATCAAGAGAGAGAAAGAGAAAGATATAAGTTGTTTTAAAAAATGATCTAAAAAATGCCATAACTTTTAAAATTTTAAGAAATGAGCTGAGTAGAAACTATTCGTTTTCCTTTTTTTTGAGTTCAACGACATGTAGAGATGGAAAAATTTGAAAAATTTGAAATTCTGATCTCTTAGTTAAATGTACATGTTTTAACCGGTTGAGTTATGCTCAAGTTGATAATCATCTACTTTTCTTTCACTTATCACATTTATGATGCATTTAAACTTTGCATGTACCCAAACCAATTTTCCAACACAAAACCTTAATTACTACAACACCTTCCTTCATTTACTCATAGGGCTGATATTGTGACAAAGCCATTATTCTCCTACTAAGTTTGGTAGATCTATGCAGTCCAACCCTTGTGTTTTCTTCCAAAAAAAAACATAGCTTTGGGAAAGTTCTAGGGCTGGTTATGTACAAAAATTTTCTCCTACCTCCATTAAACAGATTTCTTGTACACTTATTATGTTTAATTTAATGACAGAAAAATAAAATAAAATAAAATAAAGATTCTCTCTTAGTCTTATCAAGAGAATCTATCACAGTGAAGAGAGAATCCAAGTTAAATCTTTTCTCACTGACCATAAAAATAGAGGCTAGATTTGTTCACACATAAAAAATAATCTTTAGAAGAGCCAATTAGAGCCATTAACCTTTTTTTGCTAATTATTACTTATCTTCAATATCCAACTACTCACAAGTCCCATTAAATATAACTGTGAAGATATTTGGAAAGAAATATTAAATATGTTACTGTTTTTGTACATCACATTCTTAAAGGCAATTAAGTTTATAATACATAGAAACAATATGAAAACAACCCTAATCAAAATAGGTGTTAAAAAGTGTGTTCAAGCTGGAAAATATTAAGAGTTAATGGGTAATGATTGATACACTTGTTATGAGAGTTTGGGGCATCAATAATGTTTTACAATGGCCTTGTGGGACACATGATCTTAATTAAAAATTTTGGGGTCAATAGCTTGGAGCTTTCAAGTTTCACCCATTGTGTGTGTATGTATATATATATATATATATATATATATGTCAGTAATTTTATAGATGTGACAGACATTAATGGGGTCACTTTTTTTTTTAATCATAATCAAATGGTTAATTAACTGGAAAAAGGCATAAAGCAGCTGGATATATATATAAACAATATGGCCAATCCAACTTTTGGTTTTTGGACAAAATATTAAATTTCAAGATAGGATAGCCATTGACCCAATGGCTTATAGCAACCAATTTTCTATGCTGAAGAAAATATTTTATTTTCAACGGGAAAGTCATGTTTGAGTTTTTAACTTAGATAGAGCATTATGAATCTTCCTCTTTGTAGTTCAAAATTCCAAATAGAATCTAGGTGAGTTTGGTTTAAGATGATGTTGGACTCAAATTTGCATTATGAGTTTGTTATGCATGAAGATTTGTTCGACAAACTCGAAAATTTCAATGGTAACTCAAAATTTACTCCGATAAATTAATATAATCTATTTCGTCACACAATTTTTCTAAACTCAAACTTGTTGGAACATGTACTATAACATTTAAGTTTCTTAAACGACCATTTAAACCTCTGTTGGGACATTTTCAAACTTAAGATGTCTGACTTTGTATCCTAAACTGATCTTGGATATTGCTTTCATGCATGGTTTGGTTAAGATCTAGCAGCACCAACCACACTTTTTGCTGACAAATGAGAGTGTTTCCCACCTCTATCCCTTTGCTCAGAAGAATCCAAGAGAGAGAGAAAAGTAATTGACTTTGAGATTTCACTAGCTGGGTTGACATTTTAGTACAAAGATTTTGATATCTTTAAAGCATCCAAAGCTTAAAAACACACTTTCACTGCTCTTTCTTTTTCCCCTCATACTCTCTTTCTCTCTCTCTTTAAGATAAAATAAACTAATGGGCTTATGATGGGCATTGAGGGAAGAGGAGTCAATGGCTACACAGACTCACTTGGTGTTTTCTTGTCTCCTTGCCCATATATCATTGATCATCAAAACCCCTTCTCTGATTCTCTTCATTTTAACTTTAATAACTTTTGCTTTTGGAAGAGATGAGGGCAAAGGCCAAAAAGAAAAGTTCAAGAAAAGGGTTGGTTATTGGAGACATGAAGAGCCCACCAATCTTGAAGTAGGGTTGCGATCCAATATTGACTCATGTTTTTCTATATACATATTTTAACCTGGATCTAGCTCAATCGTATGTATCGTCGATTAAGAAGTCAGAAGTAGTTGAACTTAACAAAAGAAAAGTTAGTTAGGTATGTGGGTGGAGTGATTTTGTGGAAAAATTAAACTAAGGTACATCAAAAATCACTTTCCCAACCCCATCTTTGAGGGTCCCAAAAGTTGTCTTTTGGTGGAGAAGAAGATGACACATTCTGTCATGCACCAAAAGTAGTAGGGTTTCATTCACAAAAAATTAAAAAAAAAAGTTTTTTTTTTTTGAAGATCAAAACCCCACACACCCACCTTCTCTCTCCTCAATTTGGTGCCTTTGCTTGCATTTTACACCTCTCTCTCTCTCTCTCTCATGTATGCATGATAAGAGAGGTGTAAAGGTATATAGAAATGAGATAGAGAGGAAGAATCCCAACTTTAGGGGAATTACTCATGTGAAGCAAAATGCCAAAAACTGTTCTTGTATCTTTGCTACTAATTATGGCTTTGTCTATCACATAATACATGCCAATTATGATTTGGAGTAATGCTAAAGTATAAAACTTTTTTGTTTAAATATATATTATTTGTGAACAGTTCTTGTTTTAAAATTTTAAGAAAAGGGTTTAGTGGGAAATTAGAGGAGGAGATTTTGTGGCCACTGATTGCATGAAATTGCAATTGGCTGATCCATAAAGATCACATGCATTATATAAAGATTCAATTTTTAGATGTCCCATTGAGAGTTGGGAAAGGTCTATATCATTCATTGTATTTTCCAGATGAGAGAAAAAATAATTGTACGATATTGGTCACTGATTTCTTAATTTGGTTTTAATTTATTTGAAAATAATTGTACGAGATTGGTCACTGATTTCTTGATCTGGTTTTAATTTATTTGAGTTGGGCTTGATTGATATTTAAGTTTTCAATGAAACTTTGTGGTAATCTTATGGACCCTGAGTCATAATCAAAGGCATCTAAATTGTTAAATGACGACCAATTTATTATTCTTTAAAAGCAAGAAGATCATATGTTTGAATGACCTCAAGCAAACATCTTCGAATCGTGGCAAACTTATAAAGTCATATACGTTCAAAATTAGAATAAACAAATGGATTAACTTTTAAAAGATTAGATAATAATTATAGGATTTTCTATATCACGATGTTGAAAATGTCATTCTTCTTTCATATTCACCAAATAAGCCCACTTCTTAAAAGACATTTATGTATTATTGATAAATTTTTTTTGGAGTGATGGATCCATAAAACATTATTCATGTCAGTAATATTTTATGTTCCATGATATCTCATGGAACATTGTAATCTTAATGCCAACAAGAGTTTAGCTCAACTAGCATCAAGTCTGTGGTTCGAACCCCCCTCCCCACATATTGTCAAAAAAAAAAAAAAAACTTTGTAATCTTAATCAAACTTTACGTCGGAGCAATTTACAATTATCATATTAAACAAATATGTATCCTTCTAAGTTGGAGGAAAAGTCAGTTTTAATGACAACTTATAATTATAGATCATTTTTCAAGTACTCCGTTACTTCATTATAATGCATAACATGGCAAAGAAGCTTGAAGAAAATACTATTGAACAGTTGAAGTGATTTCTTATTATGTAATTATTAATTATCATGTGAATTAAAACTTAAAAGAAGAAAGAAAAAGAATGAGAAATGAAAGCCACTCAAAAGGACAAAAAAGAATTTAGTCTACTCAAAGCTACATGGAGGAGGATCCAAATAACAATGGTAGTGGAAATTTGAAAAGAAATAATTAGAGTGGCTTGACCAGGAGAGGACCATGAGGAAAGAAAGTGTTTGATTTCCAAGGAATGGCCCTTTGATAGGGACTCTACAGAATCTGTATAGGACACCATCTAACACTCTTGGAAGAAAAGTGGCTCAGATTTCAATAGCAAAGCCTGTGAAATGTGGTTTTGCTTTGTACACGTGAAGCCACATCTAATTTCATTTCTATTTTTTAAAATTTTTTCAGAAACCTGTATGAATATGACCAGGATAAAAATGTAAAGATTCTGACTTTTTACCCCTTTTGAGAGCTATACTGCAAAGAGTTACTTGGTTACATGTATCATGAAAATTTAAAGAAACGACAAAAGAAAGTTCAACAAGAGGTTAATATCAACAGAAATTCAAAATCTTTACTATTTTACTTCTGTTTTTCTTTTGCTACTTGAATGCAGGAACAAGCAAATATGAGAAAATTGTCAAACTCTGTTCCTATAACATGTGATACTTAATGGGCGTTGACCAGAAAAGGTAAAATTCAACCAAAAGAGTTGGGCTAATGGACCATTTTTACAAGGAGCTGATGTACCTTACGCCAGCCAACCGCTCTCTCCATAACGACCTTGTTCTGTTCTATAGGATGTACACGACTGTGTCCTTGAGTTCTAAAAGTCTCCATATGCAAATGCCAAATAGCATCTTGGAATCTAAGATAAATGCTTAGATTTCTTCTCATATGAGAATTGCTAATTCAGACAGCTCAAGGTCAGCATAACAAAGATACTACTTGCGCAGATTATCCACTATTGATACAATACAGTATGTGGTGGAAATAATATCAAGTTTGATATATCTAAAGAATGATTGCAACTTCCAAGTTCTCTTGTAGCTCAAGTGAAAGATACATAGTAGGAGAAACTTCGATTGAATAATAGTTGTTTGATATAAAAGTTTAACATAGGATATAATACAACATGAAAATATAGCAAGACAAGGACAGTCAGCACACCAGTCCCAAAAGATGTTCATGTAGTTTCCTGTACTGTTTAATAAACAAAAGTTGGGAAGTTATGAAAACAGTTGCACTACTGTATAGTAATTCACTGTCTCGTTATTTACAAGTTCAAAATATCCAGCTGTAGAAGGTTAATTCTATTATGTTCTGCTGTAATTTTGACGACTGATATCAAGACGCTGTTTCAACTTGTCTACTATACTCCTTTCCTTCCTAAAACAAGACCAAACACTACCAATTTATATTCTTTATGTACATCAAATAGAATCCAGACCTGACCTGACCTCTCGTCGTCTCGATCTCTTTTCCTTCCATTAAAATGCTTCCCACAAAAGTTTCAGGAACATCAGCTTTAACGTGTACTGTACCAATCTGTTGCAGCTATTTCAAATATTAGGCTTCAAAAACCGGGGAATTTAAGTGAACGGCTGCTCTTGAGATAAATTTGTTGTCTTTTTCAGCTAATATGTTTTTGGGGATCATTACAACTCAAATGGCAAAGGGAAAGTGTTTACCTTTTTCTCAGCAAAAGATAGTATACACTGCCATTTCAAAACACAAAGAAGAGAAAATAAAAGAAAATAAGAAAATACACCTAGGACCAATATGTTATAGTACTAGGTCCATCCATCGTTTCAATTCAACCAGTTAACTTATTTTTGAGGTGGGGAGCAACGTAAATAGCAACTAATACTACAAAACAGCGAATCTAATATTTGCAAACCTAATGCAACCACCATTCAAACAGAACAATCAGCTTACTCACTCCAGTATTTACGATGGTATTAAATCTTGCATACTTTTGCTTGCTACATTCTGGATCTCCTCCCTAAGTAACATGCTACTGAAACCTATATGCTAAAATGATGCTAGTGTAGACTAAGGATGAAGTAATACTAAGACAACTGAAGCTGGTATTGGGCTCTCAATTTCCTTACAATTGTTGACGTGCGCTGTTCACCATTCACCAACAATGCCTCAGGCATCAGTTCTCTGAAGAAGCTAGATCACTTTTATCAGAATTCAGATTTATATTGGACTGTGATCTATCACCTGATGCCACTTCATTTCGTTGATTCTCATTTTTATTTGATTTGAGAAACCGCCCACCACAACCCCTAGCTCTCCTCAGTGCATGCAAATGTCGAGATTCATGCAAGTATGGCTGCACAATATATTGAAGCTAAGCGGTTAAAAACTAAAGAATGGAGCAACTTGAAAGGAAAGCAAACCAAGAAGTCATATAGTTCTACAAAGTCCCCTCCAACCACCCCCACCCCCAAAAGACAAAAGCATGATAGGTTCTGCTACCATTAAAGCAAATGGAAGACTACAACTAAGTACAATGCTAATAACTCATCTCACGATTCACACTACTATTAATAGATTGAACTCTCCCTTCTAACTAACTAGCACCTACCTATACCCATTTTGCCCCATTGCCCCTTCTTTTATAGTATATATACAATGGAGGCCTATCACAATTATGCAAACCTACCTTCCTAGACTTCAGAGCTTTATTTTCTGATTCAGCTTTTGCACGGGACTGTCGACGTCGTAAAATGCCATGATACTGTTTAGCATTCACAAAAACAGGCTCCTCAACTGCATCTGTTGGCAAAGGAACCCCAGCTTGTTGAATTCCCATTAACTGAAGATGGACCTAAAATGAGCAATAAACAAGGACTAAAGTAACGACTACAAAAGGTAAAATAAACAATTATATCAAAATCAACAAGTTATAAATTATATTGAGAAGACAATCTGATAAATTAAGCTTCCTTCATGCTGATGTTCGCATTCAAAATGTTGACGCTGTTCATTTTTATGGTCTAAGAAAGCCATAAGTTGAATCTATAATGAGTTATCCTATCCTCCAAACTTGAATGAAATAATTATACCCTTCCAAACTGTGCTGCTTCTATCATTTGATTTGAGGGGGAGGGGGCATCATTTTTTACCGTCTACAGTAAACTAAAAAGTTAAAATTGTGAATTTCCGTTAGTTTTCCTGCTCAAGGAAATCGGTGTTCAAGTACAAAGTCACTGTAAACTTCGAAAATAAAAGAATGGGCATGGACACCATAGAAAATTAGCTCAGGTGCCAACTTAGTTGAGCTAGAGTATAGTTTGGTTTTCTGGAACCACGTTGTAGAAAGTTACCAAAAATCTTAACAAATGGAAAATTTCAACACTCTCCAAAGGAGAAAGAGTTACTATTCTACTATCAATTCTCACCAACATACTTATCAACTCGATGTCTCTATAGAAAATGTTGGCCAAAGTTATCGACATTAATAAAAAAAAGATAAACTACTTACCATAGGTTGCCCACCATAGGGCTGTGGAGGATATGGTTGAGCATCATAAGGAGAAAAGATGCTTCTGTAATAAGGATCTGGATATGGATAAGCAGAGGGTGCCTACACCAGAGAAGTCCCAGAAATCCAAATTAGTCAAATAAGCTTTAAAAAAGCCATGACCAACGAATTAGTAAAACTAAAAACTAGATCCTTTGTCTTGCAAAAGGAAACAACGACTTAGAAAGCACCATCATCACTGCAATTGTCCAATTAAAATCAGCCACTGTCCTAACCATTATCATGGCAAAAAAGAAATCTCAATCTCACTAGCTATCGTTCCCCATGGATGGAGACCAAAAATGAAAGGTCATTGTAACTAAAACACATCAAATTACGCTCGTATTAGGTAGATGAGGTCATTGTTTCCAGTGGAAAGTGACTAAAACGTAAGGTAATAATATAATGGGAAAAATACACTTTTGGTCCCTGAGGTTTGGGTTAAGTTACACTTTGGTCCCTGAGTTTTCAAACTCAACAAAAATACCCCTGAGGTTTGAGATAAGGAGCACTTTGGTCCCTGCCGTCTATTTTTCTGTTAAATGCTAACTGTTGCTGACGTGGCACTATTATTTTAATAAAAAAAATTATTTTTTTAATTTTTTTAAATAAAAAATATTAAAATAAAAAAATATTATTATTCAAATATTTTTTTATTTATTTCTCTCTCCCTTTTCTTCCTTCCCCTCTTTCTTCCACTCCTCCTTCTTCTTCATCTTCTTCCTCTTCAACTCCGGTGGCCGGCCGCCGCCGGCTCCCGGCGCCAGAAAGTATTTTTTTTTTCTTTCTCACTTTTCTTTCTCTCATTTCTTCTCCCTTTCCTTCCTATCATTTTTTTTAATAAAAAGAAAGGAGAGGGAGGAGGCACCTCCCTCCTCACTTTTACACGCGACGCTCTGTCCGCCGTCCATGCTCGTCACCTTGAGTTCTGAAGGACACGCACCGTTCAAATCCACAACGCTCCCTGTGCTCATACGTTTCTCGTCGGTGCCTCCCTGTGGGACGACCAGCATAGGGATGTTGTAACCGTCGACCAAACTCACGTCGAAGAAATCCAGCCCGCCGGCGCCGTCGAGTCCGCCAAAGTTGCTTCAATGTGTCGTTCATTCATTTCCATCACAAATCCCTTCTTCTCTTTCATTTCCCTGCTTCAAATCCTCCTCCCATGGCGGCTTAGCCCCTTTTTCTCCCTTTTTGCACCCATGTTCCCAATACCCACCGACACATTCCCCTTTTCTCTTCAATTTCTCTCTTATTTCCCTTCACAACCCTAAATGGTGAGCGATTCCAAAGACCCACCTCCCAATTTCCCTCCTCGTGCCCTAATTGAGATTTGTGATGTTGTGTTTGTTGATGTTCAGTCTCTGATTCGATTTTTTGATGAAATTGATGGGACTGTGGAGCATGTGAATCTGAAGGAGAGTGGGTTTTTTCATTTGTTGTCTCGAATTGGATTTCTCAAGGCGTTTGTCGAAGAGGCTCCGTTTATGGATGTTGAAGAGGTGAAGAAGCTTTGCCCTGTTGTTGTGACGAATGGGAAAGAAGGGTGTAAGTTGTATTCCAATGGCGGCGAGTTGCAGATTGCTCCGTTCACGGCGACTCAGCTCGATCCCTCTGTAAAAAAAAAAAAAAGGAAGAAAGAAAAGAAAGGAGAAGAAGAGAAGAAGGGAAAAAGAAGAAAGAAGAAAAAAAATCCGGCGGCCGCTGCCGCCGTTCGCCGGCAGCTGGCGGCGGCCGGCCAACGGAGTTGAAGAAGAAGGAGATGGGGAAGAAGAAAGAAGGAGATGGAGAAGAGAGAGAAAGAATGTAAAAAATTAATAAAATAATAATATTTTTTATTTAAAAAATTAAAAAAATATTTTTTTTATTAAAATAATAGTGCCACGTCAGCAACCGTTAGCATTTAACAGAAAAATAGACGGCAGGGACCAAAGTGCTTCCTATCTCAAACCTCAGGGGTATTTTTGTTGAGTTTGAAAACTCAGGGATCAAAGTGTAACTTAACCCAAACCTCAGGGACCAAAAGTGTATTTTTCCCTAATATAATACATTAGGTAGGTGACTAAAGGCAAAACATGAATTCTATCAACTAGCGATCCTTATATAACTAGTAGTGATAGTGATTAATATCGTATGCATTGCAATTTTTCCTTTTACCAAAAAGGTAGATAGTTTCATTAAAAAAACCAATACTATAGAAATGATATAATAAATTCTAAAATTCCTTGTTCATATGGCAAACCATATCTTTAGTATATCCTGAGAGTTGAAGGTTTTCTCTGTTCCTTTCATTTGTACTACGTACTTGTAACTATTTATTTATTGTATCTATAAAAAGTTTGTTTCTTTATCAGAAAATATAAATAAATAACCAGATAAAAAAATTAAAATGGCCTTGAACAGAGAATTTGCAGATCATGTTTCAGAAATGGATTAACGAGAGAGGGAGAGAAAGGGAGAGAGAGAGAGAGAGTAATGTGAATATAGTACCATTGCATGCCCTGCTCCAACTTGTGGAGGTGTTACATACTGATTTGGGGTTGTGACACTCGGTTGATTTAGTCCATTTATGACTGATGGAGAATGATTCTGAGATTCAGAGTACTTTTGCTGCTCATCAGCCTCACCATTATCTGAACAACCAGTTTCCAAAGCAATATTTATCTAGGCCCAGTTGGAGTAAAAAGACAATATTGTAAAATCACAAAGCAATCAGTTGATCCCAGTAAACTCTATTGAGCCGCAGAAGTGGCCATCAAATGCAACCTAAAATATCAGGTACATATAGAAAAAAAAAAAGCATTCAAAAATGGAAGAAAAAGAAAAAAAAAATGATATTATCACATAGAAAAATGGAGCTCACGTAAGGAGCCCAAGGTATGTCCCAAAAAGAACACTTTAGAGACTATAATCTGAACAAAAACAGATGCTAAACGGCAAAGAATTAATGCAAGAAAACATAGCAAGTTTTCTTTGGTCGATCCACTTCTTGTCGGAATACAGAATACCAGCCAACAAAGTCCATGGCTTTCAATTGCAAAATGCAACTTCCGATAAAGCTAAGCTATGTGTGGATGAAAGGCCTCTCTTTGCCAAAAAATTATGCATTGGTTGACAGAAAAGGCATATTTCTAGCTGTTGAACTGATGAGAAACTTAAATGATAGAGTCAACGGCTTGATGCATTTCATATAAGGTGTTTAACCAGCTTTAGCCAATGACACACAAGTTGGAAGATAGATCAATCAGGTGAATTTTCATGTAGAAATCTTTTTTGTGATCTTGCTAATATTGACTTCATGATCCCTCACATTGTGCAAGACTTTGAAAAGGTGGGTGGTCTTTGTTTTGGGATGGTAAACACTAATGATAACATTCAAGAAAGGAATTTGATTCTTCTCCATCCAATGGGTGATGCATTATGTGCAAGGGTACAAATGAAGATGCCAAGCACATGTTTCTTGATTCAAGGTTAGTGGAGTCTTTTCAATTGCTTTAACATTATATTGTCCTCCCAAGAAATTTAAAGAGTTCTTTGTCTAGATGCCGTGCAGCCATCATTTTCTTTGAGAGGGCTAGCATTTTGAGGATTAATGCTTAATTTAGAATGTTGGAGTTGAAAAAAAAGTGATACATAATTATTTACCAAGATGGAACTTCGGAACTTAATATCTCCCCTCCCATTCTTTTGTATTATTGACCATTTAATGAAAGATTTATTTTCCTATTAAAAAAGAAAGCATGTATCATGTAATACATAATTCATAATGAAGAACAGGTCATATGAAGTATTGACCAAAAGGTACCAAGGGAATCATTGTTTCTTTGTAGAAGATCCGGGAAGAATGAAAGCAAAACACATTAACTTTCTCTTTTCAAAAGATCGAGAAGCAAACTACAGCACAGATGCTCTTTGAGCTGGTTCAAAGAGCATTTTATCATCAAGGTAACAGCATAAGAATAGAGAACTTACGGACAGAAATAGCAACATTCTCTCTCTCTCTCTGTCTCTCTCAGCGAATGAATACCATACATTGAAATGTAACTAAAATATAAAAACAAACACCATAACATAGGAACACGAGTTTGATCAAGTTACCAGAATAATCGTGGACAGAAGAAG
The DNA here is from genome assembly GCA_017139565.1 of Luffa aegyptiaca. NCBI lineage: Eukaryota > Viridiplantae > Streptophyta > Magnoliopsida > Cucurbitales > Cucurbitaceae > Luffa > Luffa aegyptiaca. The sequence continues at coordinate 54,645,356 of CM029398.1, forward strand.
TCATGGGGTTGTAGTGCACACCAAGTGAAACCTGACATCAAAGCCAACAAATTTGTCAGTTAATCATTAATGAGATTGGAACGGATTGCATAGATATGGAATTAGTGCAAGGAATAATATGGCAAGGATGTAGTGACTTTACTTTGAAACTAACGCCAACAAAGAACACATATACAAGAGAAAGTCCTAGTTAATGCCAGGATGATTGCACCGCTTGACCCATATCCAAAAGAAATTCAGAATATCCAAGGTTAAGTAATATTATAAAAAACTCATTAGTTTATTATTGGTGAAAGGAATTTTCATTATATCAATTTTTATCCCTAATCATGAGCATGTAGGCAAACTTATGTGCATCTTAATTCTTAACTAATCTCACAAGCCAATCATCTAACAATAAAAATACTTTCATATTAAAAATCTCAGAAGTCTAAGTAATCATTAGGTGTTAATTTCACGACCTTGACGGCATCTAGGAAATAGTTTGTCCTTTTGACCAACACGAAGAAACAATATAATGAACAAATAATTTACAAAAATGAATCTAAAGAAAATAGGATGGGAAGTCCTAAAGTGATATTGAAGAAGAAGAAACCTACAAAGCAAAATAAAACATTCAATCATGTGAAATCATGAAAAGTGGAAATCTTACAATCCCAAGTACATAGACTCATACCAAAACCAAAAAAGATGAACTTCAGAAACAAAAATCTCAAGCGAGAAAATGATTATAGCCTAAAAGACTTTTCTTCACTTGATTTGTCCATGTCATCATTGCACTGGAGCCCAGCTAATCTACTCTGTAGTTTTCAAATTTTATCAGATGCCTCCATGGAAATAAAGGAAAAAAAAGGAGAGAGAGAGAGAGTAAGCACAAAGGAGGAAAGAGCAAATCTTTAAGAGCTTTTTTTTTTTTTGGATATCTGTGAGTGTTCGGACCAGCTTGCGCGCACCTCAACTAATTTCACAGGACAATAAATTTGGTTGCCAGGAAACACATAGGATATTAAATCCTAGGTAGGTGACCATCATTGGTGTAGCCGATTGCATGTGTTAGCTTTATTCTTTTATTTTATTAAGTCATGTGCTGTTCACATGCTTTGTAACTACTTTTAGTTTTGATCCTTGCCTATTTAAAGGCAAGTGATCATCAATAAAGAGGTATTATTCATTGTGTTTAAAAGTTAGTACACGGCTACACCATAAGTTGGTATCAGAGCGTGTGATTTTGGGCGCTTCCTCGATGGCATCCAAGAAGGTCTCAACCAGTGTTGGTGGAGACTCAACATCGACAGGCAAAGAGGCGGAGACTATTGCCGTCCTCTCACCACAAGAAACGACTGCACGCTTGTTGTCCGTCGAGGATGATGTGCGTGAGATTAAAAAGATCCTTGAAATGATATGTGAAAAGATGGGCTGCAAAACGGATCAGCATGTAGCCAAACCTCAAGAACAGGTAACCATGGAAAGAAGACCGCAAGAATTACAAAGAGACGGCTGGAAAACTAAACAGTGGCAAGATAGGCAAGCTTATGAGCGGAAATCATCTCAAGAATTGGTTACAGCACCAAGATTTCTCCAAGAACAACGACCGGGAATTCAAGAACTTAATCACAATCCTTTATTTAGAAGGCAAAGTGAGGAAGCGTATGAAGAAATTCAAAGAGAGGAACGAAGAAATTATAGACATCAACAGCATCAAGAAAATGATTTCAAGATGAAGATAGACATTCCAACCTATGGGGGGAAAATGGACATCGAAACTTTCCTCGAATGGACCAAGCATGTGGAGAATTTTTTCAACTATATGAGTACTCCCGAAAGTAAAAAAGTAAGATTGGTAGCTTTGAAGTTGAAAGGTGGAGCCCAAGCATGGTGGGACCAACTAGAGATTAACCGGCAAAGGTATGGTAAACGGCCTATACAAAGTTGGGAAAGAATGAAAAGGTTGATGAAAGAAAGATTTTTACCCTTAAATTTTGAGCAGATTCTTTACGACCAATATCAAAATTGTCGACAAGGAACAAGATCGGTTCTTGATTATGCTGAGGAATTTCATAGGTTGGGGGCAAGAACCAATCTTGTCGAAACTCAACAGCACCTTGTAGCAAGATTCAAAGGAGGCTTACGTTATGACATTAAAGAACAGTTAGCTCTTCAACCTCTTGGACACCTCAATGAGGCTATTTCCGCGGCAGCAACGATGGAAGAGCAATTAGCAAATCGTTTTAAACGAACCTATTCAAGAAGACCTGCGGGTGAGCAAGGAAGTAATTTAACTAAAACCATGGTCGGGGACAAATCATCTCAACAACTCACAGCTGCAGCTCTTAAAGGAAAACAAGTTGACAGCAATACTCCAAGAGACATCAGTAAGAAGACTACCAATACATATTCAAGGCCGACCCTTGGGAAATGCTTTAGATGCAATCAAACAGGCCATTTATCAAACAAATGCCCCCAACGCAGAACCTTGACAATTGCAGACAATGTTGAGTTTCAAGAAGATGAAATTGAAGATGAAGCCGAGGAAGATACTGACTTTCTTGAGCCTGATGAAGGGGAACCTATATCTCTAGTAATTCAACGAATTCTCCTCGCTCCTAAAACAGATCAAAGCTACCAGCGGCATGCTTTATTCAAGACACGTTGCACCATCAATGGGAAAATCTGTAACGTTATCATAGATAGTGGCAGCACGGAGAATGTGGTAGCAAGTAAACTTGTTTCTTCTCTAAACCTCCCTTTGCATCCTCATCCAACGCCTTACAAGGTAAGTTGGATCAAGAAAGGTGGGGAAGCTCAAGTAACACACACTAGCACAATTCCTTTATCTATCGGGGCAAGTTACAAGGACCAAATTGTATGTGATGTATTGGATATGGATGCTTGTCACATACTCTTGGGACGACCTTGGCAATATGATGTGCAAGCAACTCATAAAGGGCGTGACAATACTTATGAGTTTCTTTGGATGGGCAAGAAAATTGTTCTTCTTCCAATCAACCCGGCCAAGCAACTAAATAGCAACACTCATTCCTCTAAAAAAGGTCAGCTCTTCACTATAACTCCTGGAAAATCTTTTTATGCTGCTAAACAGTTACCTATTCTTGGTTTAATTGTCAAAAAATTTTCTGAACATGATGCTACTAACCCTATTCCTTCGGAGGTACACACATTACTCCAAGAGTTCCCAAAGATTGTGGACAACCCGACTGATCTTCCCCCCCTACGTGACATACAGCATTCAATTGACTTCCTCCCAGGTGCTAGCCTTCCCAATTTACCTCATTATAGAATGAGCCCAGCCGAATATCAAATACTCCACAACCAAATTCAGGAACTACTCGATAAAGGGCACATCCAACCTAGTCTAAGTCCTTGTGCAGTTCCTGCTCTCCTCACACCAAAAAAGGACGGCAGCTGGCGCATGTGTGTTGACAGTCGAGCCATCAATAAGATAACAGTTAAGTACTGATTCCCTATTCCTCGGATTGGTGACCTTTTGGACCAACTAGGAGGTGCCACAATCTTCTCCAAGATTGATTTGAAGAGTGGATATCATCAAATCCGCATACGCCCTGGAGATGAATGGAAAACGGCTTTCAAGACCAATGAGGGCCTCTTTGAATGGCTGGTCATGTCGTTCGGCCTCTCCAATGCTCCTAGCACTTTTATGCGCCTAATGAACCAGGTATTACTTCCCTTTATCAATAAATTTGTTGTGGTTTATTTTGATGACATCTTAGTCTATAGTCGGGACTTTGAGGAACACTTAAGTCATATTAGAACTTTATTTTTAGTCCTTGAGGATAATACTCTAGTGATTAACCTTAAAAAATGCCTTTTTGCCACCTCTGAAATTTCCTTTCTCGGCTATATCATTGGGGAAAATAAGATTAGAATGGACCCTATGAAAACTACAGCAATTAGTGATTGGGAAGAACCTAAATCCATAAAAGAGCTCCAGAGTTTTCTCGGTCTTGCTTCCTTTTACCGTAGGTTTATTAGAAATTTTAGCACAATTGTGGCCCCTTTAACCGACTGCCTTAAAAAGGGAAAATTTTCGTGGGGAATTCTTCAAACAACCAGTTTTCAAACCATCAAAAATAAACTCGTTAGTGGTCCTGTCTTGGCATTACCTAACTTTGACTATCCTTTCGAAATAGCCGTGGATGCTTCGGGAATAGGCATTGGGGCAATACTTTCTCAAAATAAACATCCCATTGAATTTTTTTAGCGAAAAACCTAGTCCTTCACGACAAAAATGGTCCACTTATGAACAAGAACTTTATTCACTTGTTCGAGCTGTCAAACAATGGGAACACTATCTCTTGGGGAAAGAATTCGTTCTATTTACCGATCATTTTTCTCTTAAATACTTGCATTCTCAAAAGTCTATAAGTCGAATGCATGCTAGATGGCTTTCCTTTCTTCAACGTTTTGACTTTGTTATTAAACATATGAATGGAAAAACTAACAAAGTTGCAGACGCTCTAAGCCGTAAAGCTAGCCTCCTAACTATTTTAAAGGGGGAAATTATTGCGCTCGACCATCTTCCAGACTCCTATGCCACTGACAGAGATTTTGCCATCATCTGGAAAAAATGTGAGGAACACTTACCAGCAGGGGATTACAACATTGTTGAGGGCTTCCTATTTAAGGATAACGTCCTATGTATCCCGTACACTTCATTACGTGAAGCCCTAATAAAGGATGCTCATACGGGCGGGTTAGCCGGACACTTTGGCCGTGACAAAACACTGTATACACTGGAACAACGGTATTACTGGCCTCAACTCTGCAAGGATGTAACAAATTTTGTCAACCGCTGCTTTACATGTCAGACTTCTAAAGGAAATTCTCAAAATACGGGGTTATATACTCCATTACCTATCCCAGAACACATATGGGAGGATCTTTCCATGGATTTTATCCTTGGCCTCCCACGGACACAAAGAGGCTATGATTCAGTCTTCGTGGTTGTTGATAGATACAGCAAAATGGCACACTTTTTGGCTTGCAAGAAGACTTCCGATGCAGTTATATTGCTAATCTATTCTTTAAGGAGGTAGTCAGACTTCATGGCATCCCAAAGACTATTGTTTCCGACCGTGATGTTAAATTCCTTAGCCATTTTTGGAAGACTTTATGGAAGAAGTTCGACACTACCCTTAAATATAGTACCACTAGTCATCCTCAAACCGACGGCCAAACAGAGGTCACTAACCGCACATTGGGCAATCTCATCCGGTGTCTAAGTGGAGACAAGCCTAAACAATGGGACCTAACATTGGCTCAAGCGGAGTTTGCTTTCAACCACATGAAGAATAGAACCACAGGGAAGTCCCCATTTGAACTAGTTTACACTAAATTACCTCGATTAACTTTGGATTTAACAACTATCCCTTCTTCTGTTGATGTTAGCTTAGAAGCAGAGGAAATGGCTGATCGAATCAAGGACATACACCGACAAGTTCGAGAGCACATGGAAAAGCAAACAAGCAAATATAAGGAAGATGCGGATAAGAAGAGGCGTTTTAAAGAATTCAAGGTGGGCGATCTTGTTATGATTCACTTAAGGAAAAGTAGATTTCCTGTGGGTACATATAACAAGCTGAAACACAAAAAGCTTGCCCATACTCGGTTGTGGAGAAGTTTGGTGACAATGCGTATAAAATCGATCTGCCTTCAGAGTATCATATCAACCCAACTTTCAACATTGCTGACTTGTATACCTATCAACCGCCTGACGATTTCACTTTGGCTACTTGACTCGAGGACGAGTTCCTTTTTTAGGAGGGGATGTTTGGTGTAGCCGATTGCATGTGTTAGCTTTATTCTTTTATTTTATTAAGTCATGTGTTGTTCACATGCTTTGTAACTACTTTTAGTTTTGATCCTTGCCTATTTAAAGGCAAGTGATCATCAATAAAGAGGTATTATTCATTGTGTTTAAAAGTTAGTACACGGCTACACCAATCATGGATTGAACTCATTCCCTCTAAGCCCTTTCATTGCCAATCTTTAAGAGTTGCCGGTATGTTAATTTGACCAAAGACTTTTTTGGAGTCTTATGGTGTTTGTTTGGTGAATGGAGATTGCTGCTTTATGTTGGAGAAGGTGTTGTATCACCTCCATTTGGTAATAAGGGCCAAGTACTTTAGCGTGCTGCCTTCTTTGTTGTTAAGGGGATTTGGCTTGAGAAGATAGTTTTTTTTTTTTTTGGTAAGAAACTGAACTTTCATTGAACAAATGAAAGAATACAGGAGCATACAAAAAAACAAGCCAAAAAGCAATGGGAGTCCAAAACAAGCTACAAAAATGTTTGAGAAGATAGTTTTTAAGACATGTTGAGAGATCCTGGGAAGAAATTTGGTCTTGTGCCATCTTTAATGCCTCACTCTGGGCATCCCTTTATAAGGAGTTATGTAATTATCCTGAAGTCTCAAATCTTTTGAATTGGAACCTTTTTTTCCCTTTTGGAATCTTAGTTTAGGTGGACTCCTTCTGATGGTTGTTGTTTTGTGTCCTTTTGTGTTCTTTCATTTTCCTTAAAGAAAGCTTGATTTTGCTCAAAAAACACAAAAGGGGAAAGGAGACTTGTTGGAAACCACCTCTACTAGCAAAGATTCTGCTTCTTAGTTTTCCGTTATAATAATGGAGAAATATGTGGTTAAGAGACATTCCAAAATCTACTAGTACCACCAATTTCCAGACCACTTAAGCTCAAGAATTAAGTTGATATAGGACTAACCCACCTTGTCATAGGCTTTTTCAAAACTTTCCTTTCTCCTACTGCTCCATAATTCATAAGCTGAAAGAATGGTATCTAAAATCTTCCTTCCTTCCACAAAAAGCAAATTAAGAGTCATATACTAAAAAAGGCACCACGCCTTGTTAAGGCACTCATTAAGAACTTAGGCGATTATCTTATAAAGAAAGCTGGTTACACTAATGGGTTTTTAATCTTTCAACTTTGCAACTTTAGTCTTCTTTGGAACGAGTCAAATATAAGTTCCATTAGAAGTTAGAACCGTTGATGCAAATGGGGAGGTTCTTTAATGGAGTCCTCTCTAGTTTTTTCTCTAATTTCTCCTTTAGCTCTCTTTTAGATAAATGGACTTCAATGGTTAACAGATTAGGGTTTGCTCTTATAACACCCTATTATTCTTTGACTTGATTAGTTGAGAGAATACTATGGGGCTAGTCTTTACAAAGCTATTTGACAATCCAAATATCCCAAGAAAGTCAAGTTCTTCCTTTGAGAGTTGACTCATGAAAGGACCAATACTCATGTTCAATGAAGGCTTCCAAATTGGACTTGGGCTCCAATGCAGGAATGAAGTCAAGAAACAAGTCAAATCTCAAAACCATGTCTTCCACACTTGTTTTGCCGATAATTTTAGGGGCATCATCACTCATATTTTCAATTGGCAGTTGGCTGTCACTCGGGACATCAACTTTTTCCTCTCGTTTGAGCTTGAAGGCCATCCCTTTGACAAAGAGAAGAAGATCCTTTGGGGTCTTTTTTCTTTGGCTTAAAAGGAACAACAGATTTGTTATCAACAGAGAAAAAATCTTCAACAACTTTTCGGATCCTCTTGTTTCCTCTCTTGGGGTAAAATTTATGTTTTTTTAGCTCTAGCAACTTAAGTTCTCCTTGTGCCATATAGAATAACTTTTTGTCATCTTCAGGATTGGCTTCCCTCCACTATAATCTCATTTATTCAATGAATTTATTATTATTATTATTTTACTTTTTAAAATTAAAAATAAGAACAGAAGGTGTGAACGGTAACAAAAGAACCAGGAACCTTCATATGACACCAAGGTATCAAAAACAGCAGAAGACCTGAGACGCCAAAAACCAACAGAATTTGAATTTTCCTTTTCTAAACAATAGCAATTAGCAATTAATGGTATATAGATGCAAAGTAAAAGAGCATATACAATCAATCCAACACGAGATCAACCTAATGATGGGTAAATATCATGCAGAAAGTTCAAGCTAAAATTATTAACTTCAGTCCTTTAGTGGTCGACAAGGTAAGCGTACACCAATCAGATGAAATTGACGTACATAACATGTGAAATGCATTTTGTCCCCATTTTACCAGACATTACAGAGTCATCTCAGTACTCCAATAACTTCTGCTTTCTGGGTAATTACCCAAGAAATCAGGATACAGAGAAGAGCATTAGACGGAAGAACGGTCACTTCAGCCCGTACTATCATAATCTGATAAGTGATAACTAGTTCCAAGCAATTCGATCGACACGACCGAAACAGACTATCATCCAATTTCGAAACAAGAACCCACTAAAGACTCATTTAACAGAAGTGTTCAACGACAATTCCCATCACTTTTTTCCAACCTATCCCCGTGACCAGATGAAAGGCCCAAATCGGGTAGGCAAACCAAGAAAGAAAAACCATCAAACCTACAAACTCCAAACTCGAAAAGGGACAACGAAAAAGAACAAATTAACTTCAAGGCTTCCAAAATTCAGGAACAAACAAGCGATGCGATGAAAGTAGGGTTTGGCAATGGGAACTTCACCTGGAGAGTGGGAATTTTGGAAGGGGGTCGGTTAAATTCTCACCCCCTGATTCCTTTTTTCTTCTGCTGCAACTGAGGACTGTGTGTTTTGTTGCAGTTTTTTCGTCGTCTTTCTTCTTTCTTCTTCTTCTTCTTCTTCCTGATTTCTTAGTTTGAAGGGAGGGGACAGCGGAAGCTCAGAATCCAATTACAGCATATTTGTTTTACATTCTAAAACTTCGTATTTTTTTTTCCTTCCTTCTTTTGCCGCGTGTCTGAGCGGCGATGAGAATGGGGCGGGCAGTGCGGGCAGGGGAAATGAGCTGACCGAGATGATGAGGTGGCCAATTTAGACCAGGAAGTTAGTGGGGTCCACTAAGAGAGTGGATGGGAAGGTGGCTGCTGATGGCTGGTCGAGTGGGAATCACCTGCTGGTAGACCCCATAGTCGGAGATATGTCTCTGCCAGCAAAATCCTCCAATTAAATAAATAAAAATAAATAAATACCAATTTTTACTCCCAATTTGATAAGACGTATTTTTCTTTTTTTGGAAGCAGATAAGATGTATTGATTTTTATTCCGTATTTCCGATTTTATGTTAAGAATAGATAGGTTTTACTTTTTTTTTTTCTTCTACTTTTACTAAATAATCATTTTGAACATTGTTATGTTATTTTTATACTTGAAATCTGCTTTGTCTAATGTTTGTCTCCAACTTATTTGACTTGAAATCATGTTCATATTACCTTTTAATACTAATACACATACTCAAAGCCATGTCATTAATTTGTTAAAATTGAAATAAAAGTAAAGGTCAAAATAGTCATTTCTTGAAAGTTTCAGGGACTAAAATAAAATAAACATTCTAAAAGTTTAGAGACCAAAATGGAACACACTTGAAAATCAGAGATTAAAATGACATTTCAAAAGTTCAAGCACCAAAGTAAAATGATCCTAAAAATTTTAAAGAGTTTACCTAACCGGGAATGTTCGATCTATAGCATTTTTGAGAAAAAATATATTTATTATGCCACTTGGGCAGAAACGGAACGGTCATACTCACCCACATTAATAATCCACTCAGGGGTGAAGCTAGTCCAACACTCGTTTAAGCCTGTGCATTTTGCTTCTTTTGCAATGAGATCAACTATTTTATTTTCCTTCCTAGGGGTGTATCTGTACAACTAAAGAATTTCTCAGTCTCTCATATTTCTTCCACAACAGCTTCCACGTCACAACAAGGAGTTGAAAGTTTCACACAAAGTTCACCACCTGGCTGCAATCAGAATTTAATATGATTTTCCCACGAGGAGCGTTAAATTCTACATCCATGGATTTTGCTGAAGCTCCCCTAATTACTCCATTTTGGTCTCTGCAGATGGTTTCAATTCCAGTCGATCTTTAGTATTTTAAAGTCCCGAGAGATGCAATAAGTAGACGAAATAGATTGAGGGCAAAATTCTCCAAATCGTACAATATATTTTTTCTTTTTTTTTTCTTCTTCTCTTTTTTTTTTTTTTGGTAATTCAACTTATAATGTTAAAATGGTAATTATCATTTGATTGATGCTGTATATACTAATAGTGAAAGGTTTTTAGCACATTTCAAAGGGAAACCTTACCATTTGAATGGTTGGCAGGCTATCAACCACGGACATCAAAAGAATTCTTCAACATAAAACACTCCTTTGCTAAGAATGTAATTGAGCAATGTTTCCTATCATTATTATGGAGTGAAAATTTGGACCTTTTACGTCAAAGATTATATTCGTTATGCAGTTGAACTACATTTTAACTTCATTATATATATCCTTTTCAAAAAAAAAACTTCATTATATTAAAATAAGGAATCAAAAGGTTTGAAGTGTGGGTGTAGGAGGGAAAAATATACAAAGAAGTCAAGGACTTTCTTTTTAACTTATCTTAAATTATATAATATTTTTCCAGCTAAACTCTTGTGGTTTCAATTTCATAAAAATTTTAAATGCTTAAACAAATATTTTTAAGTTGAAAAATTGCTTTTAAACACTTCAAAAGTCATTCCAAACACGTTCTAAATCTCTCTTCCCATCCAATTGTCAACAAAAAGAAAACAAATATTCCCTAACCTAGGCATGATACTCGATTTGAATCTCTCGAATTTCGGCCCAATCAAGAGCCAAACCAAACTCATTGATTGGTAAATATGAAAACTAAACCAATGCCCAATAAAGGAAATGTCAAAGCCATGTCATAACTAGTGTTTAGGTTGGGTTATTAGATGTATAAAATTCTAAAAATTACCTTAGCGTTGAAAATTATGTTTGTTTTCCCTCAATTTGCTTACAATGGTTTTCAACTTTGTTAAGGACACATTTGAATTCTAAGGCAAATTCAAAAAACAAAAACAAGTTTTTGAAAACTACTTTTTTAAGTTTTCAAAACTTGACTTGGTTTTTTAAAACGCGGGGAGAAGATAGATATCAAAACAAACGAACTTATAGGTGGAAGTAGTGATTATAGGCTTAATTTTCAAAAACCAAAAACAAAATGATTATCGAACCGAGCCTAAATAGTTGAGATTGGAATGAAATGAATTCAAATACTGGCTACTAATCAAGAAAGCAGTGAAGTTAAATGGAAAGAAAGAACAGGGCGAAGAAAATCTACCTAGGCAGGAAAGAAGAAATGAGATTGCTGGAATTTTTTTGCCTACCACCAAAGGACTACTTGCATAGCACAAAATTTTTACATTACTAGAAATATTTTCCTTGTTTCCCCCAAAACAATTCCACCAAACAACAATAAATCGATCATTATAATCAGAAAATTGTAGAAAAATTTGTTGAATCTAAGTGAGACGATAATATGATGATACCAAATATAAGGAAAAAACTTCAAGTAATTGACTCAATGGGACCATTTTCACTTTAAAAGTTTAATTTCTTCCAATTAAGTCTTAAACTTGAGTAAAGTTATTGTTGGTTTAATTTTGTGGTCATGGTTGGTTTATGGAAAATTTTATAATGTAGTTTTGAGGAGGTATTTGATATTACCAACTTATTAAAGTTTACGAATCAATTGAAAGTACCCAAATCTTACAATGAATTAATTTTCCGTTGTGCGCTAGAGATCCATTGAATAAGTTTCCTGGCTCTTCAAACTCTACCACCAAAGCTAACCTTGAGATATTCAAATCTCCCCAAGAAAACCTACCAACTAACTAACCAACCTAAATATACCAAAGCGAGCAAACCTTACTAATTGGCAAGTACCATTTGACCAAGAGGTCAAAGCTTCGAATTCCCCACCCCAAATGTTCTAGAACTAAATGTTCTAGAACTAAAGAAAAAGACGCCACCAATGTTTTTCCAATGTTTAGGCTTCTCCATAGAATTTCAGTAACACATATCACAAGAAAACATGGAACAATGTTTTTCCAATGTTTTGCCAAACCTTCTATTTTAACCAAACTCCAAAACTTACATGGAATGTCATTTTCAAAAGTAACATTATTCTGCCAAAAGATAATACCAAGCACTGGTGCAACGATTATACATTATTGTATGATTCGTAGTAGTGACAAACAAGAAAATTATTAATCAAATAAAAGGAAATCGAAAATGACATTAATGGTTTTTTCAACATCTAGTGGGACTGTAAAAAAAATCATATAATTATAGAATAATAATTCGTTACCAATTAAGACAAGAATAAGTAACCAAATAGCAACAGAGGTTACTAAGAAATTTTGTTTATGACATGAAGGGAATTAATTCCAACGGCATCGATAGTCTATCTATAAATTTTATTTTATTAATTAGAATTTCCTTTTACTCTCCAAAGAGAAACCACACCTAAATTAAGACAAATATTTGAAAGCTCACCTGGGTTTGAGAGTAGAATTTAAAACACCTACAAGGCAACATCCAAGTCAGACACAAATAAATGATGCAAATATAATGATGAAAAAAGAAAACTAGAACTACGAAACAAATGTGATTGAGAAATCCATTTCCATATAACTTCTTGGCCGAACCATTGTAAATCGAATGAGCTAATGTTCACAAGGATGAATCGATATCCCATGTGCAACCCAATCTCACAAAATTGAAGAATTACACACCAGAAATCAATGTATAATACACCTAGAATGATAGCTCGACGATATCTCGAACACGAGTGTATCTCAAGACAAATACACCCAGAATGAGAACAAAACGAGAAAAGAAAGTATGTTCCTAATAATTCATTTACTATGATAAACTTTATAAACATTTTCCTCACTGCCCAAAAACAACCTGAATATTGCCCATCAAAATAATAAAAATTCATATCCTTTTCTCCAAACAAGAGCTTTTGAGAAGAAAGCTATTCTCTCATCTTTTCTTTGATGTAAAACTATTTTTTCACAAACAATTTCATTGAAGGTCTAAAACGAATGTAAAACTTTTTTGGTCCTAAGAAAGTACCTTTTCATTAAACTATTATTCTTGAATGTTCTAATCCTAAGAAAGCATTCTGTGAGGAGAGGGAAGACTTATTTTTGGTAGACAGAATTGTCTGAGGAGAATTCCCAGCTCTCTCTAACAGTTGAGGTGTTTTGCATTGTTGCTTGCTTAGAGGGCTAAAATTGCAACATTTATCTAAGTTTGAGGTGCAATTTGATGAAATTTAGGGTGAAAACTGATACAATTTGACAAATTTAAGAATCGAGATTTTCCTAAAAATTAATGTCAAAGGCACGTCATAACTAGTGTTGTACACCGGTTGGATTGGTGAATTCACCTACCTAAACAAACCAAGTGGAACATCCAATCCAACCCTTACTTGTACCATTTAAAATCAATCCATAATAACTAAAATAATCTCTCTTAGAACGAAAATATAAAAAATATATAAATTTACTTCTCACATGAATATGATTGGATTGGGTGAATGAAAAAAAAATGAGATGAAAAAAGACTTAAGTAGTAAAGGAAATGAAAACTAAGACTTAAATGGTATTTGTTTTTCCTGATAAGTGACTATGTTGAGATTGAAATGAGATGAATCCAAGGCAGGAAAATGAAGAATGAAAATCTACTAGGGTAAGAAAGAAGAAATGAGATCGCTGGAATATTTTCCTTCAAACAACAATAAGTCGACCATATAATCAGAAAATTTTAGAATAATTTGTTGAATCTAAATGAGATGATAACATTATGACACCAAATATGATAACAAATATAAGGAAAAACTTCAACTTATATTCATGTAATTGACTCAATGAAACCATTTTAACTTAAAAATTAAGCTTGAGTAAGTGGTAAAATCAATACCTTAACTAGTTGGGTTACATTGGTTGAACATTTTTTGAGCATTTTTTGTCCAGATGAAGCCATTATTTACGTGGGTACTTTTGGTCATGTGGGATGTTTTTACTAGTTTGGGTATTTTTTTTATTGAGTTCGGATGCTTTTTTAGTTAGTTTGGAGACAAGGTTGGAGTATTCTTCATAGTTGAGGTGTTTGGACATTCTTTAATTTGAGTTATTGTTGGTTTAATTTTGTGGTTACGGTTGGTTTATGGAAAAATTTATAATGTAGTTTTGAGGAGGTATTTGATATTACCAAACTCATTAAAGTTTACGATTCAATTGGATAAAATTAAAAGTTTCCCTACTCTTCCAATGAATGAATATCCATTGAAGAAATTTCTCTGCTCTTCAAACTCTACCACCAAAGCTAACCTTGAGTATTATGATCTCCCCAAGAAAACCTAGCAACTAACTAACGAACCTATGCCAAAACAAACATATCTCCCCACCTTTAAAAAACTTTCGTCCTTGAAAGTTTCTCACCTAAACCACCAGTTTAGGTGATTGGCCTTGATTTCATCTTTTCCTTTTCAAGCCACTCCTCTTCCCTAGTGGTTTATGCTTTTTGGTTCATTTACAAAGGAAGGTTTTTGATTCTTTAGGTCTTGGTCTCACTTGCTAGGACCTTAACACCAATCTACTAACCTTTACCAACTTTCTAAGGCATAGAAGATCTAACCTTAAATCCAAAATACTACACTCTGACAGGACCAAGTAATCCAATGTCAATGCACAACAAGAGGTAAAATTCAAAGCAATAGATTAAACTTGGGAAAAGAATGCTAATGTTAGGTGTCGATCAACCTTTCCCTGCACAAAACTCACAGAATAGCCAAACAACACAGAAACGAACACACTAATAAGAGATTCAAGAGCCAACTCTGGTATATTGATTGTTCTTCAATACCCAGAGTGGTTATTCAGCCAATATATTGCAATGAAACAGTGTCAAACAAACATTCCAACAATTATAGAGGTTGGAGCTCTCCCTCCTCTCAAACTCTCCGTCTAAGGACAAAAACAAAAGCTGACTTCCTCTCCTTTCCTCCCCTACAAAAAAACGCTCACTCTCATGCTACTGGTCCCCACTTCCCTCACCGTCACTAACCGTTTCTTTTTCTTTCACTATTTTACCCCTCCGCACATATGTTTTGCTAATTGGTGGCCTTTACAACTAACTTGGAAATGTGAGGCATTGTGGACTCCCCATCTTTAAGAACTTTCATCCTTGAAATTTTTGCTTGTCCAACAATTTTGGGTCTCGGTTTTCGAATCACTCATGACAGGAATGTACGCTTGCGCTTGCTGCTGAGTAGTTTTAAAAGGTGGATTATTTGAGGGAGAAAACTTTCTTTCTTTGAACCTAAAACTTTGGCCAAACGACAACCTAAAGTGAATTTCCTTCTTAGAACATCTCACGGTTTCTTAGCATACCTAATGTGTACGGAAAAAAAATATAACCTAAGCTTAAAACAAATAGTAAGCACAAACCAAAACACAAGCTACCTATCAAACTATGGCAAACATCCTATGCCTACTAGCAGATAACAAGCACAAGATAAGCAAAAACTAGAGAGATAACTAAAGAGAACATCTTATGTCAAACTATTCAAAAAATAAGGCGAACCTACAAGTCAAGCATGCTCATACAAGAAATACAAGACAAACAAGTCAATCAATAAGCATGCAAAGCAAGTCAAACAATAATCATACAACGAAAGTAACAAAACAAATCAATTATTATAGCAAACATACAACTACAAACCTGGTGATAGAGAGGAGGATTGAGAAAAACCATTAGTCCTAACACAATTTAAAACTTACCAACTGTAACACCCCCAAAATTCAATCTAATCTAGGGGACATTACTAAACTTCACCCTGTAACGGACCGCAACACTACCAAAAATTTGACAGCTTAACAGCGTAATTATAACTACCCAAAAGTTTTAGACGCCTGAAAAACAAGATCTACACACTTCTATAATCCAAAAGAACTAGCCAACAACCCCATTTCACATTAGGAAAACATGACATCCACAAACTCCCAACCAAACAAACATTAACAACTACCAAATAAAGATAGGAATCCTACCAACGAACTCACAACTCTCAAATAAAACTAACTTCAATTATACCAATCTCTACTCAGTTGCATCCCAAAGAGGAACAATAACCAGAACAACTCAAGTTTAAGCCTAAAAACAAGTCGTATAGAATGGAAGACCAAAAGAAGACAAACCCGGCTCATAGCAATTGTCCTCACCTACAAAATCTAGTAGTGGTGGATTAGTACAAACCACGGTATTGGTAAGTGGCTCAAACCTAGGTTCATTTGAGGAATGCAAAGATATCCTGAAGAAGTCCTAGAGCGACCATCATAGCATTTTGGTTTCAAATTTCAACAAGAAAATCCAATCTAGCCTAATTGCTATGAATCTCTGGAACAAGGAAAAGCTTAAAGGATACTTAAAAGGGGCCAAAAGGGTTCAAACAGTAAGCCAAGAGGGTTCGCTTTGTCGTCTAAAGCAGAGAAAGACCTTGAAAATTTCTTCTAGTAGAAGAAGAGCTTTACTGGAAGATTAGATCAAGAGAAGATTGACTTAAAGGAGGAGACCAAAATACAAGTTTCACACAAAAAGCGTCACAAAGAATAAAAGAATAAAAGAAATGAAATCAAGGGCATATTCAACAAGGAGCTATGCGAAAGAATCCGGGGGATAAGGAAAACAAACTCGCTTGGCCAATACCTTAGAATGCTTTCCCGAGTGGGACGTAACAAAGAAAAAATCTTGAGGCTCGTGTCCTAGTGTTGGAGGAGGGATTGAAGCTTGTATCATCTGACATCTCAGAAATAAAGTTGATTCTATCAACCCTCTTAAAAACAACGGGGAGAGGAGAGCATGTATGTAATTTTAATATTATAAATAAACGTGTATATTTGTTTAATATTTATTGGTCAATGCAGAGCGATCAAGAAAAAGATGTAGAGAACCAAACTTTTGACATAGAGAAATTGCCTAACAACCAAAAGGAGGAGCATGAAGATGTTCAAACTAAAATATATCGACTAGCAACAACTTTCGATGAAACAATGATTCTGGTGTGTCCATTGAATATGCATGAGGAAGTTCAAAAGGAGGATGAACACTCGACCACACGTTTGTCTAAGGATGAATATGAGGAGGTACAACATCTGACGACACACGAGGCAAAGAAAGAATTTGTTGAGATCGTGGCTAATGCCCCAGTGGTTGACCTCTGACTAAAAATATTCCAACAGAATATCAACAGGAGTTGGATGTAATGGAGATACCACCACCCTCCATACGTCAGTATGTTCGCGTTGCACATAAAAGGCGTGCGAGTGTTTATATCAATACTTCATTTACAACCTTGAGTAAACGGCCCAAAGATTTAAATAATACTCAAAGTTCGAAAGAGGATCCAAATGTCTACGATCCCATGCATCAAATACCAACGAGTGAATTGGATAGGCTTGGGCGATGGATCAATGACAAGACTACGGACAATGATCTATGTGACACAATCGCTGAAAAAAAAAAAAAAAAAAAAAAAAAAAAAAAAAAAAAAAAAACCAAAGACATTTTTTAAGGATTTGTTTATGTGTCGAAGGTGGATAACAGATGAGGTAAATGACTCCTTTTCACTTTAAGCATCTTTTATGTGGATTTGGTAGTTGTTTTATCCTTGTTAGTAACTTCAAGTTCTTTTTATACAGCATTTAGACACCGTTTTCTTATTCACTCGTTTGAAGCTTCGGATGAATGAAAATTTTTGCAAACAGAATTTTACAACTACGGACACCGTTTTCATGGTATGTACATTTAGATAATGTGTACATACATATATTTATGTTGATGTATGATTAACATATTCATTAGTAAATGTTATGTGTATTGTATGTAGCGCCACATAGTACCAAAGTGGACTCTATACCAACAATGCCCTAATGAGAAGCGTACATTTGATTGGCTAGCTGAACATCGGTTGATAGATTATGTCCTAGGAAATATTGACTTCAAAGATGCATGGGCCGATGTTGACTTTGTGTATGCATCGTTTAATGTCAAGCAACAATACTGGGTATTACTTTGCTTTGATTTAGTTCAGTGTGAGATCAAGTTATAGGATTCCCTCCCATTCTATACTACGCAAGAAGAGATGATGACTTTGTTGATGCCAGTGCGCACGTTGGTGCCAATGATATTGTACAATACTGGTTTTTTTGCAACGAGGAGTGGGTTGTCTTATACAGAACCCTGGCTTGTTATAAAGGTACAATCAGCCCCGGTTTAGCGCAACTCCAGTGACTGCGGTGTGTTCACGATTAAATATTTTGAATATATTGTAACTGGATCTGATTTAGTTTCTTTGCGTCAAGATACCATGTCATACTTTAGAAAGCAATTGGCATTCCAATTATGGACCAATACCCCGATGTATTAAGAGACTAGATTGTAATTCAAGTAAATATATGTTATATTAAATGTCGTGATATTTGTGACGATGCTTACTCTACAAGTAGGTGTGACCATCGGTTCTGGGCTCAAACCGACGCCAATCACTGATACATCAATTTTGATCGGTCGGTGGATGTCGATTTTGAGAGTTTTCTGAAACCGACCGACCGACCACAAGCAAATATCGGTCGGTTTTGGAAGTTCCGGTGAAGAAAGGATGTTCCGATGAGGTGAAGGAGAAAGAAAGAACGGAGAAAAGATGGTGCGACAGTGGCGCTATTTACAAGCCAAGGAAGAACAGAGAAAGAGATAGAGAAAAAACAAACGAAGAAGAAAAAATACATGACGGCGAAACGGTTTATCGTGACGCTAAACTCTGACGGAGAGACGGCGTTGTTGTTCCATCCGACAAGCAGGCGAGGTGAAGATGAGGAAGAGAGAGTGTGGAAGAAAAGAGAATGAAAAGAGAGAGTTTGAAGAAGAAAGAAGATGAAGAGAGAAAGACAGGGAAGAGAGAGAGACGAAATGAAGGCTAAAGAGAAAAAATAATAAGTAATGATTACCTATTATAGCTATTATTACATGTCATGTGACTTGACCGTGAAGATGGATGAGAACTTTTCCCCCCCTTTTTTTTAATAAATGTAAGACAATCAGTCGAGTTCGGCCAGCTTGGGTCTTTTTAGGCCCACCGACCGACCGGTCGATTTTTCCAAGAAAAACCAACTCCGACCGACATTGATAGAAAATCGACCGACTGACGTCGGTTCAGTCAGTTTCGGTCAATCGGATCGGTTTTTCAGTTTGTGATGCTCACCCCTGTCTACAGGGATGTGAGATGAGGAATAAAATCACCCCTATCGACAGGGGTAATTTTATTCCTCGTCTCACATCCCTGTAGAGTAAGCATCGTCACAAATATCTCGACATTTAATATAACATATATTTACTTGAATTACAATCTAGTCTCTTAATACATCGAGGTATTGGTCCATAATTGGAATGTCAATTGTTTTCTAAAGTATGACATGTTATCTTGATGCAAAGAAACTAAATCAGATTCAATTACAATATATTCAAAATATTTAATAGTAAACACACCGCAGTCACTGGAGTTGCGCTGAATCGGAGCTGATTGTACCTTTACAATAGGCCAAAGGTTCTATATAAGACAACCCACCCCTCATTGCAAAAAAAACCAGTATTGTACAATATCATTGGCACCACCGTGTGCACTAGCATCAACAAAGTCATCATCTCTTCTTGCATAGTATAGAATGGGAAGGAATCCCATAACTTGATCTCACACTGAACTAAATCAAAGCAAAGTAATACCCACTGTTGTTGCTTGGCATTAAACGGTGCATATACAAAGTCAACATCAGCCCATGCATCTTTGAAGTCAATATTATTTCCTACGACATAATCTATCAACCGATGTTTAGCTTGCCAATCAAATGCACGCTTCTCATTGAGACATTGTTGGTATAGGGTCCACTTTGCTTCTATGTGGCACTACATACACATAACATTTACTAATGAATATGTTAATCATACATCAACATAAATATATGTACACATTATCTAAATGTACATACCATGAAAACGGTGTCCGTAGTCGTAAAATTCTGTTTGCAAAAAATTTCATTCATCCGAAGCTTCAAACGAATGAATAAGAAAACAATGTCTAAATGTTGAATAAAAAGAACTTGTAGTTACTATCAAGGATAAAACAACTATCAAATCCACATAAAAGATGCTTAAAGTGAAAATGAGTCATTTACCTCATATGTTAGCCACCTTTCGACACAAACAAATCCTTAAAAAATGTCTTCGGTTTTTTTTCCAGCGATTGTGTCACATAGATCATTGTCCGTAGTCTTGTCATTGATCCATCGCCTAAGCCTATCCAATTCACTCGTTGGTATTTGATGCATGGGATCGTAGACATTTAGATCCTCTTTCGAACTTTGAGTATTATTTAAATCTTTGGATTGTTTACTCAAGGTTGTAAATGGAGTACTGATATAAACACTCGCACGTCTTTTACGTGCAATGCGAACATATTGACGTATAGTTGGGAGTGGTGGTATCCCCATTACATCCAACTCCTGTTGATATTCTGCTAGAATACTTTTAGTCAGGAGGTCAACCACCGGGGCATTAGCCACGATCTCAACAAATTCTTTCTTTGCCTCGTGTGTAGTAAGGGTTACAAATGACTGCAACGTGAAGATCGTTGAAGAAGGAAATGGACTTGGTGTGTTATGTTAGGTATGCAAAAACGACAACAAAATGAAGGTAGAAGAAGTAGATGACTGCAAAATGTGAACAAAACGACAACCAGGGTTTTGAAAGAGAGGAACGTATATGTGTTGAGAGAGAGAGAGAAAGTGAGAGAGAGGATGCTAAAGACAGAGGAAAGGGGGAAGGTTGTATGTTCCTCATTCATATTCTTGGTCCTTTCTTCTTAACTTTTCTACACAAACTATTGTTTTTCCATGTGTTCCCTCATACAAAAAGTTTTCCTTTTCCAATTGTTCTATTTGAAATTCATCGTCCTTTCTTTCTAACTTTTCTCGAAAAAATTTCCTTTCCCAAACGTTCTCCTTGAAATTCTTGGTCCTTTCTTCCCAACTTTTCTCCAAAAGTTTTTCCTTTTCCAAACGTTGTCTTTGAAATTCTAAGTCATTTTCTTGGTCCTTTCGTTCCAACTTTCATTTTCCAAACGTTCCCTTTGAAGCTTTTGGTCCTTTTCCAAACGTTCTCTTTCAAGTTCTTGGTTCATTCTTTCCAATTCTTTTCCAAGAATAATCATTTTCCAAAAGTTCACTTTGAAGTTCTTGGTCCTTTCTTACCAACTCTTTTCCCAATACTTTTCCTTTTCTACATGTTCACTTCGAAGTTCATGGTATTTTCTTCCTAACTCCACCTCTACAACGTTTTTTTTTTTTCCAAACGTTGTCATTTAAATTCTTGTTCCTTTCTTCCCAACTCTTCTCCAAAAATTTTGCCTCTTCCAAATATTCTATTTGAAATTATCGGTATTTGGAGAAAAGTTGGGAAGAAATAACCAAGAATTTCAAATAAAACATTTGGTAAATGAAAAGTTGAGAAAAGTAAGGATGAAAGAACCATGAATTTCAAAGATAACATTTGGAAAAAGAAAAGTTTTTGGAGAAAAAATGGGAAGAAATGACTGAGAATTTCAAAGAGAACGTTTGGAAAAGGAAAAGTTATTGGAGAAGAGTTGGGAAGAAAGAACCGAGAATCTTTTCAAAACGTTCCATTTGAAATTCACGGTCCCTTCTTCCCAACTTTTCTCCAAAAACCTTTCATTTTCCAACTATGAAATTATGAGTCCTTTCTTCCCAACTTTTCTAAAAAAAAAAAAAATCATTTTTGTGAATGTTCTCTTTGAAATTCTTTGTCCTTTCATCCCAACTTTTCTCCAAAAACTTTTCATTTTCCAAACATACTCTTTGAAATTCTGGGTCCTTTCTTCCAAACTTTTCGCTAAGAACTTTTCCTCTCCCAAACGCTTTCTTTGAAATTCTTGGTCATTTCTTCCCAACACTTCTCCAAATACTTTTCCTTTTCCAAACGTTATTTTTCAAATTCTTTGTCCCATCTTCCAAACAATTCTCCAAAAAGTTTTGCTTCTCCAAACTTTTTCTTTGATATTTTTTGTCCTTTCTTCCCAACTCTTCTCCAAAAACGTTTCCTTTCCAACTGTTCGCTTTGAAATTCTTCGTCCTTTCTTCCCAACTCTTCTCCAAAAACTTTTCCTTTTCCAACGTTCTACTTGAATTTCTTGGTCCTTTTTTCCCAACTTTTCTACGAATACTTTTCCTTTTCAAAACGTTCATTATGAAAGTCTTGGTACTTTTTTCCCAACTTTTCTCCAAAAAAATTTCCTTTCCAAACTCTCTCCTTGAAATTTTTGGTCATTCCTCCAAACTTTTCTACACAAAAATTTCATTTTCAAAACGTTTTCCTTGAAAATTCATGGTTCTTTCTTTCTAACTTTTCTCCAAAAACTTTTTCATTTCCAAACGTTCTTTTTGAAATTCTTGGTTTCTTCTTCCCAACTTTTCTCCAAAAATTTTCCTTTTCCACACATTCCCTTTGAAGTTCTTGGTCTTTTGTTCCCAACCTTTCTCCAAAAATTTTTCCTTTTCAAAACATTTCCTTTGAAGTTCTTGGTCCTTTCTTTCCAACTTTTCTCCAAAACCTTTTCCTTTTCCAAACGTTATCTTTGAAATTCTTGGTCCTTTCTTCTCACTTTTCTCCAAAAACTTTTCATTTTCCAAACGTTCTCTTTGAAATTATTGGTCTTTTCTTTCAAACTTTTCTCCAAATAATTTTCCTTTTTTCCAAACGTTCTATTTAAAATTCTTGGTCCTTTCTACCAACTTTTCTCCAAATAGTTTTCCTTTTCACAACATTCTCTTTGAAATTTTTGGTGCTTTCTTCCCAACTTTTCTCCAAATAGTTCTCCTTTTCACAACCTTATCTTTGAAATTTTTGGTCCTTTCTACCTAACTCCTCAAAAACTTTTTCTTTTCCAAACATTCTTTTTTAAATTCTTGGTTCTTTGTTTCCAACTCTTCTCCAAAAATGCTTACTTTTCCAAATGTTCTCTTTGAAATTCTTGGTCCTTTCTTCCCAACTCTTCTCCAAAAGCTTTTCCTTTTCCAAACATTTTCTTTCAATTTTTGGTCCTTTCTTCCCCCAAAAGTTTTTCTTTTTCCAAACTTTCTACTTGAATTTCTTGGTCCTTCATTCCTAACTCTTCTTTAAAAACTTTTCATTTTCAGAACGTTCTCCTTGAAATTCTCGGCCCTTTCTCCCAACTCTTATCCAAAAAAGTTTCCATTTCCCAAACGTTTTATTCGAAATTCTTGATTCTTTTTTCCCATCTCTTCCATAAAACTTGTCCTTGAAATTCTTGGTTCTTTCCTCCTAACTCTTCTCCAAAAATTTTTCTTTTTCCAAACATTCTCTTTGAAATTCTTGGTGTTTTCTTCCCAACTCTTCTCCAAAAAATTTTCTTTTTCCAAATGTTCTCTTTGAAATTTTTGGTCCTTTCTTCCAAACTATTCTCCAAAAACTTTTCCTTCCAAAATGTTCCCTTTGAAATTCTTGATCCTTTCTTCCCAACTTCTCTCTAAAAATTTTTCTTTTTCCAAACGTTCTCTTTGAACTTCTCTTGGTCCTTTCTCCCCAACTCTGCTCCAAAAACTTTTCCTTTTTCGAACGTTCTCTTTGAAATTTCTGGTCATTCCTTCCCAACTTTTCTCTAAAACTTTTTCCTTTCCAAACGTTCGCTTTAAAATTCTTGGTCATTTTTCCCAACTTTTCTCAAAAAAAATTCTTTTTCCAAACGTTCTCTTTGAAATTCTTGGTCCTTTCTTATTAACATTTTTCCAAATGTTATCTTTGAAATTTTTGGTCCTTTATTCCTAACTTTTCTCAAAAAAAAAAAATTTGTTTCCAATCGTTCTCTTTTAAATTCTTGGTTCTTTCTTCCAACCCCTCTCCAAAAAAATTTTCTTTTTCCAAACGTTCTCTTTGAAATTCTTGGTTTTTTCTTCCTAATTTTTCTCCAAAATTTTTTCCTTTTCCAAACGTTCTCTTTGAAATTCTTGGTCATTTCTTCTCAACTCTTCTCCAAAACCATTTCCTTGAAATTCATAGTCCTTTTTTCCTAACTTTTCTCCAAAAACTTTTCCATTTCCAAATATTCCTTTTGAAATTCTTGGTTCTTTCTTCCCATGTCTTCTCCAAAAACTTTTTCGTTTTCCAAACGTCTTCTTAGAAATTTTGTCCTTTCTCCCCAACTCTTCTCCAAAAAATTTTCTTCTTCCAAACGTTCTCTTTGAAATTCTTGGTTTTTTCTTCCAAACTCTACCCCAAAAGATTTTTCTTTTTTATACGTTGTTTTTGAAATTTTTGGTTTTTTTCTTCCCAACTCTTTTCCAAAAACTTTTCCTTAGCAAATGTTCCCTTTACAATTCTAGGTCCTTTCTTCCCAACTCTTCTCCAAAAAAATTTCCTTTTCCAAATATTCTCTATGAAAGTCTTAGTCCTCTCTTCCCAACGTTTCTACAAAAAAAAAAATTCCTTTTCGAAACATTCTCTCTAAAATTCTTGGTCATTTCTTTCCGACCATTCTCAAAAAACTTTCTTTTCCAAACGTTCTCTTTGAAATTCGTGGTCCTTTCTTCCCAACTTTTTTCCATACGTTCCCTTTGAAATTCGCGTTCCTTTTTCTTCCCAACTCTTCTCCAAAAAATCTTTTTCCGAACATTCTCATTGAAATTTCTGGTCCTTTCTTCTCAACTCTTCTCCAACAACTTTTACTCTTCTAAACATTGACTTTGAAAATTCTTGGTTCTTTCTTCCCAACTTTTCTCTAAAAATTTTGCCTTTTCCAAACATTCTCTTTGAAATTCTTGGTCCTTTCAACATTTCTCCAAAAAGTTTTCCTTTTCCAAACGGTTTCTTCAAAATTCTTGGTCCTTTATTCCAAACTCTTCTTCAAAAAAAATTCCTTTTCTAAACGTTCTCTTTGAAATTCCTGGTCTTTTCTTCCTAATCTTTCTCCAATGTAAATTTTCCTTTTCCAAAAGTTACATTGGCGCACCATAGTTCGAAGTGATTGTTGTGTTAGGAGAACAAATACTTCGAGGTGGCATAGGATCATTGTGAGTAAATATGGTTTTCATCCTTTTGATTGAGTGCCAAGTGGGTTCAAAGGCACCTCTAGAAACCTATTGAAAGAGATCTCCACTGGGCTCCCTTTTCTCTCCTCGTTCATTCATCATTCCGTGCAGAATGGGGAGGAAACCTATTTTTGGGAAGATAGATGGTTGGGAGATAGATCCCTCTATGATTTGTTCCCTTGCCTTTATCATTTGTCATCAATGAAGAACCATTTTGTGGCTAACGTGTTGAACCCTTCTGAGAGCTCTCTTTCATATTCTTTTGGATTTTCTCAATCATTATCCCATAGGGAAACTATAGATATTTTGACTCTTCTATCTTTGATAAAGGAGGTCTCCTTTAAGCCGGATAGGAGGGATATTCGTTTGTGGAGCCCTAACCTGTCTCAAGGCTTTATCTATCGATCGTTCTTCCATTGCCTCTTGGACCCTTCTTCTACTGAGGAGTCAGTCTGTTCTTTGATATGGAAGGTGAAAGTTCCAAAAAAGGTGCAGTCTTTTACCTGTCAGGTAGGGGTGAGCATCATAGACCGAAAAATCGATCCGACCGACCAAAACCGACCGAACCGACGTTGGTCGGTCGGTTTTATAGCAGTTTCGATCGGAGTCAGAAAATCCGACCAGTTGATCGGTCGGTGGGCCTAAAAAAGCCCAAACCGACCGATTCCCTTTTCTTAAATTTATATTAAAAAAAAAAAATAAAAAAAAAAAAGAGGAAAGGAAAAGCATGCACGGTTTTTGTATTTCCCACGTAAGAGAGAAGGCTAATAATTACCAATATATAAGTATAGGTAATGATTACCTAGGTAATCATTACTTTTCTTTTATAATTTATTTATTGTTTCTTAAACCTTGAACCCATGTACTTTCATCTTCTTCTTTTTTTTTTTGAAAGACTTTCATCTTCACCCTCGATTTTCTTCTTCTCTTTCACATAGCCGAAACTCAACCCACGTCGCCGCTCCTCCGTGCCGTTGAAGCTCCGTCGTGCCATTGAAGGTTGAAGTCGTGCGTTGAAGCTCCGTCGAAGCTTCGATTTCTCTCTTCTCCCCCACACAGTCGAAGTCGTGCCGTTGAAGCTCCTCTTCTTCGTCGTCCTCGCCGCTTCAACCAGTCGTCCTCGCAACTTCAGCCCGTCTTCCTCATCGCTTCTGTCGTCCATTCGCGTCAGTTTGGAGCCAAAACCAACTTCGACCGACCGATGCTCACCCCTACTGTCAGGTTCTCCATGGAAGAGCCAATACCTTTAATCGACTTTCTAGAAATATGCCTTATTTGATAGGCCCATTCTGTTGTATTCTTTGTCGGATGGCGAAGGAAGACCTCGACCATATTTTGTGGCACTATGATTTTGCTAGTTCAGTATGGAACAACTTCTTTGAGAGGCTTAAGTTTGTTAGACACAGGGATTTCAGGAAGATGATCAAGGAGTTCTTTCCCCATCTGCTTTTCGAGAACAGGGGAACTTTTTGTGGTAGTCTAGGATTTATGCTATTATTTGGGCGTTTGGGGTGAGAGAAATAAAAGTTCTTAATAAGTTTATTTGAATACATAGCCATTCATCTACCACTGAACATATATTATTTTCCTCCTTTTTAAGTACATAATATCTAATGTTATTTTCTCATTTAATTCTTCAAGGAAACCCATCAATGATTCTCCAATCTTCAAGTACGAGAAGTTGTAGTCATACAAGTTCTCCCATCTT
Source organism: Luffa aegyptiaca (assembly GCA_017139565.1). Taxonomy (NCBI): domain Eukaryota; kingdom Viridiplantae; phylum Streptophyta; class Magnoliopsida; order Cucurbitales; family Cucurbitaceae; genus Luffa; species Luffa aegyptiaca. The sequence continues at coordinate 54,672,156 of CM029398.1, forward strand.
TTCCTCACTTTGGAAGATCAAAATCCCGAAGAAGGTTAAACTTTTGTTTTTGTTGTTCTTCCATGGCCAGGTTGATATTTTGGATCGTGTTCAGAGGGATTCACCCCATTTGATTGGATCCCAATGTTGTATCTTTTGTGAGTTAGCAAGATCAATGTGGAGCGACTTCTTCAAGATGTTTAACTTTATACCTTGACCCAACCTAGAGGTTACAGTTCCATGGTGGAGGAGCTTCTTCTTCACCCACCCCTTTGTGAAAAGGGTCCCTTGTTGTCTATTTTATGGGATCTTTGGGGGAAGGGAGAAGAAATAATGAGATTTTTAGAGGGGTTGAGAGACCTTTTTTTTTTTGATAGGAAACAAACCATTTCATTGATGTATGAAATAGATACAAAAGGGCCTATCGAAAATTACAAAAAAGATCTCCATTGAGATATAAGGGTAGATAAAGGATAATTACAGAAAGGGGAGATTTGACTACTCCAATACAAGGCTAGATAAGATGTTGATTCAATAAAATCAAGGATATTCTACTGTTTAGCGTTGAAGATTCTATCATTCCTTTCTAACCATAAGGGGTTGAGAGACCTTAAGGTGCTTGTTAGATATCACACCTATCTGTGGGTCTCCATGTGTAAAGTTTATTGTAATTACCCTTTTAAGTCTTATTTTGCTTAATTGGAGTCTCTCTTTTTGGGTTAATTGGACTCCACGTGGGGTGTTTTTTATTCCACCGATATTCTTTCATTTTATCTCAATGAAAGGTTGGCTTTTCATCCAAAAAAGAAGGCAAAAAAACAAAACAAAACAAAAACAAAAGAAAATTAAGAGTTCAATGCTCCACTCCTATCTACCTAAAACAGTCCTAAATCAAAATATGTAATTTCATTACTTACTCATGAACCTCTCTTGAGTTTAACATTCATTACCAATCAATCCGTTGTTGTAATTTAATCATTTACCCTTCCAACAAAAACATGATATCAGTAGTACAAGGAACATCAAAAAAGAAAAACAAAGATATAATAAAAATTGAACATTTATAAAGATTAAAAACAAATACCAGGAAATTTAAACAAAATACTGAAAATTTTATAAAAATTACAGTGCAGGAACTTAACCTTGTTAGGACCACAACAGGGCCAATAATATAATTCCACTGAGAACTAGGTCGCACACATGGTGGATCATGATATCAATAGAAAATTTCTAACGCGATAGAGTGTTGAAAGTGGCCGCCAGATGTTGGTTTCCTTGTCGGATGACCCCAATCCCCAACTTTATTATATCTCCATCTATGTCCTCCATTCCCATCTAAAATTTTCACAACATAACTATTAATCAAGATCCTCTCCGTTAGCAAAGGGAATGTGAGCAATAATGTCAAACTAATGAGATCTAGATAATTTGAGACCATAGAAAGTGAACATCAACCGTCTCTGGTTAAAGTTTAACACATAAATAAAACTGATTTTGGCTTGTTTCTTTCTTAGGAATTAAATTGTGTTAAAACTGTAAACCTAAAATTTTCACAACATAGCTATTAATCAAGATCCTCTCCCTTGGCAAAGGGAATATAAGCAATAATGTCAAACTAATGAGATATAGATAATTTGAAACCATAGAAAGTGAACATCAACCGTTTCTGGTTAAAGTTTAAGCCATAAATAAAACTGATTCTGGCTTGTTTCTTCTTAGGAATTAAATTGTGTTAAGACTGTCAACCAACATATATCACTTGATAACTCAGGGCGTTATCTTGTCATAGGTGGCAACTCATGCAATAGTTTTTTCCTTTGTATATGTTCTTTTTTTAAAATATAAACAAGAGATATTAGTGGCTTTAAACTCATGAAATAGTTAAGATCGTAGCAAGTAGAAGATTACCTTTACTTGCTTCAACATGCCATCAAGGGAGATGAGAGAGGCAAGTCTTGCATCTTCAACAGCAGAAGAGGGATTCTGGATAGGTGTACCACCATCTTCCAGCATGAGTACAGCTACATCATTTTTCATTTGTTGTAAAATCTGATGACAGAAGTTTTACACATCAGAATATGCTCAGATATAGCCAAATGGAGAATGAAAAAGGTTACATAAATAGCAATGACAATTTAGCATTTATAGAAGAAAATGCTAAATCATTTTAATTTTTTCATTTGTTGTAAAATCTGACAACAAAATATTTGCATATCAGGATATGCTAAAATATAACCAAACAGACTGAAGAAACATAGATAATATTGGCAATTTATCATTAACAGGAAATGTTTATTTGCAGAGTAGAATCAACATGGAGGAACAAGACAAATAATGGAAACACGAGAGATGAATATTTGTTTCTTGCCATCAAACATGGATATGTGCTCTTTTGTAATATTTCATACATCAATGACATACATGTTCCCTTTCCAACCAAAAAAAGAAAAACTAAATTGACCAAGCACATAGAAGAATAAAATCGAAATTTCTCCTAGTAATTGACATTATGGAGGTCAATAAAGATAATGAAGTACCTTTCTTCTTTTATGATCAACTGACTCAAGAACTGATCGCAACTTTGTAACATTAGCTACATCTTCGGACTCTTCCATAGCCAAGGTCCCAGCAATGTCCTGATAAAAACAGAAAAATGTAGGTAAACGTCCAAAATGTAATCATTTGTTTACCATTTCCCAGTCAGGGTTGCAAATTTACCCGAGGATATGTTATATAGGAATAAGATTTACTATCCAGATTCTTGACCAGTTGACTACACAAAAAAAAAAAATTCATCAATTTTCATCCACGTGAAGAAAGGACACAACGTTGAAGATGCTACACAGTAGCGCAAAATATAGAATTCCTATTTGATGTGCTTAAGCGAAAGGACAAGATTGTAGAGGCATTTTCCCATGCAGCAATCATGAAAGAGCAACATTATTTTTCTAAACAAGACAGCAATTGATTTTGGGCAGAGTTTTGTCACTTTCTTTTTTTTAAATATAAACATGAGATATCAGTGGCTTCAAACTCATGAAATAGTTAAGATTGTAGGCAAGTAGTTCGATGACATTTCAACCAATAGTATCCCAGTTGTATCTAAATGAATTTGAGCCAAGTTTGATTTATTGATGAAAATCGGGTGACAAATAAAAATTGAGGTTTTGGTAGCTGAGCATATAATGACTTTTCTTGACTCTAAGAAAATGAGAGGAGTTTCCATCCTAAAATAAGTTGAGGAGATTAAAATGGAATGCTATGAAAATTGTGTGGATCAATCAATCCACACGGTTCACAATTTGTCATGGAAAAAACCAAACTGGATCAAATAACACAACTTTTTACTCAAAGAAACTTATCTTTCAAAATATTTTCACAAGCAATAACACAGTGAGAAAAATCAACTTAAGCATTTATTCAGAACAATCGATGAGTAAAATTAGTAGCAAACTTGATAAGCTTTTGAAAACATTTAATGATGAGACCGAGCCTATTTCAATTTTTTAGGAATAGGTCCAAAATAAAAAATAAAAAAAATGCACCTTCAAGTGCTACAATTGGGAGGAATAGACCCGTTTCGAAGAGAAGTTGACCAAGAGCATCCGTAGGAGGCATTGCAGCACGAAGTCCACCCATCCAACCATCCATGATTGCTGTTGACAGAAGTTCCAGCTGACTAGTTGCTCCCCCTGCTGCATCATCTCCGGTAACGAACAAATATTCAAAGTTCTCTACTAGCCATGAACTAATCTGACGCTGCAGCTCACCAGCTGGAGTATGTACAAATAGAGCAGTCAAAGCCTTATTTCCAACAGCAAAGCTTTTTGCATCCTCATTAATTTCTCTTAGCTTTCCAGCTTCAGAGAATCCTGTCCAATAAAGTTCAAAGTAATAAGCACAACTATATAGTGATAATATGCAATGGACTTCCTCAAAATGTAGAAAACCATTCATTTATCATGTTAAGTTACATGTCAGACAGAATATAGAAAGTTGAGAGCATATTATCCAGGTGGAACTGAAGAGAGCATGATCTCATGATAATATGCATTACAACTTCTGTCTCACAGGGTAGGAGGTACTTCCCAATTCGTCTCCTGCCACCAGTATGTGTGCGAAAATGCACATAACAGTTTTTCTCGATATCTCTTTTGAAAAGAGAGAGAAATATATCCATACTGACTATCAACATGCATAAGATCAGATAGGTGGGAAAATATCAAAACAATGGCAATAGCACTACCTGATCAAGACCTCGAATTTTGGATACTACTGCTGAAAACTTGGACTTCTTTTCTGGCCTAAGATTCACTTTAAAGCCTTGGATCTGCTCATCAATATAACACACTGGAGATCTTCCTGGACTGTTACTTCTGCTAGAGCTTCTACTGCGTCCAGTATTTGCCTTTTCAAGAAAACACTCAACAGGAGAGACCTGCAATCAAAAAGATGCAAGGATCGAATATGAACCAAAGTCAAAGAAAATGTACCTTGGAGAAGAGAAAGATGGAGGCACATTAAAGATTTAAAAACCTTGATGGACTGCAACTCCAACGGCCTAGCAAGCAAATCTTATGTACAATATTCTAACTCGTGAAACAAGCATTGTGTCCATCACCCTTCTTGGTTCCATCTTACGGGTGAAAGAGAAAACAGCATCTCTCGTTTCAGCCTGTATTTCATGATCTCTAGAAGCACCAGCTTTAATAACACCAGCTAAGACCTGCAAGATTTATTTTCAACCGATTGACTAAAAAGTTCTTCTCATTATACCCCAGTGATCATGATCATCCATATGTTGGAAAGAAGGTAGTTTTGGAAAACAAATAAATCAAAAGAAAAAAGATAAGGAACACAAAAAGAACCTTATACAAAAGTCTATATTATGTCTATTTGTGAGACTGCCTACAGTGAACACTTATGCTAGAAAAGACAAGAATGTAACTTCGTCTGAAGATAGTTAGTTAGTGGGCCCTTTGTACAGTTCTTTTGTGAAGTTTATTTATATTGTTCTGTTTTCTTAGTGAAGGTAGGTTTTACTTTGAGCATCCGTTTGTTTAGTAAGGAACTCTAACAGTTGGGTTAGCTTGTATTAGCCTAAGTGCTATTTTGTGAAGTTGAAATATAGTATTGTAAGGGAGATACATAATATGTCCCACCCAGCTCCCACCAGAGAAACATAGCACATGACGAAACTGGCTTAGTGTTACTGCTAATTAATGGAAACTCTCTAATCCTCAAATAAAAGGTTGCTCGTATACTAAGATTCATATTGTAAAAGACAACTATTGACAAATTTCCTCACATTCACAAAGACCAAAAAAAAGATTTTGAATAATGGGTTTTGATAAAAAAAATAATAATAATAATAATAAATAAATAAAGATACCATTAATAATTTTTAATCAATAATACTACTATACTAGAAAGATGAATATCTAGAAGAAGGTCACTCACTAGTTATACATTTTTACTTGGAGACAATGTGGTCAGTTGGAAATCATACCTACAGTCAGTAGTTGCCCTATCTACAACAGAGGCTGCATACATAGCAGCCACAAAAGCTGTTAAAGAAGCAACATGGTTACAAGGCATGATTTCTGAGCTAGGGTTCAAACAAAATACAATAAACATTCTTTGCGACAATCAGAGCAATACATCTCACAAAGAATCAGCAATTTCATGATAGAACAAAACGTGTAGATATCAGACTGAATTTTATCAGAGATGCAATTGAAAAAGGAACAGCAAATTTGTTGAAAATTAAAACTGAAGAAAACGCATCAGACATGATGACTAAAGTAGTGACGCGTGCCAAGTTTGAGCATTGTCTGAAGGTGCTCAGCTTGACCGACACTCCAAGTGATTGAAGATGTTTTTTGAAACAGGGGAAGCAGTTTGAGTTAGTAGAGTATTTGATTCAAGGGGAAGAATTGTTAAAAGGTGAAACAAATTCTGAATTTGTGGTTAAAATCAGTTACAAGTCTCTCGGGGAGTTACATACTCTCAAACAAATTCTGTTTTAAACAGAAGAAGCTGGAAATTCTGTTGTGTGTGATTCTTGTACGAAAGAGAGAATGGAGTGAGAGATTTGTGTAGAATCTTGTATTCAAATCTTCCTCATTTTCAGAATAAAACTTTACCTGCTGCTTTCTACAATGGATGTAGGCGGATAATGCTGAACCACTGTAACTTCTTGCGTATCTTCTTTTCCTCCTCCTTCGCTTGGTCTTTAGATTTTGCCTAAATGGTTTGTTAGCCAAATTTTCCAAATAACTTCTCTTCTGTTCTTTCATTTGCATGACTGAAATTTGCCCTGAATGGTAAAGCAAACAAATCAACCCAAATTGTTGACAACACACATCTACACGTTAGTAAGGCATTTAGGAGATTTCACGTTTCCACTCACAAAAACAACTCTTGATTTCATAGTGTGGAACGCAACAAAGAAGCGGAAAGAATGACGAAAAACAGCAGAAGAAGAGAGATTCTATTGGTAAATTGTGTTCTTTACTGTGAGCCCAAATGACCTCGAGGGTTCTGTTACGGGAAATATCGGGAGCGCTGACAAGCGTCTGCATCTCCGGCGAAATCCTCCGGGGCTTCATGATACCGCGTGGCCGCCGGCAGGAGGCGGTGGCCTGGTTGGAGGTCGAAGCGAAGGTAGCGGTGCGGGCGAAGCGCAAAATAGGCAGAGGGAGTTGATAGGGATGCAGAGAGATGGAACGAAGGGGAAGAAGATTACAGAGAGATCGTACGAAGGGAAGGAAGATTACAGAGAGATGGTAATCTTGACGATTACAGAGAAATTAGGCAGAGGGAGTTGATGGGGATGCTTGACGGTTACAGAGAGATGGTACGAAAGGGAAGGAAGAGAACTGAACCGTCTATCTAAGAAGAAACCCGAGTTGCAGACTGAGTCAACGCAGTCAAAGCTGCGTGGAATGTACGCCTACAACGGCTAGATTGACTAAATTAATTACTTTTCTGTTTTGAAAATAATATTTTTTTTTTTTTTAAGTGAATTGATGCCTGATTATTATTATTAAGTCAATTAAACTCTAGATTAAAAAATATTTTTAGCATGCAAGCAACAATTTACTACTTGAATTTCTCAAAAAACAAAAAAAAAACAATTTAGTATTTAAAATTGAGTTTGTAACAATTTAGTCTCCATATTTTCAACATTGTATCAATTTAGTTCTTAAATTTTCTTATATAACAATTTAGTACACGTACTTTAAAATTTGTGACGATCTAACAAGAGCTTAGCTCAACTGGCATAGTACTGGTAACCACGAAAAAAAACTTAGTATTTGAAGCTTATAAACACATTTGGTCCTTAATCAAATTTATCAATTTAAATATGTAAAAAATATCACCAACTATTAACAACGTTTTTCACAATATGGACTAAATTGTTACAAATTTTAAAGTAGAATGATCAAATTGTTATATATTAAAGTGTAGGGACCAAATGGTTACAAGATTGAAAGTAGTACAAACTCATTACAAACTAGAGTTCAAAAACTAAATTGTTACTTTCGTGAGAGTTGAGAAACCAAAAAGTGTTTTTTAACCGGTTGATAACATTTTAAATACATGACTATTTTCTCAACGTTCTACCGCCATTCATGTGGGACTTGAAACTTATGATTTCAAGTTTCAACATGTTTATTGTAGAGTTATAATATGGTCAAGTTTTTTTTGCCAAGGATAAAATATTAGGATTCCTCTCTTCTTTTTCTTTTTCTAAGTCAGGGCTCTAGAAAGTCATTTTTTATTATTTTTATTTTATTAAATTATAAATTTTGTTTGAATTTTGACTGTGTTTGTTTAGTATCTAAACTTTAAGAATATTGCAATTAAATTACGATTCAAATGCACAATAAAGAATATTGCAATTAAATTAAGAATATTACAATTAAATTAAGATTCAAATTCGAACTTACCAAAAATCATAAATACATCTATTAGTTGAGTCACGATCATGTACTAACTAAATACCGCTCGAGTTTAATAAAGGAATTGTTAAAAGCTTAAAGATAAAATATATAGTTGGTTCAAAGTTTATAAACCAACTTTCAATCTGTCCACCTACCTAAGATTTAATATTATTTGAGTTTTCTTAGCAACTAAATCTAATAGGATCAGACGATTGTCCAATCGAGGTACTCCTAAACTTGTCCAGACACTCAAGGATATTAAAAAAAAAAAAAAAGTTTATCAACCAACTATGTTATTACCAACCAGGCTTTAACTAAAAAGAGAAAAAGTCCTATGTAGTCTAATCCACAATTAATCAACTCACAATTAGGCTTGGGCCGTTGATTAGCCAAATGATCACGTGAATGGGGGAGTAAGATGACAAGAGTTCGAGCAGCCAAAAGCCAAACACGTCCCTTGCCAGTCTCCAAAGGGTCACAACAAGACGCGAATTTGATCTGAACTTCTTCCTTTGCTGACTTGCTTCCCTTCTGGGCATGATCCACCATTTCCTATAAGAAGTTCCCATTTTCAACGATTCTACCATCGCTTTCTTCCTGATTCACAGCCTCTGCAATTCGGAAATGGCCCACTCGACATTTTCTCAGGTTGATTTACAGTCTCTCTTCTTCACCCTTCTGCTTGCTTGCGTTTAAATTGTGGGAAATGGTGTAGAATCCTTGTGCTTTTGTGGGTTCTCTTCCGTTCTGTTTTTCTTTTGTGGGTTTTGGATTAAGTCTTGAAATCTTCCCTACCCCGAGCTCAGTGGAGCTGCTCTTCGGTGGATGAGTTTCGTGGGGTTTTAGGGTTCCTTCTTGTTTTGCTGTTATATGTGTAAAAGCTCACTCAGGTGATTTTACTTTGGTTATATATCTAAATTTTTGGTGTGGGATTCTTGCAGGTTGCTGTTGCTGTTCCAGTTGGAAGCGATTTGTCTATCAAGAGATCAGTGTTTAAGGTTCTAAATTCTGATTTTTTTTTTCTTTCCCCATTATACATGCAAGTATCTAGAAAGGAACAATAATGATCTCTGGCATTTCAGGACTTATAATTATTAGCTTTAATGTGTACAGTTATAACATATAAAATTGACAACAACAAACAAATGAAGTACCCTACACAAACCTGCAAGATCACCACCATGTGGATTTTGTGAGATTTGTACTAAATTTGAGGTCTGGTCTGGTAATTATATTGCCCACGTGTACATTTATTATTGGATTTGCTGGTTTTAAAGCACGCATGGGATGGTTAAACTATTTTGTCTCCCTCTCTTCTGGAAGGTTCTAGTTGCTTCAATCTTCCTAAGTTTGTATGATTCGCATCTGATCAACTCCTCTGTACTCAAGACTTAGCTTTTTCACTGTTGTTTCAATGGCTTTTAGTGGTTTGAAAATTTTTATCTAGGACAAGACAACGTAGAATTTGAACTATTTGGAAATTGGAATGCATTTTGCCTGCATCATGCATATCATTCAGGCGGCTCTTTGATATTTTTTTCTTTCTTATTCTCTTTTACTCCTCTATTCGGTAGAGAAATCTTTAGAGGGACTTTGTGCCCGTAGTGCCTTTAGTAGCTCCTTATGCTAATTTTATTGAAACATTGTGAAGGCCTAAAATACCTGAAAGAAAAGGCATGTGAGTTTGTTTGAAATGTTTCTTAGAATAATAATAGAATGATTAATGGAAATGAAAGATGCTCGTTCTCTGTGCTGTTTTCTTGCATTTGTCAAGCAGATGCTTAATTTTACACTCCCCTTAATGTGTTATAACTTAAAAATCTCATCACAACTTCCTGTGACATTGTGGCAGAAAAATAGCCTAAACTTCCATGATAAGTCATGGTCACCTGTTTCAACCCTGAACTTGAATGTAAGGGGCACTCGCGCAAGAGGTTGGCAAACAGTATGCATGTCAGTGCAACAAGCAAGTGCACCAAAGGTATCTGTTGCACCTTTAAACCTTGAAGATGCCAAAGAGCCTCCATTGAATTTATACAAACCAAAAGAACCTTACACCGCAACTATTGTTTCGGTTGAAAGACTTGTTGGTCCAAAAGCACCGGGAGAGACTTGTCATATTGTAATTGATCATGGTGGTAATGTTCCCTATTGGGAAGGTCAGAGCTACGGTGTTATTCCTCCAGTAAGTAACTTATGACTTGGTCATTCCCCTGCAACTGCATTGAGTTTTGATTATAGTTGCTCTTGCTTATGCTAGGATGTTTGTTCATGCATTCTACGAGGCCTTTGTATTGGTATGATACAATATGTTTGGGTTTTAGCTTTTATGAAATTTACCACATTATTTATTTTTGTACCTTTCTGATCGCTTAAATTAATACAGTATCTTTACCTTCTTCTGTTACTTGACCTCTGACATGTCTTTGTTTGTGGACATTTTTTTGATAAGCTTAAGCTAGAATTTGATAAATTTTCACTCGTATCACAGGGTGAGAACCCTAAGAAACCTGGGAGCCCACACAATGTTCGCCTTTACTCGATTGCATCAACTAGGTATGGAGATTCTTTTGATGGCAAGACTGCTAGTTTATGTGTTCGTCGTGCCGTTTATTATGACCCTGAAACTGGAAAGGAGGATCCTTCAAAGAATGGAATATGCAGCAATTTTTTATGCGACTCAAAGCCTGGAGATAAAGTTCAGATCACAGGTAACCCATTGCATATTCTTCAGAAAATAAGATCTTTTTGTGAGAACTCTATATTTTTCCATCCCCAGTATGAATACAAACTAGTACATCTTGATGTTTAGTAATTGGTTTTATGCTGTGATGAAGGCTTTAAGATCACAGATCAGCAGTCAATTATTTCGATCAACATAATATACAAAAATACATATCATGATTCATCTTTTCTTAAAAAATATACACCAAAGTTTTGATGATTCAACATAGTACATCAGTCTACATTGCCTGGTGCTAGCAGGTTGTCATTGATAATTGATGGGAAATTTACTTGTCAATGGACCAGTGGATTGCAACAACTGGCCAAATCTTCTTTTATTTAATGTCTTTCATATGTATTCTATTTCAAGTTGATAATTTCCTGGTGTTATAAGAGAGGAGCCAAGGGAATAACAAACAAGTGCGTAGGAGGAGAATTGTGGATAGCTAGTAAAATTTTGCTGTCTTTTTCCTTCTCTTTGATAATTGGTTAAGGCATATACTCGACCAAAATGTTAGAGCTTTGAATCCCTTGACCATGCTAATAGACCTGCATTTCACGTACTTCAGATATGTATATTGATCATTTCTGTGCTTTCCTCTGAAAGTTTGTTGATTTGATTACAAACTGTCAAAGCAGTCCTTTTTGTGGTCTTTCTTTAGGATGATTAAAATGCAAACATTTTTTTTGCTGTTAGTAAAAGAATAGCCTCGGTTTTTCCAGGCCCATCTGGCAAGATAATGCTTCTTCCTGAAAACGACCCAAATGCCACCCACATTATGATTGCTACTGGCACTGGTGTTGCTCCATTTAGAGGTTATCTCCGTCGAATGTTCATGGAGTCCGTACCGACATTCAAATTCGGTGGCCTTGCTTGGTTGTTTCTCGGAGTTGCCAACACAGATAGTCTATTATACGACGATGAATTCAGCAAGTATCTCAAGGACTATCCAGATAACTTCCGGTACGACAGAGCTCTTAGCAGGGAGCAAAAGAACAAAAGTGGAGGCAAAATGTACGTCCAGGACAAGATTGAAGAGTACAGCGACGAAATCTTTAAACTTTTGGATGGCGGAGCTCACATATACTTCTGTGGACTGAAGGGGATGATGCCTGGAATTCAGGACACTCTGAAAAAGGTTGCAGAGCAAAGAGGTGAGAAATGGGAAGAGAAGCTTTCACAACTCAAAAAGAACAAACAATGGCATGTTGAAGTTTACTGAAGTGAAGTTACATAGAAATGCCTGTATTGATGTCTGTTTCAAAAGATGTAGCAGCACATCTCTTGTTCTGTGTTACTCTTGGCATTGCTCCATCTTTGAATTTCATAGGTTAAGATGAGGAATAGCGGTGGCGTTATTCGTCTCGTCTCTATTGAACTACAGAACTGCAGAAATTTTTTCTTGATTGCATAGACTAAGGAACTTATTCAGCACCTTAATCTGTGATAGTTTGAGTATGATGCTTGGAAATAGAATAAACTTCATTTTAGAATCCAACTGTCTGCAAGTCTTCTGTGTTTAATATATGGCTTTTGATGTTCTTTGTTGGTTTGTTTGAAAAGTCTTGTTGAAGACAAGATCAAACCCTGTGGATATTTAATCATAGATCTTCAAAGATAGCAGATTTTTACCAAGTATTGTCTTTGCAGGTTCTGAGAAATTCAAGCACTCTAAGCAATTTACCATTCAGTTTCTGAGAACATTGAAAATCAAATCAATGTATCAAATTTCTAGTTTAAGAATTGTAAAATCTGTTCTTCAAATAGAGATTCTTGTTTCATTTATGAATGAGATAAATTTCGTTTTAATATATTGACTTTTATTTGTAAGAGTCTGGAGAATGAAGATGCAAAGAATCTTCGAATCTTCTGGTCTTAGTTTTCCATTGGGATTTTAATTCTGTCAGGTCTTTTATTTCATTTTGAATTGTCTTTGTCTGTGGATTTAAACTTTGAACATTGAAAGTCAAACGTAAAATTAGAATGAGTTGTCTTTGTTTGATTGAATCCTGATTTCTGCTATCTTTTTTTTTTTCTTTTCTTTTTCTTTTTCCCTCCCTTTTTAATCTTTTATTTCCAATTTCTCTTATTTTATAATTCTATTAGCCCCATATAAAACCGCAACCCAATAAGAAAAGAGATAAAACAGATCAAACTAACAATTTTATGAAATTCTCTATACTTATATTTTAAAATTTTTTACGAGTATAATATTGGAATATATTATTATTATTTGTTTTTTCTTTTTTATTAGAAATTGAGATAAGATTGTTTTACAAATGTTAACCGCTGCTTAAATCTTTTAGACGGTTCTAAGTTTTTAATATTGTAAAGGTAAGCTTCTCAAATTTTCATTATGTATTTAAAAATTGCAATTAGATCCTTCAATTAAAAAAATTATTAAATTTCTTCAACATCAAGCTACCGTCATTGAATTTTTGTTCTAAAAACATTCTTACACATATTTGAATATGTGCATAGCCGTTAAAGCACTCTTGTTAACAGTGGTTCAAATCTACCCTTGCACGTTTGTTGCCCTAAAAGAATATTCTTAGACACATTGAAAAAATGGACTTTTGTAGATAGATGTGTTAGATTTTGTTAATGGATGTTCTATATTTTGTTGATAGCTGAATTGAGTTTTATGTGTCAAGTAGCATGTGAGGAGCATTTATATTAATAGAATAATAATCTAATGATACGTCCTTTTTTTCCAATAAAATTTGTATGGAATGACCTAATGAAAACGGTTAATAACTTAACCATAGAATTGATAATTTTTAAAAATTATCTAAAAGATTTTAAGAGTTGAGGCCATTTATTTAATAAAAATTCTCTCATTCGCCTGCACTTTGCTCACGTACGATTTCTTGTATAATGAAGTCCCGGTAGTCCTTGTTATGTGGATACTCATTCTAAATCACATGGGAACTTCTCTAGCCCTGTTATCGGTTATCTCAATACTAACAAGATTAGGAGACTTTTTCCCCCCTTTAATTTATCCATCTCCACTAGAGACTATGCAAGAGAAGTGCCAAGGCTTCTGCAAATAATAAAGTTAAAAAATATGGAATTATGGATAATAATAAAGTATTTGAATAGGTAGTATTTATATATATATTTATTTATTATTAAAAGATTTGTTTAATAGCAAGAAAAACAAAAAATTAACTATAAAATTGAATATTGGCAAAAAGAAAAGAAAAGTTTTCCAAATAAAGAAACTGCTGGACGACAATTCAAATGCAACAGAATGACCCAATTCCAAATAAACATCTTTTTCATTCAAAATCAGCAGACCTTTTTTAAAAAAATAATAATAATAATCATTATTGTTTATTTATTTAGTTAATCAGCAGACATTTCATACATACAATATATAAAAGGCAAAATATACAAAAATGTACTTTTTTTTCTCGCAATTCTCAATTTTGTTATTGATTTTTAAAATTATAGATCTTACCTTTATTTTATAAAGATTTTTTTTTTGTTGTTAAAATCGATTAAGACAAAGTTGATTGATTATTAAAGTATTATTTTATTAACATATTTGAATATATGTGTTGAAGCATAGGTCAATTGACATAAAGTTAGTACTAACCACCAAAAGGTCTTTGGTTCGAATCCCTTACTCCACATATTGTAAAAAAAAAAAAAAAAACATAATTGAATACACCGACGTATTTCTTATATGTTATCTGACACATAAAATTCAACTTTTCTTCAAAACCTGGTCCATCCAATATCAAAATTAATTTTTTTCAAAATAATATGTTCTAAGTGGCATGCATGGGTACAAATATGTTAATTAGGCACAAATTTTGGTAACAATTTGTTTTTCTATTATGATTTTCATTATATTACAGATAAAATTAATAATTTTTAAATTAAAAAAAAAGGAAAGGATTTTTTTTTTTTTTTTTTTTTGAGTTCGGATAATTTCATATATTGAGTAAATAAAAACAGCAAATATTTTTTATATTTTTAACTGAAAAACAGCAAACATTAGACATAAAAAGGTTAGAGGGATAAAACAAAAATGACAGTGAAGAATGGTAGTTAGTCGTTATAAACAATGACACAACGCAACGTGGCTTTCAAATTCTGATGGCCGACCACCCCAAATTGAATAATTCCTACTATATTCTCAATAAAACTCTTTAAACCCAAAAAACAAAAAAGAAAAAAGAAAAAAAAAACTGAATAATTCATATCCATTCCATTTCTCTCAGGTTTCAAACCGCCCCTTCTCCCACCCCCAACAAAAAAAACAAAAAAAATTAAAAAAAGGAGGGTGGAAGAAAAGAATTCTGCAAATTTCAATCACCACACATCAACAGGGTATCGGAGATTCAGATTTTCCGGCCCAATCCTTTTCTTTCCCCATCTCCGATCAACGATTTTGTTCAAGAGCCGATCTCACTGGGTATTTATGGTTTCTGCTTCGATCTTCTATTTACTGCATGCCTTCAATCATTGGGAAATTCGAAATATGCATTTCGAATATGTTCCTTTTCCCCTTTCCTTTTCTGGGTCGTTCCTTTGAATTCTTCCCATTTTAGCAATCATGTTCCTTTTCTGAGTTTTTTTTGTTATTTTGGGTTCCTTATTTTTGCGGTTCTAATTGGTTATTTGGCTTCTTTGCAAGATCATACAGGAGCCCTTTTCCTGTTACCGATTGATTTTTATTGGAAACTTTTGAGCTTAGTTGTATCTGCATGTATCGACCACATTTAATGCTTGAATGCTAAGGGGATATGATTTTCTGGCGTTTTTCCGTTTTGTAATTTATGTTTCCACCCGATGGACTCCCAAAGTTTGCTTATTCTAGAGCTGCAGGAAACTTTAGGGGAAAGACATAGAAATCTAAAGTCAATTCTGGTTGCTAAATTTTCTCGTTATTCGAATCAGCGCATCTGAAGTTTTAAAAAACTCTTCCACTTTCATTTTTCTTGGACTGAGTCGTTGTTGATATGTTATTTCCTCCAATTGAAAAATTTGGGCTTCTCTTTGCTGCTGGCAAGGCAACCTCATTTTGAACTTTTACAATATCAATTATTTGATTTTATTCAATTATATCCTTTTCCTTATGCTGATTGTTATTTGTTAATTATCAAAAGAAGTGTTACTGTAAATTTATATCTATGTTGATTCAGAGTATATGGGCTCTTTGGAAATTTAATTTTGTTTCTTTTTGTCAAATATTCAAGGCAGCTTGTGGAACCGCAGGATTTGTTGGATGATCGTCGGTTACTGGCAGTGAAATGAATAATCGTGCAATGGAACTTGGGAGGCCTGGCTCAGGTAGTATCCTCACAGAAATTGGAGAATCAAACTATATATTAACCAATTAAACTATTTTCTGCACATGCATAAATTGTACTTCATGTAGCATTGAAAATAATGTTATGCCCTTTTCTTGTCTTGTTCAGGCAAAAGGAGACTAAGGGACCTATTGCTTCAAAAGGATAATCGCTTCTGTGCAGATTGTCGTGCTTTAGATCCTAAATGGGCGTAAGTTTTGTTTTTAGAATGAAATGTTATTCCCTGCTGGAGAACTAGAAATTACTTGTTAAGAATGTATCTAAGACATACTTACAACACTGTACACAAATTATTGAATTGGATTAAGATCTTGATTACATCTTAACACTTTCTTTTTAAAATTCAATAACACTTGGGAGGATGCTCTTTGCAGGTCAGCAAATATTGGAGTTTTTATATGCTTGAAATGTTGTGGCGTTCACAGAAGCCTCGGTTCACATATATCAAAGGTGAAAAAAATGGTCGTTGGTCCCACAAATGATGTAGAAAAAGATTATCACATGATATACAGTAAAGTTGAATATTGTTATCATCAACATGGTTTTATGTATTTTTCTCTTTATATATTCCGTTGGAGACGAGAATTTTTGGCACCATACTTCCAATGACATATTTAGGTTCGAATAATTAGTTACTGGATTCAGAACAAGACTACTTTTTTTTTTAAAAAAAAAAATACTTTAAATAATAGAATAAGGGAGTTGACAAGGGGATTATTGGATATTTGATATTACAAATAGGTTGCCTCAAATAGTTTCAAAGACAATCTTCTGGTTGAACCCA
Organism: Luffa aegyptiaca; assembly: GCA_017139565.1. NCBI lineage: Eukaryota > Viridiplantae > Streptophyta > Magnoliopsida > Cucurbitales > Cucurbitaceae > Luffa > Luffa aegyptiaca. The sequence continues at coordinate 54,688,917 of CM029398.1, forward strand.
AGGGTCTTTACCTCTTGATTTGTTGACAATAGAACACAAAATAATGCATAAAGGTGACCAACCAGCATTGACAACTTTTTGTCACATTTTAGCAATCATTCCTTTGTGAGCCTCTCCTCAACAATCTTTCAGTGGGAGTATGTTGCTTGTCACATAGAAATCTACTATGGACCACATTAGTGAGATGATTATGATCTGCCCTCTTTTGTTTGATATTTCAAGATCTAGACACCAAATTTTTGTTCAACATCCAAAGATTTCATCTACATGGTAAAGTTTAGGTCATGATTTTGATGCCACTAGACAGGACAACAGTAGACCCCTCGATATCTCAATGTTGATATGACATTGGGCCTTTGCCCATACAAATTTGTTTACCCATACAAATTTGTTTACCGACAAAGGTGTTGTCTTGCTCATAAGTCATTATGATCTATCCCAACTCTAACAGAGGATGACTTTAATTGCATTACTAACTATTCTTTTGCCAGTATATAGATAAATCAGGTAAAGATAAAACTTCTTTATTTTCTTCTCTTAAGAAATTTCCAAGCATATGTAATCTCTTTCATAGGAGAGAGGTGGGCTTCGCACGAGGGATGCATCAAGTTTGAGTTGCAAAACTTCTTTGATTTTCTGTAGTGTAAAACGTAAACATGCTATCTATAATTCCTTTGTCTCTTACTTTCAGACCAATTACCGTGCTTCGTTATGTTTATCTTTTGCAAAACATTTTCAAGTTCTTAATTTTCATTTTCTATTAACAGCAGTGTAGATATTTTTCTGACATGGTTATTGATTTGGACCAGGTGTTATCAGTGACGTTGGATGAATGGAGTGATGATGAAATTGATGCCATGATAGAAGTTGGAGGCAATTCTTCCGCAAATGCAATTTATGAAGCCTTTATTCCTGACGGATATGCAAAACCTGGACCAGATGCCACCCATGAACAACGTTCAAAATTTATTCGGTTAGTTTATTAACTGTGAAATGTATCCATGTTAAGGGACTCTTGTTCTTATTTATCTTCTCCATAGCCATGCACTTGTTGACTTGATTTTTTTTTTTTTTTTCTATTTAAGTTTAAGAATGAACGCTTATTATATTTGTTCTTTGTTTCTGACCTTTTGTGATATTATTTTATCTGGTCCTTTATAGTTCTTTAAATAATCAGCCATTAGTTTGTTTTGAGTGCTGACAGCTGATCAGCAGGCATTGAATTCAATAGCCAATAGTCAACTATGAGTAAAAATTTCAAAAGCAACGCTTCTATTAATGGTCTCTGCCAAGAATTTCACACTTTTTGTGGTTCCTACAATTTTTTTTTCCCTTATACAGGTCCAAATATGAACTTCAAGAATTTCTGAAACCGAGCTTGAGAATTTTATCATCCAACAACGACAAAAGCAATATCCAAGCAAGCTTTTCTTCAAAGATTATGAACAGTTTTCGTTCAAATTCTTCACAAAAACCAGTGAGCTCTTGCTATACTTTATCCATTAGTTTTCCCTTCCATTCTATACCTTTGCTGATTGTTATGAAGACAGCATCATCATAGGTCATTATAATATTTCATATGTCTCTTCCTAAAATTTACGTTACAGAAGAAATGCACCCTTCATGCTTGGTAACCATATAAAATTTTCAGGGCAAATTTGAAATACTTTCTATTGTGAAAGTGTAAATGATTAGTTTTTGACTAATGAGTAATGACCATCCAGCCATACTAAAACCATGCTATCTTTGGAATTTAAAGCAATTGCAGAAAGGTATGGTAGAATTTGTTGGATTATTGAAGGTCAAAGTGATTAAAGGGACAAACTTAGCTATCAGGGACATGATGTCTAGCGATCCTTATGTAGTCTTGACTCTTGGACAACAGGTTAGTTATTTTCTCACAAACCTTTTCACAAACAAGCTCTTCGTGTTTTCTGTCCATCTATTTGTAAATTTTTGCCATAGGTTTTGATTATGTTAATAAGTACTGATTTCTCTATTCCATTGCCTTGATGTAGATGATAACATTATGCTGTATTTTCTTTTAGACTGTCCAGACATCTATAGTCAGGAGCAACTTGAATCCTGTGTGGAATGAGGAACTAATGCTATCTGTACCTCAATGTTTTGGATCCATGAAGTTGGTAAGTCTTTCTAAACCTGTTTCTACTTTGTTTCCGCTTTTTAGATAAGGAAATTAATCTCAATATAGCAACTGAAGTTTGTTTCCCGTTGATTAGTTTAATTACCATCTGGAAATCTACCTTCTGTCTATATTCAGTATGCAACATTTTGTATGAGATGGTTATATATTTATTTTTTCTTTGTTTGTCAACCGAAGTATTCAAGTAACTTTCCTGACTAATTATAGCTCCATGCTCACTGCTGCTGGTAATGCACCTGTCATCTTGTCCGAGTGCCGAGTGTGTTTTTAGAAAATTGTCTGATTACTTTGGTACCAGATCTTGCAAATATCGTCGGTTAATGCAAAAGTACCCAGCCCCCAATTCTGAAAAAAGGGCATGTTGGTTGAAAATTACCTATGGCCCTAAGTTCTTTTCTCCGCAGCACATAATGCATGATGTTCCCTGTTATGTTCAAATTCTAAGCCTAAAAAGCTGCTCCACTTGGTAATCTGGGATTAACTGACAAGACTGCTATTCTGTTTTGTTCATATTCACTGACATCTTTCTTGCTATTAAAATTACAATTTATATGAATGATACAAATACATCTTGTTAATATGTATAAAGTTATGCCAATTGGACAAGAGAATGCTAGAGAAAGAAATTTGGTGATTTTGAAGGTTCAACAAATAATCTGTTTACTTAGGTTTTCCTCTGTGGAAACCATAATTGTCATATGACCTGGAAGATCATTTTCCTTTTCTCGTGTGATGGCCTCTCTTCTCTTTTTTTATTGCCCACTTGTATTCCTTCATTTGTCAATATTGACAAATCAAAGACTGCTTGTTTAAAATAGTTATTGTGACAATAATGCATGTGACATTTCCCCTCATTATGATGCATGTGACAAGTTAATTCATCACAATCACATATCATTAGTGTCTGTAATGCACACATACACATATCAATGGGGAACACAACTGAAGACTTTTTCAAAACCTACTGCTATGGTTATTCACGATTACTTGTCACCACATTGCAGCAAGTATACGATTATGACACATTTTCAGCAGACGACATAATGGGAGAAGCAGAAATTGATCTCCAGCCCTTGATAACATCAGCAATGGCATTTGGAGATGCTGGAATGTTTTCAAACATGCAAATTGGAAAATGGCTGAAATCACACGATAATGCTCTCATAACCGATAGCACTGTTAATATCGTCGATGGCAAGGTGAAGCAAGCGATATCACTCAAGCTTCAGAATGTGGAATCAGGAGAACTAGATCTAGAGCTAGAATGGATGCCTCTTGAACAATAGGTACATATACATATAAATCCCTCCCAAATTTCATTGATATAAGAGTGTTAGTTTTCTGGTATAGTCACTCTTATAGAATGGTATTGTGTATTTCTTTATCTGTTTTTCTTCTCTCTATTGGGCTGAAATTTTTGTCTATCCATATTCCATACTTTGTGGTCAGTAGTTGTAATGCTTTCTATTCTCAAACTCTGATCACTACTTTCAAACGGTTTGTCCTTGTTCTAACCTCTAAAATATTCACAACAACTCCATGAGATATGATAGTTTGGAAGCCATTTGGAGTTGAACCTTAACTTTTATTGAGGAAGGCTTTCTCTAAGATTCAATTAAGTTGTGTGAGCTTGAAAAAAGTTCAATGGTAAGGATGAGATTCTAATGGAGTTGAAATTCAACTTAAAGCCACTACATTCCAAATTTTCAATTTTCTTGTTTCCTATATGAGCTCTTTAATTCCTTGGATTTTATAAATATGAACAGCTTCGTTCTTATGTTAAATTCTTCATTCAAAATTAAGCAGCCAGTTCCAAATAAAATACTGCAAAATTCACTAGCTTTCATTCACAGGTAAATCAATGTTCATTTATCAATGCAAACTTTCTTGAAAGATGTTGAAAGTTAACACCAAAAGCTTCAACTTTCAGTTTCATCATGGGGAAAAAAAGTTAATAAATGATCAAATATAATAATAATTCAAAATGTTTCCAACAATAATAGGATACAGTGTTCTAATCATTTAAATTTCAGATCTTATCACATTTCTTTTAAATATTGTTCAATATCCCCAGTCCCCACACGTTTTCATAATTACATGTAAAATTAAGATGGGAATATTATTTTCTTATAGAAGAGGCAAAACACGAAGAAAAAACTTGATCCAAACGTCAACGAATTTCCTGTCTTTTGATTGATATCGACGAATTATTGATACATGAGAATACAGATTCCCAACATACAATCAATGGCAATAAAATTGTCTAATTTCACAGTTAATATGACATCTCATACAGAGGAAAAAAATGGAACTGGGAAATATCGCTATTTCAACAGCTATAACAGTAACAGTATAATGCACGGCTAAGACAGCTAAATTCATGGTGTAAAGGTATCATAATTGTTGTTGATATTTTGGATTCTTATCTTTATTTGTGATTATTATTTGAAGATAACGGCAATGATCTTTCATTTTTGACCTTATAAATGTAGAATAACGTAGAACCCACTAATAAAGTGACACCTGTTATTCCACAAGCCGCCGTCGCCACCAATAATGCATTTCTTAGTCGTTTGTTTCCACCGTCACGGTGGGTCCACCATCCCGGCGCCTCGCTCGAATTCATCACCTTCGGCAACGGCAATGCCACTTCCGGTGTCGGCGACGACGTTCCTCCGAAGAACGATCGCATCTCCGGCGACGATTTGTCTCCCGCCGGCGGAGGGCTCTGAAACTCCAGCCCGTGCTCCGACGGCCGTATCTCCAGCGCCGCCGCGATCGCCACGATCAATGGCAAGAACGCGGCCATCGCCGCCACTACCTTGATCGGAATCATCGTCATCGCTGATTCCTCGACGGCGAAGCGAACTGCGGCTGGATTTGCTTCGCTATTGCTGCTCGCTCGATTATGTCTGCACTATTATAACGCGGAAAAAGCAGAAAAACTTGTGAATTAGGCAATGGAAGAAAGGGGAAACAGTGATCGAGAGTTGTTAAGAACAATCATGGGACGAAGATTGGATTTGGCGTAAAGGGGAAGCAAACGAAAAGCGCTTTAAAATTTCTCTCTCTTTTTCGCAAACCTTTATTTCTGTTTGGTACTTTGGAAAAAGTTTGTGCAGAAGCTCAAGCATCGCATTTCCATCAGCTAAAAAGATTTTTGCCCAAATTACAATTTTGGTCCTTCACTTCTATTTTGGTCAAATTAAAAAATTTCAAAACCCACATTTGGATTTAGTTTTTATTTTTTATTTAGTCCCTCAAGTTTTAAAATAAGACTTTTAATTCGTGAGATTTTTATTTTATTTTTATTTGGTCCTATTCTTTTAAACAAATTGACCGATTGACTTAATAAAATGATTATGTGATGGTTAACATGCTATCGTGAAATATTAACATAACTAGGTTCACCGTGATTCTTAGATCTCAACCCATTTGAAGAGATCTCGAAGAAGTCGGTGATCTCATTGTTGATTAAGAATGTCTTATTTTCTCCTAACTTGTTCCGTTGATTAACTGACCATCATCGTTTTATTTGATCAATTAGACCTAAAGAACAATACCAAGTATGAATTTAAACCTACACTAAAAGTATCACTTTTAAAACTTGAAGAGAAAATAAAAACTAAATTCAAGTTTTAAAGACGAAATATAAACTACATTTAAATCTTATGACTAAAGTGTCATGGGTACGATGGTAGAGATAACTAATAATAATAATAAATAAATCCAAACTTGGGAACCAAAACTGTAATTTGTCTAATTTTCTTAGAGGTATTTCAAAAAGTCTTGTTATTTACATCATAATTGAAATAAAACTCTTCATAGAAAAAAAAATAAAGATAGAATGTAAAATAAATAATCCCTGATTGGTTATTCAATAATAATTTTAATCATCATCATCTTGAAATTTTATTTATTTTACTCGACATGATTTGTAGCTTTGTACCAACTCTAATAATGATTTGAATTTGATACATTGACTCGAATATAAAAATAATTGAAAGGTGGATAAGAAATTTATTTCTCAAATTGTCTTTTAAATTAGACTTTTCAAACCCATTGTTTATTCCCTATTTTTTAATTTAAAAAAAATGAGAGATTTATTCGGCTATTGTAGTATTTTTATTTAGACTGACTTAATTTTTATTTTATTTTATTTATTTATTTTTTTAATTTTCTGTTTCGGTGCCCCATTCTTTTAAAATTTTTGTTTTGAATAATTTCATAAAAAATAAAACTTAAAAGTTTACATTGTTATTTAGTTGGTGGGTTTTCATATGTCTTTCACCTTTAATTTTGCTACTGTACAATGTATATAAAATCTTAGATAGATATTTATAATTCAAATAATATAATTAAGCAAGCGGTGTTGGATTCTCTTTCGGGTGAGCCCCAAAAAGAGAAGGAAAAAAAATTGAATCTAACTTATTATATGTGATTTCAGATTCTTGTAAATCGTAAATGTTTGTTAATCAAGTAGATATATAGAATACATGTTTATATATTAGAGTTATATTTTATCATTAAAATACAGTTTTAGAGTCTAGAATCTAATTAGCGTCAATACTAACACCAAAATAAAATTTTAACTAAAATATAATCAATATCCATTGGAACCATGGAGAAAGTATGATCAAACTAACCTTTTGAATATTTTAATTATTATGTAGTTAAGTTTTTTTTTTGGGTCCATCCTCATGCTATGTGCTTGTTTTTATTATCCAACTTTGCAACTACTTTGTAATCAATATACAATATCTACCCTTGAGAAAAAAGAAAACAATTATTGAGCATTAAAGTAGCCAACACTAATGGAGTATAAATGAAAGTTCTAATAGAATCTAATTTAAGTTTGAATAGTATTTGATAATTTTCAACCCGAACATAATTCAATTGGTCAAGACATATATTCTCTCTAGTTTGAATCTTCACATGTTGATAAAATGAAAAAAAAAAAAAGGAAAAAAAGTCAAATTTGCAATTTAATATATATTGGAGATAGTCCACCAAAATTTATTTTCTATACATTAGGTAGTTTAATTAGGGTTGATTATAAGTTTATAATTTGGTTTTTTTTTTCAAAATATAGTAATAGGCAGTGCATTTTATTGATACTCATGGACTTTTCCTTTTTTTTTTTTTTTATAAAAAAAAAAATCAATAAGATGTTATCATTTGAATTTAGTTTTAATTTAGACTCTATAGAGAAGTTTCAATTTAATTCTAATAATTTGTCGATGGATGTTTTTTTTGTGCACTAGAAACCTTTATATTTTCCTTTTCTTTACTTAGTTATAAACTTTAACATAGTATACTAAATAGAAATCATTGACTTGTTATCGGTAAATAGAGAAAGATATTACCAATGATTCAGTCTAGGATCATTAATAAGAAATGATCAAATTGAAAATTTTAAAACTCTATAAACCAAATTAAGACTAAATCTATACCATAGAGATGAAATTTAAACATTTAAAATCATAGAGCTAAATTGAAACTAAACACAAATAATCAATATTAAATTAGTAATTTATAACCTTTTCTTTAATGCCTATGACTTTTGATGGGCTTTTTACAAGATTACCCTTCAATTACAATAATAATAATTACACAAGATCATGTATTTAATGAAGCAAGTTGATTTAAATATTAAGTTTAATTACAATTCTACTGAGAAAGTCTACAAAATAAGCGCAACTATCTAACATTATTAAGTTTTTTTTTCTTTGACAACAACATTATTAAGCATTAATTCTTCATATATTTATCTAATTAGGAATTATAGAGTGAGGCTCCTCCTTAACCCTGATGGTATTAATTGTTATGACTTTTTAGAATTTGAAACATCTAGTTGGGGAGTTGAAAATTTCCAAAAATTTAAGTGCATGTTTGGGATAATTTGAAATTGTTAAAATCACACCCAAACTTGAAATTGTTAAAATCACTCCAAAACATGTCTTTGATAATTAAACATCAATTTTGATGATATTAAAATCATGTTTAAAAGTGTAAAATCAAATAATAAATTGATTTTGAATAATTAAAGGTATGTTTTGGGGTGATTTCGAACTTGACAAAAGTGATTTTAGTCATTTCAAAATCACTCTCAAACATGCACTAAACCAATATTTTTCAACACACTCGTCTATTGGTTTTATACTAACATTTGCTTCAAACACTCATGGAAGTATTATATATTAAAACAGATTCGAATGTTAGATAATGGTTGTTGATGCTAAAATTCGGGCAAGGAGAACTCACATCACCTTCACGTGACACCAACGGTAAATTTGTTTGAAGAGGGGGGAAGACGTGACTTGCAAGACAAGATAAATCTGCACACCGGTGTGATGTTTTGCCACATCGCCTCTGATGCTTAAGTCAGTGAAGAGAAAACTCAAAGGCCAACAAAGAGCAAGAGTAAGAGAAGAGGGTTTAGAGAATGAGTTTCGGGATCCCTTCTTTAGGGTTAAAGAAGAGTTTATATAACTTTTCCTGTTTTAGGGTTTCTAGGCATCTCAAGATCGATCTAGGATGAACCAGGCAGAATAGAAGAAACCAAGGATTCCAGGAACCGAACAAAGGTGGAAGGAGACTCGACCCACGCAAGTGGGCCGACCATGAGCCTCGACCCCGACCATGGGCCGAGGCCGGCTAGGTGTATGGCTCTCCTTCAGGGTCCGCTTCCTGGTCGCATTCTTGGGCTGACGTTGTGTTGTCCTACTTAGCTCCTTGAATTTTGGAATGGTCCATAATTACCTATAACAACGAGCACAAAATATTATCTCATTTTAGTAAAATAAAATAGATTTTAAAGCTAATTTCGATAATAAACAATAAATTATAATAATTTAAGATATCTATCATCACAAAATAAAATATATTTAAATCTAATTTTAGTTCAGACAACACTATATCATCTCATTCTTTGTCCCTCAACTTCACAAATATCTGTATTAGTCTATAGACCCTAAAGTTTGTTTTATTTTGATCCAACATTTAAAGAAGCTATTTAATCTATAAATATCAGATATTGGCCTATAGACTCTAAAGTTCGTTCAATTTTGATCCAACATTTAAAGCATCTATTTAATCTATAAACATTTTAAAATACCATATTTATTCATCATTGTTAATTTATATCAACCGTCTAGATCCATAAATTACATGGCTTTAAGTACATATGTATTAGAACCACATCGATTAGTCAAGATAAGTACTAGTTGAGTAAATATTTGGTAATAAAATAATAATAGCTATACACACACTAAAATAGCCCATTTAAAAATGGTTAAATTATAAAAAATTCCCTTGAACTATGAGGTTAGTTTCAATTATATCCCTAAACTTTCAAAAGTTTCATTTTAACCCTCGAAGTTTGAAGTTTGTTTCAAAACGACCTTGAGAGACATTTTTCCGTTAAATTTATGCATGAAAAATGATGTGTTTGCATGTGTTTTTATTGTTGTTTCCACGTATATGCTCAAATAAGTTGAAATAAGTATTAATACATATGCAAACACGTTATTTTTCGTCCATAAATTTAACGAAAAATGCCTTCAGGATTGTTTTGAAACAAAATTCAAACTTTGAGGCCTAAAATGAAACTTTTGAAAGTTCAGAAGTATAATTGAAACCAACTCCATAGTTCAACGGTATTTTTGATAATTTAACATTTAAAAAGCAATAAACTATTTTCTTTTAAATTAGAATATTAAAATAAATATTTTAAAAAGTTAATAAAAATAAAATAAAATGAACTTAGAGTTAAATATTTCCATGGTAATATAATGGTACGGTAAAAACAGTCTCAATTTAAGCATAGCTTAATAATTAAGACATATGCATTTGGTATAGTTTAGTTAAAAAAAATACTTAAATTCGATTAAAATAATGTTAATTCAATCATAATTCATTGGATAAGATACAATCTATCATTCCAAAGTCGATAGTTGGATCTTTCACTGTAATCGTTGAATTAAAAACAAAAAAAAATCCGAGTCAATGTTTGAATAATTGAATCTCCATCCAGCTGTTGTAATAATATATGGTTAAGTTTATTTTCAAAAAATATATATATATATATAGTTAAGAAAAAAAAAACAGAAAGAAAGCGCAAAGGAAAATTGAGTATTGTTATTCGGTCGGGCTGTGACCGTTGTCCCACGCAGGGAGAGTGGAACTTGGAAGGCGATCCGTGAAAGAAAAGAACTAAATTTGATTTTTTAATTACTGTGTCGTATGGCAGAAGGACCAACCAATCAGAAAGCGTGATCAGATTTCCGATTTGGCCGTCACCATTGAAGCGCCACAGCCATGTGACGTTCAACCTCGTGCTTCCAAGGATAAAAGATAAAAGAGGCAGAGGCAGAGAGAGGCAGTCAAATTGCTTCGGAATTCAACACCAGAGAGGAGAGCTCAACCTCAGCTCTCTCACAACATAAGGCCCTAAAATGACCAATTGCTCTCTCCCTCACATCTGCCAGTGCCTCACCCGCATAGCCACCGTCCGCCGCGCTTCTCCGCTCACCATCTCCGCCAACCGCCGCCAGACCGGCCAGCAGTTCGTCGACAGTGTTTTGGCTCTCGCCCGAGGCCTGCTTGATCTCGGCCTCCTGCCGGGTGACGTTGTTGTCATCTCTGCTTTCAACAGGTTTTCTTGCTTTCAATTCCTAATGCGTTTGAATCTTCTCTTCGACGAAGTGCGTTGGATTTGTAATTGGGAATTCAAAACGAAGGTGGTTTGTTGGAGTTTAGACGGTTGAATTGTAACTTTGAGTTTTCTGGTTGGCAGTGATTGGTACTTGGAGTGGTTGCTTGCGGTTGCATTTGTTGGCGGCATTGCTGCTCCTCTGAATTATAGATGGGTATGTCAAATTTTGATTGTGTTGAATGTGAGGATGATTGTTATGGAAGTACATGCTTACGTGCATATGGATAAATGGTGGCTCTCAGTGTGTATTCCTGGTTTTGTATTTGAAAGTCATGTGGGTATATTCGCTTGCATGCATGCATGTATCATGTATGTGACTGTATAGAAGAAGTGTGCGCTATACATCTATTGATTGGTACTCGGTTAATTATGAAGGGGTCTGGGTCTCTAAGTTGACAAGTGGTTCTTATTTATGGTGGTGATTGATGAGCGTGCTGGATCAGCATAGCTGTGTTAACTTCTTCTAGAGATGGTATTTTTTGTCTTCTTTTAGTGAGGACAGGTTGCAAACAGGAAGCTTTGGTAGTTTTTAGGATTGATATTTGTTATTTAGATCTATCAGTTTAAAGGGTCGCACAAAATAGATTGAGCAATAGCCTACTTGAGTCTGAACTTGAAAATTAAATTTCATCAGTCATGCAAATTGTTTGTTTGGTTGAGTAGATCTTGCTGTAACTGGCATGCGTGAAATGCATTTTCTCAACATGTAGAGCTTTGAAGAGGCAATATCTGCAATGGTAGCCGTGCAGCCAGTGATGTTGGTCATTGACGAGGACTGTTGTCAATGGTATTCAAAGCTTCAGAACGATGACATACCTTCCTTGAGATGGCATATCTCAATTGGTTCCCATCTACCGCACGATAAAACAAGGGGAGGTGTGTAGTTTACTTGATTTTTACCATACAAAAGCAAAGTAGAAGGAACCTAAGTGTTTTTTTTTAATCTTCTGTTTCTTTTATGATTCTATCAACCTTTCTAATGCAAGCAACTTCATCTTGCCAGCATTGTCCTCTGAAGAATTGAAGAAGCATTATGTAATAAACCTACCACTGAATTTCCTCCATGCACCTGAAGGTGTAGCTCTAATATGCTTTACTTCAGGTCTGTGTTTTGCTCAATCTCAACTTCGCTTTCTTTTTGTGCACACAAAATATCCATATTTGGGATCTAATGTCAGGGAGTTATGAAATTCTGATTGAAATCACATTGCGCACCGAAGTTGTCAGCACTCCAAGAATTCAAGTTTTGTAGCAAGAGCATTTTTTTTTTTCTTTAGTAGTTTGGTTCTTTTCATTCATTTTAAAGCAGCCGAGGACCTTTTCTGTACTCACTGAAACATTAACTTCACTCTAGCTTGTCTGAAGCTCAAGCTCACTAATTAAGTTTAGAACTCACTGATTTGTTTTAATTGTTATAATTCCTGTAGGAACAACGGGAAGGCCAAAGGGAGTTGCTATCACGCATTCAGCTCTGATTGTGCAGACCCTTGCAAAAGTTGCTATTGTCGGTTATAGTGAGGATGATGTATGCTTTTCTGTAATATATGAAGGCTCTATCCCATTAAGTTTAGAGCATACAAAGTCTTAGTATATTCCTTGAAGGGCATTCAGTGGATCAATTCTAGAGCTCAAGTAGTTCAAGCAGGAATGACTCCTGATGGTTTTAAGTGTCGCATTTTCAGGTTTATTTACATATTGCCCCTTTGTGTCACATTGGTGGTTTGTCATCAGCCATTGCCATGCTAATGCTTGGAGCTCGCCATATATTAATACCTAAGTTTGAGGTTAAGTCTGCTGTTGAAGCAATAGATCTATATGGTGTGACTTCTTTAATCACTGTCCCAGCAATGATGGCTGATTTAATTTCTTTAATCAGGTGTCTTTATTTGTGCTTTGTCGGACTTGTCCTGCTTCTTTTTAAAATGTTCTCTCCTTGATGAAGTTTGTTCCATATGAAAGAAATTTTATCTCCAAAAAAAGAAAAAAAGAGAATTTGAGGCGTTTGTATGTGATTAGAGGAATTTTTTATTGTAAAAAAAAATCATGAAAACTTTAGGGCTTGTTTGGAACCATTGTCAAAACCCTTCTCTATTTTTGTAGAACAAAAATTTAATGGAACATGTTTAGATCATTGTTCTCTAAAAGCTGTTTTTATTGTTGTTCTTTTAGTATGTTCACAAATGAAGTTACTCTTTTCTTCAAAATAATGAATTTATGAATTATGATTTCATTGTGCACGATAAGATTTACTTTTACAGCCACTAATCACAAGTCTTAAAAACAAAAGTAGAAAACTGTTGTGAAACAATTTTCCAAAAAACCTGTTATTCCTTTATGAGTACTTTTTTTTTTCTTCAAAAGTTATTGATTTCTCTGGTATATGAATGGTTATCTATGGATGTATGTGTAAGTTTTTTTTTCTTAAATATTTGGAACTTGATTCTTTTTTGTTCGCTAGTGGCATAAATTTTGTGCTATATTTATGGTATAAGATAAATACTTCCCATTTAATATATCTCACTGTGTTGTTTTCTGGAAAGAAAATGAATTTTTATTTTAACTGTTCTTAAAATTTGCTTTATACAAATTCACCATCTTGCAAAATCCACGAGGCAATGTTTCTCTTAGTTTGATTATCTGCACTTTATCTGAAAATGACTACTCTGAATCTTGATTCTCTTCTCTGTCTGAAACTGGCATGGGTGTGCTTATCATTGTCAAGGTGTCAAGTTTCTCACTTAGCTCTTTGAAAGCTTTTACAGGGTAAGAGATAATGGCAAAAGAAGAGAAAGTGTGAAGAAGATATTAAATGGAGGTGGGGGGCTACCATTAGAGCTAATCAAAGACGCCATGAAATTTTTTCCCAGAGCTAAGCTTGTGTCAGCTTATGGTCAGCCTCATATACCCTGATCTTTTTCTCGTTTGAGCTATTAATCTTGTTGGTGATTTGATAAAATTTCATGGTGTAGGGATTTAAGATTATAACAAAAGATCTAAGATCCCTACACCATTTCATATCTTTGATTTGTTGGGACAATTTAAATATATTATGTTTGCTTAAGTAGGAAAGGACTTCTTATGTATGAATCTTCCAGTTGAATGGTTCCTGGGACCCTTGGAAATATCACTTTACCTTCTGTTAGAAAAGTTTGCAATAAGCTTCAGTACATGCATTCAGAAAAATGGTTGTTCCCTGTGGAGGGTAAAGCTTATGTCTTCAATTTCTTCCCCTTCTCAATTAGACCACAATTCATTTAAGATGGCCTTTAGCCAGTCAAGCCAGTTGCTAGACTCATTAAGTAAAGAGTGGATTAAGGATGATCTTTTGAGTAGATTTTCTTTAATCGATGAAAGCGCAGATGTTTGTAAAATTCTGTGGAGAAAAGTTAGTCAAATTGCCAGGTGGATGAATGATGCGATCTGTGGGATCAATAAAACTGAGAATTTAACTTAAAGGAAAATAAAACCAAGGAAATCTAAGGATTTATTTTAAGAAATTGGTTTGAAAGCAATTTTAATTACTTATAACTAGTTAAAATTGTAAGTCATTGCCAGAGTTGAAGAAATGAAGTTACTTTTCTATTGTATATTATCAAGGTGCACGCACTTGGTAAACCATACAAAGATCATGAAGCGAACAACATTAATAGCTATTAACAGAAGCAATTTGGAAGTTTTGTTACATGAGTGATATTCATTATGATGAAATACGTTCTTGTATATCTCTTCTTGGTTATATGTAGTAAAAAATAAAGCATTGATCTTCATTATTTTCTTATTTTAGAATCTCCATTTTAAAATGTTTTATATATACATTATACCTATGTTTTTTTTTTAATATCTTATATTTCATCTTTCTTTTTTACTTGTCAGGGATGACAGAGACATGCTCATCATTGACCTTCCTGACGCTTTGCGACCCATTGGGAGAAACTTCTATTCCACACTTCCAGAGCTATGAACATTCAAAATGTCATTCAATATATCAACCAGAGGGTGTTTGTGTTGGCAAACCTGCTCCTCACATAGAAATGAAGATTTGTTTGGATGGTTCGTCTCATGTTGGGAGGATTTTAACCAGAGGACCACATTTAATGCTTAGGTACTATGATAAAATTTCTCCAAGGCCGTCAAATGACGTCAATGAAGTTTGGTTTGACACAGGTGATATTGGTTCAATAGATGATAATGGTAATTTATGGCTTGTTGGGCGATCAAATGGCAGAATAAAAAGTGGCGGAGAGAACATTTACCCTGAGGAGGTATCATCATTTTTTTCTTATCTGGATGACGTAATTAGAGAGCTTCTAAACATATCCCAGTATCCCATTACACGGCATTTTGGTTTTTAATAAATTTTTTTTTACAAAGTCATTATGAAAGTACATAGTAGGACAACCTTTTAATTATGTCCTACATTCAAATTACCTATTTTGATTTAATTTCTTTCCTGTTTGTCTTCACCTAACAATTTTCTTTTGTAGCATTATACTTGTCACTGAAGAATCAAACACTGGTGTAAGAAACCAGAACTAAATGAACAATTTTTTATTCAATTTTTGGTGAATTTGGAATTTATTTCTTTGTTTTTATTTTCCTTGCTTTTTAGTTTTCATCGTCTATACCTTTTCTTGGCCTAAACACGGATTAATTCTTTACATTTTGTAAATTTAATATGTATGACAATTTCCTAAGAAAATATTGACTGATATTATCCTACATGGTTTGAATCTTGATGTCTAACAAAGACTCAGATTACATCAACATTTTTGCAAAGTGCTTTGCTAGTGTTCTCACTGATGGAAACAATTTCATCACGTTGATGGCAGAGCATATGTGCAATTTAATCTTTGGATTGATCTAGTTATCATATAGGACATTTTTTTTGCAGGCTGGATCTTTTGCTTGTTGTTGATTTATTTAGCTTGAGAGAAACATGAGGGAATTTGAAGGTTTAAAGAGGTCATGGGAGGTTGTTTGGAATTAATACATTTCAATGGCTTGCTTGAGAATGTAAAATTGGGTTACATATGAGATCAAGCCTTTATTTACAGGCTTTGATCTAGTTACAAATTGTAAAACAATTAACATAAAAGAAATACACTACCCAAAGGTGCTTAAAAAAACTAACTAGTGGCTAACTTCTAACCTATCCTACGACTACTAAACAAAAATATTAAGGGGGTGTTTGGCCCAAGGAGTTGGGTGGAGTTGGAGTTGGGGCAGTAATAACTCCCCCCAACTTCTTGTTTGGCCAAAGGACATACAACACCCAATTGTGGGATCCACAAATTTATTAACCAATTACAACACACTATTATGGCCCCGCAAACTTTTTAACTCCTATTCCAACACTTTATTGTGGGCCCCACAAACTTATTAAGTCTTACTCCAACTTCTAGGACAAAACAACTCTAGATTTCATAACTCCAACTTCTTGGACCAAACACCCCCTAACGGTGAAAAATACAAAAATAAAAACAGTAAAACAGTAAAGATAGTAGGAGGAATATAAACACAAGTGACAAGCCTACACAAACATACTCAGTTAATTAGTTTTTACATGATTTCCCTTTGCTCTTGATTATAAGCAGTCAGAACTCTTTCTGGCAATTTATTGTTTTGGAGACTCCATTTAGTTTCAGCCTACTTTATATGTCCTTCGTCTGCTTTCTTTTCTCTGAACGAAAGCAGTTCACTTGGCCCCTCACCCTCCCACCCCCACCATTACCAAAAAGAAAAAAAAAATGTAATTACCATTTTAGGGGTTGAGAAGTGCATAATACTATTAGTTGGTTTTGTATGTCTACAATAGGATATATTTATCTTGTTGATAAATTGCTTAGTTTAACATTTACCATATGTTTAGGTGTATGGGTTAGACAAAACAAAGCCGAAGAAAATTGGTTAATAAATGGAATTTAACCATATTTAACTATTGCAGGGGCATTCTTCTACTAGTTACACTAATATTGATTCATCTTGTGAAGTAGATTACACAAATGAGTTTACAACAAATGAGGTAAGTTAAGTGACATTCAGATTCGTTGAACTATGATGTAAATGATTTATGCTGATTGTAAATGATTTTCATCATAATTTCATTGTTCTACAGATTTTCAAAAGTCGAGAAGCTTTAATTTATTGGACACGAGAGGTTGGAAAGAGAAATGGATTGGTTATAGTCATAAAGACATCTGATGCGGGCGTGAATGGTAGGAGGCCTAGAATTTCTTTTGGGTGTGAGAGAAGCGGGAGTTATAGACGGATATCGAAATTGGAAGTTTTAGGAGACAAAAAAGGACGCAAGCTTACTGGAACCAAAAAGTGTGGATGCCCTTTTTTATTGAAAGGACAAAAATTGACAACTGATGATGATTGGATGGTAAAAGTAGTATGTGGGATACACAATCACCTAGCAATTAAAAATATGGAAGGACATTCATTTGCGGGGAGGTTATCACAAGAAGAGAATGAGATTTTGATGAACTTGTCTAACTCATCAGTCCGTCCTAAAGATATATTGACTACGTTGAAGAGTCGAGATGCTCGAAATGCTAGCACGATGAAGACAATATATAATGCTCGTCATCGACAAAAGAGAGTTGAGAAGAAACGAAAACCAGATATGCAACAACTTTTCGGTGAGTTAGCTACATAAAACTAAATTGAGCTCCAGAATTTTTCTGAATTGGTTGTGAGAGTACTAGACAAGCTGTGCCTTTGAAATGAAGGCCTCCTATAAATCTCAAGTTCATTTTGGCTTACAAGCGTTGGACAGACTTGTAGGTATAGTTGACTAAACAATAGAGGAAGTATTTAGTGTTCTATTTATGCTATCTTATTATTTAAAATATTTGATTTGTGCATTAACAAGAGTAAGTGATAGATTACAGGATCCTGGCCATATCATAGGCTTCGTACAACCTAACAAGATGGACCCTCTTTTACAACCTTGGTTTTGATTAGGCACTATTTTGGGGGTAACTCAGTCCATTTTTCTATGCTTTTATTAAATAGGAAATATAACTTCTCATTGATTCAATAAGTTAAAAGGGATGAAAACCTCTAACCATCCCATGCTTCCATGCTTTATTGGAAATTGGAACAGGACTGCAAGATAAGTAGGAGGTATATCTTGAATCCTCCTTTTTGGTGGTAGTGGAAGGTTTTTCTGGTCAATGTGGTCGTACTGGGTTTTTATTTATTTCCTAGTGATTTGGTTACAGAAACAAGAAGGTTTCTTGAATAAGTGATAGCTAGGTTTTTACCTTCCCCAGTTCCCCCCACCCGCCCTTTTTTTCCTTACTGTTTCCGTTAGTAGTTTGTTAGGTTCCCTTTTTTTCATCTTTATCAGAAACAAGGGAAATTTGTTGATCAAAAGAGGTTCATACAAAAAGGGGAATGAGCTATGCCCCAAAACTTAATAGATTAAAAAAGATTTCCAGTTCGCATTGATATGCACAAAGCTACAGTTACAATTTACAAATATCGCTAGACAAAGTGCAACAAGTAGAAGAAAAAATGTTCACTAAATCCCAAAATTCCTCTGTATTTTCTCACTCCTTCAAAAACTTTTTCCTTACGAAGCACAACCTCCAAACAATAGCAGCCACAACATTGAAGATTGAACCGCTAAACCAAATCTTTTCGATGGAAAGGAGACCCATCCATAACTTGAAGCATTGCATTCTTACAACCTTTGTGGAAACACAAGCTCAAACCAAAAATATATAGGATCTTGAACCACACAACATGGGCACAATAGCACTGAATGAACAAATGATGATGGTTTTTTCAATCGAATCTACACACGACACACTAGATAAGGGAAATCATAAGTTTAGGACTGCATCTCTATTCGCTTTGGAAGATTAAGGTACCTAAGAAGGTTAAGTTCTTCGTCTGCTGGTCCTACATGGAAGAGCGAATACCATAGATTGCATGAAAAGACACTCTTTGAACTCCATCTTTTGTTGGGCTTTTGTTTTCTATATGTCCTTGTACATTCTCTCATTTTTCTCAATGAAAGCTCTTTTAAAAAGAAGAAAGAAAAAAGAGTTTAGAAGATCTCTTTTGGATCTGATCACAAGTATTCAACTTTTACTGCCCAATTGTTCAAATGAGGACTTTCGCCTTTTTATGGATCTTTGCCTTCCAAATAAAGTTAATTAGGGCCTTGGGGATGCTAGCCCTTGAGCAGAGAGGTTTGGAATGAGGGGTCTCGCTGTGAACTCATCGCTGCCATGCAAGCTCCACTCCTTGCTGTCTTAACTGTTATTGAGCCGATAGGGTTAATTAGCTCTTGCAAACCAATTCATTCCTCAATCTCAGAATCCGTGAGATGCCTCCTAAGAAGCAAGTTCCATGAGTAGGACTCTGAAGACCAAGCTTGCTGCACAGATTACCCCTTGGAATTAACTATACGATAAATTCTTGGAAAAGAAAAATTTAGAGGTTCATTTCCAGTCCAATCATCATCGTAGAAGAGGATATTCTCACCGTTCTTCATTTTATATCCATACCATCGCTCAACTACGGCATAACATTTGGCAGAAGAAACCCCAGGGTCTTTATTCCGAATTAGAGCTGAGGAATCCGATGGTCATTCCTATGAGCATATTTGCTATCAATCACTTTCCTCCAAAGGGAATTGTGCTCATTCATATATCTCCAACCCCTCTTGGCAATCCCCTCTTTGGCCAAGAGATCTGCATTTCCGGCTATTTCCCACTCCCAGGCTACCTTTAGAGATAGGCAGGAGGTAATGTTCCAGTTAACCAAATTGGAACCCTCTGATTTATCCTTGCCTTTCCTTAAGAAGTCGTGCATGAATTTCTCTAATCTTTTAACTACTGATTTAGGGCATTTGAGGTCTGAGAGGTAGTAAAGAGGATGCATGTAAAAACAGCATTGACCTGGGTTAATCTACCTCCTTTGGAGCTCATAATCATCTCCACTTGTTAGGTTACCATTTTGCAAGTTTTTAGCTGATAATTTGTAGTAATCAATTAGTTAGATGACAAAACCTATAATGAGGCCTGCGTTATCTCAACTGTGTTGGAGAATGAGATCTTAAGCTTCGTAGCTCTTGGGCCTTTCTTTCGGGGTCTTGCTTGTACTTTCATTCTTTAAGCAAAAGAATTCTTGGAATTCTTCTTTAAGTGAAAGCTTGGTTTCTATTGATAAGAGGGGAAAAGGAACCTCTTGGAATTCTTTTCTACTAACCTAACACAATCTACTGTACTGCTTGAGACACTATCATTGTTATGAATTGTCATATATATTCTTTGTTATTAGTCTCTTTATCCAACAATTCTAGTCAAATTTGATTGTGTGGAAAATCTTATATGTAGAACTTTTGTTTTGACTTTTGATTTTTAAACAAATTGTAAATAGGCTTGGTCTTTGGTGCTGGACAAAATCGATCAATTAGAGATTAAAAAGAAATCTTGTTAGGATTCAAATATTCACCATTTGCTTGAAAATTTTTAGCAAGAGTACATTTTATATTGATATTAGCGAGAAAAGAAAAGGCGTTATTTTCCAAAGATGAGAGGTATACTTGTATTTTTTTTTTTTTTTTTTTTTTTATGTAAGGTGGAGGGAGGTATACTTGTATTCGTTATTCTTATTACTGAAGTATTCAATTCTCCAAAAAAAAAAAAAAAAAAACACTGTTAGGTAAACTCTTAATTTGTAAACCATTTTGTAATCTAATCAAATTATAATTGTTGTTTTTCAGTCTAGTTAGTCTAGGACTACTTAGGATTTTTTGTGTTTTACTATTATATACAGTTAGTTAATGACTTCATGACATAGGACTAAATTTAAATCAAATGTTTTGATTAGTAACACTTTTCATGAACTTATTCGAGTAAGATATAGTCATGGCAACTCAAGATACAAGATTCTACATGTTAATTGAAAGTGATCCATTTGGAAGTTGAACTCATACATTATTTCCTTAGTCACATCCTAACTTTATATATTTATTCAATTGTAAATTCATTTCATTTCCTGTTTGTAATACTTGAAGAGTATCACATGAGAATTTAAGAACTCATTTGTGTGTGTTTGTGTGTCTGCTGAGGTAAGGAGGAATATGTTTGAGAAAACTGATAAGATGTTGACACATAGATGGAATGATTGTCGAAGCATGGTAAAAAATACATTGATATTAATAGAAATATAGTTCATTCTTAGACGATAATTTGTCTTGGTGCTGTAGGTGGAGAGAATTCTATTGCAACATCCGGGAGTTAAAGGCTGCGTTGTGGTGGGCATTCCTGATCCTCGTTTGACAGAGAAGGTTGTAGCTTGTGTTCAAGTAGAAGAGGGCTGGCAGTGGTATGAAACCTATCATGAACTTATTCATGGAAAGATTGAGCAGCATATATCTAGTGCAATTCTTCGTAAACATTGCAAGGAGTGTAACTTAACAGGGTAATTACTCTCCCAACTTCTCTCTTTGATATGATTTTAACTTGAGAATGGCAGTTCCCTTGCATTATTCTGTGACTGTGAGCACCAATGAAGAACTTACTTTACCTTAATCTGCTTTTATGTTGTGAAGGTTCAAAGTACCTAAGGAGTTTATGAAGTGGGGGAAGCCATTTCCAGTGACTACAATAGGAAAATTGAAAAGAGACACAGTTCGAAAGGAGGTAATATCTCAGTTTCAGTTACTGCGTAGCACTCTCTGAAATGCAACTGGTGAAGCTGTAAATGCTAATTTGAGGAAGAAGCCTTCTGATTATAGTTTTGTTTGTTTTTACCATTGAATTCATGTTCCTGACATTTAGCTCATGAGATCATTTTTAGATTCTTCCCAAAGGGGGGAATTCCATTTAGAAAAGTTGAAATACTTTGTCTCCATTGATCTAATAAAGTATATTTTACTCTTTTCCATGTTGTCACTTTCAACATTTTCACAATTGCAACTTAAAAGTAAAATTTTATAGAGCCTCTTTGATAATTGTTTTGTAATATAGGTCCTTGACTTTTGTCTTGAAGAATTGATTTGGATGACTCCTAAAGATTTAGGTGATTAAAAGTGTGTTTTTAAAATTAATTTTAGCAAAGATTATGAGTAAAATTAAAATCAAACCTCAAATGTCAAAATTGTCATTTTTTTTCTTCAAATGATTTATTGGTTAAAATAATTAGTTTCTTAAAAATATTTTAAACTATTTATTAATTTTAAAATAGATCAAATAAATAAATATATTAAATTAAATAATTAAAAAGTAGGATACAGAACTCTTCTTTTTTTTTAAAAAAAAAAAAAAAAAAAAAACTCTAATATCTTGAGAGATGCCGACAAATGAATAAGCAAATAAATAAATAATAAATCATAATATTGTTATTATTAAAATTCAACAATATTTGGAGGTGTGGATTGAAACCTCTAACTTAGGTTTTAACGTTTTCACCAATTGAGCTGTGTGCTTGCTTTTTTTTTTCTTTTTTTTTTTTAAGTTCAACAACATTTGGAGTAAAACCGTACCTCTCTCCTCTTGATCGAGAATATATGCTAATTATCACTAAGTTATACTCACTTAGGTAGCTATGTGCTCAAATTGACAAACAAATATTGTATAACATTTTTTCATTTATATTCTTTTGGTTCTTACTTTTTTTTTTTTTTTTACTTTGTAAATTTTAGTTATTTAATTCAAACTCGTGTCGTGCATTTAATATAAATTTTATGTTGCATTATGATTTTTATGTCACATATATCAAATTAGGTTTTTTTTTTTTTTTTTTATTGAAAACATATCAAATTAGGTATTAGATTTATAAATGAGTGATTGTTAAATACCATATGAAAATCTAAGGATAATAATCATGATTAAACAAAATAATTCAAACTATAAAATTTGTTTATGGATCAAGGATCAAAATAAAGTATTTAAAATTATAAAAATAAATATAAAGGTAAATAAAATAAAATATTATTCAATTTTTTTAAAAATATTGTAATTAGTGAGTTGAATACAACAATTTCATAAATGTAGAAATAGTAACTTTCTCTCACCAAAATATGGCTAAATATATTATTCAAGGTAATTAGACCTACCACCCTATTAAAATATACTTCATATATTTTCTTAAATATCTATGTCATCGTTTTAAAGAAAACCTCAACGAATCTAACCTCTAGGTAGAAAAATATAATTGGCTCAAACCGATATTTTACAAGTCTTAAATCGTTCAAGATAACTAGCTCACCTAATTAAAATAGTTTCTTAGATATTTATTTCATCCCATTCAATTTATTAAAAAAAAAAAAAAAAAAAAAAAAAAAAAAAAAAAAAAAAAAACCACTTTTAACCCTTATAACAAAAATCTCCTTATGTCTATTATGTTTTTTAAGTTCAACCACGAATATTCGAACCTTTAATCCAAAATTATCGTTGAACTATATTTATTTTCGTTTTATTATGTTCTAAACAAAGTAAGATAAATATTTAAATTATATATTATGAAAATGTCACATGATGAGTGATACTTGATTAAAAAGAATATACATTAAAAAAATTTAAAATGCAAAATAAACATGAGAGAGTGAGATTGGAAGTTTATATCTCACAATCACCATTGATGGATGATGGTGGGAGTTGAACATAAACAAATAATGGCCTATGGTAATGGTATGTCCCACCCAATTCAAACCACACACATCAACAAAATATCTTCACATTCCCATTGATTTAGACCCTTTCATTTTAACAAACAATGAACAATCTTTTCAAATGCATCATTTTTTCAAAAACAAAAATACATCATTTTGATGTACTTTGTCTTTGAGATATGATGTGATGTGGATGCATTTTGACATCTATTTTTAATTTAATAATTTCATGTTTTGATTTTAAAAATTATTCTTGAAATTTTAATCCATTTGAAAAATATATATATTGGCATTTAAAATTCATTTTTCATTTCAATATTTATTTAAAATTTCAAGAATACTTTTATTTTATTTATTTTTTAGTTCAACAACATTTGAGATGAGGAAACTTCTGAGCTCTTGATTAAGGATATATGGCAATTACTACCAAACTTTGTCACTTTGAATTTAACTTGATTGGTTTTGGTGTTAGAATATAAATATTATTTTAATTTTAATAAACACTATCGAATAAATAGAGCATAAATTATCATTATTATAAGTATATTTGAAAATTTTAAATTATATAAAAGATAAATGGGTTCAAAATCGTTCTCAAATCTCAACCAACCTAGCTTTTTTTTTTTTTTTTTTTTTTTTGAAAAATATGACAACACGGTTTTTATTTTAAACAAAATTCACCTAAAATGTATTTCATTAACTATATCTAAAATATATTTTTAATTATGTCCAAATTATATTTAAGGTATATTTATCAAACAACTCCTTTAGGAAAAAAAATGTTCAATAATAAAGTCATACAGTTGGTTGTGAAATTCAAAAATCTACACGTCTCACCAACAAAAGCGTAGCTCACATAAAGCTTGTACTCTCGACCTAGAGGTCGGATACAAAACTATCAATCTCTTTGTTCTATCTTTTTAAACAAATTTCTCATTATCTAAACCATTCTACTTAATAATAATAATCTATCTTAAAGATATATTGACAAAATTCAACAGGTAGGGTGGACCCTTCTTTAAATAGTTTTTTATTTTTTTATTTTTTATTATTATTATCTTAAAGATATATTTGACATCTAAGTTTTTGTTTTAAAGTATAATACATTAACTAATTGATTTATAAATATATAAGTTGACCTAAAAAAAACTATTCAAACATTTTCCAAAAAAAACTATTCAAACACGAGTGATAAAATTTTCTTTTGACACAATAATGAAAACCTGACTAAAATTCTTTCATTGTTTCTCATGAACATACAATAGACAAACAGTAATCAATAATTCTTCTAAAATAAAAAACAGTAACCAACAATTACATAACATCTCATATCATATCTGGAAAAGATATATATCCATATATCTATATCATTATTTAAAAACTATTTTAATTATAGTTTTTCTATTTTTTGAAACAATTTTAAATATAGTTATACTTATGGCATTTGAACCTTTTATCCACGTGGTATTTGAAGTTCAGATAGATTTTTTTTTTTTTTTTTTTGAGAAAGTTCAGATAGAATATACTTATTGATGTTAGACAAAACATGATTCGACAGAATCATGATTCGACGGCATTAAACTTTATATTTATTTAACCTCTTGAGCTTCTTTTCAAAAAAAAAAAAAAAAAAAAAAAAAAAAAAAAAAAAAAAAAAAAAAAAAAAAAACTATTGAGCTTGAAATTGTGATTTTTATAAGGGAAAAAATCAATTTTTACCCCTGTACTTAGCAGGTTCTATCAATTTTAACCCTAAACTTTCAATTTCATCAAATTGAACCCTAAAACTTAACAAATTGTATCAATTTGAACCTCAAACTTGCATAAATGTTGCAATGTAGACCTTTGGTCAACTTTTCATTTGAATTGCTATTAAAACATGTAATTGACAATTTCCTTTTCTTTTGTTAGTTCACATTGCACCTAAGTTAGTGTTTTGTAAGATTTTTTTTTGGAAAAACCAGAAGAAATCAGATATCCTAGACTATTCTTCTCATTATTATCCAAAAAAGAATCACAAATTTATTTGCAACAAGAAAAATCTAACAAATATGAGAAATAAAAAATCAAAATTTCTTTATTTTCGTTTCCTACATTTGTACATTCTTCTGATTAGCAAGAAAAAAACCCGTAAAAGAAGACAAAAATCTCACAAAATTCTTAGCAACAATAAAAAAAAACCAGCAAATATTTGAAGATAAAAAACCTCAAAAGTTTCTTTGCTTTCGTAATCTTAAATAGCAGCGAAAAAACCCTCACAATTAAAGTTCTCAACAATAAGAAAAAATCATATAAAATAAAGTTTCTCCGATATTTTATTTATAAGAAGCCAATTCAGGTGCAATGTGAATTAAGAAGAAAAAAAAAGAAGAAATAATCAATTACGTATGGTGGTTCAAATGGAAATTAACCAAAGGTATATATTGTAACACTTACGCAAGTTTAAGGTTAAAATCGATACAATCTCATAAGTTTGAGGTTCAATTTGATGAAATTTAAAGTTTAGGGTTAAAATTGATAGAACTTGTTAAGTTTAGGGTCCAATTTGATGAAATTGAAAGTTTAGGGTTAAAATTGATACAACCCCCAAAGTTTAAGGGTTAAAAATGTTTTTTTCCCTTTTTATAATTATCACTAACATTATTGTGACCGTCCAATTAAATAATAATTCAAACAAAATGATGTAGGATGAATATGGACATAGTTCAATTTACATTAAGTATGAACTACCAACTAAGAGGTTAAAGATTTGAATTCTCCACCCTACATATTGTCAAGAAACAAAAAGAAGTAACTTATTTTCTTTCGCTATATCATACAAAATCAATTATGAAGTATTTAATAACACATCACATAATCACGTAGCTAAGAGTAGTATTTATAAAGTTAAAATATCATTTTGGTCACTATACTTTAGAACTCGTTCGATTTTAGTCTTTGTACTTTTAAATGTTCAATTTTAGTTCATATACTTTCATTAAATCTTAAAAAAAGGTCTCTCTAAAAAGAATCTTAAAAAATGTCTTTATTGTTAATTTATCGTTAACTTTTATTTTTTAAGAAAAATGTCTATTAGACATCCATCTATAATTTCTTTTTTTTTTTTTTTGGATATTCAAACTATGTATTCCCTAGAGTAACAAGTTTAGTCCCTAAACTTTCAAATTATATTTATTTGGCCCATCAAATTTTAAAGTGTTTAATAAATTTCTAAACTTTCAATTTTATAACTAATAGATAATTGAACTTTAAAATGTGTTCAATAAGTTTTTAAACTTTTTTTTTTGAGTAATAAGTTTTTAAACTTTGAATTTTGTGTTCAAGTCCATAAAATTTCATTTTGTTTGGAGTTCAACAAAATTTGAAGTGAGAGATTCAAATCTTTGATTTTTTGGTCCATGTACATGTCAATTACTTTGAGTTAGGGGGATTCGAAGCTCTGACCTCATGGTTGAGGATACATGCCAATTACCGTTGAGCTAAGCTCGTTTTGGCTACTTTGAGCATGTTATTAGTCTAGATAAAATATTTTAAAATTCAGAAATCTAACTACTAATGTTTTCTTTGAGCGATGCTTTCGTTGTCGCATTAGAAATAACTTTTTTTTTTCTTTTACAATGCATATTAGAAATAATTGGTTTAACAATCCCATTAAAAAAAAAAAAAGTTTAACAACAAAGAGCAACAAATTACATCATGTTTATTACATCACAACTGACTCCTTTTTTTTTTTTTTAAATTATTATTATCATTTTCACTTTTTGGTCATCTTCTTCTTGCTCTTGACCTTCTCTGCCCTGTCCACTAACCAGTTGAAAATGGTGCCATAAACAATCTCCACATTCTCCTTCGGCTCTCCGATCAACTGGTGCCACATTCCGGGATAAACCTTCAACGTCTTGTCTTCACTCGCCGCCGATTCGAACACAAATCTCGCCGACCGGCTGTCGCAAACCACGTCGTCTTCCCCATGAACCATCAGCATCGGAACCCTGATTTCATGGCAGTTCATCTTTATGTACTCGCAGACTCGAAGAAACTCCAACGCCGTCGCCATCGGCGGCTTTCCTGAAAATCGCCGATTAGGGTTTTTCGCCACCAATCTCCTCTTCCACTCCTCCTTGTACGATTTGCTCGCCAGCGGCTTCGATACGACCAATCGCAGTGACGGCGCTAAAGACGCTGCTAATGGAAGAAGCTTCTCTAATGGCCAAATCGGTTTGAATTTCGCCGATATTCCACACATGGAGCCGTTCAACACGATTCCGTTCCAAACCCCCTTTTGCTTCAGCGATATCAAGATCGAAATTGCACCGCCGAGGGATTCGCCGTACAGAAACGCAGGGAGGTTGGGGTTCTGTGCGCGAACAGAGTCGAAAAACAGAGTGCAGTCGAGAACGAGGAGTTCCATGTCTGGGATCGAACCAGGGGCGCCTTCGGAGCGGCCATGGCCTTGAAGGTCCAGAGAGCAAACAAGGAACCCAGATTTGGCTATGGCGACGGCGGTAAGCTCGAAGATCCAGCCGCTGTCAGAGGTGTAGCCATGGACCATGGCAACAACCCCTTTGAGCTCTGTTTCTGAAACAGGGCGCCATGATTGAGTGAAGATTTTCATCTTCTGGGCATTGAGGATGAAGCTTTCATGGTGAGTAACTCTGTGTTTCTTGTAGAATTCTTCCCTTGTTAGCCCTCCATAGGGGCTGTTCTCGTTGGCCTGGTTTATTGGGTGTGACATTTTCAGGTAGAAGAAGAACAGAGTCTATTATGTAAAGCTTGATTGAAGAAGACAAGTGAGGGAATTTTGAGGAGGAATATTATGTATATTTGAATTTGGTTTTGGCTTTAAAGGAATGAGTGTGTGGAAATGTGTTGGTTAAGTTTTTGAGGGTTGGGAGATAGAGAAATTATTCAATCAAGCTTTACACCTACCTCTAATAATCGTTGGATGTGAATACAAAAATCTGCACGTTCAGTTAATAATTCAATATACTTTTGTAGTTTTCCACTCATACACCCAACATTGCAAGACTATTAGTCACGTTGTGACAACTTTCATAAATTATCACAAAGTAATCAATGGATAAAATTTTCTAGGTACCACTCTCATTTTATTGTTAGCTATCTTAGAATCATTCTAATAATATGGGATAAAAAAATATTAAAGGATTATGGTTAAAAAAAACACTTCCGATCCCTGTACTATCATGGAAGTAACAATTTAGTTTATGAACTTTTGTTTGTAATATTTTAGTCCTTGAACTTTCAATTTTATAACAATTTAGTCCCTGAATTTTAATAGGTAACAATCGAGTCCATATACTTAAAAATTTGTAATGATTTAGTTCATGTTGTGAAAATTTTCATTGTAATTAAGGGCCCGTTTGGTAACGTTCTCGTTTCTTGTTTCCAATTTTATTAAGAAATCTAAGCATTTAATAACTATGTATGTTTCTTGTTTCTCATTTTTTTAGAAACACTCCCAAAATTTGTATAGAACTTTTGGGAACAACTAAAACTAGTTTCTTCTTTCCATTTTTTTCCAAACATAAATAAGAATATAGGTTTATTGTTATTGAATGTATAGGTGTTAGGGTCATGAAATTCTATTTTTCTTTATTAAAAATGAAGAAACGGAAACAAGAAAAGAAAACGTTACCAAACGGGCCCTAAGTGTCAATTTTATTATGTAATGACTTAATTTTTGTAGTTTACAAACACACATGGTTTTAATCAAGTTATCAATCATCATATATAAGAAATTCCATTACATCTTAATAATAATTTTTATGACAATGACTAAATTGTTACAAATTTTAAAGTTAAAGGACTAAACTATTACATATTAAAGTTCAAAAACTAAATCGTTATAAATTTTAAAGTTTAACAACTAAACTGTTACATATTAAAGTTCAAAAAGAAAAATTAGTGTGAGGAGAGGAAACAGGAGTACTAGAATCTTTTTGGAAGGATTGATGATTGATGATAAATAGAGACAGGTGGTGTTGGGCTGTGCCAATAAATTTGGAAATGCAGAGGAAGGGGACAGGTATCAGTGTACCCTTTTCTTATCCTTTTGTTTTCAGCTCACACCTCAACTTTTTTGTATTAATTTGCATTCAAACTTCAACAGTCCAATTTATCCTTAAAAAAAAAAAAAAAAAAAAAAAAAAAAAAACAAACTTCAACAGTCCAAGTGTGTTTTTTATGGTTAAATTTGAATTGTAAAAAAGTTGAAGAGTCTTTAATACAAAAAAGTTGGATGTTCAAATTTCAAACCTTTTAGTCGAGGTTATAATGTCTTAACTAGTTAAGTTGTGCTGAAGTTGGCAGTTGCACAACTAGTTTGAACATACTTCAACTTATCAAGTTATTATTAACCGAGGTACGAGCTTCCAACTTTTATTTGAATTGTAAAAAGAAAAAATTGGGGGCACAAACTCTTTTATTTTTTCAACAAAATTCCAATTTCCAACTTTTTATATTTATCTGAAATTATATTTATAGTTTAGTCTTTATGCCAGAAAATTGGGATAGAATAGAAATCTTTCTAGAAAATAATGGAAGAAGAAATTTCCTAATATTTGTTGAATTTCTAAAAGAACGTATTTCAATGAAAAAAAATATGGTGAATTTGATGAGGTTGCAATTCAAGAAAAGCAAATATTAAAGGCCATTGACAGAATAATAAATATTGGGAAAAAGTGGTTATTCAAATAATTTATTTATTGTATAGATTATTTGAAAGTCTTTATAGGGTCTTGTATTTGGTCCTTTATATTTATTGTATTGTCACACCACATCACTCTCTCCCTCTCCCTCTCTGATGTAGCAATAAATTTTAATACATTTGGACAAAAATAAGAAAAAAAAAGAAGATTAGAATTACAATTTAGTCCTTGTTATTTGGAGAAAGTTAGAATCTAATCCCTATAATTTTAAAATTAAAATTTCATCCCTATGGTTTGATAAAATCTCATTAAATAGTTCTTATCGCATACTCAATCCGTTATAATTTCATCCCTATCTTGCCATGTACTCAATTTGACAGTGGCTTCTAATGGTTATGTACTCAGTCCGTTAGTAAATTCCAATGGTAGAGACTATTTAATGATATTTTTTTTTCAAATTATAGGGACAAAATTTTAATTTTAAAACCATAGGAACTAAATTTGAAGTTTCTCTATGGGACCAAATTTATAATTTAACCGAAAAAATTATTTGTATATATATATATTTGACTGTTTGATTTTTTTTTTTTTTTTAACTTTTTAATTTTAAAATTAAAGGTCAGATTCTTTTATTTTATTTGGTTTGTTAAACTTTTTTTTTTATCATTTTAAAAAATAAAATATGAAATAAATTACTACTATTTTGAGAAAGAATAGCTTGATAAGTTTTTAATGAATACGCTTATCTATAATTAATTTATTTAGTGTATATTTTACATTTTTTAAAATTCTAGCCAAGTTTCTTAAAGAATATATAATCTTGAATCTTTTTAGATGTTTACAGAATAAATAATTTTTTTTACTATGCAAACAATATTTTTAAAATACTAAAAAAAACAAACAATTAACAAATAAGTCGTAGATAAAGAATTTAGAAGCAAAATAAAATTCATTTTTAAATAAAAATAATAATAACAAAATCATATTGATTGAAAAACTAGACTTTATCCCTTGTTCAATGAACCGCAGAGAAATTAAACTAATCAAATATAAAATATTATACATTTCCAACAAATTAATGGGAGTTATCAATTGAAACTTCAAGATGCCAACAAATTTATATTTCAAACAAATATGATCCAGATTTTATTTCAACTTTAA
Organism: Luffa aegyptiaca; assembly: GCA_017139565.1. Classification (NCBI taxonomy): domain Eukaryota; kingdom Viridiplantae; phylum Streptophyta; class Magnoliopsida; order Cucurbitales; family Cucurbitaceae; genus Luffa; species Luffa aegyptiaca. The sequence continues at coordinate 54,720,263 of CM029398.1, forward strand.
CAGTTTTTTTTTTTTTTTCTTTTCTTTTCTTTGTTCTTCAAAATAATTTCTATAGTTCTTGAAAAGAGTACAAGTCCAACTAACTTCCTTTAAAAAAAAAAAAAAAAGAAGAAAGTCCAACTAACTTTAGTGTTAAAAGCTATAGTTGGGAAATGAAGTGGATCTTTTGAAAATGTAACAAATTAATCAAACAATTAATGATTCATAAATGAACATAATGGGACGTTGACAATGAAGATAATCTAATAGTAGTTTTCAACTAGAGCGGAAGGAGGAAGAGCATTCGTTAATCACTACTACCTACTGCAACTATTGTATGAAGTAGTGACTAATGAAAAGAGAGGAGTTGGTGCGCTTGATACGTATTAATCATGAAGTTATTTAAACACATATTACTAATTTGATGTTATTTATATATATATATATATATTTTTTTTAGATTCATTATTTATATATATCTTAATAATATTTGAAAGGGACAAAAATGAAAGTCCAATAAATGTCCATCATTTTCACCCCCTCTCCTAAACTTCACATAGTTCACACTATCAACCCTATCCTTCCCCTCCATCTCTTTACTATTTTTTAAAATAGCTATATATATCTCTCTAATTTTGGAAGATTGATTAGATAACAATAATACTTATTTAGGTTAAATAAAAGTTTAGTTCGTCACCAATAAATTCATGAATTTTAAAAAGTGTTTAAAAGTCATTTAAACTTTTAATTTTGTGTCTGGTAAGTTTTCGAACTTTAAAAATATCTAATAGATCTTTAAACTTTTAATTTTTTGTCTAATAAATTTATGACATATTTCACATTTTTAAAATCAACAAATCTACTAGATATAAATTGAATTTTGTGCCAATTTTCTAAAAAAGAAAAAAGCAAATATTGTGCCTATACTTCCAATTTTATATATAAAAGATTTTAAAATTTTTAAAATTTTGAATATGTTAAGAACCTATTAAAGGCGTTTCAGGACATGTTAAGCTACAAAATTAAAAGTTTAAAAATACACTAGACACCAAATTAAAAATTCAGAAACGTATCGAGACTTTTTAAAGTTTAAATACCTATTAAACATAAAACTAAAAATTCAAAGTTGTAATTTTTTTTTTTTTTTTTGAAACCAAATTCAAAGTTGTAATTTACCCAACATTATTCTTATTGAACGACTATAATTTTCCTTTCTCACCACTAATATCAGCAAAATATATATATATATATATATATTTTGAAAAGGGGCTAACAAATAACTTCTAGATAATTTTTTTTTTTTTTTTTTTTTGAAAATGTAATTTCATATTCGTTTATCCATTAAACAATTCATTTTTTAAAGTTGAAGTGTATTTGGATTTGTCTACTTGTCTAAAACCAAACCTACGTGTACCCCTTATGGCTTATGTGGCGTTCCTAAATCCACTTGTCATTCTCTTGTTTAATATTTTTAGCCAACATACCAAAATCATTCATTATTCATAATTTCATATTCAATTTTTTTTTCTCTCTCTCTTTCTGATTTGTATTTATCTCCATTTATTCTGGAAGGCTCTAATATAGCAGTGAGTAGCTTGCTGCCCAACTACTAATTAATCATTCTATTTATTGTTAATTATAATACTCTATTTATCATCATTATCGCTTATTTTGTAATTTCAAGAGAGAAAATGACATCCAATTAAATGCAATAAAGGCCACAGATATGTGATCTTAGAAAATAATTATTTTTATTTTCAAAACCAATTTGGAAATTTTATTATACACATATTGTGACAGATTAGAGGTTGTCATTGTTATCTAATCATGTGCACATTTGACAACCAATTTGTTTTCATTTTTTAAAAAGTAATAAATAAAAAGAAAAATAAAATAAAAATACAGACCTTTTTTAATTCCTTGTACTAAAATTCTTCTATAACAGTTTTTTTATTAAAAAAATAATAATAAAGAATGATTTTGATTCCCTTAATTGAAAAAGGCTTTTTGAGAGTGCATTCGCCATTCAGAAATGGAAATGGGCTTGTTTTTAGGGGTTTAGTACAGACTGGGCTTAGCCCACAAATTTATATCTGGGCCTGTCCTATGCCCTTCTTGGTATGCACTGACACCTTTTTTTAAAAAAATGAGTATGACGATATATTATTATTATTTAACGACATGCAGATAGAGGATTTGAACCATTGAGTTCTTAGCCCAAAAGTATCATATGAGCTATATTCATATTGACGGATATTACAAAGCTATTTAGTTTGATTTGAGTTCAAATCAGTCAAAACTTTCAATAACATTTGTTTTTTTAGTTCAGATAATAGCGAGGTGGAAGATTACCCTTTTAGATGGTAATTGAAGCTTTTAAGCTATGCTCTTTGCAACATTTGTTATTCATATATTTAATTTGTCTTAAATCTTAAAGACGTCAACAAAATAATTTTATTACCGTTTACAAAATATCAACCGATGACATTAATAACTAATCGACCCCATTAACATTTTTGTTATCAAATTAGGTTTAATTAGTCATGTAATTAGTGTTTTTTTTTTTCTTTTGACAGCACACAATTAGATTTGTTAGAGTTTGGTAAAATTATATCTCAAATAATCAAGTTAAGTTTAATAGTTCATCCAAGGTAATATCATACTCATACAACTCACGAACATTGTCATAGAAAAGGTAGCAAGGTTCCGATACCAACAAATCCATAAATAACTTTTTGTTCAAGATTCTTCAAAGAATATATTTTACAATTGTTTAAAATATTTGTTAATATTTTCACATGTTAAAATTTTGGAACTCACATGATGTGTAGGTTTAATATTTAAGATCAAACCATACCAATGATATAATTAATAAGCAAATAATAAATATAGTCTAAGATAATAATTTGTTGACGATATAAATTAGTTAGTCGTTTGTAAAATATAAGTTAGGGAAATCAATAGTGCATTATTGTTATTGACAAAACTTTATAGTTATTTTATAGTATAGTATTGAAAACTGACATCTTTTATTATCATATTTGCAAGTGATCATAAATAAGCAATTTTCATCATGGTCTACTTTATGGAAAAACCTATTTGAAATCCCACTTTGTCACACCCTTTTATTTTATTTTATTTTTTTGAAAGGTGGGACCCAAAGTTTTTCAACCACTCCTCTTGAATTAATTTATGAATATGGACAAAAGGACACAAAAGAACTTGAAGGATTAAAGTAATCATGAAAATCATCATTGCTTGGCAATTAAGCAATTTCACTTTACTTTTGTTTGTTTTTTGTTCTTTATTCATAGTTTGATTTGGTTGATGGGAAAATGCGACCAAAGTCCAACATTGATTAAATAAAAGAAAGACCATGAGTATATAAGCGAGAACAAGTATCTTCATTGTTATGAAGCTTTTTGGGGGCACAACCATGAAGACTTATGTCCAAAGTAGACAACATCATACCATTATGGAGATATGTGGAGGTTGTGAAGCACCAAAGTTATATATGTGTATATATATAGAGATTAATAGATTATATAGACCAACATAGTAAGATTTTATGAAAGTCCATTTAAACAAAACTACCCCATTGTAAAGATTTTACTTTGACCAATCTACAAAGTTTTAGTTAGAAAGAAAAAGTTAACATAAATGTATTTCAACTCGTTAAGGTATAATTCGAATCCTTCCACCTCAACATTTTATTGGACTAAAAAAATTGAGAAGAGATACTTGCATGACATATTATCCTTTGATAAAAATGACAATGGTTTTTTTTTTTTTTTTTTTTTGAAGAACAAATGATAACATATAACTTAACTAGTTAAGATATTGTCTCGTTCATAACTTAATTGGTTAATATATTATGTCTCTATTTTAAAAGTTAGATATTTAAATATCTACTACCATATTATTAAACTTAAAAGAAAAACAAAGTATTTCGTTTTCTAACGTAACACTCCGATGTAAGGAACAAATATATATTTTTTGAAATAAGGTAAGGAATTAAAGTATTCTTTAATTAGTTTGTTTTTTTTTTTTTTTTTGAGAAGCTTTAATTAATCATTTTTAACCATATATTTGAATCAACTCAGTGCCATTCCAAGTCACCCTATTGAATTTGTTTGTTTTTGTTTTTTTTTTCTTTTTTCCAAAGGGAATTTGTTTGGTTCTTAACTACCTTTTTAATTGACAAGATTTGGATAATAATAAAGTTAAAGAGAAATAGTTAAAAGCATTTTTCCTTTCCTAAAAAGAGAAAAACATTATGAGAATGACATGCCTCCATCACTGTGAATAGAAACACATGGATTTAATTGTTTTTTTAATATACTTTTTGATTTAATTGTCAAGTCTCACTAAAGTCCAACTGTCTATAATTTATATTTTTAATATAAATTAAAACAAAAAAAAAATTATATGAATAAAACTCATTCATAATATAAGTAAAAAAGGTTAAACTTTCGTAGGTGGATTATTAATATATAAGTATTAGAATTAAAGTAATCTTAAAGAAATATTAACTTCTTAATCCAGCATGGTGAAAGAAAAACATCATTTTCCAAAAATAAAAAGGAAAATACCAACAACTTTTCTTTTTTGGAATAACCAACAAATTCTTAAACTATATTCAAATACAAACAAATTATAAATTGTGTGTACACACCTGTTACATCAGTAAGCAGATTCGTTTTCTTCCACCTCCCTATATATAAAAAATGTTAATATATTTTATTTAAAAAAAAAAAAAAGTTATATTTAAAATATAATTTTCATCAATTCCAAAACTTTACAGATGGAATCCGAAATATCGAAAATTTTAATTTACAGTTTGGATGGGGCAAATCTTGTAAATACCTACTTTTCTGAGGGCCCGGTTCTTGTTCCTACCTTCCCTCTCCCGCTCACCAAGTTCCTCTCTTCCACTCTGCTTTCATTTTTCTCTGCAAAACCCTAATTCAGCTGTGCTGATAAACAGAGAGGCAATTCAAATTATTACTAGTTCATCATTGGGGGACCCGGGAAGATTCTTCTTCGTTGTCGTCTTGAGGTTTCCAGAAGCTGCTGACCGTTAATTTTGCCAGCACTTGACTTCTGCTCTGCTTCAACAGTAAGTAGCAATTGTGTTTGCTTTTCTGCTGTCTCAAGTTTTGCCGGTTGGTTTTTTCGAATTCGGAGTATTTTTCTGTGCTCGAGCTCTTGCTCGTTTGCCAATGAAGTATTGGGGAAAGTGGAGTTTTGGAAATATGGCTGATTTTGATGCGGGAAGCCATTTAACTCTCTGTCATAGCATTCAATTGAGAACTTTTTTTTTTCTTTCTCTTTGGGAGTTCGATGTCATAGAAGAGTAGGTTTTTGTTTCGTGCTCATTTATCTTCTAAGCGATCTAGTTGGCTCTTCTACAATATGGTTCATACCCTTCCCATTTCCGTCATATCCGTTACATTTTTGTTCAACTTAATAACACATGAGTTTTGTTGTTTTTCTCATCAGGATGCCAGTGTAAGTTTGAGAAGATATGGATGCAAATGCGACTCTGGAGGAGAACGGTAAGATGCTGCTTAGCGACAGTGATAAACAAGATGAGGATCTGGGGGATGACATCCTCGAGGATTTGGACTCTTATTTGCAAGACATTAATGACCGGTTGACCATTTCGAGGATGGTAAGTGACTCTGTCATCAAGGGTATGGTAAATGCAATTTATCAGGAGGCGCATGAGAAAATCACTCAGAAAGAATTGGAGGTGTCTAAATTGAAGGAAATAGTACATTCTTATCACCTGGGTTCTGAGAAAAATAGGTTTTTGATGTCTCCATTGAGGTCATGTAAGCCAAAAAGTACTGAATGTGAAAGAAATGATAGCATCTCTGGTGCTCTTTTTGAGCATGATGAAATGAGAGAATCGATGTGCAGCCTAAAGAACACAGCTAAGGAGAACTTCAAGAAACTAAGGAAAGAAATTGAGAGAATAAGAGGATGCAATTCAATTAGAAAGATCAATTCAGGCTCTGAGTTGGTTGGACTTGGATTGGGTGGTATACTACAAGAAAAAGCATCTTCGAGATGTGTTGATGTCGATAAAATAGTTGATGATCTTCAAGATAATCTAGACACTTTCTATAAGCAGGTGGAAGATATAGTTCAGTTGTCAAAAGCATCTCTTGGTCAGTGGCAAGTTGAGCAGGAGTACCTAGCAGATATTGAAGGCATGGTGATTAGAAATTATATTTGGAGTGTCCAACAAGAGTATGAGGAGAAACTGTGGGACCAGAATGCTAAAATTTTGAGTAATGAAAGAAAGATCTCAGCCGAAAAGATTAAAGAAATTTCATGTTTACGTCAAAAATTAGATATCATTTCAAAATCACTATCTCCTTCTGAAGTTGGACATTTGATTTCCCATAGTTCCGTGGATTATGATCATTCCCACCGCAAGTTATTAAGTAATCCTATGACGCCTTGGGAAGGAAATGGCAAACATGAAATGTCCAAGACAAATCTTCCCGAGAATGTGGATCCTGCTCGTCTGAAGCATTTAAGTAGAGACGAATTAATTAATCATTTTAACACTGAGATGACAAAAATGAGTAGAAACCACGAGTCCCAAGTACAAGAAATTACTGAAGAAAATTTCACTCTCAAGAGAGAAATTTTGAAAGAAAGAGAGAAGTCATCTTTGTTGAAGAAGGATAAGGAGTTTGACATACTAAGGAGAAAAATCCCGGACATTATTCTAAAATTAGATGACATTCTTATGGAAAATGAGAAACTACGGTCATCTGGTGCTAATGATGAGAACATAGGCACAATGAGGAATAGACTGGAGTCTCTTATTTCCGAAAATCACCAGCTTAAGGACTTGCTTGGAGAAAAGAAAAAGGAGGTTAAGTGTTTGTCTTCTCAAGTTTCAAGCCATGCTGAGCAAATGTCCCAACATTCTCTTTTACATGCAAAGTCACTGAATACGATTGAGAAAATTACATGTGAGATGCAGGATGCACAATTTGAAGCCTCAATTTGTGAGGATATTGTCAAATGCTTTTTAAGGGAGATGATGGACCAAATCAGATGCACCACCGAGGAGTCAGCTTTGAGAGATGATATCATGCAAGGAATTTATGAAACTATCTTCCAAGGAGCTTCTCTCATATGTGAGCTTCCTAGTACACCTGAAAATGAACATTTAGATGAGGAATCCGTCATTATGCAAGGTCTTCTAGGAGTGGTTTTACAAGAATCCTTGAAAGAAGCTGAGGAGAAAATGACTAGCTTGAACAACAGATATATGGAAGAGATGAGCATTCGACTGTCCCTTGAAAAGAAGGTGTTACATTGTGGAGAGGCATTAAGAGTAGAGGTTTTCAAAAAAGAAAAGTTAGAAGCAGAATTAATATCAATGCGAGCATCATTAAAGGAAAAAGAACAGCTTGTGCAAGAAATAACTTCTGTATTAGAAAAAGAGAAAGAGAAGCTGGCTTTAGCTTATGAGGAGGTTGGCTCTTTGAAGGATCAGACCAACAGGCAGGAAATACTGATTGTGGAAAGCCAAGAAGAGTCCCGTACTACCAAGCTTAAATTGATAGAGGCCATACGGAAAGTTGAATTACTTGAGGTGGAAACTTGTGAGTCAAAACAGAACCTTGAAAAAGCAATGGCAGAATCAAGCAAGGTTGATGAAGAGAGGAGGATGCTTGTTGCCATCGTGTCAGAGAATCGGGAGACTATGTTATTGGTCGAGGAGAAAGAAAAGGAATCTACGAAGCAGATGGAATCAGTAATTTTTGTTGTCCAGGAACTACTAAAAGAAGTTTCTTATTTTGAACATAGAGTGGTTGACCATATTTCAAGGAATAAAGAAAGGTACTTTACAAATACTTTGATAATTTGTTCTGATATTGTTGCTGCTACTTGGATTATTTGTAATCTTCAAAATTGTTTTATTCCATTTGTTCATCACCGGATGGCTATTCCTTTTGATGTCATGAGTGGATTACAGTTTTACTGTTATCCTATCACATTTTCCTCAACAAACTATGTCCTTCTAACAAGATTTTATGAGGAAAGATTCATTGAACATTAAGGTCTGCTTTGCTCATCATGCCTCCTAGTCTATTATTAAGGCACCTAACTTTACTTCAAAATGTTTATGTAGTGCTCGACTATAAGAGTTGTGATTTTTAATGAGAGCATTACCTGATCATTTTTCTTGTTTGGCTTTAGACACATTATTCCTTATCATATTGAGATTTTACCTTCATATTTGCATACATGAAGTAACTGATTTTGTTAAACCTGGTGTAGGATAGCATCACTTTTTGAGGAATGCTTTCTTTTTATTTTCATTATCTTGAATTGAAAGACATGATGAATTTTGCTTCTTCTTCCTTCTGATACTTTGAGATAAGAACCTTAAGTAATGTGAAATTAGTTACAGCCTTATTTTGTTATCATAAAAAGGTTGCTCTAACGATTGATCACTCCACGTTTTAATGAAACCAAAGAACACATCAGAATTCTTTTGACTCCATGTTTTGATTAAACAGAGGAACTCGTCAAGAAGCTCATAAGCATGTGCGTGAATGAGCCAAACTAATCCCAATACAATTTCTTTCTTCCCCCAGTTTCTGCTGTTCCCCCACTACCTATCTGTTTAATTATCCATTCATTGGAATACTTAAACCTCTTATTTTGCCTCTTAAATGAGTAAAAATTACTAGTCATTGTTCTGACTTTTCTTAATTAGGTCGTATATACTTTGATTTAAATGCTACATGCTAGATTGTGTTAAAATTTATGCTCCAGAGCCATAAATATGTAGTCTTTCTTCAGGTTGGAGAGTTTGAGTTCTGAGACAAAGTCACTTGTCCAAAATGCCTCTATGTTGAAAAGAGCAGGTTTGCTCTACAAGCAGAGGCTTGAAAAGAGGTGTTCTGATCTTCAAAAGGCCGAAGCTGAGGTACTAATAAAGCAGATTTAATTTGATTAACTGTGGGAGTCAATCTTCCTATTACCTTTGTGTTTGAAACTCATTTTCTAATTAAATAATTTATGCTTCTAAGATATTATTTATTATTATTTTTTATGTTAAAGGTTTTTTTTTTTTTTTTTTTTTTTTTTTTTTTTTTTTTAAATTTTAATTTTAATTTCATATATATATATTAACAACTTTGAACTTTTACATCATTTTCATGCAAAAGTTGAATGCTTGGTAGTTCCTCAACGAGGAACTTCCAAATGATTTGGTTGCTTTATAGACGTCTAAAAGAAGCCTCATACGTAGTAATCTCTTGTTGTGAAATTTTGCAGTTTGTGGTTCTTTAGATATCATTTATTGTCTACATGTGTTGGATTGAATGAAATAGGAGCAACTCTTATAAAAAAAAAAAAGAATGAAATAGGAGCAAAGAATAGGGGAGAGGTTGTCAACTATATATTTTTTCCGGATATGGTTTTGGTTATCTCTTGTTATTCTCTCACTACGTCTGCTACAAGCTCTGCTCACAGCTATTAATTTGTCATTTTGTTTCAGGTCGATCTTTTGGGGGATGAGGTTGATGCCCTTTTAAGACTTCTTGAAAAGATGTACATTGCTCTTGATCATTATTCACCAATATTGAAACATTATCCTGGAGTAAGTTGCTTTTCCTTTAATTTTTAGTTGCTTTCTCTATTCTTGAATACCCCTGTGTTAATTCTCACGAATACCTTCTATCAAGAAATAGAGAAGAATAGTCTCAATTTACAAATTATTATTTTTAACTGAAAATGTTTAGTTTGTCTTTGTAATTTGAAAATCTTCTGTTTATTTCTTGACTGCAGGATATATGCTTTGAGAACCTTTTTCTTTATCTGCTTCAATATTATAATTATACTGTGAAAATTTGTTAGGAATCGGAAAATCATATGGAGGATATATAAAAAATTACTTTAGTTTCAAGTAGTTCGAGAAATTTGGACTCCTCCTGTCTCAAGTCTAAACAATCACCTTCCTCTCTTGCCATCCAATTCCTCTAGTTATAACTAGTCTCTAACCATCTCCTTACAAACTACCTTTTTCAATAACCGCATTACCCTTTTCTATCTACTCCTATCAAAAGCTTTTGCATCTTGGGGTGAACACAGAGATACAATTTGAAAATCTTTCACATATTCGATTGGATGGACTTATATTGGATTGAATTGGTGGTAATGTATAGTAGATTACCTTTTGGTTCTATTTCTGTGAGATTTATATGTTCTCTAAGACCGTTTAATCTTTGTACATGCTGAAGGAAGATCTTTTAGAAGGTTGACGGCCAAAAATTATTTTGCAACTTTAACCTTGAAATCCTTTATTTATCCTGATTGCACTGCAATTGATCATCTTGATTGCCATTAAGATTTCACGTACGCCTTTCATATGTTGAGGATCAATGGGGTGTATTTCCAATTGATTGTCAGCTTGCTATCTAACTTTTTGAAATTTGGTTATCATCTATATTATTATTATTATTATTATTTTTGCAGTTAAATAGCGTTAGCAATCTATAATTTTCAGCCCCACCCAAAAAATAAAAATAAAAAGAGAACATGCATTATATCACCACAATAATTTTGGGGTCTTCTGTGATTAAATACATACACACATACATACATATAATACATTTTTTCTTAATATTCACTGTCGCCTTCAATTGCTGATAATTTATACTTGTATTTTTTTTTAATTTATTTTTTATTATTATTATAGATTGTTGAGATCTTGAAGCTTGTAAAAAGAGAATTGAGTGGAGATACGACAGAAGCTTTTTGACATGCCTTGATGAGGTAATGTCTATAATTAAATAGTTACATCCTAATCCCTTGCAACCCCTATTTATTGAGTTTCTAGCTACGCAGTATCTTATAATTTAGATGCAACTTTGAATGGAATTCATTTGGAAGATGACAAATACAATGGATTCTTGTGCATTTTGGGGTATTTGCTGGGAAACACTCATCATACCTTTTCCTTTCGGTTTGTTTTCCATTGAACAGGTAAAAGACTGTGAGTTCCCTGCTGCTGCATGTTTTGCAATGACAGGATTTCTGGAAAGACATTATTTCTAAGCTATACATTGCCTCCAAAAAGGGAGGAACAACTGTAAGTAGATAGTTAACTAGCTGTGTGGAGGTAGGAAACCCATGTCCTTAAAACTTAAGTTACCAGTCCTAATCTCATCGGACGTTAACCCAAGAAAATCTATTGGCAGAATGGGATTAACACAACAGCAATATAGATTGGAGAACAGGATTCGTTGGTATAAATACGTCGTATTCTTTTGGTCTCAGAGCTCGTAGGCTCCTTGTTTTCAGTTTAACCCTTAGGGTTCTTTTTGTTAGATGTTTATTGTTTCTTATAGTTTCTTCTCTCTACCCTTCGTTGTAAAGGTTCTTTCATCCAGTAAATCAAATGATAGTCTATTTACACAGAAAGTTCTTTATCAATATATGGCTACGATCGGGGTCATTGGACCGAAATTCACGAATCGGAACACTTCATCTCTCTCCTTCACAAGATGGAGAAAGTTAAACTTAGACTTGAGAGTTGTACACTTATCCTGAATGGAGTTTTGTGATCAATCTGGAATCTGCAAGTTGTTAAGATAGGGACAGTGTCGGTGATTTCATTGTTTCTTTAGCTTATTGCCTGTAGGTGTTGTTTGTGAGTCAAAATCATGCTGTGGGAGACAAGTTTGGGTTTAGGCTTTTAATAACCTCGCCTGTTCCTTTCCCTTTTCTGCACTAATCTTAAACACAATAATTGGATTGCTTGTCGCTCCTATATATATATATATTTGTTTTAAAATAATCATAGTTGTTGGCATATCAAATCGAATCTGAATAATTGGGAGAAAAAGTCTGTGGGTTTTGTAAATGTGGATGGATGATGGATCCGACAAGACTTGGTTTTCTTGTGTTAAAATTTTGGGGCATCTGTGTATGGAGGGAGTTTTCATTGTGATTGAGAAGTCTAGCCAAATGAAGGGCCATTCATGGCCAGAGCTGTCCCTTTTTTGGTACTCATCAGTTCTTAGATGATTTGAAAATGCATACTTTTTTCTACCCGGTTATTAATATTTGCATACGACCCTCTACTAACTTTCTTTTTGATGTGATGTATTTTTAGTGACTAGAAGACTCTAATCAGATTTTCTTCTCCATTAAATGCAATAGAAATAGATCAAGAAATACGTACCACATCGAAAAGTTCGATTCACTCTCCTATCCCTTTTAAAACATAGTCTTATTGAGATTGACTTGGCCTGCCTTCACTTTACTAGTCTTTTTATTCTTATGGCTTGTTTTTGTGGGAGTGCCTTCCAATCAGTGTGTAGACACGTATCTTTTTTGATTGGATGACAACTTATGAATTTTGTATCTCTGCGAGTTTGTTAGAGAGAGAGAGAGAGAAAGAAAGAGAGAGAAGTGAACTTGATTTGGGGATTTCGAACGTTGTTATATGGAAACAAACAAGAGCTTTGATGGACTCGAGGCAACCTCTTTTGGTTTCAAAATCTAATTATTAAAACAAACATGGAAATAAAGTAAACTCAAGCCATGTGTATGAAATATGAATTGGGTCCAGCTTGAATATAAAAATATCTGTGTTGACTCGTAAAATAAAATAAAAATATCCTAATTTGTATCTTGTGGGAAGGGGGCTGTTCATCTTATCATGATTGGCTTTCTCTTACATCAATAAATCTCTCACTGTACTAAAAAATCTGGTGCTTCTCGTTCTTGTGAGATGGATGCCTTTTCTGACAAAATTGCATTTCTATAATTTTATTTTGAATGTACTGTCATCGTTACATTAATACGTACACTAGAACAAACAACAAGGTTAAGGTTAGCTACCAACGGTAAATTTCAGCTGCATGATACCTTATAATGTGTATTATATGAGTAAACTATATATTTTTTCGTTGAAGCAAGTATAGCTCAACGGTAATTGACATATACCCTCAACCAAGAAGTTAGAGGTTCAAATCCCTCCACCTACAACAACAACCATGTCTACTTTGAATTTTTTGTTTAGCCAACAAAAACATAGTGCAACTGACATAAAACATGTATCTACGACTAAGAGATTATGTTCAAATCCCCCATCCAAACAAAAATTCAAATTTATTTTTTGGATAATTGTAATGGGTGACAAAAGTTGAGTGGTTAATGGCAAATATAGTAACTTTTATAAAATATTGCAAATATGGCAAAGTTTTTAAATTGTTTGTTTAAATCCCCATTTTGTTACACGAACTTTGACATATCTCACACTATCACAAACATTATGATTTGATTGATCCTAGATAAGTGGCTACCATGACATTAAGTTAAATATTGTTGGAGAAACAGTGCAGATACAAAAATTTATTCGCAGAAAGTGGGCTTGACCGTTGAATTTTTTTTTTTTTTTTGAAATAATCCCTACTCTCATTTTGTACCATTTGTTTGGATTTAGAAATAGAATAAATAACATTCGATTCAGCAACAACTGAGCTCAAAGTGCGGAAGAAGAGAAGCAGCTCGAATATCTTGTTCAAATTTACTTATAGAAATGGGAAGTGAGAAGAAAGTGGAAGGCAATTGTTAGATATAAAATTGAACCAAAACGAAGACTGGGCTTTGAATGTAAGTGAAGTGGAGGACTATTAAGAGGTACCATGTGGTACGGAATAGCAAAAGACAAGCAAAAAGCTTTATTTTATAGTTCATACAAAGTGTAAAAGAATGGTAGTTTTTGAGAAAATGCCGCAAGAATAATTGCTTTTGCTCATCTTCCTCCAGACATTACCATGTGACCCACCTCGCAAATAATGGAGCCCCATCTCTGGCAGCCGAAACCTGCCTCTTCCATACCAATTCACAATGCCATAAAATAAAGCTCTGTGTGAGAGAAAAAGAAACAGTGAAAACTTTGCCTTTCAGTTACATTACGCATTGCACTTGCGGGAATTTGTATTACGTGCGTGCGTTTCAATGGTGTCAGATTTTTTGGCTCTTTGGTGAAGAAGATATGGCGACAAAGCAATATCATATCGACCCTTTTCCTATCTGTTGCCAACAACAACAACCCATGTTCTGATTTCTCCCATTTTTTCTTCTTTTCTTTGAGAGAGAACCCTTTTCAAATGCTTCTTCATTGATTTTCTTCTGGGGGTTTGTTCTTTTTCTTCTCTGTTTATTTTGGTTTCTGTATCCTGTTGAGGCCTTTTTCTTTCCCTCTCAGTTCTTGCTCTTCAGATCTGCCAGTTAGGTGAGGCTGTTGGTAAGAGATAAGGGTTGATTCCAATTTTCAAGAAGCATTGCAGTTGGGTTTCTGTGGGCTTCTCTTTCAGATGCGCCCATTAGTCTGGTTAAGGTAACTACAATGTTCTTGTATAGCTGAGAATGCCCTTTCTTCAAGCTTGGCGCCTTCAATTACTGAATGGGTTTTGATGGGGTCATGACTCTCTGTTTGTTCATGAGTGTTGGTTGAAAATATAGTTGATATTTTCTAAATCTTTTGTTATTAAAAGAGCATAGAAGACAAGATTTTGTTAATTGGGGAAGATGGGGAAGGTTCATATCCGTAAATTCTTGATTCTGTTACTACTTCTGATAATTTCTGGGTATGTACAAACTGGAGAATCCAAATCCAATTCCCTTTTCATTAACTGTGGCTCAAGTTCAAATGAAACTGTTGATGGCCGGAAATGGATTGGCGACCTGACTTCTGAAGGGAACTTTTCCGTGGGCAATCTTGGTGTTAATATCAATGCCTCCACAGCCACTTTAAACGGCGATTCAGTCTTTGAGCCGCTGTATAAAACTGCTCGGATATTTACTAATTCCCTAAACTACACTTTCAATGGCGTTTGGGGTAATCATTTTGTTCGGCTTCATTTCTGCCCCTTCCCTTTTGAGAACTTCAATGTGAACGAGTCATCATTTTCTGTCTCAGCAAATGGTCTTAGATTGGTTTCAGAGTTCAGTGTTCCCAATGAGATTGCATATAAGAATATGGAGTTTCAACGTTCTGGGGTCAATTCAAGTTCATTCTCTTTGGTTAAAGAGTTCATTGTTGCTGTCAATTCAGAAGCATTTGTTCTTGAGTTCTCCCCTTCTGGGGGATCATTTGGGTTCATCAATGCTATTGAAATTGTCCCCCTGGTGGATGAGCTTTTTGCAGGTCCGATTGATAAGGTGGGTGGAAATGCTGTTAGTTTGAATGTCAGTGAAAGGGGAACTGAAACTATGTACAGATTGAATGTTGGAGGTCCGGAGGTCAAGCCTAATCAAGATTCAAATCTTTGGAGAATGTGGGAAGTGGACTCAAGTTATATGATCACAGCAGATGCTGGGTCTGAGATACATAACAGTTCCAATATAACATATGCTTCCATGAATGACTCCATTGTAGCCCCTCTTCCTGTGTATGAAACAGCCAGAACGACGTCCGAGACTGAAGTGCTCGAGAAAAGGTTCAACATGTCGTGGAAATTCGAAGTACATCCTGGTTTCGAGTATTTGATTAGATTGCATTTCTGTGAGCTGCTGTATGAGAAGGCAAGAGAGAGGGTTTTCAAGATTTACATAAACAACAGGACTGCAGTTGAGAGTTTTGATGTGTTTGTTCGAGCGGGGGGAATGAACAAAGCATATCATGTGGATTTTCTTGAACCAATATCATCTAAAATCAACACTCTCTGGATTCAATTAGGCCCTGATACAGCTGCAGGTGCTGCAGGAACAGATGCTCTCTTGAATGGTCTAGAAATCTTTAAGCTAAGTCAAAATGGAAATCTTGCGTACATTGACAGGTTTAATGCCTTAGAGGAATCCACAGGAAACTCAAAATCTCAAATTCTTTGGATAGGCATTGGAGCAGGTTTAGCATCTGTTGTTTTCCTTGCTGTTATTACCATTCTCATAATCTATTTCTGCAGAATCCGTAGGGGGAATTTTACTAAGAAGAACTCTTCTAGGTGGAGAGCAGGATCCAGTCATGGGGCCACTGTCTCCAATACTTATGCCAGAGGGTCCTTGGGGGGAGGCCAAAGTGTATTTGGGACCTTGCCATCTACCAGAGTTGGCAAATGGTTTACATTAGCAGAGATTCTTGCAGCAACAGAGAACTTTGATGAAGCTCTGCTGATTGGTGTTGGCGGTTTTGGTAAGGTCTACAGAGGGGAGATTGATGATGGTACTCTTGTGGCTATCAAGAGAGCCAACCCGCAATCTCAGCAGGGACTTGCCGAGTTCGAGACCGAAATTGAAATGCTTTCTAAACTTAGGCATAGGCATCTGGTCTCCATGATCGGCTTTTGCGATGAGCAAAAGGAAATGATCTTGGTTTATGAGTATATGGGGAACGGCACCCTGAGAAGCCATCTCTTTGGTAGTGATCTCCCACCTCTGACTTGGAAGCAGCGATTGGAAGTGTGCATCGGTGCAGCCAGGGGACTCCATTACCTTCACACAGGAGCTGAGAGGGGAATAATCCACAGAGATGTGAAGACAACCAACATACTCTTGGATGAGAACTTTGTTGCAAAAATGTCTGACTTTGGTCTTTCAAAAACAGGTCCTGCTTTGGATCACACCCATGTTAGTACTGCAGTTAAGGGCAGCTTCGGCTATCTCGACCCGGAGTATTTCAGGCGCCAGCAGCTGAGTGAAAAATCTGATGTCTATTCTTTTGGTGTGGTATTGTTAGAAGTTGTTTGTGCACGAGCTGTTATAAACCCAAGCTTGCCTAAGGATCAGATAAATCTTGCAGAATGGGCAATGAAATGGCAACGCAAAAAGTTGCTGCACACCATCATCGACCCACATCTCAAAGACAAATATTGTCCTGAATCTCTAAAAACATTTGGAGAGATAGCAGAAAAATGCCTTGCTGATGAAGGGAAGATTCGTCCAACAATGGGGGAAGTTCTATGGCACCTAGAATATGCTCTGCAACTCCATGATGCTTGGATCCGCACCAATGAAGCAGAAAGTTCTTGCACTGTTGACTTAGAAGGAGCACATGCTGAAGAACAGAGGCAAGACCTTGATGGGGAAGATGAAAGCTCCAACTTGAAAGCTTCAACCCCAACTGATCACTTATGCTAGTAGATTTGGTTACATAACTAGTAAGGCCAACTGCCTATATTCAATTAAATTTTTAATTTTTTTCCTTATTCTTTTGAATTTGTTCTTCCACTATAGCAGTATGAATCTTAGATTTTCCTGTTGCCTTTTAGTTCTCTACTGATGGCTGCATTATTGTATTGCTCAAAATGTAATTTATTATACACGATAGGCTTCTCTGCTTGCAATGGGTGTCTACTGCAAATTGTCATTGCATTTCTTTACAAACATCTTTCAGATTCTGCTCAATTTCCTCCAAATATCATTTGTTTATATACTTTGGTATCATTTGTTTTGTTGAGTCTGCAATAATCTGGAAAGTGAATTGAAGTACTTTTTTGGTGCTTATAACTTATAAGTAGTTCTCGTGAAAGACACATTATTTTAAGAAGAAAGTGGATATATCAGAGATTCTATACAGTCAAAACTAAACTGTTTCTGAGCACCAATAGGCATTTTCTCAATTCCTCTGAAAATATAAAGTGCGATGGAGATGTTCAGTGGAAGGTAACAACAATGCAGGAGATGTCATCGTAGCTCTCCCTAGACAGTGCCTCTTTGATCAACTCCTCTGACGCCTTTTGAGCATCCATAGCCATTTCTTTGATGCAATCACAAGCTTCCTGGTTTGACATCACCTGCATTTTTAAACCACACAACCAAAAAAAGCACCATCTGAATACCTCTTGGGATCAAGTAAGCCAGCCATGAAAATTACCATTACTTTACAGTTGGTAGTTCTCCATAACCCACATGGAAATCTCTGATCTTTCTATAGATCTTTCTTGTTGAGTTCATGTTTTTCATTAACTATTCAGTATCAAAACAAAGCCTTCAAGTGTAAAAAGCTCTCCACTTTCTGATCTTTTTCTCAATTATTGAGAATGTTTTGGTCAAGTGAATTCAGGGTATGACAAAAGAGCAAAAGTAATAAACCTTCCAGAGGCCATCACTGGCCAAAATGGTGAATTCAGTCTCATTGTCAATTGTCAGGATCCTGATATCTGGTTCTGAAGTGATGTGTTCTTTGAGCTTTGCATCTCCAAATGCTCTCGACACTGCTAGCTGACCATCCACCCGTGGCACACTTCCTATCAAGCAAAATTTTAGTAAACATCCCATAGAAAATCAACTGAAAAACTATTTGCAGGTTCATATGTTGTCAAGACAAGAGGACCTGGCATTTGTACAACAAATCCGCCTCGGCTCTCGACAAGTTCCTTCTCCTTCTCTGGTTCGTGATCGACTGTAATCGGTTTTGCCAAGCCATTTCTGCGTATCACTGCTCGTGAGTCGCCAACGTTTGCGACAATTAGCTTCTGTCCATCAATTAGTATAGCAGTGACTGCTGTGGAACCTCCTCTCTTTCTCACTTTTCTAGCCAAAATCTCATCATCTATTTCTTTATATGCTCTCCTGATTGCTTCTTCAGGGTCTTCCCAGAAACCAGACTGTCCAAATTATTTACAAAAATGACAATTGTCAAGTTACTTTCCTGCTGTAGTGTTGAGCCTCCTCTAATGTCAATTTTCTTTTACCTGGCTCAATATGTTATCAAACAGATGGCTCTGCAAGTACTCTGCAACATCGCGACCGGAGTGGCCATCGAAAATTGCAAATAGTCCTAGCTTGTGGTCATCGACATATCGTTCTTCGGCAACGATATAGTCCTCCATTCCATGATCCATTTTTCCTTGTACTAAATGAGATCCATAGATAACCCCTCGTCGTTTTATTTGCGTCGAACCTCCCTCATCTTCCAAATCCTCCTCACATTCATCTCCATCGTCGTCATTGTTGTTGTCATTCTTTCTGTTATCTTCTTCCTAAGATGTCCTCAATCCATGAGGCATAAAACAGCATAACCCATAGAAAAAAAAAAAAAAGTGAATTTGGAAATCAACTTGTGGGTTAATTTACTAACCTTTGCTTCTTTGGGGAGCATGATTTTTACTCTCTTTGATTTCCTTTTCTTAACAAAAAATAATCACAAAGAACAATTTAACTCCCAAAAATCACATCAAGTTTAGAAGTAATAAATAAATACACAACCACTTGCATTTCTATTAATCTCTTTCCAAAAACCTATGAAAGGAAAAAGGATTAAGACAGTAGAAGATTCGTTTAAAATCACATCACGAACTTTTTGAATCAAATCAGATAAAATTTGAATCATACAATTTTTAAAACACAAATCATGAACGAGAAAACTAACAAACAGTTAAAATTTGTTGATGAAAGATTATGTTCCATAACATGAACTGAAGAACTTGAAGAATAGTGTAATTAACTACTGATTAAAAAAATAAAAATAAAATCAAACCTTCAACTCATATAATAATATTTCCTCTTGGGCAGGTCCTGCAGTCTACAGCAAAAAGCATAGAAAAGAAGAACACTATACAAGTGAGAAATCTTTCCCTTTCCAAATAAAAGCTCAACAGTACAACAAAACATAACATGTTTGTAGGGTACCCCACAAATAAAAATTCCCCAACTAATTAATAGCTTTGATTAAAGTTGAAAGTGACAAAAAACAAACATACCCACAAGAACAAAATCTCATTTAACAGGACAATACTTTTGATCAAGCACATGGATGGAAGATTAAAGAGAGAAATTCCATGAATTAATATACCTTCATTTTGGGGTTGCTCTATAAAATCTTTGCTCATAAAAGTTAGGCAAATGGAGAATGTATATTACACTTGGAAGCATATTCAATTTAGAATAATGTTGGGTTGTGATGACGACATGTCGTTTTGTACAGAGAGTGGAAGAGCAAACAGAAACAAATTAGAAGCTTGTCGTTTTGTACACCACGTGGTTAGCTTTAGCTAAAGATCTTTGCTTTGGTGTCTGCCACCGCTAACATGTGGCGACAGCCGCCATTTACAAAACAATGCACTGCTTCAAAATCACTGTTAGGCCTCAAGCCCTCAAGCTTGGTGGACAACCTTAACTTGTATTGTAAATAAATTATAACGTCCTTTGCATATATATATAAGTGTTTGAGATGAACTAATCTTAGTTAAATATATATTAGTTCTGTTTTGTTGGGAATTAACACATTGGCATGAGAACTCCTGGGTGGAACCAAAAGCAAAACCATGAGGGCTCATGTCCAAAGTGGACAATATCTTTCCATTGTGGAGATCTATGTCGTGTCCTCGTCCCTTAACATGTTTAATGTAATTTCTTCCGAGGATGTTAAGATAGTCTCAAAGAATTTGTAACCAAGAAGCTTGTGGTTTACGATAAAATGAGCTCGTTTGGATAATACTTTCTAATTTAAAGTGTTTTTCAAGAATGTTTTTTTTTTTTTTTTAAACATTTTGTATAAAAATTGTTTAAAATTTAAACACTAATATGTTTAGTTACATTCCCTCATAAATGTTTTTATACACATTTTAATTATATAATTAAAATCTCTTTTTAAAAAATTTGTATCTGAAAATGGTTTATTTCTCAATCTCATTTTTTAATAAGTCAATTTTAGTGGTTGTCAAACACTAGAATTATTTTCAAAATGATTTTTTTTTTCCAAAATTAAACTAAATACACCCGAAATCTAGAGTTGCTTAGGTGTGGTAACGATGAGAAAGAAAAAGAATATCCAAGGAAGAAACCAAACAAATAGTACACATATATACGTTAATACTCTTCTAATAATTATTGCTTCATGCAAGTAGAGGAGGAAAAATTCTATGTTGAACTTAAGTATTTTGTCGAAAGTACGTAAACGAAATGTGTATTTATGACCTAAAAATAAAGCTGTTTATTCAACTTCTTTTATTACATTTTAGTAAAGAACATACAAATGAGCTTGAACAATGGAAATTAATAGCTACATATATATCGAACTTTTTGCTAAAGTTACCATCTTTGTCTAGAACTTGGACTGGATGTTGCTTATTATAGCTGGATCGGTTTGGAAAGCCTTTGCAAGGATATCGGTAGAGATGTCAGGCTTTGATCCAAAAACTGCATTTGCAATGGTAATAACTCCTGGGTTTTGGCTGCTCAAAGCTGCAAGGGCAACTGCAGGGCCATAACCGATGTTCTGTTGAAAGTGAATCAGACCGATAGGAAAGACAAAGACGTCGCCCTTGTTTAATGTCTTGGTTATGAGACGGTTTTCTGGGTTGGAGGTGACAAAGCCGACCAAGAGTGTGCCTTCAAGAACAGTCAAGATTTCAGTGGCACGAGGGTGCGTGTGGGGAGCGTTGAGGCCCCATGGGGCAAAGTCAACGCGAGCAAGAGAGATGCCAAGAGTGTTGAGCCCTGGAATTTGGGCGACATTGACAGGAGTTACTTGAGAACCGACAGGGTTATTTGTGTCAGCTGCCACATTCAATCCACTCCAGAAGAAGTCTTTGGCTTCCACAAGATTTGGATCCTTACAAACCAAACCATTCACTTTCACTGCGCGTTGTAGAAAAAATGCATTAGCATTGATTCAATGTTAACTAGCCCAAGTAAACACATACATTATAGTAAAAAAACCAAAACCATTCACTTTCATTTTCTCTATATATCACTTTTTCATCAAAAAAAGTAAACTTGAATCGAGAAGAGAGACTAAATGATTAGAGATCACCACATCTTATATTTATCTTTGTATATTTACCAGGATTGTTTGGATCTGCAACACAAAAATCTTGAAGTGGACTAGGATCAAACGCCAAAACAACCGAACAAGTTACAACAAAGAGCGTGAGAAAGAAAACTCGAGCTGCCATTGATGAACTTAATATTCTTTAGAAAGTTGGGTATAGCTAGAAATGCTTTGAGAGTTGTGTGGATGGATGAACAAGAAGCCAATGAAAGGCTAAATTTATAGATGATTAGAAAGGTTTAATTAATAATTGAAGGGCGGCTGAAGAATTATTCGTAGTTTAAAACAACACGCATTCATGTTTGAAACAGTAAAATAGTGTTGGTGATACGCCAGCAAAGAGGTCACATTTGCAATATTAATAGTTTGGATTAATAACTTATTATTGTTTTGTTTATTTAACTTTGGGTTGATGAAGACTGAGTTCAAGAAGGACTTGGTATTGTAGTGATTAAAGAAATAAAGGGGAGGGGTTAAGAGAAATTTGACTTAGTTTTGTGCAATTTTTACCTGGAGATAATTGTCTACTTCCATGATTTTGGAAGGTTACGTTCAACATTGTTTAATTTGTTTGACACATTAATCATATATAAACACTCCAATCAAATGATAATAATAATGAAATTTTTGACTTAGCTTTGTTCAACTCTTGCTTGGAGATAATTGCATACTTCCATAATTTTGGAGGGTTGAAAGTGTATGTATTCTCATAAATTATTAAATATTAACCATAATATAATGTTCATATATTCTTTTATAAAATTTAAAATATAAAGAAGGTAGGCTAACATTTTATTGTTTATTATTTTAGTCTTAGTTTTTTTTTTTTTTTTTTGAGTTTATATTATTTTAATTTTAGTTTGTATGTACATTGTTGAAAAAGTAATTTCGAATCTATGTTTAAAAATGTACATCTTTACTATATTTTACAAGACTCAATAGTTGAACCGTAGAACTCAAAAAAAAAAAAAAAAAAAAACCGTAATAGTTGAGAATTTTTTAAACCATATTTGTCCTTTGTATAGTTAAGATTTCAATTCTACCCACCTAATAAGTAATAATGATATTTTATGTTATATTTTTCTATGATTTTTATTGAA
This sequence comes from Luffa aegyptiaca, assembly GCA_017139565.1. Taxonomy (NCBI): domain Eukaryota; kingdom Viridiplantae; phylum Streptophyta; class Magnoliopsida; order Cucurbitales; family Cucurbitaceae; genus Luffa; species Luffa aegyptiaca. The sequence continues at coordinate 54,743,111 of CM029398.1, forward strand.
ATTAAAATAATATTTATAGTCTATATAATTACTTAAAATTTAAAATGTTTGAAATATTAAGAAAATTAAAAAAAATTAAAATTAAAATTAAAATATTGATTGGTGATAATATTGATTGGTGCCCTATTAACCACATCAAAGCCTCTGCTCTAATTAAGCCTTTCAGCGAGCAGGAAGTGTACGAGGGAATCAAAAGCATTGGTTCAAATAAAGCTCCGGGACCAGACGGATTCACCATTGAATTTTACAAAAAGTTTTGGAAGACTCTCAAGCATTCTATTATGGAAGTGTTCCACGATTTTTTCAAAAAGAAGATTGTGAACCGCAATGTCAATCATACTTACATTGCCCTCATCCCAAAGAAAGCCAACTCAGAGAAAATTTCAGAATACAGACCAATTAGTTTGACCACTGCTCTCTACAAAATCCTTGCTAAGGTGCTTGCCGAAAGACTAAAATCCTGTCTGGTGGATACAATCAGCCCTTTCCAATCGGCTTTTGTGTGCGGTAGACAAATATCCGATGCTATCTTGATTGCTAACGAAGCGGTGGACCTTTGGAAATGTTCGAAAAAGAGAGGATTCCTCATAAAGCTAGACATAGAGAAAGCTTTTGACAAAATCAATTGGAGCTTCATTGATTTTGTTCTTATGAAGAAAGGTTTTCCCTTTCAGTGGAGGGAGTGGATCATGGCTTGCATCTCTTCAGTTTCATATTCAATTTTCTTGAACGGAAGACCGAGAGGTATCATTAAAGCTGGTAGGGGCCTTAGGCAGGGAGATCCTCTTTCTCCTTTTCTTTTTGTTCTTGCCATGGATTATTTGAGTAGACTTATCTCAGCTGCTGAAAGAAAGGATCTTATTAAGGGTGTTTCTATATCAGATCAGGGGCATCCTTCCATCACTCACTTACTCTTTGCAGACGATATTTTGCTCTTTATGCAGGATGATGACAAATATATTGATAACTTTTTCTTCATCATCAAATCTTTCGAACAAGCCTCGGGCCTTCGAATCAACTTATCTAAGTCTTCAGTGACAGGTATAAATGTTCCTAATCAGAGATCTATGGAGATTGCTGCTAGATGGAATTGTTTGCTCCAGCCACTCCCTACTTCATATCTCGGAGTGCCCTTGGGAGGCAATCCTACAAAACTCACGTTCTGGGATCCTATGATCGAGAAAATCAAGCGCAGGGTTGACGGTTGGCGCTTTGCGATGCTGTCTAAAGGTGGTCGTCTGACCCTCCTTCAATCAGTGCTTAACAATATTCCTTTATACACTCTCTCAGTTTTCAAAGCCCCCATCTCTGTCTGCAAATCAATTGAAAGAATCTTCCGAAATTTCCTCTGGAAGGGTTCGGGCTCCTCAAGTATATCCCACTTAGTTCGTTGGGAGTCAGTGATCCATCCCAAAAACATGGGGGGTCTCGGGTTACAAAGTATTCAAGAAACAAATGAAGCCCTCCTCTTTAAATGGCTATGGAGGTTTTTCAATGAACATGGCTCTCTTTGGAGTACCCTCGTCAAATTCAAATACAGGGCTGTCAGATTGGGAAGTATTCCATCAATTTCTAGACTTTCAAGTGCACGTTCCCCTTGGTTTGCAATTTCAAAGCTGCAAGAATCCTTTATTCAAAATTCCGCATGGGAGCTTAGAGACGGTAAATCCATTCTTTTTTGGTTTGATAAATGGGCTGGTCCCGATTCTCTATGTTCCATCAACAATCGGCTTTTTCATCTATCTGAGGAGAAAAGCTTATTGGTGTCTGATGCTTGGTCCCCTGAATCTCAAAGGTGGAACATTAAGCCTAGAAGAAATCTTCTTGACAGAGGGTTGCAATCTTGGGCTGCTTTCACCTCTGATTTACCTAGGCCTGATGTTTCCAAAGGCAAAGATTTTCTCAAATGGATCCCTTCAAAAGAGGGCATATTTACAACCAAGTCTGCTCGGAATATTTTACGAGGTCACAGAGCCCCCGTCCTCAGTCATGGGGAATCAGTTTTTAATAATCTCTGGCAAGCCAGTATTCCTAAGAGGTGTAAATTCTTTATATGGACCTTGTTCCACAAAAAACTCAACACTAGTGACAGGCTGCAGAAGAAGCTTAGTGGAACTGCACTAAACCCGAATATATGTTTTATGTGTAGAAGAAGCACTGAATCTATAGACCACCTCTTCGTTCATTGCAGTTGGGCTTCCTACCTTCGGTATAAATTTAATTTAGCGGCTGGTCTTCAAGCTCCATGCCCTCTCTCGATTGACCATCTCTGTGCCGAAGCCTTCGCGTATAAAGCTAAATCCCAAAGAGATATCCTTTGTCGAAATTTCTTTGTTGCTTATACTTGGTATATTTGGAAGGAGAGGAACGCTAGAGTCTTTCAGGGAACCTCTTGCTCTATCTATCAGATCTGGGATGACTCCATCTCTCTTGCTGCGCTTTGGTCCTCTAACTCCAAGGTCTTTTCTTGTTATGATGCTGCGTCCATTGTGTTGGGTTTTTGGCAAAATATTAGAAGTGCGTTTGTCCCACATCGGAAAGGTTCAAGGAAGTGATGGGCTCCAAGTACTATAAAAGGAGCCTATGGCTTTGGTTTCAAAGCATCCAATTTCAGAATCACTTTAAGCTTGTATACTCTAGTAGTGTGAGTGATATAAAGCTTTGAGAGAGTGTGTTCTTGTAATTGGGGTCGGGGAGAGAATTCTTTGTGATTGTAATAATTTTTCACATAGTGGATTTCTTTCTGTGAGCCGTGGTTTTTTCTCCACTTTGGAGTTTCCACGTAAATTCTTGTGTTTCTTATTTTGTTGCTTTATTTTAATTTCTCTTTTATTTTTCTGCTTATTCCTGCGGTGAATTGGGGGTTTTTTCCCAACAAGTGGTATCAGAGCTTTAGGTTTGTAGTTTCTTGATTTCTGAGTATGCTCTGTGGTTGCAGCATTGTCTGACCTTCCACATCAGAAAAGAATTCTAGAAATAAACTTGGGTGTTGTGAATAGTGTGGGTTGTTCACTATTTGCAAATTAGTTAGGAGTGAAGCAGAAATGTCAAGCTTCATGAGTCCAGTGAAGATGGACGTGGAGAAATTTGATGGAAGGATGAACTTCGGCTTGTGGCAAATGCAAGTCAAGGATGTGTTGATACAATCTGGGTTACACAAGGCTTTGAAGGGAAGACCAAGCGATGGTGCTTCTGAAAGCGGTGAAGGTGGTCCAGTGGAGTCCAGTGGCGGTTCTAGCAGAGGTTCGAAGAAGTCCAGCATGAGTGATGAAGATTGGGAGGAAATGGATTTGAGAGCTGCAAGTGCAATCAGACTCAATTTGGCTAAGAACATTCTTGCAAATGTGCATGGAATTTCGACAGCCAAAGAGCTTTGGGAGAAGCTTGAAGCAATGTATCAGGCAAGGAGCATCTCGAATCGGTTGTACCTGAAGGAGCAGTTTTACACGCTGCGAATGGAGGAAGGTACGAAAATCTCAGATCATCTGAGTGTTCTCAATGGCATCATTTCGGAGCTGGAGGTGATCGAAGTTAAGATAGAGGATGAGGATAAGGCACTCAGGCTTATCTTGTCACTTCCAACTTCTTATGAACACATGAAGCCAATCTTGGTGTACGGGAAGGAAACTTTAAGTTTTGCTGATGTTACTAGTAAACTCTTATCAGAAGAAAGAAGGCTGAAGAGTGAAGGGCGTACTTCACAGGAGGATTCAGCGCTAGTAGCTAGCAATTGGAAGAAGAAGAAAGAGTCCATGCAGAAGAAAGGTTGCTGGGAATGCGGGCAGTCTGGACACATGAAAAAGGATTGTCCTAACAGAGCAGGTTCGTCAAAGGGCTCTGGGTCGGATGCTGACGTTGTCTCTCTTGTCAGGGGAGGCAGTGAATTCCTCTGAAGAAAGATAGAATTCATCCTCATGGTATGTCCGCTTTACCATGATAGAGGATGTGATGTTAGCGGTTCCACAAGTTTGCACACGGGCATTGGCTTGGCAGTTATGCAAGGTGTGTGGTGGAAGTTATGTCGATGGCTGAAGAACTTCCAGGTGAGCCAAGTAGGTGGAAGTTGCACCATAAATTTTAGCAGGATTTATCGACATGTGACAAAGAAGAAAATTCTTGGAAGGTGACATTCCAAGTGGTCTACTCTGTATGGTGGGGTAGGTTATAGTTCTCTGAGATGAGAATTATGATTGTCGGTGAAGACAATGATTTGTAGCAAAAGTTGTGGATTCTTCAAATATCTTGCCAAGGTGGAATTTGTTGGGTTTTTGGCAAAATATTAGAAGTGCGTTTGTCCCACATCGGAAAGGTTCAAGGAAGTGATGGGCTCCAAGTACTATAAAAGGAGCCTATGGCTTTGGTTTCAAAGCATCCCATTTCAGAATCACTTTAAGCTTGTATACTCTAGTAGTGTGAGTGATATAAAGCTTTGAGAGAGTGTGTTCTTGTAATTGGGGTCGGGGAGAGAATTCTTTGTGATTGTAATAATTTTTCACATAGTGGATTTCTTTCTGTGAGCCGTGGTTTTTTCTCCACTTTGGAGTTTCCACGTAAATTCTTGTGTTTCTTATTTTGTTGCTTTATTTTAATTTCTCTTTTATTTTTCTGCTTATTCCTGCGGTGAATTGGGGGTTTTTTCCCAACACATTGCTATTAATTGGGATGCCTTTTTGTAATCTTGCTGCTGCAAGTTTGTATGTGCCTTACATACGCTTTCAATAAAGTATCCATTTTCTAAAAAAAAAAAGTTTGTTTCTTTAAAAGATGGCGTTATTGAATAAAATCATAGAGATGTTTTTACAAGAAAATCATATAGAATTTAAAACATATGTTAAAATACATCTCACGTAATATATATAACATGTACATAAAATTTTTCATGTATATATAAATCAAAATACATACATAATTTTGAAAACATTTCTTAAAAATGAGAAACTAGCAAATATAGATAGTTTCTAATTAACTAATGTGTGTAGTGCGACATATTTTGATGGTTGTTGGAGATACTATTGTTTTCGTAAATTATTCTATTTTCACGCATCTTAGATATTATTTGGTATATGGCCATAAAAACTTTGTTTAATTTGATATTTTTACATATATTTTGAACATACATATATACTGAGCAATTGCTAGAGAACAACTATAGCAGTCACATTTGATAATTTTTCCATGCACTAATAATCTCACATTTAATTCACATGTTTCGTCTTTAATTAAACTATTTTTCCTATGAACTCTTTCATCGTCCACCAAATGAAAAAATTATTTGGAGAGGCTGTCATAGTATAGTTGGTAGTTTTAAACTGTTATATACATATTAGATTCAAGATATGCAGATTTGATAATTTATATCCGACTTTATTAAAGAAGAAAACCAACCACATCAAGACGCTTTTACTATATAATTTTTTTTCACCAAGTGGTTGGTTTTGAATAATAAAAAATTAACGATGGGTGTCGTAGGTTAATGAGAAGCGATTTATTGACCTCGGTTTGATTTGTTTAAGTCAGTTTAGTCCATTTTCAAATTTTTATTTTACCGTAAGTGCGTAAGATTATTGTGGTAATAACCATAATTACAACACACAAAGAAAAAGAAAAAAAATATATAATTAACTGCTTTCTTGGAATTGCACAAGAATTTGTATGTATGAAATAGTTTAGAACGTGTAAACTCACTGGCTTAGATATTACTCATAAACATTAATTTATTGCTTGGAGAAAAATTCTGAAAATGAATACAATAATAATGAATTGAAAAGAGAACAACACAGCGACGACACAACCTGGACAATAAAACTAGCACATGAAAGAACAGAAAAGAACAAAGCATCCAATAATATCAAACCCTAATACTATCTAAAACTTGGACTGAATGTTGCTTATTATAGCAGGATCGGTTTGGAAAGCCTTTGCAAGGATATCGGTGGAGATGTCTGGCTTTGATCCAAAAACTGCATTTGCAATAGTAATAACACCTGGGTTTTGGCTGCTCAAAGCTGCAAGGGCAACTGCAGGGCCATAGCCGATGTTCTGTTGAAAGTGAATTAGACCAATGGGAAAGACGAAGACGTCACCCTTGTTTAATGTCTTGGTTATGAGACGGTTTTCTGGGTTGGAGGTGACGAAGCCGACCAAGAGTGTGCCTTCAAGGACCGTCAAGATTTCAGTGGCGCGAGGGTGCGTGTGGGGAGCGTTGATGCCCCACGGGGCAAAGTCAATGCGAGCAAGGGAGATGCCAAGAGTGTTGAGCCCTGGAATTTGGGCGACATTCACAGCAGTTACTTGAGAACCGACGGGATTTTTTGTGTCAGCTGCCACATTTAATCCACTCCAGAAGAAGTCCTTGGCTTCCACGAGATTTGGATCTTTACAAACCAAACCATTTACTTTCACTGCATTGCACAAAAAATATATACATCATCATCAATGTTGACTAGTCCAAGAAAACATACGCATTATAGTAAGAAACCAAAACGCCGTTAACTTTCTTTATCTTTTGAATTGAGAATGAAGTAAAAGATTAGAAATTCATCTTGTATATGTGACTAAAAGTAATAAATTACACACAAAGAAACAATCTTTTATGATCCTTTATATACATACCAGGATTGTTTGGATCTGCAACACAAAAATCTTGGAGTGGGCTAGGATCATATGCCAATGCAATAGAACAAGTTATAGCGAGGAACATGAAAAAGAAAACTCGAGCTGCCATTGATGAACTAATATTCTTTAGAAAGTTGGGTATTTTATGGTTGAGAAGGCAAACTATTGCTAGAAATGCTTTGAGAGTTGTGTGGATGGATGAACGAGAAGCCAATGAAGCTAAATTTATAGATGATTAGAAAGGTTTAAATAATAATTGAAGGGCGGCTGATGAACTTTTCGTACTTTAAAACAACACGCATTCATGTTTGAAACTGTAAAATAGTGTTGGTGACACGTCAGCAAAGAGGTTCACATTTGCAAGCTCAGATTAATGGGTTTGGATTAATAACTTAATTGTTCATTAACTTTGGCTGATGAAGACTGAGTTGAAGAGAGACTTGGTATAAATTGTAGTGATTAAAGAAGAGAGGGAGGGGTTAAGAATAATATGGATGGTCAAACACTTTAATTAACCAAATTATAATAAATGAAAGAGAAATTTGACTTAGTTTTGTGCAATAATTTTTATCTGAAGATAATTGTCTACTTCCATGATTTTGGAAGGTTCAACATTAATGTTTAATTTGTTTGACACATTAATCATATATAAACATTCCAATCAAAATGAAAGTAATAATGAAAATTTTGACTTAGCTTTATTCAACTCTTGCTTGGAAGATAATTGTACACTTCCATAATTTTGGAGGGTTCAAAATGTATGTATTCTGATAAAGTATTAAATATTAACCTGTTCATATTCTTTTAAAATTTTAAAATATAATGAAGGTATAGGATACATTTTATTGTTTATTTTAATTTTAGTTTTTTTTTTTTAGAAAAGTTTATTTTAATTTTAGTTTGTACGTACATTGTTGCAAAAGTAATTTCGAATCTTTGTTAAAAAATAAAATTCAAATCAAGGTTTAAAAATGTTCATCTTTATAAAACATATTTGTCCTTTGTATATAGTTAAAATGTCAATCCTATACAATCTCAAAAAAAAAAAAAAAAAAAAAATGTCAATCCTATACAACTAATAAACTTCTAATGATATTTTATGTTATAGTTTTCCATGATTTTTTTTATTGAATTGAAATAATATTTATATTCTATAATTAAAATGAATTGCGTTAAGATTTAAAATGTTTGAAATCTTAAGCAAATTAAAAAAATGTAAAAATAAAAATAAAAATAAAAATAAAAAGTTTATTTTTCCCCCAAAAAAAATGTTTATTGAATATAATATTTGAGATAATTCTAAAATTAAAATTAAAAAGTTTGTTCAACACATTTTTTTTTTTAATTTTTTTTTTAAAAGAGATACTTATATTAGCGACAACAAACCCATATGTGAGAAACATACATGAAGATTACCCATTAATTGATTGTCATTGGAGAATACAATTGTTTTAGTAAAAAACAATATTTGGTTGCATAACCGAGAGTATGGATCATACCCATTTTAAAATAACAACTAAGAGAGAGAAAGTTAGAAAATGAGGAAACATTTTTATCTCTCCCAATTGTCGACATCATCCTTTCATAATATTGGTATTCTTTCATAAATATTTATCCTAGTTGCCTCTCACATTTCTTCTCCTCCCTTGAACTTCATGCAACTAAAATATTATTTCATATGGTTATAAGAACTTGTTTAATTTGATATTTTTATATATGAAAGAAAAATTAAAAATATATTTTGAACATGCACATACCCAACAATTACTAGAGAACAAGAGTTATAACCACAATTTGGCGGGGAGGCCACCGCAATATAACTGCTAGTTTTAAACCGTTAAATATATTCAAATATTTTATCCAATGATTATTAGAGAGCATGCCAATTTAATTTATATATTCCAATGGTTACTAAAAGAGACAACTGCATTGAGACGGTTCCACTAAATAATTTTTTCACCAAGTTGGGTTGGTTTTGAATAATAAAAAAATCAACCATGGATGACGTAGAGGTTTTTTTTTTGAAAATAGATGACGTAGAGGTTAATGAGAAGAGGTTTATTGACCTCGGTTTAATTTGTTTAGGTCAGTTTAGTCAATTTTCAAATTTTAATTTCACCGTAAGTGTTATTGTGATAATAACCATAATTACAACACAAAAGTTTGTGCTTTACCTTTGAATTAAATTAGAAAAATCCTTTAGTTTCCTGATTGGGAACTTACCATCACTTTTTTCCCCGTCTTCGGTTCATCCTATTTTTCTCACTTCAGTAAACAGTGAAAATATATAATTAACTGCTTTCTTGGAATTGCACAAGAATTTGTATGTATGAAATAACTCAGAACGTGTAACAACAAACAACACAGCGACCACACAACTTGAACTCTAAAACTGGCACATCAAACCCTAATACTATCTAAAACTTGGACTGAATGTTGCTTATGATAGCAGGATCGGTTTGGAAAGCCTTTGCAAGGATATCAGTGGAGATGTCTGGCTTTGATCCAAAAACTGCATTTGCAATGGTAATAACACCTGGGTTTTGGCTGCTCAAAGCTGCAAGGGCAACTGCAGGGCCATAACCGATGTTCTGTTGAAAGTGAATTAGACCGACAGGAAAGACGAAGACGTCACCCTTGTTTAATGTCTTGGTTATGAGACGATTTTCTGTGTTGGAGGTGACGAAGCCGACCAAGAGCGTGCCTTCAAGGACAGTCAAGATTTCAGTGGCACGAGGGTGCGTGTGGGGAGCGTTGATGCCCCATGGGGCAAAGTCAATGCGAGCAAGGGAGATGCCAAGAGTGTTGAGCCCTGGAATTTGGGCGACATTCACAGCAGTTACTTGAGAGCCGACGGGGTTGTTTGTGTCAGCTGCCACATGCAACCCACTCCGGAAGAAGTCTTTGGCTTCTACAAGTTTGGGATCCTTGCAAACTAGACCATTCACTTTCACTGTGTCATAACAAAACAATCATCATCATCAATAATATTGAAATCGAAAAATACACACATATCTGTAAAAGAAACAAGATTTGAGCATAATTACCAGGACTGTTTGGATCTGCAACACAGAAATCTTGAAGTGGGCTAGGATCAGATGCCAATGCAAGAGAACAAGTTATAGCAAGAAACGTGAGAAAGATTACTCGAGCGGCCATGATGAACTGATATTCAAAAAGTGAAAGAAACCAACAACTACTAGGGCTAGATGTGCTTTTGCTTTGAATTATGTGGATGGATTAACAAGAACCTAAAGAAGCTCTATTTATAGATCACTTAGAAGGATTTTAATATATATAATTGAAGGACGGCTGAAGAAATTTTCGAACCCTTAACACAACACGCATTTCTGTTTGAAATTGTAAAATAATGTTGGAGTTGATCAAACGTGTAAGGGAAGTGAGGAAAAGAGATTTCACATTTGTAAGATTTATGTCTGTTTTTCATTATATAATTTATTTGTTTTATGAAGTTGGCTTTGGATGAAGAATGGGTTCGAGAGAAACTTTAATATATTGTAGTGGTTAAGGATGCAGGGGTTAAAAGTATACGAATTATGGTCAAACACTTAAACTAAATAATAAAAATAAAAGGCAAAATTGACTTGGTTTTATTATTGTTCAACTCTTACTTCGAGATATCTGTCTAGTTCGGCGTATAAAAGGTTTGTTGGATAAATTAATCTTAAATAAACACCTCAATTAAATAATAATAGAAGACAATTTTGACTTAGCTAGTTTTGTTCCCTTTTTTTTTTTTTTTTTTTGACAATATGTGAGGAGGAGGATTCGAACCACAGACCTTGTGGTTATCAGTACAACTTTATATCAGTTGAACTAAGCTCTTGTTGGCAGTTTTGTTCCATTCTTACTGGGATATATATTCGAAAAATATATACTTTATAATAAAACATATGTGAAAACGAAGAAATGGATTATATGAAAGCATTCGAGTTAAGAGCAATGCAAAGTATCATGATTACAAAGAACTACGTTAAAGGGCAGACAATTACGTTGAAAACTATAATTTTTTTTTTTACAATACATGTGATGGAAGATTCAAATAACTAACATCTTAATCAATATAATACATGTTTTATGTGATGAGCCATGCTTGAAAACTATTGTTATGGAATATCATAGAGATTCAAGAAGTTACAAAATCCCAATATTAAGATTCAAGAAAAGAATAAAACCTAGGACTAGAGAATATTTCCATAATTCAAGATGTTATAAAGATTATAAGGAAAAAAAATCTACTTATCAATTTAAACTTGGTGAATTGTATCAATTTTTATTCTAAATTTTTTATTTTATCCATTTGAACCTTAAGCTTAAAAAATGTCAAAATTTTTACCCTTTATTCAAATTGTGCTACTTCACATACTAATTTTGACAAAAACAACCCGTAAGAAACTCCATAAAAACTCATTAATTTAACGAGAATCCAAATTAAATTTGATTAATGCACAAAAATTGATTATTATAGGTTGGAATCACATATTAGATATATATTTTATTATTATTCATATGATATGCACGACAATAATAAACTTAATTACAAAGTCAACAGCTCAACGGTAATTGACATGTACCCTGTTGAGAGGTCGGAGGTTCGAATCCCCACCCTTAAATATTGTCAAAATAATAATAATAATAAACTTACGAAGTTGAAGTTGAACTTCAAAATTGATTATTTCAGTATTAAAAAAAAAATGATTATTTCAAAAAAAAAAAGTCAAAATTGATCTTTTTCCTAAAATTATCAACAAGTCGCACTCATTATTAAATCAGTCCATAATCAATGCATAATTCAGAAAAAAAGAAAAAAGAAAAAAACCCTAAATCAGTTCATAATCCATGAATAATCAGTCAGAAATAAACCCCAAATAGTCCATTAATCAATGTCTGTGGCTGTTCCTGTTCCTGTTTTTATTATGTTTGATTTGGGCCAACTCAGAAGCCTGCAACACTGAACTATTCCACGTTTCAAAGAAATCTCTGTCGCGATCATGGAGCACATATCAACCAACTCTTTTTCTCGTTGGTCTGCAAGGCTGCGTTGCCGGCTTACAACATCATCCAAATCCTCAGTGGCCACACCACTTGTCCAAAGTTGCAAACAACTCCTCCATCTTTGCCGCAGCTTCTTCATCAAATATAAGTGTTGTGACTGTTGTCTTTAGGCTCTAAATCTAATATAACTTTTTGTTCTTGTTTTCTCCGAATGTCGACATGTTCGGTTTCTTCGTCCCCGCCGTGATCGTTTTCTCGGCATCGACATCGACATTGACATTGATTTCTATGATAACACAAATCTTTGGGATTCCAGTTCCCGACTAAACTAAACTAAACCACTACTCACGAGTAGCAGCTATAAGAATATATAAAGGAGAGTAGCAACTATTAGAATATATAAAGGAGAGAACTACTTGTTACAAATCTAATTTGGCAAGATTTTCGTAGGTTTTTAAATTAAAACGATTTCAAAAGGATTTCCGATTATTTCATGTGTCATGCTGGCTTCCAGCCCCACAAATTAAATGTAGATGTTTGTTTAAAACCGATGTACATCTTAAAATTGCAATCTCCTCCTTTATATATAGGATGTGGTGGTACTGCTAAACCTTTTCGGAATTACTCTATCTTTGTAATTTTTATTTAAAATATATTATTTATTGAAAGAAATCCTAACGATAATTTTTATTTTTTTTAAAAAAAAGATTTGACCCAAAAGTAAAATAATTGAGGATCCTAGAGATTGGTTGTAGGTTTTTATTTGGGGTAAATGTGGGCGAAGAGGTTTGAATATTTTTATGAATTCTTTTACGTACACAAACTACCTATGGTTGAACTTGTGAGGTAAATTGAAGATACTAATTCAATGGTAAACTAAATTCTGAAAATCAACCATGAATATCGAAGGTTAACAAAAGCACACCATCTGTGTGGAAATAACACTTACACATTGCAACACAACTTCTAATTTATTACAGTGAAGACAAGTTCTGAAAATGAATACAATGATGAATTGAATATCAATACGTAATTAAACTGAAAACAAAACAAACACAGGGAGCACATGAAGAACAAAACAGAATTGTCTAAAATTTGGATTGGATGTTGCTTATTATAGCGCGATCAGTTTGGAAAGCCTTTGCAAGGATATCAGTAGAGATGTCTGGCTTTGATCCAAAAACTGCATTTGCAATGGTAATGACACCTGGGTTTTGGCTGCTCAAAGCTGCAAGGGCAACTGCAGGGCCATAGCCGATGTTCTGTTGAAAGTGAATTAGACCAATGGGAAAGACGAAGACGTCACCCTTGTTCAATATCTTGGTGATGAGACGGTTTTCTGGGTTGGAGGTGACAAAGCCAACCAAGAGCGTGCCTTCAAGGACAGTCAAGATTTCAGTGGCGCGAGGGTGCGTGTGGGGAGCGTTGATGCCCCGTGGGGCAAAGTCAATGCGAGCAAGAGAGATGCCAAGAGTGTTGATCCCTGGGATTTGGACAACATTGACAGGAGTTACTTGAGAGCCAACGGGGTTGTTTGTGTTTGCTGCCACATGCAATCCACTCAGGAAGAAGTCTTTGGCTTCCACAAGTTTGGGATCTTTGCAAACTAGACCATTCACTTTCACTGTGTCGTAACAAAACAAGCATCCTCATCAATATTGAAATAATTAAAAAAAACACTAAGCCATTTTCTACTATGGAGTATTGGAAATACATACGAGGATTGTTTGGATCTGCAACACAGAAATCTTGGAGTGGGCTAGGATCATATGCCAATGCAATAGAACAAGTTATAGCGAGGAACATGAAAAAGAAAACTCGAGCGGCCATTATCGATCGATGATAAAGTTAAGAAAATTGGGATGTAATTAGTTGAGAAAGCAAACTAGCTAGATATGCTTTTGGTATGAATTGTGTGGATGGAGATGGATTAACAAATAGTCCAATAAAGCTCTATTTATAGATCACTTAGAAAGCTTTTAATAATTGAAGGACGGCTGAAGAATTTTCATACCTTAATACCACACGCATATATTTCTATTTGAAACTGTAAAATAAATTAAAGTTGGAGTTGATCAAAGTTGTAAAGGAGAGAAACCAAAGAGATTTCACATTTGTAAGAATATGCTTAGCTTGTTTTGTTTATGATTTAATTGTTTGATCATTAAACTTTGGTTGGATGAAGACTGAGTTAACTCCAATCCAAATTTGACTTAGTATATTGTAGTGATTAGAGAATTGTAGGGTTAAAAGTATATTTAGGGTCAAACACTCCAACTAAATAATATAAATAAAAGGCTAATTTGACTTAGTTTAATGAATTATTTCGAGATAATTTGTATAGTTCCATGATTTTGAGGTTGAAAATGTTTGTTGGATAAATTAATGTCTTAATTAGAATGATCATTTCAACCAAATAATAATAATAATAGAAGACAAATTTGACCTAGTTTTGTCTAATTCTTAATTTGGGAATGAAGATAATTGTTTACTTCCATGATATTAATTGCAACATTGTTTGTTTGATAAGTTAATCGTAGTATCATCTTATGTGCATTTATTTTTATAAATATAAAAATATGAAATAATTAAAGAACGTACTAGCCCTTTCTTAGGCTTTACGTAAATTTTTTGAAGAAGTTATTAGATCCAAAATCTAGGTTTCAAAAATGTATTTTTATAAACTTGTGTGTGTGTGTGTTTTTAACGTATAAAAAGAATTTTTATATATCATGAAAAGTAAAATAATTTAAGAATAAAAGAGGTTGAGAGTGCATAACTACAACTAGTTAAGATATTATATTATTGACCCAAAGTAAATAAATGAACGAGATTGATTGATGAACCAATCAAAAACATAATTTAGTGGATAAGATATCTATTATCATTTCAAAGATGGATGATTTTCTTTTATACTAGTTTACATAAATTCAACTTATGAGAAAATTTTCCTTTATTTGTTATTTTTTGTTTTTGTCCCTTGTTGTTTTTTAGTGGGATGGGAAATTTGAACCCTTTACCAATTTGTTGATTTTACTATAAATTTTTATGAATATGTCAAAATTGTTTAAAGATAGATAAAGCCTTGTCTGGTTGAGTTATCTAGGAAAGGAACGTACGTCGACTCCTTATATTTATTCTTATTCTATTAAATATATTAGGTTAATAATCATCACTTTTGGTCCCTGAACTTTCGTGAAAGTAACAATTGGGTCCCTAAATTTTGATTTGTAATAATTTAGTCCTTTTACTTTCAATTTTGTAAATTTTAATAAGTAACAATTTAGTCCCTGAATTTTAATAAGTAACCATTTAATCCCTATACTTTCAAATTTGTAACAATTTAATCCTTGTATTTTCAAATTTATAACAATTTAATCATTTTTGCAAAAAAAAAATAATCAAAATTATATGTCGATTTTGATTATTTAATGATTAAATCTTGTAGCTTATAAACATATTGGGTCCCAAGTTAGTTTATTAATCTATATATGTAAGAAATTTCAATAAATCTTTACATTAATTTTCACCATAGAGACTAAATCGTTACAAATTTGAAAGTACACAAGGAATAAATTGTTACTTATTGAAGTTTAGGGACTAAATTGTTACTTTTATGAAAATTTAGGAACCAAAAGTGATTTTTAACCAATATATTATTACTTTCTTCAAAAAAAAAAAAAAACAATATATTATTACTTTGATATATATATATATATATATATATATATATATATATATATAATGTTTTCTTTTTTGAACTTTCGATGGCCCAAAAGATAAATTTTTGGTTAAATTTGCTGAGGGCTTTTTTTTTTCTTTTTATTTATTTAAAGAAAAGAATAAAGGCCAAGTGCTTTAGACCTTTTCTCTTTGAACCTTAGTAACTTTTTTCTTTTCTCGAATTCTAACGATGCCAGAATATAAATTCTGGCCTTAGACCTTTTGATCGAGAATATATATTTTAACTAGTTGAGTTATATATAGGTTAGCAAAATTGATTAAATCACAAATTCATATTTTGAATTTTTCAAATTTGTGTTTCAGAATTCTCTTTAACTTTAAAAGTGTCAGGTAGGTTTCTAAATTTTCAAATTTGATTTTAACATGTCTTTGAACTTTAAAAATGTCTAATAAATCTATGAACTTTCAATTTTGTGTCAAATAAAATCATTGACATATTCAAAACTTTTAAAAATTACGAATCTATTAGATCATATAAAAATGAATTTTATGTCTCATAGAACCCTAAAATTTCTACTTTATATCTATTAGGTCGGTGAATTTTTAAAAACACCGGATAGGTCGATGACCTATTAGACACAAATTAAAAAATTCAAGGATCTATTGAATATAAAATTAAAAGTTTAAGGACCAAATAGATCCAAATCTAAAAGTTCAAAGACCTATTATTATCCATTTTTTTGCTATACTTATTACTAAAATTATGGATGTGGTCAAAAAGAAAAAGTATATTATGGATATGTCAAAGTTGTTGAAAAGTTTTTAAATTTTACTTTTTTTTACTCTACTAATTAAGATTATGGATGTGGTCAGAAAGAAACATTTATATTATGGAATGTCAAAATTGTTTAAAAAGTACCAGAAAAATAAAAATAAAAATAGAAATAGTCTAAGATTATGAATGTGGTAAAAAAGAAATATAATATTATGGATATGTCAAAGTTGTTTAAAAGTTTTTAAAATTTACAATTTTTTGTTTTTTACTTTTCTAACTAAGATTATGGATGTGGTCAGAAAGAAAATTTTATATCATGGAACGTCAAAATTGTTTAAAAGTAAGATTTTTTATTTTATTTTTTTTTTTTTAAAAAAAGGTTCTAAGATTATGGATGTGGTCAAAAAGAGAAAAATTATATTATGGATATGTAAAAGTTGTTTAAAATTTACTAATTTGGATGTCATCAGAAAGAATATTATGGAATGTCAAAACTGTTTAAGAAAAATAAAAATTGAAAAATGTTGCTGCCCAGGATCGAACTGGGGACCTTTAGTGTGTAAGACTAACGTGATAACCACTACACCACAGCAACTTGTTGTTTAACTTCAGCTTTTTAATATTATAATTTTATAAGAGTAAAACTGGATTAGCAGTTAAATAATAATAAGTATAGTTATATAAAGAAAAAACTAAATTGTAATTATAATCAATCAATATTCAAATTAATAAATGGTTTGAACTCACAAAAAATAAAAAATATAAATAAAAATTAATAAATGGTTTTAGTTTATGAATATTTAGATCAATCATAGAACTATGTCAAGGTTGTCAACCAACAATTATCACATAAAATAGAAATATATTGCTTTGATGTTAATTATCATTATCAAGGGGAAAAAAAGTTTATATTAATGATTAATTTTATAAGATTGCACATTTCTAAAAAACTTTAAAAATTAAAGCTCCCTCCCAAACTTTCCACAAATATATTATATACACTGTTAACAACGTTATCTTGAGATCTAATTTTAAAGCACATATATAATTAATCAACTCATTAAAATTAAATCCACGCATATATAAAATAGTATGTCCTTATTTTTTTGAAAAAAATAGTATGTCCTTATTTAATATAAAGTATGAATCAATTACAAGGACAATTTTAGATAAACAAATATAATTCAACTTCACAACATAACTAAACAGAAAGCATATAACAACACAAGACATGAAGATCAAAATATAGAACCCATTATTCTCAACTTTTTTTTAGATGTGAGCTAAAATATTAATTTGATGTATTTTATATTAAATGCCAAATGATCGATATAGAATATTAGAAAAACCAATATTACAAAAGATGGGAGTTTGAACATCTTACTACGTTGTTAACACATACAAATTGTAACTAAACAAATAGTTTAACCTCTTAATTAAGTTACGGAACAAAACTTTTAATTTTTTTTTTTAAGTACTAAAGGCAAAAGAAATACTTCAGGACTCGAATATAGAAAAACAAATAAATACTTATAATATTTTAATCTCAAACTTTATAAATATGTTGTTTCAATATTTCAACTTTATCAAAAATACTATCTTGTTAATTACTGTTCATTTCAAATTAATTATTTAATAAAAATCAAAATACGTTTTGAAACTTGCTCTTGCTATATCCTACTGCAAACACACATGATCAAATAAACATTTTCTTATGAATAAAAAGAAATTTGGAAAGGTAAATATTTATTTTCTTTTTCATTTTTTTTCTCAAAGAATAATGTCAAAATCTTATTAGGAAGTAGAAATTAGAGGATTTAGGAGTGCAAAATTAAAGTAATATTTAAATATAAAATTTTCATTTTTATTTTGTACTAATTAGTATGGCCTCTTTTTAGAGGATATTTTTAATAATATTGCCTTTATTTAGTCTCATTGAATTATTCATCCTAATTTCCCTCATCAATACCATTTAAATATATATTTGAATCTCTATCCATGTTATCGAACTAAAAGAAAATAATAGTCAAGATAACCATAACTCAACGACATAAAACTTGTATTGATGATCAAGATGTCTTTGGTTGAATCTTTCCACTTGACTGTTGTAAAAAAAAACTAAAAAGTAATAGATAAAATAGGAAAAAACTTAGTTGCATACTATGTAGGGATCTCCCTACCTACCACCATTAAAATGTTTGACAACTAGGAGAGATAAAAAAAAATCTCATTTTCTCCCTTTCTCTTTCTTAGTTGTCAAGATTTTAATGGAGTATGTAGGGAGATCCTTGCATACCGATATGCAACCAATGCAAGTTTTGTTCGATAAAATATGATCAATCAATCAACTTTTAACTTTATTCAACGAAACATTCCCACCAAGCAAAACAATCAAATTAAAAAAACAAAATTCAAGAAAACAATGATTAATGAAACATAAAGACAATGACCTATTTGACCGACAAGACAACAAATGAAACAACTCTACACCAGTCTCCACACGCCACGCTCATATTTTATTGCAAGAAAACCCTAAGTTTGCCGTAAAATTAAACAAGTCTAGAACTTGGACTGAATCTTGGTGACGGTGGCCTCGTCAACTTGGAAAGCCTTGGCCAGAATGTTGGCCGGAATATCAGGTTTCGACCCAAACACTGCATTTGCAATGGTGATGACACCGGGGTTCTGGCTGCTGAGAGCGGCCAGAGCAACTGCAGGGCCATACCCGATGTTTTGTTGGAAGTGAATGAGACCAACCGGGAAAACAAACACATCACCCTTGTAAAGCACTTTGGTGAGGAGTCGATTCTCGGGGTTGGAGGTGACGAAGCCAACGAGGAGGGTGCCTTCGAGGACCGTCAAGATCTCACTGCCACGTGGGTGCGTGTGGGGTGGGTTGATTCCCCAAGGAGCATAGTCCACACGAGCCAAAGAGATTCCCAGAGTGTTGAGTCCAGGGATTTGCATCACATTCACTGCAGTTACTCGAGACCCCACTGGGTTCGATGTGTTGCCTGCTTTGTCAAGCCCACTAAAGAAGAAATCATCCATGCTCACAACTTTGGGGTCTTTGCACACCACACCATTCACTTTCACTGCAAAATCATAATCAAAACAAAAGTTGTATTACATATAATCCATCAACTTAAAGCTTTTGAACGCTTTACAGTTTGTATATTTACCTGTACTGTTGACATCTGCAACACAAAAATCTTGAAGAGGACTTGGATCAGATGCAAGGACAAGAGAAGAAGCTGCAACAAGAAGTACTACTAGAAAGAGAAGTCGAGAAGAAGCCATTACTGAGAGAGAATAGATCTTTTTCAAGTCTGTATAAGCTCGAAAAAGAAAAAATGTTTGAGGTGAAGAGTTGGGGAAGGCAATGGAGCTGGTTTTATAGGCAAAAGTTAGAGGCTTAAATGAATGATATGTATCATGTGGGAGCTTAATTTACTGAAATGACGGTCTTCAGCAGTTGGTACATGGAACCGTGTTTGAAAATGTAAAAATTTATTATTCTAAAGTTTGGGTTTAATTAATTTACACTTAATGTGGATTATATTAGGGGTTTTGGTTTAGGATAAGGCAAGCTGCCGGCTAAGGAAATGGAAAGCTCCAAACTTTAGCTGAAAATTTAAATGGTCTCAGTCTGTTGCTTGGTCAATTCAGTTGTTGTGTTTTGTAGTAAACAAAAGAATAATTTGTTCTAATATATAATAAATATAGATTGCTTCGAATAATTTGTACATGTTCTCTTCTTTCATTTCAATTGAACTTTTCTGCAACCTAATTAAGAGAGAAACTTCCATTTAGTAATATATATTAATGTCCATATATTTAGTACTACAAAAAATCCATATAGGTAACTTTTTAAATAATGTGTTGGTGTTAAATTTTCAAGAATTTGAAATTTCTTTGATATAATTCATATGTAATATAAATATTGGTGTCGATGGTTAACAAAATAACGAAAAGTAAGTACTTACAGATAAAATTAAAAAAAAAAAAAAAAAAAAAAAAAAAAAAAAAAAAAGAATTTGGCTAACACAACACTAATAATCTATGTTTTATGGTTTATAGACTATATAATTGAATTGTTAAATTGATATATATATATGATTTATGGTTGTTACAATAATCTTCTAATTTAATATTAAATAAATAATGTTGAATAAACTAGGAAAAATTGTAGGATATAATTCATCTAAAAATAAAATACGAAACAAGATGTGGACAATGTAACTTGATTAGTTAAGAAAAGCAAATTGATTTAATAGATTGGTGGATATGAACCCATAACCAAAATAATCCATGCTTCAACAAAAATATATATCAATTAGAGGAAAAAAATAATACATCAACATTTGACTAATATATTAAACGGATAAAATGGAAAATTTTGTATTAAAATTGTCATTTATTCTTCGACCAAACCCAGACACATGCTAACAAACAAATTCAACCAAGTTTTGTATGTTTTTTTAGGACACCAAAATTTTATGTAAAATGATACATCATCGTAGACACAAAATGTAGCATTTGGCATCCATCAAATGCTTTGTTGATCCTAACAAGAGACAATATCATTTCATTATATTTATTTTAATGAGACCAACTGGAATAATAGGAGAATTCTTTTATATATATATATATATACTTTTTCAAAGGATTCTCTTTTAGGGTCAAAATTAGATACATGATCCAATGAATACAACAAGTGTCTATTAATATTAATCAATATAGAATTGAAACTAGAAATGTTTCTAACACGCACAAGAATTTTATTTCAATACCATGTTAATTGGGTACCATTAAGCTCAAAACATAGGTTACAGTACACTTTAAACTTTTATATACTATAGATTAAAATACATATTTTAATTTTATTTTTATCTCATCATCCAAGCATAAAACAGGGAATTTGCACACAAATGGCTATAAGATATAAGAATAGTACATATAAATATATTTACTTTGCAAAAACATTCGGAAACTTTGGACCATGGTTTTCTTCATTGTGATGTCACTACTCACTAGCCTTTTTTAGAACCAGCTGTTTGAAGCTAGAGGTCTAATCTCTTCAAGACCTTATCAAATTCAGACGTTTTGTGTTCAACTTCTTGCCTTCAAGCCAAAGTCTCGAAATTAAAAGATAAAAGATATTCTTTTTCATAATATTTTTTGTTGCTTCTATGTGGTCCATTTGGATCGAAAGAAACAACTGGATCTTCAAGGACAAGGATCGTTCAGTAGCTCAGCTTTGGGAGGATATTATAGCTCTTGCCACTTTCTGGTCTCCATCTTCTGGTCTCTTTTTCAGTTATGAAGCGTCTTCCATTTCTCTTAATTGGAAGGCCTTTTTGTAATTCCCCTTTTGTATATGTTTCTCACCCAATAATTTTTTTTGTTTTAAAAAATTCTTCTTGAATCTAAAAAAAATGTTTCTCACCTAATAGCTTAATAATAGTATCCTTTTTCCAAAAAAATAAATATATGTGCTCTGGCCAACATCTCTAAAAAAATGACTAGAAGGAGAGGATTTATTTTACCATTTCAAACATTAGACTCCTTCAAATTCATCAAGCTTCCTACATCTAACTAGGACTGTACCAAAGAATGAACAAACACCAAAGTGAGTATAACTTAACGATAATGGACATGTACTTTCGATCAAATAAAAGGTTTAACTTTATTTATCTATTATTGGATGAAATCTTAGGGGATTTTGGTAGTTGTTGTTTGGGATTTAGGTATTTTTTGGGTGTTAAACTATGATCTCCTTCAATAACTCAATCAATGCACTTGTTGTTTGGGATTTGGGAGATTTGGTTGTGGTCTAGGTTTTACAGTTATTTTATTATCATGTGTTGGATATAAACCTTGTGTTGTTGAAATAAATTCAGTAAGAAAGTTATATGTTGTTGTATATTATATAAAATATATATATAGAATAAATTTATTTCCTTTTCATGTTCCAAGCCGTAGGGAACATCTTGGAGTATAATCTTTGCATGTCTATGCAATCATTCATGGCTTTAAATAATTACTTTATTGATCATACCGAACGATTACTAGAAGGTAGTCACGTTGTGGTAGTTTTATTGAATAATTGTTCATAAAAAGTACATCCAATGTCCCAAAAGCATTGTCGTCCATGCATAACTAAGGTTTATTCAAATTAAAGTGTTGATTGGCATTCATTTAATTAATTTAGAACTTGGCTTGAATGGCACCGATGATGGCCATCTCAGCCTTAAATGCCTTGGCTATTATATCTGTTTGGATGTCTGGTTTGGACCCAAACACAGCATTTGCAATTGTGACAACGCCTGGATTTTGGCTGCTGAGGCCTGCAATGGCCACTGCATTCTCATATCCAATGTTCTGCTGGAAGTGGACCAAACCCTCTGGGAAAACAAATACATCCCCTTTGTATAGAACCTTGGAGAATAGCCGGTTGTCGTCTTGATTGGAGGACACAAAACCAACGAGGAGGGTGCCTTCCAGAACGGTCAAGATCTCGGTGGCACGTGGGTGCGTGTGGGGTGGGTTGATGCCCCTAGGGGCAAAGTCGATGCGAGCCAAGGAGATGCCAAGAGTGTTGAGTCCTGGTAGATTACAGACGTTCACCGGTGTCACAGCGGAGCCTACAAAGTTGTTTGTGTCACCTGGGATGTGCAGTCCACTGGCAAAGAAATCGTTTACATTAACAACCTTGGGATCCTTGCAAACAAAACCATTCATCTTCACTGTCCCGATCAAATTAAAAACATCAACCCATTAGGCATTAGTTAGCTGATCTTCAAAAACAAAAACATTAATTAAAAAGATGTTACTCAATAATATTGTTCATTAAATTCTCATTACGTTCTTACATTAATAATAATACATTTTCTATTTGACTTGGTAGATATAGGTGACGAGTTGAGATGTCAATATGAAACATGCATGTGTAAAAGTTAAATTGATTATTGATTTGCCAAAACGAGCATAGTTCAACGGTAATTGACATGTACCTTCAGCCAAAAGGTCGGAGGTTTGAATTTTCTCACCCAAATGTTGATATACTCAAAAGAAAAAAAAAATTTATTATTGATTTGGGTTAGAGTTTGAGTTGAGTAAAAATAAATAAAGAAAATAGATAGATTTCGAAGTAAAGAGAAAATATGTTGTACAAAAGTGAAGTGAGTCTTACAACACATCAAAAGAAAATCATAATTTCTACCTTTATTTTGATCTTTGTCATGTTAAAAAAAAAAAAAATCGCTTTAACATTTAATAATGTTAAAAAAATTTAGATAGTTTAACCAAACCTAGAAACAAATAATAAACTTTCAAAATCATAAGAATTAAATTGAAACCAAATTATAATTAGATTGATCATTGAAATGACAACTTTTTCTTTTTTTTTTGAAATAATCATTGAAATGACAACTTAACGATATAAACAACAATACTTTTGATTGACTAGTTTTTTGATATGGTTCATTTTTACTTGTTAAAACGTACTTGTGACTTCAATTATCTATTAATTGTAATATAAATTAAAACTAATAAAATTGACCCATATCAATAATGATGTAAAATTATTTTTTTAAAAAGGAAAAAACTCGTACTAATTGTGTGCAAGCAAGTATATATTTTTATATACCAGGATTCTTGATATCTGCAACACAAAAATCTTGAAGAGGGCTGGGATCTGATGCAAGAACAATGGAACAAGCAGAAGCAAAAAGGCCAAACAAGAGAAAAATCTTAGGAGCCATATCCAAACTTTCTTACTCCAATTAAAAAGGCAAAAAGGGCAAAGATATGAGTGATTTGTGAGCAACATTCAACTCCCCTTTATAGGGTTTTGGGAAACTTTGTCAAAGGCCAACGCAAAGAACAGGTCCAATCCCCAAATATATAATCAACACACTTCTTAATTTTTAAGCTTTTAAAAGAGAAACCCAACTTGCAAAAAACAAAAATGACCATCTTATCATATGAGATATTAGGATAATTTCAATAGGTAATTTTGGACCACTCCGATATGCAAGGAATCGATGAGGACAGCGCAATACCAGCCCAAGGAGACAGTCAGAAAACAGAACCCGAAGGAAGAACATGCCAAAGGGTCGGGCCAATTAGGCCGAAAGGATCGGGCTTTTGGCCCGACCCCCTGCTCGGCCTCGGCCCATGGTCGGTCAAGGCCTAGTTCGTCCGCTTCCATTTGATCCGTAGTGCCCTTGGATGCCCTTGTTTCCACCTGGTCCAGTCTGAATCATCTCCGAAAGCCTAGAAACCCTAGGGCAGGAATAGGTATTTAAACCCTTCTTCATCACTGAAAAAAGGACCCCGAACTCTATTCTCAACTCTCTCCTCTTGCTCTCTTGCTCTCCTCCTTCTGCTTTCTGACTTAAGCATCAGAGGCGGTGTGGCAAGCACCACACCGGTAAGTAGGTTTTATGTCTTGCAGGCCACGTCTTCTCCCTTCTCAAACAAATTTACAGTTGGTGACATGTGAAAGTCAGGTGAGTTCACCATGTCCAAATTTGACCATCAATAAGGCAAATACAAGTTTAGGAATTAATTAATTCTACTAAATGGTTCTTTAGTCTTCACTTATTTTTTGTAAGTACATTATGACAGAGGGGAGAATAGACCAAAAAAAAAAAAAAAAAAAAAAAAAAAAAAAAAAAAAAACATTGTAATATTTAAAATAAAATAGTTACACTTATGCTATATTTAAAATAGTTACACTTATGCTATATTTAAAATAGTTACACTTATGCTATATTTAAAATAAAAAACATTGTGCCAACAAGAGCATAGCTCAACTGGCATAAAGTTGTATTGATAACCACGAGATCAGTGGTTCAAATCCCCCACCTCCATATTGTCAAATAAAAAAAATAAAAAACATTGTAATATTTTGTAAAATACATATTAAATTTATGTGATTCGATAAAATTTCATTAGAGAAGGAATTATGTAAGTCACTACTTATTATAATTAAAATTTTAAACTTTGTTTATCGAAAATAATTGAAAATTGAAACAATTTTTTTTTTTGAAAATAGTGCCATCAGGGCAACAGAAAACCGGTCATTGTTGACCAAATCGATCATCCACTCTAAAACCAGTGGATCCATACATCATTTCTCCCTTCACTCTTAGCCCATTTGGCAATTGCGAATGCTACAACATTGAAATTACTAGAAATATATGAGAATGAAATCTCAGAGAAGGACGAAGCTCGATCACGAATTTCTTCCACCACAGTTTCCATCTCATTTCTCACATCCCCTTCCTTTGATATTAAATTGATCGCTTGGAGGCAATCAGATTCCAACGTTATATTCTTGCATCCAAAGGAATCGACCAGCTTCAAGCCTTCCAGGATCGCTTTCAATTCAGTCATTAGGGAGACGAAATCCATGTCAAGATAAACCGCGGAAGCTCCCTTCAGGGAACCAGATGAATCCTTGCATAATACTCCTATACCAGTGCGAGGAAGGCCAGAAATCCAGGCCACATCAACATTTAGCTTCCAACAACCCTCCGGCGGCGGAATCCAGTTCGATGGATGGGCCCTAATCTCAAAACTCTGGTTTGAAGTAGTAGAAGGTTTGTTATTCGCTTGTAAGTACTCTGGTATGTACTTTTTAATCCAATTGCTTCGAATAATTTGGGGAGGAATTGGTTTTTCATTGAATGAATTGTTCCTATCTGTCCAAATTGCCCAACAGGTGACAGCAACAGTCTGAATCTCTTCCAATGACAGTGCCAACTGCCAAATTAATTTCAAACCATCTATCCGTGAAACAATTAATATTAATTGTCAATTTTTAAATGTAGAATTTTTTTAGCTCAATAGAGTTGAGTTTGTTCAAAAAAATGTATGGAGTTTGTTAGAAAATTAAAGATTAAAACTGATGTGATGAGTAAAAATAAAATAAAATAAAATAAACAAAAAGAATAAAGAAATAAAAACGTGGGATTTGGCAAAATAATGAATTAAAATGGCATCGTATACTATATTAGCATGTCTAAAATGAGTCAATGAATGGGAATAATTCCCAATTTTGGCGTGTGGAACACATAAATTGGGAACCATTCTCTCTTCTCTATAAAATTAATAGATATTAGTAATGATAATATTATTCTCTCCTTTTCAAAAAAAAAAAAAAAAAAAAAATCTTATTCTCTCCTCCTTATTTTTCTTTTAAGTAAACATCACCCAAATCATTTAATATCAAAATGAAATATATCTTCTTTACCCAAAAGGAAAAAAAAATGAAATATACCTTTTAAAGTAATATATTTAGTCACCAATAAAATATATTTATCATATAAAATATCTTAGGACTATATTTTATGTCATATGACAAGTTTGTTTCCTATTGTTTGAGCATCGTTTCAATTTAATATTTATGGTTTTAAAAGTTTAAATTTAATTCCTATGGTCTAAACTTTCTTTTCAATTTGATCCTTATAGTTTAGGTTCTGTTTGATAATCATTTGGGCCCTATTTGATAACTATTTGGTTCTTGATTTTTGGTTTTTCAAAATTATACTTCATTTCTCTCGGTTTCCTTACTATGATTTTCATCTTGGTTAAGGAGACATTAGAGTTTTTAGCCTCCGACTTTTGTTTTAGAATTTAGGGGTTAAGAATTTAATCATGTAGCAGAGAAAAGGGTCCAAGGGTCTTGGACCTTTTTGAAAGACTCTTGTTATTTTGAAAGGCGGTTGTCATCACTAAAGGGTCCAAAAGTCGATTTGAGTTTTAGAATTTAGGGGTTAAGAATTTAATCATGTCTACTCTTCCTTTTTTGCCTCCGACTTTTGTTATTTTGTCAAATCGACTTTTTTTTAAACGCCGTATTATATTAAATCATCATATATTAAACCATCAATATGTCACATCAACATTTAAATTAAAATATTAATAGACAGTGACTTATTTTCTTTTCAAAAATAGACAGCGACTTATTTCGACAAAATAGATATCATTATCAAAAATATAAATTAATTCAGCCTTTTATCTTTATTACAAAGACCTTTAAAGGATAATTTAATACAATTACTGAAATGTGCAGAAATTATGCCGCGTAGAACATACCAAATAAACGTGCAAAAAATGGTTAAAACTGTAGTAAGCTAAATCTAAATGAGATTTTTTTTTTTAGTTCCTAAATGAGATTCTTTAATTTATACTCTCTCTTTATAAAAGTTATATCCAATCATATTAAAGACGCATTATTCAAAAACATGGCTTTGGCCTTTTCTTATAAAATATATATTTTACTTTTTGTGGAGAATATGTTAATGCATGAACTCCAAAAAGAAGAAAAAAAAAAGAAAAAAAAAAGAAAATGTTAATGCCTTATCTTTTTCTTTGTTTTAATACATATTCACATTTATTGGATTTGGGTAGGTGACCGCTTGTTTTCCTTCCCTAATTAAATCCTTCCTTGAAAATAATTATTAATAAAAAAAAAAAAAAAAAAAAAAAAAAAAAAAAAAAAACAAGATACCAACCCATTAAATATTTTCAGCTACTACACTGTAATGATTACTATGTGCATTTTTCCATAACTCATTTTTATTCTAGAATGATAAATAATTATATCTTGGGTTTCATTCATTAAAATTATTTATTTTTTGATGAGCCTGTTCATTTGTGCATGTGTAAAGAAAAAGGAGAATTAAAGAATTTAGTTTTGATTTAAATAAAAAAACCATATAATTAATATAAAAGTAATAATGGGCAAAGTATCTATATGTCACCATTAATCTAAAATTAGGCACTGTGAAAAAATAAAGGAAAAAAAAAACACTATGTAAATTGGACATGAGAACTTCTACAACAATTTTTTTTTGAAAAACTTCTACAACAATTTAAACGTGCATTCATGAGTTGCTTTCAACATCTTTAATGAAGAAATTGAAAGCTAACTCCAATTTAAGATTTATTTTCTCATAACAATTTGACACAGAATAAAATGCATGTGAAAAATCAATTTATCAATTACAATCCTAAACTTGCCAAAGGAAATCAATCTCTATTAGAATCTTGTTTTAAAATCATTAATGTTATAGGTAATTTTTGACCACCCTGATGCACAAGGAGCTGAAGAGGACAATCGAGCAGAAATAGGACCAGGAAGCCGACCCGGAGGAAGGCTAGACCAAAGGGTCGGGCCAATTGGCCCTACCCATATGGTCGGCCTGCTTGCGCGGGCCGAGCTCGGTCGCCTCCCTTTGGTCCCTGCTGCCTCTGGTCGCCCCGATTCCGCCTGGTTTGTCTCGAAACACCTCTGAATCCCTAAAAACCCTAGGAGCATGAGCAAGTATTTAAAATCCTCTTCGTCACTAAAGAAGGGATCCAAAATTCATTCTCTGAACTCTCTGTTTCTCCTCTTGCTCTTCCATCAGTTTTTTTTACTTAAGCATCGGAGTCGGTGTGGCAAGCACCACACCGGTGTGCAGTGTTTGCTGGTCTTGCAGGTCATGTCTTCCCCTTCTCATACAAATTTACCGTTGGTGGCTCGTGAAGGACGGGTGAGTCTTCTGTCCGGATTTTGGCATCAACAATTAATGTATAATTTTCATGTGTATACGAGTTTTTAAATGTAGTAATTAACATAATATTAGAAATAAATGTTGCGACCAAAATGGATAGTAGTAGATTCTCATTAATATGAGTGATTTTTCATCTTGTCTTCTTCCTATATTTTTCTTAATTTATTTAGAAAGAATCACATTATTATTTTTTCCTACTTTATGATAGGATTTTGGGAGAGGAATAATTTTATGTAAGTGATTTTGAGTTGATTTTAGATGAAATTAAGTGAAAATAGTTATAAAGTACTGATAAATCGTCTAAATCGATACACTAATGAAAGTTTAGAGTTTAAAATGATGCAATTATTAGCTTGAGGTTTTAATTGACACAACCTCCCAAATTTAGGGATATAAATTCATTTTTACTCACTTTTTTTTTTTTTTTTTTAATTAGGCCCTATATGATATGTATGATTGATTAATTACTTTAGAAAAATAGGTAACAAATATATTTTTCATAAATTTTTTATTGTATGGAGCAGATAGATCATATTTTTTTTTAAAATGTAAAGAATTAAAATTGTGATTGGATTTCACTATAAGCATTTTTTTTTTTTAAAAAAAAATTGTTACTATGAAAAGAACAAAGTAAAGAATAAATGTCTAAGTTAAGAAATTCATGTTGAATTCGTTTGGTTAAGATTATACAGAATTGGTTAAGATATTATTTTTCTCTTTGAAAAAATAAAAATTAAAAATAAAGAGGATTATGTTGAGGGAGGTTGTTTTGGAGTTATTTTCAACAATAGCCTTTTTGCTTTAATAATAAAAATTATGTTTGTTTAAATCATTGATTTTCAAAAAGTTATTTTTCTCACTTTTTTTCCTTTTTTTTTTTTTTTTTGTTAATTTTCGTTCTTGTCTATATACTTTTTAAAAAAAACCGTTATTGTCTATAGACTTGAGAATAGTGATTTGTCATGACAAATAATCTAACATTTTGCCTATCATCCAATTATAATTCTTAAAAGCTAAGGATGAAAAAGAAAAAGAAAAAAGAAAAAGAAGCAAACTCCCATTTTAAACAAAAAAAATTACACTAAAACAAATGTCTGATCTTAAAAATTTAAAAAGAAAGCAAACCCAAACTCAATTGCCCCATATTTCTTCTTCCCAAAAAAGAAAAAAAAAAAAGTTTTCCGATATTCTTTTTGCCATAACTGTTTACACAGTACAATCATGAATTAATAATGTTTGGATAAAAGAACATAAATATGTTAGTATTTTTACTATTTTTAATTAAAAAAAATTGTTAAATCTATAGAATGGTCCTTAATCTATTCAGTAATTCCTAAATGGGTCCTTATTCTTTAAAAATTTTAAAATTTTCTTTTAATGTATTAAAAATTCTCAATTAGGTCAATACATAAAATTTGTTAAATTTTGTTAAAAAGATTTGATATTTCATTAAAATATTATTTTATTAACATATTTAAAAATGTAGACAATAGACATGCAACACAAATGCTATATTTCTATCAGTCAAAGTTATTTTTTCATTTTTTTTGAAATATCAAAGTTATTTTTTCATTGACAAAATATATTTCTCTCCCGTGGATGTCAAAGTGATATGATTTTCTTTGTCTTGATTTAATTCCCTCAAAAAAATACAGGTAAAGATTATTTAAAACTTTAATCATAAAAATAAATAATTATCCAAAACGAGCTTAGCTCAGCGGTAATTGGCATTGACATGTACCCTCGACCATGAGGTCAGAGGTTCGAATCCCCCACTCCAAATATTGATGTACTAAAAAATAATAATAAAAAAAGAATAACCGTTTCTTGGGGAAAATAATTAAGAGGGTTGAGGTGACCAAGAGAGAGTGGTGTGAGAGTTGGTTAGGGTCCCACCCAAATTTCAGAAGTGTTTCACTATATTTCTTTTTTTCTTTTTCTTTTTCATTTTATCGAAAGTTCGAAACCCAAAACGGAAAAATAATAATAATAACCGAATTCAAGCTCACTTTGACATAAAATTTTCAATTTTAACCTTAATATTGTAAAAAATTCTCGTTTAATTGTAAAAGAAAAAATATCTATTAGATCATTTAAAATAGGTCAAAAAACAATTGATTTATTATTAAATTATTGTGGGATAAAATACACTTTTTGTCCTTGAAATTTGAACTTAGTTTTTTTAATTAGGATTTTTAAAATTAATACGTTTGATTATTAAATTTGAATTTAGTTTCTATTTGACTTTTGAGGTTTCAAAGGTAATATAATGAGTTCTTAAAGTTTAAATTTGAATTCTAATTAGTGACTGAAGTTTGATAGTGGTTTCTAAATGGTTTTGCAGACTCAAAAGTTAAATAAAAACTAAATTCTAATTGAAATGTGGAGAAGTATATTTTATGCGAACATAGTCGATAACACATGGAAAACCAATTCAGCGTTGAACACAATTTGACCACAGTCAACACAATCCATTTCTTTCGAATACAATTTGAATGCTAGCTGACACATTGAACTAACTCGACTCAATCCAATTCAAACTCACTCACTCCTAGGTTTATATTAGCAAATTTTAACAAATCTTTTAACCAAAAATTAAATTGATAATTGAAAATCCAAACAGGAAAACCTCCTTTCTGTTTCATTTATTACATAATAAGGACATCATATAACAGAGTTGTTTTTTTTTTTTTAAAGAACAGAAAAAGAAAAGGGAAAAACAAGAAGTAGAAGAAGAATATATAACAAAAATAAAAACAATAATTTTGACTGCCCTTTTTGAAGTCTCACGCGTTGTCCCCTCCATTTTCTCACTCCCAACTCCAACTCCAACTAATCATTCTTTTTTCTTTTATTTTATTTTTATTTTTATTTTTCTCTCTATTAAACTCATTCTCTCTCAACCTTTCTTCTTCCCCCATTCCCATTTCTCTCTTTCAATTTCTCTGCGTCTTTCTTTCTTCAACCATGCCTCTCCCATGGAAGAAGACTAAGCCCAATCGAATTTCCCGAATCGTCGCCGATCTCCAAACCCCCTCCCGCGTCGTCGAAACCGGCTTCCCCACCTCCGTCGTCGATCTCTTCGTCAAGAATCGCGACCGAATCAAGAGACACACCCTCAAGAAGACCAAGCACAAGCACTCCCCTCTCCACGTTTCCGAATCGGCGGCGCCACCTCCCACTCCCTCTCTCAGCCCTAACAACTCCCCCCGCCTTCCCGCTCACGAGGCCGTCGCCCTCGTCGCCGCCAGAGTGGATGATCTCCAACAGGACTCCACGCCGGCTCGTCTCGAATTCGATGTCGACAAGAGTGCGACTGCCAATGCGAATGCGAATTCCAATTCGAAAAATTCGAATTCTACGGTGTTCGTTGTGGCGGCGAAGATGTTTCTCGCGGTGGTTCCGGTGTTGAGTATCAAAAAACTCGCCCTCGGGATTACTCTCTCCGCTCTCCTGTTGTTTCTCCTCGAAATTCTAGGGCAATTCGCGGCTCGTCTCTTCAATTCCTCATCGACCCGAAATCGGTATTTCTCGACAACGGCCGCAGAACGCCGCCGAGACCGACTGATTGATCGGGAAGAAGAAGAAGGGTTTCCGCGGATTAACTCTGCCTCGAATAACGAAATCCAAATGGTGGAGTCGAATTCCGATTACGAACAATCAGGGTCGGGTGGGGCAGGGGAAAAGGGATTGGGTGGTTGTTGGGATTTGGAGATGGAAATGGAGGAGGAAGGGAAATTGGAGATGGGGAAGAGTGAGAGAAGCAGAAGCTCGAAGCTGAAAGCGAAAATCATAAAGAAATTGATACCGAAGAAGCTGCGGAGTGGGAAGAGAACGAAAAGGAACAAGAACGGGAAGAACAAAATGAAAGAAGAAGCGGGGATCACGATCATGGAAAACGAACAAGGCACAGAATCGAGCAGCGAGGAAGAAGATCAGGAAGAGCAGGAGGTTTGGGAAGTGCAGCAAATGTGGGAGCCTGAGGAAGAAGAAATAGGACCATCGGCCATGGGAAAAGAGAAAGAAGAAGAAGAAGAAGAAGAAGAAGAAGAGAGGAAGAAGAAGAATTTGGAGTGTAGATTTGTGATATTAATGATTCTTTTGGGGCTTTGTGAGGGCAGATTTCAGGCACTTGTTCTTACAGTTTCAGGGAGTTTCATGTTCAAATTCATCAAATTTCTGTATCAGAAATGGAAATTTGGGTAAAGGGTATTCCAGTAAGTTAGGATTATTTCCTCTTTTTTTTTCCCCCAAATCTGATGGTGAGATAGTGATGGTGATGGGTGTATATTGGTTTACATTTTTAAGACATAACTTGTATTTATTAATATAAAACTCGGGTGGTTGGCTTTGGAGCAAATAGCTTCTTCGACTTTTAATTTTGTGTCTAATTTGATTTTTTTAAGTTAGATATGAGAAATTGAATTTAGATATATAGATTGTGAGGAGGGTTCTTAGGATTCTGAAAGGTGGTGTACACAAAGAATAAATAATGGGAATTTGGATGGTACATATAAGTCAGTAGGAGTGAGTTGAGTGTTGGTGTGTGGGGAGACAGAATAAAATTTAATATATGGGTTTTCTTGTGTTACTTTATATATATGCTGAATTATTTGTATAATGTTATTGTTGTGTTTTATACATATACTCAATTGTACCAACCCTTGCAGTTTCAAAAATCTAAACTGTCTGCTCTGATTATGCATGGGAAACCTAAATTTATTTTTAATTAATCTTACTTGCCACTTGAGAGAGTACAATCCTGTCCATCCAATCTTGTTTTTATTCTTTACTTTATTTATTTGTGGTGGTTAATGTTGGTTTTAAATTAACAATATAAAAACTTCTATTGATTTACTCTTAGCAATAAACATGCAAGTGCTTATTGCTATTTAAGGAAGAAAGAATACTACAATGAATTGTAGAAGACTAAACTTTGCTTTAAAAAAAAAAAAAAAACATAATGTTGTTTTGTTTGTACAAATTTAAGTTGGAAGCTAACTATGTTGTTGAGTTACTATGTGTCCATATTGCACGACTTTTGCAAATGAGAATACTAATGGAAAATGAGGAAAATCTAAAAGATGAAAAGAGAAGAATTAAATACTGATTTCATGCTTAAATCAGACAAAAAATTGTATGAAACAAAGACCAATAGGAGAGAAAGATAGTTCACATATCTCAATAGTGGTCTCCAAAGCTCTTTATTTATAGAAATTGAGTGATTACTACCCTATCATTTGCTATAATATGATGCAAAAAACCTACTAGAAATAAATGATCTCGTGTTAAGGGATAATGCATAACCGTTCATTGACTAGAAGAACTTGATTAATCCCTCAAAGGGGACATATTCTACATTAGCTTAAGATGGATCCATTTGTGTATATATATATATATTTGTTTAAAACAAAGTAGCTGTAATATTAATTAAGGAGTCACACACATGGTCGTTAGTATAGTTCGTTTTTGCCACTAGACATTTTAACCACTTAGAATGGTTGGTTAACCATAGTTTAGATAAAAAAAAAGTGACAAACGCACTTTTTGCTAATCTAATATGGACAAAAATGCACTTGCATCTGTATTCTTAGACCTAGTCCGTTCAACGATCTAAAGAATATTGCATCTTCTTACTTCCGGATGTGGATAAGATAACACCACACTTGAGATAAACTCTCTCACTTATACTTTAAGGTGTGATCATTTTATCTTCTTATACCAAGAAAGGTTTCTATCTTGTTAACTTACATATTCTCGCTATTGTGTATTGTTTAATTTGAACAAAACACTCCCAATTAATTTATACGATCTCACTAATTAGTACAACCCAACTAATAAATCGATAAATTTTTCATAAAGATTTGTCATTATTTTAAACAAGCCATAAGAAAAGGAAAATAGAGTTAGGGACAAAAAATGGATAACATGTTAAACTTTGTACGAAAATGATATTGGCTTTGTTTGTACGCGAATTTAGTGTCGTTTTTGGTTTGGCATCCACCGAATTCCGAAACCTCGATGTTTGACCACCGTCAACGTCATCTCATTTCAATTCCATTTGTTGGTCTAAATTTGTTTTATTTTCCAGAAAAACATACCACAACTTAAATATCTTTTTAATGTACTTTTTAATAAATAGATTGGATTGGATTGAATTGCCTTTTTTATATTCTTGCATATCAAATGAACAAAACTACTTTTTTTTTTTCCTTTTTTGTTCTTTATAACATAATAATATGGCTATTTTGAATTTTTACGCAACATGGTAAAAGTCAAAAGGAAAAATAAATTGATTGAGTGCTTTTGAAGTGGTAAAGGAAAATGTTATTTTTTTTTTTTAAAAAAAAACATGGCAATTAAAAATGGTAAAATAAAATAATGATATGAAACGTGATTGAGGAATCATATGTTACACCACACCACCATAGGGCCATAATGATTTGAAGGATATGTTAAACATCATCACCCCCATACTTTCTTCCTTATTTTAAATTTCCCACTGTTTTTTTATATATATATTTAAAAAAAATAATCAAGCTTTAGTTTTTGTATGATGGGTTGGGACCGATGGAAAAGAAAAGCCTTTTGCGAGTTTGCGACAATTAAAAATTAGTTCTTGTTGTGTTTTTAAAATAAAAAAAATTAAAAAATATAGTTTTAAAGAATATTAATTACAATTTACAACACCCATTTTTTTTTAGTTCAATAACATTTAGGTGGGGGATTCGAACCTTTAACTTTTTGGTGGGTACATGTCAATTACCGCTAAGTTATGCTTGCTTTGGCTTTTACAACACCCATTCAATATCAATTTCAGCCACCAACAAAAGCATTGTTCAACTGGCATAAAATTTGTATTTCGATCAAGAGGTTAAAAGTTCAATCTTCCACCCCTGTATTGTCAAAAAAAAAAAAAAATCAATTCCGGCAAAGAGATTGAAAAGAAAAATTTGTTAGAATGGACTTATCCACTCAAATTTAGACATAAAAATCCAACCTTTCACTCAATTTTGAAGGACCCATTTGTTTTTTCTTTTGCATTTTTCACGTTCAATTCAAGTCCACAACCGAATGGGAATTGGGAAAATGCAGGTATTGAGCGGCTGAGCTAGGATTTCGATTCCAAAGGAGTTGGTTCCTTTGAACCTCCCAATGTTAACTATAAAACCCCCCATTTTCCTTCTCTGATCTTCGGCTTTCTTTCTTTCACGGGTCTCTCTTACATTTCGCTCTGAAAATTCCTTAAGATCTCGTGAAAAGTCTGGAGGAGGACAATATCAGAGAAGGCCAAATTCATCTTGTGGAAACCTTCTCTATCCTCCTCTTGGGTTTCTCCATTTCCTTTGCATTGTGCCAAAAAGGTTGGTAATCGGGAGAATCTGCTTTCTGTACCTTCAGTTTCTTCTCTGTTTCTCAAATTTGGTGAATGGGTATGGAAATTGGAATATCTCGATTTGGTTAACTAATTCCTGTTCTGGGTATTGTTCTTGAAATTCGTAAGTGAATATATTCTATTTCCCATTGTAGTAAATTATGTAATGTTGTGCTAATTGGGATGGCATGTCTTGATTTGTTCTTTTTGGATTAATCCTCTTCTGGGTATTCTCTATGTAGTTCTCCTCGTTGCATTCATAAATCCGTTGATTTAGGTTCCACAGCGAGTTGTTCTTGTGTTTTAGTTTTGTGCTCCTTTCTTTGCCTTTTTGGGTCCTCCACTGCGGCATATTTTCAGATTATATTTACGGAAACTACAATTTGGTCCTTTACTTTGAGCAATATTTCACCTCAGTTTCCCAGTTGTAAAAAGAAAACAATACTTTAGTCTTTTGGATTTGAGAAATGATTTGAATTGATCTGTCATTGATGAAAGTCTGATACATCTGATTCAGCTAGTTAAATGGTGATGTTGCTTTGCCTGGAGCATCAATTATAGGGAATATATAGTTTTGCTTTTACTTATATATAGCCTCTTTTCACATAGGGAAAAGAATAGTATAAAATTAACAAAACTTGTCACATCACATAAGATTGCCACATATGCAAAGTCACATCATTGTTTAGTTTAGTCAATATCGGAATATTGATTTTAGAGACAAGTTTAAGACATTTCTCGAATCTCTGTGGTTAAGATGTGCCTTTTTAAATTCAGAGACAAAAATATATTTCTTTTATGTTTATTATTGAAATAGAGGATTATTCAAATGCTTTAAATAATTCTATGAGAGACAATTTGACTAAATGCAACTTTTGTTGCTGTGAGATTTCAAAATCAAATTACCATTCATTCTTCCTTAAACTTGTGGGTATGAGTGGATTCAATTTCCTATACTCTGTTATAAACTTTCTTGTCTGCCCAATTGCATTTCTATCTCGACTGAGTAAAAGCCCAATTTTTTAGCGATATGCATTGGTTTAATGAGTTTGGTGGAAAAATTATAAGCCAATAGTTCAAAGTTATTCTAGTCAGAAATTTATCTGAGCTAAGGGTAGAAGAAGAAGGTGAAATGTTTAAGTTGTTGAAAGTTATTTGAATCGTCTCAGTTTAATTGTTCTGTTTGTACTAACAAAATGAAGTTTGTTCTTTTTTACTGTTGGCTAACTTTCTTATTTTTCACTTTTCCTTTTGCTAAAGATTAAATTTAACACCACTCAGTAAGAAGATTCAAAGATGGCTTCAAAAACTTTTACTGTAGATTTGAACAAGCCTCTCGTTTTCCAGGTCAGCTTCCTTTTTCTCCTGAATATGTTCTGTGATTTCCTGTAAAATTGATATCATATGCATCATCAAACTGAGCTCTCAAATGCAAATAAGTCACTATCATTTAGGCTCTTTAAAGTTTTAGTCTTCTTAAAATCTCCCACCCTTTATGTTTACCAGGATCAAGAAGAATATAGATATTGTCTCATCTTAGAAAGTTATCGTCTTGATTACCGTCCATTATACTATGCTAAGTTGCTTGTTTAGGCTCCTTTCAGTTGAACTATAAGTTTCTCGGCCATATAGTCTTCTTTAAACACTTCTAACTGATGAACTGTTTGCAGGTTGGCCATCTTGGAGAAGCTTACAATGAATGGGTTCACCAGCCTATAGTTAGCAAGGAGGGCCCTCGATTTTTTGGAAATGACTTTCTGGAGGTTTTACTTCAATATCTTATAATTATATGCTATCACACAACCTTAAGCATGAAGATATAATAGGCAATATCAGATGGCCAAAAGTGCTAAAACTACTTTCCATGCATAAACCTTTCTGGTGTCATTCTGTCAATTTTCATCTAATAATTTGCTCTTTAATATGTGTGCCGCAGTGATTTCTAAACTTTTATTCACAATTTGAAATCTCAATGAAGAAGGGTATACTAAACCAGTTAGTAAACCCTTCCCATATTATAGCAATGTACTTGGAAAACAAACTGTAATCTTTTCCTCCTGTGACAAATAATTTCTCACGTGCTCTGCTTATTGCCATGGAGATGTCATTAAATAAGTTACTGTGCATACATGGATGTGATAGTTGATATATAACTTTTCTGAAATGACCAATGAGAGGCTTGCCTTTAATTTCCTCGTTCCTATACTTATGTAATAACAGATGTTGACACGCACAGTATGGTGGGTAATTCCACTTGTTTGGCTACCAGTGATTTCCTGGTTGGTTTCTGTGTCTTTGTCAAGGGGCCTTACTCCCTCTGATGCAGCTTCATGTTTGGCTGGTGGGATTTTCATCTGGACTTTTCTCGAGTACACATTGCATCGTTTTCTTTTTCACATGAAAACAAGAAGCTATTGGTACTCTCTATCTCTTCTTCTCTTACATACATACACAGATGAATGGTGAGTTCAAGGACATATTGATGATGTCACAACAACCTGTTTCAGGGGAAACACTCTACACTATCTACTTCATGGTTGTCATCACAAGCATCCAATGGATGGACTCAGACTTGTCTTCCCACCTGCTGCAACAGCTATCTTAAGTGTGCCGGTAAGTTCCATAAATGAGATTATCCTCTGCAAATTTGTATTCTAGGGAAAATGATGTGCTTATTGTTAAATTTCAATCGAGCAAATTCTTTATGTATGATTTACGTTAATGAGCTGAATGCCTCGTGCTATGAACTAATATATGTTCTGCTTCGTGGGACGGATTGGATAATGATTGATCATTGGCCTCAACTTCTCCAGTTCAATCCAAATAAAAGTACTGATTTTGAAAGATGGGATTTATCTTTCTGCATTGGCATTAATAACTGTTACTCCTAGAAATGGTCAATGAAATAATCAGAGTAATATTAGGCAATCTAAGTATCTAATATGCTGCTTCACTAATCAAGTTTCATGCTAATGTCAATAACTCAAGGAATGATATATGGTTTCTTCTCTCGTTTCTTATGGAGTCGTCTTCGTGATTTGTGTATGTTAGCTGTGGATCGTGATTAGACTCACATCGACTCCAGCGGTAGCTCCTGCTTTATTTGGAGGTGGGTTGCTGGGATATGTAATGTACGACGTAACACATTATTACCTGCATCATGGAAAGCCAGCCTCAGGATTGTCTCAAAATTTGAAGGTAATATAGAAGCCTAAGACTCTCTCTGTCTCCCCTGTTTTTGAGAATCCAGAAGGAAAGATTTCTTATGATTGTTATGCGTTGGACAGAGATATCACTTGAGCCATCACTTCAGAGTTCAAAGCCAGGGATTTGGTATCACTTCTCCTTTATGGGACAGAGCATTTGGAACATATCCTACAGCTAAATCCATTCAGAAAAACAAATGATGATGTTGGTTGCACAAATATTACCTCAATCACCAGATTTTTGTATTGATTTGGTTCTTCTTTTTTGTACATTAAGCATCAAATTCAAGCTTTGACAACCGTTAATATTTTTTGGGCGATGGGGCAGCGGCTGCCTATCGCCCGCCTTTCTTGAATACTGTATTGATCTTTTTCGCTCTCGTTATCAAATGTAAGCTATTCTCATGTACATTACTATGGAGCTACACTTTGAATGAGGATATTATGTTTTTTACATTTGGAAATTGCAAAGCTGTTATGGTCGTCTTGTTTTTTCATGCCGAAAGTATTTACCTTTTAAAACAGTTATTCAGTAAAACATTTTTTTAAATAAAAAATTATTTGGGAATCTTGATTAAATTTCAAATTTTGTTTGGATTTCAAAATCGTTACTATAGTTTTAAAAGAGAAAACTATGGAACAGAGTTATTAAAGAAAAGAAAAGCGCAAAAAAATCAACTAAGAATTACTGAGGGTGAAACCAAATAAGTAAATAGTAATGAGTAATTTATTCACTAATCTATACTTGGATTAGTTTATATTATAAACTTAGCCAACATGAGCATAATTCAACTAACATAGAGCTTGTACCAAGATTTGTGGTTTGAATCCCTCCACCTCCCATGAATTCAAATTCTCTTAACCATGGAAAAAATCAATACAACATATAATTTGATAGTTAAGACTTTTCTACTCTACTTCATCTAGTATGTTTAGGTTTAAGTTTTCATTCCATATTTTGGGCGATGTTCTAAAACAAAACATTAAAAATGAATCAAATTACATTTTTTTAACAACATGTGGGGTGGGAAAATTCGAACTACAAACCTCTTAATCATTAGTTTAAATTTTATGCCTGTTGAAGTTGACAATCAAATTACAATTTTTGGAATAAAAAAAATGATATCTTAATCCTCCCATGTTGTTGAGTTATAAAGAAATAGTATTTTTTTTTTTTTTGACAACATGTGGGAGTGGGGATTGAACCTTCGACCTCTTGATCGGAATAAAAGCTTTATGCCAATTGAGTAATGCTCTTGTTGGCTTATAAAGAAATAGTATTAATAGAGTGGATATAAAATAACACATAACAATATTAAATGGGTAGTTTCAAAATATGTATATCATTTGATTATTAAAAAGCCACAAACTTTGAAAAACTTTTTTGGATTATTATATCCTTCCTTTAATTAATATATTTACAAAATCTACCCTTGGTAATTAATTATAAATAGTAAATTAATTAATAAAGTATGATTTATAAATATAAATAGTTAATTATCAACTATAATAAATACATATAAATTAAAAGATTTATTTAAAAAAAATTGTCTTTTTATCTTCCACTAAATTATAGCTTAGTTATAGAATTGGAAGAGTTTTGAAATTTCAAAACTCTGACAACTTTTTCATACTCTTTAATTGAATTTATTATTAATATATTATTTCAAAACTCTGACAACTTTTTCATACTCTTTAATTGAATTTATTAGGGAAAAAATCATTTTTGACCCCTGAACTTAGTAGGTTGTATCAATTTTAACCCTAAACTTTCAATTTCATCAAATTAAACCTCAAACTTAACAAATTGTATCTATTTGAACCTCAAACTTGCATAAATGTTGCAATGTAGACCTTTGGTCAACTTTTCATTTGAATTGCTATTAAAACATACAATTGACAATTTCCTTTTTCTTTTTTTTTTTTTAATTCACATTGCACCCAAGTTAGTGTTTTATAAGAATTTTGTTGGAAAAAATCTTTAAGAAATCAAATATCCCAAATTATTTTTCTCATTATTATCCACACAAAAAAATCACAAAGTTTTATTGACAACAAGAAAAATCCAGCAAATATAAGAAATAGAAAACTCGAAATTTCTTTATTTCTGTTTCATACATTTGTACATTTTTTCTAATTGGCAAGAAAAAAAAAGTAAAAGAAGAAAAAAATCTCACAAAGTTTTTAGCAACAAGAAAAAACCGGCAAATATTCAAAGATCAAAAAACCTCCAAAGTTTCTTCGGTTTCATAATCTTAGATAGCAGCAAAAAAGTCTTCACGAAGTTTTCAACAAAAAGAAAAAGTCATCTAAAATAAAGTTTCTCCAATATTTTATTTATAAGAAACTAATTTAGATGTAATGTGAATTAAGAAAAAAAAAAGAAGAAATAATCAATTACGTATGTGGTTCAAATGGAAAGTTAACCTAAGGTATACATTGCAACACTTATGCAAGTTTGGGGTCAAAATTGATACGATCTGATAAGTTTGAGGTTTAATTTGATGAAATTGAAAGATAAGGGTTAAAATTGATACAACTTGTTAAGTTTAGGGTTCAATTTGATGAAATTGAAAGTTCGAGGTTAAAATTGATACAACCCCCAAAGTTTAGGGTTAAAAATGATTTTTTCCCAATTTATTATTAATATATTGCTAATAAATTACATTTAATATAATACCTTAATTTCAACATTTTCTAATGAATTTCTCAAAAAAAAAAAAAAAAAAAACCATTTTCTAATGAAATACGCTTAATATTGATACATATATTATAAAATATTATTTTAAATTTATTAGTTTTA
Organism: Luffa aegyptiaca; assembly: GCA_017139565.1. NCBI lineage: Eukaryota > Viridiplantae > Streptophyta > Magnoliopsida > Cucurbitales > Cucurbitaceae > Luffa > Luffa aegyptiaca. The sequence goes on from CM029398.1 coordinate 54,785,157, forward strand.
TATTATCAACTATAAGTCTAATTTTTTTAGACAAGTACAATATTTTTATTCATATAGTTAATATTGAAGTTGCTAAAATAATTTTTAAAAATTACTTAAAAGTAGAATATAAAAAGTTACTTTGTTTTATTTTCTAGAAATTAATTTTGAAACCCACAACTTATCATTTGATTATTAAAAAGCTACAAAACTTTTTTGGACTATTATATCCCTCCTTTAATTAAATATATTTACGAAATCTACCTTTGGTAATTAATTATAAATAGTAAATTAATTAATATCATTTTGAAAAAAGCCACAAAACTTTGAAATTTTTTTTTGGATTATTATATCCCTCATTTAATTAATATATTTACGAAATCTACCATAGGTAATTAATTATAAATAGTAAATTAATTAATATCATTTGATTATTAAAAAGTCACAAACTTTGAAAAACTTTTTTGGACCATTATATCCCTCCTTTAATTAATATATTTATGAAATCTACCCTTGGTAATTAATTATAAATAGTAAATTAATTAATAAAGTATGATTTATAAATATAAATAGTTAATTATCAACTATAATAAATACATATAAATTAAAATATTTATTTTAAAAAAATGTCTTTTTATCTTCCACGAAATTATAGCTTAGTTATAGAATTGGAAGAGTTTTGAAATTTTAAAACTCGGACAACTTTTTCATACTCTTTAATTGAATTTATTATTAATATATTGCTAATAAATTACAGTTAATATAATACCTTAATTTCAACATTTTCTAATGAATTTCTCAAAAAAAAAAAAAAAAAAAAAAAAAAAAAAAAAAAAAAAACCCATTTTCTAATGAAGTACGCTTAATATTGATACATATATTATAAAATATTACTTTAAATTTGTTAGTTTTATATTATCAACTATGTGTGTAATTTTTTTTAGACAAGTACAATATTTTTATTCATATAGTTAATATTGAAGTTGCTAAAATAATTTTTAAAAATTACTTAAAAATAGAATATAAAAAGTTACTTTGTTTTATTTTCTAGAAATTAATTTTGAAACCCACAACTTATCATTTGATTATAATTAATAATTATTAATAATTAAATTTAAAAACTTGGAATTTCTAAAGTTTTATAACATTCTTCAACTTCTACAACTATATAAGAGTTCTTCCCTTCCATTTTTCTACAACAAAAATTGTGTCTCCTCTTTCTTAATTTGTTTTTTATTTTTATATTCTTCCCTCAATATCCTCTCAAATTTTCTATATTTAGATTTAGAGATTAGATACTTGAAGATATAAATTTGTTGGAGAGGAACATTCGAAGAGAACGTGTGCCCATTGCTAGCAACAACATGCAAGGAATAGTTATGCAATTGTACGATTTTTTGGAAGCATAACCCTTCATGTTGAAGAAAAGGTCAAGTAAGATGAACTATCTTGAGATGTTTTTGTTGTCTTTTATTTGTGTACCCTAGAAAATAAAAATAGGGGTGGAGTGTAATAACTCACAACACTTTTTTTTTCTATGAATAGCAAAGTATCAACTATATGTCAATGTTTTCTAAAATATTTTTTGTTAGTTTGATTTTAAGCACCAATGAAAATACAGATGCTTCAACAAAACTATCTCGAACATATGTATCAATTCCTTTTATAAGTATTTTCAAGTTATTTTATTTAATATTGTTGTGTTGTTGTTCTAAAAGTTAATGCAAGGTAGAATTCTTTTAATATTTACATAAATTTTAATATTATCAATCTAACGTGATTAATCGTTAGTTTTCTCTTCATTTGACCATAAAAATAGGAGGTAAAATGACTACTATCTATCTAATATATATGTGTGTGTGGGGGCCGGGGTTTATATTTTATTTCATTAATTACATTGTGATATTTAAACACAAATACCTACCCCATAATATTTAAATTAGTCTAATAATCTAAACTAATATAGGAGAAAACCTATAGTTTTTATAAAATAAAATGAATGAAAAGGTTGAAAATTACAAATAACTTGATAATTTTTTTTTTTTTTTATTATTATTTTGAAAAGGTAACTTGATAATTTATTAAATCTTACAATAAACAAATTCAATTGATAGAAAATTAGATAGGATGAATGAATGATTTAAATGCACTTATAATTGTTCATAAATAAATGGGATGTAAAGAGGGAGAATAGGAAGAGTTTTGCACTCATGTATAGAAACTTGAAGACACATAAAGGAATTTAAAATGAAGTTTAAGAATTTCAAAAGTTTTTTTAACTCATGGATTTTTCTTGGATAACTATAGATAGGACCTTTTTTAAAAAATAAAAAATAAAAATGCATATGATGAAAGAAAATGAAAGTTAATTTTCTAGTTTTCATTTAGATCTTACAATAAAAAATTATAATCTATATTTATAATATAATAAAAATCACAAATTTAAACAAATATTTTTAGACTATTTTACCTCTTTGTCATATCTTAAATTTATAAATCATGTCACTAATAATTATAAAATTTATATGATTAATTTAACTCATAAAATAACATTTAAAAGGTTAGAATTTGAAAAGTTAATTACTACTTTAATCATAACTATTTTAATTAACAAAGATGAAAAGGTTAGATCTTAAAAGTTTACAATTTCAATAAATTATACTTTTAATCTTAATTATAAAATATCATTTAAAAGTTTAAAATATGAAAATTCCTGAAATTTATAATATATTATTAAAATGCTACCATTTTAAAAAGACATTTTTGGAATGACCCTTTTATCAATTTATAAATTTACTGAGCACGTCTCTTTACATTTTTAATATCTATAAAAAATTAGTATGTGAATATGAAAAGTTTTGGTTATTTATTTTTAACTATTTATGATTTTATGATTAAAAAAAAAAAAGAAGAAACTATTTATGATTTTATATTAAATTGAAATTCATAATGGAATTCAACGGGACTGAGATTGGAATTTTAAAAGTTTTCTAATTTACTCATTTGGTGTATGTAAATGCACTTCTCCTCCATTTCTTTTCACAACAATTTAACCCTTTTGAGAATGAGTTGCCATGTGCCATCCCAAAGAATACTGAAAAAGAAATCATTTGAAATATAGTTGGAAGATTGATATCATACCAATTGATAATCAAGATCAAGCTTAAGCTTCAAATTGCAAGTGTCATTAAATTGAGTATAGAAATATTTTCCTTAATATAAAACGACATACCTCTTAGTATAGAAATATTTTTTTTCAAAATAAACAAAAAAAAACTAATTTAAAATATTATAATAATTAATTAACCATATATTTAATTTTTCAAATAATTATTTTGAATAATATTTCAATAAAAATATTCAAAATTTTAAATTTTTAGATATTTTAAAATTTAAAAATTAAAAATACACGTGTCATGCACGTGGTAACACACTAGTATATATTAAATGGGTAAAATAATTGGCGCTTGCCTTTTCTCCCATTCTTTTAAGAATATTATTTTATCAGTATTTTCATAAAATGGAAATTTCGACCTCGGACACATGATCAAAATTTCAAACTTTTAAAAGGAAGTGATGAATAGAATTAAAAGTTAGAAGTAAATAAGATGAGATGAGAGTGTAATGGTTGAATCCTGAAAAATGGTAAGGAGAAAAGCGTTAAAGCGGCAATGATGATCGGGCAAAATGCGTTGGGAGGATCAGCGGGGCTGATTCAGTGACACCCAATGGCCAATGTGATTGAATTGAACGGTGCAAATCTCTCTGTTTCCCTGAACCTATAAACGCCACAATGCCCTTAAAAATCTCCTCTTCTCTCACCCCATGAACAATTGACCACCATTCAACCAATCAATCAAACCCCTCTTCCAAATTTGCCTTCATTTCCATTCCCAACTTGCTCCTTCCAGTTCTTCTACATTGCATTTACTGCGCTTTGGTACTCTTCATTTCCTCTTTTATGGGTTTCTCTTCTCCTGCATTTCCTTTTTTTTTGCTGTTATTAGATCCGTTTCTTTTCGTTTCTTCTCTGAGATTTGTGGTTTGAATGTGATCGTAAAATGTGGGTTCATTGTTCTGGTTCTGTTCATTTGGTTCAATGTTATGTGGGTTTTTTGTTGTTTCGGTTCTGGAATTGAAAATGGCAATGAAGAGGCCAATGTAGAATGACATGATGAAGCTTCTTGTTTGATTCTGGAGGAGTGAAATTGAGGCTGCTCAATTTATTGATTACATTGTTGTTTAGGCCGATGTTTGTATGTTGACGTAATGTAGAATTCATATAAAACCATGTTTGGTTCTTCCAGTGATCAATTGTATACTTTAACCTTAGAGGTTTTTTTGGTTTTGTTTTGATAAGAGAACTTGAATCCTGGCGTTATAAGTTGAAGAGCTAATGCGTTTGCTCCAATTAAGCAAGCGAAACCTGAACGTTTTGAGAATGAATCCTATCCTTTTCTGTCAGCAAGTTATTGAAACTTGAGAGTAAGAAACTCCATTATTTCAAATTTTATTCGGGAAGTTGATTTGGCCATATGAAGCCAGACAGTCAACAATGAACAAGCTCTGCATGGCGCTCGTAAACTCTTGAATATCATTTATTTAGTGTCACAACTTGACTCGTTGATTTTTTTATTTGTATTTTCGCTGAGATCATGGTGATGGACACCACATTTTAACTCATGAATGAGATAATTCACAATGCTCAAAGTTGAGCATGTAGCATCAAATTATCATTGATATTCTCCAAAACCGAGTTGGTGACAGTTGAATTTTCTTGATCCCTTTTAACAACAATGTTTCAGGCCACTAGAATCTACTGACTGTGACAGGTATCACGATGGTTTCGCAGAAATTTACTGTAGATCTGAACAAACCACTCGTGTTCCAGGTAAGTTATACAGTCAGTCGGTCACCATGCCTTCAGATTTTTATGTTTCTATCCTCTAACTAAAGTAAACTAAGTACGTTATGTTAATGACAAGTCATATGAGTTTTATATGCAAGGCTGTTGGGATGGTTAAGCAGAGGATTTGGGTTTTAAGCATGACATGTTTTCCTTGGTTTAGTAGTTTCACTTGAATTCATGAGTACTGGTTTAGTTTTCTTTTTTGTTCCAATTCACTTGGCAATCAATCTTTTTCCCTTCCTACTCGAACCAAAGCTGCCCAATTCCACCACAAGTTCCTTATAAATTCAAAGGAAAATTGCTTAGTTATGTTTGTACGTTTATAGGTTGGCTATCTTGGAGAAGCATATCAAGAGTGGGTTCACCAGCCTATTGTCAGCAAGGAAAGACCTCGATTCTTCAAAAGTGACTTTTGGGAGGTGATGATGTGATGCCCTTTTCTAGTTTTGAAAGAGTACAAAATTTCATTAACAGTGTTTTTGATATGTTTCAATGGGAACAGTTCTGTACATGCACAGTATGGTGGGCAGTTCCACTTGTCTGGCTGCCAGTGGTCTGTTGGTTCATTTCCACGTCTGTCAATATGGGGCACACACTTCCTCAGATATCATTGATGGTGATCTTCGGCATTTCTATTTGGACATTGATCGAATACATAGTGCATCGTTTTCTATTCCATATTAAAACCAAGAGTTATTGGTCAGTATCTCTCTTTCTGTACTGGTCAAGTTCTTATGCAAATTTGGGAATATGTTAATAACACTGTAAATGCTTTAGGGGAAATACCATGCATTATCTTATTCATGGTTGCCACCACAAGCACCCAATGGATAGTCTGCGACTTGTTTTTCCTCCTACTGCAACAGCTGTTCTGTTATTTCCAGTATGTCCACTCCACCCCACTCTTGGCTTTGAAATTTGCTCAATGTTGCATGATGGAAGATTTGAATTCTTTGGTTCCAAAAGCAAGAGTAGTAAATGAGCAAGAAATCAAAGAGAAGTATCAAAGTTATTTTGAAATAGGCATATAGACAATCTAGTTGTTCTCTTTACATATAATCCTTGTTAGCTTATTGTATCTTTTCTATCCGTTATTGACAGATATGGAACTTGGTTAAGCTCCTTTTCCCACCATCTATGGCTCCTGCTCTGTTTGGAGGTGGTCTTTTGGGTTATGTGATGTATGACGTCACCCATTACTACTTGCATCATGGCCAACCCACGGGAGACATGCCAAAAAGTTTGAAGGTAAAGCACTGCATGATCTCCACTTTCTATTCAATAAAATAGCTCAATCTCCTTTCCTTTAGGCCAACTTGAGCATAGTTCAACTAGTTAAGACGTATATCCTCTGCTAAGAGGTTAGAGGTTCAAATCCCTCCACCCCACATGTTGAACTCAAAAAATGTTCTTTGCTTTAGATGGTGATACCATCAATGTTATAACCTACAACAAGGAAAAAGTGAGATTGGAAGATGCTCGACATGTCGTTGTGGTGTTGGCCAAAGCGACTGTAATGGTCAAGTTAAATCACAGAGTGAAAGTGTAGAGTTTAGCATGGAGTCAGCAAGATTGTTGGAATCCCGTTGGCACACCTGTATGCTTTATCAGTATGCTGAGCATCTAGTCTCACTCTTCTTTGTCTTGAAGGTTATTGAAGCAATGGCAACATTCACCATCAGCTATTGCATTTTCAATCTTTATTCTGTTTTGAGTTGCACCAATTAAACGGGTTGTGTTGTGCAGAAATATCATATGAATCATCACTTCCGCATCATGAATAAAGGCTTCGGCGTCACTTCATCACTTTGGGACATGGTGTTTGGAACACTTCCTGCATCAAAGGTAGCTGAGAAGACTAGATAACAAAGTATTATAGCTCTCAAGGCAAACAAGTTTCAGTGATTACAATTTTTAAGTACATAGTTTTTGTCTTGTATTCCTTATTTTTTCAATCTATTTGTTGCATCATGGCAATATTGAGTGAGTTAGGAGATTGTCTCAGCTTTGTGCTGTAATATTCAAGGATGAAAGGTTTTGTATAGGATTTGATTTAGTCTAATAATGGAAGGTTCGCCGGTGCCCATATTATTATTATTATTAGTTCACCATCTCCTGGCTGAGCAAGCCATATCTTGTCAGCTAAGTTTTTCGTTTTGGCATAAATCTGAGTCCAAAACGAATAATATGAAATGAGAGAGATAAGAAACTGGTGATGGCTGTGGCTCTAAGATGGGTGCAACAGGGGCTTGGGCTCCTATCATTGTTTTCAAGTGATTTCCGCGCCGGTGTCGGTGCTGGTGCCAAATCAAAAATAGATAAATAATGGCCTTTTCTTAAAGACTAGTTGAGTAACACGTGCATTGCACGTGAAATATTATAGTTTTAAATTAAAATATGAGAAAATAATAGTTTTCTAACATGCAATAAATAAGGGTATCAAAAAAAAAACATGCAATAAATAAATATTATATAATTTTTATTTTAATAAAATTTTAAAAGGTAGACAAAGCAAACTTTTTTTTTTCAATGTTTTCATATTATTATTTTTTCATGAAAATTTCTATGTATATATTACAAACGAAATTTTGTACAAATAATTAATTTGTTAAATGAATATGTTAATATTTTGATATAGTGAAACACATACATCAAAAAAATTTCATTTTAATGTTTTTATATTTTTATCCTTTTCGTGAAAATTCTGAAGAAAAAAATATAATTTAGAATTGTTTACATAGTTGTGTCTTATACATATAAGAAAGAAATAAATAAATTATATTATTGTTTTAAATTAATTATTAATAATTAAATTAAGAAAATTATTCTAAAAATACACATTTATTTAAGTGAAAAAAGTATATTATGAGATATTTGCATCTCTATGAAATATTTTGAACATTTTGTCTATAAAATATGTATATTTATATAATTGAAAGAACACGAGTAATAAATGTAAAAAAAAACTAAAATATGCATATAATGTTTAAGGAAAATATTATTAAAAAGTGAATAAAAAATGAGAAGGGAAAAATAGAAAGTGAAAGTTTCTCCTAATGAAGTATCATGTAACTTTAGGATTAGATGTCAAAATAATTGTTTATAACAATAAACGTGAACTAAACATTTTCAAACACTCAATCATTTGGGACACTATTGTATAACCCAAAAATAGGAATAAAGAGGTTGTTTTCTATAGAACCTATAAACGACACGTCTCCACTATTAAATCATGATGTTTCAAATTTACGATCTAGATAACACCCATACACAGTGGAAGTCACACTCATATGTGAAAGAATGCTTTGTTTCACTACGTAACCACTCCCCATGGATTAAATTCTCTCAACAAACACTTCTAACAGTTGCAACTATTCGAAGCAATGAAATAGTCACACCCATATGTGAAAGAATGCTTTGTTTCACTATGTAACCACTCCCCATGGATTAAATTCTCTCAACGGGACACTTCTAATAGTTGCAACTATTCGAAGGGAGGGACAAAAGAGGAATTTATTAAAATGTTAAGGGCAAAATGGGAAGGCAAAGATTCTCCCTTCTTAGCCCCATTTATATATAGTATAGATTAGATAGTTTGATTTGAATAGTGAGGTCCTAATTCAGATAATATTTGACAATGTTGTTTTGATGTAAAAAATAATCTAAGATGGAGAAAAGTCACCAATGACTATTTTATTGAAAATTTTAAATACTAAAACTGTTATCTGATCATCAACTTGTGTGGAAAGTGGAAACTAATATCGTTTAATTGAAAATAATCTAAGGTTGATTCATTCATTGCATCACTTCATAATAGATTTATCAGCATCTTATTGCACTCAGAGCTCAAGCAAGTTACAAACTTCAAAGGGAAGGAAAAAGCAAACACATGATGCTTCAAACAGATCTAATCAAATCCCCTTTTGGAAGAGCCAAAGCTTCTTAAACTTTCAGAAGTCGGAATAGGTGGAATGCTCTGTTCATGTCTGAAGAAGTTATCAGGATCAACTTTAGTCTTAACTCTCAGCAATCTCCCAAAGTTTTCTTTGAAATACCGAGTTCCCCAACCGATTGCCTCGATGTAGCTCGTGTTTCCCTTCTTGTTGATTCCCAAATCAAGATCCCTGTAATTCACATATGCTTCTCTTGGAAGCTGAGAAACATAAGGTGTCATGTAATTGTAAAGCTTCTTGATCCATTCTAGGTGTTTGTCTTGATTTCCATCTCCTTTTTGCCATGTAGATAGGTACTGAATCTTGAAAAGGACTCCTCTTCTATGAGGAAATGGAATCTCAGTCTCTGAAATTTTTCCCATCATTCCACCATAAGGATTCCATATCATCAATGGACTTTCTTCTTCAAACAGCCTTTTCCACAGCCCTTCAAGGCCTGTTTCTGGAATGGGGTCTTTCACAAAGTCTGATTTGGCTTTGAAGTAGTTTTTGAAAGTGGATTTCCCTTGGAGAAGCACTTCTGGCGGAGTTCCACTTGGGTAGCCAGCAATGTAAAGAACTGATTTGATCCAACTTGTTTCTATGCAATCTTTCCTTGTCAAACCCAATTCAGGAAAGCTCTCTCCCATAACTTTGAGGAGTCTGTTTGCATCTCCCAAGAAGAGGGCATTGTAAGCTGTGCTCACAGTTTTTTGACCCTTTTTATCAGCATTTGCAGCCACATTTATAATGACTCTAATGAACAAATCTTCATCTAGCTTATCAGCAACCTGTTGCCATTTGTACAGGATTTTTGTAGCACCTTGTTCTAATGTCTTTGCAACTGTAAAAACAGTGACAGTTGAAGGAACGGGAACCAAATTTAGCTTCCACCACAGAATGATTCCAAAGCTCCCTCCTCCTCCTCCTCTAATAGCCCAAAACAGGTCCTCTCCCATGGCTTCTCTGTCAAGAATTCTCCCATTTGCATCAACAATTCGAGCATCAACGACATTGTCAGCGCCGAGGCCGTATTTTCGCATCATAGAACCGTAAGCACCACCTGTTATATGACCTCCAACGCCCAGGCTTGTGCAAAGGCCAGCAGGGAAGCCATGGACCTTACTTTTCTCAGCAATTCTGTAATAAACTTCGCCGACCGTCGCCCCGGCCTGAACCCAAGCACTATTACCGTCGATGTCAACTTTGACAGATCGGAGCTTGGCAAGGTCAAGAATTATGAAAGGTGTCTCAGTTTCAGACACGTAAGAGAGGCCCTCATAGTCATGGCCTCCACTACGAACTCTGAGATGAATCTTGAGCTGTTTGGAGCAAATAACAGCTGCTTGGACATGGGAATCAAACAATGGGGTGAAGATAAACAGAGGCTTTGGCACTGAAGGCTCCAAATACCTCAAATTCTGAGCAGTTGATTGCAAAAGAGAATTAAATGTAGCATTGTTTGGAGCACAAAAAGATGAGTAAGGGACAGAAAATTGAGAATTCTCATTGAGACATTGAAGGAAACTCTCCTCAAGTGAAGCTGAATCAACACAAGAAGAAGATGAAAGCAGAAAGACAAGAAACAGAGAACCCACAAAAGATTTGTACTTGGGATTTGCAAACACCATCATAGCTAAACAACAAAAGGCTCAATCAGTACCTTAATGTCTGTGGAATGCCAAGAATCAGTAGTTTCTCAAATCATATATAGGGAAAGTTTCAAGCTTGGCTAATAAAGTGGCATCAAACGCAAAGTTGAGCTAATACAACCGTCATAAAGGATATGGATCAGAACAGTGTGATGATCCTTTGCTAGATCAACTGTTGCTTTTGTTTGTACGCTACACATTCCTTAAAGAAAGCAAAACTTTTCTAATCCATGTCTTCAAGGAACATCTGCCGGCTTGTGTCAGTTCAAACGTGAAGCAAAAATGAAAGTGACTCATAGAGACCTTGTGTTTGTCATAAAATTGTACTTTGAAATATGGGATTCTGAGGTAGCTGTATACAATAAATGTTCTCCATCATGAAAATTAATTATTATATTGTTGTTGGGGTTTAAGAAGTCTAACACCAGGGACCATATCCTTAAACAGGTATATGAAGATGACGTTGGTTGTAATAGGAAGACATATATATGGTTGAGGATCGAGGAGGTGGGGTTTGGACATTATTTATGAATCAAATTAAGTAAGTTCTTTTGCTGCAAATCAAGGCTTTGGAAACTAATGCAAGGGAAAGTACTGGATGTTCTTACCTTTCACAAATTAGCACATTCATTTTGTTGGGAAAGAAACTTGATGTTTAGTAAAAGAGGATTAATCGATCCGTTTCTTTTAATAATTAAGTAGATCTCACTAATATTATTTTTAATGTAACAACCATTAGCAAGAATTCCGACTTACTGTTACATAGGTTATGTATGTGTGTGTTTCACTAAATTTGACATGGACCAACCATACTTTATAGTTCATAAATGAAAAGGCTTCCTTTTAGTAGTAACCGAAAAGACTTCCTTTTAGAAGTAACCTTACTTGTAGAGAAAAATTGCTATTTAAGTATTCTCTTATTAATATTAATTTGAAAATATTGTTTAAAATGACATTTATAAAGATTTCTATAATAGTAAAAGGAAAAAAAAAACAAATAATAACTTGTAACCATGAGTAATTCAAAATTGTAACTCTTTATATCATTTTCACCAAGATACTTGATGCCTTAGTATTCAAATATAGAAAGGAAGAAGTGAATTTCAAACTCTAGTATAAAGCTAGAACTCCTTTTAGAAACTTATCAAAAGTTCAAATAATATGGATGTGGTGTTTGTCTAAACAATTTTGATGGTTAATAGTCAAGAAAAGAAATAAGCAAAGTTTTGATAATCCCAACGAATGTATGTCTTCAAATCGTTTAACAAGGACTCCTTTATTTAGATCAAGAGTTTGAGCTGGTTTCATGTATTATTTTTTTTGAGTTAGGGAAATTTTGCACAATAAAAAATGTAATAGTGGAAGTGAATGATGATGAAGATAAGCTTTTAATTGGGCTAGAAGTGATCTAGATAAAGACATAGTGGAACTAGAAGATTTGTGAAGATAAATCTTAGTAGAAATCAAGTGTTCTAGATTTGAACAAGTTTGTTAAGAACCCAAATAAGAATAAGTGGTAAAATGAGGCATCTTTAAACCACTGCCACTCGTTATAATATAATTGCAAGGCAGTAAGTGGATGATTACAATTGTCATCTGAATTTGAAGTTTGAAATACCAAGCTTGAGAAGAAAGATTTTGACTTTAAAACATGGTGCTGCTGCTGGTGGTATTTTTCTTCTCCCACTAGTTCTTCTTTGTTGTGGTATCCTATTCACTGAGAAGATATGGGGATTAAGCTCAGGCTAATCATGCGCTGGTTAAATCAATGCCAATTATAGAAAGTACCTCAGCTTCCTAGTGGAACAATGGCTTCTTCAATATTGGCTCTTGTGTTTGACAGTTTACAGGTTATTCATCTTTGATAACACAGAAGGACCAATCTTCCTACAATAATCAAAAGTTTGGTTTTTGAAGGGTTTGAGGCTTCATTCATTCCTAGGCCTCCAGAAAATACTGACCCTCTAAGAAGTGGATCTACAAAAGCTGTGCTGTGAACATGATGATGGCCGCCATGGTCAGCCTCCAACTTCTACTCCAACTCAAACCAGAAGATTGGAGCTCTGCAATTAGCAAACAGACTTGGATTCAGTGAGATATAAAATGTATTGGAAACTAAGGGATTTAAGTATCTAATTTAATTTTGAAGATGGAGATAGAGATAGGTAAACTAATTACAGTAAGTTAATATATTTTCGAAGTCGTACTAGCATATCCCCTGTCCCAAAACATAGGGAATTTTTGATAGCTTGTTTTGCAACACAGTTATCAGAAGCTGTCTTTAAGAGCTGATTAGGTGGCTTGTAAATGCTAAGATTGATCAAACATTTTTTGCTGAATTCATTTCACAATTCCCTATGAAGGGACAGAGATTTTGATTCAGGACTCTAAAGGGTATGCTTTCAAGCAAAGGGTAGCTTACAATTCAATGAAATTATGGTACATTTAAGTCTAGGAACTGCATAACATGGGCTAATTACAGTACTTTTCTGACTCCATTGGAGGAAATAAAACGATTCACCTTGTTTGGTTACAACTATCAAGTTCCCACACCACAAGCTATACAATGTAACCAAACTATATCTTCTGCTGGTTGGCGAAGAATATACACACACTCCCATCTCATCTATGAGCGATACAGACAACTTGAAGCCTACAAATTTGCAGAACCAAGCATGTACAGAGCGTAGGCAGTTCATTCAGACAGTGAAACATTAAGGTACAGAGCCTGTAATGTTTATGCTTGTATTGGTGTTTGATTCCTTTGTTATGTCTTACTTGGAAAAGTTGGGATGCTCTGTTCATCTCTGAAGAAATTTTGTGGATCCACCGCAGTCTTCACCTTCACCAACCTTTCAAAGTTCTCCTTGAAGTATTTGATCCCATAAACTTTCCCTTCCTCGAAACCGTTCGCAGCATCATAATTATGATTGATACCAATGTCTAGATCCCTATAGTTGAAGTAAGCGCTTCTTGGATCCTTGGAAACGTATGGGGTCATGAAATTGTAAAGCAATCGTAGTTGATTTACATGGCTCTTGTCTGCTTCAGTCCCTTGCTCTTTCCAGTGTACTGAGTACTGGATTTTGAACAAGTTCCCAGCTCTGTGAGGAAAAGCTGTGTCCAAAGCAGAGATCTCATTCATTTTCCCACCATATGGATTGAAAACCAAACCCGTTTTATCCAATTCAATCAGCTTTTTCCACAGCAATTCCAACCCATCTTTGGAGATGGGAGTCTGGACATAATCAGATTTTCTTTTCAGAAAGTAAGCTGAGTCAGGATTTTTGTCGAGGAGCACATGAGGGGATGTTCCATGTTCATAATTAGCCCACCAGACCACAGATTCAATCCAACCCATTTCAATACAATCTTCTTTCTTCAAACCCAATTCAGGAAAATCCTTTCTTAGAATCGAGAGAAGCCGATCCGCCCCTCCAAGAAACAGAGTATAAACAGAGGCTCTGACTGTCCTCTTCTGTTTAAAATAAATGGGTTGCAACAAAAGCCTCATAAAAAGATCGCTATCAGTGTTAGGCGCAATATGTTGCCACCGATAGACCATATCAGTAGCATTCTCTTCCAAAGTTCTTTGGATCCGAAAAACTGTCACTGTCTCCGGCACTGGAACTAATTGAATCTTATACGCTAAAATAACCCCAAAGCTAGCTCCACCTCCACCTCTAATCGCCCAGAAAAGATCCTCTCCCATCAATTTTCTATCGAGGATTCTTCCATTCACATCAACAATCCTCGCATCGACAACATGATCCACCGAAAGCCCAAATTTCCTCATCATATTACCGTAGCCCCCACCGCTTAAATGCCCGCCAACACCAACGGTAGGACAAACACCCGCAGGAAAGCCATGGAGCTTGCTCTTTTCCCAAATCCCGTAATAAAGCTCCCCCAATGTCGCACCTGCTTGAACCCAAGCAGATCCGCTTCTGATATCGACCGCAACCGATCGGAGATTAAACATGTCGAGGACAATAAATGGGGTGGGCGAAATCGAGGCATAGGAGAGGCCCTCGAAGTCGTGGCCGCCGCTTCTGATTCTGAGGTGAAGGGCGGAGGCTTTGGCGCAAATTAGAGTGGATTGGACATGGGATTCGCGTAATGGGGTGATTATGAACGTGGGTTTGGGCGTGGAGGAGGTGTTGAATCGGGAATTTCGGATGTAGGCTCGAAGAACAGAGGAATACGAGATGTGGGTTCGGTCATAGACAATGTTGGACAGTTTTTGGCTTGGATCTGAGTGGCTTTGTAGGCAGTGGAGAAAGGTGTCGTGGATGGAAGAGGCGGCGGAAGGGTTGAAGAAGAGGAGGAGGAGAAACAGAGGAAGATGGAGCATAGTTGGAAGTTGGGGAACTGTGATCCGACCGACATTCGAAAATTGGGGAACGAAATGGATGGAATCGGCGATTTAAAATAGTGATTTGTGTAGTTACAGTGATTCTACGTTGCCGGCAAGAACGGTAGCTTGCATGTTCTTGTACTATCTTGCTTTTCTTGGGTTATACGTATTCGTTAAAAGGTGCTTCTTTTAACTAACTTTTGGGTTCAAGAAGACTATTATTTATTGTCACCTATTTCATTTTTCGTTTCATATGACTATTTTTTTTTTTTTTTTGGAACTAATTCATATGACTATTTTTATTGGCATATTTTTATTTCATTTAATAGATTTTGAGAATTAGTCTAAAAAAAAATTGAGAATTGTACTAAAAAAAATTTTAGCCTACAAAAGTATTTTAGGTTAGAAAGTCAATAGGAGCTGCTAAAGAAACCGTACGGGAAAATACTTGTCTACGGATGGAAAAATCTCTCTCTCTTTCTCCTAAGCTCTTGTAGATGTCAAAAGTGGAAACAAGAAATTAGTTAACATATGATCCTTTTCTAAAATAAATTGGTTCACTCTAGCCTTATTTTTATTTCAAAATATTTTTGGAACTTTAGTTAAACTTTGAAAATAAAAATAGGTTGTTGAACCCTATTATTTACTCTTAGAAAACCATTGTGTTTTAAAATGGATCTTCGTAACAAATTCAAAAGAATTTGAAATTGCATTGGAATATAATATTTTTTGAAGCAATATACACAGCAAAATATAACTTCCATTTCATTTCAAATGGTTAAAAAGCTATCCAATTTAAACATTAAACTATCAACAACCTTTTCTCATAGGTCACAAGTTGAATAGCTACCTCAAAATCTTATATTCTAAAAACAAAATGGCTATGGATTAAAATGATCTTCCAATAGACTAGAGCATTCCCAAATAGAAAAAATGCATTCTCATTAAACAAAAGCATGCCCAAATAGACTCTAACATTATCCAACATGTGCAATTCTGAACCACTCAGTCCACCACCCACCAAAATCAATACCCATTCTAATTCAGTTCCATGAGCCAAGAGAGGCTTCAATTTAGAAACTTTACCACAAAATGCAACAACAATCCCACTATGCCAACCACTTGCCCCAAAGTTTCAATCTTTTCACCCCTACACTTTGGGGTAGTAAACCCACGTTAAGGACACAGCAGTGGAGAAAAGTCAAAGATTCCCTACTACTTTATGCACCAAAACTTAACTTCAATCGTAAGGCCATTCTCATTTCCAGAAGTTTTATTGCTTTCATTAACTGATCTTCATACAAACGTATTGAGAAATATTGTAGAAAGAAACTGTAAATGCATATATCAATACAAACGTATTGGATTCATTCACATCAAAACAATCTAACTTTCTTTTTTCTCTATTCTAATAACCCTGTTTACAATGCAATGCAAGTAAAATAATGTAGATAACTGACCAAATTCCATTACCATTTCATGGCTTACTTGAAAGAGTTGGAATACTCTGTTCGTTCCAGAAGAAATTCTCTGGATCCACAGCAGTTTTCACCTTCACCAGCCTCGCGAAATTCTCCCCAAAGTACTTGAATCCGTAAACCTTCCCTTCTTCAAAGCTGTTCTTGTCGTTGTTGTTGATGCCAATGTCCAAATCTCTGTAGTTCAAGAAGGATTGTCTTGGATTCTTTGACACGAATGGGGTCATGAAACTGTAGAGCCTTCTGATCTGCTTCACAAACTCCTGGTCTGCAGCCGGCCCTGGTTCGTCCCAGTTCACTGAGTATTGGATTTTGTATAAGTTTCCTGCTCGGTGAGGAAATGGGGTTGCCGTCGATGGGATTTCGCTCATCTTTCCGCCGTATGGGTTGAAGACCAGCCCTGTTTTGCCGATTTCGATCATCTTCTTGTACAGCCAGTTCAACCCATCTCTGGAAATTGGTGTCTGAACGTAATCCGATTTCCTTTTCAGAAACCCTGCTGAATCGATATTGCGATCGAGTAAAGCTTTCGGGGAAGTTCCGATATCGAAATTAGCCCACCAGAGAACGGAATCGATCCAGCTCATTTCAGTGCAGTTCTCTTTCTGCAAACCCAATTCGGGGAATTCTTTTCCCAGTAAGGAGACGAGTTCTTCAGATTTCCCGAGGAACAAGGTGATTACTGAGGCTCTGATTGTTCGAGTTCCCTTCTTCACTTTACTGGAAACTGGCTGTAGAAGAAGCCTCATGAACAGATTCTCGTTGGTGGTCGGAGCCACTTGCTGCCATCTGACGACCAAATCGGCGGCGTTTTGTTCGAGGGTTCTTTCGATTCGGAAGACGGTGACCGTCTGCGGCACGGGGACCAGCCGGATTTTGTAGGCGAGGACGACGCCGAAACTGGCTCCGCCTCCGCCCCTAATGGCCCAGAAAAGATCCTCCCCCATGGATTTCGAATCGAGGATTCTGCCCTTCACGTCGACAATCCGAGCATCGAGAATATTGTCAACGGAGAGTCCGTACTTCCGGAGCATGTTGCCGTAGCCGCCGCCGCTAATGTGGCCACCGACGCCGACAGTGGGACAAACCCCAGCCGGGTGACCAAGAACTTTACTCTTCTCCCAAATTCCGTAGTAGACTTCTCCGAGTGTGGCTCCGGCTTGAACCCACGCCGACTGGTCGGCGACGTCGACGGTAACCGACCGGAGATTGGACATGTCGAGAACGATGAACTCGACCTCGGAAATATAGGAGATGCCCTCGTAATCGTGACCCCCACTTCGGACTTTGAGTTGAATGCCGAGCTTCTTGGAGCAAATGACCGCCGATTGGACATGGGATTCTGTCAATGGAGTGACGATTATGACTGGTTTGGGCGCGGAGGAGGTGTTGAAACGGGCGTTTCGGATATAAGCCCTAAGAACAGAAGTGTAGGAAGCATTTTGGCGAGCGAAGACTATGGAGGAGACGCCATTGGAGGGGTTGGAGGTGGACTCGAAGCACTGGAGAAATGTAGTGTAAACGGAATCTGCGGCCGCCGACGGGGCAGAGAATCGGAGGAGAAGAAGAAAGAGAAGAGGAAGAAGAGGAGGCATAATTGGATTGAGATTGGATTTGGGTTTGTTCATTTGATTTGCATTATGGAAAATGAATATGCGGTGATGGGATTTTATATGCGAAAGCAGAAGATTGATGGAAAACGGAAGTGGGTTTCTGGTTTCAAACTCTCTTGGTTTGACCAGAAAAATCCAACCGTAAAAAAATGGGTTTCTTTCTGAGAGGGATGATGAAGAGAGTTTTTTTTTTTAAAAAGTGATTCGTAGAAAATATGGTTTTTTCTCCTTTTTTTTTTTTTTAATTTTTAATTTTTATTTTTTATAATCTGCCTGTTTTTTTCATTACAGCATAATGTTAATGCCAAGCTTTTACGTGCCTCTGCCTCTCAACCATTCATTTGTTGATCCGCTGATCATAGTTTTTTTTTTTTTTTTTTTTTTTTTAATACACAAAACTATGGTTTCTTGTTCATATATGAACAACTTCCTAACTTGGATGGTTGGAGTAATTGTTACAAACACCACAAGGATTGAACTCTTTGATTAGTGTTTGATAACGATTTCTTTTTTATTTTCTATTTTTGAAAATTAAGTTTACTCGTTCACCATTTATCTTATATGCTTTCATTTTTATTTAAAATGCATTTGAATTCTAAATCGAGTTTCAACAACAAAAACTTAGTTTTTTTGGGCATTATTTTTCAAAATTCGGCAACTACTTGAACATAATTTAACTGGTTAAGAGATATATACATTCTATTAAGAGGATCGTGGTTTAAATATCCTTAATATACCTATTGAACTAAAAGAATTAAGAAAAATAAATATTTTTAAAAAAGAAATGTCAGAAATTTTTTATTCTTATTAATTTACATTTTGTTTTTTCTTTTTTAGGTTTAACATTGTGGGTTGGAATTGTAAGATCTAACATCTGATTTTTTTGGATAAATCTCAATGAAGTGAAATTGGTGATCTTAATTTGAATTTATTTTACTACGCTGGTTTAGCGTTGTAAAAAAGGAAATTTGTGACAAAAGAATGCCGGCAAAGACGGCATTATATGCGGACAAACAACGTTCAATTTTGTAATTTTAAAATTATGTATTAAGATGTCGCAATCGCCATTTAATTAAATGGATTTTGACAAACCTAATTCAGAACTTTTATTTTAACAAAATAAAATAAAATAAAAAGTCGTCTTACTTTGCATACACACAGATTGAGGTTTTCCGTACATGATGAAAAGTCTAAAATATATCAGCATTTCATTAAGGAAAGTTTTTTCTTTTTTTTAATTCAACAACATTAGAGGAGGGAAGATTCGAAACTCTACCCTTTTTTTTTTCTTCAAACATGTTGGGTGGGGAATTTGATCCTCTGACCTCTTGGTCAAGATTTCAAATTTTATGTCAGTTGTGTTATGCTTTTGTTAGTCCAAATTAATCAAAATTTTAGAATTGACGTCTTTAGTAAAATATATATATATACACAAGAGATTATAGAAATTAAAATCTCAAATTAGTTTTGGAATTGAAGTTGGAAAAATATGTAATAATTTTCAACAAAATAAAGGATTTTTTTTTTAATTTAGAAAAGAAGGAATAAAATTCAAATGGGAACGACCAAGAGATCCATGATGAATAAATGATTTTTGGACAACTAAGGGAGGAAATTTAAATTAGCTTAAAATATTAACACTAAATATATGTTTTTTTAATATTTAGATTTTTAATTTTTTAATTTAGTCCGTATGATTTAAAAATTCTTAGTTACTATCCATCTCTTACCTTTTGACATTTTTAATTATATTTCTTATATCTTTAAATGTTTTTTTTTACAACTTATATTTTTAAATGTTAAAAAAAATAATAATAAACTGATAAGGTATAATACTTTTTTTTTTTTTTTGAGTACATCAATATTTGGAGTGGGGGGATTTGAATCTCTGACCTCTTGATCGAAGGTACATGCCAATTACCGTTGAGCTAAGCTCGCTTTGGCGATAAGGCATAATACTTGACATATATACTTCGTGAGGTTATAGAAAATTAGAGAGGAATTAGGCTAGGTAAAAGGGGAAAAGTCAATATTTCTACCAAATTGTACAAATTTGGAAGAGAAATTTGAAACTTTCCTTTCTAAGGTGGCCTAATTTCTTCTCCAAATTTCTAACATTTCAAGTTTATTATCACATTCACAAATACAAATGAAATCATTGCAATATATTAAAACGTAAGAGATTAAATTGAAATTTTTAGGTTCTAGCTATTTAATTCTATACTTTCAATTTTGTTACAATTTAGTTCCTGAACTTTAAGATTTGTAACAATTTAGTCCTTGTTGTGAAAAATATTATTAAGATTTAATGGAATTTCTTATATATATTGATTGATATATTGGTTAGGACCATATAACATTAACCACAAAGATTAAATCACTAAATAATAAAAATTGACACTTAATTTCGATGAAATTTTTCACAATAGGAATTAAATCGTTACAGATTTTGAAGTATAAGGGTCAAATTGTTACATATTAAAGTTAAGTGACTAAATTGTTACAAACTTGAAAGTTTAGGGACTAAATCGTTACAAATGTGAAAGTTTAGAGACTAATTCATTACAAACAAAAGTTTAGGGACTAAAATGTTACTTCCATAAAAGTTAGGGACCAAAAGTGTTTTTTAACCAAAATTTTAAACTTTACTATTGATCAACTTGTAAACGTATGTAAAAGTTGGAGGTTCCTCGTTTTCTCTCTAGGAAACGGTGGAAAGCGGTGGGCAATAGTACTGAATGGGGCAAATTTTCTGTTAGCGGTTGATCATTCATTTTTGCTAGGAAGCTTCATTTCTAGAGGTGGATGATGGCAGAGCGTTCTAAAGAGGATTATATTCTAAGGAAATTGGAAGATTTGAAAGTCACGGAGGCGGAGAAAGCCTGTGTACATCAGCTGAAGGACAATGAAATTGACAATTTTTCTATTTGATTGACTATGTTATCTGGCTCTATTAAGATTAGGGTCAAATCTCATAGATTATCTATATTATCACATAAATTGGTAGCATATTAGATACATTTTTTTTTCACATGGCGATGAACTAATTTTCTATTTGATTGACTATGTTATCGGGCTCTATTAAGATTTATGAGCAACTACTAATCAAATTAGTGATTTTAACATAGAGTATGGAGGAGAGATTTAGGGCAAAATGAAGGGCAATTGTGGAAGTTAGTCTGAAATTGGTGGGCTTTGTAGGAACTTTCTTCCCAACATTTAAAGAAGAAAAGTAAAATTGGAAACTTGTGTCTCTTTTTTATTGTTTGTCCCTATCAACTCACATGTCTAACTTATCCTCGTGCCACATTATTCTTCCCTTTCAAAATAAAATATATATATATATATATATATATGGATATATAATTAATTCCAGCCCATTTAAAATAATGGATATATGAAAAAGTATCTTTAGAAAAAGGAAATTACAGTGAGATTATAAATTGATAATTATAAAGAAAAAGAAAACGAATGTGAATGGAATATATTATGGTATGATTTGACCAAGAAAAAAGAGTAGAGAAAAATGTCCACGTTAATTAATGAAGAAATTTTGCAATGAACGTGAATGAAATATCTTGTGTGATTTGATTGAGACTATGATCTAAAACCACGTTTGTAGTGACAAAATCCATTTTCTTCTTCTTCTTTTTTTTTTTAAACAAAGTAAAAACACAAAGAACCCACAAATAAAATTGATTTATATATATATTTAAACTAAATCTAAATCTAAATATGATTTTAATTTTCAATAAAGGAAATCTCTTAAATTTCCAGCATTTAAATGGGATAACACTGAAACTTGTGGAGTATCTTTTTTTAATTTAAAATATGTATACAATAGTTGCAGTTCTTCAGCATTATCTTCCAGTTGTAATGGGGCGGGAAATGATTGAATTCAACCATTTGAAACGTCAACTTGGAGAGAAATTTAAAAGTTGACTTTGATTTTTTTATCCAATCTTCGCTCCACCACCCTTTTCTTTTATCAATACTTTATTTATTTTTGACATCTTAATTTATACTTTTGTGAAATTATGTAAAAGTTATTAGTTAAATTAGGAGTGCTAGTATAGAAATTATAAGTTTATAATTTATATTTACAAAGAAGGGAGAGACACGTTGAAGAAATTTGCTCGATACGAGAAGTTAGCATAACATACCATCGATAATGCCACATTATATTATTGCTAGCATTTTAAATTCTAACAATGAATACGATGAATGAATTGTTGTTCTTCTCATCATCGATAGAAATATTGGAATTGTTGCTTTGTACGATGTTGAGTGTCTCTGTATTTCATTGTTGATTTTTTTCCCTCATTAGTTTAATAAAAAATATGAAGGGCAGTGAGGATTCCTAAAATGTCCCAATAATTGCTGAATAATTTATTAATTCGCTTACTCAATAATAATTATATAAAAAAAAAAAAAAAAAAATGGCACGTGTAAGATAGATTTTTGTATTTATTTATTTTGTTATTGTGATTGGTTCGGTTGGACCCGGTCGAAAGCACGTGCCGGGTGGGTGGTAAAAGAAGAAGTTAAGAAATAAGAATCACAAGTGGTTGAATGAATTGGTACGCGTTTACGAGTCACGGAGGCGGAGGCTTCCGACATGCGACATCGCCCATTAAAAACACGGCAATAACACCAACACAAGACAAAAATGTTTGACCAAGTCAAACATGCACATGTCTAGCTCCTACCCTACCCTACCTAACTTTTTGACTTTTTGTTCCCTAAATTAATGCACTAAATTATTCACGAACCCACACCCAAAACCGACCAGATGGTTTCAATCTTATGAAGCCAACGGTTTTACCGGTCAATTTTTATTTATTTATTTATTTTTTATTTTTTAATTTTAGCTTTGATGGATGAAACTTTTTTTTTTTTTTCAGTACATGATTGATTGATGAAGCTATTTTTTTTAGTACATTAATTTAGGAGTGGGGGGATTCGAATCTCTGACCTTTTGGTCGAGAATACATGTCAATTACTATTAAGTTATATTCTCTTTGACATTGATTGAGAGATTAAGTTGGTGGAAAAATTATTAGAGGAGGCTGTCACATTATAGTTGATAGGTCTATATCGTTGAATATTTGAGACATAAATTACAATAAATATATATATATGTATTGAAAGCTCGAGAGGTAAACATGATGAGTACATTTAGGATTACACAGGTGATATTATTTTATAAAAGCTTAATTATTATTAATTTTAAATATTATCCATTGACAAGTTGAAAATGAGTCTTTTCACCACTCTAAATCAACATCTAATAAATCGATATTGGTTGGGTCAAATTTTTTAAATAAATGGAAATTATCGTTGGCCCCTAAAATTCAAACTCTAATTTCGTAACAATCTAAAATTTTGCCTACTAAAATCTTTCTCAACACCATGGTAGATAAGTTCAAAACCATGTGGGCAAAGATTTGATGGACATACCTTTGGGCTCTAACAAGGATCAATCCAGAAGATTTTTTATTTTCCTTTAAAAAGTTCAAATACAACTTTAATTAGTTGGATAATTAATATGGGATTGAACCCCAAAAAATGAAAAGAAAAAGACACTTGTGAATTGTGATAATACAATATGATTGTCTGCTTATACATTTGTATTTTGCTGTTACAAGATTATTCAACCAAGCAATCCACACTTCAAAGGCTCTCAGCTCTGCCATTTGAATCAAATGCAAGAGATGGAATGCTCTGTTCATATCTGAAAAAGTTGTCGGGATCCACCATCGTCTTCACCTCCACCAATCTGTCGAAGTTTCCCTTGAAATACTTTCTTCCCCAAGTGCTCGCCTGCTTATAGCTTGCATTGCCATTTCCATTAACGCCCAAGTCCACATCTCTGTAGTTCAAGTAAGCACTTCTTGGCGATTTCGAAACATACGGTGTCATGTACTCGTAAAGCTCTCTGATCAGCTCCAGATTCTTGTCCGCAGCCTCTTTGCCTTCTTCTTTCCATGTCACTGAATACTGGATTTTGTATTTGTTCCCTGCTCTGTGTGGAAATGCGGTCTCAGTCTCTGGAATTTTACTCATTTTCCCACCATATGGGTTGAATGTCAACGCTGGTCTTTTCAGTTCAATCATTTTCCTCATCATTCCTTCAAGATCTGCCTTTGAGATTGGTTCTTGGACATAGTCTGATTTCTTCTTCAAGAATTTTTCAGATTTGGGTTGTCTTTCAAGCAAAACGTTGAGTGAAGTTCCATTTGGGTAGTTGGACCAAAACAGAACCGAGTCAATCCAGCTCATTTCTTTACAATCCTCAGCCTCAACACCCAACTCAGGAAAATTTTCAGACATTAAAGCAAACAGCTTCTGTGCAGTTCCAAGGAACAAGGAAACGAATTTGGCTTTTGCTGTCTTTTGGGTTTTTCTATTCACCGGAAGAATCACCACTCTTATGAACAGATTTTCATCAATTTTATCAGCAACTTCCTGCCATTTGTACAAGATATCTACAGCACCTTCCTCCATGGTTTTCTCTATTCTAAAAACAGTGACAGTTTCAGGTAAGGGAACAAGTTTAAACTTCCATGAAACTATAACACCAAAACTAGCTCCACCTCCTCCTCTAATTGCCCAAAACAAATCTTCCCCCATCGATTCCCTATCCAAAACTCTACCATTAACATCAACAATCAAAGCATCAACTACATTGTCCACAGAAACCCCAAATTTCCTCATCAAATTACCATACCCGGCACCGCTGAGATGGCCTCCAACTCCAACCGTGGGGCAAACCCCAGCAGGGAATCCATGGATCTTGCTCTTCTCTGCAATTTTGAAGTAAACTTCACCGAGGGTCGCTCCCGATTCCACCCACGCGCTCTCGTTCTCAATGTCAACAGCTACAGATCGAAGATTGAACATGTCGAGGATCACAAATGGGGAATCGGAGACATAAGAGAGGCCATCGTAGTCGTGGCCACCACTTCGGATTCTGATTTCTAGGGCGTGGATTCTGCAACAGAGAATCGAGGCTTGAATGTGGGAGATATGGGTCGGGGCGACGATGAACAAGGGTTTAGGGGTAGTGGGGGAGGCGAACCTGAGATTCCTGATGTAAGAGTTTAAGACAGGGGAGTAAGATGGGTTATCGGGGAAGAAGATAACTTGAGAGATTGGGGAAGATGATGGCGAAGAATGATCGGAAAGGCACTGGAGAAGGGTCTGATGAGAGGGAAATTGATCAGAAGGTGCCATGGAAGGGAGAAGGAGAAGAAGGGTTGTGAGGATAGGGGTTAACAATGAATTTGGAATCACCATTGGCGATGGCGGTGGGCTAAAATTGAAATGGCGTTGGGAGGAAGGCGATGAAAATGAAACAACCTGGCATCTCCATTGGAGCTCGGTACTTCATACTTGGAAGTTAAGTTATACATCCAATCTTTGCCAAGTAGCTGGATACATTAATAAAGCATTTTAGATATTTATTTTGATCTTTTTTTAAAAAAACATAGTATTATAATTATGGAAAGTTATTGATGGGATGTTTTTTTATACATGTTTCTAAAAAGTAGAAATCTATATGAAGTAAAGTTAATAGAATGATTAATATCTTAAACTAACTTAAATGATCCATTTGAATATAGTAACTTAACTATATTTGATAAACACAATTGGAAAAGATAACATATTCAAATATACTAAAAACTTATCCTTCTTTTCTATTAACTTCCACTCTGTTCAACCAACTAAAATGTTATTGATGATTGCAAATAAAGACCTAAATAGAAATGATTTAAGAGAAAATTAAACAAATTATAAAGAAGACAACAAAAGGCTTTTCATTGATTATCAGCACAAGTTTATTAATAGATATCTCATTTATGAAAACAATAAGAAGGCTTCCAAACTCATTTTCTCATGGCATAACAAACGAATCACAATTGAGAGTAGATATAATTTAGGTTAAATTATAGAAAATAACCTTGAATTTGTACCATATTTCAATAATGCCTTCAAACTTAAAAAAAAAATCATTAATACTCTTTGACTTTTCAAAAATTTAAGAAATACCATTGCAGTTAAGTTTTAGATAGAAAACGTTGGGTTTCATCAATATCTTTGACTTTTTTTAAAAAAAAAAAATACAAAATATCTTTACTGGATAATGTTTCTTCGAGAGAGAGAGTTTGCTTATTTGTATCAGAGTAGAAGATCTTGTGTTTGAGCTAGTCCTTATAATTTTCAAGTCCACAAGTGAGAGAGAGTGTGTTAATATAATTAAATTTACTCCGAAACCCAATAGCTTAAGCTTTTGGGTTAATTGGTATGTTAACAAGCTTTTGAATTGATTTGTGATTTAACAACTATTTTCATATATTTTCAATGAATTATAAAACACATCCCATGCTACAAATTTGATAAAATTTTAAAGAAAAAAAATGACATTTAAGCTACCACCAATCAATTTATTATAGTAAAGAAAAAATTGATAATAAAGATAATTGTCATCCGTTATATATCACAATCTCTCACAATCTCTCACTTTCAACTTTGTTTGATGAGATATATTCACTCTCCCCATCTATATTTGACTCTTCTTCCCATCTTTCAGAAATAGATAAGAAGAAAAAATCTCCTTTTATCTCATTTCTGGGTACACAACAAATAAATCATAATTTAAAGCCTTAGCCTCCCATATAGTTTATTATTACATGCTCATCTTCCTTCCTCACAAGATTTTAACGAATTGGGATACTCTGTTCATTTCTAAAGAAATTCTCAGGATCAACCCTCGTCTTCACGTTCACCAATCTCTCAAAATTCCCTTTGAAATACTTCTCTCCATAAACCCTTCCTTCTTCCACACTCCAATTTGTGCTACTTCCAATGTCAATGTCCCTGTAATTCAGAAACGCTTCTCTCGGATTCTTCGTCACATAAGGACTCATCGCTTCGTACAATCTTCTCATCATGTTTATGTTCTCATCAACTTCTTCATCCCCTCCTTCCTTCCAGTTTTCAAGGTATTGGATTTTGAATTTCACTCCTCCTCTGTGTGGAAATGGCGTTGCCGTCTCTGAAATCTGGCTCATTCTGCCCCCATAAGGACTCCATGCCAGACCCACTTGTTCAATCTTCATCATCGCCTTCCATATCGCTTCAATCCCTTCCCTTGAAATGGCTTCTCTCACATAGTCCGATTTTCGTTTCAGAAATGGTGTAGATGACATTTTCCTGCTCAATAGCACTTCTGGGGCTGTCCCATTTGGGAACTTTGCCCAAAACAGAACTGATTCGATCCAACTCATTTCAATGCACTCTTGTTTCTGCAATTTCAAACTGGGTATGTTCTTATTTACAATCTCCATAAGTTTCTCAGCTGGCCCTAAAAACATTGCCACCAAGGAAGCCTTCACTGTTTTTTTCCCATTTTTCTCTTTGGCTGAGTTCAGCAACACTCTTATAAACAGATTCTCATCCAGCGTGTCTGTAACTTGCTGCCATTGCAAAACAACATCCGTTGCTCCTTCTTCAATCGTTCTGTTAACTTTAAAAACCGTCACTGTTGAGGGGACTGGAACTAATTTGATCTTCCATGAGAGAATGACTCCAAAGCTCCCTCCACCTCCTCCTCTAATGGCCCAGAATAAATCTTCCCCCATCTGTCGTCTGTTTAAAATCTTCCCTTCAACATTTACGATTTGAGCATCCAAAACGTTGTCAGTGGAAAGCCCAAATTTCCTCATCAGATTCCCATACCCACCTCCTGAAATATACCCACCGATGCCTACCGTTGGGCAAACGCCTGCAGGGAAGCCATGGACGTTGCTCCGATTAGCAATGGCGTAGTAAAGTTCCCCAAGGGTGGCCCCTGCTTCAACCGAAGCAGTTTCGTTTGGAATGTCGACATTGATGGTTCGAAGGTTGAAGAGGTCGAGGATGACGAAGGGTTGTTGGGAGACATAGGAGAGGCCTTCATAATCATGGCCGCCGCTGCGGATTCTGATCTGTAGGCCGACACGTTTGGCACAAACGACGGTTGATTGGACATGGGATTGGTGTTTGGCTGCAACAATCACTAGTGGTTTTGGGGTTGTGGGGGTTTGAAATCTGAGGTTTCTGATGTAGGAATTGTGGACTTGTAAGAAGGAGGAGTTGTTGGGAGTGAAAATGGCGTCAGAAATGGGGAATTGGGGCTGCGAATTGGTGATTAAACATTGGAGAAAGCTATGTTGAAGAGAAGCAGAGGACAACCATGGAGAGAAAATCAAAATGACAGAGATTGATGTGAGGATTGAAGAAGATGAAGACTCCATCCCCATTTCTGAAATTGAATGAGAATGTTTGGGAATTGTTTGATCTTCTGTACTTAAAGCTTAAAAGGAGAAGATGAGAATGGAAAGACTGTGCATTTTAGCTGTATTTTTTCTTATTTTTAGATTTTTGGTTTTGATTTTGAGGGAGTTGCTTTAATTGTCATTTGTTTTCTGTAAATCTCTTCTTGGTAGGCCGAATTATAGCTAGTTATTTAAGGAAATGATTTGAAATTTGAATCACATATATGTATATGTATGTCTATATATATATCCCAAAGTTTATATATTTTCTTTGGCTAAAACACATTTTTGGTCTCTTAACTTTCATAAAAGTAACAATTTAGTTCATGGATTTTAGTTTTTAATAAACTTTCAACACTATAACAATTTAGTTCCTAAATTTTAAAATTTGTACTGATTTAGTTTCTATCGTAGATACATGTCATATCATTTAGTTATGCTCACTTTGACACATTGATTCGGTTAAAGGGTTGCTTTAGTTTTTTATCAATTGGATTTCCGAGCATGTTTGCTAAGTAAAATCAAATATGTAATTTAATGCCCTTCATTCTTATATATGCAAATAAATTTTCATCAAGAATGTGTATTTAAAAAAAAAAAAAAAAATCTTGACAATCTAATTCCTAAACATATTCAATAGGTAAGGTGTCAATCTAAATATAACTCAGCTTGTTAAAACATATGTTATTGATTGAGGCTTGAGATCTGATTCCCTTCATCCTCACATATTCCTCACATATTGTTAAATTCAAAAAAAGAAAGAAGAACAAAAAAGAAGACAAAAAATTCAATAGTTAAAACATCGGTGATATTCAAAAATCAACATACATATACATATAGTTAGAACTTTAGTGGTTTGTACTAAAAAAAAAAAAAAAAAAAAAACTTTAGTGATTATTATTATTATCATCCAAACAAACATTTTTTTTAGTGAGGTTAAGATACATAATTCTTTTATTGGAATTTAAAATTCAAATCTCCATCCTCAATTGAAGTAGGTAATTAAATTCAGAGTATAAAGAATGATTATTTTTCCATATTTAATGCACCACAGCTCATTAATTTTATTTCCTTTTATGACATATTCATTCTGCCTTTCTATATTCGATTTCTTTTTATGCAGTAAGAAAACGGTATTTTTTAAAAAAATATATAAAAAATAATATCGTAATTTTTATTACTTTTCTAATTTAATGTACTTTTAAGTTCTCAAGGGACGTTATCTCTTTTTCCACCATATGGTTGCATCTCGTCTCTTGAAAAAACTATATGCAAAATCAATTAGATGAGGTCGAGATGACCTATACAAAATAAAATGGAAATGTTGGACGGATAAGAGTTGTGGATGCTTGTTTTTGGGTTCTCCCAGGTTTGTGTTCGATTTTCTTGTGAAACTATTCAACGCTTGATGTACTATAAATCAATATTTTTTTAGGTAATTTTGTATGAAACAATTACTCCATTCCTAAGGTTCAAAAAAGAAAAAAAAAATTACTTCATTCCTTTTTAAATTAGCATTATCTACATCCACTCTAATCCTAATTTATTTCATTTTCTCAATTTATAGCCATGTAAACTTAAAGATTATTAATCTATAGAGATATAACATACTTCTTTCCTTTGTACTAGTATTCTTTTTTTTTTTTTTTTTTTGAAAAAAATCCTTTGTACTAGTATTCTTTATATTACAATTTTAACTTTGAATACAAATATGGTATCTAAAATATTTCTATATAATTCATATTTTAAATATATAATTTTAAAATAAATTTGTTAGCTTCAAACATATATATTATAATTGAATATGTCATAAAATTAATTATGGTTACGAAGCTGTCGTATCGCTCTAATGCCTCTTTCTGTCGTTTTCGACAGGTTCAATTTCCTTCGAATTAATATTTATGAGGAAGTTCATTACGTTGTATGTATTGCTTGAAGCTAGTGCTATTTTGGCTGTGCCTTACCATCATATAGCTAAATTCAACCCATAACTTTATTAATAGAGAAATTTTTCTTCTCAAAAAAAAAAAAAAAACTTTATTAATAGAGATACGTCACAATTATAAGGAAAGAAAACAATGGAAATTCCATATGATTTTCTCGTTACATAACAAATCAAATCATTATTCAAAGCCTCACATATACTTTATTATTATCATTAATCGATGCTCTTCTTCAAAACAAATTAACGAGTCGGGATACTCTGTTCATTTCTAAAGAAATTTTCAGGATCAACCCTTGTCTTCACGCTCACCAATCTCTCAAAATTGCCTTTGAAATACTTCGCCCCATAAACACGTCCTTCTTCCACACTCCAATGCGCGCTACTTCCAACATCGATGTCCCTGTAATTCAGAAACGCTTCTCTCGGATTCTTCGTCACGTAAGGACTCATCGCTTCGTAAAGTTTTCTCGTCAGGTTTATATTCTCCTCAGCTTCTACGTCCCCTCCTTTCTTCCAGTTCGCAGAGTACTGGATTTTGAATTTCACTCCAGCTCTGTGTGGAAATGGCGTCGCCGTCTCTGAAATCTGACTCATTTTGCCTCCATAAGGGTTCCATGTGAGACCCACTTCTTCAATCTCCATGATCGCCTTCCATATAGCTTCAATTCCTTCCCTTGCAATGGGCTCTCTCACATAGTCCGACTTGCGTTTCTGAAACGATATAGATGGGATTGTCCTGCTCAATAGCGCTTTGGGAGCTGTCCCATTTGGGAAATTTGCCCAAAACAGAACCGATTGAATCCAACTCATTTCAATGCACTCTTGCTTCTGTAATTTCAAGCTGGGTATGTTCTGATTTACAATCTCCAGAAGTTTCTCCACTGGCCCTAAGAACAATGCCACCAACGAAGCCTTTCCTGTTTTCTGCCCATTTTTCCCTTTGGATGAGTGTAGCATCATTCTTATAAACAGATTTTCATCGAGCTTGTCCATCACTTGCTGCCATTGCCAAACAACATCTGTTGCTCCTTCTTCAATCATTCTATCAACCTCAAAAACCGTCACTATTGATGGAACTTGAACTAATTTGATCTTCCATGAGAGAATGACTCCAAAGCTCCCTCCACCTCCTCCACTAATGGCCCAGAATAAATCTTCCCCCATCTGTTGTCTGTTTAGAATCTTCCCTTCAACATTTACAATCTGAGCATCCAAAATGTTGTCAACGGAAAGTCCAAATTTCCTCATCAAATTCCCATACCCACCTCCTGAGATATGACCGCCAGCACCCAGCGTTGGGCAAACGCCTCCAGGGAAGGCATGGACATTGCTCTGACTAGAAATGGCATAGTAAAGTTCCCCCATGGTGGCCCCTGCTTCAACCCAAGCAGTTTCGCTTGGAATATCGACATTGATGGCTCGAAGGTTGAAGAGGTCGAGGACGACGAAGGGCTGCTGGGAGACATAGGAGAGGCCTTCGTAATCATGGCCACCGCTGCGGATTCTGATCTGTAGGGCAACACGTTTGGCACAAACAACGGTTGATTGGACATGGGATGGGTGTTTGGCTGCAACAATGACTAGTGGTTTAGGAGTTGTGGGGGTCTGAAATCTGGGGTTTCTGATGTAGGCATTGAGGACGGGTAAGAAGGAGGAGTTGTTGGGAGTGAAAATGGCTTCAGAAATGGGGAATTTGGGCTGTGAGTTAGTGATTAGACATTGGAGAAAGTTCTGTTGAAGAGAAGCAGAGGACACACGTGAAGAAAAAATCAAAATGAAAGAGAAGAATGTGAGAATTGAAGAAGAAGATGAAGACCACATCTCTTCTGTGTAATGAAATGAAATGAGAAGTTTTGGGAAATTTTGTGATATGTGGTTGGTTTGTGGTGGGGTTGTACTTAAAAAGGAGAAGATGGGGATGTAAAGACAGAGCATTTCAGCTGTTTTTCTGTTTTGATTTTAATTGTTTTGATTTTGTGGAAGCTACTTTAATTGTCATTCCTTTTCGATAAATATTTGTTTGTATGGCCGAATCATAGGTAGTTATTTAAAGAAAATATTTAATATTGGAATCATATTGGATTATGACGTTTCTGTAGTTGGGAAATAATGGTGAGAATGACAATGAGATCTTTTTACTTTTTAATCAATTGGATTTCCGACCATATTTGCAAAGTCAAATGAAATATTATTCTGTTTTTGCGTTTCTATTTTTGGATGAGGGTAAATGTCCTTGGTTTCATATCTTTGTAATTCAATGCCCCTCATTCTTATATGTAAATTAATTTTTATAGTCAAAGCGAACTTATCTCAGCGGTAATTGGCATATATCCTCGACCATGAGGTCAGAGGTTCGAATCCCCCACCCCAAATGTTGATGTACTAAAAAAAAATCTTTATAAATAATGGATAAATTTTTAAAAAATACTAAATATATCTATCTAACGGTTAAAGGTATTGTTAACATTCTTTTGGTTGAAGGTTTGAATTTGTATCCACTAAATCTTCAACTAAACCGTTTTCAATTAATTTTTTTAAGAACAATATTCTAAAAAAACGGCCGAAAGAAAGATCAACCAAAGTTTTTTAGGGCCCGTTTGATAACCATTTCAGTTTTTGGTTTTTGGTTTTTCTGTTTTTGGTTTTTGGTTTTTGGTTTCCTGTTTTTTAAAAACAAAAACCACATATGTTTGATAACTGTTTTTTGTTTTCTGTTTTTAAAAAACAGAAAACCAACCTTGTTTGATAACTGTTTTTGGTTTTCAGTTTTTTAAAAACTAGAAAGATGAAAAGATATTTTAGAGAGAGAAAAATGTGTAAAGACGTTGAAACAAAAATTTAGAGACACAAATATAAATGTTTTCAAGAGATTTTTTTTTTTTGAAAAGACGAGAGAAAAGTTAAACATAAAAAATTTAGAGAGATGAAAGAAAATGTTTAGAGAAAGAATATTAGTTAGACTCGAGAAAAAATAGAAAACAAGTTAGAGTAAAAGCGATAAATTTTAGATTAAAAAAAGAAAATTTAGAGAGATAGTAAAGTTAAGAGTAAAAGATATGCTAAAGAACTAACGATAAATTAGAAAAATAAAGAAAAGTTGTAGCGATAGAAAATTTTGGTAACTTTTTTTTTTCCAAAAGAAAAAGTAGAACATGTTTATTGAGGAGAGAAAAGGTATTGACAAGTTTTAAAAAATAGACAAGTTATTGACAAAAAAAAAAAGTTTTGAGAGAGAAAATTTTAGAGAGAGAAAAATAAATTTTAGAGAGAGAAAAAAATAGAGAAAGAAATTTGTTGGAGAGAGAGGTAAAAGAGGAGAAAAGTAAGCATTAGAAGAAAAATGAGTTTTTGAAAAACAGAAATCTGTTTTTAAAAACTACTTTTTTTGGTTTTTGAAATTTACTTATAATTTCAAAAACGTTTTTTAAAAACAGAAAACAGAAAACAGAAATGGTTATCAAACACCCCTGTTTTTTTAAAATGAAAAACAAAAACAGAAAACAGAAAACGAAATGGTTATCAAACGGGCCCTTAGTTTTTCATTCTTTTTTCACTAGAGTTTTTCATTCTTTTTTCACTAGAGTTTTTCAACCGGCACGGTATTCTTAAAGAAATATATTATGTAGTTTAGGACGTAAACTCTAAACATCAATTGTCAAAAAAAAAAAAAAAAATACTAAACATCAATGCGGTTATTTGTTTTTGTTTTAATAACTTTTACAATTATATTTGTGTAGGATGCCAATTAGGTGTAGAATTTAGCAAAGTATAAGTATGGAATGAAAAAATGAATATTGATGATTCATATCTCCATCTCCATCTCCATATTTGTTGTAAAAAAACATATAAAATGCAAAATAAAAATAACCAATAATAATAGATAGATAAATAAATAAATCTTAGAGGACCTTCAAGTTTCATTTTCCACTAGTCAAATCCAATGTAAGTGATTGATCCCAATATGGACAGGATTGAGAATCTTGCCTCAAATCATGTAGACAAAAAACATTGATTATTAAACTTCTTCAAAAAAAAAAAACATTGATTATTAAAAGAATGATCGATCTTGAGAGAAAACTTGAATAAATTAGTTTAGAGAGTGATGGAGGTGCGTTGATGCAATTTGTGTTGGGGAAATTTTGATGGGCATGATCAAACAAGGGCGTGAGAGGTGGGAGAAATATGATTTGTTTGTATAGACAAGTGATTGATAGCAACTAACTTTCGAAATGCACTAAAGTAAGTTCATGCATGAATGATGGTTTTCAATAACATTGCTCAATAATTTGTTTGGATTTTTTTAGTCTAAGATTTTTTGTGTCTCATTTAATCAGCATAACTTAATTGGTTAATCCTCTTCAAAAAAAAAAAATTAATTGGTTAATCAATATCAATAACATTTCATTTTGATGAAATGCACACATATTGTTTTATGTAAAATATATATATAGAAACCCTCTTGGGTGGAGTAAAAAAGGAAAGAGAGGGTATTTCCCTAGAAGTGGTAATAAGGTGGCAGATGGCTTAGCAAAAAGACCTAGAGTGTTGAAATATAGCGAGACTTGGGTAGAGTGTATCCCAAAATGGATTTGTTCTTTGGTCGAGGATGATTGTTCTTCTTTTGCAAGTGACGTAATAATATTGCATTTTATCTCAAAAAAAAAAGAAAAAAAAAAGGAAAGACTGGGTGTTGAGACTGGAACGGATTTGACACTCAAACACAGTGATAGTTTATGCTACTAATTAGTCAAATGGATCTCAATTGATAACTTTTAATCATAAGAGGTTTTCGGAAACAAGAGGGATCAATATCATCCTTATTGTTTGAATGATGAAAGGTCATGTAGATCTATATGAACCCCACTAGATCTTCCTAGTTATCCTTGATCTACAATAAACGAATTTGTAGGTGTTCTTGAGGGAACTAGGAAGAACCTTTCTTCGACTAACTAGAAAAATGGAAAAGGGAATTCATTCTTTCAATAAAAGATTGAAAATTGCTTACATAGGATTTGATAATAAGTCTTCTTATATAGACTTTTGGTCCCACGCTCTAGTTGATTATACAAAGGGCCGGTTGCAAAAGTAGCAAAATGGTCCAAACTAATTGCAAAAGTAGCAGCCCGCAGAAATATTTGCAAAAATAGCAAAATCTCATCATCTGAAAAGTAAAATTACTAAAATGGCCATCTATCAGTGATGGAAGTTTCTATCACTGATAGAAAGCTTTTCTACACTGATAGAAAATTTTTCTACCACTGATAGAATCTATCAGTGATAGAAAGACTTTCTATCAATATATATATAAAAATTGACGAGGAAGAAGAAGATGTGCGCGCCAATCAGTTTTTCTATCACTGATAGATTCTATCAGTGATAGAAATCTTCTATCACTGATAGAAACTTTATTCTATCAGTGATAGAAACTTTCTATCATTGATAGAAAATGTTTCTACCACTGATATAATCTATCAGTGATAGAAATATAAATGATAGAAAGACTTTCTATCATAGAAGATTTCTATCAATATATATAATTGACGAGGAAAAAGAAGATGCGCGCGCCAATCAATTTTTCTATCACTGATAGATTCTATCAGTGATAGAAAAAGTTTATATCAGTGATATAAATCTTCTATCACTGATAGAAAGCTTTTCTATCAGTGATAGAAACTTTATTCTATCAGTGATAGAAACTTTCTATCACTGATAGAAAATGTTTCTACCACTGATAGAATCTATCAGTGATAGTCAATGATAGAAACTTTATTCTAACAGTGCTATCACTGATAGAAAAGTTTTCTACCACTGATAGAATCTATCAGTGATAGAAAGACTTTCTATTAGTGATAGAAGATTTCTATCAAAAAAAAAAAAAAAACTGACGAGGAAGAAGAAGATGCGTGCGCCAATCAGGGGCAGGGGCAATTCAGGAATATAAAAAATTAATTAAAAAATTTTGCCATATTTGCAAATATTTTAAAAAATTGCTATATTTGCCATTATTTACCCTCATGTTGCCACCCATTACAATTATCCTTATACAAATAGATTGGTCATCAAACCTCTGGACCCAAAGTGGGCCTAATTGTCCAATTGGGTTTTCAAAGTCCAATTGACCCAGTTTGTAATAAATAAAATTTATTATTGACAATCAAATTAAATAATAAAAAAGTATTTAGTTTTTCTCCAACCAAGTGATCGAAGGTACAAACTTTATACCAGTTGAGGTATGCTCTCGTTGGTTCAACCAAGTTTTTTTTTTTTTTTTTTTTTTTTTTTTTTGAACAACATGTAGGGGTTGGAAACCAAGTGTTTGTTGTAGAGGTCAAAGAGTTAGCAACTTAGCAAGAGAATCTTGTAGACCTAATTTAAGAACACATAGTTTGGTAGCGATTAAGTATCGAATGTTAATTAAAGTCAATATGCAAGTATTAGAAGAAAACAACTAATTTCATAAATTCATAAATTTTAAAAGAATTACAAAGTTTTAGGAAATAAATCTCAACACAAATATTCCATCATAGTTGTCTAATAGTACAAAAATTGTATAGAAAAATAAGGATTTTAAATATTTCCCATTAGTTGACATCTTTTAAAAAAAAATTGGAAGAATAAATCTGTAATCTTTTTAATCTAACAAGGATGAGGGATTTGAACCAAGTTTTTGGTAAAGAAATAAAATAAAATTTTTGAAGTTCAATAAAATGTGGTGACGGAGGTTTAAACTTTTGAAATTTTGTTTGAAGATATAATACCTTAATGACAAATTGGTCAAATAGGTCTATATTGAAATTTTATTAGAAGCGAACTGATTTTCTCATTAAATAACAAACAAATCATAATTCAAAGCTTTATATGTAGTTTATTGATAGATACTGCTCTTCATTCTTCATTCATTTATTCCCAAGAGATTAACGAGTTGGGATACTCTGTTCATTTCTGAAGAAATTCTCAGGATCAACCCTCGTCTTCACATTCACCAATCTTTCAAAATTTCCTTTGAAATACTTCACTCCATAAACCCTACCTTCTTCCACATTCCAATGGGCGCTACTTCCAATATCAATGTCCCTGTAATTCAGAAACGCTTCTCTCGGATTCTTCGTCACGAATGGAGTCATCGCTTCGTACAGCTTTCTTGTCAGGTTTATATTCTCATTAGCTTCTTCATCTCCTCCTTTCTTCCAGTTCGCAGAGTATTGGATTTTGAATTTCACTCCACCTCTGTGTGGAAATGGCGTTGCCGTCTCTGAAATCTGGCTCATTTTGCCCCCATAAGGATTCCATGTGAGACCCACTTCTTCAATCTCCATAATCGCCTTCCATATGCCTTCAATTCCTTCCCTCGAAATGGGTTCTCTCACATAGTCCGATTTTCGTTTGAGAAAAGGTATAGATGGGATTGTCCTGTTCAGTAGCGCTTCTGGGGATGTCCCATTTGGAAAATTTGTCCAAAACATAACGGATTCAATCCAACTCATTTCAATGCACTCTTGCTTCTGTAATTTCAAACTGGGTATGTTCTGATTTACAATCTCCATAAGTTTCTCCACTGGCCCTAAGAACAACGCCACCAATGTAGCCTTCCCTGTTTTCTGTCCATTTTCCCCTTTGGCTGAGTGTAGCATTAGTCTTATAAACAGATTCTCATCGAGCTTGTCCATTACTTGTTGCCATTGCCAAACAACGTCTGTTGCTCCTTCTTCAATCACTCTATCAACATCAAAAACTGTCACTGTTGATGGGACTGGAACTAATTTGATCTTCCACGAGAGAATGACTCCAAAGCTCCCTCCACCTCCTCCTCTAATGGCCCAGAATAAATCTTCCCCCATCTGCCGTCTGTTTAGAATCTTCCCTTCAACATTTACAATTTGAGCATCCAAAACGTTGTCAATGGAGAGCCCAAATTTCCTCATCAAATTCCCATACCCACCTCCTGAAATATGGCCACCAGCTCCCAGCGTTGGGCAAACGCCTCCAGGGAAGCCATGGACATTGCTCCTATTAGCAATGGCGTAGTAAAGTTCCCCCATGGTGGCTCCTGCTTGAACCCGAGCAGTTTGTTTTGCAATATTGACCTTGATGGCTCGAAGGTTGAAGAGGTCGAGGACGACGAAGGGCTGTTGGGAGACATAAGAGAGGCCTTCATAATCATGACCGCCGCTGCGGATTCTGATCTGTAGGCCAACGCGTTTGGCACAAACAACAGTTGATTGGACATGGGATTGGTGTTTGGCTGCAACAATCACCAGTGGTTTTGGGGTTGTGGGAGTTTGAAATCTGGGGTTTCTGATGTAGGAATTGAGGACTTGTAAGAAGGAAGAGTTGTTGGGGGTGAAAATGGCTTCAGAAATGGGGAATTTGGGCTGTGAATTCCTCTTTAGACATTGGAGAAAGCTTTGTTGAACAGAAGCAGAGGACAACCATGGAGAGAAAATGAAGATGAAAGAGAATAATGTGAGAATTGAAGAAGTTGAAGACCACATTTCTTTTGTGGAATCAGAATGTTTGGCAATTTTGGCCTACTTAAAAAGGGAGAACATAACTCTTTTCAAAAAAAAAAAAAAAAAAAAAAAGGGAGAACATAACTACAGATGCAAAGGCAGTGCATTTTAGCTGTTTTTTTCTAGTTTTTAGATTTCTGGTTTTGATAAAAACACAAAAAAAAAGATTTCTGGTTTTGATTTTGTGGAAGTTACTTTAATTGCCATTTATTTTCTTTATTATTATTATTATTTATAAACTTATTCTCTGTGGGCGGAATTAATTAAAGAGATGATTTAATATTCAAATCATATTGGATTTGTTTTTTTTTAAAAAAAAAAAATTCAATCGGTGGAGGATCATATTGGATTAAAACGTTCCTCTAGTTGGGAAATAACAGTGAGAATGAGATTTGCTTACTTTTTTTTTTATCAATGGGATTTTCTACCATATTTGCTAAGCCAAATCAAATATCGTTGTATTTGTGGATAAGGTCAAATGTCCTTTAATGTCCCTCCTTATATGTTAATTAAGCATTGGTAACAGTTTTGCTAGTTGAAAAGTTTAAATTTATAGTAACCCTTACCATTATAATGCTATATTTTAAGAAAAATGAAGGTTTAGGTTTTCAATTAAATTTCAATTTTTTAAGAACTATTCTTTTCTTTTTCCATTTTTTTTAACTAGAGTTTTTCCATTGATAAAGTATTCTCAAGAAAACATATTACATAGTTTAGGACGTAAACTCTAAACATCAGTGTGGTATTTGTTTTTGCAACTTTGACAATTATATTTGTGATGGTTGAAATTCTTCGAAGGAAATTAATCAAGTACGAATGCATGTTACCAACAAGTAATAAATAGAAGTACTCTAAGAAACAATCCCACTGAGACTAATTATATAATGCAAGTGTTGAAAAAGCTATGCTAAATTGCAACTAATTATAATCCGAAAAATAAGTTATGATTGTGATTTGAAAAGCAATAAAAGAGTGCAAAGAATGTCAATGGTCATGTGAGAGGTTTAATCATGTTTTTTTTCATGTTTAAAGAAAACTATCTTTGTACCTTGGATTCTATATTTCTATGACTAATTAGAACTTAGTTAATTGAGCACACAATCCTCTTAATCCTATGTATAAATTAAGATCAAATGGACATATGAATTTATATTTCTATAACCAATTAGAACTTAGTTAATAATAATAGATAAATAAATAAATCTAAGATGACCATCAAGTTGCCAAAGCGAGAATAGCTCCACGGTAATTGGCATAAATCCTTGATCAAGAGGTCAGAGGTTCGAATCCTCCACTCCAAATGTTGATGTACTTAAAAAAAAAAAAAAAAAAAAAATCCCTTTTCCAATCAAACCCAATGTGGAAAGGATTAAAAATCTTGCCTAAAATCTTGTAGATGAGAACATTTGTGTTATTTAAGGCATGATCGATCTTTAGGACACTTGAGTAAATTAGTTTAGATAGTGATAAAGTCATAGAGGTGTATTGTTGCATTTGTGTCGAGAAAATTTTGCTAGACATGACCAAACAAGGACATGGTTTGTTTGTATATCGAGTTTGAGCAAGTGATTGATAGCACCTAACTTTCAAAATGCACGAAAGTAACTCGTGCATAAATTATGGTATTCAATAACGTTGCTTGGTAAATTTTTTCCTTTTTTCGGCACCAAAGTGCATGATAGCTTACGCTACTAATCATTTAAGCAGATCTCAATAGGCAACTTCTAATGACAAAATGTTTTTGAAATCGGGAGGGATCAATATCATTTTTTGTTGATTTCAGTGTAATGTATTTGCATTTTTATTGACGGCCTTACAAAAAAATTTGTAGGACACATTGATCCAATTTTCTAACAGACAATACCACCACACATATCTCACGTGATGAAGGAAAGAATTACAAAGAAAGCAATCGGAAGGCCAACCGATTTTCTGATTGAACAACAAAAAAAAATAAAATCATATTTGAAAGCTCATCTTGGTTGATTTTTAACGAGTTGGAATACTCTGTTCATTTCTGAAGAAATTTGTAGGATCGACCTTGGTCTTCACATCCACCAATCTCTCAAAATTCCCTTTGAAGTACATGGCTCCGTAAACCCTTCCTTCTTCCAGACTCCAATGGCTGCTAGTTCCAACATCGATGTCCCTGTAATTCAAAAATATCTCTCTCGGATTCTTCGTTACATAAGGAGTCATCGCTTCGTGCAGTCTTCTCGTCATCTTTATATTCTTATTCG
Organism: Luffa aegyptiaca; assembly: GCA_017139565.1. Lineage (NCBI taxonomy): Eukaryota > Viridiplantae > Streptophyta > Magnoliopsida > Cucurbitales > Cucurbitaceae > Luffa > Luffa aegyptiaca. The sequence continues at coordinate 54,826,091 of CM029398.1, forward strand.
CTATTTCATCTCCTTCTTCCTTCCAGTTCGAGGAGTATTGGAGCTTGAATCTCACCCCAGCTCTGTGTGGAAATGGTGTTTCCGTCTCTGGAATCTGGCTCATTCTTCCCCCATAAGGATTCCATGCCAGGCTCACTCCTTCATTCTCCATAACCACCTTCCATATGGCTTCCATCCCTTCCTTTGAAATGGGTTCTCTCACATAGTCCGATTTCCGTTTCAGAAAAGATGGAGTTGACACTGTCCTGTTTAATAGCGCTTCTGGGGCTGTCCCATTCGGGAAATTTGCCCAGAACAGAAGCGACTTAACCCAACTCATTTCAAAGCACTCTTGTTTCTGCAGTTTCAAACTGGGTATGTTCTTATTTACAATCTCCATAAGTTTATCAGCCGGCCCTAGAAACATCGCCGACAATGTAACCTTCCTTGATAACATCAGTCTTATGAACAGATTCTCGTCCAGCTTGTCCGCAACTTCCTGCCATTGGATAAAAACATCTTTTGCTCCTTCCTCAATCTTTCGGTCAATTTTGAAAACTGTCACAATCGATGGGACTGGAACTAATTTGATCTTCCATGAGAGAATCACTCCAAAGCTCCCTCCCCCTCCTCCTCTAATGGCCCAGAATAAATCTTCCCCCATCTGTTGTCTGTTTAGAATCTTCCCTTCCACATTTACAATCTCTGCATCCAGAACGTTGTCGATGGAGAGCCCAAATTTCCTCATCAGATTCCCATACCCACCTCCTGAAATATGCCCACCAGCTCCCAGCGTTGCGCAAACGCCTGCAGGGAAGCCATGGACGTTGCTCCGATTAGCAATGGCGTAGTAAAGTTCCCCTAAGGTGGCCCCTGCTTCAACCGAAGCAGTTCCGGTTGGAATGTCGACATTGATGGATCGAAGGTTGAAGAGGTCGAGGATGACGAAGGGTTGTTGGGAGACATAGGAGAGGCCTTCATAATCATGGCCGCCGCTGCGGATTCTGATCTGCAGGCCAACACGTTTGGCACAAACGACGGTTGATTGGACATGGGATTGGTGTTTGGCAGCAACAATGACTAGTGGTTTAGGGGCTGTGGGGTTCAGAAATATGCGGTTTCTGATGTAGGAATTGAGGACTTGTAAGAAGGAGGGGTTGTCGGGGGTGAAAATGGCTTCAGAAATGGGGGATTGGGATTGGGATTGTGAATTGGTGGTTAGACATTGGAGAAAGGTCTGTTGAACAGAAGCAGAGGAGAAGCATGGAGAGAAAATGAGAATGACAGAGAAGAATGTGAGGAATGAAGAAGATGAAGAACACATTTCTGTGATGGAAATAGAAGAATGTTTGGGAATTTTGTTTTGATGTGTGGTTCATTTTGTGTTGGGTGTGTACTTAAAGGAGAAGATGTGGATGTTAAGACTTAAGACACACTGCATTTTAGGTGTTTGTTCCTGGCTTTTAGATTTCTTGTTTTGATTTTGTGGAAGTTACTTCAATTGCCATTTCCTCTTTTATAAATCTTTTCTCTTTAGGAAATAATGGGGTGGGAAAATAGGATCAGTTTGGTGTTTAATCAATTGGATTTTCAACCATTTATGCTAAGTCAAATCAAATATCAATGGCGTTCACTGTGCTTCTCAACTCTCCAATAATTATTTGTAATAATTACAAAGTGAAGCGTATCAATAGTATTATCAAGATAAGAACCCAATTCCTACTCTATCTAGGTATATTATCAATACTATTTAAGCCACTACTTTTAAATTAGATCCTCTCTTGTATGTCCATTACTTTAAGAACATATTTAGTTGGTTTAAGAGCGATTAAACTTTGAATGCTAATTAAAACCAAAATGCACATATTAAATGAATACAGCCGATTTAATTTATATTCATAAATTTAAAAAGGATTACAAGACTTAAAAAATTATACAGAAAAATAAAGATTTTAAAGATTTCTCTTTAATTTGCCTCCCTTTAATTATACTAGTTTTTTAGCACGTGCGATACACGTTTATATTTCAAATTATGTATATTTTTTCTTATAATTAATAAAATAACTTTGTGTAAGATACAAACAATTGATTAATTACTAATATAATATGATATAATTTATAATTTTATTAATAATTTAATTTTTTCTAAAAAAATAATAATAAAGCATGTACAAACATTTTAAATAAAAAAAATATATATGATAATAAAAATATATTAAAAATTAAAAAAAAAACTATAATAAGTATAAAATAAAAATTAAAAATAGTTAAAAAAAAAAAAAAAGAAAAAAATCAAACCTCACTCTATACACATTCTTGAAAATTGCTTGCTAGTTTTTTTTTTAAAAAAAATAAATTACATCATCAAATTGGAATTAGAACTTTCCAAGTTCCAAACGACAAATTGGGATGCATATTTGATATATGCATCCCATCAACTTATATATGGTATTTTTATATTTGATTTTAATATTAGAGACTCCTGGGAGGAAGGAAATTAGAGATAACTAAAAATAAAGAAAAAAAAATGGAGCTCATAACATTGTTGAAAAAATGAAGGAATAATTTTTTTAAAAAAAAATTATTATAGTAGTAAATGTTATAAGTGTTACAAATCTTTTAGAATTCCAAACTTTTGAAATTCTATTATTCATTATTTTTAGTCAAAATTATTAAATTTTTGAGAAATAAATGAAAATATATATATTTTTTTTTTTTTTTGTGTATTCTAACCTTTTAGATTCCATAGATTTATTATAAGTGTTACAAATCTTTTAGAATTCCAAACTTTTGAAATTCTATTATTCATTATTTTTAGTCAAAATTATTAAATTTTTGAGAAATAAATGAAAATATATATATATATATTTTTTTTTTTTTTTGTGTATTCTAAACTTTTAGATTCCATAGATTTATTATTGTTTTTTAGTAGTATATAATTATTGTGGTTGATGATTATTTATTTATTATTGATAAATATTTTAATAATTAACAATTTGTAATTAAGCTAGTGGGAGAGAGATTTTACGGAGGTAGTGGGAGAGATTTTATGGAAATGTGAGATGTGAGTGAAAAATTTATTAGAATAATTTATTAATAGTTTTGTGGTTATGGTTTCCTTTATTTTATTTTTTCATTTTCATATGCTTCCAAGTAAAAACAAATTATGGAACTAAAAATAATAATAATAATAATAAAAACAAATTATGGAAATCATTTCTTACCTAAGATAGTGAAAACATTTTTTTAATTAATTTATTATTGTTATAGTAGTTAATTAAAAATTTCTTGAGACATTAGATTAGATGATTATTTTCTTAACAAATTAAAAGAAACATAAGTTTGCAATTAATCAATAAACTTTTATTTTTCAACACATATTGTAAATAAAAATAATAATACACTTACTTATAAAAGAACAATAAAAAAAAATAAACAGTAAAAAAGAATTCAAGATCTTCATTATAATTATAAAAAAAAATAGAATAAACAGTAAAAAAAAATTCAACATCTTATTTCTTCAAATAGACTTCTCACTTGTGATAGACAAACTTCATCAAAGTTGAGTTGTAATATTGCAAGCCTAGGGTCTAGAATAGATACACATGCATCCCTTCCCTTGCTCCTTGAATGTAACACCAACATCTTGAGATCTTTTGAAGATTGAGGAGCGTTTGAGAGTATTGAGGGAACACCAATAAAGAATAAATAAAAAATGAAACTCTAGATGTTGGTGAAAAAAATGGTGAAAGAAAACTCATTTTTATAGTGGTAGAATGTGAGAAGCTAGTTACAAAACCTTTTGAATTCTACAACTTTTAGATTTTCTTTTTGAATTAAATTAAAGAAATAAAATATTTTAAGTTGTAGGAAAACCCTTTTACATTCCAACCTTTAAGATTCTATATACTTATTATTGATAATTAATTATTAATTAATTAATTTTATTTTTATAATTTATTATCAATGGCATATTTTGTAAATAGGAAAACCCTTTCGCATTCCAACCTTTAAAATTCTATATAATTATTAGTTTAAAAAAAATTCTATATACTTATTATTGATAATTAATTATTAATTAATTAATTTTATTTGTATAATTTATTATCAATGGCATATTTTGTAAATTAGAAAATTAAAGAAGGGACAAATATGTCCAAAAATGTTTTTCCAACATCCTCACTTTTTAATATAGTATAGATATTTTGTAAATTAGAAAATTAAAGAAGGGACAAATATGTCCAAAAATGTTTTTCCAACATCCTCACTTTTTAATATAGTATAGATTTAATATAGTATAGATATATATATAGCACAAACTTTTAACAGTTGTATCAATTAAACTTTTAACAGTTGTATCAATTAAAACCTTAAACTAATAATTGTATCAAAATTAAGTCCTAAACTCTTTGTCGGAAGGAAGGAAGGAAGGAAGGAAGGAAGGAAGGAAGAAAAAAAAAAAAAAAAAAAATCTTCCTTAAGGGAAGATTTGAACCTTGTGACATTTTTTTAGAATTAAATGATGTGCCCAAAAATTGAAGAGGCAACCTCATTTTGTGGATTTAAAACCCTAAACAACGATACTTTACAAATAAATTTGGAAAAAATTTACTTTTCAAAAATAAGTTTGAAAATAATAATATTTTAAAAAAATGTTCGATTTCGATATAAATTTTATGTATAATATAATGCTTGTTGAATTATGATCAAATTGATTGAATTTCTAAATTTTAAGAAGGTAAGTAATGTTTTGACCAATTGAATATATGCTCATATGGAATATATATAAATATAAAATGTTGGTAAGTTTATGTGCTTACCTACAAAAAGAAATTTAGCTCCACATACACTTAAAATTCTTAGATTCAAATTTCTATCTAATGAAAAAGAAAATACTACTTCAAAAGATAGAAAAAGAAAATACATAAAAGTTTCAAAATTACAATTTTCTTTTTGAGTTCAACAACGTGCGGAGGTAATAATTCAAACTTCTGACTTTTTGGTCGAGTATCTAATATTTTAACCCGTTAAACTATACTCAAGTTAACTTCAAAATTATGAAGTAAGAGAACTAAAAGAACCAACTTAAAGAACAATGCAAATAAATAAATAAATCCACTTCTAATTTTGTTTAAGAAGTTGAAACATAGAACCCACCTCAAACGTTCGACGTGTGTTTTTTGTGTGGTCAACAACATTTGAGGGTGGGGTTTCAAACCTCTGACCTCTTGGTTGAGGGAATATGTCAATTATCGCTGAGCTGCTCACTTTGGTGATTTTATTACAAATTCAAATGTTAGATTCTAAAAATCAAATTCATATCTAAATAACAAAATTTTTTATTGTAGGTTAAAAAAAAGGCTAATATTCATTTATGTTAATTTTAATTTTACTAAATATTCATGGGGGAAAATCCACGACAAGATCAGTAAACATAAACAAATATATTTTTGTCAAACTTTCGAACCAATCGACTGGATGAACATTGATGAGCATAATTTACACCATACATGTATTTTCATTGTATTATCCTTCTCTTGTTCAATCAAATATATGTGTTTTTTGTTTTTAGACGTTGAAGAATGGTAATTTGAGTCATTCTATTTGATAAAGACTTTTGTAAAATTCAAATATTTTTAGTTTTTTTTTTTTAATTAGGGGGATTTTAGTTTTGTTTAGTACATCAACATTTGGGGTGGGAGATTGAAACCTCAAGAGTACATACCAATTATCGCTGAACTATGCTCGCTCTGGTATTGACGGGGTTTTAGTTATTTCTAGAACAATGAGTGTTTTGATTTTTTTTTTTTCTTTTAATTTTAACAATACCATCCCAGATTTTAGTTGGTTATGATTTTTGGATATCTGTTTTTCTCCTTAAATTTAGGAATACACTCCCAAGTAAGGGCATTTTTGTCCGTTCATAACAAAGAGTAGTTTTCCATTTTTGCAAGAAAACTTTTTTTTAGACTTTTTGGAGTTCATGGGTTATTTTTAGCTACTCCTGCGGTTAACCATCAATTTATTACAGTAAGGAGAAAAACTGCCAATTAAATCCAGACTATTTAAGGATGATTATTTATTTTTCCACGACAACTCATAAATTTGATTTCCTTTTGTAACATATATTCGTTCTCCCTTCCCATCTTTGACTCTTCGATGTGACAACCTTTTAATTTCCAATTCTATATTATATACTTTATCTCACCCATTTGAAGTCACAACGATAGAGCAAAGATGTGGGCTTACACTTGTTTCATCCTTTTTCTTTCAGTTTCATCAGCATTCTCCTATGAATCAACGCCATCCAATCTCCAAAAATTTCTCAGTTGCCTTCCAATCCATTCCTCGCCCTCCATTTCCAATCTCATCTACACTCCTCATAACACTTCCTTTCTCTCCGTCCTTCATTCTTACAACAGAAACCTCCGATTTCAAACGCCAACCACTCCGAAGCCACTTCTGATCATCACGCCGCTCAACGCACCCCAAGTCCAAGCCACGATCACTTGCGCCAAGCCCTTGGGCCTGCAGCTCCGAGTCAGGAGCGGCGGCCATGATTACGAGGGCCTTTCCTACCGCTCTACTACCCCTTTCGTTCTTCTCGACATGTTCAATCTTCGTAAGATTGATATTCGCAAGGAAGTCGATTACGTTGCTTGGATTGAAGCCGGTGCCATCGTCGGCGAGCTTTACCATCGCATTGCTAAATTCAGCCCCACTCTCGCGTTTCCTGCAGGGGTTTGTCCCTCCATCGGCGCCGGAGGTCATTTCAGTGGCGGCGGCTACGGGAATCTCATGAGAAAATTTGGGCTTGCGGTTGATAATATTGTGGATGCTCTGTTCGTCGACGCGAACGGCGTACTCCACGACCGGAAGTCGATGGGGGAGGATGTTTTTTGGGCTATTCGAGGAGGTGGGGCGGCGAGTTTTGGGGTTGTTATTTCGTGGAAGATCAAGCTCGTTCCAATCCCAGAAACCGTTACGGTTTTCGACTTGAAACTGACGATTGAACAAGGCGCACTCGACGTGGCCCACCGTTGGCAGTTCGTGGCCCCCATTTTACCGGAGGATCTGTTCATAAGAGCAATGCACAACGTAGTGACTTCAACGACGAAAGAAGGGGAGTTGACGGTGCAAGTTTCGTTCATTGGTTTGTTCTTGGGAACCACCAAATCACTCATTCCGTTGATGAACAAGAATTTCCCCGAACTGGGTCTGAAGGCAAGTGATTGCAGCGAAATGAAGTGGGTCGAATCCACTCTGTTTTGGTACAACTCCCCGAAAGGAAGCACCATTGAAACTCTGCTCGAAAGGCCGAGTAACGCATCTGTTTTCTTCAAGAGCGGATCCGATTACGTGAAGAAGCCGATCTCGAAGGAAGGGATTTCGGGCATTTGGCAAACCATGATCGGATTCGACAACACCCATTCGGTGATGCAATGGAACCCGTATGGAGGAAGAATGTGGAAGATTCCAGAATCGGCCACTCCGTTTCCGCACAGAGCAGGGAACTTGTTTTTTATTCAGTACCCATTGTCGTGGACTGAAGAAGGAAGCGAACGAGCGAATTTTTATCTCAACATGTCGAGAACTCTGTACAATTTCATGGCGCCGTTCGTGTCGAGCTCTCCGAGAGAATCGTTCTTGAATTACAGAGATCTTGAGATTGGGGCGAATCCCAGTACGAACACGAACTACGGGGTGGCTGAAGAATATGGGCGGAAGTATTTCAAAGGGAACTTCGATCGATTGGTGAAGGTGAAGACGATGGTGGATCCTGATAATTTCTTCAGAAATGAACAGAGCATTCCTCCGTCGCCAAAAGGGAAGAAGATTATGTAGAAGATTTGGGGAGAATTCTGCTAATCCAAATCTGAACTTTAAATTTTGTTATTGTAACTCAGCCATTAATTATCAGAATATACATGACAAAGAAGATTCAGCTATATTTAATGCTTAAGGAAAACATTCTCTTCAGTCTTCATGCACATTTGTTTCTTTGGTTTTTTCTCTGTGCGCCTGCATATTATATACTGATGTTTATTTTAGAGATTTTTTTTTTGAGAAATTATTTTAGAGATTTTAATATTATTAAATTCGGAAAGTTAATCATCTGAGTAACAAAAAAAAAAAGAAGCAAAATTCTAAGTAATTTTTTAAAAATTGTTAATTTGTAATTGAATACTATTATAAATAGTATTATGAAGTTTTAGAAGAGAAAATCATTGGTGAACATGGTGGAATTTGAATAGAATGTAAAAATGGTTTTTTAAAAAAAAAATAAATAAAAATGGTTTTTTTCCTTTCCAAAAACTAATTTTCATGAGTAAAATTTTAACAACTAAGAAAGAGAGGTAGAAAATGAGAGAAAAAAAAAATTATCTCTCTGATTGTCAACATTTTAACAACGGTAGGTAGGTATCGTATGTAAGGAAGTTGTTTTTCCAAAAGTGAAATATGAAAATAGTTATAATTAGTATACATAGGTAATGTGTGTGGTGATATTAACAATAAAATAATAAAATAATTATATTTATTGGAATGGTTATATTTTAAAGTTTTAGAAAAATATATATACATTTTGAAGTTTTATACTAAAATAAAACCAATATAAGTACGTTTGGGATTGCAGTTGCAACACATAAAATATATTTTGAAAAAATCTTAACCGTTTTATGTGTTTGGTAATATGGATTTTAAAAAAATTTATAGAAAATCACTTTTTAAATCTTTTGATTTCTAAAATCTCATCAACTGTAATTTCTGATGTTAACTTCCCAAATAATCTAGCGTTTTTTTTAACAATTTCTCAAAATGTCCATTAGATCGTAATTTTTTTTCCAATTCATCTTTTAACATATTGAACTTCTTCGATAGAGTTTTTTTTTTTTTCAATCTCTATCCTTGTCACACATCAAAACTTCTATACAATTTCACTGAACTTGAAGCAAATTCAAGAGAAAATATTAAAAATTAGAAAATATAATTTATAATTTGAACTATTAAAAATTCTAAGTAATTAACTTATTATAATTAATATCAACATATCAATAATTAAAATAATATGTCTACTTTGGTCATATAAATAATTATTTTCATATTCAAGAATGGTATGCTCTAAGGTACAATACAACTACAAGTTTTATGAGAATAAAATAGATAATATAATTTTTATTTTTGTCTCACATTTTGTTGGTACTTTAATTAAATTGGAATAACATTTGTTGTATATAGAACAACTATTCTCTTTAGCCTTATATCGTATAATTTAAAGTAATAAGAAAATATAATTTGTAATTTAAAAAAATAATAAATAATAATTAACTTATTAAAATTCATATACTGAAAATCAAAATATAAATAACTAAAATAATATGTCTACTTTGGTCATTATAACTAAATCACAACAATTTCATTTGAATTTACCAAAGGCTGTGAATTATTATTATTTTTTTTGTTGTGTTTAAAATTGAAATTTACCAAACGCTTCGTATAACAGTTGATTTTCCTAAAAGCCCCAACAATTATTTTAAAAGCTACCGCAATCCGAAATGGAGCCTAAGAATTGCATAGACCAAAAATTTGAGGTTTAATTCTTATTTTCACACGGAAATATATCTATTGCAACAATTATTATTTTTTCTTCTAAAAAAATAATAATTATTTTTTATGTCTATAAAGTTATGTTCATGTTGACATGCATGTATGTGTGTTAAGAAAAAGGATAAAGAAAGTATAAATTAGATATAGATATATTAAGGATTTTAATCTCCAACTCAACGTTTCTTCTCACGTCCCCAACTGCCTCTTCATCTTTCATCTTCCATTTTCATCCTCCAGCCACTGCATGTCATTCATCCGATGTCAATTTTCGCCATGCAAATGTCATCCAACGGATGCCTATCGCTACCATAAAGAGATGCCGCTATTGCAATCGCCACCACTTTTTTTCTCTCTCATTTTGCTTTCTTAAACTTTTAACACTAAGGTTAAACATTTTCGTTTGTCATTTGTGGGTTCTCACTCATTTTAGTTTCTGATTTGTAAGTTGAAATTTTGAGTTTGAAAGGTAATTGTTGAAATTTTGATCAAAGAAAAGAAGAAAAAATTAGATTAAAATTTCATCTAAAAAAATCGATTTTAATCGAACCGAACTAGGGCAGTTCGATTCAAAAATCGAAACCGATGTAGCTTCGATTTTTGTCAGTTTAGCACGTCTAAAAACTGACCAGTTCGGTTCGGTCCAAAATCGGACTGAACCAAACCGTGAACACCCTTAATTCCATGTAACTTTGTGAGATTTATTTTATGTGTTGGAATGGCACTTTGTTTGACTCTTTCACCTAGAAACCGGAGTTTTCAACCCTCAATTTGCATTACACATTGCTTTTCTTCAACGTTTCATCTTTTTAGGTAATCTGTGCTTGAGTCATGGTGAGATGGAAGAGAACATGGAAGAGAAGGGGGAGAAGAAGAAGATGGAAAAGAGAGAAGAATATGAAAGGGACAAAAAAGAAAGTCACTATAGGATGAAAGAGAAAAGACAGAAAATATGTGATAGAGAAGAGAGAGAAAAGCAAGAGAAAGATGAGAGAGGAGAGAGAAATTTTGGGTATTTGATTTTTTTAAAAAAAAATTACACCCCATTTGGATGACCAATATTAAATATCTAAAAGTTGAAAAGTTTGGATTTAAAGTCTAGATTAGATAGGAGAATTGATATTTGGAAGTTAAATATGTGTTTGTTTATTGGTTTATTTAATTAAAACATTTATATTAGATAATTAATTAATAAATAAATCTTAGTTACGATTAATTTTATCTCTTTTCTCTCCTCTCTTATTTCCATCTCCAAGGAAAAAAGTTTTTAATAAAAAAAACCGCATCCCCAAGAAGGGTAATAAAATCTCATGGTTTATATGGTATATTTTTATCCCTCGATAATAATTAACTTAGTTTTAAAAAGTAAACATAAAACAAAAATGGGTTTTTTATATCATTACTAAAACTATCTCAAAACCAATGAAACAAACATAGCCTTAGAGATATAAATGAATGGTCTGTTTGAAATACATTTTAGTTTAAGTATTTTTCAAAAATGCATTTTATTTTAAACATTTTGTATAAAAGTTTTAGAATTTAAACACTCATATGTCTGGTTATATTTTCTCACTAGTGTTTTTATACCAAAGTTATTATATACTTAAAAACTCTTTTTAAAAAATTTGTCTTAAAGTGTTTCTCTCAAAATAATTTTTTTTTTTTTTTTTGAAAAACAAAATAATTTATTTCTTAATCTTATTTTTTAATAAGTTATTTTTAGTGGTTGTCAAACACTATAATTTTTTTTTTAAATTAAACACTTTTCAAGCTAAACCAAACACACCCAATTTTCACTCTTTAAAAAATGTTTAAAAAAATACTTTTGAAAAATCGAGTCACTAATGTTTTTTTTTTTTTTTTTTTTGGAAAAAGGTTTTTCCCTCCTATTTATGAGAGTTGTTGTAACTGCCTTGTCTTTTAATGAAAGCTTTATTTCTTAAAATATATATATATATATATAT